>CM068580.1:45309584-46714584 GCA_035048485.1 Pteria penguin | reverse complement strand
CAATATAATGCAGTATGGTTACTCACGTCACCTCCAAGAATGTCTCCTTTAATGGCAGATATAGCTCTCAACATGCCAGCAGCGTCCTGTATATTATCTAGAGCGTTCAGCATGTCGGCTGTACTGGATGAATTGGTCAACTTGATCTTGATGTGCTGAAATGTACTGTTGGATCGTCCGTCTTTCGTTACAAACAATCTGAAAGTAAAATCTGCTACGGAGTCTGTTAGCGATTCGGCGGGAAATGAGAAAATGCTATTTTTCAGCCTGATGTCTTGCGTTAGGTTGGCAATATTTTTGAAGCATGTACTAAACTCGTAGAGTTTGAAAGGAGTTTCTCGTTGACCTTCTGGGAGTGTCCCCGTATACAGTAAGCTGGATTTCTGCGTAAGAGTTTTCAAATTGTTTTTGCTTACATCTGGAAACTCGTCACGTTGAAAACAAAACAGATCATATCTGATTCCCCTCTTGTTATCTATAACTAGATCCGGGTCTCTAGATTGGCCAAAATTGAAGGAGACACTTCCATACACGAGAAAATCAGCCTCCTTGGAACCACTTATAATAGCGTATGGGTACGAGGGTACCACTTGTAAAAAGAAGGACTTTTTCGATGATTTAAGACGATGATTTCTTGCAGCAACTGTTACTTGAAGTCTGTATTTTCCATATTCTAAGAATAATGCCGGAAGAATAATGACACTTGATGTACCTTCATTGATGCAGATCTCCTTAATAGGTCTCTCTTTTAGTCCAAATTGCTTGTTGGCCTTCCATGTATAAGTATAATCATTGCCTATGCCACAGTTTGAGTCGGCGTTTACAGTTATATTAAACTCTCTAGATCGTATGTTGACAAATGGATTATGAAGAGAAGTTGGTCGATTCTCGAACTGGACAGTAGGAACATCACAGTCTGAGACGTTGGTGTTATCTACAAGGATGGACTGACAGAGGGCAGCACTGCGCTGCGTGAAGGCATTTTGGACCGACGCTTTGATATGGAAGCTGCCCTCGCTGCTGTACATATGGCTAACTTGTATGATATTCTCGGTGATTCTTCTCGCTATAGAGAAAGGCTTTGATACAGCATCTCGTTTCTTTCTGTCATGAGATGGACTTGTTGTTGGAGCGGTATTATTTTGGGTATTTAGGGCATCAAAAATTATGGACATGACGGTAGAGGGAAGAGACGTTGTCGTGAAGGATGCCTGAGGTTCCTCCGCGTTGTCGTCGTCATCACTCGAATAATTTCTCCCTTGTTGAAATGATTCAACATCGCCAGATTTCAGCTGAATATCAGAAAATGTGAATATGACGTCATCGTCGAAGTCAACAGTGTATGTAATGTCCGATCCAGTGTCGGATGTGACGTTAAATACCGCGTAATCGTTTGTCGTAACACGTGACATGGTGTTTGTCTGTAAGTCGACGTGAGTCAGATTCTGCCCAACTTGTACTAGGATACAAGATGATATTTGGCTGATGGTATTTTCAGCAGTAACACATATTGTGTAAATTCCCCATTCAGCGTATACATAGTTATAATTGAATGTCGTAAAATTTTCAGTCGCACTTCTGTAGTGAACTAAATCAGTGCTACCATCTCCTCTGTTGATAATAAAATCTACTTTATCAGGGCCCATCTGATCCATATTCAGGTCAACTTGTAACTGCACTGGTAAAGTCTTGTCTGTGATATTGTCAATTCCCATGGAAATGTTCACGATGGGAACTTCGACTGATATCAAGTCATCAACAACGTTTGATATGAGGTCATTGGAACTTCGCACTTGTAAAGGAAAATAACCAAGATCTGGATATTCCACTTCAAACACAATGGTCAAAATAGTTTCTGTTTCATATACGTACAGAAGGTAATCTTCTCCGATTCCCAAAGAAACATTGACAAATAAATGGTTTCCGACAGGGATGGTCACCGATATATTAGTAACCAGATTCCAGGACTGGTTTTGTACTGATGGAGTTATCGATGCTTTCTTAAATGTATTTTGACCGTGAAAGATTTTTTGAAAAATCACTTCATTATTTGATTCTACCGCGAACAGGTTCTCAAAAGGACGAAGCGACGACGAGGTTATTGTTATTCCTGATGACGTTCGTATTGCGTCAACATTTACGTCATCAGGCCACGGTGCCCGCTTAATCTGGAGCTGGTCAATGAAGTCTTTCCCACCAGTGATATTTATCGTGGTGTCCTCTCGCAGTGAATGATATTCAAACGGAATATCGAACTTTTTGGATAAGAAATTTGTCGAGTTAGGCGTTGAACCATATTTGTTCGCACAATTTGAGGACACCACAAACTGACCAAATTTGGAATAAGCATGATCTAGTTTTTTCTCAAGGAAATAATCCGACTGACTGCTAAATGACTTCTCATCGGATCCATCACCAAAACCGACCAAACATGTTGTTTCAGCTTCGTCAAAAACTTCCAACTCAAATTTTCCAGACATTTGGGATCTATTGTGATATCCGGAAATAATTACCATATTCGGTTTTACTCCTTCGTCTATGTCATTCACTTCAAAGAGCGTGTAATTTGTTAGGGTTTCTATACCAACTGTGGTCTTTACAGTTATATTGAATGTCCCAGCATTCGTCCAAGAATGACTTAAGACACTGTCAGTTGACGTTATCTTGATTCCATCCCCAAAGTCAATACGGTACTCTCTGTTATATAGAATATTAGAAGTAATAACTACTCTCACAGTTTCAAGGGGTTTCACGTAGGGTCGTACTTGAAGGGGTACAACGGAGATACCCAAGTTGAAAGCGCTGTCCTTTGGTATACACGACGTAATGTACTGCTTCCAGGCATCTGAGACAGAACAAGCTGATTGGTTGGTGGCAGACGAGTCGTAGGTGGCGCTTAAACACTTACACACGTTGGTTGGATCTAGGACAGCATACTTCAAGCCTTCTGTGCGACAGTAGAGACGACACTGACTGGCTGGATACCCAGCGTGGGAAACATCCACAATAGGGACAGGAGATTTATCCGTCACACCGGAATTACACCCAATGTGACCAGTTGACTCTGATAAGGAAAAGAAATCACTGAATTTTTTATCATAACTAATTGCATGGATATTTCACTGATACATACTTTTCGGCGAGTACATATACATGTAGCAACAATAACAATATTGATTTATAATATTGTGTGGTGACCCTAATGTAACCATATTGTTGTTGTTTTTTCATAATACGATGCACACAAACATGATAATTAAAGAGACGAAATCTGACAAATGATGATTCCTCTTAAATTGTCATGACTGGGTTTACTAATATTACGAACAAGGAAAGGTAATCCCTTTATTGTTCTACATGATATGAAGGAAATGGTCAATACATAAAAGTGTAAATTTGAATAATGAATTCTTATTTCATTGTGGAAGTTATATGCTGAGCAGGCTCTTGCGTATCTAATATTATAGATATTTGTAACATATACCCCACCAGTATTTCACTTTTTCAATTTTCTTAAATTCACAACATACATATTTACATGTCATTTCACTATTATATCCGAGTCTAATTATGTACGGTAGCACCATGATCTAAATGATTTAATTATAATCATACATATATTACCTGACGCAAAGCTGGAGGAAGTATCTTCCGATGAGTCATCTTTGACAACAATGTCCTGTATCTCAAATAAGGTTTCAGTTAATATCATCTGTGGTGTTTCATCCAGCCCAACTATGACCTCCGTAAAGGGATCGAAATCTCCCCCTTCATACTCCCTTTGTTCTCCATCTTTATCTACAAACGTGTGTTGGTCAACGGTTACTTTGAGACCAATGGATTCATTCCATGTACCATGTATAGGCACCCAAACATCGGCCACGAGAGGGAATCGAACACGCCAAAGGTTTTCACCTTTACTGACCCCAAATTCATATTGGTTTCCGTACTTCTGCAGGAAATAGAAACCTTGCGAGACCTCCGTATGCCCGCCTGTCGTCAATACTATAATAGAGGGCGAATCGTCACTGCGCTGTTCTGCTTTAAAGAGGAATGATATGGTAAAGCCCCGAAGACATAGATCTATATTACCAAGACACCAATGAGGATAAATCCCAAGGTTGGCTGAACCATTATCAAGGTTTTTTGTACCGGAGATTATGAGCTCGTTGTTTTCATAGTATTGAAGTTGTATTGCCGAATGCACATCTGGGAATGAAAAGGATAAACGATATTAAATATATTATCATTGTTCATTGTCATCACTTTCAAACCGGTGAAAGTCGAATTATTTGTCTTTATTCTTTCCTGTTTTATTACATGTTAAACTATTCATTATAAAACACCTCGTTACGTAACAAATGAACACTCCTCCCGGGAGTGTTTCGGAAAGCATTCGGAAGTATTTTGAACTGAAATAGGAAGTGATTCTTGGCGCAACCAAAGTGACGAAAATTGAAACATATGGTAAAAACAGAAATTGTGTTGAAAAGCTCAAGGACATTCTGCCATTTGATATACTTGGCGTAGTATACTTATTCAGTTTCTGATGTTATGAATGAAAACAGAAAACAGTAATTACGCTGCATGTGTCTGTAATTTTTTACGTAATGCAAAACACGTGGTTGGTTACATAACTCCGATGAGTGACTTGCTTTTCTAGTAAATCAGAACCCAGTGTGGCTCAATGGACGAGGTGTTCGACCGAGGGATTCGGGTTGGATTCCCACCGTGGGCACACCGGTGTTCTGTACTGATGAGATAGTAAAAATCGATGGCCTGTGTCTCAGTAGGCATGGCAAGTAAAGATTTCTAACAGCTTTGGGAGAGTCCGTTACAAAGGTATAAATTTGTATGCAATGTATCAGGTAGATGCCGTCATAACGCGAAATAATCGTGGAGTAAAGTAAAACATTAATCAATCGATTAACAAATTTGTAGATGTAAGTTTATGAAATATATGTATCTAACAGTTTAAAGGAAATTTGACAATGATATGCCATCAATGTTGACTGCAATTGATAAAAAATATGTTGTAACTTTTGATTCAACATATACACACAAGTAAAGCATAGATACTAACCGTTACATAATATAATTCCAAATAAAATTAAAATCCAAAATGAAATTTTGTTCTTCATATCACAAAAGAATTTGTTTCAACTTAAATCACATCATGTCCATATTCTCGATTGTTCCGGGTATGCTTTGACCACTTTGGACGAAGAAACCTACCTGATGAATAAGACATGAGTGTTCCGAGATCTCAGCGACTTAATTAAGCCTATAAACAACGATGTTTTCCCTATAGAATCAAAAGTGAATACCTGGCATTGTTTTATGGTAAGTAAGTATCAATTATTCAGATTAATTAGCTGCACTGTAGACTATCTTTTACCGAGAAAATTCGGGGAGATTGATCGATCTGGTTTAGGGGTATATTTTCGGGTAATTATTCTTCTCACGTTTAAAATACCAAGTGTACATAATACATATATGGGATGGGGATACTGAAAAAAAATGCGTGATTTGATCTTGAACAACATGTTTATTACACATTCAAATAAATTGCCTGACCCCGTTCGCACATTTCTTGGGATAGAATAAAGTTGCAATGCTTATTTGTTAGCCAATAGATGAAGTGGAAGACGTGTGAACTCCCTAGCAATCATCAATTGTTGAATTCGTTGTAACATCTTAGTTTTTCTTCTTCCATGTCGACTTGTTCGTATAAGTGGAAAGCATTTTTATGGTTGGTATGAAGCCGGTGTCGTTCAGTAGATGAGGTGGGTGGCTCGTGGCCGAGAGGTCCTTGTTCGATTCCCATCATGGGCACATCGGTGATCTGTCTTTCGGACGAGACAATAAAAACCAAGGCCCAGTGCCACGGTAGGCGTGGCACGTAAAAGATCCCTCACTGCTTCGGATGGGTCCGATGCAAAGGTATAAATTTATAAAACTGTCAGAATGTTCTCGAAGTAACATTATAGTGACGTCAAGATAGAACATATCTCAATTAAGTTGATGAAATAAACACCTTTAAAATGAGTGTAAACATGTGATAAAAAGAATCTGAAATTTCGTTTTAATTTCATACGGTATTTATAAAACGAGTTGTTTGTTTAATATGAAACGAAAATTATTTCAGATCCTATATTTAACCAATATAAATGCATCAGGCAGATACCGTCACAATATACCTGAAAAAAAGGTCATGGCGTGACGTAAAACAATAATGAATGAATCAATGACTGACTGACTGACTGACTGAATGAATGAATGAATGAACAAATCAATCAATCAGTAAAGTTGGCATATGATGTCCCCTTAGAGGCAGCTTTGGCATAGGCATTTGAAATGGTAGGAAGGAGGGGGAGGGCACATTTTGACAGACTGTTAAAATGTGGTCACATAAGAAATTAACCTCCGTAATAGATAACATAGATTCTGTCCCTCACCCAACTTTTTGATTTGCATTGTATATATCCATGTTTGGATACTACGTCAAATGTCTATTCAAAATCCTTTTACGGTACATACTCCATTTATGTCATTTACTTTTTAAAAGACAATCCTGCATGTAGTACACGAAACGAGAGAGATAAATAGAATGAGTTCATTCTGAACCAAAAGTATGAATCGGCATGTTTTACAAATCCTATATAGAAATAAAGAAAACCCCAACTTTTCATGCATTATTCTGAAATCAAATACTTTTTCCTTAGTTAAAATTTGACATATCTTTTGCGTAAGGAGTATTAACATGAAACATATAAGAAACTCTTTCGTGTCCAAATTAAGAAATGTGTAAATATGTATGTATATCAGTAATTTCAGTTAGGTATTATCTATATATAATGTATATATATATATATATATATATATATATATATATATATATATATATATATATATATATATATATATATATATATATATATATATATATATATATATATATATAGTATACAGTACAATCGGTTTTAACTCATTGTTCATCCTGTTTACGTCATATCATGCCATATAATTACGGACCCAGAACTCTGAACGATCCACTTGCGTCAGAGTATCGATCAAAAGAAATAGACATTGTTAACTAATTCAATAGATATCTCTTGATCTGTTTCTTTGTACTATATATATGTCTTTGGTACAATCATATTATTTATGATATATCCATATGTACTAAGGTGTACGGCATACTGTAAAAATTGATTGATTGATTGATTTTTGTTTTACGTCACACCACGAATATTTCACGTATATGGTGACGGCATCTGCCTGATGCGGGGCATACAAATTTTGACCTTTGCAACGGACCGTCCCGAAGCAGTGAGGGATCTTTAACGTGCCATGCATACCACGACACGGGGCCTCGGTTTTTACTGTCTCATCCGAAAGACAGAACACCGGCATGACCAGAGCGGGACTCGAACCCCGGCCTCCCGATCAGGAGTCCGACGCGATACCACTAGGCCACGCCGGCTTCATACTGTAAAAATGGTATGGTATAATGATATGGTACCGTGGTATGATGGTACGGTATGATATAATGGTATGGTGCCAGTGGCGGATCCAGGATTTCTGAAAGAAAAGGGGGGGGGGGCATGTGTATTAACCAAACTACTCGGCCATTTTTGGTGCAAAATCTGGATTTTAACTAGTAAATATGTGGCCAAAAAGGGGAGGAGGGGGCGCCACTGGGTGCGATGGTACCGTGGTATAATGGTACGGTATGGTATAATGCGATGGTACCGTGGTATGATGGTACGGTATGGTATAATGGTATGGTGCGATGGTACCGTGGTATAATGGTACGGTATGGTATAATGGTATGATGCGATGGTACCGTGGTATGATGGTACGGTATGGTATAATGGTATGATGCGATGGTACCGTGGTATAATGATACGGTATAGTATAATGATATGTTGCGATGATATCGTGGTATGGTGATACAGTATGTATGGTGCGTATATATAAATATATGTATATATACGCTCCATACCGTTATACCATATCGTACCATCATACCACGATATCATCGCATGATACATGTACCTGTCTGCCACACAGCTGAGTCAGATATGATTTTCTTACAAATCTGACAAGAATCTGCATGTCAAAGTCTGCCATCATTTCTATCTTGTCTTACGTACACTGTTGCTAGTAGACAATACAGAATCATTTTTGAAAAAAAAAAAATAAATAAAAGATTGCGATCTGTCATATATGCATTTCTGTCAGTAAAATGGAGGGGTTTGGATTGAAGTCCTTCACCTAGTTAAATTGACACGGAAAAGTCGAGTAGATGTAGATGTAGAAGAATTCATACTAGTCTGTCGCGTAGACACTTATATATAATACATACCTGTACATATTACTGATGTGAAATGAACATGGCTTTTTGTATACAGCAGTATCTAGACCTCGATTCCGGAGAGTCATTCAGTTCAAGTTGAGAAGCTCCCTGTGTCAAATCCACCTCCACCCTGATCTCTCATATCAAATAATATTCACGAGAACATTTGTATCCTCGCTGACACAGTTTTACTGTAGCTTTTATATTTTTGTCATTCGAAAGCAATTTGATATCATAGATTCTGATACATTACAAAGTATCATGTGAAAAGACAAAGAAAAGGTTGTTTGGTTTTGGTTTCAATTTCATTTCATCTGGTATATTCTCGCTCACCAAAAAAGAAAATGAAATGTTTAAAAGAATCATCATGTTCAAAGCATTTTCATGAAGTCATGTGAGATTTATGACAAAGACAAATTTAAGTGTATATATCTATTAGAACCACGCATGTTGAACATAATGTCATAACGAACTTACAGGTAAATTGCAAGGTTGGGGGAGGGGGGGGGGCAGAGAATAAAGAACAACAAAGTAAAATGGAGACCTGAAGTAGTCTACATAATACCACCGTACCATAATACCATATTACTAGCGTACCATACCATGTTTACCATACCATACCATACCATTGTTGGAGGGAAATCCTGTTGCCTAGCTACTACCAAGTTTTAAAACGTGTGATTCCTAGTAGACAGACAGACTGATGCCGGAAAAATGGTACCAATATGCCTCGTTGCTTCCCAAACTACACAATAAAAGAGGCTTCAGAGACCGTGTGATCAAAAACACTGCGATGGAACTCATTGTGCCTCTCATTTGTCTGGGTTCGAGTCCTCTTCCGCTTTCTCGGTATTTACAATGAAGCGACACATGGACATTCATGGATCCCTGGAAATCAGAGGTAAGAACAGGTACCTGGGAAGAGTAAGTGTCTTCTGTTTCGACAGCTGCAACCACCATAAGTGCCTGGAACATACTGATGATACATTTGAGTCAAATCATATCCTTTATGCGAAAGTTTCGATCAAGATCTTAATGTATTTTATAGACAAATAAATAAATAAATAAATAAATAAATAAATAAATAAATAAATAAATAAATAAATGAATAAATAATATGAATTTTAGTTCAAACTGCCTTGAACATATTTCCCGGAATTCAAACTAATGTTTTGACATTTCAAGATAAATATGAAACTGTGTCGTACGAAATGAAAATCCATAGAACTGGTGGACACAAAATAAGACATGTGGCTTAATGATGGTCATTTCTAATTATGAGTGGTAAATTTGGAATGGTTAGTATTGCAGCCTTTTTTCAAAGGACACATTCTAGTAATTTACGACGGAGAGTGGAAAGGCCAATCTGATCAAAACATATCTTTATTCAGCTTCTCTATTTGTCCTACTGCGGATAACGATCTAGCGAAACCCCGTAAGGGATCATGTTCTGGTGAACTCTGATTTCCAGCCAATCATTCATAGGAATAAAATTAACATCCCCAGCATGTGTGACACAGAGAGCAGTTTTTGAACAGTGTTACATTTTGCGCCACTATCACTTGCCTAGCCGAGTCATTGATTGACTATGGGAAATAATGGTTTCGGTGACTGAAACGTCATCAGAGTTCACCAGAACCTAAACCCTTACGGGATTTTGCCAGATCTTTATCCGCAATGGGACAAATAGAGAAGTGGAATAAAGATACGGTTTTAATCAGATTGGTGGGAAGTCCTTCCTATATAAGAATTCTCGATTTACGACATAACGCTACAAAATGTTTGACCAAATATAGTAAACAAATGTGTATCAAATCATCATGAAAATAATCATTTGTTTCATAGTTTTGAAAAGGCAAAATCATTTAAAACATTCTTTTCTATTTGTAAATGGATGCTATGGATTTGAATGAAATGTATTGTTATTCTCCCGAGTCATAATGGAAATAAAAATCCTAGAGTTGTCTTTCTTCCTTTTTAACGTCCTTTCAATTAAAAGGGGGCGATCATTTGATTCTGAAGGGGGGGAGGGGACTGTCAAATTCAGTCGAGTCGGATTATTTTTTTCAGATCTTTGAAAGATGGAATATTTATTTCCTTGATATCCTGGGACAGATTATTTATTTTCTTGACTTTTCGTCGCCAACAAATACTTGTTAGAAGTGCATTGTAATTATGTGCTAATAATAAAACACATGCTAATATAAAGTAAATTCAACAAACAAGATGCAAACGCTACCTGAATACTTATGTCTATATACTACTAGTTTCTGTAGTGAAGTGTATAGTCTCTTTCCGGTATCCAGGGGGAGAATTTCCATTTATCACTATAGTAGGGTGTGTGAGGAAGTGTTGTTGTTTTGGAGTCCTGTCCGAAAGATATGTTATTCTTTTTTGACTTAATATGAACTATGTCATTTACATGCAAAAAGGATTTCATAAATAGTTTTGATATATTTGATATATTGATTTGTCATTTTTCTCAGTGTTTTTTACTACATCTGATTTAATTTGAGAGAACTTGGTGGGTATTAAGCAAATATCGTCCAGTACAATTTTAAGTTTACGAAGTTTTAAAGAAACTAAAGACTTATGGCCATCTACAGCATTGTCCAATATCATTGTGCAATGTTTTCCATGTATTAGGTGAACGATATAGGCCCACTTGGGCCTCTTTTAATTTTGTTATTAAGTACATGTATGTTAAGTAAAGATACACGTTTTTGTTGGTTTTATATTTGTTCTCATTTTAAAGTTATGTTTTTATTTATTTTACGTTTGAATAAATGTGTTAAAATTATTTGACAAATGTCCTGTTGCACTGATTTGAATGAAACACTGTCAACAAAAATGGCCACCATAAATTTTGAAATGCACATGATCTAAATTGAACATCGACTTTGTATATGTGCTCAGGTGATAGATGAGGTGAATTCAATTAAGACCCATTTTGGCCACTCGTTTTGTCGTTAACATCGGTATGCCTGGCATATAAATGAGGGGCGGACAACACGAGAGGAAGTCAGGGAAAGGAATTGGATATTGGCGGGAAGGGGACGTGAATGACATTATCATTATTATGACAAGAACCCGAAGAGAAAATCTCTCAGAAAGCAGATGGTATAGCCCTTGTCCCCTGTTCGCCAGTCAAAATGGACATGCCAATATATTTCTTTAAAAAGGAACAATTTTATTAAGCTTTGTTGAACTTATTGTATAGCAGGATCTGTCGAATGCTATAAATTCCGCTGTAATGCGAGTTATACAGTTAAAGTACAACACAGTATAATGTAAGCAGCAATCTGGCGAGCGAAGCGAGCCAGGTAAAATTCAACGTGTTTTCTATAGAACATTCAGCTTTATATTTGCATGATCTGGTAGGCCTATATCTACATGCTAGCAGCCAGGATATTAATTTTCGTTTCCGTCAAAGCCAGAGTTTTTATTTTTTATTTCCAGCATTTTCAGGGTCAGGATATCTATTTCCAAAAAGTGCTAGCCCTCAGAATCGAATGGCCGTCCCCTAATTGGAGTTGAAAATTGTATATAATCGGTCTATAATGTATTGAAAACGACGATTTTACAATGTAGCTGTATCACTTTACCAAGATTATCCTGTATATATAATCGCAAGTCTCATTCAAAACTTCCACCTCCCAATTCTAAACGCTAATATTTATTCCTTTCTTTTTGTGACATTTCTTTTTTCTTAATATGCAAATGATCAGATTGTTGCGAACACAAAACGCTTCCAGGATCACATCGTTTCTATCGTATAATTACCAGATTATTGCAATGGTATAACACTGTCTAATAAACACTTGTTGAAAATTCCATGAGAGCCGAGATTCCAGTCGTATGTTCTTACATGATTTTCATAATTTCCGATAGCATAAGACATGTTTACATGAGAAAATTTAGCATAAGGGACATACACGAAACATGAATGTCTTTGTAAATGATAGCATTTATATCAAGGCGATTGAAGTATCGTAAAATTTAAAAATGATTTCATTTTTATCACCGCACGCACAAATGGACTCACTCAACATAAATAATACTTAAAAAATTTCAAATCAGAATAAAAAAAATTGATTGATTGATTGATTGATTTATTTTTTGTTTTACGTCACACCAAGAATATTTCACGTATATGGTGACGGCATCTGCCTGATGCGGGGCATACAAATTTTGACCTTTGCAACGGACCCACCCGAAGCAGTGAGGGATCTTTAACATGCCATGCATACCACGACACGGAGCCTCGTGTCCTATGACATATTTGAAATAATCTGATATTTAAATATGCATAATGACTACTGTCTCACCGGCATGACCAGAGCGGGACTCGAACCCCGGCCTCCCGATCAGGAGTCCAGCGCGATACCACTAGGCCACGCCGGCTTAAAAATGATATATTGGAATATATATATATATATATATATATATATATATATATATATATATATATATATTCTTTATTCTTTTTTCATATATGTTATCTTAGAATTACTGAGTTGGAAGAAAATCATGAAGATTTCATACTTTATATTTGAACTGCATTCTTTGCCAATAATTCAGTTTATTAATAAAATCAAAGTTTGTTCTGCTTCAAGCTATGACGTGCATGTAGATCTTTCAACATGAATCACAACAATTCATTGAAATGATCTCATTCTGTCTAATTATGCTTCTGTAGACAAATGTAAAATCCGGAGTGATCTGGACGGTAACATGTTCTGTGTATTATCACCCGCTAGCATTTTGCATTAAGAGTTTATTGTTAATGCGTTAATGCTGAAGGGTTTTTGGTTTCTATGAATGGTGTAACGGCGTAAGGACTTCATGTGATATCTCATGATTCAATTTGTGTTTCTCTTAGTCATAAATTACGGCTGTAATTAAAGCAACTCATCGAAAACCGAGACATGCTAATAAAATGCATTCCACCATTTAACGATTTATAAGAGAATATTTAAGATAGATTTCTGACGCAAGTATAAATGTGAAAAAAAATAATAATAATAAATGAACAAGTGCACTTATGTCCTTCGGTGAAATGCTTATGAACTACGGAGACTGATCGAAGCAGTTCATGACTAACAATTACGTACACAATACTCGACGTGATCTAGGATCACGATGCTGACTAGTTACGAAGTACGGTACCTGATGTGGTCACGAATTACGATATACTATGTGGTCACGTATCGCGATACTCAACATTGTCACGAATGACGACACACTAGTCACGAATGACGACACACTAGTCACGAATGACGACACAATGGTCACGAATCACTATACTGATTGTAGTCACGAAGTAGGATACTTGATGTGGTCACGAATCACAATGCTCAATATGCTCACGATTTATTATATACCATAAGTGACCACCCGATATTTCAAAGGCCCAATAGTTCTAAGGTCCAACAATCCGAAGGCCCGACAGCCCGAAGACTGAATAGTTGGAACGCTTGATCGCTCGAAGGCCCAATAGTCCGAAGGTCCGTTATTTCGAAGGCCCAATAGTTCAAAGGTCCTATAGTCCGAAGACTCGGTTGTTCGAAGGAAGACCAATTTTTTGACAGGTCCTGTCTATGTACTTTGTATCATTATAATAATTACATGACTTTCGGGCTATCAGGCTATCTAACTTTTGGGCATTCGATTTACTGGACCTTCGAACTATTGTGCCTTCGGACTATCGGACCTTCGGAATATCAGGTAGTCACCAAAACAATACTGTGTTGTCACGAATCACGATTATTAATATAGATGCGGACTTTGAGATTAGTTCAGTTCAAATGCAAATACAGCATGCAGAAAGTACAAACAGAAGTATTTACAAAATATACAGGTGACATCAGTCATATGCACCTAACACACACACACACATACACACACACCCACACACACATACACACGAACACACACACACACATACACACATGCGCGCAAGCATACACAGACGTATAACATATTCATATACAACATACAATGAAAATAGAAATCACATTTCGGAAGAGTGTGAGTGGAGGAATGAAATTAGAATTTAAGTTTTTGGTTTATTTTTTTATACTTGTTTCACATTCTTAAACCCAGTAACTGAATTAGATTAAAACACTAGGCTTTATCATCATACCCTATCAGATAACACTACAATAACACTATACCGGTATGATCAAATAAATAGTCACGAGTCACGATAATCGATCCACCCACGAAGTACAATACCTCGATATTATAATAAAATATGTCACGAATCACGATTTGATTTTATATTTTGTCTACTGTATCCGACAGACACCCACTCTCTTAATTCGGCTCTTAACTGTAAGTTATTGCAAACGTTCAAAGTTTGTTACACATTGAGATTTCACACGAATGTCGACCCTATAGCTGATGTATTTTATATACACAGGAAAAGAAAGCAACCCAAAAGCGCACAGAAAAATGCTAGGTTAGCCTTTTTCCGGTGGCCAGAGTGGAGTTTTATGTGGCATTATTTTTATGTGCTTTTGTTTATAATACAGTGAGGAATTTTGCTTATTTCTTAGCTGCAAAGTGCACATTGATTAAGTAAAGAAGACTGAGCCTTTGTATCCTCAGTCAGTGTATGTATGGTAGAGAGAGAGAGAGAGAGAGAGAGAGAATTTGGTAGTGGGGCACATCGGTAATAAACTAATCCTGACGGTTAATTCCAGAGTAATGCCGACAATTTTTCCGACCCTGAAGAAAGTAAAAAGAAAAGAAAAAGAATAAGACAATAATAATAAAAATCCGGTTCACATAAGTTTTCCCACACATTATATAATTCGTATGGTTGCTCCCTCAGGTATATGCCGTATGCCGTAATAAAATTTAGATGAGGAATATGCTGGTGTAGCACTACGCTTCGTGATGACGTAAAACATGTATTCATAGTCGGTTATCCAATACAAACTAGGGCCGCCGTGACCTTATTTTAATAGTATTTACTACTTTTAGAGGAAAATAGCAATTTCAGATCTATGTCGGGGATTTTCTCCCTTAATTAAGTTGTACTGAGCTAATTTAGTTTGTCCACGACACCTGCAACATATTTCATCTGGAAAAGCACAGTTCAAGCACGCCAGAAATATACTAAGCATCACAAGAGGCGTATAGTGGGGACGACATTTCGTTCCTCAGTGGCTTCGATCACATAAAGATTGTAGAACTGATTAAATCCCCTGGGCGAGCCCGTTGTCGAATGCTGGGCTATAAGACTTGTGATCTGAATGAAGACTCCTCATTAAAACATTGTCATTATATACGCTGTCACCCATGTGTCGCTCAAGTGCCGTACAATCCACAATCCCATTCATTCTCTACGTTATTAGTTTTAGTCTGAAGCGCTTCGACCAGGTGTGCAACCTTTTAAATAAACCTTACTTTAATCAAAACATAGTCATTCACCGAAATTAGCTTAATTTTAAAATTCAGAATAAGTGAATGAATTACAACGTCAATATTTGCACTTGTAATGAAAAGTATTATCAATTTGCGGAAAAGTACTCGAGTTTTTATACCGAAGGATTTGCAGTAGTTTTATTTACTTCATAACTTTTGAACTCTTTAAGGCAGATTCAAAGCAGATGTTTAAATCTATTAAACAATTTATTTCTATGATCATATCTCTTGAATTTATGATATTGATTAAATTTGAATTGCAAAAATATCTAATGACAATCATATCAAAATTACAAAACGAGTTTTTATTTTTTTCTCTATTCAAAATATTTCCACTACTGGTATATGTTTCACTGCTAAATGTCTTCGGTTTCACCCACTGGCAGAGTTAATAATCGAACTAATGACTTTGGTATACTTCTTAAGAATATTAATCTAATCTTCTATTACATATCAATTATTGAAATTCCGAATAAGTTTAACATGCTTTCCTTCATTTGACTTTAAAATTCTACACGTATCGAAAATTAAATTTCGTTCATGCGACATCCTTATAGGTATACATGGACAAAGAATTTGTTTACGAGATAGCACAAACAATGATAATTTTACAGCCCAATCTAATTAAAATTCGATATTTCTGATACGTTTGCTTTCAGGAGAAGGAACGTATCAAAAATACCGAATTTTAATTGGACTGTTTATAGGCTTGGATTTGGTCAGTGGTTATTATTCGTTAATTTGCCTGTAAGGAATATATTCTACTTACACTTGTGATCAATCAGGGGCAGACTTGGTATAGTGGTTAAGCGCTTGTCTTGCGGCGCCGACGATCTGCGTTCGATTCCCGGGTTGCGTCACTAAAGTTTAAGAGGATGGTAACCTGCTTCCATGTCGCGATATAACTTAAATAATGTTGAAAAGCGACGTAAAACCCCAATCAACCTACTTGTGATCAATCAATTCCATGCTTTGGCATTGTAACTGTCAGATTAGCATGTATGACTGACCTTCATTTAGCTTTAAACTATGATGATTTGTAAATTATTTAAAAATATTAAATATTATAAATTGTGGAATTTCAATTCGTGGGAAGAACCAACTACGAAAACCACTAAAATGAAATCTCAGCCAATAAAAGTTTTTCAAAGTAGATATTAGAATTTCATGTTATTTGGAACCATGATGACCTTCAATTTACATTTGTTAGTAAACTATACATAGTATGTATGTTGTTAGCTTTGTTTTAAAAAGGTTAAAAACTTTACATAAAACTTTTTAAAGGGTTTTAATATCTTGTAGAGAATATTTCAGCTTTTCCAAAATAGATAACCTCGTTATGCATTTCACCTTGACCTCATACTTCTTGAATTTAATATTCAGTTCAATTATTGAAAAACCATTAGCATACATTTTAGCCGACCTACACATATACATTTAAAAAAAACTAGATATACTAAACTATGATAAATTTGTTGACATTGAACTAAATTTTTAACATGCTTTTACTAATAGTACAAAAAGCATTCATTTTGTGTTGGCATATCACAAAAAAGACTGTTTTACCAATTAAGTGATTTAGTTCCTATTGAAAAGAAAAAAAAATAATTGCCTGGTTATTTTTTACTTTGATCATACAGTATGGCCAAAATAAGTAGTCTACGAGTATGCATTCTAATATATCGAAGTATGCAGTAAGTGCCTAAAGTGGTATCTGCAATGGTAGTGATTTACTCCCTACTCCTCTGTGGCTTTATTCACTTTAACCCGACAACCATCTTGTAATGATAAAAATGCGAAGTAAATAATACAGAATGCCCTAGTAAATTCACAAGAATTTTGATATTGCCCCTCGAGGTGTTTATAGGTTGCATGATGTTGAAATGATGATAATGATGATTACTGATGATAATTATTACTGAGGATGATGATTATGATAATGATGATGTAATTGCTGCTGCTAATGATGATGATCCTATTGTTGTTGCTAATGATGCTGATGTTCTCTGTTGATGCTGCTGATGATGATAGTGGTGGTGGTGATGGTGGTAGTAGTAGCGGTGGTGGTGGTGATGATGATGATGATGATGATGATGATAATGGTAATGATGATGGTGATAATGATGATGATGATAATTATGATGATGATGATGATAAAAACGATGATTATCCTACTGCTACTGCTTAAGAAGATGATGATAGATGGTGATGATCCCAATGCTGCTGCCGATGATGATTACTTACTTTTTTAAATTAAAAAAAATAATATAAATTACTTTTACATTAAAGTTTTCCAATAACATTGACATTGAAATTACATAAAAAATCTGAGAGTCTGAAAGACGCTAAAACTCAAACTCGTCAAAATTTGATTTCAGAATAGAACCAAACTCTAGTTAAGACACATTGCTGTCTCACTCGGATGTATTCGGTTTGTAGAGCTATGTAACAGTCCAGAATAAGTTTGTCAAAAGGAGGGTCCCATTCTTAAGCCTATATTGTCCTACCTTGGATCTATCCTTTGGCAAATCTAGCCTAAAACAAATAACACTTTGAATACTTCACACCATCACGGTGGTTTTATAGTTACTGAAAATGTGAAAGTATATAGACGACACCAGATAGACGGACGAACGGAGCAATGGGCTCAGGTGAGTTAAAAAGGTAATGATTTCCTTTTTAAATGTATATTTCTCCTTCTCCTGAAAACCCATTTATTATCAAAGATGAACTCTGGATTTTCGAACTTTGCTGGATCCGCCCCTCTATTGTACATTTACTCTGTTTTTATGTATCGATATGTCAACATAAACGCTACCATGGAAGTCAAACTTTAGGATTAAAATTAAGGATTACATCAAAGATACATTAAACACTTTTGATTTATTTTTTTCAGATGAACGTTCTGTTTGCAAAATTATTCCGCTGTTGAAATCAAGTAATTTTAGTACAATCAACAGATCTCGACTTCCAGTATATTTTCCACTGAGTGTTTAAGCAGCTTTATCAATAATTTGTTCACAAGACCAACATTTCTTTTAGAACAGTTCATCTGAGTGGTATAGGGTAATAACAAACATAGTGTTAAATGTCGACCATAACAACAGTCTTATTTGAGCAGATAAAATTCTTTGGTTCGGAACCATAACCTTTTAAAAATAAAAAAAAAATATTTTGGACTACGAATGATCCACAGTTAGGTTTACTGATTGAAACTTCTTTCGCTATTTAAAAAAAAAATTCTTTTTGGTATCGAGCCAGATATTTGTGGACCTAATTATTAGCACGGAATTGCTGTTGTAAAACACTCTTTTTTATTATTAGCGAGGATTTTATTTTCGAGTTGTTTCGGGAGTATGATTCCGAGCCAAAATAAAGTCTTCGGTAACCTTCTTTTCATTATAAAACTATAGCAATTGAACAGCATAAGAACATGCCATAACTTTATTCGCCGAAAATACTGATGGTTTGCTTAATATACATTTATGCCCCGGGATGGATAAATCGGGGGCATATTGTTTTTGTCCTGTTTGTTGCTTGTTTGTCTGTTGTCAACCATAATCTTGGCTATAATTTTTAAAACCGTGAGGGACAGAGACTTCATGTTTCACATGCATACTCAACTAATAAACCCTTTCAAATGACAACAAGGTCGATGACCTTTTGACCTTGACAATGACCTTCACGCTAAAAATGACTTTTTGGACTTGGGGCTACAACTTTTGAACCGTGAAATATAGAGACGTCATATTGACTTGCGTACTCAACTAATAAAGCCCTATCAAATGACACCAAGGTCGATGACCTTTTCACCTCGACAATGACCTTCACGCTAAAAATAAATTTTTGGCCTTGGTGCAGCCGGGGGCATTAGTGTTTCGCAAACACAGCTTGCTTATAGTCTGCATTCCTTAAATGAGATCGATGTTGCAAAAAAGCTATGGTTATCATCTATTATAACAAACATAATCTTTGTTACACAATTAATCTACTGTTGTTTTTATTGATTATATTGTTATCCAGCATATTAAGTTATTCTTTAAGGGAACTTTTTTATCAGCTTCATAACCGTGACACTTAAAATTCGAAATTAACTGTTGTTATTTTACTGTAGTACCCAAATAAGTACCTAAGTGTTCAATCACAGACTCGTGAAAATCAGGGTTGAGACAAGGTAGACAAAGCTCCTCCATTTGGCTAGCCAATCCCGCCAGGAATGTTCAAATCATACGGATGATAACCTGAAAACGTGCGCTTTATAGCATTAAGTTCATGGTAAGTACATACTGACGTGTGCAATGTTTTATATATAAAAGATCTATAACGATATAATATAAGGGTATTCCACCGCGATGTTCTGTAAAGTATTTATTCTAAAATACATCCCAATACATTACATAGGTGATGTTGTTTGAGCCAAAGCTACAGTAGATAAAGCTCGATTCAATAAGTAGAAAAGTTAACAGTACAAAAATGAGAGTGTTTATCATGTCAACCTATATATTAAAGTGGTAATCACTATGATTTCCCCCTTTCATACCTCCCGCCCCAAACCCCTACGAGTTTCACATATACATTTTAAGTACACAGGAAAAAAAATGGGCTTAAAAACAAGGAAGGTTTTCCATCTTTCCGCTGGTGCGAAGTGCCTGTCTTATCGTTGTAGTTTCTTGGACTGTGCTGAGCACTACGCCTCTGTGAACTATTTTCTCACATTTTATAGTATATTAAGGAAGTGATAAATACCTTATGCCCTTTATCTATTAGTAACGGAGAGCTTAATCGATTAAATGTGCCCACATGCAATGCGATATATTCGGAACAATTATACTTTTACAACTGCCTTTCATCAGTAGATGTCGTTTTCTGTCATTTCATTGCAACAATATTTTTTCAATATAAAAGTATCGATGTTACAATATTATATATCGCTTGGTAGGAGTATTTGAATTCAGCGTTTGATATGGTCCGAAAGGCATACGGTTGGAAACATGGTTTCCCTGGTAGTTAAAAGCAGAACCAGAAAACCGTGGTTTTCAACCGTTTAACCATGGTATTGTACCTGTCGGAACCAATAAAACGCTGCTGGTTTATCTACACTATGATAAATAATCTAAACAAGCATTGTTTAACTGAGTGAAATTGTCTCATTTCTTTGAACACGAACTTCGCGACATATACGAAGTCTACGAAAAAAAAAAATTATAAAAAAAGCCAAATAAACAAAAGAAAAAAACCAACCAAACAAACAAAAAACCCTAAAAAAAAAAAAAAAAAAAAAAAAAAAAAAAAAAAAAAAACCAACCAACCCCCAAAACAAACAATCCCACAAACAAACAAACAACCCCCCCCCAAATAAACCCAAACGAACTAACAAACAAAAAAAACCATCGTATTGGTAGAAATGATATAGAAGGTTTCTGAGAGGAATTGGATATTTCTTGTGGTATTGTAATATATTTCACTATTTAAAAAAACAATTTCGTGAATAATTGAATTGTTAGCCAAAGCAAAATTCGAAAAGGTTGTAGTAATACATTCAAAGTGGAACGGTTGTGCGGAGTTTGGAATGGTATATCGTGATTGTACATTCCTTGTCGTTTCCGTCAAATTGACGGATTGAAAATTGACGATACAAAAAGAAAGAATTAGAAAATTGTTTTGTAAAATCAAAATTCCAACAATACAAAACTCCTAGGAATTTTCGAAATTATTCTAGTTTTATATCCATAAAACATGTTATAATTGTTCGAAATAAAGATTGACCGGAAGGAAATAAAGATAAATGCTATGTATTAATGTCCTAAATTACAGGAAAATATGTTCTAATATACATTATTGTGAAAAGATCTGCTTCTGCTAAAATCTTTTTGAAGTCATTAAAACTGGGTGGAAATCTTCAAGTCGAATGTTTTTTGCATAAGTTCTGGAAAATAGAACTGTTGGATTGAAATGATGCGCAAATGGTGAAGATATCCTAATCCCTAGATATAATACATTGAGATAATCCACAGTAAAATACGCGTGCTTTATTCTTCTTTTTAAATAATCAGCTGGGAGTTCTCTAGCAATATGTTATTTGTAAGAGCAAGAACAGATGGATCTGGAATTTACATATTTTCACGTAATCATGAAATTGCTTTGTAATATATTGGAATTTCAAGAACAATTTGGAATGAAATAATACGAAGGTAACTGTAGTATTCGTAATAGATCGAATTCGTTTTGGAAATTTTTGTAAAATGCAATTGATGGACATATTATACAAACATATAAAGTGAATGAATAAATGAGTAAATGAATAAATGAGTGAACAAATTAATGAACAGAATTTTTAAAAATTCTTCTGTTAATATTTTTTTCCTGAAATTGTGTACTGTATTTTCGACTGTCTTATACCTTTATATACCCCTGAATATAATTACAGTAGCAATGGAAGCAAATTTTATCTTCATCCCTTTAGATATGTTGAGCAAACGTTTGTTCAGCGCAAGCGCAGACATCTCAGTCTTAACAATTATAATTGCAATTTACAAACTCTTTCAAGCAAAAGACGAGATCAATGAAGTACAAAATAGTGTTTTTCATAAACATTTCTCCATCGTTTACTGAATGGCAGTCCAATAAATAGCATTCGGGCAGGTGGATAGCATATATGCTCTCACTTTAATTGAAGATTAATTCAACGTTCTTTTCTCCCTCCATTTGGCCCTTTGTAAATTGTAAGCGAATTCAGCTCTCCCTCCATTTAGTGCATTGTAAACTGTAAGCGATCACTCCATCAAATGATTTAAACCCTCTACAGTATTACTAGAAGGGTTTGACTTTAGTCGGCTTGAATAGAAATATTTGTAATTCGATCTGCAGTCTATTACAAGCCGTGTGAATTTATTAAGTGCAAATTGACAAAGGCGGAACTGCGGCGTTAAATAATAAACGTGAGCAAGAGAAACAATACATTAACGCATGTAAGTTTTGTAAACTATAACACTTTTACGAGTAATGCGAAGAAGTATGCCAACACTAGTGTAAAATCTACCGGCATAGCGCATAGCTGATGGAGCGATGACCAGCTGAAACTAATAGCTCTGGTTACGCCCCTTGGTGTAAAGACACGCTTTCAATCTACGACATCGTCTTTAACCAATATAAACGCAGAACGGGAGGGGCTTGTGGACCACACGCTTTATAGTGTCCCATCATGGCATTACTTAGTCTATATGCTTGATATTAACAGGGATTGTTGATATGTTTTTATAATGATGTAAGACACTCTAATCAAAGGAAATCTATCAGGCAGGCACACTAAAACACCGTGAGATGTAATTTGGAGGCGACGTCTAGATTTTGGGGATTTGAGTGTATAGGAACTCTCTGGCGTTGTATCTATTATTTGTATTCGAGATATGTATAAGGGATTGCTATGTTAATGTTTTCAGAAATCAAGGTAGCCTTTAGTGCATAGCAATGTTGACTTTTTTCAGGCCACTCTGCGCGCCCAGACGGTTAACCGTTATATGAAATGGCATATCAAATGCAATTGAGGTTTTTATGGTGAAATAAATAAAAGCACAACAAGAAGCTTACTATGAAGAAATTGATGATTGACGCTGTTTTGACTTCGTCACTTCTACCGAATACGGATATTTGTGCTACAAATAAGGAACCGATACTGTGATATATATATCCGTGTTGTTTAATAGTACCAACGATGCTCGTTTCATTATTTATGAATGATTTTGGTGTGAAAAAGTTTGTTTTAGTTTTCTTTTTAATTCTTATTTCTTACAATATACCTATTAATGCTAAACGGAAAACGCCGAAACCTCTTAAGCCGAGGAACCAAACCGAAGTTATAGAAAGATTGTCGCGGTTTTTCGGAATAGAAAGAATTCCCGGTAGGATATTCCATCGCTCTCCACCACAGTACATGTTGGATTTATACCAAAGCATTACAGACAGCGGAGGGCTCATGAAAAGGGACAGTCCGTATAAAGCTGACGTCATTAGGAGCTTTCCGGACAGACGTAAGCATTCAGATTTTGCAAAGTTTTATTTGTATAGCAAACAAAGTGGCGATACCATCAATTTTGCTAATTTAGTTTGTTAAATGATTTTTAATTTCCTATTCTTACCATAGTTGAGAATACATCATTCAACGATTTCCGAAAGGATGAGATTTTAATTTCTTAAAGCAAAAAGATTTAGAAATGTGTGATAAAAAATCAGGTATTGAAAGTGTCCCATGTAGACTGGTACAGCAGACGAATAATGTCTTGGGTTTGATATTTCCTTTAAAGATATAGGACATTAATATTATAGAAAGGCGTCAATCGCTCATATATTTATATATTCTACCCGGATTCGAACACAAATCATTTGAATTGTAAATAAACATATGTGTATATGTAAAAAACTTATTTGAAAAGTTAAAATTTTGTACGAAACTCTGTAGCACATCCCTGTATAAGGAAATATGGTAGTATTTTATGGAAACATAATGTGTAATTAGTAGTTACAGCTCACAAATATTGCACTATGATAGTTTATCCGTGCTATTTTCATCAAGATATGTACACAGGGCGTCTAACTTTTGGGAGGGGAATGACTCTGGATTTTCGAGATGATGGTATCAGTTCGAATTAAGATGATGAGAAATGGTATCTCGGTAATATCCAACTGTTAGTTACATACGGAGATGGCTTTTCCGATTGTACGAACCTAATCACAACCCTAGAGCGTCTACGTACGCGTTCCCCATCTACAACATGATTGCAAGTAACAGAGACCGTATCTCAGTCTTTTAGTCATTGATCTTTCATTTGTATTTTACCACGTCTGTAGCCGTTTGGGATGATCTAATATATTTTTTCATTAATAATAACCTTTGTTTAAATTTTTGTATAGATTTTCCTCTTTGTTGTTTTTACAGTTTCTTTACCATATCTCATAAATGTGTCTTACGTGTATTTTCTTTCTTCTTTCATTCATTCTATTTGTCTCCTTCTTTCAAGGAAGTGTCTTTATCTTTGCGTCGTTCCATTAATCTCTCCGGTGTTCATTAAAATGCGAAATATGCACCCCGTTTTCTTCGAGTTTACAAATCCTTGATCTATGGGACATTAACTTTTCTTTATGCAAGACAAAGAAATACAATTTACATTTTTACTCCAACACTGGTATGAGAGACGTCCCTGACATTGTGTCCTACGTGGGGTACTTTTTAAGACCCAATTGTTATCACACCGCGGGAGGATACCGCAATGCATTATCAAATAGTTCACAGCATTTAAGTTAATACTCATCTGGGATATTTAGATTGAGCCCTGCTAGACTTTTACAAAGGATGCACGCCGAGAGATCTTTTATACCACTCTTTAACAATAATAGATCCTCTTTCAGCGAAAATTTAACTGCTAACTAGAGCTGGCGTTTGAATCGCATTAGAATGTAATCATGATGCATATTTAAGATAGGTATAACACATAAATAATATCACAGTGATGTGCTACAGGAATGTGGGAAAGTAAACCAAGTTTTAATTACAAAATAAGGATTACAAGGTAAGTATCAAAGTACCTGAAGGGGGTAAAGAAAACTAATGAATTAAAGGGTAGCATGTATATCACAGGTGTTGATTTCGTGCAGGTGTAGAGAAAATGAAGGGAAAATAGATACCTGTTGAGAGGGTAGATAAAGTACGGTACGCGAACATTTGCCGAGGGAAAGTGGACAGAATGTCATGAACGTCCATAGGAAGGGATTATAACCTATTGCGGAGTCTCTCTCCTTTCAGCCGGAATCATAAAGAATTAAGATAAAGTAGGGAAAGATTTTGAAGATCGATATAAAACAAGATTTATAAGAGGGTAGTACATTAAATATATCGAATGATAAAGTTTGCAATTGTAGATAACTTCAATAGTAATCTGTAGGTATTAAATAAACACATCTGTTTCTGTCTTGTCTCCATGACTTTCACTTCTCCATCACCAGGTAACCCAATGCGGCAAGCTCTTTGCAACAACACGTGTATATTCAATTAAGAATGGTGTCTTCAAATACAGAAAGGTTTTAATCCACCTTTTAAGAAATTCATAGTAATATATCAAAACATAGTGTGTTATCTATTATAATCCTCCAGAGAGGGCATTGTTTGGACGACAGTTTTATCCAATAATGGACCGCTACACAAATTGACAATGTTATCTTTAAAAGCCTGTCGTGCAAAATAATAAGTAAATCAGTTTCCATGAGTTATATTTACATGCCAGTACCCTGTGTCTCTGTGATTTTGTTGAGGCATAGACCCTCTGCCCTCGTGTGACACATTTATTAATTTCAAATATGCCTTCTGTTTACTTCTCGTGACACCGTATATATGTGAATGCATTTGATAATTTATGAACATTCTTCATGAGCTGTAGTGTATGAAATCCCGAACCCGAATTTTTTAAATATCGTTATGTAAATCCCAGCATATGATGTAGGAGAAGTGTCAGTACTCTATAGAAGAAGGACTCATAAAATCATGAATATAACAAGTAATATTTTTTTTCTACTTTTTCAAAACTATACATTAAGCTATTCGTATTTGTCAGCACTTTGAACTCGTTGCCATGGTTTTGTGATTATGCGACCCTATGTCAATGTTCCTTGTCTACTCATGCTCTTACAGTTTCTTCACAAACAATGCGTAAATCAATGCTAATACTTCATCAATGACCAAGCTGTAAGCTAACACCATACTTAGAAATTCCCAAGGCAGAATAAATAACATATTGTTAAAATTTGTCATTTCATTCGGGTTCTGTCTATACTTTTATTGAAGTTGACACGAATTCGGGAATAAAAGTCGACGGTTTATCTAGAAAGATCTAAATTTGACATAAAAAGTGAGACTGACTACAGCGTGGATGGCGTTTCTAATGAATAAGTTGTTTCAATACATTATGCACAAATACAAAGATCTCGTATAATCATTTTTGGCAATTTTAGATCATTATACTGGCAATCTATGGTGCTCGACTAAACCCTGTCCTTTTTTAGCAGACAAACGAAAATTAAAATTTAGTGGTTATGGCGGCTCACAAAAATAAATCAATTAATCGTAAAATTGTAAAATTCCCGCCGTGGAGCTGGGAGAACAAAACCTACCCTTGATGAACCGTTAAAGGTTTGTGTCAACAACTTATTTAGCAATTCTTTTTGCGTAATGAATATATATATTTTTTATTTTAATTATAGACAATTAGATAAAATTTAGTAGTGATTTCTTTGTGAGTTAAATCATTAAGAATAAATAAACAAATAAAAATAGTAAATAGATTAAGAATTTTTCTATCACTTTTATGTTTGCATTACATGACTCGGAACATTTTGAAAATGAACGAATCACCCATGCTGTAAATTCTGTATATATTTTGTTTTGTGGATCAGTATATGTTATAAATTCAGAGAGTAAGTCACAGAGTCAGAGAGTCCGATTCATCCAATAGATTCAGGCTATAATGAACCTGAAACCTGAAGATTTCATTACTAAAACAACACTCACCATCCTCGACACCCAGGCTTCGTAGTAAACTGGCAGTCGGTGCAATGTGCAATCCGCGTCCTCGGAGACTGATAGTAGACCGAAATCCTATATTCATCTTTAATGTGTCGCCATAAAATTCTTCAAAGTCGGTTTTTAAATCACAATTATGATCGGTGGCTTTTTTTTTTTTGCAACATCAAACCATTTTAAGGTTGATGCACCAAAATGTAGTGATCTGTGATGCTAAAGCTAGAAGTGGGCGCTATCGAGACTATCTGATGCAGTAAACGACGCAAAGCACGATGAAAAGAGTCAATTGAATAGTTTTTATGTAATTTTTTTCAATTAACGTCTGAAAATGGTAAAAACTTTAGTGTGTGTGTGGAAGATGTCATGATATACTTCAGTGTTTTCAATCATCTTGCTTCAGTATAAGTTATGACTTGAAGATGACAAAATGTGAAATTTTGTAAAAGTCTGATTGTCTGTTGCGACACTATCTGAGGAGATGACTGTCAGCAGCAATGTAATTCCTGCGTAATCTATCATATGTATAGCTTAGAATATTCAGCGATATAATAAAGCTGTGGTGAAGTGAATGACGTTTCAATCTAAAAAATACAGAACACCCCCTTTCCCCGGGGAAAAAGGGCACATGGGCATTGTATTAAATATATGCATCCTTTTATTGCTAGCAATGCTAGTCACACAAAGAAAATACTTTATGGAATTCTAATTTCTTATACAAATATGACAAGGAACAGACTTACAACAGGGTTTAAAGTGCTCGGTATTCGGAGCAGGCGACCCGGGTTCGAATTTTGTTTTGTCGTAAGGCGCACAGGTTAACTATCCTGTTTCTAACCAATCAACCATATATCGTGCGATCTTAATGTATATATTGAGTTGAATCTTTTTTACTACGCATTTGCCGATCTTGAATGCAATACCACTACTTGCAATATTAACACGTGTTTAATCCAACACTTGGTTTCTATTCTTTGAGAAAAATATGCATTAAAAATGACATAACGAATATTTGCTTTGTTGCTATTCTGTTAGAGCATTTAGTTCCTCGCCAACATTCTATAAATGCAGGGATGCTACCCAGTCATATGTGATAGGGGCATACTATAGTACGCTGCAGAATGTACGATCAATAAGAATATTATGGTTACGTAACACTCATCCTATAAATCACCAAAGCAATGAAAAAAGACATAGTATAAATCTCAGTTAATCAGGAATGCCACTTTATGCTCGTTATCTCTATTGATATGCACAATTATGTAGATGTTTATGTTGTGGACATTATTCTAACCCACGTGCTTATTTTGATAATAATTTTCATAACGACTGAACATATGTTGCAATTGATATTGCAACGCTTCGCTCTGAATTATAACGGAAACGTAAAAACGCGGTAATGTCATTAAGAAAAAGGTCACGGGCTGCGTTCATTATGCCGTTTTGTATATCATGTTGGTGTTGTCATTGTTTATATTCTACAGCGTTGGTGTTGTCATTGCTTATATTTTTATACGTCGATGTTGCCATTTTTCATACGGTGTCACGTCGGTGTTGTCATCATTTATATCGTGCCAGATTGGTGTTGTCACTGTTCAAATCGATCCAAGTCGGCATCGTCATTGTTCATATCGTACCTTGTCGATGTTGTCAGTATTCATACCGTGCCATGTTGATGTTGTCATCGTCATTGCCCATTTCATGTCATGGTATTGTCGTCATTTTTCATATCGTGCCATGTTGGTGTTGCCTCTCCATATCGTGCCATGTCGACGTTGTCATCATTCAATTTAAGTCACGAGGGTTTTGTTCCACCTATTACACCCCACAAAATCTAATACTATTTAGATGGTCATACACAAACAGTATACTCTCTAAAAGATAAGAAGATATATTTAAACAAAATTTGTGGGAGTTCTAAAATCGGAAAATCCGTCTCATCTCCACCGAAATATCATTTATCAAAAATCTAGTTGTAATAGAACGAGGGTACTATTTCAGTTGTGAACAGTAGAGGTATCTGAATTCTAATACTTTAATCCGGTCTAGAGAACGGTCCATTTCTCCAATTTCCTCCTGCCACATGTCGTTTTGAAGACGATAGCATAAGTATCAGGATGGAAAACTTAGCTTTTCCACAATATTGACCATGATATATGTATTTATGGAGCATATATTAAAACAATTCGATTAGTGTACGCTGAATGGTCGACAAAAGAGAGATAGAGCAAAACAATGGTTCATACCATAGTGCACAATTATTCACTTGGGGTGTGGCATATAACCTGAACCTTTTTCTATGGACTGGAATGAATACGATGGTTCAAGTCATTGACCTTTTAAAGATTTGAAAAAAGAAGTTAAAGTCTATCTTGAAGTAATAATCAATATCTGATTCTAATTCACATTTCAGAAATATTTTTCAGACTTCTACGTAAAATATCTGATATCATTTATTGTCACTGCACAACAGATAAAATGTAATTTAAAACGAAACATGGACACCTACGGAGTAACTCTGGAACGACGTCCATAATACGGTATATAAATTAAGAGAGAGAAAAATAACTTAACATGACCTTACTTATCGAAATAATGCGAGTTGTTAAGCATGGGAATGCAATAATGGACATTCTGATAGAGAAACCAAATGAAAAATGAAAAAAGCACCATAATTTTCTTGCGCCTTTGATAATTTTACGGCATGTTTTTCAGTATAACAAACTGTACATTTCTAGTATTATCGATGCTGTTCGCAACATACAGTGCAAAGCTTTAAGACACATACCAAAAAAAAAAAAAAAGATTCTTGCATTTTCCCCATTTAGTGTAACTTCCGTTGATCTTTTTACCTAAGTCGTGAGCTTTGACCTTGGCTAACATCGAGATTGGGATGTTTAGGTGACATTTGCTATACACTCTGTCATGAATAATTTGTCCTTTCACACTGTGTAACATTATCGTTTATTAAGGCGCGAATACACTTTAAAAGTTTTTATGTCTACTGCACGACAAATACCTATAATAATGTTGAAAATAATGCGATATCATATATTCAATATAGTTATATATCATAAACGAATAATATCATATTCTATGATTTTGTCGACTGTATTACCTAAAGAGTCTACTGCTCTATCTTATTGACCATGCAATATGTATAGGATTCTTTTTCTTCGTTGACAACTTGGTTCCGAATTGTCTCGCAATTTTCCGTGTTATGTGTGTCTTATTCAGTCGAGAAAGGGCATATGAAATACCAGCAAATGTCAAATGCGCTATGTGTGTTATGCTCGTTGATCATCGAAATTAATTCTTAGTGAAAAAAAAATTCAAAGCGCTTTATATATTCAGTATGACAGACTACGATAAGTGTAAATATATCCGAAATAATTGAGGAACGACACGGTATAGATATAGGCAATCAAGCTATGTATTATTTCTGACAGAGATTAATAAAATGATTGCCAACCATATGCAATCATACGATAAAGAATGGTTAAGAGAATTCATAGGTAAGACTAGGGTACAAAGTGTTCACATGTAGTTTGTCTGCGGTAAATTTAAGTATAATGTTGATGAATATACAAAAATTAAAATGTTTATATCAAAATTTTAATTTCTCTTTCCACCTACTTGTACATACTTGACAACCCCCCCCCCCCCCCCCCCCCCCCCCCCCCCCCCCTCCGTCTATTCATTAGCATGATATTGATAAATTTGTAGATTCTATACTTGATACTTTGCTTTTCTAAGCTGTGTTTCTGAAAAACCCAATTTCTTTCAGAACCACACGTGTGCTGAAACCTTTGTATTAATGTGTATGAAATGTCTTTTATTTCAAGTCTTTCAAGCCGGTGTTACTCAGTTAATGAGGTGCTCAACTCGTGACTGAGAGGGTTCGATTCCCGCAACAACACACTGGTGTCCTTTTTTTTGTATGAAACAGTAAAAACCGAGGTCCCATGTCACGGTAGGCGTGGCACGTAAAAGATCCCACACCGTTTTAGATGGGTCCATTGCAATGGTATAAATTTCTATGCAGTGCATCAGGTAAATGCAGTTATCATATACGTGAATTAATCGTAGAATGACGTTAAACAATAATCAATCGATCTTTTTCCTTTTCTCCTTTCATACACTCTGGTGTGTTGAAATGATATTTACATGAAGATCTAAATCTTGCTGACTGCAAAATGTTAATAGATAGATAGATAGATAGATAGAGAGACATAGATAGATAGATAGATAGATAGATAGATAGATAGATAGATTAAAACTTAGTTTTTCAGCAATACAGACCAGCGGTCCGGACATTGCTTAATCACCGAGGTTAACAACCATTTTTGTATACTTCCCCTTGAAATAAGAATGATTTCATTCGGAACAACTTCGCCCTTTACTCGTACCTACATAAAAAGAATCGAGGATGTCCGAATGGAATGGAATGATTTGAACGTCACACCAAGATTATTTCCCTTAGAAGGTGACGGCATCTGCCTGATATACTGTACAGAAATGTAGACCTCTGTAACGGACCCACCCGAAGCAGTGACAAACATTTCATCTGCCAACATCGTCCATGACACAAAAGACAGGTCGCCGTTGGGACTAAGGTGACGGCATCTGCCTGATATACTGCACATAAATGTAGACCTCTGTAACGGACCCACCCGAAGCAGTGACAAACATTTCATGTGCCAACATCGTCCATGACACAAAAGACCGGGCTCCGACGTGTCGCCGTTGGGAATCGAACCTTGCACCTCTTGATCACAAATCACAAGTCACCGATTGAGCTACACTGGCCTTTATCTATAAATGAAAGCCCCAATAACAAAAGTAATGATTGTAGTACCCACACATGCATTTTGATTTCAGTTTGATTGCAGTGAATGCGTGAAGTGTTTTTCTCGAACATTTTTTATGATTTTGTTTAGCATTGCAAGTTGATTTTTTTATGTCTGGATATAGTTGAATAATAGAATGTATGCCTTGATGTCATTAATGAGGCGTGAAGATGGGAAATGATTAGAGGAAGACAAGTTTGTGTAATGACGATAATTAGATTTGAGTGATAGGGCCGCGTTGACAGTATCAGTTCGCTCGATCGTCAAATTCTCTAGACCGTGCAATATTTACTACCGCCTTACATAGTTTTCATCTAATACATGTCTATTGGATGCTTCGAAGAAGGACACTACCAGGTCCCTGCTGTAATTACGAATTTCACCTATGAAGGCACAAAAAATTGTCAAATGAAAAAAAAAAAACCTGTCGTGGCAATTTTACCTTTGCTCAGCTATTTTCATCGCTGCTTTCTGCTAACAGTAAAAATGATCGAGAAACCTTCGTGCAATTCCCTAGAATAATTTTTTTAAATCGATGTAAAAGCGTGTCATTCGTATAGGGTGAATACATTTGACAGGGGTTTGTAACTTTGACAGAAAATATCGTGTTTTGTATCGCGGAACCTTGTACTGTGGCCTGAAAGCAACCTAATTTACCAGGTAACGGCGCGCTATCCTCTTCCTATCTGAAGTACTATAATACAAAGAACGCTCATTACTCTTTGTTGTTCTTTTATACGATAATTACAGATTTGGACCCGGTAGTTCATTCGTACCAGGACTAAATAAAGCAGCGATATACACCTATACAATATGTTTTGGTGTCTGTATGATACGTAAACAACATAGGTGTCATCAATGGTATGCTTAACCCTATAATCGGGACATCGGACTGCCGGTGCATTTCGTGGAGTCTACTCGAGGGAGAATCGCATCGCCTTCATATGCGATAAACTCTGTTTCAATCTTAATAATTACTTATTTACACTAATTATTTGATTTATTCATTGAACTGAGTTGCGTGCGCCCATGAATATTTACGAAATATTTATGTTCCACTTTGATATAAATTGTAAAATATTACAAATTATTGTTGCCGTCATCATATGAATGAAATAATCTTGTGATGTAAGACAAGAGTCAAACAAATGAAGTAATACGAAATGAATGCTTTAACAGTTTTGTGGAGTTAACAACGAAAATGTACAGAACGTCACGTGATATTTCCCCCAGAAAGTATTTCGTCCTTGAGGGCTCTAACCCACAGCGATTTCAAACTTTAACAGGGTTGTTAAATTCAATATCCGTTTCCGATAAAGATTCCATCAAGGTAACTTCTTAAAAGGTCGAGGAAGTTCTTGATTAATAATTTTATTACATTATTTCAAAGTTTCGGCAATATGAAAAGTTCTGGTGTCAAAATTTTGTTCGATGAACAGATGCGCATCTTAATGTAAGCCTTGAGTTTAAAATATTTCCAAAAGAGGAAATTGTTGTTGAAATTAAAAATCACTATATTTTGCAGTTAGCAGAGACACTTCATTCATATCAATAGACTTGTATTGTCTTATTGATCGTTTATCTAATTAGTATTCCTTGATGTGTTTACATGCCCACTGCCAGAATATATCAAAACATAAATTTCATTGATGTTGGAGATATCTGTGTGAACCGCCGCATTAACAGCTTTCATATTTGAGTTCAAAACTTTTCGTTCCCTGTATTGATTTTTAAGTATAAACTATTTCACATATTGTTCTTTTTGATTTATGATAATAAAACTGGGGAAAATGAACACGAAAGCGAAAATATGAAAGATCGAACTATTTGGCATATTACTTTCATTTCATCAATATTAAATGCACGAAAAAATTATATAGAGTCCGAAATGATGAATTACAGCGGTAACAAAGGTAAAAATTGCATTAGACTGTTATATAAATAAAATAGAATGATTTTTGTAGCTTTGACAGTAAACGCATGTTCATACAATAGGCTGCATTGGCATTTTTCACATACTGGCATGAGAGAGCTGGAATTTTTTTTTTTTTTTGCGGAATTCTGTTTTTCATTTTATTCTTAGCAATTAGGTCAAACAAACAAATATTATATACTATATTTCTGTGTACCCTTTCTGCCATAAAATCACGTGGGACGAACAGTGTGTAGCTACTACAGATGAAGTTTACTTCATTGTGAAGAATTTGAATCTTTTCAGCACGAGATGCTTACTAATCATGTGCAAGAGATGCTGATTCCTCTTGAGCTGGAGAAACCTGCTTCTCACGAGCTTACATCTCATAAGCAGGAGATGCCCACTCTGTTTGAGCAGGAGATGCCCACTCTATTTGACCAGGAGATGCCCACTGTATTTGACCAGGAGATGCCCACTGTATTTGAGTAAGAGATGCCTACTGTATTTTGGCAGGAGATACTCACTCTATTTTAGCAGGAGATGCTCATTCTATTTTGGCAGGAGATGCTCACTCTATTTTGGCAGGGGATGCTCACTCTATTTGAGAGGGATATGCTCACTCTATTTTAGCAGGAGATGCTCACTCTATTTTAGCAGGAGATGCTCACTCTATTTTGGCAGGAGATGCTCACTCTATTTTGGCAGGGGATGCTCACTCTATTTGAGAGGGATATGCTCACTCTATTTTGGCAGGAGATGCTCACTCTATTTTAGCAGGAGATGCTCACTCTATTTTAGCAGGAGATGCTCACTCTATTTTGGCAGGAGATGCTCACTCTATTTAGGCAGGAGATGCTCACTCTATTTGAGAGGGATATGCTCACTCTATTTGTGCAGGGGATGCCCACTCTATTTAAGCAGGAGATACTCACTCTATTTGGGCAGGAGATTCCCACTGTATTTGAGCAGGAGATGCTCACTCTAGTTTGGCAGGAGATGCATACTCTATTTTGGCAGGAGATGCTCACTCTATTTTAGAGGGATATGCTCACTCTATTTGCGTAGGGGATGCTCACTCTATTTGCGCAGGGGATGCTCACTCTATTTGAGCAGGAGATGCTCACTCTATTTGCGCAGGAGATGCTCACTCTATTTGCGCAGGGGATGCTCAATCTGTTTTAGAAGATGGTCCTTCCTCTGAATCAGAACATGAGTACGTCTTTTGAGCAGGACATATTTTCTCTTCTTGAGATGGATTAAACTGATGTTAACCCCTTTCCCCCTAGAACTGTAGATGTTTAAATCTTAGGGAAATTGAACTCCTTCTGTAGTAAAAAAAAACTGCTTACTCATCCAGATACTAACTAATCTTAAGCAGAGAATGTCTACTCCTGTAAAATCTGGAGATGATGCTTATCATGAGCAAGAGATGTTTATTCCTGTAGAACTTGACATAATTACTTCTCTTGAGTAGGAGATGTTTACTCCTGTAGAACTTGAGATAATTACTTCTCTTGAGCAGGAGATGTGTACTCCTGTAGAACTTGAGATAATTACTTCTCTTGAGTAGGAGATGTTTACTCCAGTAGAACTTGAGATAATTACTTCTCTTGAGCAGGAGATGTGTACTCCTGTAGAACTTGAGATAATTACTTCACTTGAGGAAGAGATGTTTACTCCTGTAGAACTGGAGATGATTACTTCTCTTAAGCAAGAGATGTTTACTCCTGTAGAACTTGAAACGAACTTGAGATATTTACTTCTCTTGAGCAAGAGATGTTTACCCCTGTAGAACTTAAGACGATTACTTCTCTTGAGAAAGAGTTGTTTATTTCTGTAGACTTGAAACGATTACTTTTATTGAGCAAGTGATGTTTATTCCTGTAGAACTTGAGATGATTACTTCTCTTGAGCAAGAGATGTTTACCTCTGTCGAACTTGATATGGTTACTTCTCTTGAGCAAGAGATGATTACTCTTGCAGAATTTGAGATAATTACTTCTCTTGAGCAAGAGATGATTACTGTTGTAGAATCTGAGATGATTACTTCTCTTGAGCAAGAGATTTTATTCCTGTAGAACTTGGCATGGTTACTGGTCTTGAACAAGAGATGTTTACTCCTATATAACTTGATATGATTACTTCTCTTGAGCAAGTGATGTTTATTCCTGTAGAAATTGAGACGATTACTTCTCTTGAGCAAGAGATGTTTATTTCTGTAGAACTTGAGATGATTACTTTTCTTGAGCAAGAGATTTTATTCCTGTAGAACTTGGCATGGTTACTTGTCTTGAACTAGAGATGTTTACTCCTATATAACATGAGATGATTACTTCTCTTGAGCAAGAGGTGTTCATTTCTGTAGAACTTAAGATGATTACTTCTCTCGAGCAAGAGATGTTTATTGCTTTAGAACCTAAGATGATTACTTCTTTCGAGCAGGCGATGTATACTCCTGCAGAACTTGAGATGATTGCTGTCCTAAAGCAGGAAATGCTTCTCTCCTTTTTGACAGATAATTGCTCTTCATGAGCAGGTTATGTTTACTTCTGTAAAACAGAAGATGAATACTGTTCACTTCTGTAGACGAGGTGGTGATTACGTCTTTTGAGCAGAATATATTTACTTCTGCTCAACAGGAGACCATTATCTGTTAGACAAAAGACGCTTACATCTTTAGAGCTTGAAATGCTTTCTTATTTTAAGAGTAGGACGTTTACTCTTTTTCAACAGGAGATCTTACTTCTCTAAAGCTTAAGATATATGTTTCTTTTAGTATGTAACAGTTTCCTAGTATACAGTGTTCGACGATGATTTTACAAAAATAGTAATTGCTTTCAGTATTCATAAATCAATAAATACAATTTCAGACTAACATGGAAATAAACGAAATTTTATGTAAGATCCTAAATATACTTCATGTACCTTCAATAATGAGAGAAAAGATTACATCACACGGAAGGTATACAAGAACGCTACTGTCCCTCGTGTGAATCACAACTGCTGAGTAAACACTAGTGCGTGCGTTCCAAAATAACAACATGTAGTTATCTTGAGTGTGGTTTATTATGAAGTAAAATGGTGCCGTGACTGGGGTACTTAACATCAGATTAAACGTCCGGGTATGTTGTGTATTATTGGCATAACAATCGCCCAGTTATTACAATGTTCAATTTTCTGAATAATTCCAATCTTCTGAATTCTTTGCATATCGTAATCGTTAGTTGCTGGATTCACTGTAGAGTGTTTATTTTGTTATGTGTTATATCAAGAAGAGGAATAGATATATAAACGAATATATAAATACTTAAATAAATACATTTGTGAATAAATAAATAAAGTAAAACAACCATTGTATTCTAGGTAGTAAAGGAAAATTTATTTAATGATGGCATGTGAATGGTGAGTTTGGATGACTTTGCCATTTTTGTAGCCAGTACACGTTAGGGAGCAACCATTTGATTTTTAGGGGGGGGGGACTTTCACCGGTCTGAATAATTTTCATAAAAATCAAATGGTTGCTCCCTTAAACAGATTCGCCCAAATACATTCGTTCCTGTCAAATAAACATTATGCGTATAATAAAACAACCTTACTCGCTGTATATGTATGTATTTCAGAATACCTAATACTACACCAAAATAATCAGAGATCAAGGCTGGATATCACCGAAAATGACAGGGTTAATCCGTTTAACATAGAGTTAGTTAGAGAGTGGTATATCTTGAATGACGTAATATGGTAGTGACAGATTTGTGAGGATTTGATAATGAAACTATATATCAAATAATTATGGTGACTTGGAGTTATTCGTACCACCCATGGAAGGAATAAAAAGGAATTTTACAACAAAATAAGATATATATATATATATATATATATATATATATATATATATATATATATATATATATATATATATATATATATATATATATCTTTTTAAATTTTCATCACGATCTAAAATTTCATTTTATAAGCACGATTAAAATGCTTTTTAAAATCCTTCGCCAAATTTCTACAGGTACATATATATATTACCAAACTGGTTGAGCAATTACATATATCAATTATTAGTTTTCAATCTGAAATAGCCGATTTTGTTTTAGAAAAGTATGTTTAAAATCGAAAGTTAGAAAATGACACATGTATCATCAAGTTTTACGTATTCGAAATTTATTTTACATTAAACATTTCTGTATTAACTTTTCGATAATATTTGGGTTAGTATATTAATGTTTTTTGTTGTTTTGTTTTTTGATACATGAAATCCCATTCGATATAAAATTTGATCTCACTTGCATGTCAGAATCTAATAATGAATTCAACTATTGCATTCACAGATGAAGGTAATTAGTTCTGAATTATATTTATGATTTTACTTTAATTGTCAGGGTATGTTGTATATCGCTATATGCACTAGTGAATGTATCGTAATATGGCACAGTTATTAAGTAAATTTCATTTTTGTGTGATAGGTGAGGGAATAGGTTTACTTTCATTTATATGGTCAACTAGTTATACAATCCTACAATAAAATGGTTACGAAGTTAGTGGCAGATACAGAATTTCCGAAAAGGGATGGCCCCGTTGGCGGATCTAGAAAGTTTTGAAAGGGGGATTACAGTCTCCTTTGACTAATGTTTTGCACTGGTCTGGAAAGATGGGTGCAGTATTTTGGTAAAATTTCCGAGCAAAAGAAGTGGGGATGGGGTGTGCAATCACCACTCCTCTCTAAACTCGCCAATAAATCCCAATGTGTAAGTCAAGTATTAGCCAAAATACTCAGCCATTTCGGTGTCAAATATGAAGTTTTAGTTATAACTGGCGAAAAAAGGGGACATCCGCCTCTAAATTCGCTACTGCAACCCGGCTTGATATTTCAACATGAAAAACCTTACTGTGAAAGCTAGGAGCAAATAGTACTTAATATCAAGAAATAATATTTCTATTCTTAAAGTGAGTATTGAGATCAAGAAAGGGTTTAACCAGTAATAATTCGTATTTGGTATGAGACTTTGTACACAGCTCATTCAAATTTTAAATTGTAAAGAGATCATGGACTTGCCACAGGTGGCTTGCTATAAACGTAACTTAGCGTTGACTTCAACGAGGTATATTTATTTTTATTACAGGAAAATAATAAGGAGAGTTTACTATGTAATTCAGACTATACTCTAAGCATATATTTACCTGGACTGCTTATTCACTTCTCCTTACCGAATTACAACACAATACCATATATCGTAAATACGTATAGAGAAATAACAAGCTTCAATTCTCCTTTTTGTATGTCCTGAACAGGTGTTCTTGTTTTTGGGTGAAAGTGTCCGCTTGATATCGAAGGTGTGTTGATATAGACATATTTCAAATTGTATATGATTTCAAAGTGTAACATGACTTTGATATACCAAATCTACATCGGGTTCAGAATGTCACACAATTTAAAAAAGTCAAGTCGTGCGTGCGCATGTAATGAATGAAATACAATCTAGTTATTAACATTTACACTCAATACAATAATTTTTGTAATTACCTCATAAGAAATATTTCTTTTTATCAGATTATGCTTTTATCTTTATTAACACATAAATTTTCCCGGAGATCGTAAAAGATGCAATTATCAAGACATTCGTTTAAGTCAATTTTATGATAAAAGCGATAAGGTAATGATATGATATGCCATCATGCTGTGGATAAAGTCAATCAAATGCACTTTTAATCTGTATTGCAGAGTGGAATCAATCTATGCATTTTTACTACAACGTGTCCCATCTGACTGACATGGAAAAGATACTGGCAGCGGAATTCCACGTGTTCAAAATGCGCCCCGCCCCCTCCCCGCGTGTGGAGAACAAACCATCTCATGTTGTAGAAGTAGGTGCCATTATTCATTAATCATGTTTGAAATATATCAGAATATCCCAGCTAGAATATGACGTCAAAGTTGGCATTATTTATGAATATTAATAAGAAATTGTCCTTTTTTTTTTAGTCTTCTCATGAGTTGAGGGGAAGACATTTGCGTCATGAAGATGTGGAAAGATTAACGAAAATCATAAAATTATTTTTACAATCATTTAAATGATCGATGTGAACAACACATAACTATGAAATACAAAAATAGATAAATAAATGAATACATAAATAAATAAAAAGAAAGAAAGCGAGAAAAAAAGAACGAAAAAAAAAAAAAAAAGAAAGAAAAAGAAAAACAAAAGAAAACCCGATTAAGGTCCAATGATGAGTATTTTGTTAACTATACTTACCAGATGTTAATATATCAAAACTGTTTTTCTATTGAAATCTAAAGTATGGTTGTTTAGATCTGTATTTCCAATAAAGAAAGTTAAAACAAACGAACAAAAAATTAATGTAATCATGTAAACATATACATGTACTTCTCAAAGATATACAATCTGTGCTGGTTTATAAATAAAATACATAAAAGATAACTTAAACGTAAAGACATAAACATTAACAAGAAAAAATATTTTTCATTTTCCGTTTTCAGATTAAAATCTATCAGATTATGGACCACACGAAGCTGTATGATGCGAATTCCTTACGACTGTTGGATGCCCGCAGGATAAGTGCCCATTCCCATGGCTGGTTCGTTTTCCAGGTCAATAAGGCCGTAGAAGCATGGGTCAATGGAACGAACCCTAACTACGGTATGTCCTTCGATCTTACAACCCTTGCAGGTCTTTTACCTCACACTGTAGGAATATCTGATAACTTTAAGCAGATTTTACGACATTTGAATATTAATGCATTTCTTAACGTATAGGTCATATACATGTAATATATTTACTTTTTGTTTGTACAATAACGTTTATTTTTTCATTCTACTTTTCTTGAATTTTCATAAATTTATTTTTGGAACTTTGACGAAAATAAACCTCTTCAAGACTTTCAGAGAGAAGCACACTGGTTCCAGTTATAATAGAAACACTCTTTGTAAATTGTTACAGAGAGTGCTTTAATGCAAATACTTCTGAAGGTAGAATTTATTTTGGAGTTTCATTTGACATTATGATTTTCCCTAATTCGATCGATATTCTATCTATGTATTTTTTTCCTATACTTAAATAATCCAGTCCGTAAATTTTTCAGGGTTTCTAGTGGAGACTACCTCCGTCCGTGGAAAGCACGTCAATGGGAGTCACGTCCGCTTTGCACAACGTCATCAACATCACGACAGCAAGCAGCCAATCCTGGTTGTCTACACTGATGACGGACAGTCGCGAAATCCGAACTACATATCACCCAATGATGAAGGTAAGCAGGATTTGGAAGACTTAGCGGTAGTCAATAGTGTATCACATCATATGACAAAATATATACTTTTAATATACTTTTAAACTATAAATCAAATATATATTTCAGTGGCGGATTTAAAGGTTTGCAACTCCCCCTTTGGTCGGAAAATTTTGCCAAAAAATGTCATTTTAGACAATTTTAGGGCTGCAACCCCTCTTTCCAATCCGATAGTGCAAAACATTTGTCATGGGAGACTGCAAACACCCCCTTTCAACAATTTCTATTTCCGCTGATGTATTCTGCCATTTTCGATCAAAATAATTATGCATGGCAATTTCAGTTAAAGATGTAAATGATCTTTAATGAACTAGTTTATACAAAATCAAATATTCGTACTTAACCATTCGTAAATTTCATAATGTTAAGTTTCAATTTTAATGAACATTTGATTTCGCTTTTAATTACCTAAAATTTAGAGTTAATTAAGGACGAAAAGGAAATATAGCTCCCCAATTGCTGACGTCTACATATTCTTGTATGATTAAGCAGTGTCGTGATTTATACCGCACTACATAGCAAATCATCTTAATCTTATCAAAATTTTCTAGTTTTAAGATCTGAAAATAGAGTTCTTCACAATAAACGGTAATATATTATTTCAACATGAGAATTGACAATTACAGTATTACATAATGCCGTCATAGAATATTGCATTTGACGCCTGTATTGCATCTATATGTGTCTGTAGCTCAGACAATATTGTACTTTACTGCTGGTGCCGACGCAAAAGCGCTTATTTACTGCTTCTTTGTGAAATCTGTTCACATTTATGTCAATAAAGCATAAATTTTACAAACATATGTTATACACTTATATACCTGTTTAATTCTCTCCCTGCCCGTTTAGTGTACCAAGGTCAATTGTTTGTTGATATGGAATGTTGTCATCGAATATTGTCTGTGTACTTAGTTTAGCGGAAATTATATTTTAGCGAAAATAGCGCTGAATTTTGTGCGCTAGTGAGTACAGATGGAATTCAAAAATAGACAGGACAGTAACTGGTCGAGCTAATTGGGAATATTGCAACAGCTCTAACGTCGATGTTTACGCGCACATCGTCATATTACCTTACCCACAATGGCTTTGGTAGGTGACTAAATGCAAACCGTAACGGATTTTAGCGGCTGCAATATTGCGTATCCACTACGACGGATTTTATCAATTGCAATATTACGTATTTATGACTAGTCTAGTGCATCACAAGGATCATCTTTAGTTTGAAATAAGTACACATACAGCATTAAAATCGATTGAAGTCAAAATCTAGAGCTGGTGCGGATTGTGCCGCCACACCATATTGTGAATGTCATAGACCGTTACGCATCTGATTAACTTTTTTTATATTCATGTTAGAACATATGTACGTGTCATAATTTTGAGCATTTCGACAATTCATGTCTCTTAGGTGATGCTCATTACCGAATGATTGGAATTCTACTAATATATAAATATATTGAAGAGCAGACTTAAAACCAGAATGGCAATACAAAAAAAAAAAAAAAAAAAAAAAAAAAAAAAAAAAAAAAAAAAAAAAACCACCATAGAATCATTCTAAGGACAGAGGTATGCATGAGGGTGATAATCCTTGTTTTTTGAGTGATTTACAAAATTTTAACATTTTATGACTGAAAATTATAAGTATATATTTCACGTCAGTACAAAAGCACTGAAATCTAGACTTATGATGCCCTCGGGAACTATCAGTCCACCAGCAGTGACCAAGGCTCAGTGGTTATAATCAATAATAGAACATACATACGTGTAATAATTCTGTGCACCAGATACCCATTTCTCTTCAGTGATGCTCATGGCCGAAAGTGAATTATCTTTAATATTAATTTAGATCCGTCCCTTTAAATACCCGGTACATGTACATGATAAATCTAGGTTGTGATGTATTTGGTTATTTAACATAACCTTTAAATAGAAAAAGAACAGTTAAAAAGCTTCTGATTTTATGGTATAGTTTTTGATAACAGTGTTCAACGAATATTGCCTATTCACATGTCATACATCAGTTCTTCCTTTATTACTATTCGTAATAAGGTCCCGATTTAGATTTTTCCGATACTTTTCATTGAAATCATATTCTCTCCTATTTACATCTTAGGATATCTTTCGTAAAATTGTTGTATTCTTTTTATCGAAAGCAAAAATAAAAAAAGAAAATTGAAAGATCAAATAAAACATAATAATTGTTCATAGATCATATGTCGGTGATATCGTTAACTTCAAGAGAAGGTCGGAGAGTTTGATGTATATTTTACGTCGCTTTCAAAGTAAACTTGTGCACGGAGATGGTGGTGTCTAGACAAGTTGTTGTCAGAACTGACACAGTGTTGGCAATGTAAAAGAGTGTTCGAATAGTGGGTATAATAAAATAAACATATAGATGATAGAAGAGGAATGATCTAGATCAGAAATTGTGACTAACTATACGTGGAACGTATATTAGACAATATTGTACCGTATATTTCGACACACATTTAAACGTACGCTCATTTCTTTGACATCTATCATTTTCATCAAATGAAATATTTTGCTTACTGCAGAATAAACCGTTTCGTCATTGTTACTTGATCTTTTTTCCAGATTATTTGCAAATAAAAGAAGATATTTTGAAGAAGGAACGCATGACTCAATTCAATCGGAAAGACTTTAAACATGCTTTGAAATTTCTGAACGAAAGAGACAGAGATGAGCTGGAGAATGAACATTTACAAAAATTATTAGGTATAGATACGACACATTCCAGAGTTCGTCGAGATGTTAATGCAAATGTTACGTCAACACGGAAAAATCGAAAACGAAAGCTAACAAAAGAGGAACGAAGGAAAAGGAGAGAGAAAAGAAAAAATAGAAAAGGCAAGAAACGTCTAACTCCGGAAGAAAGAAAACTAAGAAAACAAAGAAGGCGAGAAAGAAAACGTAAAGAAAGGGAGCGTTTGAAACAAGGCAAAGGAAAAAGAGCGTTAGATTATTTTAACTATAGTCGTAAAAGAAGAAATTGTGCGAAGCATCAATTATATGTAGACTTCGACGAAATTGGTTGGTCGGGATGGATTATTTCACCCAAAGGTTATAATGCCTATCACTGTAAAGGGGAGTGTCCGTTTCCTTTAGGTCAAAGTCAAAAACCGACCAATCATGCCACGGTACAGAGTATAGTGCATGCTCTTAAAGTGGGCAAAGACGTGTCCACTCCATGTTGTGTGCCCAATAAATTATACTCCATCAGCTTGTTGTATTTTGACGATGATGAAAATGTGATTTTGAAACAGTATGACGATATGGTTGCCGCAAGTTGTGGCTGCCACTGACAACAGCATGACGAGAGTCACGTGGTTGAACTGATTATATTATATTAAACACTGCCTGATTGAATATGGAACAAATGTGATTGGTTGATGACAAAGGAACAATACTCAGTACATTTCTGTTGTTATGGAAATGTAACACTTCTATGGTAAAGGAATGAAAGAGAGAGAAAAATATGCGTGCGCATTTAAATGCTTAATTCATTTATGATTTTGATTAAATTGTTGTATATTTCTATGATTGCAATGTGTATTTATGTTTGCCTATACCAGATTTTATGAATAACTATATGGTAAATCTTATGATAATATTTAACATCTCATTATTGTAAAGGTTAAAATAATTCATTATTTGTTCTCTTTGCAACTGTTCGTATGATTTATATTGTATAGAAGAAGCATTCATACGGGCAAGAGACCATATACTATTCGGGACTTTTTCCCAACATGTTTCGAAGACTTCCGATGTACAAGATCATATGTATACTGAATGTACAGGAAACTACATTTACTGAAATTAAATACATGTACATCGGGATACATTTCACAAGAACACCTAGATTTATAAAATTATTCAGTGTTGATTATCATTCATATTCAAACCATGGCTTAATCGATATATACAAAGTTGAAATAAATTAACATAAAAAAGGAGGATTCAAAAATATAAGCAATTTTGATTTTGATCAACATTAAAACCAAAACGTTTATAAAAGAAATTCTTGTCATTGCAGTTCCTTGGTGTAATAAAAAAGTGCACAATACTTGGATTCTAATGACAAATTGTCAAAAATAATTCCAGTAAGATGTTTAACTTAGCCAATGTGTACCGCTCAAAGCACTTTTCAACAAACAAAAATACTCCTCTCTTATATGATTTAGAAAGATGCAAAAGAATCGAAGCAATTTATATTACACGATTTATCATATTAAAGATACTGTTGTAATCAATTCCAGCGAACTGATGACGCTGATCCCGTGGATTTTAATCAAGTTATCGTATCTACTATGCAATTTAATGTTTTTCACCTAGGAGCATTGTCTAGAAAATCCGTCAATTCTATTACTTGTCTAGATAACGCGTCTACGGTATTCAATAAAGCAATCTCGGATGAAATATGATAGAAATGGCATCTTTATAATGGCGGAGTGTCTTACAGTTTGGGATATGCTTCATGATTTTCAAATGACAATATAGAAAATAAATGCTTATTATGAATAATCTATAAACATTTTATTGGCAATGACTTGGAGGAACAAGAAAATTGTTTCACAAATTACATCTCTCAACACGCCCTTCTCATCATTTTTATAGAAAGTTTAACCAAAATAAAAAGGTCAGTACGTTTTGTCAATTTTTAAAGTACAACTTCGTTCCATGAGAAAATTTTCACTTGAAAGTGAGGGACCCACCTGATTACTTACTTTTTGAATGATATATCTAAATACATCACACATTATCATGATGTTTTTAATTACATATATCTAATTTACTGGGGTTTCCCAAAATGTGTTTCAAAGTTTATTTTGTAATTTTTATGGGATTTTTCCCAAAATAACATGAATTAGCGATCATTCAAAACGCATTAAGTGTACTTCCAGAACCACGAAAAAAGAAACAATTGATTCCTTGATACTCATTGCGAGCTCTTTGTTTGTTTAAGTTCGTTTTGAATGAGTCTTAAAATAAACTTAATTAAAAGTAAAGGCTTGTGTATGTTATTTCAATGTTTATTGCGAGCAATGAAATGGAACACGCATCAATCGTAGAGTGTGAGTGTTTTTTCATTTAATAGCAAAATATAAATAATGAGATCATAGATAAATTAAAAAAATAAAATGTTTGTGGAACACGAATGCCCCCGGGCGGCATTAAAGTCCAAATAGGGCAGATTTTGAAATGTAGGTCAAAGGTCACGGTAAAGGTCACGCGGTCAATGACCTAGGTGTAATTGAAAGGGATTTTACATGAAGTATCAAATATGATGTCTCTATCTCTCACGGTTCAAAAGTTATACCGAATGTTTAAGTTGACAACAAAGAAACAAATAAACAGAAAGACATGTCAAAAACAATATGTCCTCGATCTATCGATCGGAGGCATAAAAATGGAATTGAAAAGAATATCTCGAAATGCACAAAAACGATAGTAATAAAAGTTCTACTATCACACAATGTGCAAGTATTAAGTAAATAATAACTTTCGACAGAGCTAGACTTACACATGAGGGTATAAATTATTTTAATACTTCGAATATTTTGTTTTGGACAATAGAGCGATTTCATTGTACTCGCGAAGGAAGACATACAACGTTAACGTTCGCCGATCTGTAGAATTTTGATTCAGAAAGAAAACCTACGAAAACACCTTCAAATCCGTATGATTTATCTGCACCAAATCAATTCATTGTATCACCTGTTTTATGTTACATGCACGATAAGTGCATTCACACCTTTCAGAAGTGCATTGCTTGATTAAAACGTTGTTCTTCTATCCTAAATGACTAGTTCTGAAGATGATTTTATTTTACTTACACACGACATAACTGTTTTCATTCCAAGTTCTAATAAGATGCATCCAGAAGATGTCTATGTTGTACATACTGTAAGTCATCATCAGTTCACGAGAACTGTCGAGCAAATAAACGACCAAAATGTAAATCGTATACTGTTTTCCGCGAAAATAAGGTCTCGCGATCAAGTATGTAGAGAAATCCTGGGGAGAATAAATTTAGCGAAATAAAAGGGTTTAATAGTAAAAAAAAAAAATAATGATAAAAAAAAAAAAGAAAAAATCTATATGAAGATGAAGAAGATGGTGTTATGATGATGACAAATATACTTCGCCAAAAACTTAATTATCATCTAAAAGTATCTACGTAATGATCGTGAAGAGCAGGCGTAGCTTGATCAGTTAAGTGCTTGGCTCATGACCAGTGACCAGAGGTAATGGGTTCGAGTCCCACCGGTGGCTGGTTGGTGTCCTGTCGTTCGTATGAGACAATAGATCTGAGATCACGTGTCACGGTGGATGTGACACAAAAAAGATCCCTCACTGCTACGGGTGGATCCATTGCAAACATCTAAATGTCTTTGCATGACATCAGGTGGATGTCGTCACCATGTGCCCCAAATAATCATGGTATGACGTATAACACACAAAGTTACTGTGCGCTTCTATAAAGATAGTGCTGGTAATAAAAATTGCAGTTTGTCTTTCACAATCAATGTGTTAGCAGTGAAGATTGTAAACGGAAATTGTGAAGTATTCGCAGCTGAAGATTATAAAAAGTGTACACAGTGTTTGCAATGAAGATTGTAAACAGTGCTCGCTATTAAGATTGTAAACGATGTTTGCAATAGATAGATAAATTTATTGGTGTTTAAGGTCGTACCAGTATGCTATCACAATAACAGTAACAGCTATGGCAATTGCAGAAAACACTCGCTCTAAAGGTTCCAAGTGACCCTGATCGGAATCATTTAAGCGTTTTTGCTACCCTAAGTCCTGTTCGGGATGAAAGATCCCAGGCTTCTGACTTCTGTTTACCGGTTACATCTTTTTGATTGAAGTGCCATTTACAGACTATATTACAATTTAGTTAATAAGTCTGTATTTTTCGTATTTAAGGTTAAAGTATTTCCAGTAAGTACATTATTGCGGACTTAGGGTAAGTTCAAACAAGGCAATTTTTGAATGAAATTTTTGAAATTTTCAAGAAGTGTTCTAGATCAAATGCATTCAGCGTTTACACTATACATGTACTTATATGCCGCATTTGCATTATATTGCATTATATCTAGATCTTGTACTCGTCATATATATATATATATATATATATATATATATATATATATATATATATATATATATATATATATATATATATATATATATATTATATTTACTGTACGGTATATACGATAAGAATTATGAGACAATATCAATATCAATGAGGAAATATTCGTTCAATATTAGTCATGTATGGAGGCGAGAGATGGCGGTAGATGATTGTGTGATTCAGAATCATTTCGTCTGATTAAATCCTGTTTACATGCAGGGAATGAATACGCGCAAAATATGACCATCCATAGAGAAATATATCGAGGGCCTGACATTTTACAACCTTAGAGAATCCTTCAACTCTCTATATCACAGAAGCATCGATCGGATAAAATGATATGTCAAAATGTGCAGCTATTCATCATATCATAAACGATGGTTGATGTGTCATAATAGGGAACTTCTTTCAACAAGAGGAATAATTTGAGATTTGCGCTGTACTGGTCATTGCTGTTGTATGCTTAATGAAGACAACCCATTCGCCATCATTGGACATAATTTTAATGGTTTGGTTGACATTGTATAAACTAGATGTGCTTGTGAAACACGAATCCCCCCACCCCGCGACAACAAAGTCCAATTAAGGCAAATTTTGTTGGTTAAAGGTCACGGTCAAGGACAGGAGGTCAATGACCTTGGTTTTACTTTGAACGGTCTTTATCAGTGGGGTATGCATGCCAGATACGAGGTCTCTGTCTCTCAAGGCTGAAAAGTTATGGCGAATGTTAAAGTTAACGACAGACAAACAAACAGACAAATAAACAAACAGACAGGTAAAAAACAATATGCCCCCATCTATCAATAAAAATCTACAGACATATACATAAATGAGCCGGTGTGGGTCAGTTGGTCAGGTTCTTGACTCGTGGCCGACACTCCCCAGGTGAAGGTTCGAGTCCGTACCGGCGGCTCGTCAGTATTCTTTCAAATGAGACTTAGGCAGCGTGTCACGGTAAACGCTGGTACGTAAAACTCTCTCACTGTTTCGGATGCGGCTGTTGCACACGCCTAAATTTCTGCGCAGTGTATCAGGCAGACGCCGTCACTATACAATTAAATTATTTCGGCGAGACGTGAAACGGGGGGAAAAACAAGCTGTGTTTGTGAAACACTACTGCCCCCGGCGGCACCAAAGTCCAAAAAGTTATTTTTAGCGTGAAGGTCATTGTCAATGTCAAAAGGTCATAAACCTTGTTGTCAATTGAAAAGGCTTCATTAGTTGAGTATGCGTGTCAAATATGAAGTCTCTATCCCTCACGGTTCAAACAAACAAACAGACAGGACAAAAACAATATGCCCCCGATCTATCGATCCGGGGGCATAAAAATCATACATGTTTACAGATGAGAAGATGCAGCAAATTTTAAAACAAGTAATTTCTACCACCGAGATAGCTACAAATCAAACGTCGTCGAAACAAAATTAATGTTCAAGACTTGCTATGACATCATAGTAGCCCTTTTGAAAGTGGAAAAGGCAAAATTTTACTTCAGCTATGTACTTGCATGTCTGATAAAATCTAAGTGACTTGTAGTGCAAAATACCAAATACCGTGAATATACTACCAAAGTCGTTTTGGATTTCTTAGATAAATAAATAAATATATTTATATGTTAAAATACTGAATCATTCCACAAATGTTGTTTAATACTAAGGGTTCAAATCTGTGTTTGTCCTTATTTAATACCGAAAAGTTAAGTAAACATGAAAATAAGGAGGCACGCGACTCCGTTACCAAGGCTATCACATATCAAGTCTATTTAGGTTGAGGGATAGTTGATTTAGAGAAGTAGAAATGAAATGACAAAATCTTAGCGCAGATGTCAAAACGATAACGAAAAACGCAAACAATTTCACCACGATTTCACCAGGTGCTGACTGCGGTCGTAAAAGGAATGTGTAATGCAGAAGTAGTAACAAGGTGTACTGCTGGGGAAGAGGAGAATTATACAAGAATCAAGAAGCTGCAGTATACTAGTAGACGGTTTAAAAGTTGTAGCCAATATTAATTTAATACGTGTCATTCAATAGAACGAAATGTCGTTGCTGTACTATCAACAAAGTAGCTCTTGTAGATTCATGAAGCACTGAAAACCAGATGTCCTGGCAGTGTAGGCGTCTCTTGTTGGCTAGCATCATCCCTAGAGAGCCAGTGGAGCGAAGTCGGTAACATACTCGGTCTGAACCCCATCGGTGTTCTGCTTTTCGGATGAGACAGTACATAATCTTGATCCTGTGTAACTATACGAATGTTAGATTAAATGATTCTGTCTCTTACTCCCCTTAGTGATAATTTTGTCGCCTAAGAGACCTGGGCCCGGCGCCATAAACTGCGAAAATATTTAAGTCAAAATTTCAAATTGTTCCGTTCAACAGTGGATCAATAACTAGGATTTGGATTTTATGGAGTTTTATTCTATCGATAGATAGATTTAAACCATTCTGCATGACAATGTATTTGAACGTTTGATAATGGAATAAATTAAAATGAAATAACTGATTTAAGTATTTTCCCAGTTTATGGCGCCGGACCCAATTCTGCTTCATACGACGAGATCGCCTGCCAATTACGTGTCCAATATTTCGGTCGAGTTTTGGGGAAATCAAGATCTCTCTTTGTTTCTTAAGAATTTGAAATATTGTACTCACTAAACACCTGTTCATTTTAAAAACCAGTCTGTAATGACCGTTTTAAAGTACTTTGACTTTCACATGCTTTGAAGCGCCCCAAAGATGGCGTGCTTACCCGAAGTAAAAGAACGTTTTTATTATTCCATAATCACAGGAAGAAAAATGCAAGTGATGCCGGTTTCGTCCATGACAATCAAAACGTTGAGGGTTATCTATGCATTTCTTACTCTCTTTATCACCATCAAGAAAAATAAAATTAATCAAACCCGACGGCAGTGTAGGGAGCTTAATGCTATACCACTGTTAGTAAATTTCATAAATGTTGATCTACCGCTCAAACCGGTATATATCGGAATTCGACAACACTTCAAATGCAGTTTAAATCTCATATATTCAAGGATCTCGGGGGTTACAGGGTTCAATATCGAATTTGAACATTATCGATAACGATCTAATTACATATTACCAATTTCCCCCTAAGCAATATCGCTACAAAATTAAACAAAAATTGCAGATCGCATAAGCAGTCCTTAGAGTTCATCAACGATTCATTATTTATACTGCGTTTCAGTTTTGAAAAGAAAAATAAAGAATCGAGCGACATTGCCAAAATATTTGAGCACAAAATGTTAATATACCAGAAGTACACGTGCCCTTATGTGCTTAAAATAGGGAAAAATACATCTGAATAAATTCAACAGCGTAAATATTAATCACAAACTTTAAATCAGACACTTTCAAACAAATCAAATGAGTAATTTTTCTAAGTAATTCTTGTAAAATGTCCCTTATACCTGGTTTTTACATTTGGTCTCGGGGATTGATTGATTAGACTGTTGCTTTTGGCATTTCTGGTTTTTCTGTGGCGCAGTCTGCATTTTCTCCGACTTATCCTAAAAGATATATTGATGAATACAGGCGAGTGAGTGGCACTGTACTGCGCATATCCTTTATTTTTCTTGTATTAAAATAAATTTTAACATATTTCATGACCTCTCATCAATTGTTGCCAAGTTGAGCTTTTTGGTTTTTTTTTCTTTCTTGCGCTCGAATATTTGATTAGAATCTTCTTTTTCGTCACGCCAAGATTTCAGTTACATGGTAATGGCATCTGCTTGATGCAAGGCAAAAAAATCAGAACTATGCAACAGACCCATTCGAAGAAGGCAGGGATCTAAAGGCCAAGAAAATTTGTGTGATTGAATATCTTCATAGTTTGAAGTGTATTTCGCATGTGGTTGAGCGAGAATCTTTCATATCGTATCATAACCTTTTTCATATCACATCATTTTCAACTGTGAATGACCATTTCAATTACATGTCCGTGAACTGACCACTCGCTCAGCTCTATAGGGAACTTTCGTGTGTGTTTTTTCTAACTGAAATAAAGTCCACTGCATGTTAAAACTCTTATACCTTCTTAAGCACTGAAACATATCTTAGTTTTATTCAAAATTCCTTTATCCATTTTAAACTTGTATGTATAATGAGGATTATACCCAATTTATGATGTTATATGGTCGTAACATTTTCTGTACAATGTAAGGCAATACTCAAGTTTGCCATGTTGAAATACAATATACTCTACACACGTTTTGAGGGAAACAGCTAGCCAACGGGAGAAGCCTTTCCCTTCTATGCATTTAGCCCCAGCTCTAATTTCCTGGGAAAATTAGTGTCCACTTTGATGCATGGTCGTAATTGGACAGTAACACAACATCAGATATTGCTTTACTCACATTTATGAAATGAATAAGAATCTGTATTTTTACATTTATATCTATCCTATAATTTCAATATTCAAAATGACCTTAATATTTTTTTCTCATGGTAAATTGAACTTCGCATGAACGGGTTGTAAATATAACCTTAACAATATCCTTGATAATCCTCCATAAACGAAGTCCATAAAAATAAAATCCAAAAACCATTCTTTTTCCTGAAATTCTGTGCCACCTGGCCTTTATCAAGTGGTTCACCATTTTTTTTTTTTTGCAATTAAGGTCGGTTGTTCACAGAAATTATTTATTCGATAAAGGCCACGCGGAGTAAAATTTGTGGAAAGACCGTGTTTTGTCATTATGAATTTTTTTTCATATGTGAGCAAATTTACTCATATACATTAGGATTTTGTTGTATAAGTGCTATGTAATGTAGGATTTGTTACTATATTTTTTATGAGCAATATTATAAACGAAACAAAAACATGTACAAAAAATTTATTTTTTTAAACTAATCATATGTCCATCTCATTTACTTCTGCCACTGCCATCATTATTCTGAAACGAAAATGAAAAGTCATTACGATTGCATGTAGTGATAGTGGAATGAATTACGTTTATAACTGAAATTATATAACAAATGCATAAAAAGTTTGAATGCTACACGGTGTCATGTTATCTGCAAATCAGACTGTAAATCCTCTCCTCTAAGTTGTTCTCCAAGGTAAAACAAGAATTAAAATTCAGAGATCAAATTACTTACATACTTTTAAAGATAATATGACTAAGCTGATTGACAGAAATGTCAATTTTGGTATTTTATTCTATTCTAAATGCCAATGTCAAATATGGTTTAGCGTTAAACTACTGATAGATTTTCTTGTATGTTTATTGTTTCACTTATGTGATGACGGCACCTGCTTGGTGCATAGCTTCCAATTTTTTTCTGTGTAACGGACCACTTCTAAGCAGTAAGGGATCTTCAGGGTGTCAACGCATACCATGAAACTAATTCTTGGTTTGTGATATCCAAAAGACCGCTAGAATCGAATCTGAACTAACCTACCCATTAAAATACACATTGAACAATAGAGGTATAAAACACATACTATAAACGGGTTCTGGAAGGGTTGTGGATACTTCTTCAGCAACTTGTTTTTCAAACTTGTTGTCATTTTATTGCTTTCTCCTAATTTGAGTTCTCCTCTGCGTTTATTTGCTTTCACTTCTTTCTATAAAATGACATAAATTATTGTTACTTTACAAATCATACGATATAAAAATGTATTTGAGTTAATTCAATATAATAATGACATAATGACATTGTTAGACACGCTGAACATCGTCACAATTGATAAGGCAAATAACAGTCATCGATTGAATCCTCAGTGTCAAGTTGGCATATTGAGATACTGCTAACATTTCCTACGTTGGAAAGATGGGCACGGATACACTCAAGTACCAGAAACGTATGTTTTCCCGCGATTATCTTCCAAAATAAACACTGGCAAAACAGAAAAAAATATAACAATACAAACAATGACTTGTAGATTTGGACACGGATTAAAGTAAATGTCCTTCAACTTATCACCTTTCGAAAAAAAAAAAAATACAAACCAAAAATAAACAAGGGAAAAGCGACTTGGTCCCTGCTACGAACTTAAAGGCCATGCAATAGCTGTGTACACACAGGTGGTAGTGGCATCTGTGACCAGAATACGAACAGAGGGCTTGTCACGTCAGCACCGCATGCAACACGTGATGAATCCAAACTTAATTATACGCCATACAAATAATGACATACACTGTATGCAGTTTACATCTATTATATAAGGGGAAGTCAACAACATACCAAGCAGGACTTACGTCTTCCCATACCTCGCGCTATAAAGACCCAGGTGTGCTCTCAGGAATATTGAAATGCCAAAATAATATTGATAGACAAATAAGCTCTTGAATGTTGAACATGTCACCTTGTCGGGCTCCTTGACAAAACAAGATACTTAGATGGATTTGTTACTTAATTGTTTCTCAATTCAAAATCAAGTAGCAATTCCTCCTGAAGATGTTGAATAACGTACTCTGTTTGAATGGAGGGCTCGGGGTATTTTTGAGCGCACCTGCAAATTTGATTCATCACCCAGCAGGGCGTGACAAGTGTAGCAAAGCCTGATACTACCGAAATGTTCAAATTGAACAATCCCACACCTGAATTTACGCAGCTTTAATGGTCTTAAGGCAAATTATTGAATTTGTAGGGGTGGTCCGATTCCTTCGGTGGAATCTGTATTTGGAATTAATCTCGCTGTTACGTTATGATTTCATTACATATATAGATATATGAAGCCGCGAGAGACACTGGGCTAATAATCTCTTCGTCATAATGCCATTACACGATACTACAAATTAGCATGCTATGAAAGCTATGGGATATCGGCGTATGACTTCGTGTCAAATTTCGCAAAATTTATTTGATATTGTGATTACAGAATTTTGACAATAATTTTAATTTTCTTGTATAATTTTTGCTTTATACACCTTCACCGGTATGGCCTGTCAATGAAGAAATATAATACAGTAAAGCGATAGAAATTAAGTAACAGGTGACGTTCAAAAGTATAGTATTACTGTTTCATTTTATTTTTTTGCATGTAACGGCGAATATGATTGGCTATGCGATGTTTCTTATACCTCCATCCACAATGTTTTTCCTATGAGACGTACGGCAACTATACTTTCCGCACCTTCATTATTGTGTTCAAAACAAAAACAGTGTATGTACTTCACAAAACAAAGCGCTTTTGCCGTTCATGTTTGAATGTTTAAAGAAAACGAATCTAATAATTTGAAAAACTTTGCATCACGCGCTACGTATATCATTCATTAAAAAAGAAAGAAGGAAGATTGAAGATTCATTCCTTGAAATGTATACACGTGACGAATTATTATATTTTTAATATTTATCACGGTATTTCTATCATACTTATGTCGTATTATAATAAGATATTGTAACATACACATATTTTCGTGAATATAATTTCAGTATAATAATACTTATGCATATAATTGATGAATTTTTAGAAAACTGGTATCGCAGTAGATCTATCTTTGTAAAATGATAAAAAAATAAATTCATAATTGTTTAACTTCCATGATAACAAAAGCACGGAACTATAGTCATAAAAATTTCAAAAACCCATTTACTCTATTAAAAACAATCGCAGAAATCTATAGTGGATTGTACAATTTTGGTTTTTGGTTGTCATACTTTAGGTATGTTTGGAGAGAGAGAGAGACAGTAATCGTTTACGCACCTTTCATGATTTTCGTCTTTATATCTTATCGTACGCAATCTCCTACCTACTGTTTTCAGCTATGAATATTAATTTGCAAGACCTATCGTTGACATGGATAACGAGGTACCTCTGTCATTACATTTTCTCTAGTGAGGTTCGAACCTGGAAGCTTTGGATTCGTATTATCTGCATGAGGAACTTATTGGGAACAAATGTACCTTTTCACACCTTCTTAAATTCGATATACCGGCAGTATATATGTACATATATTACATATATTACATATACTGAAACTTGAGTTTGTAGGAACCGATTATGAAAAATCCGACGAGAAAATAACAGTTTTAATTAATTTTTTTTTCTAAATCACTAAAAGTAAAGAAATAGATAAAAATTTAACTGAACTTATATATCATAATTACATTTTAAAATGATCTGGATGAGACACATCATTCAGATGGAAAAGTTGCGATTTTTCACATACTATAATCATGCAAGAGTTATTCTCCCGAAGGTGTAGTCAAAATACACATACGTGTTTTAATACAATAAAAAGTGGTTTAAATCAATCTGGTGGAACTCTCGCCCCTCCCAAACATCGAGCTAAAACAGAACAAAATAAAAACCCAGACACAATCACAAAGAAAACAAAAAGAAAGTAAAAGAATTACTGTTGGAAAGAACAATAACTCTGACGAATATAATCTTCATACCTTGGCAGCAGTATTAGAAGAGCGACTGCTTTGTGGTTATGTTTGTTGATGTTTTACGTCGCTTTCAACACTTTTTCACTTATATCGCGACATGAAAGCAGGAGTTAACCCACTTCCAAGTGCCTGTGACCACCTCATAAATAGAAAGGCGCAACCCGGAAATCGAACAAAATCGTCTGCACCGCAAGCCAAGTCCTTTACCATTAACCACTTCAACATGCCTTACTTAGTATTAGTACATGTATGTACTATATACATTACATAAGCGCAACCTGGAAATCGAGAAAAAACGTGTGTGCCGCAAGCCACTAACCACTTCAACATGCCTTACTTAGCGGTACATGTATGTACTATATACATTACAGCTACACTGCAATATTACTGTATTGTAGATATATTTAACATATATAATATAATGTATATAAACCTATACTGTAGACTACTGTATTGTAATTATGCACCATACTCATCTTGATTTATATAAACCTATACTGTAGTACTACTGCCTTGAATTTATGTACCATATACACTGTAATGTGTATAGAAATATACAGTAGTACTACTGAATTGTATTTATATACCATATACACTGTAATGTGTATAGACATATTCTATAGTACTACTGCAACACAGTTAAATTTATATACATGTACATATACATGTATATGGACCTAAAGTAAACTGTAGTACTAGTGCATTGTAATTATGTACATTTGTACCACATATTTCATAATAGTTATAGAAATCTACTGAAGTGCTTCTGTATTGCAATAATGCAATGTATCATGTATGATATGATAAAGACTTACTGCACTGTAGTTATGTTCCATATACAGGTATATCATAAATGTATATACATGTACACCTGTATATTACTGTAGTACATGTACAACTGCATTGTAATGCTGTTTCATATAAATCATATTCCATTATTATTATTATTATTATTATTATACAATGCTGTTTCATCTAAATTATCCATATCGTATATAGAGCTACACTGCAGTACTGCTACAATGTAGTTAGGTACCATAACATACCCACTAGATCTATATTGTAGTACTACAGCACTGTAGTAAAGTATCATATACATTATAACATGGTATATACTTTGACCTAGTGCTATAGGCCTGAGCACTTTGTAACTACTGCACTGTTGTTAAATACCATATAAATCAAAGACCTAGTGCTATAGGCCTGAGCACTTTGTAACTACTGCACTGTTGTTAAATACCATATAAATCAAAGACCTAGTGCTATAGGCCTGAGCACTTTATAACTACTGCACTGTTGTTAAATACCATATAAATCATAGTACATGTATATAAAGACTCATTTTGTAGTTTATTTTGACTTACATGTATACTGTAGTGCTAATGCATTGTTTTTATATACATGTACCATATACATCATAGACTTATATCATAATTTATACAGAGTTATACTGTAGTACTACTGTATTCTAGAATTATACCATATACACTGATATATACTTTGACCTTTACTATAGAATTGTTGCATTGTTGTTATATACCATATATACATCATCGTAAATATAGACATATACTGTAGTTTATTAGACCTACAGTACATGTATATTGCATGTTACATGTATGAACTATTTACATCACAGTGTACACAGACATATACTTTGATGCTACTGCGTAGTTTGTTGGTTGTTTTTATTCTTGTTTAATGCAACTCCAAGACTACATGTACTGCATTCACATAGAGACCGTATCTGCCTGATGCAAAGCACAGAAATTAGATCTCTGCAATGGACCCAACCAAACTGCTAAGGGACCTTTTATGTCACAGTATGTTCATTGTCTTCAGTGACACTGGACCTCAGTTTTAATTGCCTCATCTGAAAGACAGCACCAAGCACCAAACCGATTGAGCTATGCATACTGCTGCTGCTACTGCATAGTGGTCATGAACCATACATGTACACAATTTTATGAATAAAGAGCTTATACTGTACTTTTGTAGTACTGCTGCACTGTAATTGTCAGTATATACAATATATATTGTCATGTCATGTACATAGAGCTATACTGTAGTACTGCTGCACTATAAATTGTCAGTACATGTACATACATATACAATATACATTGTGATAAAAAGTGAGCTATACTGTAGTACTGCTGCACTATAAATTGTCAGTACATGTATATACAATATATGTTGCGATGAAAAGTGAGCTATATTGTAGTACTGCTGCACTATAAATTGTCAGTACATGTACATGTATATATAATATACGTTTTGATGAAAAGTGAGCTATACTGTAGTACTGCTGCACTATAAATTGTCAGTACATGTATATACAATATATGTTGCGATGAAAAGTGAGCTATATTGTAGTACTGCTGCACTATAAATTGTCAGTACATGTAAATGTATATATAATATACGTTTTGATGAAAAGTGAGCTATACTGTAGTACTGCTGCACTATAAATTGTCAGTACATGTATATACAATATATGTTGCGATGAATGTTGTGAAGAAAAGTGAGCTACACTGTAGTACTGTTGCACTATAAACTGTCATGATATACAATATACATTGTCATGTATATTCATAGAACTTTACTGTTGTACAACTGCATTGTTGTCATGTAACATATACTAATGTATCCAGAGCAATAAAATTATCTTTTAATGAAGGCAATGTTTTGCTGCAAAGGAAACCAGATTTTCAAGTGAAAAGCCACATACCCTGGCCAAATTAGGCAAATGACAGCTGTTTACACATGTATATGTACACAGGTACCTGTATGTAACTTCATCTTAACACATAAGAACACATCACAAAGGTGTTTCTTACCTTAACATGTTCTGCACATTGTATAAATAGGTTTCTCTCTTTCAAACACTGATCATCTTTATAATTATGGAGTTTCATACAGTCCAGTAAATTCATCATTTGTTCCAGACATTTATTCTCTGTAACAAAAGACATTACTTTATTAAATATATAATATATCTGAATAAACAAAATTCATATTCTTTATGATACAAGGGGCTCGGTCATACTCAAATACACCTGCACATACCTGCAGGAAAAAGTATACCCCTGCAAGTTTTTGGGTCATTATTTTTATAAAAAATGTTACATACATGTATGCAAAAAGGAGACATATATCTGTCATGTTTCATATACTATTTTTTCTCTGATACACATTTACAATGGTTACTTAAGCACTGAAATTGTACTGGTGTAAACCTGCCAAAGCAAGACGCCATATACTGAATGTGAAGGGTTACACCGCTTGCTTATTATATGTGTTGATAAATTACAATTCAAACTTAAAATGATAAATACAGAAAGGTCACTTTATTCATCACATTACGATGTTTGCTGGTCCCTGTTGTTTACACAATACATAAAAGTATACGCCATCTCGACGGGCATACTGTGTAAAATTGGGCAGTCTTTTCACATGCATTTCTCCTTCAGTATCTATCCAAAGTCAATAAAATGAACATATTCAGGAAACATAAGTCGTAAGTAACCCAGATATATAAAGTTTATGAAAAAATCTACATCCACTACCTTGCAGGCATATACTTTTTCCAGCAGGCGTATTTTAGTAGGACTGCAATAAAATGATGCAAATTTGAGCAGTAAAACATCCTAATTCATCACAATGTGATGAATAAAGTGACATTTCTGTATTTATCATGCAAATTTGAGCAGTAAAACATCATGCATTGTAAGTCGAGGCATTTAAGGAAAGACGACGTATGATGTGAAAAGGGCTATTGAATATATTTGAATGTATATATGAAAGGAATCTTGCAGAAATAATAGATAATATATCATTATACACATATGTTTCAAATATTTTGCCCATTGTGGCACCTGGGGTTCATTAGTACAATGCAGGAGTCTACGTCTCCATTTATTCTTCACAAAAATATGAAATGTTATGTAATTACCACAAATTAATAAATAATGCTGCACAACAAGCGCAACACAAACGAAGACTTTTGAAGCTATGTAAAACTTACCTCTATCACGTTCAGCTTTTGTTGGAAGTCTTGCTCCTAACACTGGAACAATAGGTGAGGTGAATTTAGGGTATCTCAATTTCATGCTGTCCTTCAAATGAGGAGGCCTCTTCAAGAGGACTTGAGATAAAGTCGGCATATTGGAGATATATGGTAGAAAATCGATGAATAATATGTAAAATGATTCAGTCTGAAAGAAGTGGTACCATTTCAATCCATTACATTATCGTTAAAACATGAGTTATTGATAAATAATGTGAAGAACACCGATCGTACAACAGTACAACATGCAGGACATCAGCTCAATTTAATATTCGGAAAACCGAATACGGTACATTTATACCCGGAATATACTTCTGACACGAAAAGACATGGAAATATCTTTTTACAGATATAGTAACATCTTTCAAAGTCAAAATCATTTATGGAACGGGGTCAAATTTTCTGACAGAATAATATGATTCTTGTGTATGACTTTGAAATAAAATATATTAAAATTTAATTAAGGTAGCCACTCCAAAACAAGGTAATCCACGTTTGCTGTTATACAAAATACTTGACGATGATGATGATTGGCGTGGTGATTTTTTTAATTTCTAGATATATACGTATTAATCTATATTCTTGTATTTCTGAAAAGAGAAGATGACCAGACGAAAATCGGACAACAAATAAATACATACATACTTCATGGGTAAAATAAAAGAAATTCGACGAAATGAAATGAATAAATAAATAATAAATAAAAAGAAAAAAAGGATATAACATTTGTCTGCACATTAAAGACAGGTGAATCTGTGCCGAGTGCATGCATATCATTATCACCCGGATACCCCTCTCTATTTATACGCCCTTTTTCAGACGTGTACACAAGTATACGTAAAACTTGGCAAAATGCGGACGCAGTACTTGGTGTATTTGAATATGCTTGTGTACGCGTCTGAAAAAAAAAATGCATATGCATGTAGATCTATAAATTTCAGAATTGGATAATCACATATGTTGAAAAATTACAAAATTGAGACTTTAAATCCATTTGAGAAAACTTCAGTCGTATTAACCACTGGAGGGAGTTTAACGAGGAGTCGATGGTCAAGGAATACGGAACTACAATAACGTCAACACTTTGTGATCGTTATGACGTCATTATTTATGACGTAAGTTGCCCATATAAAAGTGCCTACATCTAGAACAATGGATTTGGGAGGTGACTACGTGCAAACCGTGACGGATTTTAGTAGTTGCGAAACTCCCTATTCGGTCGAAGTTCGGTTTATCTTTATCCATACCAAGAAACCGCTAAAGACGGTATGGCGAAGCGCTGACAATTATTGAAAGTAGAATGTCTTATGAAGCACTATGCCTATAGCAGCAACAAACATTATAAAGATCAAATTGACATAAGTAACATCTACAATAACTTGATTGGTGGAATATAACATGTCAAGCATGAAGTCAGTAGGCCTCATGGTGATTGGCAAATAAATCTACCTACATGTGAAGCTTGAAAGACATAACTCTCACGGTATATCTGTAACTGAACTAAAATCAATTACACATTTGACGTTGAAAGTGGGAACCTTCAATGTCAAGGTCTCAAACAGAGGTAGCAATGAACAGAGGTCATCAAGGTCTATTTACATGTGAAGTTTGAAAGAGGTATTGCCAATGGTCTTTTTGTAATCAACCTAAACGCAAGAGCTAAACCAAATTGTTGACGCAGACGGGCAGACAGACAGACGGACAAGTAGACAGACAGACGGACATTGCCATTTCATAGACTAGTGATTGTAGTTCTTGTTAGACTGTTTTCACTGTGGTGGTCTGATATCACACTAGTGATTGTAGTTCTTGTTAGACTGTTTTGACTGTTGTGGTCTGATATCACACTAGTGGTTGTAGTTCTTGTTAGACTGTTTTCATGATGGTGGTCTGATATCACACTAGTGATTGTAGTTCTTGTTAGACTGTTTTCGCTGTGGGTTCTGATATCACACTAGTGATTGAAGTTCATGTTAGACTGTTTTCACTGTCGTGGTCTGATATCACACTAGTGATCGTAGTTCTTGTTAGACTGTTTTCACTGTCGTGGTCTGATATCACACTAGTGATCGTAGTTCTTGTTAGACTGTTTTCGCTGTGGGTTCTGATATCACACTAGTGATTGAAGTTCATGTTAGACTGTTTTCACTGTCGTGGTCTGATATCACACTAGTGATTGTAGTTCTTGTTAGACTGTTTTCATGATGGTGGTCTGATATCACACTAGTGATTGTAGTTCTTGTTAGACTGTTTTCATGATGGTTGTCTGATATCACACTAGTGATTGTAGTTCTTGTTAGACTGTTTTCACTGTGGTGGTCTGATATCACACTAGTGATTGTAGTTCTTGTTAGACTGTTTTCATGATGGTGGTCTGATATCACACTAGTGAGTGTAGTTCTTGTTACATTGTTTTCACTGTCGTGGTCTGATATGACACTAGTGATTGTAGTTCTTGTTAGACTGTTTTCATGATGGTTGTCTGATATCACACTAGTGATTGTAGTTCTTGTTACACTGTTTTCACTGTCGTTGTCTGATATCACACTAGTGATTGTAGTTCTTGTTAGACTGTTTTCATGATGGTGGTCTGATATCACACTAGTGATTGTAGTTCTTGTTAGACTGTTTTCATGATGGTGGTCTGATATCACACTAGTGATTCTAGTTCTTGTTACACTGTTTTCATGATGGTTGTCTGATATCATACTAGTGATTGTAGTTCTTGTTAGACTGTTTTCACTGTCGTGGTCTGATATCACACTAGTGGTTGTAGTTCTTGTTAGACTGTTTTCATTGTTGTGGTCTGATATCACACTAGTGATTGTAGTTCTTGTTAGACTGTTTTCACTGTCGTGGTCTGATATCACACTAGTGATTGTAGTTCTTGTTACACTGTTTTCACTGTCGTGGTCTGATATCACACTAGTGATTGTAGTTCTTGTTAGACTGTTTTCACTGTCGTGGTCTGATATCACACTAGTGATTGTAGTTCTTGTTAGCCTGTTTTCATGATGGTGGTCTGATATCACACTAGTGATTGTAGTTCTTGTTAGACTGTATTCACTCTCGTGGTCTGATATCACACTAGTGGTTGTAGTTCATACTTAGATAAGCAGTTTATTAAACGTCATGGGCAGACAAGTTCTCCACGTGTTTTATACGGTTCTTATTGACAAATTTGTAACCAGTAGAAGTCTGATTGTAACCAGTCATTGCAGTCTGAGAATTTGTCTGATGTAGGTACAAAGGTCGTAAGCTTAGTGACTTTGACCTAATTTTGAGACCATTCGAGCGTTTTAGTTTCGGGTTTTTTTTTTAATGGAGTTTTTGTGTATTTTGTAAAAAGACACCATCTGTGTTTTCATTTATAACTTCTACAGCAGTATATCTCCAAATACTCAATATATATAATGTATCTTTCTCTTCCCGTGTGCTAGAAAGCAGAAGGTATCTTGTGTGCCATAGTCGTGTATATGTTTCATACCGTAAATGCTACTTTATTCAGGTTATCTCCTCCAAGTTTTGAAATTGTAATATTTTCCTTTTCCCAACGCTTTTTAACAGTAAGATTGTAATGACTTTTGATAAATAAACGTGCGTCAATAAAAACATAAGAAATATATAAGAAGAGATAGTTATATGTAGAATTAAAACAACTTAATACTTTACATGACTATATTTTCCATACATGAATTTAAGAAATAATGACGTCCTAGTCGTTATCTAATGTCCAGTAACCGCCCCTCGTCGCATTAACCAATCAAATTATCACCTCGCCGCTGCGCGGCGCGGTGACAATTTGATTGGTTAATGCGACTCGGGGCTGTCACTGGACATTAGATAACGACTAGGACGTCATTATTTCTATTCTGACATGAACTGTAGAAACAAGTATGAAAATAAGTACTTTAATATTAATATTTTATTTCAACAACAATAAATTTAGGTCATATACGCTTTATCCATTGTGCATGTACTTTATGTGTATATAGAAAGTAGATGCAGACGACAGTTTTGTGTATTGAATGTGGATGTTACGTAATAATCAATAATTTGATTTTCAGAAAACCTAAATAGCATGACCTAAATCGGTTTTCTGGAAATTAATTTTATTCACATTGTCAAAATCAATAACACCGATGGGTTGGGGCGGGGCTTTTAAACTCATGACTGCTTAGTAGGCGTGGTGATTCTTACCGTGAATATATCGGGGAATAAAGCACGGTGAAACTCTATGGGATATATAGGGGGAAATTCTCAAGTCATGTTAGAATGTGATATAAATGAAGATCTAGAATGATTTATTCATAACATTTATTTTTCTTTCACTCGTAAACTACAAAAATAAACGGTGGAATTTAACTACGGTTTTTGTAGCAACAAAACACAATCTTGGAGACCAGTACTCGAGAAGAATCAGTATATTTTCCACTTACTGAAAAGACAGGTCACCGACAAACATCCGGTTGGATTTGAACCTGAGATCTCTTATTCATGAGCCAAGCACACTAGCGATTGAGTTACGCCGACTCAATGACGTATATATACCAAGTATTTTTCAATTAGATATCTGAATATAGTTATATTTAGAATATTTAAATGTTAGATTGTCGGGATAACTGCCGTTGTTTCTGCGGATACCTCTGAAAAGATATTTATATCGATAGGTGACTGTCTATACGGAGCATCAGAACGTCATCACTGTTCGAATGCTACAAAGAAAAAAATTGGAACAATTATAGTCTACAAAATATTTAAATTTGTAAAACGAGAAAAGAATATGAAAATCCACGTTATACTTAATATTCCCTGCGTTAATCCATAATTTGTATAAACGCACAAAGAGAGAAAGTAAGTCATTTATCACAAAATGTAAACCTCTGTATGATGATCTTATGGTGCCCATTTTAACAAAGCATTTTGTATGATAGTTTTGAGCATTTTCAACTATTTAAAACTTCGTCGATTTAATTTACACTACGTAATAAACCCAGTGGTGCAGGGAATGTCATAGTTTGTTTAGAATTTAAATTAACTGATTGAATAATTTGTGTCATAACAATCAAAAGAAAATAAGGTAAGTATCTCTTTTACTACACAAATGTCCAATGTAACATTCAGTGCCTATTTCAGAGGGTAATTTGGTTTACCTGTTACAGGTTTTATCTTCAAACTTACCTCAAAATAGTGTAATCATTATTATATTATATAATATATGTACATTCATGAAATGATACTACAATGTCACTTTGTAAAGACCACCAAACGTAAAGTCGAGTCAGAACTAAATAACAGTTTTAAAATGTCGAGCAAATACATAACAGCAGAAGAAGACAGGGCCAACAATTGCTAATTCCGAGTTTAAGGGTTTTAAAAAAACAAAGGTCAGAGTTACATGTGATATTCACATAATTTATCATGAATGTATTTACATGCAGGTAAGAAAGATTACACTGTATGCAGTGTAACCACAATAAAACTAAATGAAACAACTCCACATAAATATAATACATGATAGGACTGATATGTTCAATACAGAGATCGATTTTGCCTCTTGATCAAACCAACAATATTAGAAAATATAATCGAGGTATCCAAAAGCAAGAGGACTTTACTGCCATTCTAGCCACATCAAAACCGTGAATAATGATACAACGGTCATACATGGATAGTATATTTTTAGAAATGAAAACTCGTGGATAATAATACCATTTATAAGAACAGATAAGTATAGTTGTTTGAAAATAAAGCCATGTTGTCAGTATAATATGGGAAAGAAAAAAAAACTGACATGAATTTCGTTTTAGTGTGTATGTGTCTAAAAAAAAAAGGGGGAGGGTGGGGTTTAATGTTGATTTATTTTAAATAGGGTTAAAATTTTTTTGGAAGATTGACTCTTTGCATCACGATGCAAATTCACAAAATAGATATGTTTTAAGGGACTAACAAAGTGAAGGTAGGAACCAGCATGACCATATAAAGCAGGTGGTATATTAATTGTCTTTAAATTTGTAAAAACAATTAGTGAAATCAGTTGTTAAAGACAGGCGATTGCTAAATACATATGGTCTTTAAATGCAAGTTTTATGGTTATTACAAGATATCATTGGATTATTTTCTTACCACTTTCCCGTTCGCAACAAATCAAATGCTTCATTGATTTGGTCAATCTTCATGGTGTGAGAAATGAATTCATCCACCATTATTTCTTTCTTCATATAGGCCTCTACTAACTTGGGTACATCGTCTCGACCTCTCCATTCTATAAAGTAAAAATGTATGCGTACATATGCATGGGCGTAGTAACGGGGGGCGCTCGGGGAGACCCCCACCAATTTTTTTACCAAAATAAATAATATAGTAGGGAAAATGATAAGATAAAAACCCACCAAAACGAAACAAAAGAAAACAAAACACACACAAAACTCAATTGAATAAAGATGATTTTATGTGTAATTAATTTTGAATATGATTAGATCGTTCAATCAAAATTTTGATTCGAATATAAATAAATATGGGTAATATTACACAGTAGAATAAATAGGAATTATGATGTATCATTTTCAAAATGGCTTATATTCATGGCACCAATAATAGTTATAAAATTATATTTCAGCCTCCTCCCCTCATGAAATTGCTTATTACACCCTCGATATGTATTATTTTATGTTACCTAGAATTTTGCACACGTCTACATGCATATCTGTATTTCTAAAAAAAAACAAAATACTGGCACAACCTTGGTAACATGTCAAACATCAAAGACAAAGTTCAATTTGTAAAACAAATTTCTCTTGACCCTAAACATGTGTATGTCCCTCTCGGAGAGAAATAAAGTAAAACCACTTAAAACTTACCCCCAAACATAGATCCCGTCCATTTTTTACCACTGATTAAATGATAAGGTTTGAAAGAGACCTCCTTTCCTACGGTTATCCCAATCACTACAGCAACACCCCATCCTTTATGAACAGCCTCCAACGCCGCCCTCTAAAAGCATAAAGTTAATTACTCAAGATACGAAATATATTTCTCAAATAAATACAATTTATTTTCGTCATCAACGAACATAAACGAATGAACGTTTTTCTGAAAATAATGACATGTACATGTAAAAATGAATGACTATTGTATAAGTATGCATACCAGAGATACTTGTAGAGTGCACTTATTATAAATCAAGCTGTATAAAGTATAATATTCTATGTTGAGGGCGAAGACGAAGATATACATGCACAGTATGTTGTTTGAGCAATATAAATTGAGAACTTACTATGGCATCGACATTGCCAATGCATTCAAATGTGTAGTCTAAACCACCTCCTGTCATTTCTATGAGGACGTTTTGTATTGGTTTATCAAAATCCTTGGGGTTTAGTCCCTCTGTCATCCCAAACTTTTTAGCTGAAGTGGATAATTGAAAGGTCATGAGATCAATACAGGATGCATTAGCTGTTAAAAGTCTCTAAAACTCTATATATTTCTTTATAAAGAGCTTATGTTACAATGACTAAATTGTAAACACTTCTTTATTCTGTATGATCATGTATACAATACAAGAATGAAAATTCAAATACATTCTGCTCCAATCTTTTGTATGCAAAAAGTTCTTTTTGCGTTCTTTTACCTATTTCGAATTTACTGGAATCGATGTCTATTCCAATAATTCGCGATGCTCCAGCATTTTTGCACCCCATTACTGTGGCTAATCCAACAGCTCCAAGCCCCCAAACAGCACACGTCGAACCACTTGTTACCTGAAGAAAGAAACGCTTAATTTACTCAAACTCTTTAAAGTAAAATTTGATAAATATTCTGTCAAAGTGTAAAAGGGATACTGTCTATACAATATTGGTTAACATACCTCATTGTGTAAGGTGTTAAAGTTTTAGTATTTGTTTTAGGTATACATGGCAGTGGTTGCTAACCAAATCGGAGACGCCTTTTCCTCCCGTACACCTGGTCTCCCATCTGATTTTATATGGGATCCATGAATGTCCACCAATGTACGTTAGTTTGAGTGCAAATTGCATAACACAACCTGCATTCTTATTGTTCTTTATCTGCCATTGAAAGGCGAATATAAAACACAAAAACGAAGTAATTTGTGTACCTTTTAATTTTGATTCGTTAAGTATTTTACCTTATTCTCAACAAGTTTTGGTATATCGTAAAAACAGTATGGATAGTGATTATGATGGCGTCGATTGATATGAATTTAGAAGCAATTCAAGATCTGACTACGCAAAATGTTGATTTCATATGCTTCATTTTTGTTCAGTTTCGAACCGTGTGCAAAATTAAAAAAAAAAAAAAAAAAAAAAGCCCTAACCCGTTTCCATTCTTTAAAGTTTGAAAGAAACGTGTCTTTCTTTCTTTAACCCTTCTTAGATCCCGTGTAGTAAAAATTAATATGAATTCTTTTTCTCTATAAACAAGTAATATTTGCCTAAACGCTTCGATAATCACGTTTTCCACCATCTTGTCTTGACATCTTTTACGTCGTCTGGTCGATTGAAAACGTCTTCAGAAACCGTTTCGTCTTAATGCGAAGCGTTTTCTTAGTTTTGCGTTTAGTGAAAAAGGGCTACGTAGCGTTTAGAAGCGCTTCATGCACTTCATGCACCCTGTGTTTGATTTTTACCTTGGCGGTGTTTTTGGCGGCTCCATATCCTGTAGGTATACCACATCCCAAGAGACACACCTTCTCTAGCGGGGCTTCAGGATTTATCTACAAAGTATAATTATGTTTCTGTATATTTGATATTTCAAGACGTCAGCTCATTTATTTTAAATGCGAGATTAAATTGGAAATGCAATATTTTGATACTTAAACTTTAAACATTAAAACACAATTCTAAAAGACTGACTTGTATTAAAACTGATATAAAATCATATACTTCTCAGTGAAATTGTAGAAATAAAACTATAATCATTATATGAACATCTCTAATCGTAACAATCAACAATTATAGTTTGAGTTATCTCTCTTTACATGTCTCTGAAATACTCATGTTAAGTGAATTACATAAATACTGACTGATACAATGTTTTGCGTCTGACATATATTCTTTTTAAAATGTGTTTACAAATGTTATGAACGATTTAATTTTCAAATTGTAATGCCTACATGCGTGTTTTATGCAACCAAGGAAGAGGCTTATGGGCGAAATAGGCGGATTTAGAGGGAGGGTAGCAGAGATTGTATCCCCCTTTTAGTCGGAAAATTTTTCCCCAAAAAGGGAGGTAATTTTCGACCATTTTTAGGGCTGCAACATCCCCTTTCCAGTCCAATTAGTGCAAAGCATTAGTCATGGGAGACTACAACCCCCTCCCCTTTTAAAAATTTCTAGATCCGCCTATGGGCCTTGTCTTATATTAAGACCTTTTCCTGATTTAGAGTTGAGAATCATCGGTCTTTCATATGAGAAAACTGTTGACGCTCTATGCATCGTCTATAAATCATGGTTCAAATGAGTTTCTGTTGAAAAACTTGCCCAGGGCCACACCAAGCTTTTTCTATGTAAAGTGTCAGCGGGCGAATAAGTATTCGTGGTAGTCGTCAACAAAAACAAACTATGTATTTGAACCGTTTGCGTAAATTTTGTTCAAGGTTTGGCCTAATTCCATGTCATACCTTGGCAACATTGATGTCAGGACAAACGGTGTATTCCGAGAATGTGCTAGCATGTAGGAAATGATATACTGTCTGCCCTTTACATGTAAATCGTGTCGTTTTGTCCGCCATCATTGATATGAATACCTGCATTCCAGGCATCTCCGGTATCCTAAAAAGAAATTTAAATTTTAGTTATGCATTTAGTTATATATACTTTGTATATATATACCTCCTCATAAAAACATACATACATGTATTTATATATGCACACATAAATATATAAATACATGGTCATCTATGCAAATTGGTTTATAATGATTATAAAATTTAAAATAAATGAATAAATAAATTTTAGTTGAGAAGAAGAATGTAATAAATGTAATAAAGCTGTTTGGCAAAATTTCGATCGGTATTCGTTAGTTGAAGGAGTAACATTTTTCGTAATGTCTCATGTTGCAGTAAGAGACCCGAAGCTGTGGTGTCGACGTCCTTGTGGTAACAAACCTGTGGTGTTGACATCCTTGTGATAACATAACTTTGGTAATGAAGTCCATGCGTTATCAGACCTATATAGTTTTGCATCCGTTGACGTCATTGTGGTAACACATATATCTCTGGTGTTGACATTCTAAAACTTGCCGTGATAGACTAGCGGCGTTGATATCCTTGTGGTAACAGAATTGCGACGTCGACGTCCTTTTGATAACAGATTTTTGTTTTTATGTCCTTGCGATAACAAAGTGACACTGACATTCTTGCTGAAACAGCCCTGTGGTATTAATGTCCTCTGATTAATGTGGTAACATATCTATGACTTCTATGTATTTGTCGTATAGAAGGAATATACTTACGTATCTACATCACACATATTTGTTTTGTTGCTCTTGCATGAAGCGCATTCATTGCACTGGGACATGTATAATGGAATCACGTGATCTCCTGAAAATATCCAAATAATTATATATTATCCCTCCACAAAATGTAATTTTGCATTGTGATGACGTCATCTGAGGGTCCGACAACCACCGACAAATGACGTATTTGTTTATAACGTCATAAATAGAACAATAGAAAGTATTGCGTGTCACACTCTTCTATGAACTGTGGAAGGGTGAATTGTGATGACGTCATTTCAGTGCGACAAACTCCGATCAACAGATCATGCATTTGTTTATGACGTCCTACGTACTAAAACGGTTTTAAGAATGTTATTTTACGAACGGTAGAACGGTCAATATTGAAAATTATATGTATTCTTTCAGAATGAATTAATCCTTTGGGTCAAAAGATAGGTGTTTGACGTAGAATAAATGTGACGTTAACCACTTCTATAGAAAGTGATGTAAAACTACGGGAAATAAACGGACGAAAATAAAGCCTCCATAGGAATTCATTGACGTCACAATCACTATGACATCAGATACATACCAGGAATGTATTACGAAAATCACAAATTACATAAATTTCTTATGTATAAATATGCTTCTCTGATCTGATTTTTGGAAAATGGTATAATACTTAGAACTCATATTTGAGTATGTGAGAGCACAGATACTTGTAGATAAAGTTAACTTTGAGATCACCCCTAATGAAACATTTACGAGAACCTGTGTATAATGGTTATATAAATGTATAATAATAATACTAAGAGATTTGTATCCATATTTCGTATCAATTTATCCCAAATCGCCAACAGATTCATAAGATCGTGGTTTTTCCTATAAAACAAGCCAAAAACATTTTGTGTTTTGGGGTCGTACATGTATGTTGTATTTTCGATAAATGGAGACTGACAGAAGAAAGGGATATTGAAACACTTTACAATTACCTAAATAAATAAATATTTAATAATCAAAGGAACCAATCATATAATGTAACGATTAATTGAAATTCGCTGTATTTTACAAAAGGAAGTCCCGTGTCCGAAAGTTTTAAATTCTCCACCATTTTTCTATGTCCTTTTCTCAGGCCAAACACAAAAGTAGGTTTTTATTTGGCTCTCGGTCTTCTAAATATCAACTACACATAACGTTCTATTTGAAATATATCATACGATTTTTATTATACCTGGCTGGACATTGGTCACTCCCTCTCCCACGCTTTCAACTATACCACTCCCCTCATGGCCAAGAATGATAGGAAATTTTGAGGTTGGCATGAACTTTGTCATTCCAGCAAGATCAGAACGGCAGATGCTTGTGTGCGTTATCTAAAATAAGTAGTGAAATGAAAAAAGGTACATGTACATGTATACTACACCAATGTCAAGTATGATGAATAATTAATTATGATTAATTATGATATATATGTGTCTAATGTATTAAGCACATGATCAATATATAATTTCAAATTCGAAGGCCAGCAAACAGCTAGGAGTTTGTAACCTGTAACTATAAATCTAAAAATCATACAACATAGTCGCTTTAAATAAATGTGCTGTGCTCATTTTTATTTATAGTAAGCTGTATGTTATAGTTCGTATGTAACCAAACCAAATCTCGATTCAAGTATATAAGGCAGCTGAACTTAGCATAATACGGTAAAGAAGGTCATGTTCATATATTTTTCCTTCTGTTGACAATGAAATGATGTTTTTGAAGATAGTGCATTGATATTCCCATACCTTGATACGAACTTCGTGCGCCTTGGGAGGGGCTACCTCTATCTCCTCGATGCTGAATGGAGCATTCGGCTCCCAGGTAACAGCTGCTCGACACTTGATTGGCTGTAAAAATAATTCCAAGAATAATAAGATCTAGAATGCGTGATTCTAGAGGCCTTTGGTGTACATATTCCATTTCTGATGCGGGGCAATTTTTGGACGAATATCTTTTATGAACATATACAGGTCTATCAAAATTCGAGCCGATTACAAATCAACGATCCAACCGTTTGCCAATTTTCTTTAAGTGGGATATGTCCGTACTACCCTAGTAGAGAAAACTACATCGGCAAAAATGTGTTTAAAAAGGGAAAATGAAACGTTTGGAAAACATTCCCACATTAAAAGCCAGACCTGGAATTGGAAGTCAATATGATAATAAAATCTAATCATGAATGAGGTAGTAGTCCCGAGGAAATGAGAATGTTGAAACTGGGATTTGCTCATATATAGCTCTTGGAAGTATAAATACAAGTATCGCTTATTTCAAGGGTACGTGAGCATTTCTGATTGAAATGATTTTTAAGGTTATATCATACTTATTCAGTTTTAGGAAAGATTTTCTTCAAAACTGAACCAGTTTCTTCTTATGATCTATCATAGAGACTCATAGAGACGTCTGATGCGGTTACCAAATGAAAACTTGCGGTTTGATAAATGACAAAAATTACTAATATTTTCTTTTTTTGCGGACATTTTCTCTTCATATTTGAAACAAAATATATATTGGATACATAATTCCTTGAATGAAGAAAAAAACCCCAAAAATTAAAATAGAACCATTCTCGTGAAAAGACGGAGAAAATCTGTATTTGCAATATTGCAGGCAACTCTGGAGCTGTATTCATGACCAAATTAGAGTTATCTTTCTTGTCATCAACTGCATTTGAAAAGAGGAAAGTCATATATAAATGTATATATACGAGCCGGGTATGTCCTTAAAGATATAAATGTATATATACGAGCCGGGTATGTCCTTAAAATGCAACCGTCACATGGCCGAATTCAAATTTTGCGGATAGGGGTCGACCCAAACATTTATTGTTTTCGAAAGGTAGTGAAACTACATGTATCATTAGTTGGGCGAAATTTCACGCATTATGACAAAAATTTAGGTCGAATCTCAGGGTGGGTATGAAGCTCCTGTCCCATCCCCGTGGATCGTTGCATGCATCACGGGAAGAGCTACACAGTGCAGTTACTACTTTCTGGTGATTGGCAAGAAGTGATAATGTGGGTTTATTTATTATTGTTTCAGTCTGTATCTACCGACTTTATCAAGACTCTGGGAGGCAAACTGTCAAGATTACAAAACATTCAACATTCGAGTGAAATCGGTATGCAAATAATGAATGGAATTTCTGGAACTAGCAGAGTTTACCATATGTCATAAATCAGTATAATTAATCATATTCAGATAGGAAGACACTTTAACAGGAGGCAGTATCTACTTTCATAACATACCGCACGATGTTCTGTTGACCATTGTACGTTGCACAAATTCTCGATATGTAAATCATGTGATTATTGATAGGAAATATTAATGAACAGAATGCAAAAACATCTTTTATATGATCTTTACTAATGGTGCCGGCGTAGCTCCATTGTTCTTATGCTAGGCTCCAGGCCAATAGGTTACAAGTTGGAATACCCCTGAAGGCTTGATGGTGTCCCGTCTTCGTGACGACAGTCGTCCGAAGTCCAGTACACACATACCTCCTTACACTGTGAGAACTTAGTGCATATATAGGTTAAATTTTGGAAGATTTGTCGCCATATAAGAAGAAGGATATTGTATTTAATCCGAATTAATGGCATTTAGCATGTATATGAATGTTACATACCTTGCCTTGAGTTTCAGACATCTTTGGAGGTGTATATATGTGAATAGATATGTATGGAACGCCCGCAGTGAAAAGAACGATCACAAGCATTCCCTTAAAGGGACAGTAAGGATACTGTGATTATCAGTGTATTGATTGATTCATTGAATATTGTTTTACTTCACGATTATTTCACGTGTATGGTGACGGCATCTGCTTGATGCATTGCATAGAAATTTAGACCTAGCAGTGCAACGCGCCTACCATGACACGGGACCTCGGTTCTTATCGTCTCATCCGAAAGACAGAACACCGGTGCGCCTAGGGAGGGAATCGAACCCGTGACCTCTCGGTTAAAAGCTGCACCCTATCCACTAGGCCACTCCAGCTTGATTATCTTGTATTAGTGAAGCTGAACAAGATGAAATAATTAAAGGACATCGACAACAAAATATTTTCAAACGAGGTCTCAAATTTTTTTATATAGTAGATGTACAATATTTCAAGGCAATTTTACCAAAATCTGTACGCAAGAGGACGATATTGAGGACAATGGCGATGAGCAATCTCTGCTATGAACATATCACACATGGCGTCCTTAGGAAGGCATATTCAGTCCTTTTCGCGTATCCAGGATATTTATTACAGCAGCAGTCTTCCACAGTTCAAAATCTGTGTCGATGTGCTCCAGATGAAACCGACTACTATCGATAACACTAAGCTACTATCACGTTATCAAAGTCACTGCAATGTATGCAAATAGGTCATTAAATCATACACGTGACATAAGGTTTACACGGCTAGAATCTACTCTCAACGTAAATTTGATGTCAAAGGGCGTAGCTACCTTTTACTCGAGTATGGTGGTGCATTAGCGTAATCTTGCAATCAAGAAGCCTATACCGCTTACTTAAGTAGTATGAGAATATGGTTTGTATATGTGTAAGTTATTCTTGTTTTACTTCACACAAAGATTACTGTACTTATATGGTGACGGCACCTGCCTGACGCAGTGCACAGAAATCAAGACTATACAACAGGCCCACCCTAAGCAGGAAGGGGTATTTTATGTGCCATGTGTACCGTGATACGGGACCTCGGTTTTTACTGTCTCGTCCGAGACAGAAGAGATCGGAAGACGGAGAAACTTAAAAGGTATGAGAATGTGCTCAAATAGGAATATCATCTTTCAAAAACATTATCTCAGTATTGAACCAACAACACCATGTGATTCTAAAACTTTCTCATACATTATTTGCAATTTCTTTCTATTCAATCTAACCAAAATTTCTAAATACAAAAGAAAGTACATCCAGGTTCTACTTTGCCATAATATGGACCAAACCCTGTGCAGATCAAGCAAAACAGCAACAGTGCAGGTAAGGAATTCGAGTACTTCATTCATGTTTATTTTCATCCAAATCTTCATTTTCATCATCAGAAGTTGGTCAAAGCTTAATATAAAGACAAAATTACACCCTTTTCCTGTTTTACGCTTTAAAAACAGAATCTATAAATTGATTTTACATTCGAATTCTTTGTAACTACTTCCTATAAATCAGTTAAAAGACATAAAATTGTTGCATTATCATGAACCAATCAATGCCAGTCTAATGGCATCAGCTGTTTGGAAATTCCTCAAGAAGATAAACACTGCTGAAGTGGTAAAAGTTCCAAAGAGAGAGATGAATGAAGGAGAGATATCCAATATAATCTGGGAGTTTATTTTAACAGTATCCCAAGATTCCTTATATCAGGTCATTTAAATATTCCTGAATTGGTCAATCTTGTTTAAGGTACATAAAGAAAAGTAAGGAAAGCCAAGTTTGTCAGAATTCTTTATTCTTGTCATGATAAAATGCATTAACATGTTTATGGAACTGTCATTCATACAATCTATCAAAGCAATAATTAATATCTGTCATAAACATTGACATAATATCACACTGTGTTAATAATACTTCACTATCTTGTAAGTATTAGAAAAACACATCAATCATTATTTCTGTAGCAACAAGTACTACAATGTAAATCACGTACTTCACATAATCAAATTCAAAATCAATAAATGCATCTATTTGAGATATTTTGTAATTAAATTGACATGATTTTATTAAAGCACAAATTATCAAGCATGTCTAGAAACTAGAAATCTGTCTAGTCAAAGACTGATCATAAATGCCTATCTGTAAATACTGGCTGGACTAAATGCAAGATGGTTGCAGGACTTCCTAGAAGTTGACTATGGACCTGATACTGAAATGAAAACATGAATAAGCATAAATACCGGCTACAAAATGTCTTTAGTGTTTTATAGTAAAATGTTGTGACGAATTAGTCCTAATTGACCCAATACTGCATTTTCAAAAGAAAGTTAAATTTAAATTTGTATATAGAATACATCAACGAAGAAAACAAGAAAAGCTTACCTTTTACCAGAGTGCATAAGGTCGAAGGCCTCATTGATTTTGTCTAAACTCATGGTGTGAGACACAAACTCATCTACCATCAGGTCCTTTTCCATATAACTGTCAACCAACTTCGGAACACTGTCACGGCTCTTCCATCCTGATCAAAAGTAATTCTACCATGAAATACTTTCTCCCAATATTTCCTATAGCACAAACTGTCTTTCATTTATAAATATGACTCTGAAGTTGCAAGTTATACTGCAAATATTGTATGCTATCATAAGAGATTGATAGAACTACTAACCTCCAAATGCTGTTCCTTTCCATACTCTGCCAGTGACCAGCTGGAAGGGTCGAGTAGATATTTCTTGACCAGCAGCTGCCACTCCGATAATAGTTGATACACCCCAACCCTTATGGCAAGACTCCAGTGCTGCCCTCTATAGTAAAGGAACAACAGAGTTACTCATCACATTTATCACAATCAAAACAAATTTTTTCCTAACTTGTTTGTAAGAGATATTTACTTTATACATGAGGATTTAATACAGTTTTCTGAAGTAGAAAATGTCTTATTGCATTGAAGTCAAGGTATGAACTCTGCTCTTGCAGAAATTGAACCTGTTTGAGTGTACAATCAGTTTTTAATACTGTATTTTCTAGATGCAGTTATATAATTTTTGAGATAATTATTAATTTTTCATCAAATAATTTCTGTCCTCTGTACCATTGTCCCGATATTTCCTATGCATTCAAATGTATAGTCTAAGCCTCCATCTGTCATCTCTACTAGTACTTGCTGGATAGGTTTATCGTAATCCTTAGGGTTGACACCTTCTGTTAGGCCAAATTTTTTGGCTGAAAAAATAACACAAAAATTTACATATACAAAGAGACTAGAGATATATCTAATGAATATTGTATAGAACTTCTTAGTTGAACTGGTTTTATATACTTAAGCCGATTATCGTCAGGCAATTTTACTTAGATCTACTGATGTCCTGCACTGTCCAAGAAAAGAGAGAACACAAGCTGAACAACAAGAGACCTAATTCACTGGGCCTATTTCCCTCACCTGGGCACCTGCTCATTTATAAACTACTGACTACTTAAAACAAGAGTATCAGTAAAACTGATGGATGCTACCTGAATGGCAGTTACAATGCAGGAAATTGATGACTCAATTTATATACAAAAAATCAGTAAAACTGATGGATGCTCCAAGAAGCACAGCAGTATGAAGGAAATGAATGTCTCAATATACAGAAAATCATCTTATAAATTTATAACGATTTCAAATCTCAATGTATCATATGGATATCCAATTGAGTCAACTGTGAAACAACAAGTGATCACAGTATCTTAAACTTTTTTTTTTTTTTTTTTTTTTATTTGCATTAGATAATTGCCCTTACAAAATAAGCAAAACACTCGGGCACAGCGTTTTGTCGTTAACATAACAAAGATAACATGAAGATATACATATATAAGCACAAAGACTCTAGTCCTTGACAAGCATAGGAAGAAAACAACATAGATATGATAATGATATTACTGATATAATAAGATTGTTTTACAATAAATCACTTATTTTCTTAAAGATCGAAAAGCAATTTCTTCCTAATTTCTTGTAAACCATAGAGTATTTATTTAAAGATTCTTTTACATGTAATCGAATATTTTCAGGTTTTTCTTCCAAGTTTTTAATTCTACAGTACATTTTATACTTATATATAACGGTACTTATTGTAGAAATAATATTGTTTAAATTAGTTATTTTTTGATTATCTTCATAATAAAATCCAATTAAAATATGTTTCCAAGAAATTTCAAATTTTACAACAACAGACGCTATATTCCATATTAAAGAAACATTTTCACACTTCAAGACTAAGTGTTCACTATCTTCTCTATATTCCATACAATATGTGCATAAGTCTGATTGTGTCTTTTTAATTTTTTTGAGAAAAATATTATTACACAGAAGGTTATTTAAAAGTTTGTAATTGAATTCGGCAACTTTCCTTTCGTAAATATGTTTGAATTTATTTCTGTAGATAAATCTCCATGAAGTTTTTTGGATATTAAACGTTCTAGAATAAAAAGACTGATGTAAGGGAGTATGGAATTTTTTCTTTACTAAAATTTCGTATATAAGTTTTGAATTAATCTCGAAAATTTGTACATGTTGTTTGGAAAGAAGCTCAAATTTTAAATCAATATGAATGTTTTGGTATTGCAAATCGTGAAAGGTTAGTGTTCTTATGGAGTTAAAAAAGTGTTTCATCATCATATATTCACACAGTATGTTATTTTTATATCTTAGATTTGCATAAAACCATTCTAAAGGTCTTAATCCATTTTCATCAACAATATCTACCACATAAAGCAAACCATTTTGTATCCAACTATCAAAATACAAACTCTTGCCTTTATAAGTTATAATCCTGTTGCACCACAAAGGTTGACTAAGAAAATTACATAGATTGATACTTGAAATATCATACACCTTTTTACACAGGTTAAAGCTTAAGAACATCTCTTTATAGAAAACTGGTAAGTTGTCAGTTATCTTATAATCAATAATATTTGTAACGTTAGTTTTTAAAAGGTAATTCAAGTCAACCTTTTTTTCAATACAGTAGCTATTCAAAAAATGTTTCAACAAGTTTTCACCACATATAATTTTTTTAATCCATGAAACACGGATTGACTTAATTTTAGATTCAATGTCAATTATATCTATACCGCCTTGTTCTATATGGCCAATCAAAGTGTTTCGTTTTATACGGTCTCTTTGGTTCCAAAGAAAATTGAAAATCTTAGAATTTATAGATTTAATCGTTTCGTTATTTGGGTATGCCAAAATCGACCCACTATAGATCAGTTTTGTAACAGCTAAGGTGTTTATTACACACACTTTACCAAAAATTGTTAACTTTCTTTTCTTCCAGGATTCAAAAAGTTTTTCCATGTCGTTTACCTTTTTTGTCCAATTATTGTTATAACATAAAACCTTGTCATGACCAATATATATTCCCAATGTTTTTATACAAGACTCGTTTACTTTTAAACCGTGTACAAATTTATGTTTACTTTTTAATGGACCCAAAAGAATGCATTCTGTTTTATTTAAATTTAATTTCATGCCTGAGAATTTACTAAAAGCACCTATTTCTTCTAATGCAGAATTTACGGAATTTTCGTCTCTAAGGGGCAAAGTACTATCGTCGGCATGCTGAATGAGTTTTATTTCTTCCTCCATCCCTTCTTTTATAAAACCTTTAATTTCTTTATTTTTGTTTATTCGGACACATAATACTTCTGCAACAAATAGAAAAATTATCGCAGAAACGAGGCAGCCTTGTCTAATGCCTCGTTGCATTTTACAGGTTCTTGATACCCAATTATTGTTTTTCACTCTGAACATTGGCTTATCATATAAAATTTGTATCCATTTAACAAAGTTAGAACCGAAATTAAAAGCTTTTAGCACTTCAAAAAGAAAAGGCCATTCCACAGAATCGAACGCTTTTTGATAATCAAGGAACAATAAAACAGCTTCTTTATTATAATTTTCACAATATTCAAAAATATCTAAAATGAGTCTAGCATTTAGAGCAATGTTTCGACCCTTAATATATGCAGACTGAGATTTCGAAATTATCTTGTCCAAAATTTTTTGAAGTCTTCTTGCAAAAACAAAAGCTAAAATTTTGTAGTCCGTGTTAGTGAGACTTATAGGTCTGTAATTTCCAAGAATTCTCTTATCATCTTTTTTATGTAGTAAAGTAATAATTGATAGTCTTTGTGAATATGATAGTGTCTCATTTTGGAACGAGCATTGCATACATGAATAAAAAAATTCTTTTAAGTCATCCCAAAAGACCTTATAGAACTCAGAGGGTAAGCCATCAACCCCTGGGGATTTGTTATCCTTCATACCATGAACTGCATCTTTATATTCCTCCATTGTAATGTCTCTTTCTAAAATTTCTTTTTCATCATTTGTCAAAGTGCATCCAAAATCAGTATTTGCCAGATAATCTTTAAGCTCGGTTTCATTTATATCATTTGATTTATATAAGTTTTCAAAAAAATCACACATAAATTTTAAAATATCTTCATCTTTATCAAAGCTACATCCATTCTCATCTTTTAATTTTTTTATTGTATTTTTTGATTGGCGCGTTTTTTCTAGTCCTAAGAAATATTTTGAATTCTTTTCACCATGCTCAATCCAATTCGCTCTGGATCTTATCTGCGCTCCGACTGCTTTGCTATTAATAAGATCAGTTAATTCATTTTCGAGATCCCTTTTTCTATTCATATCAATCAATGCAGCATCTTTGTCCTCAATAATCATGATCTCTTTTTCAATGTTTTTAATTTTTTCTTTAACACTCATGTTCAATCTTTTAGAAAAATTTATACAAAATCTTTTAATGTCGCATTTCAAGTTGTCCCAACTCAGTTGAGGATCATTAGAACTGTTCTTGAAATTCGAAATAAAATTTTTCATTTCAGTTACAAAATCTTCATTTTTCAACATAGATACATTAAATTTCCAATAACCCGGACCTCTTTCATTTTTGTTTACAACTAGTTTCAATGAAATACACCTGTGATCACTCATCCTAGTTCCGGATGAGTGCGTACCTGGAATTTTCCTGGTGTGTATACTATGTATGCTATATATAAATAATTTTGATACAAAAACATAATCAATACGACTTTTAGGAATATTATTTGCATCACACCATGTGAATCCTTTCTTATCTGGATGTAAATCTTTCCATGCATCAATAACGTCTAAATTATATAACAATTTCCGTAAACAACCACTACTTCTGTCGTTTGTTCTGTTAACATCTAATTCACAATTAAAATCACCACATAGAATAATATTGTCAAGATCAATATCATGCTTTGTGATCCAATAACTTGTTTTCCGGAAAAAATCACACTTATCATTAATGTTGTTTGGAGCATATATATTAATTAGTGATATTCTATTTTCATCATAAAGTACATTAATCATTAACTTTCTTCCATCAATTGATCTATGTATATTGATAATATCCAAAGGTAAATCTTTTCTGAAAAGAATACTGACCCCTCCACTATGTACAGAATCAGAGAAACAATGTATTGATTTTCCATGCCATCTTGCATCATAATTAAATTCATTATCTTGTATATAGTGTGTTTCTTGAAGAAAAATAATATCAGTGTCAGAGTCATTAAGCCAGGTATATAATTTTAAACGTTTTTCATTTGTATTTAGCCCTCTACAATTCAAAGATTTTATTCGAAGTAGTTCCATATAGAGTTCGGTGAAAAACTACACTCAGAGAATAGAGCATACCGAGAGGGCGCTCTAATACAACAGAGTTAAAAAGTTACTTGTGAGTGTTTTTCCTCTGTTTCGCTGACTGGTTGGTCCTGAGTCCCTTGGCGAGTTCCATTATGATATGTCCCAGCTCGTTCTTCCCAGGCCATCGTGCTTTCGGTGTTTTCAGCGTACCGATTTTATCCAGTCCCGATCCCCAGTAGCTGTCATATGCGGACTCCACGAATGCTGTTGTTTTGGACGATTGGAGTAGGGCCTCGCGAAACTCTTTGCACTGTGCTAACTTGGCCTCTATGATGTTACGCATCACTTCATCACGGGTATCGAACCACTGATCTGACGGCATGACCTGATTTCCGATTCGTTTCGCTTCAATGGCATTGCTTGCGTCTAAGATGGTTTCTGCCCTATGGATATCACCGCATCTCATTGCTTTTGTGTGTTGGAATGCCTGTTCGGATGATTTGAAATTCTGCCCGAAAACTTTTATATTTGTAGGATAAAAATTTGACAAAACATCATCTTTTCCATTGAACGCAATCACATCCTTTTGGTTCGACACATGGTGTTTACATTTTTCGGATCCTGGATCGTGTCCTGTTTCTTTGCATATCCTGCAGCATTTCTCATATTCGCACTCAAATCTCAGGTGGTCTTCTCCCCAACAGTTAGTACATTGCTTTTTACGCTCATGTTTTGGTTGTCCTTCATGAAAAATTATACATCTCAAACCCGCACAATATGTTGTTCGGGGAAGAAACCGGTCACCCTCAAGAGGTTCCATATAAATAAATCTGTTGCCGTTCAAAATCTCCGTCATTTTAAGAGTCGCTGGGTTGCGGATTTTTTCATACTTAAGATCACTCGTAAGCTTGGCTCCTAGTTTTATAAGCATATTTTTCACACAATCGTCGTCGACAGAAAGAGGTATGCCTTTTATCAACACCCGCACTACCTTTTCGTCTGGTTTTTCCGTTCCTGCCGAAAAGGGATTTGTATCGAATACTTCTATGTGCCTGCTACCAAGATCGAACCCACTAGTTGCCAGTTCACTCCTGCTCTCCTTTGTTCGCACGTAAACTCTCCATAAATCTCTATCCCGTTGAACACACTTGACATCATCGATAACTTTCCCTACGGCGATCACTATTTCGTAATCGGATATAGGATTCTTTTTGTCAATTTGTATGTCCCTATTCCTCATGTACACAGGTTTGACCATACGTTCCATAATGAAACACTGAGTAGCTGTCACTAGTACTAGGCAAACGTATATCCACGAGAGTGAGAACAAATCACTATCCTTTGTCCAACAGAAAATCATCAAAATCCACTTCGCAAAGTTTTCAAAACATAATATTTACAAATAATCCAAATGTAGAATATATATACATGTTAATCACACTTTTTAAAGAGATAATCCACTTTAGAACATGATATCAACGTCAAAAGACCGGAGCGACGAAAAACACGTCTACCGTGGTCGCTGGTCACGTGACCTTTTTTCACAGTATCTTAAACTAAAATGAGTAAGCTTGACCTCAATTAGTTGTGAAATAAAACTTCTTATCGTGAACATGACCTTTCAGAAATGACCCTGAATAACATTTGTCCGAAAGCTCTTAACTTAAATAACATTTTTGGTGAAGTATGATCAAATTATGATAAGAGGTGTAAGTGATAGAAGTACTTCATGGCATTTTAAGTTATAGTTAATAAGTGACCTTGACCTTTCAGATTTTACTTTGAGTGACCTTAGTCCAAAAATTATTAACATTAAAGAACATTTTGGTGAAGTATAATCAAATTCTGATGAAAGGTATAGGGAGATATAAGTACTTCATGTTACATTAGTCATATTAATAAAAGACCTTGACCTCTCAAAAATGACCTTGAGTGACCTTTGTCCAAAAGCCCTTAACCCAAATAATATTTTGGTGAAGTATGATAAAATTCTGATGAAAGGTGTAGGAGATACGAGCTCAGATGGACGGACAAACACACAGACACAACAGCAACTATATCCTCCCCAGAAAGTTTTCAGGGAGCATAAAAACTGTAGATACATACAAAATTATTCTCCTGCTAATTGTGTTTTTGATGACTGACAAATGACTAAATCTGCTTCTCTAAATTGAATAAATAATGAAAAAGACACAAAATGTGTGAAAATGATAATGTCGCTATTCTGTTTTCCATTTTTGTTTCTTAAATGACAAAATTAACAAAATGAGTGGTGCAAATGAGTTTAAACCTTGTTTTTAAACTAAATAAAATTAAAAATGACAAAATTGCCTTTAGATACGTTTGAATCACTACCTTATAGCGTACCAAAACTGGCCTAAATTTAAAATTATAAAAGAAATCCTCAAATTATGATTAAGAAAACTAACTTAATTTTACATGACACTTTTAAACAACCCCTGAAATAAATATTTTAAGTTTGGCAAATAAATGTGTTACTGCTTTTCCGTATACATGAAATACTGAAAAATTCAAGAAAATGACAAATACTTACAAATGTGTAAAAAAACAGGGTCAGAGTTGTTTTTTTTTTTTTTCTAAAATATGAATTCAAGTTCAACAAAATGAAGAAAATATCTGCCCCCAAATGGGATTTGCACAGCTAACCTTCAGCATGCCAGAACGAGTCTCAAAAGGATGACACTAGTCTAGATCACCCTGATATATTCAGCATTTTGATTTAAGAAAGGAAAGGACACCAATTAAAGAACAAGAGACACAACTGGGCCTATTTCCCTCACCTGAGCACAATTTGTTCATACACAAACTACTGACTGCTTGAAAAAAAAAACAAGATGCCCAAGTGGGCCTATATCGCTCACCTGAGTACCTAGATGATCAGTCATGCATGGAGGAAAAATTCATTTATTTTTGCATTAATGTGACTAAGTCTACACAAATGTTGAAAATATGTCAAATTTTATTTCAGGCTAGAATAAAAAACAACACTTTTTTGCACATCCATTCAGGTGATTTTGATATTACACATTTCCTTTATCTCTGCAAGAAGTCATTCAGGGCAACAAGTTAGTCATTTTCTTTAGGTGGGGCCTTTTGTTGACTGATTTGAAGTCTGGGTCATGAACAACAATTGTTTCAAATATTGTCCAGATCTAACTTAGAATTGCCTAATTTCATATGTTGAGTGTTGAGAAACATCTAAAAACTTATTTAGATATGTAAAGAAATGAAAAAAAATTTCTGACCACAGCTGGATTTGAACCGCTACTCTCCATATTTCAATTACTAAGTGGTATATGTACCATTGTGAGACCTACTTTTTAGACATGGTGGCATTATCTGTTAACCAATTTGGATGAAATTTACCAAATTGATAGAGGACCTTTAGTACTTCATGTATTCCATGTTTCATTAAAATCTTTCATGTGGTATAACAGCAGAAGTGAAAAATGTGATTGAATTGTTCCTATACACCCTCATTTGGAAGTCTTAAAAAATTCATAGAAAATCCAAAAATTGAGATATTGACAAAATTCTTTCAAAGTAACAATCCTTACCATAATTATGATCACAACAATCCATAAGAAATCATCATTATCAATTAACTAGGAAATGTGACACTTTTCTGCATTGAATCACCAAGTCCAAAGAAATGTCGAAAAAAAATTCTAAAATTTGATTTTGGAAGGAAACCAAATTGACAATACGTCTTCACTCATCCCTCTAGATCATTTCTATGCATTCTGTTTGTCTCTGTATACAGCCCGTATGAAAAAGAATATTGTTAAAGGAGGGAACTCTTTTGTGACCTACTTTTGACTATGGTGGCACCACCTGTAAAGAGGTCTGGACAAAAACAACAGAATTTGAAGAGGATCATAAGTGACTTATTTCTACCAAGATTTATTAAAATCCTTCAAACAGTTTTGTAGAAAAAGTTGAAAATGTGAAAAAGGGCCATCCCCCCCCCCCTTTTTTTTGGAAGTCTTAAACTTAAAATTGCCTAATTTCATATGTTAAGTGTTTAGAAACATCTAAAAACTTATTTAGATGTGTAAAAAAAAAAAAAATTTTTTTGACCACAGCTTGATTTGAACCGCAACTCTCCATGTTTCAAATACCAAGTGGTATATGTACCATTGTGAGACCTACTTTTTAGACATGGTGGCATTATCTGTTAACCAATTTGGATGAAATTTACCAAATTGATAGAGGACCTTTAGTACTTCACGTATTCCATGTTTCATTAAAATCTTTCCTGTGGTTTTGTAGAAAAAGTTGAAAATGTGAAAAATGGCCACCCCCCCCCCTTTTTTTTGAATTCTTAAAAAATTCATAAAAAATCCAAAAATTGAAATATTGAAAAAATTTCTTCGCAGTAGTATTTCTTACCATCAAAATGATCAAATTAAACCAAATTATTGCATCAATATTTACTAAAAGTAAAAAATAACTCATTTCTGTATTAAAATTAAAAAGTCCAAAAAAACGTTGAAATTTGATTTCAGAACGGAACCAAAAATAACAACACTTCTTAACACATCCCTCTAGATCAAACCTATGCATCCGGTTTGTCTCTGTATGCCCCCAGTCTGAAGAAGAAGTTTGTCAAAGGAGGGTACCCTCTTTGACCTACCTTTGCCTGTGGTGGTGCCACTTGTGGACGGATCCTGACAAAGATGACCAGATTTTTAGGGGACCTTGAGTACTTGATGCATACCAAGTTTCATCAAATTCCTTTCTGCGGTTCTGAAGAAAAAGTTCAAAATGTGAAATGTTCACACCAATTGTCCCCCACCCCCTTTTTCTTGAAAGTCTTAAAAAAATTCATAAAAAATCCAAAACATGAAATATTGAAAAAATTTCTTCACAGTAGTATTTCTTACCATAAAAATGATCAAATTAAACCAAATTAATGCATCAATGTTTACTAAAAGAAAAATGAAAGGACTTGAAAGTCCTCAAGGTCGGAATTGCATGGTCAAGTACATCAAAGGTAATAAAGTCGTGATCCACCAAGAGATCACACACCAAGCGTGTAATGTTTAGGATCAGTATTGACAAAAACATGGTCTGCGCACAGGTGCTCGTTTTCATATAAACAACGGCTCCACCCTGTTCACCCCTATACGTCTCCGTCTCGTACTATATAGTTATCTCATCCTCTCTCATCACTTTTGATCTTGACAGTAGTGTGAAATTAGCAATCTGGACAGTCTCCCACTGTACATGTACATTTGGGGAAAAGCACGTCTACACATGTAGATCTATAAATAACTGGCTATTTTTAGTAGCATTACACATCAACAACTACCAAGACGTTTGTTTATCGTTGTGACGAGAAGATTGTAGAGTACTTTGAATTCCACCCATATAAAAAGAAGCGATATTCTCAAGTTTTATTAATATTAATACAACGGATACTAGTACGGACTAGTAGTGTACTTCTTAAATTACGGCACAGCTACACAATAATGTCAATCGTACTTTTTCGGGACTTTCCGTCGAGTATTCGGAAAGTCTGCATGTCCTCCAGTGCATGAATATAACTCGTCTAAATCGATGGAATAACGGCACATCTATATTGTCATCTGATCAAACTTATCTTGTATTGACTCGTACAATATGAACTTTAAGTACTAAAAGTAAATCTAATCACGCTTTTTCTAAATATCGACGCACTATTTATACATGAGGAGGTATTTTCTGTGTTCCACGCGTTCACCACAGCATATTGTAACGACTAGGGTCTGGAATTGCTATGCAATTCCGACCAAAAATACCTCTTTTTTGCATTAAAATTACAAAGTCCAAAAAAAACGTCAAAAAAACGTCAAAAATTATTTATCAGATTTCAACAATAGGAACAAACTTGAGACATACATCCTTCTAGATCACTCAGATGCCATTAGTTTTATAGTCCATACACTGGTTCTGGAGAAGAAGATTTTCAAAGAGGGGTACCCTATGAGATCTATTTTTAGCAATGGTGGCGCCACCTTATATGGGATTTATACGAAATGAACAAACTTGGTAGAGGACCCCTAGTACTTTATCCATACCAAGTTTCATGAAAATCCTTTAAGAGGTTCTGAAGAAGAAGTTGAAAATGTGAAAATTTACGGACGGACGATGGATGAAGAGTGATGACAATAGCTCACTTGAGCCTTTGGCTCAGGTGAACTAAAAAACCAACCTGCAGATACATGAAATGAAGAAAATATTTGCCTCTAGTGGGATTTGAAAAGCTAATCTTCAGTATGTCAGAACAAGCCTCAAAGGTATGACACAAAATTGTGTGGAAATGACTAAGTCAGAAAAGAGGCAAAAAAGTGTCAAAATTTTGATTTCAGGTTAGAGTAAAAAAAACAATAACAATTCTTAAAGCTTTTCTCTAGACCACTCTGTTATATTCAGGATGCTGATCTATGCAGCTGGTCTGTAAAATTTTGTCAGAAGGGGATACTAGTTTGGGCTTATATTGCCTCACTCTGGATCCACCCCTTCAGTGATCTTGCAGAAAAACAGAAACACTTGTCGGGGGCCTTTTAGTACTTCATAAATACCAGGTTTGATCAAAATCCTGGAGAAGAAATTGAAAATGTGAAAAAGTAGTGGATGGATGGTGCGCTATCACAATAACTCACCTGAGACTTTAGCTCGGGTGAACTGAAAAATACTAACCTAAGTCAAACTTCTCTGGATTGATGTCTATTCCAATGATTCTAGAGGCACCAGCTTTCTTACATCCCATAACTACAGCAAGGCCCACAGCACCAAGCCCCCACACAGCACATGTAGAACCTTTCTCTACCTGGTAAAAATATTGAGGCATATCTCACAAAAAATACAATGCATGTGAAACTCTTATCTACTAGGTAATACATGCTTGTATATTAAGCATGGACGCAATTCTCTTTTTTTTTCTACCAGGTAAAATACTGAATTACTTCTTAAAAGTACACAACGCATATACATGTAGAGCTTTCTTGAACTTGGTAAAATCTTAAGCATTAAAGCCTTTCTTTCAAAATACATAGCGTATGCCAAATTCTTCTCTTCCTGTAAAATACTGAATCATTTCTAACAAAATGCACAGCATGTGTAGAACTTTATTACTTGACAAAATATTAAATACAAATGATGCACTTCTTACAAAATGCATAGTGCCTGCATGAATTTTCTCCATCTGGATAAATATTGAAGCACTTCATACAAAGTACATGTACTATGTAGTTTACAAAACAAATACTTATCTATACATTCATAAAAAGTACCATTCACCTAGAAATAAGTGACTGATGACTGCAGGCAATTTTTTTTTCATATTTTTTGGAAATTGTTCGACTAAGAGATAATTGCTGGAGACAGTTATTTCCCAATTAAAACTTCTCCAAGTTTTCACCATGATTGAATCAGTTTGAAAAAATAAAGAATAAATTATCTGAAAATTTAAGCACATGATAATGATTTGTGAATTGTCCACAAAAAGAGTTTCATCATCACAATGCACAGAGAATATTTTAATCCAATTCTTCTGTTTTATCAATTTTTTATTGCCTGAATCAGAAATGGTCAGACATGTATAACTACCATGTACTGACCTCAACTCGTCTTATCCTTATTAAATGTTTCCCTTTGACTCTGATTTCACTATGAAATCATTCATGATTCTAAAACTTTAAACAATCAAATACATGATTCTTTGATTGATTATTGTTTTACGTCACTCCGTGAATATTTCACGTATATGGTGACAGCATCTGCCTGATGCATTGCATACAAATTTAGACCTTTGCAACGGACCCACCCAAAGCAGTGAGGGATCTTTTACGTGCCACGCCTACCGTGACATGGGACCTCGGTTTTTACTGTCTCATCCGAAAGACATGATACCGGTGTGGCCAGGGCGTAACTCGAACCCGGGACCATTCGATCACGAGCCGAGCACCTTATCCACTAGGCCACACCAGCTTTAATCAAATACATCATACAATCGGCATAAATATCCATGTATTTCTTGAAATCATCCTCTTTCTGTGTTCGACTACATTGTATATTGTGGACATTTGAGTATGTAGAGTTGTCAGGGTTTTTTTAGCATCAGGGATATCAGAGGCAGTTTCAAACAGTAAAGTAATACTTGTGTAGTTAGTGAATTAGAATGGAGATAAATGTACAGTTTTTGATTGGTTCCGACAGGTATACCATGGTTGTACCATTAGAAAACATTGTTTTTCTGGTACTGCAAATAGGTGAACAGGAAAATTCTGTTTCCAATATTATCCCTGTTGAACCAATCCAACACTATGTTTATCCCCAAATCGAGTAAGAACAAAAAATAAGATAAGTACAATCTGAAAGATTTATATCTACTAGCTGTAAGAGATGGTCATATTTTGATGAAAGTGCCAAATTCCTTTCATTGCGTAAACTTGCAATTTTGATAAATGGAATGGCCTGCTTAAATCCATGCATTTCAGCATCAAATGGAGCAAATATCAGTCAAATATAAACATTAAGTTTATTATTTATCAAAATTGCAAGTTGACGCAATGTAGGGAATTGTGGCTTTATCATTAAAATGGAGACCACATTATGTGGCTATCTATCTACATGTATATCCGAGAGGTAAGGGTGGTAACATACACTCTCGATACTGTTAATTACCAATCAATATATACCTGAGCAGTGTTCAATGCAGCACCATATCCTGTAGAAATACCACAACCCAGAAGGCACACCTTGTCCAATGGAGCAACAGGATCTATCTGTAAACATAGCAACATACACGATTCACTAGTGCAAAAATTCTGACACTGTTTTTAAATAAGACTGGTGTATTCAACAACGTAAGTAAGCTTCTGATATATCTAAAAGAATAAATATCAATCAAAATATATACATAGCTTATTGTACACAACAAAATTTTAGTGAAAAAACTGAAAGTAGATGTTTATGATATATAAGGGAAGTCATGTTTGATTTCTGAGAGCAATGAATACTTTTGTACATGTATTAGCATAGTTATTATCTAAGACCAGATGAATTCTGCCAAATTGAATAATTAAATATGCGTACAGAACATGTCCTAGCAGGAAAATGAAGACCTGATATTCACTGAACAAAATCTTATACTGGCAAAAACTAAGTCTGGCACTGTTTTAATATTAGATGAATAGATTTGACATTGACTAAGGCAAAATTTTATACTTAACCAAACATCTAGGGGACTTGTTTATCTATTACTGGCTTATAAATTGTTTCACATTGACAATAGATGAGACAGGATCTGACAATGCTATCACATGACAATGTTGTGGATATTTACCTTAGCAACAGAAATTTCAGCACATACAGTGTATTCACTGAAGGTACTTGTCCCCATAAAGTGATAGAGAGACTTTCCCTTACAGGTAAATCGTGAGGTTCCATCTGGCATCATTCCCTGTCCTTGAGTGACCCTTGAGTAAAATAACTAATACATTGAATCAGGTGTGAAGGAGAATTTCTTCATTCAGTTTAATACATTGCTCTTGGTACTAGTCATTGTTCAAGTAACAATAGCATTGTCTAGGTAACAATGTTTATGCTTTTCAATTTTTTTTTCAATATTTCATTCAATACACAATACATTTCATGACCATGGGATAAATTTGATGTATGCTTTTATATCTTTCTTACTAAAAGAAAAGGGAGTATAGTTAAGTTTACCACTGGGCTTGCATGTAGTCAGAAAGATTTCAATATCTGTTATCTGACAGTAAAGTTTATTAACAGTTTGTTCACTTATTATAAGATTTCTGTAGCGAGTGTCACAATGTGAATTAATACATATTTCTCAAACACTTTGCATTACACCGTGTACTATAAACTGTTACGATGACTAATGATGTAGATGTGTATTTCATGTCCATTGTGAAAGTAGAGGATCATGTGTGACAGCTGATGGCTGCTATCGATTACATAATAGGCAAGATGCCACCACTGTGCGATCTTAACATAGGACAAAGCCACTGTCTAGTCTATTACGAAATGTAGCACAAAAAATCCTTAAAAGAATTGTCTGTTATGGAGTATTTTCTCTCTTTGGTTATATCATAACATATTCACGATTCATCACTGATTTCATATTGTTACAGCATAACACCAGAAGTCTCTGTCGAGACTGAAGCTCTACTGGTTTCCTCTTATTATCTTTTAAAAGGGTGGGGCAGCAGCGGGGGAATGTGCCCCTCTTTCGAATCAAGGGGGGGAGGGTATGTTCCGCCCCCCTTAATCTTTAAGATTTTTTATCATCAAGTAGTTAGAATATCAGTTAAAGTGTGGAAACAAAGCAGTAAAACGCTAGATTTTCTTCTGGTAGCAAAAGGGGCATGTGCCCCATCCCCTCTTTTTTCAAAACAGGGGATGGGATGAAGTATTTTTGTAACACCCCCCCCCCCCCTTTTCGATATTTTCCAATGTCGGTTCAAGTGTAGAAACAAAGTATGCAAACACTAGTTTTTCTTCCGACTTGCTTAATTTTTTTTGCTAGCCATATATACATTTATATATAAATCATTATCCCATTTTTTTTTTCATTGCCCGTCAATGCTTTAGAGAAATGACTTCATACTATTTCAAGAGAAGTTTACGGCACTGTTATATGTTTAATAATGTCTTTTGTCTGTTTTCTTTTTTGCCAATATCTGGTTGTAAAAGTGTTGTAAAAATTTTTATCACATGGTGCTATATATATATATATATATATAGGGCCATCATAAAGTTCATGAGTCAGAGGAAATTCTGGAGATTACTTGACATAGTATAATAAATGCACTGTAGGCTAATGTGTTTATTTTATTTACAAATACACACAATTTATCTTTTTGGTGGTTTTATTCACACTGTTCCATTCTTATCTAGTGACAATGATTAATTCATAGCAAAGTGTAAGCGCTGAACCGTGGTTCAGATAGAAGAGTTACGTGCTCCTTGGTTGAGCATATCTATAACCACGAAGAACATGGTTTATTAAAAAAAAAAACAGATTCCCTCTGTACTTTTGGATACTGTGAACATTGTTTACTTGCAATATTTTGGTTATTCCTAGTTAAATGAAACTGTACATGTTGGAGGAAATCACTGGTTGTGACTTTTTTTCCTTCATACATTGCCGTTTCCTTACTATAATTATTTTATAAATGATATATCCACGGCCTACTACTGGGCATTAAATAATTTCGGTCAACCATTATTGATAAAAACTTTTTGTTTTTCTCCTCTTATTTCTTTTCTAGGACTATGATCTTTTCTCAATAATTTATTCAAAATGGCCGCTGTTATGTAAACATTAGAAGACAACTCACCCAAAATCAATTCTGACTAGCATACAAACACTGCGATCTTAAGTCAACCATACAGGAAATAATTAAGAGAGGAAATTGAAGATAGTTGAAAGATAAAAATACATACATGAAACAAAAATGTTGAGGTGTTGCACATATGTCTACAAAGCTATAACCCCCCTTTCAAATTACAGTACACTGTAGTAAGAATAACAATTGGGGTCATTTCTGTATGGGTAACTCACGCCCTTTGAGGGGCCCCAGGGGTCTAGACTAGACCAAAATTGCACATGCACAACTAGACCACCTAAACAAGAAAAAACCACAAAGAGGTCTCTGGGATTTATACCCTCAGGGAAAAAGAAGGCACAGAATCTTGGGACCACACCCCTTTGTGGGGGTCCAAAGTGGTCCAGACTGGACCAAAATTGCACATGTACAACTAGACATCCTACCAAACAGGATTAGACTATAATTTAGTCTGTGGGACATATATTGTTAGAGAAGAAGAGGGAACAACATCTTGGGACCACACCCCTTTTGTGGGACCCAGGGGGTCTGAACTGGACCAAAATTGCACATGTACCACTAAACCACATACCAAACAAGATGAGAATGTTATTGGGTCCCAGGAACATATACCTTAATAGTAGAAGACATAACACAATTTTGGGACCACACCCTTTGTGGGACCCCAAGGGGTCCGAACTGGACCAAAATTGCACATGCACAACTAGACCGCCTACCCAGCAAGATCAGACCCTAATTAGCTCTCTGAAACATATACCTTCAGAGAAGAAGAGGGAACAAAATTTTGGGACCACGCCCCTTTGTTAGGACCCCAAGTGGTCCGGACCGGACCAAAATGGCACATGCATAACTAGACCATCTACTTTACAAGATGAGACAATAATTAAGTCTCTGAGGCAAATACCTTTAGAGAAGAAGATGGAACAAGATTTTGGAACCACGCCCCTTTGTGGGACCTCAGGGGGTCCGAACTGGACCAAAATTGCACATGCACAACTAGACCACCAATCGAACAAGATGAAACCATAATTAAGTCTCTGGGACATATATCTTCAGAGAAGAAGAGGGAACAAATAAATTGTTTACGGACGGACGTCCGGACAACGGACGAAGGACCATCGCATGAGCTCGACTGGTCGAGACCAGTAGAGCTAAAAACTATGTAGCGCCTCTGAATTTGATACTCTATGTTGTTTTGACTTTACAATTCATGTTTCTGATTTATGCATAAAATTTGTAAATTGAAAAGATTTTGGCTGTCTACTTCTCTTGATCTATGGCAGTATTTTGAATCAAGTTACATGGTCTCAGGACATCTCAATGGTGTGTGATATAGATGAATTAGAGATTTATGGAAGATATATTTCAAGAGAATAATGACAGCATAATGATGACAATACACAACAGGAAACGCAGAATAGGAACACAAAAAGGGGGAGTACTTACCTTATTTTACCACACAAATTAGTCTTTGGACTGCTGCAGAATTTACAGTTCTTACATTGAGGAATGTACAATGGAACAACGTGATCCCCTATATGAAAATATTGGATGAAAGATTCAAATATTCCCTACAGTGATTTTAACAGATGCAGCAACTCATTAGGAATCTAAAAACTAGATTGATTGATTGATTGATTTTTGTTTAATGTCACACAATGAATATTTCATGTATATGGTGACGGCATCTGCCTGATGTGGGGCATACAAATTTTGACCTTTGCAACGGACCCACCCGAAGCAGTGAGGGATCCTTAACGTGCCATGCATACCACGACGCAGGGCCTCGGTTTTTACTGTCTCATCCGAAAGACAGGACACCATCATGACCAGAGTGGGACTCGAACCTGGCCTCCCATTCAGGAGTCCAGCGCGATACCACTAGGCCAAGCCGGCTTCTCTAAAAACTAGATAAATTCACTTAAGTTGCTTGCATTATATTATGAGTTCACTTTCTGTTTCTTTCAAAATGTACTTCATGTACCTAATATTCCTATCTCGTATTCCAAACACTGTTCATTGTAGTGCTTGCTGAAAATAGCACTGTTTTTGTTTGTTTACTGCTTAATGCAACATAAAGATTGCTTGTCCTAAGGTGGTACTACCTGATGAATGCAATAAAAATTCTGACCTTTCCAAAGCACTCGTTTATTGCAATGGGAAGTGGGGGGGGGTGTAATTTTATGCATCAACAAATATCTGATATATATCTGACAACAAATATATCATGACATTAAGCTACAGCTTTTAATTCTAAGAAAAACATAGGTAGCAGATGGCAATAAGTCACCTTAAAAAACTTTTCCCTTTCCCTTTCCTTGACTGTGAAAGTACTTGTGTCCAACATTCAAGGCAGCATTACATGTAAGTATACACCTTCCTCTAATTTTACTGAATATTTAGGCCTTTTTTTTTTATTAGTTGGTTTACGGACATCTTCCAGAAAAAAGTCGGGTAGGAGGTCAAAAAAAAAAAAAAAAAATCTTAGATTTATTAAGATCATAAAATGTAACTGCTGCTTGTCTGAAACCTTACCTATATAAACCGTGAATGCTTTGATTTTCAAAACAGTTTATATTTCAGACACACAAAATAATCCCTACTACTGTAGTCTTGAAGCTATACTAAGGTTGTTTAAGATTTTCACTAGCTTTGACAGCAAAAGTGTGACTACCAGAACGGCAGAGACAAACTGATCCACAAATGTCGCTTAAAGCTCTACTAGCACTTTAAAGATTTACACACACGGACACACAGACAGAAGTCAGACAAAGTGATCCCTATACATGTATTAAAGTCACTCTGCTAAGCGAAGTGACATGTTTACCAGTGACTATTTTCATTGAAACAAGTCTGGGACGTTTCGCCCCACAAGACCTTTCGTCCCGAGACCTTTGCCCCAATTTTTCAATTTATTGAATACCAAATAAATATAGATAACTACATAATTTCAGAGACATACATGTATATACATATGTGTCATATATACACATGTGTATAATATGTCTGTTGATTTATTCAACTAATTCAACAAATTCATTTAAAAATACATGCCTTTTCTACATTAAAAAAAAAATTTCAACAACTTTAAAAGTAAGTTAAATTTTAGTGAACCCTAAATAAAATCCTATAAAAACATGACCAATGGGCTTGTTAAAATGTTTGTCACTGCAATAAAAGATATGATCTGCGTAGACGACAGTGGATTGCAAATGTATTAAAAATCTAAAACCAATAAAACCCATAAATATACTATAAAATCATATGAAACTTTAAAAACTGTCGAATTTATACACCCATTCTCATTGACAATCTGATGCATGTGTATATATATGTCTCTGGTATAATTGAAATCACAATGTCAGTGATTAGCACTCATTTTCACCAGAGTGGTAATTTATTTACAAGCTTGAGGGACTTGATAATAGGGTTTGGAAATCTATTCACAGGACATTTAATTAAACAAAATTATGAATAGAATGGATAATAGCTGACATTTCTAAACAACACAATTAAAAAGTAATTATTGATAACTAGTTATCAATATATGAATTATACATACTCATAAAAATATAATTGTATGATCAAATAAAAGATTTATATACATTATATAATATATTTAAATATATTTAAAGTAAATTTGGAGCGAAAGGTCTCGGGGCATATGGTCTTTCAGAGCAAAACATCCCAGGACGAAACATGCATTCGGAGCGAAACGTCCCGTTACCGTTGAAACAACTTTGTTTTCCCCTTCTAATTGTACCAACTTAAAGTAGTACTGATTGGCAGACTCCTATAAACATGACCTCTCTGACAAGCGCGAGACAGCAAGTAAATAAGAGGAACAGAGTCTTGCATTGCAGGACTAGCGGACTCCATTGGTTTTCTCAGTTAAAGAATTTTTTGCATTTCGATCTCGATTTTTTTTTCTATAGGGCACGTTTTACAGAGCGGCGGAAATGTAAAAAGTACTGTTTTCAAATTTTATTTTTTTCACATTTCACCAAAATTAGGGACGGCGGATCCGTAAACCAACTAATTAAAAAAAAAGGCCTTGGTTACAAAATGAAAGCCTGCAATAAATGTTAAACCTCCAAGAAAGACTACAAGATTAGATATATGATAACAGCACCTGGAAAAAGATTTAAAATTAGGTAAAACAGACCTGGTTTAACACTAGTGACCCCGTCTCCCACACTCTCCACAATACCTCCACCCTCATGACCCAGAATGACAGGAAATAATCCCTCAGGATCAAATCCATCCAAAGTGTATGCGTCTGTATGACAGACTCCAGTGGACAGGATCTAAAACAAATGAATACAATATCAAATAGAATACAATGCATATCATACAATACACGAGATATATGTATCACTTACAGTTGTGTCCTGAATAGTACATGTAGTACTGTTCAAATAGCAAGAGTTGTCAGAAGACAACCACCTCGCCAGTGCAGGGTCTTTTTCATCATAATATAACTTGATTAAAAAGCTGACTTATAAAAAAGTTAATGAATTCTTTAACAAGAGGCCCAAATGGGCCTATATCGCTCAACTGAGTACCTAGATTATCAGTCATGCAAGAAGGAAGAAGTTATTTATTTTTGCATTACTGTGATTAAGTCAACACAAATGTTCAAAATATGTCAAATTCTATTTCAGACCAAAATAAAAAATAACAACAGTTTTTTGCACATCCATTCAGGTGATTTTGATATTAAGCCTCTCTGCAAGATGTGATTCAGAGCAACAAGTTTGTCATTTTCTTAAGGTGGGGCCTTTTGTTGACTGATTTAAAGTCTGGGTCATGAATGACAATTGTTTCATAATATTGTCCAGATCCAACTTAAAATGGCCTAATTTCATATGAAATGCGTAAAGAAATGAAAAAAAATTTTGACCACAGTGGGATTTGAATCACCACCCTCCATATTTCAATTACTAAGTGGTATATGTACCATTGTGAGACCCATTTTTTAGACATGGTGGCACAATCTGTTGACCAATTTGGATGAAATATAAAAATTGATAAGAGGACCTATAGTACTTCATGTATACCATGTTTCATTAAAATCTTTCATGTGGTATAACAGCAGAAGTTAAAAATGTGAAGAATTGTCCGTATAAACCTCATTTGGAAGTCTTAAAAAATTCATAGAAAATCCAAAAATTGAGATATTGACAAAATTCTTTCAAAGTTACATTCCTTACCATAATAATGATCACAATAGTCCATAAGAAATCACAAGGTCAAAGGTCATGGTCTCCAATAAAAGGACTTCAACAAGGTATCCATGTAGGAAATTAAAAAGCCAAAGCCTTCTTGGTTAAAAAATTATAGCCAGGTTAAAACTTTTTGAAAAGAAGGTTAAACTCCAAGGTTAAGGTCACAATGCCAAAGGTCATGGTCCAAAATGAAACCTTTTCCCACAATGTATCCATATGTGAAGTTTTCAAGACACTACCCATCTTGGTTATAGCCAAGGTTTGTCTACGGGTGCAGTCAATGAAGCTGGGGTATGACATTAGCTCTCCAGACTTTCGTCCCCACGAGCTAAAAATGCAAAGACTTATAACAGAATAAGTGACTTGTTTCAATGCATGAAGTAACTTTTAAACCTTCAATTTCACTTCACTGATGTTTGTTCATTCATTTGTAGCCTTTTTCAAAATAAGAATTAAGATAAATTTCAAATTTCAAGAAGTAAATTCGAAAAATTGTGGTCTCCCGCTTTCGGGGTTCTAACAGTAAGGGTGCAGTGATCTGTGACATATTGTCACATGGTTGTGCATTTCTACAGACACACATGCCATATATGAAGGCCCTACATCTTACAGTTAAAAAGTTACACTGAAGTAGGTCAATGGTCACGGTCAAGGTCACATGATAAAAAATTCTGGTACCAACAGAAAGGTATTGCAATTAGGGACACACATGCCAAATATGAAGGCCCTACGTCTTATCAATAAAGAGTTAACTGAAGTATGTCAAAGGTCACATGATAAAAAATTCTGGTCCCAACAGAAAGGTATTGCAATTAGGGACACACATGCCAAATATGAAGGCCCTACGTCTTATCGTTAAAGAGTTACACTGAAGTATGTCAAAGGTCACGGTCAAGGTCACATGATAGAAATTTTGGTACCAATGGAAAGGTATTGCAATTAGGGACACACATGCCAAATATGAAGGCCCTATATCTTATAGTTAAAGAGTTATGACCAAGGTTAAAGTTTTGTGACAAACGGACAGTCAGACGAATGAGATTTAATGTCCCCACGTTTTCGTGAAAAGCGGGGCACAATAAAGGCTGTTATAAATATACATTTAATATGAATGTACTTTATTTCTTGTCATTAAATCTCAGGAAAATTTTAATTTTGAAAGCAAGACCTGCATAAGTTATAATGATGTACTTACTTTGATCCTGACTTCACCTGCTTTAGGTGGAGCCACTTCAACCTGTTCAATTACCAGTGGTTTCTTCGGCTCCCATGCCACAGCAGCTCTACAGGTGATGGGCTACAATATAATCATACATATCAAAGTGGGGAAGGCCTCCAGCAAAGGATAGTTAAAGTAAATGAAAACAGTGAATGAAGATTACCTGAGAGCACTCATTTTGAGACATCAAGGAAATAAAGACATCAAATTCAATGTATTGCATACTTGTAGGATTTTATGTTACACATACGTCTGAAGTACACTTTCAGAGGGAGTCAGGTTAAGTCGCCCCAAAGGGAAGTCACACCAAAGTTAAGTCGCCCTATATCGGTTAAGTTGCCCCATATTGTCAAGTAAGGCTGCCCCACATAGAAATTCATCATTATATTCAAATATACGTTTGAATTATTCATTATCTTTTTATTGATGAAAATAAAGTTTTATGAATAAATATTTTGGTGTATGTTTACTATAGGATAATTATTAATATCAACTGAAGTCGCCTCGTGCGATTGGTGTCTATCTATACTGCCATTACTGATGTAGAACTTTTCTCTAGTAATTTAAATTCTTGTAATTTTATGAAGGATAAGACTTAAGTAGCACAATCATCAGTTTGATTAACATGTATTACAAGTGACCAAATAGATAGCTCAAACAATTATCATAAACAGATCGATTTCTACATGGCAATGGGGTGACTTCACTTGACATTATGGGGCGACTTAACCGATATAGGGCGACTTTACTTTGGGGCGACTTCACCGTAGACCTTTCAGAGATTGTGTTGTCTGTCACAACAGTTTCAACTCTTTTCAGACAACACCTCTTCCTTAGAACACTATATTGCAGTTTGAATACAAAAAGATGACATTCTGAATTAACTTCTTGGAAAGTTTTGAGCTCTATGCATTTTTCTTCACAGGCAAGAACCTTTGCACTATCAGCATTACTGTGTCAGTGTGTGGCAGAGTATCAAAGACCACATTCAAGATCTACATCTACAATGTACCAGAGCAAGCATGTGATTTTTCTGGTACTAATTTTGATAATGTTGAATTATTGAAGTGTAAAATTGAGGTCAAGGTCGCAAACTTTTGTGTCAGTCTTGAAGAACTCATCAATGTCTACAAACTGACGAAGTTTAAGTTTGAAGTTGGTATCATTAATGGTACATAAAATCAGACTGTGTTCACTGAAGCGTAAAACAGAGGTTAAGGTCCCCATATTTTGTGTTGGTCCGGAAGGACTCATCAATGTCTACAAACTGACCAAGTTTGAAGTTGGCCTTTAGACACTTAAAAACTTGAAAAACTGTTTAAATATCATGAGTCTTTACATGCAATTGTATCAGTATTTTGGAATTGCTTTTCATATCCATATCTCAATCACAAAGATGTTCTATTCTGTAGATTATCTGAGAAATAATCATTTAAACGAAAAACAATCTCTTTTTCAGTAATAAATATTAAAGGTTAAGCACTAGAAATAAAACTTTCAGAAATCTGATTTTAAACGGACACATCTTAAGTTAGTAACTTACACTTAGGAGTGTATATCTGTACAACAACTACAGATATAAACTCCAAAGTGGTAAATTAAAAAGGTCAGTTTCTCTTGTATTAACTATACTCAGTATTTTATAATTTATTAAAAATAGAAGCATGTTTTTGGATGCTATTTTAAGAAGGTTGTTTGCATAATAATATAGACATATCATATACCAAAATGTTAAGGTATGTTTGAAGTTTATGAATATTGTAAAAGTTTGACCATAATTTATGCACAGTAAAGGTACATGTAAACTGCTGGTAAATATTGGTAAAATGACAAAAAAAGCTAGATTTAGCAATAAATATATGCATTAATTTTCAAAAATACAATAAAATAGATTGAAAATATTGAATTATGAAATAATAATTTACCAGTAGGCCAGTAGTTACTTTTCAGGTAAACTCGGGTAACATTTAATAGTATATGAAGTATACCTAATGGCAGATGCTGATTGGGATATATACTGCTCCAAAATGATGCCCAGTGTTTTTATATAACTGAACTAGTTTGAATAATAATATTATAATAATATTATTTAATAATATGATATAAAATTGGAATCACGTTTACTAAACATGTTGTCCAGTGACAATAACGCCCATCGGCATCACAATAATTAATCCCTAAACACTTTCATTTCCCCCTTCATTTTAATGAAAATTCAATTACGAAAAATGGAGGTATGCTTTAAGTTGCCAGCATTTTCCGTAGATACTGGTCTACACACCAATAAGTTTCATGTGCCATTGTAATCATTGTCATTGATAAACAAATTGAGGATACCCAAAGAAGATCGACGGTCTTCAGTGATGTTTACAAACACCTGAAAAATCCCAGGTCAACAAGTGGCCAGCCGCCGTCACGTGCGCATCATTTATTCATGAAATCTACCCGATCGTATACTTTTTTCGTAATCATTGTTTTCAATTATATCTGTGACATTAAATGCATCAATTTCCACATCACTATCTTCGTTTCCAAAGACTTATTTGAAGAAAGAATCGAGTTGTGTTTATAAATCTGCCATCTTGAAATACAAATTTTGATTTCACCTTTTCCTGTACCTTAATATACGAACTAATCAAATTGAAGGTGACGTCATGGAATTTCTTAAAGATAGGAATTCTGTCTCCACACATAGAAAGTCTTTTTATAACGTTTACAACTATTGGAAGGCTATAAATATGATCTAAAATAAGCTATAGTAGACCTAGTTGTTATCCGGAATATTCCAGGTTCAGCTCACAGCGCGTGTATTTGATTCCCGACATATTCTGGGTCCAGCATGACTAGGGTTAAAATACATAGAAAAATATTCAGCTCACATGCAGCACTATTTCTATTTCTTTTAAAAATTCTAAATTTTATCTTTCAGTATTGGATCAGTATTTCATATAATTTCTATTGATACGGTTTGGCCCATACTTCACCACCATTTCTATGTCAACATTCTCATTTTGTGTGGAAATACTTTGTCAATAGAAACTGGGTCATTGCATTCAAAAAATGGAGCGACAGGCACAAATCACTTATTATTTTCGGCTAATTTAAATCCCTAACTATTTATATCAATCCCTTTCTTGTAAAAAAATCCATGTATACTCGAATAAATAAATCACAACTACATGTAGTGATGAAACGATTATCGCCGATGATCAAATATCAATCGCTGAAAGTGTGCCGATTTCGGTTTTCGATTCTATTTTCAACAAGAGCAACGCCTAGTGTGGCATAATACGCCCTTCACTTAATTCGGTCAGGATCAATTCGCATTTGGCATGATTTTCATAAAAAAACATCTGACGTTTACTGAAGTTAATTGCGTTTCATAGCATTTTATCATAGGAATAAGTCCAAGGGCAATAACTCCTGCAGAATGGTCCTATCCAACCCATCTCGGAACTTGACCTGCAAAAAAAAAAACTTGAAATTTTTTAGAACTAGCCCCCCCCCCCCCCCCCCTCTAACACACCCCCCACCCCCTCCTAAAATGATAAATTTCTCAAAAATGAAAAAAAAGATATTAATACCTGTAAAATATGTGGAAGTTGGTACATTTTACTTGTTTCATGGTAAATTTCATAATGTTTTTACAAAAATTTGATTTTTAATGAATTTTAAAAACAAAATCTTGAAATTTATAAGTCGAAGGGCCATAAATCCGTCAAAAGTGAGTCAATCATAACAAAACTCGAAGTGGTACTGACGCTGCCTGATATAAAGCTATATACTAAATTTCAACTCAATATCTTGAAAGACGGCAAAAAAAAGTCCGCAAAACATGATCTAGGACATATGGTCAATTCCCCCCCCCCCCTAAAATTATCAATTTCTCAAAAATGATGAAAAAGATATTAAAAACAGTAACATATGTGATAGTTGGTACACTTTACTTGTTTCATGAGAAATTTCATAATGTTTTGACAAAAAATAGATTTTTAATGAATTTTGAAATTTATAAGTCCAAGGGCCATAAATCTGTCAAAAGTAGGTCAATCGTAACAAAACTCGAACTGGTACTGGCGCCGCTTGAAATAAAGCTATATACTAAATTTCAACTCAATATCTTGAAAGACTGCAAAAAAAAAAGTCCGGAAAACATGACCCCGGACGGACAGACGCACGGATGGACGCACAGCGCCATAACATAATACGTCCTGTCTAATGACGGGCGTATAAAAATAAAAAAATTGCTGGAAAAAAAAAAAAAAGTAAAATGTAGTGTACTCCACCCCCCACGGTAACTATCTACCGAAATGACCCAACTGACCGGAACGCCTCATCTTATTGCTGCCCATGAAATGGAACTTAATTAAATGTCAATAATTATTGTTTTTTACATATAAATTTGAATAAATCAGGATAAAAACTTATGACCATTTAGTATTTTTGTTTGATTCTCTTATCTTTGTAGGGGCAGGCTTGGTGTAGTGGTTAAGCGCTTGGCTTGCGGCGCTGACGATCCGGGTTCGATTCCCGGGTTGCGCCACTATGTTTAAGAGGTTGGTTACCTCCTGCTTCCATGTCGCGATATAACTGAAAAATTGTTGAAAGCGACGTAAAACACCAATCAACCAACCAACCAACCAACCTTATCTTTGTATAAATTTCAATCATTGTTAAAAAAATCGTAAAACTCAGAAGATTAATGTTACATTTTGCCAATTATTTCTCAACTAAATTACTGTTTATGCCCTAGAACTCTAAGTCAACATGAAAAGCAATGATTTGAAACGATTTGACTAGCAGGAGAAGGGAATATTGGTATATATTTTGGGCATTTCTGCATTTTATAAGTTTATTTCAGCAATTCATGGGGGGTCCTCCTAAATGAAGAACTCTAAAGAACATTAAAGAACACTAAAGAACTCTAAGGTTAATTTCGATATGGATGGGTAAAATGGAAAAATTAAATGATATTTAGGTGTATTATGATCATACAAACATAAATATATAAGGTTTGTTGGGGTTTAGATGAAAAGAAAGTATCATAATTGTGAATTGAATATGGCTGGGTTTACGAATCGCGTTGCGCGTAAAACACCATATTCGAAAGTTATTTAAAGTTGGACGTTGCGATCGGTTTTTGAATGATAATCGATTATTTTTTATTTATTTATTTATTTATTTTATTTTTTATATATTTATTTATTTATTATTTTTTTATAGCAAGTCCGCTTAAATGTAGAACTAGAAACTAGATATATACTGTTAACAAAAGAAATATAGGTTTTATTTTGATATGTGTGGTCAAAGTTTACAATTATAATTTGATATTTTGACAGAGGGGGATCATACAATTTTAAAAATGTATAGTTTGTAAGGGTTTAGTGTTAGAAAGTCGTTTTTTGTATTTGAAAAATTAATTATTTATGTGCTAGCTACGCAACATGTACCATATTGGAAATACTTGTAATTGTTCTTACTTAAACATAATAATTGGCATATTTATTCATTAAGCTATCAATGGGGGGAGGGCAGACAGGGTAAGAGGGAGGTGGGAGGTAAGGGGGAGGGGATGGTAAGGGGTTGGTGGAGGGAGGTGATGGGCAGAAGAGGGGAGGCAAGGGAGCGGAAGGGGAGAGAGGAGGAAAAATATAAAGTAGGGGAGAATCTTTTTTTTCTTGAAAAAATCCTTGAGAAAATTATACAGTGGGGGAGGGTCTTATACTTAAAAAAAAAACGAAAAAATATCACACCGGATATTACGGGAGGGAGGTAGGGGCGGGCGGAAGAGGGGAACCCCCCTGTCCACCCCTCATTTATTGTAGTATTTTTGTTCAGATACTACAATACATGAATAAATGTTTTATTCAAATAATAAATTTATTCATGTATTCATCATACATTTGAGGCGACACAAACCTTACCATATATTAAATATGTATTTAAAACCTTTGGAAATAAATTGTATCAATTACATGTCGTAACTTGTAAGGTCATACATTATCACTTAGAAAAGAGGAAGCAAGTAATATATATGTATATGATTTTATTTCAATGTGAATAGAATTTCAGAGAAATAATAAGTAAAACATAACTTTAAAAAGTTGTAGATGATAATGTTCATGAAAAAAATGCATCCATTTTTTGTTGCTTTTAAAACAGTGCCTTTTATGCTTTTTCCATTCTGCTCCGCTAATAAATAAAGGATGAATAATTAATATATAATTAATAATAATTATCATTCAAAAACACTTCAACAAAAAGTCACCAGCGATCGCAATAACTTTCCAATATGGCGTTTTACGCGCAACGCGCTTCGTAAACCCAGCTATACTCAATTCACAATTATGACACTTTCCTTTCATCTAAACCCCAACAAACCTTGTATATTTAAGTTTGTATGATCATAATACACCTAAATATCAATTTATTTTTCCATTTTACCCATCCATATCGAAATTAACTTGAGAGTTCTTCAGTGTTCTTTAGAGTTCTTTAGAGTTCTTCATTTAGGAGGACCGATTCATGGGCATTTCGGCAGAGATCCGAGTCACACTGCCCTAGTACTAATAAAAATGGCAGAAAAGAAAAACAACATGCTCCCAGATTGTGAACTCCCCAAATTATTTGATTAATTTCTTGTTTATTGTATTTTCAAATAAAAAAATTCTACATACATGATTACATTGTCAAATGATAAAAATATCCCCTTGCAAAATGGTTTTCTTATTCGTCGGATTATAATCGATCATCGATCGGTTATGATTTCCGATTATTGTCCCATCATCAATTATGAAAATTGTCCGATTCTGCATCACTAATCACAACATATCTGGTGTATTTCTTCATTACCTTCAAAGGGTCATGTTCAAACTAGGGAGTGCACAAGAGTGAGGCTATACAGGAAAAAAGAAATTAAAACCTAGTTTTTTTCCCATAAAATCCTGCCAATTAACTTGCAAATGTCTTAAAAAACTTTTGAGACAATATTTAGTAAATATCTAGAAAAAAAACCCCACTGAAAAACAACCCATTTCTTCATTTTCAAAACTATGTTTCCCTTGGACACCCCTCAGACCTGTAAATGAGAACTCTTCAGTCAGTGAAACCACATAATTTAAAATGGCTGTCTGAAAGTAGGAGAGCCACACCAAATGTGTTTTGATGTATTTATTCGAGTATACATGGATGTTTTTACAAGAAAATAGATTGATATGAATAGTTAGGGATTTAATTTGCCAAATGGTAAGGCATTTGTGCCTGTCACTTCATTTTTTGGATGCAATGACTAAGTTTCTAACAGCAAAGTTTTCCCACACAAAATATGAATGGTGAAATAGAAACGGTGCTGAAGTATGAGCTGAACCGTTTAAATAGAAATTATACTTCATGTACTTCTCATTCAATTATTGAAAACATTAATTGTCTTTAAACGGAGAAGTTCTTTCAGACTTGTTTCATATCCACGTCGCAATTACAACGATTTTAAACATTGATGTCCCATTTAGTGAACCATAGATTTTACGCCTTTTGACCTAGGCCTACACGCGTGACAGTTTTCATTAAACTGCCATATTGTTTGAACTGTACAAAATTTTTGTTAAGTAGGTAACAACAAAGTGTATAAACAAATATCAATGAAAAGCATCATAAACTACTTGTTACAGATGGCATTTTACCTTTCCTACGGTTTCACTCATCCTGCCGGTCACTCTACCTCAAATGATAAGATACATCTGTATATAGAGCCCGATATAGATATATTTATTTAACTCTGTATCTGTATGATTACGTTATATGGTCCACTTCTGGCACTTAAATGATTTAATTATTATCACATACATTGTAGTTAATAAATGCATGCGTATTTCATATTTAGTATTAATAATTTTAATTTCTTTTTACTTTCCTTTGCACCGGATAAGTCGAGATTGGTCGAATGCATTATATATCAACTCTACCCATTTTTACTAACAAATGTTAACATGATTAACAAGCTTACAGTCAGTGTTTCATGCAACACTTGTCCCCTGTCACAACCTGTATTAACTTCGAAGTGACTAATACCTTCAGTTATTAGCAATATGAAACAGTTATGTGAACTTGGTAACCCTATGTATGTACATATCATTTAATATGAAATAACACTGAAGTTTATATCAAGTTCTAGTGAAACTGACAGGAAAAATATTTCATCATCATATCTGGCATCAGTATTTATGGTCATCATTTGGAAACTGAGACACTGATGAATCACTATTTTCAGTGATAAGTCTATAACTGAACTATGATGATGTCTATTTTTAGTAACAGTGACCCTTAAAGTTGACCTTTTGACTCCAAAATCTATTCCACCCTAGACCTACATGTATACATATGCTAGCATTGTATGAAATATAAAAGACAACAATTATTCTTAACTCAAGTTATTATCTGGCAACCGAAGTGTAGTCATAAATGTCTATTTTTAGTAACAGTGATCCTAAGAATTAACCTTTTGACCTCAAAATCAATCTCAATCTCTCAACCTTAACATAAGCTAGTCTTACATGAAGTTTAAAAGAAATCAATCATTCTTAACTCAAGTTATTATCTAGCGAATGAAATGCAGTGATAAATGTCTAGTTTTAGTAACAGTTATCTTTAGAATTGACACTTTGACCCCAAAATCAATCCCATCCTAAACCTTTACATGAGCTAGCCTTATATAAAGTTTGAAAGAAATACTCATTCCTAACACAAGTTATTATCTGGAAACCGAAATACAATGATAAATGTCTTTTTTTTTAGTAACAGTGACCCTTCGAGTTGGCCTTTTGACCCCAAAATCAACACCACATTAGATCTATATATAAGCTAACATTGTATGAATTTTGAATCAAATTGGTCATTCCTCACTGAAGTTATTGTGTGGAAACCATACGGGCAGACAGGCGGAGGTATGGGCAGACGGACAACGACAAACACTATGAGTCTTTTCGTTAAACAGAGTTATTTCCCATTTGAGACGGTATCTGACGTATAACAATTATGACGTCATCAATTTTCTATGAAAACGTCATTTGTGAACTATCATTTCCCTGAGTTTTAGATCAGTTTCCATAGGATTTGATGACGTCATACGTGTTTTACGTCAGTTACCGTCTCAAATGAGAAGTAACTCTGCATAACGAAAAGATTTTGATTTCTGTTCACGTCACTTCAAATTTATTGTACTTATACGATGGCGGCATCTGCCTGATGTTAAGCACAGAAAATTAAAATCTGTGGAGCTTCACGATGACCCGAAAGCGATCTTTCAAGTGCCGGCCGGTCAACCGTGATACAGGACATTAGAAAACCCAAATCTGATGCATTTAGCATATATAGACAAAGAGTTCAGATTATTGCAGTTTTTCTTAATCCTTGTGTAGTGTAGTGTTCGAATACACTATGTTTAGTATTGTCAGACACATAACATAACACACAACACAGTTATATGGCATTGTCTCTGATATTATTCAGCCAGCACATGGGATTAAAATACAATAAATGTGTTAAATACGTTAAAATATTTCAAAGCAGAAACAGTTCCTGAAATGCTGATCATTACCCTGCATGATTACCAGATGAAGATAAAGATATAATCACGTTATCTTAAAAATAATCATTAAAGAATGATCACCAGTGACAATGAACTGTTCACTTAATATCGATCACTCGCAAGTACTGACCATCGGATTTTGATCGTGGGACACTGCATGGTCATCAAAGTCTTATCATCAGACACTGATCATCAGATATCAATGATTACGTACTGATCACCAGACACTGATTATCAGATATCAAGGATTATGTACTGATTACCAGAAACTGATCACCAGCCACTGATCATTAGACATCAGTGATTACGTACTGATCACCAGACACAGATCACCAGCCACTAATTAGATATCAATAATTACGTACTAATCACCTGTCACTGATCATCAGATATCAATGATTACGTACTGATTACCAGACACAGATCACCAGTCACTGATCATCAGATATCAATGATTACGTACTGATCACCAGATAGATCACCAGACACTGATTATCAGATATCAAGGATTATGTACTGATTACCAGAAACTGATCACCAGCCACTGATCATTAGACATCAGTGATTACGTACTGATCACCAGACACAGATCAACAGCCACTAATTAGATATCAATAATTACGTACTGATCACCAGTCACTGATCATCAGATATCAATGATTACGTACTGATCACAAGACACAGATCACCAGCCACTGAGCATCAGATATCAATGATTATGTACTGATCACCAGCCACTGATCACCAGACACTGATTATCAGATATCAATGATTACGTACTGATCACCAGACAGATCACCAGCCACTGATCATCAGACATCAATAATTACGTACTGATCAGCAGATACAAATCACCGGCACCGATGATCAGATATCAACAATTACATACAGATCACCAGCCACTGATCATCAGATATCACTGATTATGTACTGATCACCAGACACAGATCACCAGACACTGATCATCAGATATCAAATATTATGCACTTATCACCAAGCACAGATCACCAGCCACTGATCATCAGATAGGAAGGATTAGGTACTGATCACCAGCCACTGATCATCAGATATCAATGATTACGTATTGATCACAAGCCATGCACTGATCATCAGATATCAAGGATTAGGTATTGATAACCAGACACACATCACCAGTCACAGACCACCAGCTATCAATGTTTACGTACCGATCACCAGACACTGATCCTGAGATATCAATGATTACGTATTGATCACAAGCTACTTATCATCAGATATCAATGATTACGTACAAATCACCAGACACTGATCATCAGATATCAAGGATAAGGTACTGATCACCATATAGATCACCAGTAACTGATCATCAGATATCAATGATTACGTACTGATCACCAGACACAGACCACCAGACACAGATCCTGAGATATCAATGATTACGTACTGATCACCAGCCACTGATCATCAGATACTAATGATTAAGTACTGATCACCAGCCACTGATCATCAGATACCAATGATTACGTACTGATCACCAGACACAGATCACCAGCCACTGCTCATCAGATATCAATGATTACGTACTGATCACCAGCCACTGATCATCAGATACCAATGATTACGTACTGATTACCAGACACAGATCACCAGCCACTGATCATCAGATATCAATGATTACGTACTGATCACTAGACACAGAGCATCAGCCATTGATCCTGAGATATCAATGCTATTATGTATTGGTACTGAACACCAGACAATGATAATATAATACCAATGATTAGATATTCATCACTGGACACATATTATTAAACATTGATCATCAATGATTGAACACTCAAATCACCAAACACTGATAATCTATGACTAGATACTGATCACCAGACACTGAATAATATACATGATGTACATTGATCACCTGACACTGATCACTAAACACTAATCATCAAATACTGATTAATCAGTAGATTACAATCACCAGATTATGACCACCAAATTATGATCACCAGATTATGGTCACCAGATTATGATCACCAGATTATGGTCACCAGACGCCGATTATACAATTATTCTCCATACGTCGTCAAACAACATTGGTAGATACTGACGGGCTGGTTGGTCAGGGGTACAGGGATATTTCTGCTCATTTTTTATGATGAGAGAAACTTTAGCGTTTTGACAAATTTCAATGAGAGAATTTCACAAAATCTTGAATTTCAATGACAGAATTCTAAATATGAGAGATTCTTCAATTTTAGAATTATCCCTGGTGGTATCGCACTGGGCTTCAAATCTTGGGATCCAGGTTCGATTCCCACAATCGGCTCGGAATTATTTTCTAAGATGATTTATCATCTTCTGCCCGCCTCTCCCCAAAATCTGTTCTGATGAGACAGTATAAAATGAGGTCCCGTGTAACGGTAAACATTGGAATGTTAAAAATCACTGCATGACTATTTCCTATGGGTCCATAGCATAGGGCAAAATAATGAAGCAACGCACCAGGCAGGTAAGCGTAATCTACAATGTGTGACATAAAAAAAATAATAACACCCACCACCCCTTTCCGGAAAAAAATAGAATGCTGATTTGTCAGACACTGGTCTCCCAAAACAAAATGCAGTGGCAGATTTAGAGGGGGGGGGTTCCGCCCCCTTTCCGCCACATATTTATTACTAAAAATCCATATTTGGCACCAAAAATGGCTGAGTAGTTTGGATAATACAGATATGGGCCCCCCTTTTCGGAATTCCTGGATCCGCCACCGAAATGTCAATAACAAAGTACTCTGTTGTACATAGACATTCATCGCTGATCACCGCATAACATTTGTGATATCTTTCATTCTCAGATATTGCTGCCCCAGCACGGATCGAGAGACATTCTTAAGGCTATAAAATCCAGAATCAGGAACAGCGATTCTTACTCATGCTTCCCTTTAATTATCCCACAAATTGTGAAGGACTCGACATAAACTTCACTGATTCCCATCATTATGTTGGCATATTGAAGAAAGTGGTTGATTGGTATAAGGACATATAATTCTCATTTTTCTTTCGATGAATGCATTTATAACAATCGATAGAGTCTATGGTAATTAGGGGCCTCCATGGATAAACGACCTCGTGTAGATCATTGACTTCAAGCTTATCACACCTAGTTATCTCAGGCCGTCAACGCACCTTACATCAGAGAACCAGTTTTGGCCAGTGCACACCAGAAATAAACTTACATAAGAAAATAATGCAATTTGATACAGGTCGAAAAACGGAAAATGACAAAGACGTCATCTTTGCAAGTCATTAATTGTCTTTCGACATGGTAATGAAGTTCGAAGGCAATGAATGGCTTGCAGAGAAGAGTTCTTAATGGAGATGATAACAGACAATGTATGATCTAGCAGAAAAAAGCGGGGTGTAATAACAAAATGAAGGGGAAAAATTGATTTACCAGAATAAGGTTTCGTTTGAAGTCAAAACAACGATTACATTCAATTTCGTTTGTTTACTGTTTTACATCACATAAAAATTATTTCATTCATACAGTGACGGTATCTACCTAATACATTGCACAAAATGTTTTACCTGTACAACATACATCAAAACACTAGTGAGGTTTTCGGTTGCCAACATGACACAGGTTACCCAAGTTTTTACTGTCAAATAAGAAAGACAGGACACAAGAAGTCGCTTTTTGGTTTCGAGCAAACCTATACCCACATCACAGTAATTAATACAGTCGAACCTGCTTTAAAGACCACCTTTATTGTGCAATCAGCTGTCTTAAATAAGCATTTTTCTGTGCCTTCCTACTAATTTTCTTTACAAGATCGACCTGTATGAAGAGACCACCTGCCTTAAGTGACCACTTTTCTTCCTTCCCATTGGTGGTCGTCTAAAGCAGTGACTGTTTGTAAGAGACTTTATTTTCAACTTTAAATAAAGTAATTTAGTATGTCATTTTCACATAATTTACTTTCATCTTAAGTACTAACACATGGATATAAAGTATAGTTCCTGTACCATGTAAATTGGCATATTCAGTGGCAGATTCAGCGAGGGGCCTGGGGCCCCCTTTTCACCACACATTTACAAGGAAATCTCCAGATTTGACACTCAAAATGGCAGAGTAATGTGCCCTCCCTCCTTTTCATAAATCCTGGATCTGCCACTGATATTTCTGTCACCATGGTAATTGATGGTCATATATTAGTAATTTACAGTTAATGATCAGAATACAGTTATAACATTACACTAATAATATGCATATAGAAACAAAATGCAACAACCACACATTCATTTACGAAAAAACAAATTAATTTATCAGCAAGAACTCTTTCCTTGTTTTAATGTACATAGTTTTCAGTCAAGATAAAAACATTTTGGATTGTAAATGATAATTTTATGAACCACTCATTCTACTTATTTTTAAATAAATTTCCTAATCAAATTATTTTAGTAGTAACATAGTTAATCACAATGTGCCCAATTAAGTTTCAATCATTGCATACACTTCATTATAGTTTTATTACAGTTAACATATGACATTCCAAACAGATCTTTCTTAACAGTGTTAAACACAATGTATAGGTTCGATTTCACGATCAATGATCAAGGTCATTTTTGAAGGTAACATTTAGCAAATTCCATCATTGTCTATCACCATGCAAATTAAGACAGTTGATTACACATTAAATAGTTCTTTCATAAATACTTCTTTTACAAAATTAATCACCACAGCAGCTGTTTAATATTTGGATTTAAAGGTCAAAGGTCATAAGTCAAGGTCATAGAGTATATATTGTTTATATATATTATTATGGCATTTTACTACATAAGGAAAGAATATATAAAAATAGCTCTTTCATTGCAGAATTGAATGGAACTGACACAGTTTCAATTTCAAAGTTAGATATTAATCAAGGCCAAGGTAAAATGGTTCCCAATAGCCTCCATTATATTTTCCATTACATATTAAAGTTACCAGATTGTACTCAGTTCTTTCACAACGTTTAAAAGCAACAGTAATATGAAGGTCAAATGTCAGGGTCATAAATGGATGTGGCATTCAGTAGGTCACCACATGGTCTATCATTACGCTAAATTTTGGAGGTAAACGCGATAGAAAATTCATCTTTGACTCTTTCCCAAAGGTCTGTTATAACAGATTATAAATGCCACACAGATGGACTGACATCGTCAATTCACAAACCGATTGTACTTTGCAGTCCTACCTGTAAATAATTCTGTATTGAAAGGATGAAAGTATCGTAACGTCATGTGTGAACTATATATTAATATGGAAAGTGAAAGTAGACGCAACTAACCTTTAAACTGGACATTCTTCGAAATGCACTGCGCAAGCCAGAAGAATAGCGGAGTGATTCCAAAGATTTATTGGAGAGAAGAGACTTGCAGAGACTTCCAAATCTGGAGTAAATTAATACTACCATGCTACCTCTAAAACACACACAAATATTGCTATCTATGTATGGTGCGCAATATGTGCTGTCATTGTACAAAATATTGTTGAATTTCATAACTTTTACTAATTTCGGAGGAAGGCTAAGGGATACATTATTAGAATGATCTTAATTGATTATCTATAATAAAAAGAATGCATATAAGTGAGAAAGTAAACCAATTCGTCAGCCAGTCGATCATGCATTTTGTCAGTCACACTTTAAAATGGTCATTTAAGTAAGTCACTTTGGTTTTCATATCCTGTCGTTATTTCCCTTTTGTTTCAAGCTAATATTTTCAATGACTTCCTTCTGTCTTGTCTGTTTTAACAGATTTCAAACTTTAAGATTTTATATTCTTTTAAATTTAAGATTGCATCATTACATACTTTAGATACAAGAGATCACTTTCTTATTTAGGAAACAATGTGTGTCACGACGGCTGTCCTCATCCATTCGTATTTGATGACATTGAACATTATCTTACAAAGTTTTGATTTTATTTTATCATATTATAATATTACATATTCAAGGAACACATTTCAAAATGATGTTTTCCATTATTCAGCTCCCTTCGATTGATTTAGGGTACTGAAATATGTCAGTGTTAGTGCCATTTAGTGTTTTAAAATAGCACGAAACCCTTATCAGATTGATTGATTGATTTTTGTTTTACGTCACACCACGAATATTTCACGTATATGGTGACGGCATCTGCCTGATGCGGGGCATACAAATTTTGACCTTTGCAACGGACCCACTCGAAGCAGTGAGGGATCTTTAACATGCCATGCATACCACGACACAGGGCTTCGGTTTTTACTGTCTCATCCGAAAGGCAGAACATCGGCATGACTAGAGCGGGACTCGAACCCCGGCCTCCCGACCAGGAGTCCGACGCGATACCACTAGGCCACGCCGTCTTAACCTTTATCAGCAAAGATACTAATCAAATACACGAAAATATGATCACCCCAAATAATAATGTTACATGTACTAAGAATATATTGAGTTGTTTTGCACTACCACTGTACTATTGGGTCTTTTCGTTAAACAGAGGTACTTCCCATTTGGGACGGTATCTGACGTAAAATAATTATGACGTCATCAAATTTCCATGAAAACGTCATTTGTGGACTATGATTTCCCTCAGTTTTATATCATATAATTTGATGACGTCATAATTGTTTTACGTCAGATACCATTCCAAATGGGATGTAACTCTGTATAACGAAAAGACCGAATATAATAAATGTAAGAACATATACCTGTATTAAGTTGATGCAACATATGCGCATTTCCCTACTTATTTCTCTTCAGTGATGCTCAAAGCCGAGACTGTGGAAATTGAACGTATGGAAATCTGAAGACCAAACTCATTACCACATTGACCTCAAAATAAGAACTCATTCAATGACGGAGCTATGTATGAGAGATATACTTCTTAATTTCAGGGTAATTAATAACAAATATCTATTTTACAAAACATTAACAATAGAGTGACACATAAATATACCTAGAGGTTTATAGAGTACATTTTGAAAATTAGAAATAAGTTGCATTATTATAATCTACAATTGTTATATTTTAATTTAAAATTGTGGTCCTTTCTCCTTTTATTTACAATGCCACAGTAAACAATTTTTAAATTTTGTTCCATCTATAATACAAATGGTTGTCAATGTCTATTGATATGTTTGACTGTGATGGTTGCATAGTAATTTTCGCAAATAATAAAGACATTTCTATCAATTTTACCAGCTTATCAATTTTCAGCTTTGATTTTATACTATACAGCTAATCTTATTTACTTATCTTCAATTAAATTTACTCTTTGCTCGATAGATATTCAGAGTAATCAAATTCTCTTGTCACTTAGCATGATAAAAGAAGGACATAAATTTAGCACTTTATTGTAGTATCAGGCAAACCCAAAAGAAAATGTTCAAAGCACTAGTAGAATGTTACCAAACTATTTGACATTGATAGGAAAAATCGTTTTTCATTACGATATTATAAATCGTAACGTTATAATTTGTTATATATTAAAGTATTATTAAGATATACACGACAAATTTATAACGACCTTCTGCTTCCATGATGTGACTAAAAACATCGTAAATTCCAAATCAACCACCCTTTTATGTCAAGAAGTCTTATTTTGCAAAGTATAACGGCGTATGCCATTACATTGCCCCAGGAAATGGTTGATGGAAATATCTTTCACATTACTCGGACAGCTTTCCTTACATGTTCAGGTCTTCTTCCGGTTATCTTTGATGTCTTAATTATAAAGTATCAGTTAGGCTTCCTATAAAAATAGTTGGACCAGTTTAATGAAAATTGACTTCTTTTTTCCTTTAAATCAGTCATGAATGTCATTACTAAGACTTGCTTTCATCCTTTTTATGTCTGAAGGCACTCTAAGAGCTGACAAATCTTCATGAAGGTGGTGTTGATATTTACTTGTCTGAAGATAATGAAGGTAACAAAGGCATAGTCAACAGAAGCAAACAACCACATAAACACCTTCCGCGATTACAATGACTTTGTTCTGAGGGCTAGGCAACTTTCAGATAAGCTATTCAACCAGGGTTATATATTTGCTAGACTAGCAACGTCACCGAGCAAGTTCTATGATTGTTACAAGACTCTTATTACTCCATATGATATCTCGTTATCCAGACTTTTAAATGATATTCTGGACTGAGACCGATTCTGATCATTTTACACAGATTTGACATCTTCTATAGTAGAAGGTTACCTACTTTGACTTCTCCATATATAAATATTTATGGAATTTACACGATTTGATTTTTTCTACTGGGTATATGTGACGGGTGTTGCTAGCAAGCAGGAGATGTTCACTCTCCCCGGTCACTTGATCTCACTCCATCATAGGGGTTCACATATGCTCTTCAAGTGACATATTTTGTTATTTTCCACTTGGTTTTCATTTTCACTGATTTTGTATGTCCTCTGGTTTCATGATTTTTGGACTTATGGTTTGGATTTATCCATCATCTTATCATTTAATGTAGATTTCTATAAGTAGATTATGCACTACTACAAACGTTTTTGACAGTGCTGATCAGAGTTAGATTGTAAGTTTGAAGGCAAAGGCTGTAAGAAGTATGTCGTTGAAATATCTCAGACATCGTTATTTCTTAGTACAACTTTCACCATAATTTAGAAGGTTCAATTGGTATAGTAAATCTACACTCTGTAATAATATACGCGTAGTTTATACATGTTGCCATTATTTCTGAAGGATGTTTTACTCATCGAGGTTCGCTTTCCAGTTAGTCAGATCCATACAGAAGATCAGTTCTTGTAATTCAAAACTAGTAACTTATATATATATAGTTTCCGATGGTTTTTTTTTAGTAATTATGGCTTTCTATTAAACAGGCCAACATGAGAAAAAAAAGTTGTCTTGGCTGAGCTGTGTCCAAAAATCAATAAAGTATGAACTTCATTAGGACGACGTTTATTATTTCGGTGTTAGGCATTCTCCACTCTGTAGTGTGTCTTTTTGTACGATCGTTCTTTCTTTTGTTACGGTCAGAAATAAACCCTTTGGTAAAGCCAGTAAAAATTACAAAGATTCCAAAACTTTAAAAACTTATTTACAAATTAACAAAAATAACAAAATTATAGGTAATGCAGTGGCGGATCCAGGATTTCCGAAAAGGGGCGGGGACACATGCGTGTTAGCCCAACTACTTAGCCATTTGGCGCCAAATATAGATTTTTACTTGTAAATATTCGGCGAAAAAGTGGGGGGGGGGGGGGGGGGGCGCTCTGTGTATATATGTCTCATCACAAATTAAGAATTCAGATGCTTATTTACATTGAATGAATGTGTTTTGTGTGATTTAATTATTATTTAGTGGGTTCTTTTTCGGTCTCACGTAGAATGGGGTCAGGTCCCCAGGAAACTGGAAAATTTGCTTATCTTGTGTCTAGGATGAACAGTGCCGGGCCACCATACATGTACATGTAGTGGTCTTATTATGTATGTGCCCAAATATATGTACATGTATACCACTACACAATGCTTATAGAAGGTGTCAAATCTGTGTAAAATGATCGGATTCGGTCTCAGTGTAGTAATGCTTACAACTACAAAAGAAAAATGAGGAGTTACTGGCTCAGTTATGTGGCAGAAGTCACCATGGAGCTATACAATACATGAATATAAATAATATACTAGCACATATAACACATTACAAAATATTTGATTGTAGTGCAATTACGATACCGACTTAGGACGGTCATTTAATTTGACAAAAGCCAAACACATGGTGTGGTTAACCGGTTTACGGTTAACGGTTTACGGTTACAAAGTACAATGAAGGTGTAGGTAGGTGGTAATTTCAACACTAATTCCAAAGTATATACGTAGACAGGTAATGTAGTGCAGTGCTGCCGAAATATCACAGTCCATGCCTTATATACTTTTTCATAATACCTAGACATTTCTAGTTTCTATAATGTTCAAGTGATTTCCAATATAGAAACATATAGATTCATAAGAAATTGAAAGAACATTCACAAATCATTTCAGTAAACAAGTTATAAAACGAACTATTACAGAACTTTCTACTACTTAATAGAACATCCAATAATATAAAAAAATAATAATAATAAAAATAAAATAAAATAAATAAATAAAAAAACTATAGATAAAAAATATATATATATATATAAATAAATAAATGACTATCATAACACTATTATACGGACTTTTAGTCAGATTAAAGAACTTGTTCAATTTTTTGATTTCCTCCGCGTTTTGCTGAACTATTGAATGTCAGCTATGGATTCATATGTAATTTTCCTAAGGACTCGTTATCCACATAGAATGCTATAATAGAATGATTGACTTGTCTTTCCGCTTTAATACATTGTACCTTTCCGGTCCATGTGTTCTATTTACAGATAATACTAATACATTTAATAATGCTATTTTACAGTCTCCTTAGAGGTTTTCGCATTCTCCAAAACAGATCCGTATTATTTTACATAGCAATATCGGCATTCATCTGACGACATTTGACTGTTTCGGTTTCTCCCATTCGTTTTTACCATACGCTTTGTTTTGAACAGAAATCCTGTGTTATTCTAATACTTAATATTGATTGATTGATTCCCCGTCAAGTTCGTCACAGTTTAAAGAGATATAAAATTATATTTTATACCATCTAAGCTTTCTTTTATGGTCGACATGATGAAAAAAGCATCATTATCTTGTACTTAGTTGTAGTTGTTTAATAGAACGTTGACAGCACAAACTACATTTATTTTTTCCCCTCTATCTTTGTACTGGGGTCTTTTAATAAAACCAAATTGTTGAGTTAAATACTCGCAACATTTTCTTGTCTCTTTATGATTATCAGGGAATTCGATTGGCTGATTGATGCAGAATGGGCAACTGCTATTACAATGAATCATCCGCTCTAATTTGATAAAATTCTAATAATACTTTTTTGAAAGAATTATTTAACATTGATACTGCTGTAAAGTTATATAATACATCAGTTTCGTAATACAGATTTGGACCGTCAATTATCGGTTTTTAGTTGCTCCTTGTGCCACAAGTTTAGGTAAACGGGGCAAACCGCTGGTCTCTATTAATACTAAAGGATATACAAGCTTAGCTTTTAAAAAAGCTTAGAATGCAAACCCTGTAGCATTTTTAATTGCGAGGAAAATGGTACTTGTGGGTCAGTTTAAAATGAAGACCCTTTTCTTTGATGTTAGCTAGGTTGTTGTCTAAATAATAATAATACCTCCTTTCTAATGTTTATTCATGTTTAGACTTGGGTTTGGAAAGCTGACCATATTCGTCGGGATTTTACCGTTTAGACATTTCGAACACCCTAAGTACAGTTAGACATGGAAGAAATCATACAAACTACGCAGTACTTGCTCCACCAACTTCAACACTTAAAGAAAACAAACTCCCCGTCGAGGCCTCTTATGTCCAAATAATCGCTGGGGAAGTTTGCATAAGTACAAAGAATGCTATAAACTGCGCAGTAATTGCTCCACCAATTAAACTGCTAGAAATCCTTGATACTCCGCCTTCATTTACTCGGAACTTTTCGAGATTTTCTATAGCCAGATAATGTACATACGCTTAAAGGTACGAACATCTCATTAGTATTACGCGGGAAAATTCTGTTGGATTATACCACTGCTGCCGTGGGAAAGGTTACACGAATGTTGATTTCCAAAATATAAATATTCTTCATATTTATACATGTTTATGTGGCATCCACTAATTTATCTAAAAATAAGTATTTTAAAGTATTTTTTTTATTTTTAGAATACATTGCATGTAAGATTTATTTATTATTTATATGCATTCACTAAAGAAAATCACCCCCAAGTCATAATGTCTATCCTATTAAAAGCTCTATTCTCATATACTCCTCTCTGCGTTTGAACGTATAGTAAATACTATTCGTTTGGAACGCTCAATTGTAACATTGATTTAGTAATGAGCATTGCCTTTGAAAGCAAGGGTATTCTTCTTCATTCCCTTTCCTTTTAAGTGCATTAGAAATATCGATGTCAAGGACAATACAAAACTTATACTGTCTGCCCTTGTAAAGCAAAGCAACTACTTTTTGGAGGCTATGTTTTCCCAGCATGCAGCATAATCATGTCTCACATGCGCATTTCCAGATTAGACATCAACGTAATATGCAAACCCCCGACGGGGTTTGCAATCAGTACTTGCGAATTATAAGAAAATTTTCGGTGAAATTTTCAACACTAATTTATTGAACATTGTTTGAATGAATTGTCCTAGATGTTCATGTATGATATCTCCCCGATAATTTCTAGAATTCTTTGTAGAAGGCATCTCTCAACTCGGGATCCGATGTACTGAAGATCTAAACCGCCCCAAGAGCATACAGAAAATTCACTCATGAAATCATTAATTCTCAGTTTTATTTCTTAAATCTATTTCAACAGACAAAGATTGTTATCCTTCATTATTTTCATGTAGTTTTTGATTTAAGGAGAGCGGGCCATTAACTTTACACAGAGACGGAAGTGAACATGTCCTACCGTTGCCATGAGGAGAGCGTAAAATTCGGATAATGTCGGTCCTGAACGGTATCTCGAAACTCGCGTATTTGTTAGCAGAAATGTTGCCAATGGGCTATACAAAAAGTTAAATATGGTTGGGGTGGTAATATATCCAATTATATTTGAAAATGAATAATTAAAAAAAATTCTATCAACATATTGCATCAGAAAAATAATATTTACAAACTTTAAGAAGTGTTTTAGCTGTACAACGTTACACGACATTCAGAGGATGATTACTGTACGCAACATGAAGGAAAAAAAAAAAAACATCTGAAACGAAATTATGGAAATCTCAGTACAAAGTAGAATAAACTGAAATTTAATTTGAACACATGAAATATAAACAATTTCTGTTTAAAACACATCTGTCTCTTCTATAACACGGCATACTAATATCGTTTAGAATTCCCACAACAGCAGAGCTGGCGCAAAATAGAAATTTACAACAATTAATAAAAATAAACAAAAACAACAATAACAACAACAACAACAACAACAACAACAGAAGCAGCAGCAGCAACAGCAACAAAAACTTGTCCCTATATTGCAAAATCACATAGTATAGACGTAGTCATTTAATAAATAAATTCGTACTATTTGCGAATGTGGTCAGGACATTTCGGAGTAAACCAGATTTGAGACAAGCTTATATTTGACGTCATGAAATGGGAATGTCACTCCGTGTATTATGTTATGTCAGTATTGCTTTCTGCTGACGGTTAGGTTTGAAATACATGACTGAAGTCGTATTAAAAGAACTTACAACCGTTGTCGAAACAGTGTCTTCCTCAAATAGCTTGAACAGGTGACATAAGAATTACAGGATTATTTATTAGAGTAAATAGAAATCTTTGACATCTTTGGATATTTGAGTACAATGCTCAATACAATAACCGTAAATGCGGATAATTTGAATACATATAAAATTAATACAATTGCGTACAGATCGAATCAAGGGAAAGGCAACAGTATAATTCATCATTCTTGTTCCAAGTCTTGTCTGCTCTCATCTCACAGTGAGTGGCACTTCCTATTATGATTATAACAAGGACCAATGTAGGGATTGTCATCGTGCGGTATAACACTAGATGTGTGCATAATAGTCTAAAGTACATTGAAATATCAGTCAAAACAATGCTTGATTTTGTGGCTTTATTAGTCCCCTACCGGCATCGCCGAAGGGGACTATAGATTTGCACTCTGTCCGTCAGTCCGTCGGTCCGTCAGTCACACACACGTTTTCCGGACTTTTTTCTAAACGTTTGTAGATATTCATCAAATTTTTGGTGTGTGAGTCTACCACCATGAGTTACAGATCAAGTTCGAGTTCCGTTTCGGTCCACTAATTTTTGACGGAATTACGGCCCTTGGAATTAGAAAATTTCTTAAAGGTTGTGATCAAATACTTAACTTGCTGGCAGCCTCAAAGACAGTATGTTGTGTGTGTGTGTGTGTGTGTGTGTGTGTGTGTGTGTGTGTAGGTGTGTGTGTGTGTGTGTGTGTGTTTTAGGGGTCTTAGTTTTCCATTTGCCGGTAGGGGACTTAGTATTGCCTAAGCAATGCTTTCAGAATGCTTTTTTAAGGTAGTAGCCTCGAGGTATCAAAATTTTTCCGATCGATCAATTTCACTGAAAATCACACAGTAGTTAGCCTTTATATAAATACACATTATGACACAATTTGGAATGAATTAATCCATAGGTAATGTTTTAACAACAGCACAAAATGAGGCATTTTCAATCCATTCTAGCATGTTTTGAATTTATTTCAAGATATTTTAAATGCTCATGGAAACTGATAACAAAGGGTTTGATCAGTATATAAACTCTCTCAATGCTTTTGAAGGGTATATGCAATAATTAAAATGCCTCATCATATTTATTCCTAGCGTAGTCCTTGTAAAATGAACATATTCCCTGATTGATGTGGTAAAAATGACCAATTTCTGAGTCCCTCATAAGATTATTTCTATCCATATGTAAGAAAATTCTATCCTTTGATTTAAAAAAAGACTTTGAATGCTTTTTCAATATAACAGCTTTCTTCTATATCAGATTAAAGGAAATTTAACCTAAGATTGCTAAGTTATTCATTCTCTCACTATGCTAAATGCCCATATGTGAAATGTATAACAATTAAGAATATTTGAGCTTGTATCACAATATTCTCATTTATCGTGGGTTTATTAATTAGATAAATATTAATTCACTGGGATTTGTGCTGTCAGTAAGACGAGTTATCTTTCTTGTCAATATGCTAATTAAACAATTTCTTCGAATCATTGTTCAATCGGAGTACCCCTCTAAGATTAATTCCAGCCCGCTAAAAGTATGTTGACGGTGATCGTGGATCACGTAGCCATAAACCACTCAACATGTTCTAATTATGGACTTGTGCTTTAGTATGGATGGCTCAGTACGCTAGGAAAGTACACCAGCTATCTTGACCATCACATACTTAAAGCTATTATGTATAATAATGCTTGTATGGTATATGTTTACCAACATTGTGGTGTCCTTGACAATTGGCATCCACTTAATGCATGATGATTTTCAATAGGATTACGTCATGAAACACATGTGAATAATTCTGTTGTTGACAATGATAATGCTTCATATAGCAACTAATGCTTTGTAATGTTTTTATGAATTTGTATATGTTACAATCCACTGCGGCCATTATATTGCCAAAAAATTTTAAACTTCATATTTGGTTTGTATTTTGAGAGTTATTTTAAAGTGCTTTCTACAAGGAAAAAGGTTTATAATCAAGGTCCATGATAATTACCACATAAACAACATCCGAAAACATTTTTCTTCACAGAAAATGTTTGAAATATTGAATGTCTATACAATACAACAATTTGTGTATGGTATTTCCTTTGTATGTCCCCGGGTCGTATTACGTAGTGTTAGGGGTCCATGTATATTACTTTTGCCCTATCTGTGTTACAAATATCAATCTACAACATCGACCTTATCCATAACATTTGAACTATAAAAGTAAAAGACATCATATATGGCGTGTGTACTTAACCTATAAAGCCCTTTCAACAAATGACCTAGAAGTCAATGACCTTGTCACCTTGAACGTGAACCATATGCTAGAATTAGCTAAAATTAACCTTGCCCATATTTTATCAAACATAAGAGACAAAGACATCAATCTGAGAGGTGTACCCTACTAATGAAACCCTTTCAAATGACACCAAAGTCAATGACCTTGTGACCTTCTTGGCCTTTATGTCAAAAATAACTTTTATCTTGCCCATTACTTATGAATTATAAAAGACACACGTTTGGTATGCTTTGGGGATTTAAAGGGGAGTTGCAAGGTTTGGAAAGTTTTTCCAAAACAAAAGTAATTTTCGACAATTTTATGGCTGCAACCCCGGCCCTTTCCGGACCGAATGCTGCAAAACATTAGTCATGTGAGAATGCATGATCCCCTCCCCTTCACCTCCCCTTTTCAAAATTTCTAGATCCGCCTATGGTATGTGTACTTCATTTATGAAACCCTTTCTGACGATATTAAGGTGAAATTATCTTGTGAGCTTGATTGTGAACTATGAGTCTGCGTAATTACAGATGTACAAACAAGGTTTGTTTGCAAACATTGACGTGCTTTTTGCGCATATATATTGGTGGTTTTCCATGCGGAACAATACGTTCGACCCATTTCACAGATTTATTCACTAAGCCGCTGAGAACAAACAACTTTAATGAGTATCATGTGAAGCACATAAAATTACTGAATTCATGTGTATTTGAAAATACTGACTTTGTACTTCATCGTTCATAATCACTACCATAAAATCTACAACGCCACAAATGTCTTACGTCACATTCAATACACAATGACGTCAGTTAGATGCCAGTAACTAGGACAGCGTCATTTCCGATAAAGCGTTGTCGCTTATCTTTCACTCCCTTGTGGAAGAAAGGCTGACCATCTAAACAAATAACGAGCATAAATCTGCGAATATGGGAGAAATGATCGTCTGTCAGGTTTACAAATATCCCAGATCTTTAGATTACATCCCTTAGATCGCTTTTACTACCTTAAGTTATTTTATAACGGTACTACTCTTATCTCACAGAAGTTAGTGCAGAAAAATAATTGCTGTACTACTTAGTAATACATTATGGCGGCGTTAGCCCTCTAAGCTTCCGATGTTGTATAGATTTCAAGAGCATTCAAAATTTACACATTTCTAAATTCATTAACTTGGAGATCTTTGTGCATCATCCAACCCTTTTTTCTTTATTTCCAATTCATTATTAATCACTGGATCTACTTCTGTGATATACACCTTATTTGGCTCTAAAATCACTCAAGAATGTTTGGTTAATCGACATAAGCATGTAAAATGAATATAAAAATTTTACATTCTTCTTAAATAGAACATTGTATTATTGAAATCAGTTACTATGTTGGAATACTACCAAGAGGTGAGTAGAAATTTCACGAAATATTCAATTCTGTTCGAAATTAGAACATACCAATAGTAAGAGTTAATTCTTTGGTAGTTTTTTGGAATTACCAGGTCAGTCAAAATCGTAACACCCCATTAAATTATTGCAGTTGCGATATTGACTTAGAACGGTAGGTATAATGATAATCGTTACTCCATTGGTCTGGTTATATGATTCGTGGGTACACCGCCCACCCAACATAAAAATACTACAATAAAAACATGCATCAAACATATAAATAATCCTCCTTATAGAGAACAAAACTACTCAATTTGAGATGTCATTAAAGGAAGAGAAACGCAGAAAGTATTATGAAATAAATTAAGACCAACTCGCGAAAACACCGATGACAGAATGAACCCGTTGTAAGGAATTTTCAGTTTGATAAAATTACAATGTACAAGGAAACCTGGGGAAATAACTAATGCACAAAGCAGGTTCATATTTAACTAGAAATGTGATGGCTCATGAATAGAAATATGATTTCAACACAATACTATATCAGAATATTTAAAAAAAAAAGCAGACCTGTAAAACATCAGCAGAAAATTTGTATGCTTGAAATCCAAGTTATGTAATTACTGTCACATTTTAAATATATGTATACTACAGGCTAACTCCAAAATGTCATATAGTGAGACTTCAAAGTAAAACATTGTGTCTTTGTAGTTAGACGTTATTGCGTAATAAGGAAACTTAAGATTTCAGAGGTTTTCCTGTAGCTTTTACTCCAACCTTTCTCGATTATCATTCAAGCCCATTGATTTGTCTTGTAACGAGACTATTTATTGATTTGTCATGTAGATAGACTATATTTTAAAGACCTGACATCGAAATCTTCAGGACAAAATATTGAGTGAAAATCTCACGACGTATTCCACGTCAAGATAGAAAAAGAAGAAGAGGAAGAAGAGTTTGAAGGTCATATTTTTCATAGGAAATTTTAAACAATTTTCGACGATAAGAATTTGGAGCTTTTGACTCTTCTTTATGTGTAATCTAATAACAAAGCAAAAATGATATGTTTTGTCTTTGGAATATTGTCTTCACTTTGATTTCTTTGTTCACAATCGATACTTACGTTGATTTTATCATTCTAAAAATAAGGAGTATCTCCCTCATGCATAGCTCTGTCCTTAGATATGTACTTTGGTTCACTTTTCTGTCATTTTGGTTTCAACACTGCTCTTCAAATGTTTACATATTATGAAAATTCCGATCATTCGACTACGAGCATCACTGAAGAGACGTAAGTTGTCGAAATGCGCATCTGGTACACAAAATTAAAAGGTATATTAATTCTATATTTATCATGACCACTAGGCCGGTATCACTGCTGGTGGACTGATAGTCCCCGAGGGCATCATAAGTCTAGTTTTCAGCGCTTTTGTGCGGACATGGAATATATACTTCAAATTTTCAGTCATTAAATTAAGTAAATCACTCTAAAACTAAGGAGTATCTCCTTCATGCATAGCTCTGTCCTTAGAAAGATTCTTTGGTTCACTTTTCGGTCATTTGGTTTCAACACTGTTCTTCAAATATTTATATATTATGAAAATTCCAATCATTCGGCCACGAGGATTACTGAAGAGACATAGGTTGTCGAAATGCGCATCTGGTGCACAAAATTAAAAAGTATATATGTTCTATATTTATTAGTATTATTGTGTAACTAAATCATGGATATTTCTGTGAAATATAGTATAAGTATTTCATGAGAGTGTTTTTATGTATGGAGTAGTAAGGTAACTAAATAAAATGTCGATGTACAATGTTTCTGTAAAACTTTTAACAAAACTGATTGACTATACAGATAATTCATTAATGTGTTTTTTGAAACTTTATATCCTGTAACCATTCTTTGTGACAAAAACTAGAAATCCCTATTTAAGTTTAATTTTGCAATATTTTATGTTATATCATTTTGTTTTGAAATTTTCAGACAATAAACACTGTACATGGTTAATCAGAGTTATATCTTTCTAATACTGCTGAAAGGAGCGTATCAAACTAATACATACAGTATTTAATAAAAAGTCCTTAAACAAAATTTGCTTCTTCATTTTCGTCAATTTAATGATCATTCATATTCTATATTCAAAGAAAAATAATCTTTGGCTGATTATGCCCCCTAGACACAGCCTTTCAACATATTCACTTGTTTTAGTTTACTTTCCTTTATTTTATTACATTGTTATCATAATTCACTTGCTGAGGCCAATCTCATTAGACATATGGTATACTTATATGTTTTGAATGTTTGTAATTTTGACATGAAAGTCTTTATAGCTTGCCAAACAGGAGGGTTCTTATTCCTCTGGACATCATTTCTCACATTTTTTCAGATCTTCGAGGGCTCTTTTTACCTTCGTATATATGACACATAAACTCTGCTTATATCACATTGATTTAATGAAAATTCCTTATAATTCAAGTCTGTTTTTCTTTCGACTACAATCACGAAGTATCTTAATTTAATGCCCTCCCTTTAATTTAACTAATGTAAACTTAGAAAATCTTACTAAAAGCAATGGGTCTTCAAACCTTTGTTGTCATTTTTACCAGTTTGATGAAAAATAAAATTTAAAGGGGAAGAAATCACCTTGAAGAAATTCTTTGATGTAAGAAAGTGCAAAATGGTGTTCAAAGTACACTTTAAATGTTTCTAAAGTGCAACAGTCGCAAAAAGGTGTTAAAACAATGATGTATGTTGTCTGAGAACTGAGAAAAGCCTATTTCATAGTGTGAATACGCTTTAAACAGATGTGTACTATACCTGACTAAAGGCTGCATAATATAGACTGTATCGATCGGTTGATAATTATATAACGTTCAAATATATCAACTTATGACGTAAGATACAATAATGCCATAATACCATGTTAATATTGATAATAAATGCCTTTTTATGATATAATTTCGATTAAATAATGCATTATGTCAAACAGAACTATGTGCCACATTGACTTTACATCCATGTCACTGTCTACATTGATAGCCCCAAAGACAGAATTTGATCAATATTAACTTTGACCAATCACACTTGGTGATACAGTTTGTCCCTTGATCCTATTTATGCATTGTTATATTCTTATTGCATTAACAGCTCCTGCTATATTTTAAACTAAGCAATGTTAAGAACTTTTTGAGGTAACTTTTAAATGGTAAAGAGGTGCATCATACGCGCATTTTGATAACTTATATCTCTCCAGTGCTCGAGACTGAAACTAAGGAAATTCAAAGCATGAATACATGTATTAGAAGACCAAACTCATTATCGAACTCACCTAAAAGTAAGAATCAAGGAATCAATGTAAGGACAGGGCTATTCATGAGGAAGATTCTCGTCAGTGTTGAATAATTTACAACCGTTTGTCATAGTAAAGTTGAAGTACATATTACGGGTCAGTACAGAAGTACTGAAAAACTGGGCTTGTGATTACCCTCGGGAACTGACAGTCCATCAGCAGCGGTATTAATGATTTTTAGGGGATATATACATATAGGTTCAGAATTGTGAAATATTCTTAGTGTGACTCATACCAAGAATAAAAATAAAGTATGATAAAATTATATTTAGAACATATTAAACTATCCGAACAAATAAATTCTTTAAGAAATGAATCCTATATATTTTATTTTATTAATCGAGGTACCAACCGACATTTTGGACAGTTAACTGCATCAGTGTGCGAACAACAACAACAACAACAAAAATAATTTTAAAAAAATTCACTTTTATCATTTTAATTAGCTTATATAAGGAAACAAAACTTTAATTAGTGTGCAATAAACATAATTTAATATGGCATTACATTACAATTATTTACATATAAATATGTACTTTGAATTCGTTATATATAAAGACACTATGTTATGTAAATGATTAATAACACGGGAATCACTATTGCATAAAAAGAACGGGGTTTCGCATTCCAGAAGATAGCAGTTCAATTTTTAACCAATCAGATTCGCTGCAAGACCATCAACACAAAGAAAATTAAACAGTGTATTAAACGTTTTCGTGCCATTTTAAAGAAGAAAACTTTTTTTTTCTCGTTCGAACGAGAAACTTTTTAGTTTGAACGAGAAACTTTCTCGTTCAAACGAGAAAAAATCTGTACTGACCCGTAATGTGTAAAAGTTGATGAAAGTATCTCGTTCGAACGAGAAACATTTATATATGAATTAAGGTGTTTTGTTATTTGGATAAGTATGATAAGAAATTATTTCACTTGATACATACAATGATACATTTATATATGCATAATTGCATATATTTCAACTACACACTTACAACACAACGTACATATGCATGATTATTCTAAGACACATAGCTTTTCAATAGAAAGGAAATGCTTTATTTAAAGTATAATTTATTATATTGCGAAGAAGATGAATGCGTGGGGAAATAAAAGAAAAGGTGGGGGGGGGGGGTATTATGCTATCAGAGATATTCTGCCCTCCTCTTGTAATTAAAAGTATTATAATAGTTGTTAATTATGATTTATACTTTTCAGAATTGAAATATAAACTGAATGGTACTTCCTGATATACAGTAAAACACTTATAATTATGCATTATTATTTCATTAATGATTAATGTTAACTGGTGAGGTCACTGAGCCAAGTTAATTTGATTCCAGTGGCTTAAAACATAAATATAAAAAAGGAGGGGATGAGGCTCCAAATCAAATGTTACAAACATACTTTAGATCTGCCATTTGATAGACTGAAATAATACGTATAATGTATTTCAACTAAATTCAGGCCAAACACAGCCTATGCCTATGTAGTTATTTAAATGATCAAACATCGGTTAATAACACTTATCACTGTAGACTATGGTATATGATATTACTTTCTCGTTCGAACGAGAAAAAATCTCGTTCGAACGAGAAATTATCTCGTTCGAACGAGATAAAAAAAAATTTTTTCTTCTTTAAAATGGCACGAAAACGGCTTCGTAGAAACAACATATATAACGAGAAAAGTAAGAGAGAGGAAACTCACCTACCGCTTGACATGTCTGCACAATTTATTACATAGCGAAAATATATTTTATGATTGCATACGTGTCGTGTATTTCCCAACTTTACATTCTTTTCTTTTATTCTCCATTTAAAAATAATACATCAGTATCAATAATCACCATCCATAAGTCCTCACATTATATCAGGCAATTATTATTATTATTATATAATGGACATGATACTGAATGAATACATTATTAGAAAGTTGCATTCAATGTACTTTGAAGCTATTTTCAACATGCCACGATTCAAAATTTTATAAACTTTATATCTTCTTACATAAAATCAGTTTTCTGACTGCTCCATAAGCGATATCGATCTTTCTCTATAAAATGGTTCAACAGCTATAAATGCAATGTAGTTTTATGATGTAATCCGTAGTTTTAGATGTGTTATAGGTAATGTTTATTCGAATGCAAATCACCCCCTTATCTCTTTCAAAAATAAATATTAATGAATAGAATACCTTTATGAATACCACAAAATCTTCATTCTACGTTGTATTTACTGCGGTCTAAATAATCCACTTAAATTTCTTTTTTCTCCAGGGATATGCTAAATTATACATTTAAAGTGTAAAGCGTGATGAAATGCAATTCAAATACTGAAATTGCTAAGTAGCCATGGTCTTGCATATACATTATACATGCAATCGTGTAACTCGGGAATTATACTGCGTGAAGTCGGCCCTAATGGTCGTTAAAATATGAATTACAACGAGAACAAAAAAGACCAGAAGCCATTTTAATGCAAATAGGAATAAATCATTTTCAAACTAACATTTTACCCTGTTTATGGAGAGAATATCGATTTTTAGCGCTTGTCTTCAAATTACCAATCTTAACAATGACGTTGCTTTGGATACTCAGGTACATTGAGAATCTGCAGTAGACGATGTACATTTCGATATTCTTGAGTGGGAAAAACAAGATGCGTTATAATAGGGAAGAAGACTTTAATTCTCTTACTCATATATACTAAAAACAAAAACAAAACAAAAACATCCCTTATACATTATTATTCAGAGTTCATAAAATATTTGGTAATATTTCAATTAAGGATACTGTAACTTAGGATGATCAGTTGGTGCGGTTAACCGGATTTGAGCGTTTCCTATCCACTTACCGAGAAAACACTCGTTGTCATGAGATAGATGGACATTTGAAAAGGCAGAAAGGCCATATCCTTAAATCAACATGAGCAACGAATTATATAAAAGCAACAATCTTTTCCCCACAAAACTTCCGCCATCTTGTCTTATCTAGTAGTTCATAGAAAATTACAATATTGTATATAAAATCCATACCTGCTTTGAGGTTTTTTTTTTGTCGGATAAGTCGGATAAGAATATTAAGAGTAAAATTCCCTATCAACAGGATAATTTGATTGAAGATGAATTTCATGATATTCTCTTTTTAACATTGAAATGCTAAACGCTAAATCGGTAAAGTGCTCAGCTAGAGATCGAGAAGTAATGGGGTCGAATCCTGCCGAATTGTTTGTTGGAAGCCTGTCTTTCGGATGAGGAAAAAAAACAAGAACCGGAGACCCTGACTGTGTTATAGTATACGTGCTACGTAAAACTACTTCTAGTGGGTCCGTTGCATAGGTCTAATTTCTGTGCGATACTATGGGAAATTTTATTGGTGTGATGTAAAAAAGGACCCCCTCTTGAAAAAAATCATTTCCCTTTAATACCAGTGTTCTCACTAAATACTGAAATATTCGGATGCAAATACATGAAGAATAAATGTCGTTTGCAGGACCTAGCTCCAAGTAAAAGACTGAACAAAAGAACAGAAAGAAGGAAGAAACTAGTCAATCGCATGAAGTGTTAATGAAAACGAAGACCTATTTTGTGACTGCATAGTAGGGCATATATGTTTTGTATTCCAATCTCTTTATTCTTTGCTCAAATTCTTCTTTTAGAAATGAAACATAAACCTCATTAATCGACTTCCATAATTAATTTTCGGTACTTTGATAATTCATAAAGTTAAAAGTTGAAACTATATAGGACGTTGTAAAAATATATGTACTTTAAAGAATTGAAAGTTAATTTAGTTATTGATACAATCAATTAGCCACGTTTCCTATTGGTCCTGTATACTTCACACACTTAATTATCGGAACCTTAACTGTTTCTATAATAAAACCAATTTTCACGACTCGTTGACAGACGAAATCTTACAACTTGAGGAGGGAGAGTGTAGTATATGGAAAGCAATTACGGAGATTCTGTTTGTCTAATCATCACATCTGCCATTAATGTTTTATTATTAGAAACAAATTTATCCACATCCGCGATACTAATAACCTAAGAAGCAATGCGTCAAGTGGAAACAAAAACAAAACTCTAAATCAAGATACATTACTGATGGTGAAGAATAATAAACGAAAAAGAAGAACAAGAAGAAAAAACCAACAACAAAAAACTCGAGGATTAGGATAGGTTTATAAAGAATAAAACTGTAGAAAGAACTCTGTCCTTTATCTCATGAAATAAAATAACTACTGGCATTCGTTTATTGCCTTCATTCTTTTGCTTGTGCTTTTTGTGCAGGTCCTTGGTGATTTGTTTCATGCGGCTATGTCAGACATCTTCTCTTTTCTCTTTTTTTATTTCAACCTTCGGTCCTCTTGTGTAGTATTACGTTTTTCCCTATGATGTGGGAAAGTTGTGTAAATAGATTTTATATAAGACTATTATCTTCTCGAAATGCGCATATGGTGCACAAAATGAAAAGGTATATATGTTCTATATTTATTGTAATCACCAGACCGTTGTCACTGCCAGTGGACAGATAGTTCCCGAGGGCATCATAAGTCTAGTTTTCAGTGCTTTTGCACTGACATTAGATATATATACTTCAAATTTTCAGTCATCAAATTAAGTAAATTACATTTAAAACTAAGGAGTATCTCCCTCATGCATAGCTCTGTCCTTAGATAGATACGTTGGTTCACTTTTCGGTCATTTTTGATTCAACACTGCTCTTAATATTTTTTTTTTTTTACATATTTTGAGAATTCCAACCATTCGGCCACGAGCATCACTGAAGAAACATATCAAGTACATACTGCGGAATGGAATGTACTATACTCTATCGATCTCTATTTGCTGGTATTGAAAATATACATAAGAGATATTGGTAACAGTGGTAAATTCGGTGCGTATGTGAGTAGTGTTTCCTGTTTTATAGAAGCAATTATTTTTGTGAGTGTAATTACGGAATTTCAAATCCGGGCTGTTTTCATCCATTGAAAAAAACTGGTGATAAACGGCAAGACGTGATACAAATGCATTGTATTGTATTGTGATGAAAAGATTGGGTTCTGTATCAGTGATGTAAACCCACACACATTTATATCTCAAGAAATCAAGTAATATGACATACAAACTTAATTTCTCAAAGTTATATCTTTTATTGAAAAAAAAAAGCCACAAACAAAAATTGATAGCATTAATCATGTAGTAAAATCCACACCATACTCACACGGATGCTTGCCAGCGAAAGAAGTCGTGAGGTCATTTTGGTAAAACAGAAAAATATTACCTTTCTGTAATGTGTTTACAGTAATGTTTGTCCAAGTTTAGACACCTTAAATTCTTAAAAAGAAAAATGTGTAGTTATGTCAGTTATGTAGAATTATATACATATTTTATATCAAACTGTCTGTTATAAGTTGACAATCTGATTACCATTATATAACTGATGATAAATCGACACATGGCCTTTCTTGTAAAGTAAAGATGATGGATAAATCCAAACCATAAGTCTAAAAATCATGAAACCAGAGGACATATAAAATCAGTGAAAATGAAAAAGAAGTGGAAAATAACAAAATATGTCTACTTGCAGAGCATATGTGAACCCCTGTAATGGAGTGAGATCAGGTGCCCGTGGAGAGTGAGCATCTCCTGCTTGCTAGCAACACCCGTCACATATACCCAGTAGAAATAGTCAAATCGTGTAAATTCCATATGTATTTATATATGGAGAAGTCAAAGTAGGTAATTTTTTACTACAGAAGGTGTCAAATCTGTGTAAAATGATCGGAATCGGTCCTAGTCCAGAATATCATTTAAAAGTCTGGATAAAGAGTATGGAGTAATAAGAGTCTCATAACGACCGTAGAACTTCCTCAGTTACGTTGCTAGTCTAGCACATATATAACCCTGGTTGAGCAGCTTAACTGAATGTCGCCTAGCCCTCAGAACAAATTCATTGTAATTTGAACATGCACGGGAATAACGTATTAACTGAGATATGAATACATCGTATGCGGGCGATGATGGAATGTTGCTACTTATGAAAGGAAAGTTTGTGATAGCGAAATTGAAATCGTCACGTTTGTCATAAAGTGAGGTGTTCAATTGACCATTAATGTCGAAAGACAACATAATATCGAAATACGAAGTAGAATTACTACTTTCTGTGGTTTCACTTGGATAGATGATGCTAAGGTAATCCGCGAATGAAAGATTATTAATTGAAAGCAAGTCATCTATGTATCTGTAAGTGAAATTGAAGCCAAGAGCTAATAGTTTTTTTTTCCTTGCGAAAGCAAAGACTGAATGAATTCAGCTTCGTATGAGTAAAGGAATATGTCAGCCAGAAGCGGAGCACAGTTAGTGCCCATTGGAATGCCAACAATTTGTTGAGAACCTTTCCTCCAAACACCACAAAATTGTTATCGATAAGAAAGTTCAACATCTGAGTGACAGCTGTTTCAATGTATTTATTTTCGGAATCAGAATTTTCCCTAACAAAGTAAGTTTTATCATAGCCTATAACTATATATTTGAATTTGCGGCTTTCGTTTTTACTAGTAAATGCATTTTGAATAATTTCCGCTAATCTGTCTTTTAGTTTCTGATGAGGGATCGTTGTGTAAAGAGTCGAAAAGTCAAAAGACTTCATGAAGTGAATTTTAGTAAAACTTTTTGATTTTAGATGTTCTAACAACTCTTTTGAATTTTTAAGGATCCACATTTGATTAATTCCGCTTCTGGAATATACTGTTTCGCAATATCTATGAAGGCCAGATTTAATTTCTGATAATATTTTATGAGTAGCATCGATACAGATTTTGTGGAACACCTCGAGGAACCAGCGATAAAGCGTTGTTTGTAAGGATTTTTGTGCACTTTTGGAATGCAGTACAAATATGGAAGTTCTAGATTTAATATATTTGTGTCAATACCAAACGTATTGAGGACAGATTTATGATTCTCAAGTACTTCCGCAACCGAAAAGTTCGTGAGAGTATAAGTAGGATTTCCTGGAGCTGAATTTAATCCTAATTCTTTCACTAGGCTGTCAAAGTAATATTTCTTACAAGTAAATGTATAATTATTAGACGCTTTATCTGCTGGTGTAATGATATAATGTTCTTGGAGGAAGGTAAGTTGTCTGACAACATCAGGATCTTTAAAAATAGATTCGAATCTGGTGTTTACAGAGACTTGTAATTTTTTAATTTTTTGATCTCAGCAGTACTGCAATAGATTTTATCCATTCCGAAAGAGTGTCGACCTGTACTTCCTCTCTTTTTGCCCATCGTTATAACCAGAAATAATCCATTATTTACTGAATGCCTTCTTAAACAAACATTTGTTTGAATAGTAGTAAGTTCCGTCTGGTAGGTAACTATGGTTAACAATCTTCTTTTAATATGTTGTTTTCTAATCTGTAAAAAGAAGCCTTAATATCGAGAATGTTAATTTATTAAGTTTTGATGCAACTAATAGCTTCAATACATTTGAAGGTTATAATACAAATTATAAGTGAATCTTGCTAAGGTTTCTTTATTATGTGTCTGAAGAGATCCTAAAGAACACCAGCTAAATATTTGATTACAATGTTATTCGTGGAACACATTGGTCTAGTGCTGTCGCATGGCTTTCATTTCGAATATTTTGAGAATTCCAATCATTCGGCCACGAGCATCACTGAAGAGACACAACTTGTCGAAATGCGCATATGGTGCACAAAATTAAAAGGTATAGATGTTCTATATCTATCACTCTGTCTTTCGAAGAAGACAGTATTGTTCAGCCGCATCAGTGTGGAAATTAACATAGCAACAGAGAGTCATGGTAAATGACAAAACCTACAGTTAAATGATCACGAGTTTTGAAAAAAAATATTAAATATCTTGATGATATCTACAAAGTAATGTTAACAATCCACTCTCGAAAAAACTTGACATCAGGTCAGAGCACAGTGATTCTATTTTCCATATGATCCCAGGGTTCCATTTAAAATTACCGAACATCCTGCAAGATGAACACAATTTTTTATCGCTTAGTTTTCTTCAAACCATATACCACAATGTTGGTCAGTCCCTTCTATATCAGAATTTGTTTATTATATGGAATTCCAACTTAAGTGTAAATAAATAAAATTTCAGATGTAAACAACACATTTATGTGTATTAAAAACTTAATATAGAAGAAATGATATTGAAATTCATGATTTTAATCGAGAATCGACCTTTATTTATAAATTGATAAAATAATTACCTCCAATCAGAGCCACTGATACATTAAATTAGTAGTCCTTCCCTACAGAAGAACAGACGTCTCTTTAATTACCATTCTTTGACGTTCACAGCCATACAACGAAACATGCAAGCGAATATTAAATCTAAACGGAAAACTGAAACGGATTATCAGTTACGGTTTCACTACTAATATAAACAAATGTCGCATTTCAAGGCTTATGTTGCTTGTAAAATGATCTCTAATTTCGTTGGGTGGATCCGTTGAATTAGTTAGATACCGTCACAATACAAATGATAAAATCATGCTTGGAGTAATAATAAACCCCACAACATTAATGGCAATCTTTGGATTTAAAATTAGTGATATACTATCATTTTCTTTCTAACACGTGAAAGTATATTTACTAATCTCATAATAGGGAAGAAGATAGGAGGAAAAACTTGGCATCAGACATCGGAATAAACCAGTGAACGTTTCACTATTATTTTATATTTTGAATACACTGTTTACCGGATATTTTCATTACGAAATTTCGAAAACGAAACTGTTTTTTCTTCACTTAATAAAATCTGGTTCAATGTTACCTCACCAAACCAGCAGAGCACAGTTACTTCATGGTGAAGTCGCGCTATATATATTTTAATATTATAACTTACTTTACATTACGATATGCGTTTTTATATTTTCATGGACCTCTCAACAGATATTAGTTGATGCTTTTTCTCTATATGGAGGATTGTTGATAAAGTTTTAAATGTGTGTCTTGTGATTGTACTGCATTTACAAATAAGATGAATGGTGGGCCCTTAAACCGGCCAACCACACCAATAAAGTACCGTGTGTTACTCAATACGGACTATCGCAACTAAAATAAGTTCAACATACACGCGGACTTTGTAATTGTTATGACGTCATATAATTATGACGTAAGTTGCCCAAATAAAAGTGCCCATATCGAAAACAATGGATTTGGTAAGTGACTAAATGCAAACCGTGACGGATTTTAGTAGTTGCTATACTCCGTATTGACCGTCCGAAGTTTGTATTGTATCTGTCGTACAATTGATATTATTGTAATGTCAATGCATTGCTCCTTACCAAGTTTACTGCACATTTCCTTGGTGATTTCTGTCCTACAGCTGAGTCAGATGTCTTTCCCTTTCCCTTTTGTTGACATCAGAATTGAAATAAAATATTGAAACATTTTTGTTATTCAAAATACCTGTAATACACTTACAGCAGACATTAACTTATAATTTCTTTTCACTGAAATGTTGCGGATTTTTTATGATTAATTTGTTTGTTTCTTTTTAAAAATAAATTTAGGAATCACTACTTTTAATGGACAGGTTAATTAATAGTCAAATATTTTCTTAGCTGGTTTATTCAGAAAAGAATACCCAACAAACTGGGATTCCCAAGGTATATGCGTTCGCTTCCAGTTGTACATAGTGCCCGTTATATATTTTTTTAATTAGAAGAGATCCGAAACATTGCGAATGTATTATGAATTGTGGCTTTGGTTTTATGGTAAGCGATAATGCATAGTCTTAGTCACATGATATTAATATTCTTATAAATATATGAATATCAGCATTTGGAGATACAGGAGAAGCATACATTTATGAAATACTTTTAATTTTTCTCTCACTTTAAGTAATATTTACAGTATTACAAAAGATCTAAAAAGTTAGATTTTACTTGGAAATTGAAGAAATTACTTAAGGGTATATCCCATGTAAAGTCCTTTGTCTGGATCACCTCAGCGTTTGAAAATGAGTCCCATTATATTGACCATTTTCGCTTATGAAACCATTTTGTCATGAAAGAACTTTTTAACATTAACAGAACATACTTTGTTAGTTTTAAGTTTATTCAGCGAAAAGCAAACCACAACATATTCCCTTTTACCTTCACCGATTTGTGAAAAGCAAAATAATTGCCTTGTTTGCAGGTTTTATATTGTTGAATAACACTGACCCAAACCAAAGCCATTACTTATGAATTATCTTTATCAGAGGAATTCAATAATCAATAACTTACTCAAATTAAATTTATTCAGCAGAGCTTCATATTGTTACCAGCTTCTTTGTTTATACCTAGGGATATCAAGTAAACCATCTTAATAAAGGCGAGACTTTGTTCCTCACGCAAAGTCTTGACAGAAATCGCTATTAAAAACTGGGTTTGCATAAACAACACTAAAACTAAATCCATGAAATCGCTCTTTCGAGATTTCGAATGCAAATACATCCATTCGCATATCTTATATTTAATTCTTAAAGCAGGAGACTGATATGAAAATATATGTAAATAAGGAAATGTATCATTACCATTCCCTTTGAACATATAAATTATTAATATATACATGTATATTGAACATGTTGCTTACCGAGAACTGTTTCCTGATTGATTCCATATGTTTCACTCGGAACTAATAAAATTTTAAATAATGAGCCCAGCTTTTTTAATTACGACATTTGTGAAGGTTTTGTTTGAGGGACGGAATCACGAAGCTTTGACATTATGAAGATGCAAATGATTAGAAGTTAGTTTTTTTCGGATGCCCTATCAACAAACTTATGAATCCACCAATCTGCATGTTATCGTTAAACCACTTAGTTAGACTCCTTTGAGAATGACATAGTTTACAGTATTTCGACAAAAAGGATGATCACATGCACATTTCAACATTTAACCGCTTAACCTAAGTGATGCAAGAAGTTCTGAAGGCAAAAATTGGATTGCTTGAGCGCTTGAAAGGAAATGTCATCAGAATGTGACCTGAATGCGTTTTTATAAAAAAAAAGAGAGAACAAGTTTAAACATACTTCTCTTCACTGATTTGGAAATCCAAATTTGGCACTTTGCCCTTGCTGGTTTTGAAAACAACAACCAACCCCCCATTTTCCTTAAGAATTAATCAATAAGCTTTTTTTTCTGTTTTTTTAAAGGGAATTTAAAACTGCCTGTCTAAAATCATTATAGTTTAATCAACAACTAGGGGAAATAATTGCATCAAACTTGATTTATTTCAAAAATTTGAATTATATTTGACAATATGATTGATACTATCACACGTTTCTTTTAAAAATGATTTGATTTCATAAGAGTCTCCCCCCCCCCCCCCCCCCCCCCCCCATATTATTAACACATGCACGCAATCTGGACCGCATGATTTGACATAAAGTTCGAATTTTTCTCATAGGAATATTATTCAACTCTTCTTGAAGAGCACGTGCCAACTCATCCACAGTTCTTGGTTGACGGTGACGTTTACGTAAGCGTCTCCCTAACTCATTCCACATGTGCTCTATAGGATTGAGGTCGGGTGAACGTGCTGGGAAATCCATTACATTAATTCCCTGGATGTTTAGAAAGTTTAAGCTGACTCTAGCCGTGTGCGGACGTGCGTTGTCTTGTTGAAACGTCAACGGATTGTTGACTGTTTGATGACGTTGAATTAATACAAGGAGCTCAGGCTGTAAAACGTCATCGATGTAGCGCCTCGCGGTAAGGGTGTTCCTCAAAATAACTAGTGATGACTTGAAATGTTGATTGATGGCTCCCTAAACCATGACACCACTACCGCCACGTTTGTCACGCTCAATTATGCAGTTTGCGGCAAAACGTTCATTGCGTCTCCTATGAATGCGCTGTCTTCCGTCAGCCATGGACAAATTGAATCTTGATTTGTCGATGAACACTAAGTCATGCCAATTAGCAAGCATGTTCCGGGACCAGGTAAGACGATTTCTTCTGTGGCGATGAGTAAGAATGAAGCCTTTCAATCGTCGGCGTACTGTTCTGGGGTGGATTTGCTTACCATGACGACTTATCACATCTCTTGACGTGTTTACGGCTGTCGCAAACATGTCACGTAAATGACGTTGCCTTATGAAAACGTCTTGACGTCTTGTCGTTACGTGTGACTGAGCACTTCGAGGACGATCCTGAACACTTCCTGTGATCCGTAAACTTCCGTACAAGTCTCGTGATTGTAGACAAACAGATGTTGAAGCGTCCTGCGATGATACCTTGATTTACGCCGGCGTCTACAAGGCCAAGCAAAACAGCAAACCTCTTTTGCTCAGACAGTCTCGGCATTTCATGCGTTAGTTTAATGAAGCAAAGTTTAAAATCAGGATAGATAAAAGCACTAGGTACCAGTATACGTTATTTCTAAAGAAAATGACTCAATGTAGAGCACGTGGTCGAATACTTTTTGAAAAGCGCACAGGTGAGCAGTATTACGTTATGGTTGAGTGATTTGTCTTACCGCATTCACACAATATCAAGCAGATATTCAAATCGATCTATTTTCAAAACCTTTATGTTTTAAATGAAAAAAAAAAACCAAATAGGCGTTTTTAAAGTCCCTGAGTATATAAATACTATAATGAACTAGGTAAATTTCCAGGATTAAAACATTGAATCGACAGATCGACAGATACATGATTATGTATCACAAAACTGAAATAATTAATAATTATCTTCCTTCGCTCGCCATGTTCTGCTACGAAAGATAAATATGAAACAGGTGTGACACATCATTAATGTATGATCATTTGCTTGATCATTTAATTAATTTTAGAGTTATTCTTATGGATAATTGAAAAAATAAATATATGATTTCAAATTTATAATCAGGTATTGACATCATCCATTTAAACAAACTGAAACTGACAATGAAAATCATCACTTCGAATAAAATTTTAATATATAAGAGGGTTTCTGATTGAAAAATAGATCAACTAATTAGGTATCACTTAATAGTTGATGTATATTTGCCATCAGTTTTAGGTTTGAGTGTTAAAATATTTCTTAATTTAATACGACTTTCGAGATACCGATCCGGACCGACATTTTTCGAATTTTACGCACTCCTCGTGGGAAAGGTGGGACATGTTTACATCCGTCTCTGTATAAAGTTAATCACCTGCTCTGTTTAAACGCTAATAAATGAAAGATAATAATAATTGTATGTTCAAATATACTTTAAAATTAAAACTGAGAACTATTGGTTTCATAAGTGAGCTTTCTTTATCTTTTTGTGGCGGTTTAGATCTTCAGTACAGCGGATCCCCGTGGGAAGTTGGATTCTACAAATTATCGGAGAAAATATAATACATGGACATCTAGGATACTTCATTTTGACAATGCTCAACAAATTAGTGTTGGTAGTTTCACTTAAAATTCCTTGTAATTCACTATTACCGAGATATCCTTTATTACAACGACCAGCGGTGTCCCACCTTTACCCAACTTGCATCGCCAGGAGCACATAAAAGCAGAAAATTGATGGTCCGGATTTGTATCCCGAAACTGACGTATTGATCTTGTTCAGAGTTAATTAATTAAGTGATAAGACATCTTTGATATTCTCGTATCAATTTACAAAGCAGAAGTTCAATATACTTTTTATACGCCCGTCATTAGACGGGACGTATTATGTTATGGCGCTGTCCATACGTACATCCGTCCGTCCTTCCGGGGTCATGTTTTCCGGACTTTTTTGCCGTCTTTCAAGATATTGAGTTGAAATTTGGTATACAGCTTTATTTCAAGCGGCGTCAGTACCAGTTTGAGTTTTGTTACGACTGACCTACTTTTGGCCCCTGGACTTATAAGTTTCAAGATTTTGTTTTGAAAATTAATTAAAAATCTAATTTTTGTGAAAACATTATTAAATTTATCATGAAATAAGTAAAATGTACCAACTTTCACATATTTTACAGGTATTGATATCTTTTTCTTCATTTTTGAGAAATTTATAATTTTAGGAGGGTGGGGGTGTTAGGGGGGAGCTTGTACTAAAAAATTTCAAGGTTTGTTTTACAGGTCAAGTTCCAAGATGGGTTGGATAGGACCATTTCTGTAGGAGTTATTGCCCTTGGACATATTCCTATGATAAAATGCTATGAAACGCAATGAACTTTAGTAAACATCAGATGTTTTTCATGAAAATCATGCCAAATGCGAATTGATCCCGTCCAAATTAAGTGACGGGCGTATTATGCCACGCTAGGCGTTGCTCTTGTTAAAATTTTACTTTCAAGGACTACTGGAAATCAAAGGTGACAAAAGTTGCTTGGAAGGAGTAAATATCTTGCAACAAATACCAACACTTGTAGCAAACACAAAACACTCAAACCATTGTATATTTGGAAGGAATGTGAATCAGCAATGTGTAGAAAGTATCACATCCGCAGAAGAGGCTGACTGAAGCATTTCGCCGGAATACACTGAACACTCCATATTTGTCACGTCTGAGTGTCTATTTAATTAATTTGATAGTTGCACCTAACATTTCACATTGATGTAATATACGTAGTAAGAAAATGTTTGTCAACAGTGGCAAGGCAATGACTTGTGAAATTGGTAAAAGTTTCTAATGCGCATCTGATGCATAAATGTTGGTATATATGTTCTTATAGATATTTCATCCGTAGTCGAATAACACATCAAGGATGGTCATATTCCCTATATTGGGCATTTGGGAAATTTGTTTTGGCCATTCCGACTTATTTAATATACAAGAAAATCTCAAGGGAAACTTACACGATTGCATACTTCACGCAGACAGAAAAATTGTTATCAAGAGACCATTATCGCTGATTAGTTTTTAAATTTCTATCAAATTACCTTCGGAATTACCTAACATTTAAATATCACAAAACCAAGAAAATTAAATCTAGTCATGGACTACATGCAATATTCAGTACAAAAAAAAACCCCTTTGACAACTTTGCAGTTAATGGGTTCTCATTAAAACTCAAGGTCATGCAAGCTGTATTTAAACCAGCTTGTCAAGAATTCGATGTAACTGATTTTGTCAAGATGAACTATGTCACAAGACGTTGTTACGTTAAGTGATTTACCTTTCATACAAGTTTTTGTATTAAGGACAAAGGTTAAGTTTGAAGAAAATAAGGCACATTTCTTTTTAAAATCGTAATCTCAATCTGTTCTATCATAACTGAAGGATGACAGGGAGGTTGAAGGTAAAAACGACGAAGTACCGAAGGGTAAACCATATCTCATAGTCCATGGAATAAAAGGACAATATCGTGTGTAGTGTCATATTCAGACAAATGCAAACCTTAACAAAATTGAGTTGAGACCAGGGAGGAGTAAGCGTACCCTGGTTGCATGCAACAGCCATCGCAAAAGTCCTGTAAACAAGTTTTCAAGTCGAGGAAGGAATACATAAATATACACATACGAACAAATGAAGGAGACAAGAACATGAAGTCTAATTGTGCTATTCACGGTATGAAATGTTGTTTAACGGAAATTCCGGCGTCGGAAATGCACGTGAGCAAATGTCTGTATATATACATATCATGTAAAATCAAGTATAGTCAAAAAGTAAAGATGGTTAGTTTGTATGGTGAGGTAAAAAAAAAAACACGTTCTTGAAAGAGGGATCTGAAATTGCATCAGATCCCTATATCGACCATAGAATTTCCTCAGACCATAGTTCTTGTATTCGGTCCCTCTGCAACCCAATGCAGACTTTTGCCTGAGCGTTGCACGTTAACAGGGCAGTAGGGACTCTATGACGGGCCTTGTCCAAAACTTTTCAGAGGAGACAAGGTCCTGATCCTCGTCCCCTCTGACTGTTAGTCGGGATCTGAGGATCAAGGAACTGAGCTCGGTTTACAGACGGGCAGAGCACGGTTTACTTATGTCGCCTTACATATTTTTGATAGCAACATTTTATTCTACAAACTTTTCGTGTGTAATTAAATTTTTATGACCTCTCTTCTTGAGAAACATATTGATCCTTTTTCTCTATATGGAGGGTTATTTATAAATTTTTAAATGTGTGTCCTGTGATTGAGCTGCTTTTGCGGTAACTGGGAAGGTGGGCGCCCGTAAACCGGTTAACCCCACCAATTGAATGACGTTTATTACTTCAATTGACCGTCCTAAGTCGGTATCGTAACTGCAGCACAATCGAATATTTTTGTAATGTCGTGTTTCAATGTATACTCTACTGTTGACATTTTTGTGAGCATGTCCTTAGTGAGTTTTGTCATACAACTTTGTCAGATGTCTTCAGTTTTCTCTTCCAGTGCGATGCCACTGATCCAACTGCCTCTTGTCAAACACGAGAAAGCAATACTCAATGTAGTCGCCTAGTTAATATTTAGTAACAATTATTTGAGAACACTTCAATTATCATGTTTTATACCCATAAAACGTGCATATTTATCGATGTATGTAAATTTTAAAAATTTGTCGATAACAAGTTATCTGTTATTTGTCCCTTGATGTCAATAATTGATATAATAAATTTTACTTTTCTTGTAGATCGTTCAATGGTTAAATTTACGTTACAGAATTTAAAATTATAATGTAATATTTACCAGACATGTTGGAACTGCTTTAGACTGACACAGTTTGAATAGGGGATTAAAACATTCTTGACAGATAGAAAATTATTAGTCGTTTCTTCGTTAACGCTGTCATTAGTAGGCATAAATTGTACGTAAACAATATTTTTTTCTGTTAAACACTAGATAAAGGCCAGGTGGTAGAAAACTTTTGGAAAAAGAGATTTTTGTGATTATATGCTGATACAATGGTAGTTTAAATTCTTGAAAATAGTGTAAAACACATTTTAAGTTTTATTTAAAACTTTGATTTTTATTTCACTTTCCCAGTATATATGTACCAGTATGTTACAATTGCTCCTATTACGTTTTAGATATGTGTCACAATCAATCATAAGGGTTTTAAGAATGTACATCAGTACAAATGAAATCATCAGAGAAAGGATTCAGTTTATTACATTCATCAAGGCGCGACTGCTTTCCTGAATCGCTTACTTCCATTCTATGTCATTTTCCCGTACCCTTTTGATATCAATTTGTCAAGTTTCCGCGTAAGAGATTAGCATTTAATTGTATTCCCTGATTAAACAACACTCGAGATTTTTTTGTCCGATAAACATTGATGATAGATCTTGACATGATATTTGAAAGTTCAACATAAGAATTCTAAACATAATTTGATATGTGATAAAAGTATTCGCTTAAGCTAGTTTCGTAGAAATAATATTTAAGATCGTTGTATAGATATCCGTCTACATTTATTAATCTATTGTAGCAATTTCTGTGAATTTGGATTGAAAACTACACAAACCGGAATACATTGAAGACATTTACTGTCTATCGATGTATAGACAACTGAGGCACAATCTTTATAATCCACTTCATTTTTAGTTTGTGTATCGGTAAATAATTAAATTATTAATGAATAAATCTTCGATTCTGTTCCTCAGCATGTGCCTTTATTATTGTTCATGTTAAATTTTAAGTCTAAAGCATCAGGTGCGTATAGAAAAAACTGCCCTTGTTCATAATTTCGCTCTACTTCAATATATATACAGGTTAGGAAGGTTAAGACGATTTTCGATATTTTGCAACGATGAATCCTGAAATAACCTGACATGTGACTTCAGACTGGTATTATGAGCTCACAAAAAGAAATTAATCAATAAAATCTTATGATAATTGATACAGATCTTGCTAGAATTGTACATAATCAACAAATGTCTTCAGTGAATGTTGTTCAAATTTTTTCAGTTGCGTTTTGTTGTATTTATCGGTTGATTTGTAATGGTGCTCACGATGGGGATTTGTCCGATCATAAACACAATTATAAATCCGGAATAAAGGTAAAAGAAATACCATGTTGATCTTAAATGATGTGTAGGAATTCATTGTCTCGGGATGCCTTTACTTATTAGATAATAGAAATTTTACGATCATTATACTGAAAGACATGGAAATCTATCGAGAATGATGTACATTTATCTTTAGAATGTATTTCTGCTTTTTTACAATCATCAGAGATAATTATTCTAGTTGAAATTCAATGTACTTAATGATTAATTGAACCCTCCCATCAACTATCTTTGTCTTCACTCTGAAACGCAATAGGAAATAGCTATAGGCGGCAGTGATATAATGAAATGAAAAGGAAAAAGGAAACAATTAACCCAAAATAATTACATAACTGTGGCCATCGCATAAACAACAAAAAGAACAAAAAATAGGAAAAAATGAAAATAAAAATAAAAATAAATAAAGGGGAACAAACTGACAGAGACTTATTTTTATAAATAGAAAATTTTCTGTCCAACAATAAATTAATACCTGGGATATGTCGGGCAGTCCTTTATATATAAAATATACTAAAACAAATTGTTGATGTCTAGTACATTTGAGATCTCAAGATTAGATTTACTCGGCTAAACGAGGAAACATCTAAAGTGTCATTGTGATATTTGCTTTCATGTTGTCGAAAAATGAAAATCCATTTACCAAATTAGCTTTTTATAATAAGTTTAAACACAGTCAGCTTTCATTTGTAATTTCATTTTCCTACTCAACATGATTTTATAACTTTAACTATAATGTATTTTCATAGTTAGTTTCATTTAATACAAAGTGTTGAACTCGATAAAAATCAAATAGTTGATGTTTGTTTTCTCATTCATCTTCACTCTTTTTATTGCTTATGAATCGATGTTTTATCTGTGATTTTTTATATATACACACAGAAAATGATGACTGTCGAAGTCAGGATTGCTTTCACTAAAACATTATACAGAATAAAAACAAAAGAACCAGTATAGATTTTACACTACATATATTGATTTGTTGGATTACATAACAGACAGACGCTTGAAATGTATCAATCTAAGCGTCGTGTTATGTCAGACCCCTATTTTGTCGTTTGTCATACAGCATTATCATCATTCGTTCTGTAAGCAGCTTAGACATGTCGTCTACAGTCCTCTCCAATAATGCTTCATGCAAATTTTACAATAAAGCATTATAGCTTGGTTAGGTGCGTGGATCTTTATTCATATATACAGAATTTCATTCAGTATACTATATACAAGGTTTTGGTAATAAATGATGTTAATCTGAAAATCTATTATTTTTCTGGTTTCAACACATGTGAATGGTTCACAAGAACTATAGAAATGTGCTGTAGTGCTCCTCCCGGGCACCTGGTCTCACCTCTGAATTTCAGGGGTCCGTGAATGCCCACTGCAGTACATTGTTGTTAGTGCCATGGTCATGTGACACCATTTACTTTCGTATTTTTCATGAACGTGACACTTATTCCCTTTGCAGTGTGGAGCTCGTAAAAAGTTCCCCACGCAGGGTTTTACTTAAGTGTTATGATACATTTTTTCCTGATATTATGTGGCTGTGACACTTTCTACACAGTGTTTGCTCACATTCATTTATATATACAGTGCTGAGTTATATATGTTTCGCCTGTATGTAAGGGCATTCACGGCGGGTGTGGCTAGCCAAACAGGAGACGCTCATTCCTCCCGGACACCTGGTCTCAACTCTGAATCTCAGGCGTGCATGAATGCCCACTGTTGTATATTGTTGTTAGTGCCATGGTCATGTGACACCAGTTACTTTCGTATTTTTCATTAAGGTCCCGTCTATTCCTCCATCTTAACCATTATTTTAGAAATTGAACGTCTGTACGTTCTTTATCATTATTTTAGAGTTGAACGGTCGAATATCTACTGGCGTACAGATTACGAAACTTTATCAAAATTGTAAAGACAAACTTTCTGAAATTATCCGATTTTCAACCCAAATTCCAATTTATTAAAGTGAACCATGAACTGAAAATTTATATATATTATTCTATTTTTTTTTTTTAAAAAACTAGCCTGTCTTTTTTGTTGTCATTTAGACCCGTAGTTTTCAACTATGACCATAGAGGGTTTTGTCAAAAATCATATTCAAGTTTGCAGATCTCTTTTCCCGTTCTTTCGTATTCAATAATTGTATTTATGTTACATAAATTTGATATTTGGATATGTAAGTACCCCATCATCTATAGGCCACTAGCATACATGGTCACTATGCAAACATCATTCCTTTGTGACCATCATCTTTTCCACTAAAATTTATATTGTATTTTTGCCTTGAGCTTCCTCAATATATTCATGGTCTGCCGGGACGGCCAAGCCCGTTGGGTTTTGTTATGTCGCTTTAAATTTTGTATAATTAGATTATACTCCATAACATGGTTGGAACACGGTTGCTTTTTGTAAAGGCTTTTTTTTCTAATTTTCGATCTTTGGTTTTAACTTTACTAGAAATCTAATTATTCGGTTATGTGTATCACTGAAGAGACATACATTGTCCAAATCCTCGTCTGGTACGCAAAATCACAACGTTAATATGTTCTAATCTTTATCTAATTGTATCTCTCTTTAAATGGAGAGGCTTATAAGTTTTGAAATGGTTATAACGGTTTTAAGCTTGTATTAATCTAAAAGGAAACGAGCATTTAAAAAAGAGAACTGAATATCATTTGTTTAATTATCATTCATAAAGACGTTTAACATTCTTCAAAGATTTGTAATATATTTTATTATTTCTCGATATCAATATCGAAGAAGTACCAAACCGTTAATCATTCTCAAAGTCCAAGGACAGATACAAAATTTTGTAAGTTATAAATGGGAACTGTTGTGAACCCCGAAATACTGAAAAATTCCGAGGTGAGACCAGGTGCCCGGGGAGAGTAAGCGTCTCCTGTTTGCATGCATCACCCGTCACAGCAGTTCTCAAGAAACATGTCAAAATCAAGAGTTTTGGTTTCCTAATTGTACATACGAAAGTACAAAACTGGTATACAAAGTCATATTTGGTGTTCACTGGACAGGTCATTTAGTCGCATTCCAGAATATTATCAATCATTCTAGAAAGAGGAACATCATATTTTCTAACAAGATCCCCATAGCGACCGTAGAACTTCCTTAGTGACGATTTCAGACGTTCTTTAACATATTCCTGCATGAGCAACTTAGTGGCCAGCGGTTGGCCTTTTGGAATAAAACCGTTGTATAGAGAACAGGCTCTTGCGTACCTTATAAGTTGAGATATAAAAACTCCAGAGACAGGTGAGGACAGGATATTGCTGCAAAGAACTGGGAAGTTAGATATTTGGAAGTTAAAATTGTCACGTTTGTCATACAGAGAGGTGTTCAAATGACCATCATTGTCGAAAGTTAAAAATATATCCATATACGAAGCGGAATTATTGCTCTCGGTTGTCTCTTTTATCTTAAGTTCATGGGGATAGATTTCATGTATGTAATCCTTGAGGTTAGGATTACTGATTGACAATACGTCGTCTATATATCTATACGTAAAATTTAACTGAGATGCAAGACTTTTTCTGCTTGTGGAGAGCATGTTTTGAATAAATTCTGCCTCATACGAATATAAGAAAATGTCAGCAAGAAGAGGGGCGCACTTACTTCCCATGGGAATGTTACCTCCAAACACCACGAAAATATTGTCTATTAAAAATTCCAGCATTTTTATGATTTGATCTTCGGTATACTTGTGTTCTGCATCAGAGTGTTCTTTTACAAAATATGTATCTTCTCGCCCAATGTCAAGATATTTATATCTCCGATTTCCATTTTTATGGAAAAAAGAATTTCGAATAATTGCAGCAAGTCTGTTTTTGAGCTTTTGATGTGGAATTGTAGTGTAGAGCGCGGAGAAGTCAAAAGATTTGATGCTGAAAATATTATTAAATGTCGGAGATATTAGATTCTCTAAAAGTTCTTTCGAATTCTTGAGGATCAACATCTCATTCTGCTCATGGTGTATGCATTATCACAGTAAATTTGAAGACCATTCTTGATGTGTGTCAATATCTTCGTTAGCAATATGGATAGAGGTTTGGTGGTACACTTGGAAGAACCAGCAATGAAACGATGTTTGTAAGGGGTTTTGTGCATTTTTGGAATCCAATAAATTCAAGGCCAGAGTTTGTCTCGTGGTAATTTCAAAAGACTCGAGGACAGATTTGTGGTTTTGAAGTATTTCAGAAATGGATAAATTTGTGTGTATGTTGGATTTCCAGTTGCAGATTGTAATCCAAGTTCCTCTAACAGACAATAAATGTAAAATCTTTTGCAAGCTGGACAATAATAAATTGTTCGTTGAGTTCAGAGAGTTCTCTGGCTAAATCAGGGTCATTAAATATAGACTCGTGTCTGGTTCTTACCGAATGTCTGAGAAGCCCTATTCTTCTTTTGAGTAGTTCTCCGATGGATTTCACCACTCGGAGAGAGTGTCAGGCTCGACTTCTCCCCTTTTTGACCATCTCTTGGCATATTCCTCGCATGCATCCATAATAATTTTGAAATTTTCACGATATGTGAACGAATAGGACCTTTCTTCAGGAGGTCTCGTAATGTCCTGTTATTGACTTCTTGATGTATGGCCAAACAATTGAAGAACATTTTTGAAGAACATATATATTTTACAAAATGAACACCGTGCATCACTTCTAATTTTCGTTTGAAAAAAGCTTGTTTATGAAAAATACTGCACTGTACAATTCTATGTTAAAACCACATTGGTTTGGAATCTTTAGTGAATTCAATAAAATATGAAGTTGTATTTTCCCATCAAATATGTTGCTGAGGAATACACACCCATGCTCATTCAAAGTTTCCGTGTTAATTATACATCTTATTGCAAATGAAGAAGTTATATACGGTTTAGTGCCTATTTTATCCCCACGTTAATATTGATAAAATATGATTTTCCCGTAATGATTGTTTTACATAAATAGGGCAAGCGAAAGATTGATGGCCATTTTACTTGAAGTGCAATTTTATCACCGAATATAATTGTAAATGAATATCGAAGGAAGGCTTACAAGGAGTATGAAACTGTCTAAAGTAAAAGTTTCTATGTGTGTCACATGTTGAACATTCTTATCATACCAAGTGTCTGAAACATTTTTCAACATCTTTAAGTTATCTAAATATCTAAATATTTTTTTTTCAAAAATTGGATTTCTTGAATAATTTCTCTTATTTGTTCGTAATTATTAATATATATATATATATATATATATATATATATATATATATATATATATATATATATATATGTATATATAAAAGGATATTATTTTTGTTTGTAACCCCCCCCCCCCCGCACTTTCCAACAAAATATTAGATATATAGCCGAGAAATTGCAGTATGCTAGCAGGAAGCGCTTACTCCAATTATGCACCTGATTTCATCCCATTTGAGATTCGCAATCTTTCTTGCTAAAACCATCATCACCGAATATGCAGTGTTTTATCTGGACATTAATACCGAACATATATGCGAGGATATTTTATATAATTATTATCTAGTAATATTGCATATTTATTATAGATATGTATAAAAAGAAATGTTAAATACCTTTCTCTGGGCGAACCAATGATACTATTTTAATGAAAGGGTTTGAACGATACAAACAATCGTAATTTACGATAATTGGAGAAGTCCGAACTTCTCGTAAAGGTTCAATACTTTGATATAAGCGTAATCCTGCTTTTATTACTATGTTATGAGTCTTAATTATTAAGGGATTAGAACAGAAATGAGAAACGCAGACGTAAACAGTTACATGAAAAAGGTAGATATATCGAATTCGACGATTCTTCTACATTATTAAAACAGACAATGAGAAGCAAATAAGTACATTGTAGGTAATGAATCATTTTTGGTAATTTGATATCAAACGTTTATCATCATAAACAACACATATCACGTACTAGTTATTTTATCACATATCATGCAATATCGAAAAGCAGCTATTTAGTTTATGTTTAGTGAAGAATGTTATGTCACATCCATTAAAACATCATTCAGTCCAGTTTTGTGATATAATCAAAGTATAGAAATAAGAGTAATTTGCAATTCTTTTCTTTGTACAAATAATTATATTTACTTATGAATTTTCTTTTTCCTGATAATTGAAATATTTCCGACGCCAAAATTTCAAAAGCATTCCATACATTGAATAGGATAATTTGACTTAGTGTTCTTGTCTCATTCATATGCTTATATGTTGTATATTTATGTACTTACTTCCTAGACTTGAAAAGTTGTTGCAGGACTTTTGCGACGGGTGTTCCATGCAACCAAGGGGCACTTACTCCTCCCTGGCAACTGTTCCCACCTTAATTTGATTGGGGTTCGTATTTGTCTGAATATAACACTACACACGAGATTATCCCTTAATTCCATGGACTACGAGATATTATTAACGTTTAGGTATCCCTTCGTTGTTTACTTACAAGGCATTTCTGTAGAATATGTGACAAGGTTTACCAATTGTGACAATTATATGATTAAAATACCAAAATTCTTTTATTTTTCACTCTCTGTCTCCATCTCAAATCGAAATTCATTTTTTTTAAAACTCAGTGCTACCATTTAGATTTGATGTGGGTTGTACTTGTGTTACTTGTTTGTTTTTCAGTTCATATAAGAAAAAAATTCCAATCCTGAGTATTTTACCCCATTTCCGTTGTATTTGAATCTTGATATGATGATGATGATGATGATAATAATAATAATAATAATAATAATAATATTAATAATAATAATAATAATAATAATAATAATAATAAAAGTAATAATAATAATAACAAAAATAATAATGATTCAACACACACACAAGCATATATAAAGCATATATAAAATAAAATCAATAAATAATAAAATAAAGAAATCAAATATAAAAATCTAAAATATAAACCCATAACGACACCAACTCTGAATCTACTTGTAAAGCCGGGCATTTCGTTTTGGTTTTTTTTTTTTTTTTGTTTTTGTTTTTGTTTTTTGTTTTTTTTTTTAATTTTTAAAGTTTTAGAATTTTAACCAAAAACGTAAAATATCATTTATCCAAAAGCGTTCTGGGAGTTTAAAATTTCGTTTTGGGTCAAAGAGTTCAAAATATTAACAATCAAATATCGTTTTCGGTTTTGGATTTTTATGTTCAAAATTCCATAAACTCGTCGCATCGTTTAAAGCATCCTAGTAATCAGACCGAATTATAATTCTTATCTATGATGTCTGCATTAGACCAGTTCGAAGATATTATTGGATTGATGGTTAATGCATGGAAGTAGATCTGTGCAGATGTGGCATATGCATTGAGAACAGAGTAGAGACAAGAGTAAGTCTAGACTAGAGAGTAGAACATAACTAGACCTTAGAGTCAATAAATTGAGGCCTAGGTTTCTGTGATTAATAGTTCATGAAAAGTAGCGATTAGTGTTAGAAATAATTGTTGACAGACATATTGGGGATATAAAATGAAATCCACTGGTCTTGGCTAGAAGGGCGTCTTGATCAGTAAAGCTACATGTAATTAAACCGTCTGACTATACATTAAGATCCAGAGCATAAGATGAAAAAGGCATAATCCTACATAATTTAGAAATGAATTCTTGGAAATTCATTGCATTACATCGTCAGAAAAATTTATCGTCGTTGTAAATATTCATATAATGCTATTAACACAAAATAAAGGAGCTAATTTTCTTTTCTTTTTTTTTGGGGGGGGGGGGGGGGTTGCATTTGGATATCGAGTTTGTCTGGAAACTTTGTATGAACGTAAGACATATAGACAATAAGAAACTCAGCATGCATATAATTAATACTTCAGTATAAAGATTGAGAATCAGGACAACTAACACTATTTATCTGTTTTATTGTATACAGTTACACATTTAAGGAAACACTATCCCTCACAGCCTGAATTTACATCTAATGAAAAGAGAATTACGGATTAGCTATTTTTGTAGGCTTCCCTGAGATATAAACGTTTCGTTAATATGAGAATTTAAAACTTTACATGCATTATTTATAAAATAAAGTGATTTTTGTACATAAATTGTTTAATTTACCGAAGGCGCCGCATTCGCACATGCGCAATAATATATTCCGAAGCGAGATGTGAACAGAAGTATCAACAAAATGAAGAAACTGAAAGGGAAACAGGGAAGAAAACATTTGTTTAGTGATTAGAGATGAAAAGTGGAAAAAACCCCAGATGTGAATAAAGACATCTTTGTAGTTTTAATGCGGTCATATGATTGATGGCTCATGAATATTCATTATCTAGGCTTGAGATTGCAGAGAGAAAAGCACGATAATTCCGACGCTGGTATCTCGTTAATGGTACAATATTTTCAAAAGATTTTTTAAAATATTCGTAGTAGTGTCTTATATATACATATATGAACGTAAAATTGAGATGTATTTTTGTTATTATAAAAAATGCGTTTTGAATAATATTATTCTGTTCTTCAGACTTTTTAAAATGTGGAATGGTATTATAGAAAGTTTAAAGTCAAAACAATGTTTAGAAATAGGTTTCATGTGCTCTAGACGTTCCTTGGAAATCCTTAGATCAACATCTGATTGAATCCGCTTCTCGAGTAAGCAGTAGTGCAATATCTCTGAAGACCATATTTGATTTCTGCTAGAATTTCGTCAGTAATATGGAAAGAGGCCTGTTGAAACACTTGGAAGATCCAGCTATAAAATGATACTTATATGGATCTTATGCATCTTTGGAATCCAAAAAAGTTATGGTAGTTAGAAATCAGATTCATCTGTAATAATGCTAAATGAAATGAAAACCGATTTGTGGTTATCTAAAAGCTCTGAAGAAGACAAATTTGTAACAGCGTAAGTAGGATGACCAGACGCCGAATGAGGACAAAGCTCTTTTGTAAGACAATTAATATGATGTGCCTTACATACGAACGTGTAATTGTTTGCTGCCTTGTCTTTTCTTTAGCAACCTACTGACTGACTTCAGCCATTCAAACATGTTTAATTCTCTCTTTGCCTAACGTCTAGCACACCCTCCACATGAGTTTATAATGATTTTTGACGCCATGTGACTGTGGCTCTCTATATTTTGGGCCAAAAATATATAAAAAAAAATCAAGTGAAATCAACAAAAGACAACTGTGCTGTCTTAACGAAAGCTAACGCCCCTGACTTGAAAGAGGCCAGGTTTACAGTCAATGAAGACGAGGTTTATGAGCTTATCTTGTGAATTTTCCAAAAGTTTCTCGTGGTTTATGGTATCTGTAATCCTGTGCTATAAAACATATATAGAGATGATTAGAATCAAAATGTTGTTATTAGCTCAAAAACAAAACAAAACAAAAATAATAATAATAATAAATAAATATAATAAATAAAAAAACTAAAAAAAAAAAAAAATAATTAAAAGAAAAAAACAAAAAAACAAAAAAAAAAAAACAAAAAAAAAAAAATATAACCCCGAAGGAATTAGTAGTAAACAACGAAGACACACCGAAGGGTGTATACTATATCATTGGAGTATAAGATTATTGCCTTCTAACAAGTGCAGATTTTCAAAAGGAAACCGAAAGTAGTCATGTTTATTAATAATTCAAGTGCGTGTAGTGTTGTAAATAAATGGTATAAAGAAATTTCTTATAATTGCAAGCTGCACTGTGCTTCAATTGTAGAGATGAAGTTTTCTAAAAGGTCTGCATTAGGGTATAAATAAGAACTTTAGAAGTGTCTCCTAACCGTAGATATTATATAGTAAAGTAAAGTAATGGAAAATGTATAATGAATAATAACAGTTTAGGGAAAAGAATATGAATACATGATATGTATGTTTACTTTGTACATTTAAACACTCCATGTCAGTACAATATGAGTGAAACAAAAACTCTCGGAAGAGGTCATCATCATAAGATCCACAACAAATGTTTTTATGGAAAGTATTTGAAAATATATTTCTGCATACAAAAAACGCAATAGGTATTTCTTTCTAATATACCTTTTCTTCCTTGAAGTGATCTATAACATCCTACGACAACTTAAGATTTCTCACAGGTCCGGACAGTCGATGATTCAAACGTAGCATTTATAATAACGCTAAGTACCATAAGGGTAATGGGACACTATCTATCATGAGCATTGATTTTAGATGAATGATAAAGCTCCCTCGTCTTTACTAAATCATTATTGCTGTTTAAGACTATTTTCTTATCTAGTAATGTCATTTTCCTTTCTTGGTAGATGTGATATCAATCATATGGACACAGTCGGGTCAGACTTGATTACTTATCGATCAGAAGCTATTCAATGAACTAATGAAAAAATAGCTGCTTTATAGGCATAATATACTAGGTATTAATTTCCTCATTTTCATTTGATTATATATTGTTGTCTAAGGTCAGTCACATAAAATGGATTTAAATCAAATAAATGTTTTACAAGGAAACCTAATTATATCATTTACTATATTGGCATGTGAAAAAGTTCAGATTGCTTATCTTGATTTTATATTGCTTATTGACTAAAAACAAGAACGGAATTGAATGATAACCATTACATCGTACTGCATAGTGTCTAACTCTACCTCTTTTTCACAATTTTCATACTATGCTATTTGTGGATTCTTAGATTTACTAAAGTATTATAATGAAGTTTGCATAAGTGTAGAAAGCATAACTCCACCTCTTTTTCACAATTTTTATACTATTTCCTTTCATTGCTCTACGTCTTTATTTGCGAATTCTTACATTTACTTAAGCATTATATGAAAGTTTGCATTAGTGTAGAAAACATAAGTGAAGGAAAGCAAAACCACTTGTATATTTATATATGCAGTTTTCCTCAACACCATGCCATATTAATACTACATTTCATAGATTGAACTTTTGTTTCTCTGTAGTACATTAGCCTGTTGCCTTCTCCATGTAAGTGCAATAATATTGGTGTTATGTAAAACTAGAATGAATTGAACAAACAGTTTTAAACGTGTCTTCATCGTTGTCATGGTTAGCGAGAAGACTTGAAACATTAACTGGTTACTCACTCCTATAGCTGTTTGTGAATTGAGTGTCTCGTATCTTCAGCGTCTAGATGATTACTGTAATCTATTTAATTGTGGCCTTCGATATGTATTTATTTTAACCACGCCCCACTCATAATTTAAATGAAATGCTGTAAAATTAAAAAGTACAGGTAAATAAAAAGCAAATTAGAAACGAAAATGTTCTATATGATGGTGGCTTTCACCAACGTACAACGGTCGGCATATTCGACCCCTTGAAATGTGACACGGTGTCCCGGCTTTTTTTAATTGGTTTACCACAGTTGCCATGAATGCCCAAATCATTTAAATACAACTGCTCTTTCTGAAGGAATGTTATTGGTAATTTACACTATTAAGCAGATTAACTCAGTGGTTCAGTTATAAAACCGCTGACACATAAATTGTTCAAATACAGAATATGGCAACTTATCAATGTTTAATATCATCTTACAGAATGCTATACTTTGGTAAATCTATACAAATAGATATGTTCTCATTGTTAATATATTTGTTATGAAATATAAAACCAATGAAAATTAATCTCTGTATTTCACTTCTTCATTCAACTAGAGGAAGATCAAGTACTCTTTCCAGAACAAACAGCAATATGAAAGTGAAATTCACACGAAAGTTAGATGTCTTTTCATGTTATATCTTCTTAGAAAACGATCTCTATTGCACTGAAACAGTTAACCTTTCTATACATGTAATTTTTTGACGGTGTATAATCAAATCAACTCCACAACGGTAAGGCACATAATTATGTGCACAAAAGTTTACATACAATTGATCTCTGTTCATACAAGATGATCTACATTTACATCTAAATGTTTGAGAAACCTGAACTATTATATACAGGCCATTTGTGCATTATGCTAACAAAGCAGATTAGAGATGCCAGATTTAAAGCTTGCGCCAATTATGTATGCGATAGGAAGGGGAAATATTTGGGTTTCTGACATAAATAGATTGTCCATCATTCTACTAACGGTTGCTATAGATTCAGATTTATGCTTTTAATTTCCTTTTTTTTTTCATATCACCTCAATCACATTTTATAAGATGTTTAATGTAAATTTCTATATTACTTAGTAAATCTTTTAAAAGAAAAACATTTTTTTCAAATTCTGTGTAAGGCTTGTGTGGACTGAATTATCTGAATTAAATCTCTAACTATTATAATATAATTTACTAAATAGCATATGTTAATTTCAAATTTCTTACTTAACGTGACTATATTCCAGACAATTTAGATGAAAAGAAGCACATGTAATGTCTGTAAGAAATTATATTTGACGAAGTGAGATCACATTTCCATAATTAAGCTACTCTGTATTGAGATATAGTTCTCTTTTATACATATTGATCAGATTCAATCCATCATTATATAGTCCATTAATTCATCTGGCGAACGAAATTAATTATCATTTCAAAATGAACTTGCAATTATAGTGTGAGTGCAATGGTATTACAAACTGGTGACACTGATAAAATGGTAATAATATTCAGCCATAAATATGATGAACTTCTTTTAATTCTTTGTACATTATACAACTGTGCATTGTTCTCTTGTTGCCATCTTATATTCTATAGAGGATAAAGAGGAAACCAATATATACAGGATGTTAGTAAATGTAGTCAATGTTGTCAGACCGTTTCTGAAAACGTTTGCGAATGCCATCAATGTCAGAGATATAATATTGTGTTCAGATTTATTGCGCGCACTTCCATTTAGATCCTTTGAACGATAAAACTTAATAGTGTCTGATAAAAAGTTATCTCTTCAACGTCACTTACCGAATTACCGTCTGAAAAAGTGTAAGAACTATAAAACTCACCACAATACTGTGTGACGAGACCTAGATAATAAATCTCCAGGACAGTCTTCAAAGAGGCGTGTCATTTTCACCTCTCTTGATTCTTATAGTGTTGTTAGTGCAGAGTTAATCAGTGTAATGAAGAGTTCAACGTACTACGTTACTTTTAAACGTAATATGCAACTTCTTTATTTATTGGTTTTCAATGAAGTAGACGGTTGACGAGTTCTTCTGTTTGTGACCGACTGGTCCTGGACTTGACTACCGTCGTGAAAACACCAGTCCTAACCTCTTGGATGAGACGATGAAAACGGAGGTACTGTGTCATGACAGGCGTTGCACGTAAAAGATTTCGGGTGAAGGCGACAATGGTTTGCAAAGATGTTTTTTCAAAGAAAAGCAGATGACGTCACCATATTAGTGACATAATCGAGGAATGGAGTAAAGCAATAATCAATTAAACAAATTGAAAATAATCATTTTTTCTTAAAATGATTTTTGAAAATTTCAGCACAGAAGTGATTTTTTCAAATAAATGAATAAAAGGAATAAAATGAGTAATATATAAAATACCAAATACTCAGTACTACTAAGGAACTGTATTACAATTAGTTGCATTTCAAAATGATTTCCATGAAATCATTTTTGATTTAAGTGTATATATTTTTTTAGAAAGCCTATCCATTGTCTTTGTAATAAAATAAAGTATTTGATAATGCTTTTTTATAGATTATACACAAAGTATTTATTGTTACAAATTTCCTCTTCATTCATTCCCTTTGCAGTATGGAGCTCGTAGAAAAGTTATCCGCAGAGGGGTTGACTTAACTATTATGATACCCTATTTTCCTTATGTTATGTGGCAGTGGCACATTCAACACAGTATTTGTTCACATTCATGTTTATATACAGTGCTGAATTATATTTGTTTCGTCTGTGTTTAACGGCATTCACGGCGGGTGTGGCTAGCCAAACAGGAGACACTCACCCCTCCCGGGCACCTGGCACCATCTCTGAATTTCAGAGGTCCGTGTCCACTGTGGTACATTGTTGTTAGTGCCATAGTCATGTGACACCAATTATTTTCGTATTTTACTTCAATATCAACATTCGTTTCTTATTTCGTTACCGCATTGTAAATGAATGTCGTATATCACAAACCCGAGTATATTACATAATACTGAACCAGTTTTATCTGTAAATTGCATGCGCTGTGATTTTTCTGATAAGATTGCATATTTACATAAAACTCGGTAATATTATTATTTTTATCACACAGTTGAACTGATGAAATTACCTAAAATTGCACACCTTTTGATGTCGATGAATTGTAAAAAATAGATTTGAAAGTAGATATTCCGTGTACCTTTACCTAATATTAACATTTGCAGATATGGAGCAAAAACCTTAAAACCGTAGATAAAAAATATTCAAGCTCTGGTTTTGGGGGTTCATGTATGACAAATGTAGTGCGTTGGTGGCAGTATATCAGTGAGATTGCGAAAGTTATTATTTTTTTATTTCATAATTATCTTAATATCAATTACAATCTTTAGTTAAACGTCTTTGATTTCACTACATGAGCTTAGAAGGCAAGGCATTATGGCATCAGTTGCATGTGTACAGTCAGATGTGTTTGAACATGAAAATATTGGCTATAAATCCAAGTATGCGCATGAGTCTTATTTGTTTATCTACCCTATTCAATCATGTTAGTAAAATATTTGTAAGTCAGTGTCAAGCATATATTGTCTCTTGACAATTCTGCATATACTACTAGAGCTCGGGGTTTTCATAGTGTCTATAGTGTCTTTGTTGGTGATGTCGAATCCTACATGTTTATTGCATACATATATTTTTCAAGATGAAGATAAACCAATGCAACGTGTTATTTGCTATAAAAATATGCTTCCATATCAATTTATATCTAGCACACTCACATCATCCATGATAAACAAATTATAACCATATTTATTGGCTTTGGCAAAAATCATATTCTGAGTTACATAAACATATAATATAACCCCAAAACCAATATAACAAGCAAAGAGAAAATAGAGGACACATGAAAAAGCTGTATGTCACAAATCACCAAGGACATGCACACTAAAAATGATAATAGTAGAATATACACTAAAAACGACATTACAAAAATATTTGATTGTGTTGCGTTTACGATACCGACTTAGGACGGTCAGTTGAAGTAACAAACGTCACTCAATTCGTGTGGTTAACCGGTTTACGGGCGCCCACCTTCCCACTCAATGACAATCACACTTAAAGGACACACATTTAAAAATTTGTAAATAATCCTCCATGTTGAGAACAAGGATCAACAAGTTTCTCAAGAAGAGAGGTCATATTTATTACACACGAAACGTTTATAAAATAATATGTTGCTATCAAATATAAACACCACTAAATAAAATGCGCATTGTTTGAGCAATTGATCATTGTTAAATTTACATAAAAATGTTGGGTTTTTTTTCATATTTATCCGCTCATGTGCAGAACACAAATTACTATGTAAATCTCGCTTTATATACAACTCTAATAAAAGTCCGAATCGATACCTTTTACTCTAACCGCAGTTAAGGGTCTCATGTTGCTAAATACAGTGGTGATAAAATATTCATTTAGAGCAATATTATCTCTGACAAAGACATTAATAACATGTGACCACGAAATTTCCAAGCAAAGCAAGTTGCCGCATTTGATTTTTCGACTTCATTCATTACTCTGTTTAATGATCTGGAAATGGAAGGTGTTTTCTACATTCTCTCAAACTTCGAAATGCATGTTTGTTTTTATTAATTCAATGTATTTTATAAAGTTATATACTAAGTTCTAAGACTTCTTGAATACAATGTCAGTGCTTAATATAGTAAATCACTTTGTATGCGCAAATATTAAGCTATCATGAAAACAAAAGTCGCTGCGTAACTGAATGCTTTATTATGATCGGCATGGTAGTGATGAATTCATGCTTAGCAATGCCCAGTGATCATCATATGATACCAGACTTTGATATTCATCCTCTCTGATTATTTGTCGAGATTTCTATATGCTAAAAAATCTTCGCTTGCCTCCAGAAATGGTAAGCAATGCTAATATACTTTAATGACCCATATGTTTTTTCGTTATCTTACTACATTATCGACAAAGTTTTGTACGTATTTGCCTCCATTTTTTTGTATGTGAGCTTTCTTAAACCATCACTTTGATGATGTCTTTTATTACTCTATATATACTGCATGTTGATATCTGGGTATGTACAATGCTTTAGACAACTCATTGTGTATCACTATGATAACATTGCGGTAAGAGATGAAATAACGTTTTTCATGCCAATACACAATATTTTTAGGAAAGATAACTAATTTCGCCTTAAATTGACACTTTGATTGACGAACCCGGTAGAGTGAAGATAATGCATCTTGTCCAGTTTGTTTACGGGGAATATACAACCACTTGTTAAAATGAATATCTTTTATGTGTCTTAATTCGTTACAAAAATCTTCAGATATCCACACCTAGTGCTGCTTGATTTATTTAAGCTTAATTTATAAAATGTGAATTTGGATACACACTGCAAAACGTTAAAATTAGATATACATATAATTTATAAAACTTGTAACTTCATACTTTCAAATTAAAATCGTCTTCGAATAGTATTAAAACAGGAAATTTGTAGACATTGTTATTTTTTTTGCTTTAACCATCTCGGGAACAACGTGTGGTTTATACACACTGCTTTAGACATATTAAATCGGAACCGGTCTGTTTCATATAACTCAAAATCGCCTGTTATTCGTCATTAATTTATATTCTGATTACCTTTTATTATATCCCCTGCAAATTTGGGGGGGGGGGGGTTGTGGGGTTGTATATTAGGGATCACCCTGTCTGTCTGTCCATCTGTTCACATTTGTCCGAGCCATAACTTCTTACCCTCTTGTTGGATATGTATAATATTTCACACAATTGTTGTATATGACCCAAGAATGTGTCATGACCATAACCCATGGTCATATCTTCATGGTCAAGTGACAGTGCACACTTACCAAAATTTTTTTTGTCTTTTGTCCGGGTCATAACTTCTTATCCCTTTATCGGATCTGGATAATATTTCACACAATTGTTGTCCTTGACGAAATGGTGTGTCGTAACCTTAACTCAAGGTCTTATCTTCAATGTCAAGACCACAGTGCATACATAGCCAAAATCCTTATCCCGGCCATACTTTCTTACTGCCAAGTTGGATTATTTTGGATTATATTGGCTAACATTTCACATAATTGTTGTCCATGACCCAAAGGGGTGTCATGACCTTAACTCAAGATCATATCTTCAAGGTTAAAGTCACATTACACACTCAGTCGAAATCCTTGTCCGGGCCATAACTCCTAACTGCTATGTTGGATCTAGATAACATTTCACGCAATTGTTGTAAATGACACAAGAATATGTCATGACCTCAATCCGAGGTCATATCTTCAAAGTCAAGGACACAGTGCACACATAGCCCTTCTCAGGGCCATAACTTGTTACTACCCAGATGAATTTGGATAATTTATCACACAAATTTTGCCCATGACCCATGGGTGTGTCATGATCTTGACTCAAGTTCGTATCTCCAAGGACAAGGTCAACGTACACAGTTGTTAAAATCCAGGTCTGGGCCTAATCTTTACTGCTATGTGTAATCTGGATAACATTTCACACAATTGTTCATGTCCAAGGGTGCGTCATGACCACCATCGAAGGTCATATCTTCAAGGTCAAGGTCACAGTGCACGCATAGTCGAAATCCTTGTGCATGCCATAACTTCTTACTTCCAAGGTTGGATCTTGATAATATTTCATAAAATTTTTGTTCATGGTCCCAGGTTGTGTCATGATCATCTCTCCAAGGTAAAGGTCATAGTGTACGTATTTTCAAATTCCTTGTGCGGGTCATACCTCCTTACTGCTATGTAGGATCTTTATAATATTTCACACCATTGTTTTCCATGAACCAAACCTTTGTATCACATTGCACGGAGCGTGTTGTCTGTCTGTGTGTCTCTCCGTTTGTTTCTCCATGAAACTTATCCGGGCCATAACTACATCCCTTTACTTTTAAGGGAGATCAAATTTTACACAATGGTTGTTCATGACTCAAGGGTGTATCATAACCTTGAACAAAGGTCATACTTACAAGGTCAAGGCCACAATGTATGCATACCTAATTCTTGTCCGAGTCGTACCGGTAACTTCTTCCTTTTCAGGTGGTTGGTTAGTTGTTTGATTGGTGTTTTACGTCGCTTTCAACAATATTTCAGTTATATCGGGACATGGAAGCAGGAGGTTACCACGCTCTTTAACATAGTAGCGCAACCAGGGAATCGAACCCGGATCGTCGGCACCGCAAGCCAAGCGTTTAATTACTACACCAAGCCTGTCCCTCCTTTTAATTTGGAGGAAGATAATATTCTACACAATAATTGTCCATGACTTAAGATTGTGTTATAACCATGAATCAAGTTGATATCGACAATGTCACTGTGCACAAATAGCCAGAATCCTTGTCTGGGCCTTAACTTTTTCCTGTTACGTTGCTGGAAGACTAAATTTTACTCAATTGTTTTCCATGACTCAAGGATCTACAAAGTCAAGGTCAGAGTGAACACAAACCAAATTGTTTTCATTCATAGGGGTATGATCTTATATCAAGATTTTATTTGTTTTATTCACTTCCTATTCTTTTTTACATTCAAACTGTTGGATCTAGTCAAGTAGGTATGTTTATATTATATTTATCCTGTTTGTTAGAAGTTCATTAGTCTTGTTATTCCACTTCTACTAATCTAATGATGTTAAACACGACAAAGTCGTCTGGATTTACGGTATTTATAAATATCAATGAAAGTAACGATCTTAACTACTGTTAGGAAATAATGCAACAAATACAGAGATAATCAAATGTAAGATAATATGAATATTTATATTGTTATATGAATTGGATTCAGTATATGAAATGTTGAGTGTATATGCCCTAAAAGTTCATTTAACCTTTAGGAATATGCAAGGAGCGAGCAGAAAATGATACGTGGTAGCAAAATTGTCTTAAATAATGAGTTGAAGAGCGTTGACGTCAAATTGAATGAAGATTTACGTCGTTGTTTTTCAACAAACCGAGGAGAATTGACCTTTCATCGAGGAAGTTAGTTTTTGCAAAGAGAATGTAAGATTTATATCTTCTCTCCTCGGGAATGGTAATTACTTAGATGTGGTGAATCTATTCACATAAGACATGTTTGAATAATCTCCATAAATAATGATATATTGAGGAATAAAAAATAACGTCTTTATACATTTACAAAGGGTTGCGATTATCGCACATAATATATAACACCATGTATTACACATTTTTATGCTTAGGACCTTAACGTATATTGTTTGAAAGAACAGTAAAAAATAATGTTATAAACATCGGAGAACATATCACGATTCACCCATTCTAGGAAACGAACATAAATAGTTCAATAGATGCTCTCTTGGGTTTTCTTGTTCCATATAATTGTCAATTTTTGACTCTTTTATACAGATAATAATATAATATTTTTATATGAATGGCTTTATCTCACTATGCATCCTGATACAATGGTTACTCTGAGTTGTTTATTTGGCATACAATGTAAAATGATAAAGGATAGAAATTTAGGTAGGAAATTATCTATAAATAAATTAATTATTTCCTCATTGGCCGTATAACGCCTATACAAAAGCACGCAGCAAAATTTAGTCTACATTTGTATAGACAATGTCCCTTCGATTAAAACATAATCTGGACCGCACGGAAACACAACTCCGGTATATATATATATATATATATATATATATATATATATATATATATATATATATATATATATATATATATATATATATATATATATATATATATATATATATATATATATATATATATATATATATATATATATATATATAAGCACAGGTAAGCGATAACGATACTAAAACAATTAAAAAATATAAACTGATTTCTTGAATTGGCTACATATTGAACGTGTTTCTTTATGCACTATCTAATAGTAAATGAGCCAAACACAAGCTAACAGCTTGCTAGACCAGTTTTTATTAGACTAGTTCTATGTTTATATTTTCTATCTTTCTTTTCGTGTTTTTATATTTATGTAAGTGTTTGTATGTGTGTGTCCTGAAGAAGAAGCAGATTGCTTCGAAAATTTGGCAATTTTTTAATTGTTTTAGTATCGTTATCGCTTACCTGTGCTTTTATATCGACCCCTTTTTCTCGAGCGATTTGCATTAACCTTCATTGAGGTTGATCCGATACTTATGAATAGTGAATGTTGTTACAATTTCCTTTTTTGTGCTTATATATATATATATATATATATATATATATATATATATATATATATATATATATATATATATATATATATATCTCGAATAATCTCTGATTGATAAAAAGTCGGTTTTAAATTCAATGAAATAAAAACAAAAATAAGTTTTATTTTGAAACACCTGTAGTTAAATTAAAAGAAACGACTGCAAACAAATTCTGTCTATTGATGTATAGACAAAAACCGATGCACAAACTAAATATAATCCGCTCGCGGTCATTAATAGATGGATACAAATGTTATATGTGTGATATCTAAGATATGAAACCGTTTACGATCTTGTGAATTTTATCGTATTTTATCCTCATTTAATTTTACATGTAACATTTGATTGGTTTAAAAATTAGGTGTATATCTGATCCACCAAATCTTTTTCTGACGACGTACTTTCCTGTATTTTCGTAAATAAGACGTCAGGATTGAAGTCTCGGTGGTAAAACTCAAGAGATGTTAAGAAGGAGTACAGACATAACATACCAATTTCTGAGGATAAATACATGTTTGAAAGGAATTAAACGATAAGGAACGAATCTGATTTGTTTTTGTTGTATAGAGGTATACCACAAAAAAAAATTACGAAATACTTGTGCATCATGCGCTACCGCAGTTTCTGTCCTTTTTTTTCATGGTATACCTCCAACGAACGAAAACTAATTAGATTCTTGATTTCAACTTAATTCTTCCAGTGAAATACAACCAGCGTAGTTCTGTCAGCTCTGTCTTACTCGAGGTTAAGCGGTCACGGATTAAGAGTCCTACCGATACCTTTTTGATGTCATGTCAGATGAAGAAGTGGAAAACCGAGTTTCACGGTAGAGGTAATCAATGATGTTGATCACTCACGGCGTCAGGCCAATCAGAAATGTCTATATACCGCATGTGGTAGATACAAGTACTATCACAGAGTAAGTGAAAAAAATCTATCAAGACCTTGTCCTTGTCTAGTATGAAAAATGTTACTTATTGGCCATTGCTTTATATCTTAGTATATAGGCGGGTAACTGGTCAGAAGACCGCCCTTTTTCATGGCATCTGATACCACCTGTAGTTCCTTTACTATATGGATCGATTTTACTTATAGACAATTGTTTAGTATCACAGGATATGGCAGGGTGACTGGTGAGAAGACGTTCCTCTATCATGGCATCTTATCCCATTTGTTCCTTGACTATTATGATCGATGTTACTTATAAACTACGGCTTGGAATCTTAGGTTATGACAATGTAAACTGGTGAGAAGACGGCCCTCTATCATGGTATCTTAGGTAATGGCAGGGTAAACTGGTCAGACGTCCCTCCTCCATAGCACGTGATGATATCTGTGGTTCTTTGATTAGTATGATAGATGTTAGATCAATGCTTATAATCTTGCAATGTACAAACAATGCATGACATATCAACAATGAGTCTTTTCGGATTGAAAAGAAATATAAAAACTTTTCCTCAAATAATAAATAATGTAGAAGATACGCATTTAGCGCATCATTGGTGAATGCCGAGTTATTACGCCAATATGAATACAGAATAGACGATCTTCATATTTTATATGATATAAGCGGCCCAAGACCCGACATGTTACTTTTTGCCAGGGTTTTCATTTTGACGTAAAGAACTAGATAGTAACGTCATAATTTAAGCAATTACGTCAAAATAAAAATCCCGACAAAGAGTTGCATGTCGGGTCTTGGGCCACTTATATCATGTAAAATATGAAGATCGTCTATTGTTATCTCGGGTCTTAGCTCGCTTTCAGACTGGCAGAGCACGGTTTGTCATGTTGATGTCGCATATATTTTTATATCATTATGTGTTTTACAATACCTTACGTGTTTATATTTTTATGACCTCTCAATATGCGATACCTGTTGACCCTTGTTCTTTACATGGAGGATTATTTTATAAATTTTTAAATGTACGTGCTTTAATTGTTCTGCTGTTACGATGAGTGGGCCCGTAAACCGGTTAACCACACCATTTGTTTGGCTTTTGTCAAATTAAATGACCATCCTAAGTCGGTATCGTAATTGCACTACAATCAAATATTTTTGCAATGTGTTATATGTGCTAGTATATTATTTATATTTATGTACTGTATAGCTCCATGGTGACTTCTGCCACATAACTGAGCCAGTAACTCCTCTTTTTTTCTTTCTCATATAACATTTTTATTTACAAATGTTAAAAATGAAACATATCTGTTGCTATCAGTATGATTATGTTTTTCAAATATTACAAAATTATTCAGTAATCTAGTATTTAATATTACAATGCATGCATGCAATGATGTGTTTAACTTAATTAAATTGCTGGAATTGATTTCCCAATAACATATAATGGAGTTATTCATTGCACTCGTTGATTTCTACAATCAAGTGTACAACTGTCTCGTTTCTTTGAACAAGACTAGCCTTTTGTTAGTTTTGCATGTAACGTTACGTAAAGAATTTGTTATAAGACATTCGTTAACATTGAAAAGGGGCTATACATCGAAGATTTGACATTTGATATTGGGTTTTTTTTTATGAAAGTTGCATTTAGATTTCCAAGAAAAATGGAGTGCAATCTTACAATTCAAGTAAGTCCTTCCGATAAGCTAAGTATCTTTAAGTTGTCTTCACATAAAACCAATTTCCTGAAGCCAGTAAATAAAGCGTATAAACCATTGTAGTACTATCCGTTTTTTTAATATGAATATGATAAAAATGCTGTTTTCATGTACCGTGATTGGGATAGATTTCTTAAATACCGAAACATTACAATGAGTGACGATATCAATCAATAGACCAATTTTCATAATGCTAAAACTTATTCCATTTTAAAATACTGAATATTATCCTACGTTATATTTAAAATTAGAAAACCTAGACACAATTCAAGACCGCTTACTCCTGTTCAAATAAATATCGTTTATGAAATATAGAATGAAAGTAATTTCTATCGCTTGCAGTTTAAAGTCGAATGTAAGTTATAGTAAATGACAAATAAACAAAAAAGATAATAAAACTATTGACAATGCTTATAAATCGAAGTCTTCATGTACTTTGGCATCCATGGATATTTGCACTGGTCTTCAAACATTCCATGGTGATATCAAACAGAAACAGCAATTGTGCAGTGAAGGACACTTTAACAGTACTTCTGCACACTATATTTCTAGCCGAGTTATTGTTTCATCAATACGATTTCGTATAAAACTTTAAGTCCAGGAAAAATGACATAAGTCATAGCGTTTACTTCTACATTTAATGGCATGATGTCCATAAACAGCGAAATGTAAGATACATTCTTTGGACTGTATTTTTCAAATTGCATTTGGCTTTAAAACTTGCTTTTTATTTTTGCTAATGGATATATCAAATGCGACTTTACAAATGGATGTTTTACTGTTTGAGTGCTTTCATAGCAAAAGATGTACTTACTAGTTATCGTGTAATCACGAATGAACTCAACCATTTTTATCCAACAGACATAATTATGGAAGTAGTTTACTTTAGATAAGCATCTAGGTCCTCATGTTCCTATGTGCCACCTGAAACATTAACAATTACGGGAAAAAATATCTCGTTAATAAGATTTTCACAAAGCCAAAATCTGCTTTAAAAGTCAGCATATAAGACCAAGCTTATAGAAATATAAATTGTTGATAACACACACACCAGACAGGACACTTTATCCGATTAATTCTCGTGTCATCATCCAGAAATAACAAATAATCTGCTTTATAAAGACAAAAACTTTGCCATTACATAAAATTAGATAAAGTTGGTAACTTTAATATCATACAATGCCTGGTGGCATTGCTTTAAACTGAAAAAACGAATTGAGTAAACATGGTTGTGCTACGATATCTCAATATACAATTGTAATTAATCATTCTCTGAATATTACATAAGATTTTAATGGATGCTAATGAAGTTTGAGCTTCAGTTTTTCAAATATTATCGCTTGGCTAGTAGATGGATATATATTCCCACCTGTGAGTTTAAAAACACCAGAAATGAGATGCATTACTATAATTTCATTTCTAGTCCGTGTTTGTTGATTAATGTTTATTCGGGTTTCAACATTATTTTATTAATATCGCAAAATGTAAGAAGATTCAAAATAGCTTCAGACGTAGTGGTGCAATCCTTGAACCAAGATTACTAGCATTGCAAATCGTGCCATTTACCATGGTAATATCTTTGTCCTTCCCAACTTTTGAAATTGAATTTTTTCACTATATGATTTTAACACAGGAATAACTTCATTTAGATAGATTTACTGACGATTTACTTTTTAAAGTTTTAAAAACTTTAATGTAGTTGCAATATTAAACTTTGATATTTCATTTCCTTATCTAAAGCAAATGTAGCGCAAAAAGTATTCGTTTAATGCTAATTAAGATTTTAAAATTCAAAAGGGTTGTTTCTTGTTCTAAGATTTTAAAATACAAAACACTGATGACCAAAGTCGTCTAATGGCGGTATAAGACAAAGGGGAAATATCGAACACTTGGATGAACCAAGGATGAGATCTGGTGTAGCGGAAGAGTTGAGGACTACCACCACAATGCGTAGAAGAAAAATGGGTGGGTTTATTGGTTTTTACTTCGTTTACTAAGATATTCTCATGCAATATTGCAGCAGAAGATAGATGACCAATCTTTTTAACACATTTGGAAATACCTATAAAAAGCTAAAACAATCTTAGGGTAGAGTTTGCACGAAGGAGATACTGCTTTCTTTCGTTTGAAGATAAACTTTTAAGTGAACCTCCTTGTGTTTGCGCTATTTATATGACTTATCTCTGTTTTCTCTTTTCTCTTCTGTAATCGTGGCAACAGCTATGACTATGGTGATTGATTGCAGGTTTTGTAAAATCATTGGGGCATTTTTCGACTCAGATTATGAGATGAATAAGACTGGATGTCCTTTAGACCAAATACTAGTAGACTAACGTTAAATAACAGACTATAAATCAAAGGTGCAAATCAAAGAGATAAACATACAAGCATTCAGCGGATACATAGTAATTAACTAGCGTCTAGGGAAATTGATATTGATGTTTTTGTATTAATTAATGTTTAAAACACTTTCAGTTAATTTTTAGAGTAAACGAAGCAAAAATTTTGCTATTTATGTATATTGTGATGGATTGATGTAAGAAATGCTCATGATTTTATTGCAATTTCCAGAAAATTTCAAATACAATGTATAGATTGAATCAAAATTATATAAATAATTTTAATTCATCTTAAGACTTGTACATTATTGATTATGGAATGTTTTCTTGTTCATTTCTATTCAGTCTTACAAGTTTTACCGACAAGTTGTGTCCACTGAATGTGAAACATTCATATTGGTGTGTATTAGAAAATAGAAAACAAAAGACATCTGACAATGTTGTATGACATAAATCACCGGAGACATGCACATAAAAAATGATAATATTAAAGAATTATCGCAGAAAACGACATTACAAAAAATTCATTGTACTGCAGTCACGATCTGGTCGACCTCTTGTGTGAAGTATTAAAGCATTGATAATAATAATGTTCTTAGTGTGATCCTCGAATAATGAAAGGATAACATTCTATTTTGCAATATGACAGAGGATTCTGATAGATCAGACTCTACAATTAATACCAAATCTAATAAATGACATGCGGAACACGGGTGATCTTTGACGATTCAGAATCTGATTATATCCAGGAAAACAATCACGTGATGGGTAGTTTATCTATCACCCCCCCCCCCCCCCCCCCCAAAGAATATAGATAAATAAATAAACGGTAATGCCAAATGTATGTCGCAGTCAAGACTAAAGGAAATACTAGTAAGAAATCGGTACATATGGCATGATAGGAGTCCCAAATGCGAGGATAGACATGTAGCATTTGTGGAAAACATACCTGGTATGTTGTTTAGGAAGGATTAATCTATAACTAAGGGGTGTCTCCCTCATGTATAGCTCTGTCCTTAGATAAATTCTTTGGTTCACTTTTCAGTCATTTTAGCTTCAACACTGCTCTTCATATTTTTATATATTTTGAGAATTCCAATCATTCGGCTACGAGCATCACTGAAGAGATATAACTTGTCGAAATGCGCTTATGGTGCACAAAATTAAAAGGTATGTATGTTCTATATTTATTAATCTACGAATGTAACAAAAGCTGAAAGGATCTGCAATTTGAAAAGAAATACAAACACTCTTTTGCACTTTATTCTCATTTTTTTAATGATTATATCTACTATCCTTTGAAGAACGTTGATATTTGGGTTTTGTGTTTGGTTTTGCATTTCACGTTTAAGCTTGAATGATTGGAATCACATTCTTGAAACAAAGAATAACGAAATAAGAGAATGTAATGATATTATTAAAAAAAGAATTAAGCATGGACAGAAAACTACAAGCATCGTTTATCTATAGAGAAAATGTGGCTATCATTTGGAGAAGAAAATATGTGACAAGATGTGATAGAATAGCCGTCAAAGAGTTTTAATGAACGGCACAATGTCGACAGTAGAGGAAGGATGGAGTAAAGGATAATCAGAACTTCGTCTTGATGAAGTAAAATTTCATTTGATATCCCAAACATTTCTATTGATATAACTGACATTGAGTAATCTAAGGAAATTCTTGAACAAATATTCCGTCTTTCTTTAGTTGGGTATATAAATGTAGTTTGTATATATTATGATAATCTCTTTGTGTGATATCAACATACTGTCAGTCATTATACCGTACAAAATCTCCTGAGATGGAATATAACTCGGTCATAAGTTAGGTTAGATGTATATGAAATAAAAGGTATCTAATTATGAATATTCTTCTCTTTTACATGTATTACGTAAAGGGATATGCCTGTTCCCATCATGTCAGAATACATTTAAAGAAGATATTAAATATAATTCCCTCAATCGGTCAACAACTCTGTTTGCCTGTAATTCACTCCTTATGTAAATGAATACTTTGCAGTGCTCGATTTGCATTTATTCAAATGTTACCTTCTTATTTGACGTTGTTTTATTATTCCATAATACTGTTCGTGATTGCATTTTTATGACTATTCTTGGGTAACCTGATGAAACTTGTGACTTAATATGAAGGATTATTGATAAATTTTGAAATATGTGTATACTGTTTTGGGATGAAGGGAATGTTGGCCTGTACACTAGTTATTCATACCAATTGAGTGATAAATTTTATTTCCATTGACAGTCCGGATTTAGGACCACAACCGAATGTTGTTTTTTATGTCGTTTTATGTGGCCAATCTTGTTTGTTCTGTATATTCGCGGCGACTTACATCTATGTTATCAAGCTGAGCTAGCTATTTCCTTTCGATTGAATCACTGCTGTAGGACTCATGCTAGTTATTGATGTTGTTCTAAGATTTGAAAGAGTTTTAAGGTACACAACAACAACAGACAGAAAAGGGTGATACTCCAGGATCAACAATTTGAGAATTTTCAATAAATGTAGATACAAGTATTTTTAATAAAAAAAGATGTTCTTGAAATCGACACATCACCCTCAAATGACCTTAAGGCTTGGTCTGGTGTCCTTGGAACCTTCTGTTCATTCATTACCATCAAGAGAGAAATATAAGAAGACTTTGGAATATTTTGAAAATTTTACATTAAGTACCACACATCTGTGTTTCCGGTGATAAACCGTAACCAGTGTTTTTAAAACCGAACATATCCTTAATTTCTAATTTTTACATTCATTCCGTATAGTAACTTCTTTTATATCTGGTTACTTTGCATTGTCTCGAAATTCCACTTAATTTAGATAAAAGTGTGAGGTTCTTATCATTAAAGAAATTCTTAACCTGATTGTTTCTAAAGATGTCAATTACAAGTTAAGTAAATTACAAGATATAAAAAAATACACGTGTAGACAATACCAATATCCTTATAAACATTGTAAAAAGCAAGACAAAAATCTCTTATATAACATTGTTGGGTTCGAGTAATTCAATTTAACAATACTGAAAGGTGCAAAACCTCGTAAGAAATCGTATAAAATATTTCCTTTGCAACCGACTTGTAGATATCCATTAAACACGTTTCTCTTCGAATATGTCGTATAGTATTTCGGTCAAATTGTAGAAACTTAGGAATTGTAAATAGTAAATTTCAGTTTTTTAAATGGCTTCCTCTAAAGGACACGAAATATTACGTGTTATAAGGATTCCAATATCGACTGACACAAATCATTATTCAGGGAATAAAATGATCTCAATCTATGCAATGGATATAGTATTTCATGAATCCATAGCAGGCCTTTTACCGAATAATAGACTTTCACAGACAATTGCAAAAGCACAAACTTGTTTATTATATGAAATTAAAGGGACTAATCTTTTTATTATTGCAAATATTCTATATTGGTTGTGTGAGATATGGTTAACCCTTCGGTACTTCTTCGTTGTTTTACTTTAATATTCACTAGCAAACTAATAACGCCAGCTATTAACTGTATGAATATAGACAAACAATTCTACTTGAGAAATACTTCTACAATCATATACATAAATTCATCATTAAATTTCATCTCTATTAAAACAGTTAGATGCTTAATACCCACGTGATGATGCTTTAAGACGAACAATTGTTAAATCCAAGCGCAAATTGCCTTTTTGTGTCTAAACAACTCTACTGATTGACTGTTATAACTATATAATTTTATATATGAAAAGGGGCATTTCATATTTATATCATCCTAAAGAAATTAATTATAAAAAGGTAACTAAGACAATTGTTACCAACGGTTACTTTTGATGTATGTTAAGCTTGTGGGTCTAGTATAAGATAGGCCGACGACGTATGTGTCAAAGTATCCGGGAGAAAACATGCGTCTACAAAGTGATATGATCTCTAAACAACGCGAGTAGTCGTCGTTCCGCTTTATAGAGCCACTACGTGATAAATATAATGTGGTCAATTATATTATCATATCAGCCATTAACGCCTATGATAGAAAATTACGTATGACATTAATGGTAAGCAACAAATCCTTAATTCGTATAATATTCAAGTAAAAGAGTACATATTCTTACCACTCATATAATGTGTTTCTAACATATTAATATTTAATAGTAAATATAAAAATTGAGTTTTAATCACAATGTGTACTTGAACATTGATAAAGAATCACCATAAACTATGCCTTTTGAATATAATATGTGAATGGCAACTTTCATATCACCAATTTTCGCTAGCAACCTCCCATCCTCGCCTACCTATGGTGTTGTGATTTCAAAACTTACAGTTATATCAGAGCATGCTGATCGTATGATTGTTGTATTCTGTGCGACTAACAAAATAAGCTACTGACACAAGGATACGAAAAAGAAGGCTTGAAATTGTCACTTAGGAAGTTCTAAGGAGAGTACATGGATATTGTCTAGTAGTAGAATGTCCTCCTTTCCAGACAGTGATAAGAAAATCTGGAGGATGATTATGTACTGTGAAGTCATTTTTCCAATCTGACAAAGCACTTATATTGATTATGTACTGTGAAGTCATTTTTCCAATCTGACAAAGCACTTATATGACATTACAACACGACAGGTTTCTACAGAACATTTGCAACTGGTGAAGCAAACTAGGAGGAGACGATCTTTCCAAAAATGTTCTCATTCCATTTTGGATTTGCAACCAGCACCACGTAATTTGCTGCGTTTTGACTGAATTTGAATATCGGACATCCAGAGGTACGCTTTTGTATTTGGATGATTATTCATATATTTTTAATGTGTGAGTGAAAAGGTAGGCCTCCATAAACTGGTTAACCACACTAAGTGATATTTGTCACTTTAATTGACAGACCTAAATCTTTGTCATCATTGTAATACAATCGAATATTTTTGTAATGTCGGTTTCTGTGTTTATGTGACTGTAATCACGCGTTGTATGCATGTTCCTATGCATCCTTGGTGATTTGTATTATGCACTTATATATAGTCTCTATAATTATAAAAAGAAGCATTTTGAAAAAAGAATTCTATTTCTTAAGGCAATTTTATTAAGTAAAAGCATTGGATTCAAATTGTAATGACAGGCATTGTATTGTATTGACAGGTATTCCAAGGTCGTTTGTCAAGCTTTTGATAGAATCTAACCAAGACAAACAATAAGAAAAACAAGTTACAAAAAATATCTCTAGTCAACAGAAATATGTGTACTTTACAATTTTTATGAAAGCACCATTGTCAAGAAAACAACCAATAAATCACTCAGAAAAAAATAAAATAGACGTGCGTCTAATTTAATATTTGCATTATGGTCTGAAAAAGAAGTTACTGACTCAGTCATATGACAGAAGTTACCACGGATATATATAGTGTTTCATGTGATGATATAAAAAAAAAAACAACAACAACACACACACAGACACACATAGACATCATAAAAATATTCGATTATAGTGCAGTGACAATACCGCTTTACAGGCCCACCTTCCCACTCACTGCAATAGCGGGAAAATCAAAGGACACACATTTCAAAAATATGAATATTTCTCCAATATTCCTTCATACAGAGATCAAATGTCAACAGGTGTCTCAAGTTGAGAGGTTATCAAAGTTAGGATACTCTTTTATATTCACCTTACATTTAACTGCATCAGTTTCAATTATTACATGATACAATGAGAAATATGATGCTGTTGTATGATAGGAAGGGTCTTACTAAACTGCTTAGCACAGTCGCCACGGACATGCAGAGCAAAAACCAAATAAGCACACACTTACAGTTGGGTGCAGTCCTAACCTTACATTCAAGTACACTTGACAAGTGCACTTCAAGTTTAGAAAACCAGTCATAAAATTAAGTCAAGTGCACTTGATATCGAGTTTACTTTAAAGTAATTCCGTCTTCAAGTTCACTATCACGTGTCACCAAGTTTAGTTTTCACGTTTGTTTATTACAATTATCCAGTGTCATAAAACACGATAGAAATAATTGTCTTATTATGTAAAATTGCATATTTTATAAAAAAAAAATTGTTTTAATAGAAAAATATATTCAATGTACTAAACTTGAAGTGCACTATCAAGTTTACTGCTAAACTTTATTTCAAATTTACTCCGATGTCGCCAAGAAAACTTGAAAAGCAGTCATAAAATTAACTTGAAGTGCACTTTATGTAAGGTTAGGACTTCACCTAACTGTACATACACGCACAGTCGGCTGTAATGAATTTGCAGCATTGTTTTAAGAAGGTCAATCGAAGTGAGAATCACCACGCATTTGGTGTTGATAGCCAGTTTACGAGTCCACATTTCCACTCACCATTACAATCACAGGACACACATTTGAAAATTTATAAATAATCCTTCCTAAAGAAAATATTCCTAAAATGCAGAGGTCATAAACTTTGAACAGGATAATACAATAAAAGAAACATAGAAATATGAGGTGACATCAACATTAGCCAGCCATACTCTGTCCGTCTGAAAACGAGCTAATGAGTCTGATCTGTAAGAGTCCCGACTAACAGTGAAATGAAAAAAGGTTCAGAAATGGTTAAGACAAGGCCCACATGCTATGTATTACCTTGAGTCTGAAGTTTAATAGAACTTTGCAAGGTTTTTTTACAGGGAAATTCAAAATACTATCGCTATGGCGTTTTTGCATAGGAGTATACATATACTTTTATTGATTGTGAACGATTTGAGAATTTACGTTACATGACGATGAAGAAGGCGACGAAGAACCCATTTGTTCATGTTCACAATCTATTGGCTAGACGTTTTGCTCAAATCAAATTAATTTGGAACAAAATTTGAGGCGTAGACACACAAAAATCAATCATCAAATAAAAGCATTGGTGTCACATAAATCCTTTTTGACACTTAGTTCACATTTCATAATATTTCATCTTGTTGTACACTGGCCGTATCTAATTGCGGAATTGATGTTGACAGACAATGCGTCACGGCTAGAAAATCCCTCTGTCACTATTATCTTAACGAACAGTGCACCGATACATGACAAACATATTCTGTAACTAAGATGGTAACTTCACATCAGTGTCAAAAGTAAATCTTTTTGTTGAACGCGCTGCTCTACTAACGAACGTGTTGCTTTTCATTTTGTAAAAAGACAGTTTTTAGTTTGACATATTTATCAACGGTACATAAAGGTATTTCTTCGCAAAGGGATTGACTTGAGTGTTATTATACCCATTTCCTGATGTTATGTGGCCGTGACACTTTCTACACCGTGTTTGTTCACATTCATTAATATATACAATGCTTAATTATATTTGGTTCGTCTGTATTTAAGGGTATTCACGGCGGGAATGGCTAGCCAAACATGAGATACTCACTCCTACCGGTCACCTGGTACCACCTCAGACCATTTCAGAGGTCCGTGTCCACTATGGTATATTGTTGTAAGTGCCATAGTCATATGACAACGATTATTTTCGTATTTTACTTCAAATATATATATAACTCATAAAATATACCAGCTAAGAAAGTGATCTGATGGAACCACACAGCATAATGTCCAGACAAAGCTAAAATAAATATAGAGCATATATACCTATTAATCCATATGCGCATTTCGACAACTTATGTCTCTTCAGTGAAGCTCGTGGCCAAATGATTGGAATTCTCAAGGAAATAAAAGAAAAAAAAAAAAACCCAAGAGAATAGAACGTTGAAAACGTTCGATCACATGGATTATGGTCATGGCTTGGACTATTGACATGAGTATGACATGGTTGCATTGGTAAAATAGAAGTGAATATAATTCATTGGCCAATTATATCTACCAACAAGTATAATCGTATAGCTGTAATGATACAATGATCACACTTTTGACGGTTCGATATGGACATCTGGTCTCTACTGAAATTGCAACCATAAAAACTTCAAAGCACATTTAAAACGAACATAACAAGATTGTCGTTTGAGTTATGTTCCACATACAGTGCAAGATTAATTTGTTCAAATCTCAACAGTAATTATCAGGTATTGATAAGATTCCTCTGAATGTATTATATGTAATGTAAGTTTTATCACATGAATTTTATCCTCTGTGTATATCTTATCACAAGGCAGATATCTCTGGCATTCGTACATGTTAATCATTGAATGATTTCCTTGCCAGATAATTTTGCTTGAATCCAGGAATCTGCATGATAACCATATGTGTTCAATCTTACCAACGTATCGTCAGACAATCCGTTTAGTTGTATAATGAAACATAACTAAAAATATGCAAATCACTTCTCATACACATGCCGATGAATATCTAGTGTTAGATTTTGTTATGTTGACAAAAATATCCTACATTGTTTTCTATCTTGTTAAGTGCTGGAATGGAATTTATCATATATATTCACTTACCGTCTTCACAAGTTGCTCTGCCGTGTACGCAGCACGACATACCTTGAATAAATACGAAATTTATTTCAGTAGTTAATTAAATTTGTTTTAAATGATCGCATTTGTTAAGGGTACTGTGATTTTGTTTGTTGAGTTTAGTTCTATAAAATTTGCTGTTGGGAAAAAGAAAATTTTATTTTAGTTTTCTTTTACACAGAGGTTTATTGACACAAATTCATTAAAGGGTTTTAAACAGGGAAAATACAGTACAGAAAGACAGTTACCCTTCCGGGAACCTGGTATCACTCTAATGTAAAAAACACCCATGAATATTCATCGGGTAAATTTAACATTTTTCGGAGTGGAATTTGTAAAAAGTTATCAATGGCATGTTACACAGTGTTATTTCTCCTTTCATATTCATGATTTTGAATTCTTCAGTATGTGTCCACGCTTACCTCTTGCGAGTAGGTTTTCTTATTTGTTCTTTTGTATTTCATGAGTATTCACGGCTAACCAAGCAGGAGACATCCAAGCTCTATTCCGATTTCCAGGAATTCATTACTTATGTCTGTACTCTAACAAAAGGCATCTAATTTGCCAAGTTATTGATATGTTGATTCTTTAATGACTTTTGTATTTGTTGGTATTTTTATACAAAATTTAATCGAAAGTGTTTATTAAAAAGTTTTATCTTTAAAATCTTATTTAATCAGGAATTTCTCTTAAAAGTGCTATAAGCCGAATTAGTTTTGTTATATTAACATCCATTTCATCGAATGACCTTTATAGAAGGCATATGACACTCGGTATCGTACTTGATTAGGAACCACAGAGACCCACATGGTGGTGAAAATCCCATCCGCGGATCCCAATGTCCCTTTTTTGTATCAAAAGTGGCAGAAGCAGAGCCCTCTCTATTTCGGTTTGGTTCGATGCATAGATTGTTATTTCTTTGCATCAGAAAAAAATGAATAAAAAAATAATTAAAAAAAACCCCCAATATAATTATAGCTATTTTTCTGTTAAAGTACATATAACTGTGTAGGCACTTCTTTCCAACAGATAAGATGGGTTTATCCGTCTAGTTACTATTTATGGTTTTATTAAGCAGGACCGGCCTCATATTATATAACGACATCTACGACCTCAACTGGCATTTTCCGGTTAATATATTATTGCAAACCTTATCTTATAGAGATGCTTATGAACACTTCTAAGGTGTACAGGGTGTTCATTCTTATATATATATATATATATATATATATATATATATATATATATATATATATATATATATATATATATATATATATATATATATATTTGATGATGGTTTTAATATTGTGTTTGTAATTGTAGAAAGTAAGAGGTGATCGGATTCAGCCGTAGGAGAAGAGTTATCACGGAAATGCAGATACCATCTTTTCTTTTTTTAAATGGCACCAACTCATCGCTGACAAAATTTCTCTTCTCATTAGAAGCTAAATATATTCTGTCTTTGCTCTCAAAGGTTAGAAGCAATTATCCCAATGGTTAAATTTCGCATTCAATAATTTTGCTTCAATAGTAAATATTAAAACATATACTCGTTTTAATTTCGACAATTTTTGTCTCTTCAGTGATATTCATGACCGAATGATTGGAATTCTAATAATATAATGCATAAATATTTCAAGATTAGAGTTAAAACCAAAGTGGCCGAAAAAGTGAGTCAAAGAATCAATTAAAGGGCAGAACTATGCTTGAGGAAGATACTCCTTAGTTTTAGAGTGATTTACAAAATTTCGTGACTGAAAAATTCGTGACACTGGCCTAGTCGTTATAATAAATATTAGAACATATAAAAATTTTGTGCACCACATGCGCATTTCGACAACTTGTATGTCTTCGGTGATGCTCTTTAGTGATGTAATGTAAAGATGATGGATAAATCCAAACCACAAGTCCAAAAATCATGAAACCAGAGGACATACAAAATCAGTGAAAATGAAAAACAAATGGAAAATAAGAAAATATGTCTACTTGAAGAGCATATGTGAACCCCTGTGATGGAGTGAGATCAGGTGCCCGGGGAGAGTGAGCATCTCCTGCTTGTTAGCAACACCCGTCACATATACCCAGTAGAAAGAGTCAAATCGTGTAAATTCCATATGTATTTATATATGGAGAAGTCGAAGTAGGTAACCTTCTAGTATAGAAGGTGTCAAATCTGTGTAAAATGATCGGAATCGGTCTCAGTCTAGAATATCAAGTAAAAGTCTGGATAACGAGATATCATATGGAGTAATAAGAGTCTCGTAACGACCGTAGAACTTCCTAAGTGACGTTGTTAGTCTAGCACATATATAACCCTGGTTGAGCAGCTTAACTGAAAGTCGCCTAGCCCTCAGAACAAAGTCATTGTAATTTGAACATGCTCTGCAATAACGTATAAACTGAGATATGAATACGCCGTATGCGGGCGATGATGGAATGTTGCTACTTATGAATGGAAAGTTTGTAATAGCGAAATTGAAATCGTCACGTTTGTCATAGAGTGTGGTGTTCAATTGACCATTAATGTCGAAAGACAACATAATATCTAAATACGAAGTAGAGTTACCACTTTCTGTGGTTTCTTTGACCTCCAGTTCACTTGGATAGATGATGCTAAGGTAATCCGCGAATGAAGGATTATTAATTGAAAGGAAGTCATCTATATATCTGTAAGTAAAATTGAAGCCAAGAGCCAATTGTTTTTTTCCTTGCGAAAGCAAAGACTGAAAGAATTCGGCTTCGTATGAGTAAAGGAATATGTCAGTCAGAAGCGGAGCACAGTTAGTGCCCATTGGAATGCCGACAATTTGTTGAAAAACCTTACCTCCAAACACCACAAAAATGTTATCGATAAGAAAGTTCAACATCTGGATGACAGTTGATTCAGTGTATTTATTTTTGGAATCAGAATTTTCCCTAACAAAGTAAGTTTTATCGTGGCCTATTACTATATATTTGAATTTGCGGCTACCGTTTTTACTAGTAACTGCATTTTGAATAATTTCCGCTAATCTGTCTTTTAATTTCTGGTGAGGGATCGTTGTGTAAAGAGTCGAAAAGTCAAAAGACTTGATGAAGTGAATTTTAGTAAAACTTTTTGATTTTAGATGTTCTAACAACTCTTTTGAATTCTTAAGGATCCACATTTGATTTATTCCACTTCTGGAACATACTGTTTCGGAATATCTATGAAGGCCAGATTTAATTTCTGATAATATTTTTGTGAATAGCATCGATACAGATTTTGTGGAACACTTCGAGGAACCAGCGATAAAGCGTTGTTTGTAAGGATTTAAATAATCCTACGTCCGCGGGTAACCTAAGTGTCATCTACCAAGCTGAACCTGCAGATAAAAAGAACAAAACAAAACAAAACAAAAAAAAAAAAAAAAAAAAAAAAAAATCCGCTTTATATCAAGATATTATCTCATCTTACAACACTGATGTTTCCCTGAACACCTCACTTTACCATGACCATGGCAAATTTTAATTTCAGCATGACTAACTACAAGTTTATTAGCAGCATTATCCCAACGTCAAATCATTTTCCGATTGTGTATTCTTATCTTGGTATAATTTTGTTCAGAAGCTAAAACGACCGTGGGATTAAGTGCTTAGTCAGCGATATGTACGTGTTAGACTAACAACGTCACCGAGAAAGGTCTATAGTCGATACAAGGCACTGATCATACAAAATTACATTTTATTTTACGGAATGAGGAATGTTTTCTGGACTGACCCCCATACCAAGAATAAGATATCAAATTTGATTTCGTATATACTTAGTATTTACCGGATTCGACGATTTTTATTAGACATAAGTAACAACTGTTGCTAGCTAGTAGGGGATGCTTACTCTCCTAGGAACCTTTTCGAAGTTCACGTATCGTCTTACGTGGTTTACATTTGGTTTGTATTCTTGTTATTTTCCTTTTTAACCACTAAGTTAATTTAACTATTATCTTACCTTAATGCTTTCTGTACTTAAATAGATTTACCTGATCTCATTTTGCTTAATGACTTTTGTCTCACTTCTGAATTTCAAAATGTCCATGATCTCAGCTCCAATACATCTTTGTAAATATAACTTTCAATTCACTACAATTGTTTTCGGAATCTACATAAACGACAGTCCCACTTCACTTTCCTATATTCATTATTCTAAAAATAAATTTATGGATATTTTTGCACTTTCATTTTCCTGTCTTTGTAGTCAGTGGGATGTTGGGCCAATTCACCGTTTAATCACTCCAAATGATTGTCGATAATAAAGCGTCATTTTTACCGCAATTCCCGTATAAATGATTCATTTGTGATGCCATCCCCTTATTCTACAGCGACTTAGACCTCTTGCTTTAAATGCAATCAAACTAAAATAAGAGATTAAATCCAAGATAAAATCATTATAAGATGTCATCTATATTCCTGAACATTTCACGAAGGGCTCATCAATAACAAAACTCTACTTAACATGTCGTTGACTCTTCCTATGAGCAAGTTAATCTTGATGCAAACAATTAGGATTACAAACAGAGGTCCAAAATACACAGTTCTAACTTAGTTAAATCCATGTTTAGGTTTCTATTGCATAGCAATTGCAGTAATTACGTGCCTGTAATATAATCTATTGATCTTGTAGCAGCCTTGACCTTCGATTAACCATGCTCTATCGACAGGTTGTCTTGAAACTTCTGATCAAGAATATGATGCATCAGTGAGGAGTATATATGGTAAATTTTAACATACAGTCAGGAAGCAAAGTTTCCTCCTTATTTCACAATAACATTTACAGAGATAAATGGTGCTTTGTCATTCCGGAACTCGCATAAAAGATCACAGAAGACATGCATGGACCCGTGAAATCTAATGGAGGGACAAAATATTTGGGATAAGTAAACATATCCTGCTTGTTTAGCGATATCCACTAAAGTATTTTATAACATTTTAATCCACAGACACCCCGTGTCCCGGTAGGCGTAACTGCCTCGGGTGGGTCCGTTGCAAAGGTCTAAATTTGTATGCAATGCATCAGGCAGTGAAATAATCGTGGAGTGACGTAAAACAACAATCAATCAATCAATAGAAATACACTTGCTTTAATCATATAAGTCCTTAATCTTAAATACATGGTTACTGATACTTAAAGGGGAAGGTGTAAGCCCCGCCTCTTACATGGACAGCTAGCGGATAGTGATAATTTGGAACTGTCAATCACGTAACGACTCATCACGCTGACCACAAGAGCGGATGACTTGTGGTCAACCATGCAAAACCTTGTGACATAAACTTATCCAATATCAACGCAAATAACGATCTTTAAAATTTGTGAAGCCACGGTCTAGACGTTTTTTAATTTCGGGTCAGTTAAATTGATTTCTCCGAAAATGTTAAGGCGTTGTTTTATAAGGAAAGGAAAATTTGCAATTAGAAATTCATTATGAGAAAGCGTTTTAAATTTAGTATATCTAAATCTCTTCTACGCATCATCATTCTGTTTCAAAAACTCAACAATGAACACCATTACTTTGAATCTATCACCTTTTTTGCACACAATGACTGGGACTGGACAAATACTCCGCCAGCACTTTGACAGAAGGCCTTGTGGACACATAATCGGCTGGCAATGAAGCCTCTCATTCCATAACTTGAAGGGGAACACGAATGCCCAGACTGCTTTTCATGACCTTGCGTGATAGATGATCGCAACCGACAGATGTGGTGACCAGAATCAGACGTCCCTCCTTGCCATCGTAATCATAGAAAGAGAAAGGACCTATACAAGAAGTGCTGGACAATGCCATCGTGTTATGTGGGATGATTCTCGATATTTAGATAGAAAGACTCGGAAAGTCAGTCTGAACAGAAGGAGAAACAGATTTGTATGGCAGTTCCATGGATATTGGGAGGAAAATAAGCCCATCTGTTTGTTTCGTAAAGTACGGGAGAAATATCTGCTTATGTCCTCAAACTCCTTCAAAATAAAACTCTCCAAATAGAGATCAAAACAAACAAATACATCAAACACACCACCCCCTAAAAAGTAATAAAACCAATTAAAATGAAAAAATAAAATACAACCAGAATTTTCATTACTGGGACTAAAGAATGTACTTTTCATTACCAATTCAAACCATACACATTGTTTACACCAAACTATAGCATGTTTACACCTCCCGATTACCATGCGCCTCCAGGCATACTCAATACCCCGATTACCAAGCGCTTCTAGGCAATACCCCGAGCTGGATACAAGCAGTGATTTCGGCGACCAGATCACGCTTCCAGCTTAATCACGTGACTTCAACCCTACGGTCAAAAAGTTTCCCCTTTAAAGTATACATGAAAAGATCGTATTATACGTGTCAAATAACATGTTGACCTTAACGATATATGATATTCCTGTCTGACGGGAGGCTGTAACTTCTTCAATCATAATTCTTATTTCATTGTTGAGTTTCTGTTTTAAGCCTCACCAAGAGTATTACACTTATGAGGTGACGGCAGTTAGAGATATTTGTACAAAGCTTATCATTATATGAGAAACGTTTTTCACTATGTCATCTAAAAGAGAGGAACTCGGATTCTCTTGAACGCAGCTCATACCCACTTGAGCTTTGACGTTCGGTATACTAAAAGTAATTTAAATCAGGCAGAGCCAAATGTATCTTTTTCTTGTATGAACATACATAAAAACGCCTTACTTAAAAGTGTTGTATTTGTAATATTTTCTTATTCTCATCAGATCCCATTCTCACCTCGTAGATCATTGGTGCTTTAAGAGAGCCATAAACGCAGGTTTTATAGAACACAGTCTTAGACAAAATACAAAAAATTTTAAATTATCTAGAAAATTTATTATTAAAGATTTTAAATTATAATATATTAAACAGCACTTATTTCGAAGTTTTAAATTTATTTTACGTCAGATAATTGAATTTTATTAGCTCGCGAAATGCGGATATGTTGCGTGAAATAAATTAAAAGAGGTATATAACTTCGTATATGTATTAATTATTGGATTAATATCTACTGTACTCACGACATGATATGTAAAATGTGTCACCCCCCCCCCCCAAAAAAAAATAAACAAACATAAATTAATATGAAATAAAAAAAAAAAAAAAAAAAAACGACGAATCCCATAACTCCATAAGGAAAAACGAAAACTAAACTAATTAAATTAAAGAGTATCACAACAAATACCATCGTGAAGTTTGAAGTAAATCATAGCAAGCATTCCTTACATACAGATATTCATGTTATATATTAATGAATAAATAGATAAAAAAGCCAATTTTTGAATAAAACCCCATAATGAAATAGTGTGCTTTTTATTTACGTATTATTATTATGTATTATGTTTATCGACTTATGGAAAGGATGAAGATTATCATCTATGTATAGTTTTAGGAGACGGGTGTCCTATAGGAATATTTAACATTATTTTGATAATAGAATATATAGTTAAGCATTATTAACAATATTGAGCATATGAAGTCTTTTACTGATGAAAATTAAGCATCTAATGGTTCTAAGTGAAATATTGGACATTGCATTTCTACTAAATATAAGAAAATATATAATTGCATAAATCTGGTGCACCATACGCTGATTTCAACAACTCATGTTTCTTAAGTGATGCTCGTTGCCGATTCTGATTCCAAGTATAACTAGAGCTGTCCTAACAGACAAATACCCCCAGCGGCAAAAATAGTTGAAACATGCAATAATTCGTCCCAAGATACATTACTGGTATCACCTGGTTCAAGGTCATGACTCACCCTTAGGTCATGGACAATAATTGTGTAAAATATCATTTCCCTCAAATTTAAAAGGAAGAAGTTACGTCTAGAACAGGAATTCTGGCTATGTGTGCACTGTGACATTGACCTTGTAGATATGACCGTGGTTCAAAGTCATGACACACCCTTGGCATATGAACAATAAATGTGTAAAATTATATCTTCCACCACAGTAAAAAGAAGAAGTTATGGCATGGACAAGTTTCATGAACAGACAGACACAGACGGACAACATGCGCCGTACAATGTGATACACACCTTTGGATCATGGCAAACAATGGTGTGAAATATTATCCAGATCCTACATTCTAGTAATGAGCTATGACCCGTGCAAGGATTTTGAAAATGGGTGCATTGTGACCTTGAACTTAGAGATATGAGCTTGAGTCAAGATCATGACACATTTACTGGGTCATGGACAACAATTGTGGGAAATGTTATTCAGATCCATCTTGGCAGTAAGAAGTTATGGTATTACATTGATTTCGGCTATGTGTGCACTGTGACTTTGACCTTGAAGATATGACCATGGGTCATTGTCATGACGCACTCTTGGGTCACGTACAACAATTGTGTGAAATATTATCTAGATCCGACAAGGGGGTAAGAAGTTGTGGCCCGGGCAAATGTGAACAGACAGACGGACAGTCAAGATGATTCCTATATACCCCCAAACTTTGTTTGCAGGGGGTATAAACATAGAAAAGGATACGGACACAATTACCAAGCTACTGAAAAGTAAGAGCCAAAAGACGAATATAAGGATAGAAGTTTGCACGAGGAAGGTACTCCTTAATTTACAAAGTCATGTCACGGTATATTGAAAGTATATATATTTCTGGCCAATAGAAAAGTACTAAAAACTGGGCTTGTGATAACCCTCGGGAGCAAACAGTCCACCAGCAGAAGTATCAACCCAATGGGAATAAAAAAATTTCGAGAAGATATATACATTTATTCATTTGGTGCACTAAATGCGAATTTCGACATTTTTGTTAAAAAATTAAATTATGTATTTAATAAATTGCTATGTCATTCATGTCAGTGTGTTTATTGATGAGTGTACAAATATACTATAGCACAACGCGTAATCCACAATTACCAATACCAAAGTTATATATTCTACAGTATTCATTGATTTTATAGTTAATAATACATATTTCAACTTATCTTACATAATTTTAGGCCGGCGTGGCCTAGTGCTATCGCGCTCGCCCTTGATCGGGAGGCCGGGGTTCGAGTCCTGCTTTGGTCATGCCGAAATCCTGTCTTTCGGATGAGACAGTAAAAACTGAGGCCTCGTGTCGTGGTATGCATGACACGTTGAGGATCCTTCACTGCTTCAGGTGGGTCGGTTGCAAAGGTCAAAATTTGTATGCCCTGCATCAGGCAGATGCCGTTACCATATACGTGAAATATTCTTAGTGTGACGTTAAACAAAAATCAATCAATCAATCAATTTGACATGATTTAAGTTTTTTCTTATCAAATATTTTTGTGTATTGTAGTATTTAGGAAAATAATTCGATAGTCGTCACCCTTTTATATTCATAGTCACAATATATGTACATATTTAGAATATGTCTGTATACGAAAGCTTTGACACAAGAATGTTGATTTGTTATCTAGTTTACGCTAATTCGGTAGAGAAGCAACTTGCACTGCTTTTTGTATGCACTTAGATTTAACATTTCCCATGTTAACAGCAATAACAACAAAGCTTTTTCCAGGCACATTTGTGTGTGATTTATTTTATGGTTTTCATTTTCTAATTCAGTATTTCGGGGTTCACAACCGTTCCTTTTTGAAACTTACACGATTTTGTATCTGTCCTTGGTCTTTGAGAATGATTAACGGTTTGGTACTTCTTCGATATTGATTTGTCCGACTTCTATTTTGAAATGCTGCCACTTTATTGTGGCATAATGCTGTGCAATCTTGTTATGAACAGATGTCTTCAACGTTGAAAAGCCTTATATTAGAGAAGGCTTAAGTATCATGCTTCAACCATGGATATACGCATGAAATTATCATTAGTGGTTTCCATACTTTCTGGTTACAAGCAAATCTGACTACCACTTTCTAAAACTATGACTTAAAGGATGATTTGGTATTATTCTGTAGTAATGTAATATTTCGCAGAAGAAATTTCAATCCTCGTATATATCCCGTTAGATTCACACATTTATTTCACTATCTGTACAAGTTACATCACAAAACGACACTCATTTAATCTCTCGGCGCTGAACCTTATCATCTGATATCCATTCGTGTCCATAAACGGTGTGATTGCCTCATATATCAGTATAAACGCTCGATAAACTTATAATATTTCTGTCAGCTTCGAGGCGTTTCCAATACAAAGAGACGTTTGTTGTCGACGTTTGTTTGTGAGTCCTTCAATACCATAACTGTATACAGTGAAGTCGCCTCTTATAGGTACACGATTACTATTAACGATATGCAGTCCATGGTTTGGACCATTTCAGGTTTTTGAGAAGCGATGGAAATCTGATGGAGATTTAACACTCTTTTCCAGTACAGCTAAATCGTTTTACTTCAGAGCTTTGCCACGAGAAGGAAGGGTATCACTTATTTTGTCATACTTAAAACGAATAAGAAAAGAAGAATATAAAGAAACCATCTATGAGAGCTCTGTCTCCTTGACCATTTTTCTTTCTCTTGGACCTACACGTGAATACTAAATTTTGTTACTATACATCAGATGTGGCGTATTCATAAATGACATTTGATTATGCTTCCTTTAATATTCTTTTTATTTGTAATTAACAACTGCTGTTTAGATTTAAACTTTGTTCTAAATATTAATTTATATAGCTATTAACATTATTGAAAATAATATATATACATTGCAGTGATATATTAACATAACTACTTCGAATGCCTAATTGTAAATTCGTCTTGATCAGATTCTGATGTGTCTAGACTTCTATTACATGGAATTCATATCTCTCCTTTGATTCGATCTGTTAAATTCTGCACTGACGTATATGACTTATGTTCAAAAATTAATGAATTTCTTACTTTTGTTTCTTCGTGATACAAAGTGTAAGTACAAACAAATTTAAAAAAAAAAAAATTACACATCCTATTTAGAGATTTTATTAACATTTTGTATAATTACTTTTTTACGACACTCCACGATTATTTCACATGTATGGTGACGGCATCTGATGCATTGCAAAGAAATTTATACCTTTGCAACGGACCCTCCTTCAATGCCTCGTCTACACGGGACGTCGATTTTTACTCTCATCCGAAAGACAGGACATCGGTGCACCCTTGGCGGGAGTCGTATCCGGGCTTCCCTCCGGGTCATGAGCCGATCAGCTCATCCACTGAGCTACACTGATTAATATGTTGTGAACCTCATATGTAAGGGTTTGAATTTTGGTAGACATGTTGCAATATTTTTCAACATAATCCCCTTCAGCATCTATAGACTTTTGCCATCGATGTTTAAGGGCCTCAGTGCCACTTTAAAGAAGTTCTTTACTTGAACTTTCAGAAAGTCATCCACTGCATGTATGACGTCATCTGACTGAAAGTGGGTTCTAGAAATGGCCGTTTTCAGTTTTGGAAATAGATGAAAGTCTGATGGAATAAGGCGGATGCTCACCAATTTGAGGCCACAATCTTTCATGGCAGCCATGACAATACTTGTGAACAGGAGCGTTGTCTTAATGGAACAACACATCTTTGCTGACTTCTCAGCTGCATGTGAGTTTAATATTTTTCTGTAACTGCCTCAGAAGTGATGCACAGTATGTGTCATTAATTGTTTGTCCTTTTTGGAAATAATCTACCATCAGGATACAAACAGCAGCCTAGAAAACTGAGGCCATATCATTTCCAGCTGAAGGAACATTATTTGCCTTCTTTGGCGGGGGTAAACCAGGATGCCTTTATTGTTTAAGCTGTTGTTTGGCCTCTGGGGCAAAATGATTGACCCAAGTTTCATCCAAAGTAAGACATCTCTGAAGAAAGTTAGCAAGATTTACCTCTAAAAAGTTCCGAATAGCACACGACAAAGTGCGCCTTGTGTGCTTCTGATCAACTGTCAGGAGTTTTGGTATCCAAAGGGGTGAAAGCTTTCTCATTGCAAGATTCTCTGTCAGAATGGAATGTACTCTTTTCTGGTAAATGCCAACAGTTCTGGCTATATACCTTTCTCGCCTGTCAGTTAAGCATGTTTGATTTCACGGACCATTTCTTGGATTGAAACAGTTAAAGTCCAACACCCATCTTTTTACGTACATGCAGCATATGAAGAAGGGGCATCGGTCTCTAGTGTTGCTACCATATCATTATGGATATCCTTAGGTGCTAAACCAATCACTGCTCTTTCATCGTTTTGTCCATTTTGCAGAAGTCACTTGCCTTGTTTAATTTAGAGTGCTACCCCGTTGATATTAACTGACCAAATGACACCAGTCTCCGGGTACACGGCCTTAAATAGTCAGGGAATAGTAAGGTTAAAAAAGAAATCCTTGCTAACCTCTTTCAATACAGGGCTCACAACATATCAATAAGCCCTTATATATGTCGCAATTATGTGATAAAGAGCAGCTCAGTAGAAAATAAAAATGTATGAATCAGTGAAACGAAAAAATGAATTTTTTTTTTGCGAATTTTAAAAAATTATCCGTACTTCCTGAATTATGTAGTTTTCATGACTTCGATAACATCATGGTGTTCTTTAACTTTACTGTGCACCATCTTAAATCATTATCACAACTGTATAACAATACAAGATTGTGCAATGTTTTTGGCCTTTTTATTTTACTATTTTCTGCTCGTTATCCAAGTCTGTTGTTTTTAAGTTTCTTTCTTCTGACAAAACGGATCCACCAACTTTATAGATGTTCCTGTTATTACTGACTTTGCCCTATTGTGATGTAATGCCGTTGGGCTTATTAAATACATGTTACAATGTAAAGATGATGGATAAATCCAAACCACAAGTCCAAAAATCCTGAAACCATAGGACATACAAAATCAGTGAAAATGAAAAACAAATGGAAAATAACAAAATATGTCTACTTGAAGAGCATATGTGAACCCCTGTGATGGAATGACATTATGTAAGTTCTAAATTCAATATTGACCTTTTCACAATAACAGCGGTCTTACAATGCATATGTTCGCAATAACTTCTCCTGACGACTTGCTACAAAATCTGAACGTAATGAACATTACTCAGAAATTGTAAGAGATCACTTTTCTTTCAGGTATGGAGTTAACCGTCTGGACGGACCATTGCGCATATACGGATTGTGAGACCGCAATTATCGTGAATAGATCTCTTATTACCAAAATGAAATGTATTGTGTTATACCTATTTCAGGATTTTGGAAAATGTCATACAATTTCTAGACTATCGCCCGTTCCTGAAAAAATGTCGGGCTTGCACAATCCATGTTCAGATGTGTCTTATACATTTGATGATTATGATACTATCATTGACTTATTGTTACTAACATTTTACCAACCATATTTGTTCTATGCCATCCTGTAATACCGCGGTTAGTTGTTTGTAATCTACAATTGAATTGTTTAAAGTTTTGAAATTAAAACTTATTACAACCTGTTGCTTAACGTATCAAGTTGGGAAGGCTTCAAAATTGGAATAAAAATATCAAACATTTAAAACGAAAATAGATATTAGAACTTTAAAAACGAAAACTTTGCTGAAAGTTGTACACCCTGATATAAATAGTGTACTTTCACACAGCTTTAATATGCCTTAAGCTAAATAACTAACAAGAAGTGTTAATTAAACTCATATAAAAAGATAAATCTTGTATTATGATATCAGATAAATGTATTATTCATATCAAATTGAATTTCTAATATGACCGGGAGCTATAATCACACCGTTTTATTGATAAAGGTATCTCCTTCGCTGTAAATTTAATATCAATACACTGAGATATTGTTTTGATGTTTGGATAGTTGTTTTAGAGAAAATCTGATGAAATTATAGCAGCAACAAGATATGTTAATTGTAATTTGTGACTTATCAGCATCAAACTATTCTCCATGGAGCCTTTTGCCACTTCTGTTTCTTCCAGGTATTGTTTATGTTTCTGATTTCTTGTTGCTTATACGAATTTTCTACCATTTACTCTTATACTAGTTAAACTGACCTAAAGGGAAATCAACTTTTTATTAGTCCCGATACGATTCATCATATTTAATGTCTTCGATTAGAAAATATTATTTATGAAATTTTCATTCAAAGCAGCATGTGACATTTATTCTTATCGGCAAAATGGCACATAAATACCGATATCACTGTAAGTCTTTAGAGATTTCTACAATTTCGAGAAAATATAGATCTAAAAATCAATTATTTGCTGATTTTGTGGATAACCTGTTTCAGCTTTGAAGTTCCTCCCTAGGGACGTATCGTATCTGCGACATTTCGGAGTTAATTTCATTTCCAGCAATTGTGTAATGAATCATCATACTTGAAAGGTAGATGAAAAGGAACACCCATATAACTATCTGCTGAAAGCAAGTCATATGTTTATGTCGTCTATGCTTCTAACCGTTTTGATTTTTGTTGTCAAAATAAGAATAATTAATAAAAATATGACCTTTTAATTAAAAGTGTTCATGTATATGTCCATTGAAGTGTATATTTACATAAATGTGCATTGAGATAACCTAGTTAATATAGTTTAAGGGTTAATACTATTCGGTAAACTTTGTTGCTACTTTTATCGGAAAGATACTATATTGTGTAGTAGAATAGACGTAAATACTATGCATTCATATACTTTTCTTTTTATCTTTACTGTCCTAGAAAATATTCCTTACAGAATATATTCACTTGGGAACACTTTCTACGATGAGTTCACTTCCCTCTGTGTACCGGAAAAATAATTATATATTGGCCCGGTGATTTATTATATAGAAAATACCTCCGGAATTAGTAAAAAGAAAGAACAAACATCTTGAACTTATCTGTAAGTTACTATCTAAATACCATTTGGTGTTAATTGTAAGACTTATTTTCCGTGTTAGACCAATGTGTTGAAATACCCCATACTGAATAGAAATTTTTTATGGATTTCTTTAACAAGCGAGCGCCTTAGTCTGAAGTATTAATTTCTTTATTTCTTATCAATGAAAAATGTACTTTGCCGTTAGTCTTCAATATTTGGGTAATTAGGTCATATTTATGTATTTTAGGACGATTAGTAGACGATGTCTTGGTAAATCTTCATGATTTACTATGATCTACTCAGTTCAACCAGCTTTCCCTTGATTTGAATTTAGTTAGGAATGTAAAGATGATGGATAAATCCAAACCATAAGTCTTAAAATCATGAAACCAGAGGACATACAAAATCAGTGAAAATGAAAAACAAGTGGAAAATAACAAAATCTGTCTACTTGAGCATATGTGACCCCTGTGATGGAGTGAGATCAGGTGCCCGGGGAGAGTGAGCATCTCCTGCTTGCTAGCAACACCCGTCATATATACCCTGTAGAAAGAGTCATATCGTGTAAATTCCATATGTATTTATATATGGAGAAGTCAAAGTAGGTAATCTTCTGGTATAGAAGGTGTCAAGTCTGTGTAAAATAATCGGAATCGGTCTCAGTCCAGAATATCATTTAAAAGTCTGGATAACGAGATATCATATGGAGTAATAAGAGTCTCGTAACGACCGTAGAACTTCCTTAGTGACGTTGCTAGTCTAGCACATATATAATCCTGGTTGAGCGGCTTAACTGAAAGTCGCCTAGCCCTCAGAACAAAGTCATTGTAATTTGAACATGCTCTGGAATAACGTATTAACTGAGATATGAATACGCCGTATGCGGGCGATGATGGAATGTTGCTACTTATGAAAGGAAAGTTTGTGGTAGCGAAATTGAAATCGTCACGTTTGTCAAAATGTTTTTGGCCATTCATACACGGGATTGATTCATCATTTTCAGGTCACATCCGTAAGTTATATTTATATTTTCCGTCTTCCTATTATGTTGTATGTAGTTTTATTGCTAAAATGAAGTTGTAAACTTAAACATGGGAATTGAATACTGAAGCTGATACATGACACTATTATCCGATTTAAGATTGGATCAGCTAAAAATAACAGAATTCCACCGGTATGTGAATGCCCATTTCAATATTTCAGGATATGGTCTAGCTTATTGTTCTAGGATAATTTTAACGAATTATTCATATATATCAACATACATGTGTTAATGTGAAAAATAAAATTCAGATGTTAAAATGACAAAATTTTGATTAGTCCCTTCAATAAGGAATGGATATATTTTGGTTATATTACTCCGTTTATATGTCCTATCAGTATTTCGATTTTATATCAAATTATTTCTTCTTAAATCGTATAAATCGCATAAATACACATAGTATATATATGCCTTTTGCAATATCCGACAAAGAAGATATATGCAAACTTTACTCCTGTATTCAAATAAAATCAGTGACAAGAGTTACAATTATCTCAGGAAAACATACAACCAATAGCGTTGAGGTAGGCAAGTTTTTCTATGCGTTAATCTTTTTATATAAAAAGTCTCACCCTTGGGGAAAATTTCTGTGAAGCGAAATTCCGGTGACAATATTCTGTGGGAGAAATTCTACTCTGCAACACCGGATTATCGACTACAAAATATCAAATAAGCAAAAAATAGTCATTATTCTGTAGGATTTAATCTGTGCTTTCGTTGATCCCAATTACGGAATATCGGGTACAAACACGGGTGTTTGAGAATTAAAAGCAACCCGTAATGAGATATCTGAATGTCAAAGGGGAAAATTAAACATTTTTTCATGATCACGCAGAAATTATTATAAAAAAGAAATTTCTGTATTATTAGTTGCACAGTGTAGATGATCTGATATAGTATATGGTGTCAAGAATGTACTGATCTCATGTATACCATATTCAGGTCAATTACAATGTGTATAACGAATATACATTGTAAAAATATACATGCGGTGCACTAAATTGATACATATATTTGATATGATTCGATACTAATTATGGTACTGACTACCCTGTCGTACATTTTGACCTTGTAGTCTACAGTGTGAAGGGAAGTGAATGAATAAAGAAATATAGATAAATAAAATGGACATAACACCTAGCTGTTTCAGATAAGTCGCTACGTGCACGCACATGCAAAGCAATTAAGAATAAAAGGGAAATATAAGATATCACAAAAATGTTCTATTGTAATGCATAAATGTTACAGAATCATCACTATCAATACGAAGTATCGCAACTACTAAAATCCTGTCAAGGTTGGAATTTAATCCCCTACCAAATCCAATGTTCTCGATATGGGCACTTTTATGTAGGCAACTTACGTCATAATCATATGACGTCATAACAGTCACAAAGTGCGCGTGTATGTTGACGTTATTTTAGTTGCGATATTCCGTACTGAAGTGACAATGGATACTGAATTGGTTTTAGCTCACCACTAAAGCATAACAATCAAAGAACACTCATTAAAATTCATAAATACTCCTTGATAGATAATGTGATGGAGACATATTTGCGAGATTAACGCCCTCACTAGTGAGCTAGCTTTTAAGGCAATGTGGTTTAAATCGCTCAGCTTTGTTGCAAAGTTAAACAACGTCGAGTGCGAACGACTGGTTGGGTAACCCAACGACACGTTACATTTGGTGGCAGCATAGTGACTATGGCTTTTGAGGGACTGTTCTTCTAGTCATCATATGTGGATAGAAAGGCGGTTGGCCTGTGGGCAGGGTATTCTTGCAATAGTGGACTAGATGTCTACTGTAGGAGAAGTCACTTGGTTGTCCAGAAGAACCCACAGGCCTAATCTTCGGTTGGAAGCTTTACAGTAGAGGGAGTAGTGTGATGGAGACAGATAAGCGAGTTTGAGACGCTCGCTAGTGAACTAGCTTTTCTAGCGATGTGGTTTACCTCTACCAGCATTGTTGCAAGTTAAGCAAAACCGAGTGTGGTCAGTGCTTGTATAGGTGACCCGCCGACACGTTACAATAACAAAAATTAGCTGAGTTCTGAAAGGTCATAGAAGTATCGGAATATATATACGTATATTAATGTGGTGTACCATATGCACATTTGACTAATTATGCTTTCTCAGTAATGCTCAAGGCATTAACTCGGAAAGTCGAAATCATAAATATTTAAAGAGCAAACTCATGACCGAAGTTACACAAATTAAGAGACAACACACCATTCTAAGAACAGAGTTTTGCATGAGGGAGTACTACTTAGTTTTAGAATATAAAAACTAATCTTATCATAGAATTGATTTAAATATAAAAAGATATAAAATCTAAATAAAGAGAAGTGAAAAAGAAACGAGGTTTCTTATCTGTAAGAGTCCCGACTAACAGTCAAAAGCAACGATATTTAAAGTCTTATCTTCTCTAAAACGGTTTCGATAAAGCTCGTCATAGAGACCCAATTGTCTTGTTAGAGCAATACTCTTAGAATTGTTGAGAGACAGAGCTGTAAAGGGGTCCAGACCTGGACTTAGTGGCTTTAAGTTGATCTCAGCCTCATTCTACAAATGTCAAAGGCATTTGATTATATTTGAACGTACAAGGTGAATTTATCAGAACATTTAACCCTCCATGGTTTGAGTAAATTGCCGTAAAAAATTTTATGATGTATTCCGCTAAAACCATGCTGCTGAAAAATGAACCTTCCGAATTTAGATAAAAGATGTGACAAGATCTGCAAACATTATCAGTACGAAATTCAAAATCGTTACATTTATCATATATGCTAGTAGTGGTTTTAATGAATATGTCAAAGAAAGTTGGAGTCGGGGTAGCTCACTTGGTTACGTGCTTGGTTATTTACCTAAAGATCTTGGGTTCGAGTCCTGCCAGCGGCTTATCGGTATTGTCTTTCGAAAGAGACAATAAAAACTGAGTCGCCGTGTCACGGTAAACTTGGCACGTAAAATAGCCCTTATTTCTATGGATGGGCCCTGTTCAAACTCCTTTGTATCGCGTCAGGCAGATGCCGTCACCGTGCAAGTGCATTAATCTTGGTGAAGAAAATCTAACGAACAAAATCCAAAACAAGGATTTTCCTTATAAAATATCTTTGCTTTGTTTAACGAAAGTTAAGTTGGATCTATCTATCTATCTATCTATCTATCTATCTATCTATCTATCTATCTATCTATCTATCTATCTATCTATCTATCTATCTATCTATCTATCTATCTATCTATCTATCTATCTATCTATCTATCTATCTATCTATCTATCTATCTATCTATCTATCTATCTATCTATCTATCTATCTATCTATCTATCTATCTATCTATCTATCTATCTATCTATCTATCTATCTATCTATCTATCTATCTATCTATCTATCTATCTATCTATCTATCTATCTATCTATCTATCTATCTATCTATCTATCTATCTATCTATCTATCTATCTATCTATCTATCTATCTATCTATCTATCTATCTATCTATCTATCTATCTATCTATCTATCTATCTATCTATCTATCTATCTATCTATCTATCTATCTATCTATCTATCTATCTATCTATCTATCTATCTATCTATCTATCTATCTATCTATCTATCTATCTATCTATCTATCTATCTATCTATCTATCTATCTATCTATCTATCTATCTATCTATCTATCTATCTATCTATCTATCTACATTTATTATACTGTGGTAAGACTTTTTCCTTCTCGTTTGTTTCTTTGAAATTTTAACTCATTCGTAAAACGTTGAGGATTGTATAGTTGAAGCTAGTGCGTCAAATGAAAATTTGAGATGAGTAATTAAATAATATAATACTATTAAACAAATACTCTGCTATAATTTACGTAAATTGATAGCAAGCTTAATTTTAAAATCATTTACATTTAGTATAGATATATATAACTAATCTGATGATAATTTCCAGGTTAACTAAATAACCCTTTCGTAGACACACACCTATGCTTTGTGCAAATTGATAAAATTATTTCATGTATTCACAGATCGATATTCCCTTTATTATTTTATTGTCTCACCTACTCATACTCATAATTTTCCAGTTTTATGTCACAAAATTAATTGTAGTTCAGAGCCTTAGCGTTTTCAATCTTGCATCACCGAGTCAAGGGCAATGATTGTTATAGAAGCTTCTCTTGAAACGTTGAACCAGTCGAGCATGATAATGAAGATCTCATTATATGGTTCGTATGTTATATTTGCTTATCCCTGCATACCGGAATCCAAAAATAACCCATACTGATTGCTAGATAGGCCTACTGAACGTGAATATATTATTCAAATTATTTCCATGTTAACCAGCATACGTACGACACAACTGTTTCTGCTGATATTATGGATGGTGAACAATTCAAGGACTTAAACGTCACTTTACCTCGAATGTTCAACCAACTGTATCCTCCTTCAATCTAGTTGTAGAAGTGAAGTATATCATACAAGTTTTATCAGTGTAACTCTTTCAAGAAATAGGCGTAGATTGCGGGCGTATATAGGCGTAGATTGTGGGTGTATAGACATATTTGTACATGCATGCAGGGGTGTAGATAACACACTCATTGTATTTAACCATTCATTATAAGGATGTTTATAAATAAATGAAACATTTTAAAATTATGCGAAAATTACGCGATTGATCATTGAACGTTGTCACAGTTACGTGAGAAATAGACTTAGTCATTTCAAAGACGAATATAAGGGCACATTGTCAAGCGATATCAAGGTGGCCGATTTGATTTCTTGCATTGAAGAAGAAAATGTGACTCACAGTTTGATTGTAATAAATTCCTAACGGTCGTAAAGCTAATTGAGTTTAATCAATAATGCATTACTAAATTTATTGTCAACGTATTAAAATTCCGACGTAAATGCATCGAAAGTGTTTTGTGAAAGCGGATTCGGTTAGCCCTTCCGAGCGCCTGGTCTTTTAAAATTATACACAAGGACAATTCATTTTGAAATTTATTAGTGACACCTATAACCCACATTTTAATGTATTCGTCGCATTATAATCTTATTGAAAAGTCTTTTGGATTTAAAATACATAAAATTTGTAACGGCTGGTGTAGATGGCCAGAAAAGGGTTGCTTATTTCTCCCGAACACCTTGTCTCCTGATTTCCAACACAGCCAAAGTATAAATATTTTGTTTTTAATAATTGATAAACATGACATACTCACTACTCCCGAGTACCTGATTTCACCCATGGCTCCTTACTGACTGATCACACTCACTCATTATGGAAATGCTTAACATTTTAATTCATTTAATCGATAAAATATTCACTGCTAGCAAGTGTATTATAATGCAAAATGTTGGTAATAAATTAGATAGCATATCTTCTGAATGAAATATTTTATTTAATACATTTATCTGAGATTTTACAAACCATAAACAGTTATAACAACAAGTATAATAAACTACTCTTAATCAATAACGACTTATTTTTCACAGTTAATACATTACATATCATGCTCGGTAACCATGTGTACTTTAATGGAATATAAAGATAATATATAAGAGTATACATAAACATAGCTACATGCAATTCCAAGGACTCATAAATCTACATCCTATTCATATTGTTTGCATGAGAAAGTGGGCATGTAAACCGGAATTTGCCGCCAAATAAGTAACGATGGTAACTACAATTGACCGTCTAAAGTAGGTACCTCACCAATTTTACAGTCATGTATTTTGTGATGCCTTCTTGTTTTCTCTGCATGTCACTAGCGACATTAGTCATATACTTAGATGTATTTTATCTTTCTTCTTAAAGAAAAACAAATGTCAAAATCTTAACATTTCTTCCTAAAGTAAGGTGAAAAAGACAAAACATTTTAAATTTTTGTCCCTGCTAAAGGTTCCAAAGTTATTTCTAATATAAGAGCTAATAAAGGCAGTGTGAACTCATGCTATGGTAAATAATTATCTCAATATAGTTTACTTTTAATCGATATCGTCAATCTAGACATCTACACACATTTCATATTATGTTCAACACCATTTGAGTACCGTTTGTTACTCCGTTGACCGTCTTAAGTCGGTACGCATCTGTCGTACAATAAATATATTTATAATGTCATTGCATGTATTTCATTTATTGTACATCTCTTTGGTAACTTCTGTCCTGTAGCTGAGCCAGATGTAATATCAATCTCATTCCATTCAACAAATCTCCTTTGAAAAACTCTTCACAAGTTTCGTAAGTTTATTATTTAAACATAACACACTATAATGTACGCTGAATATATGGAGTCAAATATATAATAAAATTCATTTCTTAACAGGGAATAAAATTCATTCTATTTTTTAAAAAGTTCCTTTTTACAAAAACGCATATTCTCCCATATAACAGCATTACTATCCTTTCCTAAAACACAGAAGACCTATTTCAAATTCAGTTTCGCCCTTTTAATGACCTATGTAACAATATTAAAATGTTGTTTTTACTACTATGCCGCATTTCAACACGACACAGTCTGTTACATTTCTGGTTTTAAAAATAATATGACGTGACTCATCATATCTGATGTTAATTCAGTTACAAAGTAATTAAAATTATGTTTCGATGAAAAAAAAAAATACGTATCTGCTATATTTGACCAAAAATGTTTTGCTTTATATTTCATGTTCTGAGAACATCATCTTAATTATAAATGAACTATATAAAACACAAATGCTATACAAAATAGAAAGATATACGATATACAGTAAAGCGCTATGAACAACAAACAAGATGACATGTTTATGGCGATTGTAGGTTTAGGGTTATATATAGTCATATAAACAATATACAAGAGAACGAAAACATCTATATAACAAATTAAGTAAATGATAAATAGCACAAAATGTCACTAACTATATTCAGATTGACAGCAAATTTCTGCTTTAAAAAACAAACAAACCAAAAAAAACAAAACATACTTACATTACATTATTTACAACACCATCAAATGCAACTTTTATTAAAGGCATTATCAAACATCTTCTTGCAAAGTTTGACTTTCCTTATCTACGTATGTTCCTCCACTAAAATCGTTTAGAGAGCTTCCACTGCCTGTTTTCGCCACGACACCATTTTCAGCTTGTGTGAACATCGTTGTCATTTCAAATTTCTCTGCGTTGGTATTTCTTTGTCGTGTATTGTTTCGTTTATCATTGGTTTTAGGAAATACACTTGTTTCATTACACAAGCTCTTATTTATATCTGATAGAGTAGTGCATTGAAAAGCCTTTACAAAACTTCTTCGAAAATTCTCACTCAGAAATGCATACAATACTGGATTCAACATACTGTTGGCGTAAGACAAAACAGTAAATCCGTTAAATAAATATATTTCCCATTCTTGTGTGTCGTGATCTCGGTTTTGAAATGTTAAATTAATCTGAAATACCCAGTATGGCAACCAGCATACAACATATACGGAAATGACGGCCAATACCATTCGCGTGACCTTTCTGTGGGACCTCTTTTTTTCCTTGGATTTCACTTTAGGGCCAACATGCCTTAGTCTTACAATTACCGAAATGTAAAGGACGGTTATTAATGAAAGAGGAATTGCGAATCCAAGAAGAAATGTATACCACGTGAAGGCTTTGTCTGCCGGAATCGGTTGTCCCCTTGGCCATTTGATAGTACAAGTCTCGTAATCCGGTCTATATCTGTTAGGAACCGTCGTTGAATATAAGATTATCGGTAGCATTACCAGAAATGAAATTGACCACATGCAGAGGCATATGAAGAAGGCAATGGTTGTGTTACGATATCGGCTGGACCGAACAGGGTGGCATACAGCAAGGTACCGGTCTGCGCTCAGAGCAGTGAGCTGAAACACGCTGGTAAAGAAGTTTATTGAGAACAACACGAAATATATTTTACACATTGCCGTCCCGAAGATCCAATGTCTCAGTATTGTTGTCACCAGTAGAAATGGCAAGCTAGCCAAAAATAAGGCATCGGAAATGGCAAGGTTGAGAATATACAAATTTGTAACGGTCTTCATTTTTGCGAAACGTGTGACAACATAGATAACAAGAGCATTTCCCGCCATGCCTGTTAAAAAAATTATGCCATATGACGTCACCAAGACACCTGTTCTGACGGTGAATACTGGAGGAGATTGCGAAGAATTGTTCGATTGTGCATCGCTGTCACAATTATAGTAATCAAAAACTACCGAGACATTCGAAACATTATCTGAAGTTGATGTAAGTTGGAATGATGAAGTTGACAGATCCATGATTTCAAAATATAGTGAAAAGCATTTAATACTCACAAAAAGTGTTTAATCCTTTTTCCATGACACAATATCTTTTGCACTGTTCTACAGTAACTTTAGAAAATATTTTACAGTTAATCAAAATCCTCCAATACTTTTATCAGTAATTAAAACAGTAACTGCTAATTATTTACGCTTATTCATTCCGGTATATTGTTACAATAAAGTATTAGTAATTGTATCAATTCATCCATACAATACTGTGCTCCTTGACGGCAGCAACGAAATGCTTACAGTACTATCTCTCACTGCTCTGTAAAACCAACACGGCACTGTAAATATGAATGCATTGATTATCATGTGAGCTATATTGAGTTGATATTGCGCTCTTAGATAGAAAAGGGGAATAAGATACTTTTAACAGAGAAGGCGTAATCGGATCCTAAATTCTGTGGGGGAAATAAACACTTTGTCAATTGTAACTATTGATTAAATTAATGCTTTAAGCAGTACTGAAATGACGAGTGTTTATATATACATGTATGTTACCTGAGGAAATTTTTATCATTGTTTATGAGTTTATTTTCAGTTAATTTTGGAATAGCTTAGCTTACATATTTTGCTTTTTAGGGGTTTATTCTCAATTAAACTTTAAGTCTTAATTTTAAATCACACAGGTAACTTACATACGTATCCGAGCAGTCACAAGGGGACATCGGTAACTTCAGCATTAATGATTTTCTAGCAATTTTCATTTATTCATATACTCGTTTGTAAACACTGCTAATACAGGTTGTACACACACACACACACACACACACACACACACACACACACACACACACACACACACTCCAAATGAGAAACCGTGTTGTACACACACACACACACACACACACACACACACACACACACACACACACACACACACACACACACACACACTCCAAATGAGAAACCGTGTGTACTGCATTTTACTGAAATTTGACCGACAAAACTAAATGGTGTAATAAATTGAAATTTGATGAAAAAAAATGACACCCTGACTCGGTTGTATGAGAAAAGTCATTACTGACATGTACAACATAGGGAAATAACCACACGAAAGATACCACAATACAGAACATAGGAAAATAACCACACGTATGACACCACAATACACAGGAAAATAACCACACAAAGGACATCACAACGCAGAGCATAGTAAAAGAACCACACGTATGACACCACAATACAGAACACAGGAAAATAACTACACGAAGGACATCACAATGGAGTACATAGAGAAATAACCATACGAAGGACATCACAATGCAGAAGAGAGGGAAATAACCACACGAAGGATATCACAATGCAGAGCATATAGAGATAACCACACGAAAAACACCATAATACAGAACAAAGGGAAATAACCACACGAAAGACATCACAATGCAGAACATAGAGAAATAACTACACGAAAGACACCACCAGTGCAGTTATGCGACTGTGGTACAGATAGTAATTCAATAGAAATGCAGATGTGGTACCAATTAAGTTTAATGACATGCAAGGTATTTAATTATCTTAGAAAGTATTCCTAATATTCGATGAATATGGTGTGTTTTCTTTTATCTTTTGTTGGCTTAAGAATGACTGTTTGTTGCCCAAACTATGTATGTATGTTCCATATTTTTCATGGTATTCCAGTGAACTTTATTATTACATTGTATGGTTGTATTATACTTATAAAATACGATTGATTGATATATTTTTGTTTTACGTCACACCATGAATATTTCACGTATATGGTGACGGCATCTGCCTGATGCGGGGCATGACCAGAGCGGGACACGAACCCCGGCCTCCCGATCAGGAGTCCGACGCGATACCACTAGGCCACGCCGGTTTTATATAAAATACGAAAGTAACTGGTGTCGCATTATTATGGCACTAACAACAAGGTACCACAGTGGGCATTCACGGAACCCTGAAATTCATAGGTGAGACCAGTGCCCGGGAGGAGTGAGCGTCTCCGGTTTGGCTGGCCACATCCGCCGTGTATGCCCTTACATACAGACGAAACATATATAATTCAACACTGTACATATACATGAATGTGAACAAACACTGTGTGGAAAGTGTCACAGTCACAATAACATCAGGAAAAAGGGTATAACAACACTTAAATAAGCACAGAAGTTTTTCGTTCCCATGAATAAAGAGAGAACAGCTCATTAACATTACACAGAGAAAGGTTTAAAGGAAAATAACCCTGATTCGATAATAAGAGACAAGCCTATGACCATCCTTCCTATGAGAATCGTTTTATCTATTGACTTTATCTATTATGTTTATCACAGACAGTGTTGGTGAGTATCTGCTAAGCAATCATATTCATCTTACTTTATAACACCTCTAATGTTCACAAATAATTAGTTTTATATAATTTTATGTATTTGTAGACTTTCTGAATTTTGAAGCCCTTTACTATTGTCACAAAAACCAATTCGCATTGCCTTGAAGAATAATAATGACAAGATTCAATCCATCTTTCTCAAGGAAATCACGGCAACAGAATGATTTGGCTATGCTGTATTGATGTAGATGATCTAATGAATAAAAGAGGATGCATTCATGAATAGATAAGGAATTTTCTATCGATGCGAACACAGAGAGTACTGGTGGAAAGCCATTTCTCACCAACCACACCTGTCACATCTGGGATGCCACTGGGAACAGTCCTCGACCCATTACTTTTCCTAGCATACATCAACGACTGCCAAGCAAAGTCAAATCTACAGCCAGACTGTTTACATAACGGCCTCCTGTACAGATCCATACCCACAGAAGCCGACACCAAACAACTTTATCTGACTGGCTCATGCATTTCAACCCTGACAAGTGTGAAATGATCCATATAACAACCAAACGGAAGCAGCTGGAAACCCCATACTACATACATGGGAAGATATTAACGAGTACCAACAAAGCCAAATACCTTACAGTCAACTTTACCAACAACTAGTCATTGAATCACCACATCGACACCATATGTAAGAAGGCAAACAACACCTCAGCATTTTTACGAAGAAAGTTGTCTTCATGTCCAAGAACCATCAAGAATAAATGCTACAAAACCTTTATCAAACCCCAGGTAGAATATTAGAATATGCATCTACATTTTGGGACCCTCATACAAGAAGAACATCGACAAGATCGAAGCAGTACAATGAAGAGCAGCAAATCTTACCAACAATAACTACAATCCTACTAGTAGTGTCATAGCCATAATAACCCGGCTCAAATGGGACAGTCTGCAACAACAAAGAATTGGAATCAAATCCACTATGATGTACTGCATTGTCCACTGCTTAGTTGCCATCCCAATGCCTCCTCATTTCACCAAGATATGAGCAGGCACAAGGGGACATGACTGCCGGTATAGGATCCCATACAGCCGAACCACCATCCACAAATAGTTCTTCTTTCCCTCCACCCTCAGGCTATTGAATCATCTGCCAGCACAGTTCACAGAAGCAGAGTCTTTTGAGACCTTCAAAACCAGGATCCAATTTTTCTATAGTGCCATAAGACTTAAAGTTCATATTTCAGCCGCTTTTTATATTGTAAATACTGACGTGGACTTTCCCTCACGCACACGTTTTTATCGTAGTAAGATGATGCCGCATTAGCGGTCCTTTTCTTATCGGAATAAAAAAAAATTACACATTTTCGGCCACTTGGTCTTTATCAAATGAAATATTCGATATTAAAAATGTGTGCAGTGTATTGCACTAAAATACAAAATAATGTAAATAGGTATAATAAAAGAGAAAAGAAATCTTATTGGATATTAATTTCTCATAAATTAGATATTCGTATCTTTCTGCAAACGTAACGGAGTTTAAAAGAAAGGATTCTGTAACGCAAACGCCATATAAAAGATCAAAGAACAAACCGGTAATGGGGCATCTTTTAAATCATGATAAATTGCGACACAAGAGTCGGTAAACATTTCAGAATTTCAGACTGATGATGAAAGAAACCTAAACCAGATCAGAATGATAGAAAGTTCCTAATGGGTGCAAAAATATGAAAATATATGATAGTTCAATTATTAATATCAGTATCATTTATTTATGAACATTTTCATTCGTTCACATAAAATTTGAGAGTTACATTTCATAGAATTAATTTGACGATTTTTATTGATCACTATATTTATTTGTATGTATACGTGTGTAATTATGATGTCATGAATTTTATTGTAATGAATGTATTTTCTATAACGATTTTATTGATTATACTTTATATATTCATAGAATTTACATTTTGGACGCTCCATGCATGTATAGGTCAATGAACCTTCTTCAATGTCCCTATTCGGACAATCCACAAAAATAAGATAAATATACTCAGGTATTAGTACTTAACACATATATGATCTGAAGTGACACAAAAATGGTTTATTTATGTGCTAACGAATATCCATTATCCACTAAAATTTTGTGAATTCATTTTCACATAACTGAAAGATAAGTTTTTCCTTTTATTGTCTTTGAAACAATGTACAATTAATATGCTTATTATTTTTACACATTGCTTTCAAGTGCTCATTAATTGTATCTGTGTTTCTGTTTAAAAATCCCCGCGGAGGGATTCACTTTAGTGTTATAGCATTTTTCCTGATGTCATGTGGCAGTGACACTTTTAATCCAGTGTTTGTTCATATTCATGAATATATCCGGTCTGACTTGTATTTGTTTGTAGGGTCTGTGTATGTCCACTGTAGTACATTGTTGTTAGTGTCATAGTCATGTGACACCAGTTACTTTCGTAGTTTACTTTGAAAATTATTTCAAAACTTAATATATTTGACATATGAGAAAATACACCAGAACAAGATGTGATGCTGTTTTTTTTTTAAATTGCGTATGTTTTATTCACACTGTATGGATTTCTATGTGATGTGCGGTAGCCATCTATATATAATGTTCTCGGGACTATATACCGGTTAATCACACCAAATGATTGTTTATCAAAGTCGGTACTGTGATTACAATGTAACAGAATATTTTTTCGACATCTATGTGTTTATTTTTATTATCCTGGACCATGTGTGTAATTTGGTGAAACATCTGTTTTCGCATTGTATCTGACTGATTTAAACAAACTTAATGCTCATAAAATAGTTCCTCAGATCCCACATAATCTTGTAATAGCACGATTTACTCGAGTTGATTTCATTAAATGTAATGACAGAATTTACATTATAACACTATTTGTTCATAATTTTATGACTATTCAACTTGAATAATGAGTTGATCCTTTTTTTGTATATGGAGGATTATTAAGAATTGAAAGTGTGTTCTTTGATTGTATTATGTTTATCGTGATTAGAAAGTTTGGCCCGCAAACAGCTAAAACCACACTAGATGTGTTCGGATTGTCACTTAAGTGACATTCATACGACAGTACAACAACTGCATGCCAATAGAATATTTTCATGATTTTTATTCATGTTCTTAATGAGCTTGCTTGAGCTGCATGCTTGTGTCGACTTTTGTTATACCTTTGAATGATGCCTTTTCCCTTTCTTTTTAAATATGTTAATATGATACATGCTTTTATCATTAATATCGTAAGCAATGCATACTTCTATTTTACATTCAGTCAAGATTATTTCGGCATTTGTCTGATTAATTTAACAAAAAATGCGAATTTTCAAAGAACCCAACCTCGGGCAGTGAGGAATACTTCACTAACAAAAGTTTATCTTGAATAGTTAATACTGTCTCATCCTAATACAGTGTATTAATGGCACGTAAGCGGTATACATAGACACCGACCCGACCATGTTACTGACTGACCTAAACTCGGCTCTGAATATATAAATCAGAGTGACATTTTTGTACTTTAAGAGACACTGAGTATACGCATATCAATATCTAATGATGAAATACTTGTTGATTTAGTATAACATACAGCCCTTATTGTGTATTGTATATTTAATCATTATTAATATCAAAAAGACTATTGGAAACTATTTACTTTTACTTTTCGTCTATACTATTGCTTTATTTTGTATAGATAAAACTTAAAATTTGCAGTTTGGTTATGAATGTTATACAACAACATGAATACGGTTATGTAAAATCCTTTACATGTCAATATTAATTTGTATACTAAATAACATATAAAAATGCTTCCAATCGTAAGGAAAGAAAACAATGCTAGAGACGTAATTTAAATTCAAGTCCTGCATCGCGTGGTCTACTTACACATGAATATCGGGCTGTAAAATCAATATGCGTAATTGACGAAGATGATTCAATCAAGGATGGCTTTCAATAACATTCATCTTGCACTCTGTATTTGCTGAGTTCTACATTATTATTGTTTGAAATTCAGGGAATACATGCTAGGATATAAACTCACGATACATAAACTCTGACTACGATGATATGATCATAAATATACCACCCTCATACAATTTCTGCAACGCAAAAATATGTAATATAAAATACAAGGGTATTGTATCAATGTGATAGGAAATGATTTAAATACTAAAATGAGAAAGACTTTATTTATAGAGGCGTACCAAACTAAATCTGTCCTTTTAAGAAAGTTACAGAAGCGAGACAAATATAGGTCAGTTATAGCGTAATTCATCTTACGCTATAACTATACTGCGTGTAGGCATGTAAGCTGACGTAATGCCTAATTAGATCAAGAAAAGAACTTGGAATTCTGCTCAACTTAGATTATTGAAGCCTACGTTTCTTCAGTGGGTTTCTTAGATTTTTTGAAAAGTCAGCATCAATACAAGGTGATATAAGGTACTGCATAATCAAGGCTGTAATATCTATGGAATATACCTTTAATCCGAGGATGTTTGTTCTACTCATTTATTTAATAATTTGCTGAAAATATCATAAATATATCACGAAATACATCACGTTATTGACAATATTTTACCTGTACACGTCTTATCCATAACACGACTGAAAATTACAGGATAATCTTATCTTGTACCTGATCTTACCTTATCATAATATTTAGACTAAAAGGACATGGTGGTACTTAACGCCTGTGAGTGTTGCAGTCTAACGTCAGTTACCTAGATATTCATCAATTTCATAGCAATTGCTCTGAAATTGTCATTCCCATACAAAATACAGTAATCTCCATGCATATCAAAACTTTGTAATTAGTTTGATCTATGGATGAATTTAAACAGTTTGGCAGAAAGACAGACAGACACACTCGATCTAATTCTAAAACAGAAACAGGATATTTTAATAACGAACACTTATTTAAAACAATTGCTATGCAATAAGTTCAAATAAATATTTTAAAAAGTGAGTATGGGATATTTCGTCAACAACACAAGAGAGGTCAAATGATGGGTATGTCTATATGATAAAGTACAAATAATATACGTAATGAAAAAGGTTTGACAGAGCTAGTAGGCAGAACCGTTAGGCCAGTATTCTTCTACTACCAAATATTTGTCATGGTGATCAGCATGCGACATTTTTCCACATGCTTAAGAATACTTCTACTAGGCCCAATTCTCTGTAGTGACGTATAGTCGATAGCTTTCATTAGACACACTACATTCTCATCCACTTCACAGGCGACATCGAGTAATAGCATCTTCTTGACATCGGACACATTAATTAACGACACATATAACCGTTATAACTATCAATTTATTCTTAAAGATTTTTTTCTAGTTTTTGTTATCGTTTTATTTTTACATCCGACTTCGAACTATATTATGATGAACTGGATAATGATGAAGTAATATTCCTGTATTTTCTCTTTCCATCATCATAAAAAAGAGTATATAGTCTGCATGGATGATGTACATTCTTGTGACTGATGAACAGGAAATGCTTTGATTTTCATGGCCCTTCTCTTTCTTTCTAGAGGTCGTTGTTTCGTATCATTCCGTTCCCGCTTTTGTGATATACACATGGATTGCCATACTTTTCATAATTCAGTGACAGATGAGAATAGTGTTTGATGATTTGAACGAATACGCCATTCAAAAACCTTATTCATTACAATTATTTATGGCTATGCAATAAAACTTTCTTCTTACCAATACCTTGATAAGGACATTTGAAAGTTAAAATCTTTATGATTTAAAGAAATACAATTTGTAAGCAGGAAATTCGAATCACTAGCTTTATTTACAATACGTGTGCCGTACATTCGAAAATAAATTATAAAGACGCAGTGCATAAAAATGTACCTTAGCATTATATAGAAATAAGAAAAAAGCAAGTATATGGTATTATGTCACCTGCAAGAACATAACATGATTGACATTCATGGACTGGAATTCAAAGATGAGAGTCTGAGAAATTGGTGTCTCCTGTATGACAAACAACGCCTGCCGTGAAAGCCCAAATGGATAAACGATACAAATTATTTCAGCACTGTACGCGCGACTCGAATTTGTACTAACATTGAAAAACAAAAACTATGGCCGCACAACATACACGAAGAACAAGGATGGTTTATATTAACACGTAGCGGGAAACGTGGAATATGTTTGGTAATAACTGTAACGTACGTGGTCTGTTTTTATCATTAGAGGGACGATATTCTTATTTCCCATTACGTGTTTGAAGTCAATGAATCAAATTATCCATTACCGAGATAAAGAAAATTACAAACAATCAATAATATTCGAACCCATAGTATCAGGTGCTTCCTACTGGCGTTCAATGTTTAGTGATATATTTCTGACAAAACATTTCTCCTAGCGCCTGTCAAATATTTGCACCTGTTGTAACAGTTGAAAGATGTATCAACAGCTACGATGCTTTTTTTTTATTTTGCACACTTCTTTGAAACTCTTCGGTAAATCATGTTGATTTATTGTGTTATCCACTGATATACTCGAGGAATATTACTGCATTAAGAGAATACATCCTTCACATAACAGAATTATGTTGTACAAACTAATGCTATTTACTAGTCAGAGTGTGGAGGTCATGTTTTATTGTGATTTCTTTTATAAGTACAGAGATGGAGTTTGACCTTGACAAATAGTCCAGCAGTAACAAAGCATCATCTGTGTGTCAAGAGGGTGGGGGGAGGGGGAGTGAACGACAACATTTTAAACAAATAGGAATAAACAAATAGCGCATTTAGTAACTAAAAATTACTGTAAATAAAGATTTCAAAACCAAACTCATACATACACACAACAGATGAGACAACCGGTACCCATACTGTTGTAATACTAATGTGAATGACAGAAAAAGAAATATTATTAAGCTGCTTTTGAAATATTCATGTATAACAATATGTAGAATTAAAAAAGATATTAAATTATATATTGGTTGAGGTACCTGTTTTCAACAGTTTGTTGAAGTGACTATAGACAGAGGTTAAGCAATTTACAACTTTAACTTCAACTATCCGCAAAAAAGGATGATTAAAATGATAAACATTTTTATGTTACTGGTGGTCTTTCACTGTAGCACACTCTGCAAAATAATATTAGAAGTGTTTATGGACACTGTGTAGATAACATGCGACCAAGCATCCTGAGTAGTAATCTTCTGTCCGTCCGAACAAGTAATCCAAGTAATTATAGATGTTAAATATAGGATTGTCAATGCAGCTAACAATGAAAACAGGTAATTATGATTAGCAAATATCTTTTGCTGACTTGAGAGGTCTGCCATAAAGATACAACAATAAAACGAAACGTAAAATAATATAGCAGTATACACAGAAAGAAAGGTAATTAATGAATACTACATCAAACAAGGCACTTACTAGTTCAGGGCACACGCACATCATATTTGCCAATTAAAAAACGAAAGATAATAAAACAAGACACCGCTTTAATGATTTGTATCTATTGTAGATTAATGTAACAAATTGCATCATTAGAAAAGCAGATTTTATCTTACAATGCTCATGCAAAAATCTAGAAAAAAAAAGGGGGGGGGGGGTAACCACTCCATACTTAAGTATGTACGTGAACTAAAAATTAAATATACTGGTTAAAATTGTTTCCAAGTTTCATAACTTTTTTTAAATCTTTTTCTACAATACCGGTTTTGAAAATGTAGATATATACTGGATTTGACTGGTTTCTGCAGGACATTTGTAATTGACGGTAATGCAAACAGGAGACGCTAAGTCTTCTCGAACATCTGGTCCCTCCTCAGTTTACAACTTTACACGATATTTTCCATTATATTTTAACTTTGAGATTGGATTAACACCAAGGCACATGTATTTCTTCTTCTTTTCCTTGAATAAAATCTGATCAATAGGACTATTTAACAAATCAGTCTGCAGCCGAGTACAATTAATACCCATCGAAGTGCCAAAAGTAAATGCTGTCTGAAGATAAAATTCGTGTTTGATGTTTTACACATAAATTAAGTAAGAGTTTTATTGCATAACCAAAAAGGATTCAAACATTCACGATGTTTTACGGTTAATTTTTATTATTTGACCCAGGAAAACAAAATTTCTCACAATTTTATCGTATGTATTTTATGTCCATGTTTATCAATAGTGAAAAAGAAATTATCTGATTGCATATAAATATGCATGTTACATAAATGGATTTTGTGCAAATTGGAAAGAAAATAACATTGAAATAATTAAAGTATGACAAATTTCTTAAAACGTTTATTAGTTTATATTTAAATCAAAGATTTAACGAAAACTTGGGAAAAAGCACCATCCGTTGCTAGTAATATATATTTGTGAAAATTATTTCGAAAGAGTACAACTTGATGTGGTCCATTTAAAAGTCTGCATATTCGGCGATGCTATTTTCAACAAGAACAATGGCGAATTTCAAATAACATGAGATTAGATGTTAGGAAGGAGTGAACGTCTCCTGTTGCATGTTATACCCCTCGAAAATATTCCACAGAAAACTCTTATATTCGGTCGTAGTCATATAGGAAATTTGTTAGATTGACATAAGTGATATTTTAGAATAGGGGAATCCATATGGTCCAACAATATCCTTGTATTTACCATATAACTTCCTCAGTGACGATTTTTCGCTTTTGATTTCGAAACCCTGTGTACTTAATTTATTTGTCCCTTGGTCCTGGCCGAGATTTAATTTGGATTAATTATGTATATACGTCGTTATTGTATCTGTATGTGAAATTGAACCTATATTGCTTTCTTTTTGATAAAACATAACGATTGTTTGAATTTTATTTGTCAGGCGTTCGCCATGCCTGTTTATTATGAGTATAATTTTAAAAATCAGAGCGGTCGTCAGTTAATCATGATGATTCCACCAGATACTGACACCAACATATGAGCCAATATTATCGGTTTCACCCTTTGTTTACGCAAAGCAGTGAAATCGACATATATTTCAATATTACATTTGGCATGCATTGAGAACTTTGTATTTGAAAAGAAATGCGAAATTTCTCCGAGCACTTAATGACATGGAAAGGGAGGTAATGATGGCTGCATATGAAACAGAACGTTATGGAGAACGAATATATATATATATATATATATATATATATATATATATATATATATATATATATATATATATATATATATATATATATATATATATATATATATATATATATATATATATATATATATATATATATATATATATATATATATGGGCGCATAATATGGTATATGTGATAAATAATACACAAGTGAAACTTGATATGCACTTAATGCAATATTTTGATATATTTACTTTTCAGAACACGGATGACCAATGAAGATAATTTTGAGAAAAGAATATGACATTATAGGTTGAATTTAAAATTTAAAACCTTTTACTATTTATTCATGAAAGGCATCTATGTAAACGGTTTCATGTCAAACTGTTATTTATTTGTATTTCGACATGTTGAATTTATTATTTATCTGTACATGTATTACTTATTTGCTATTCATTGCGGTAAGAATGGGTACTTTCTTTAGAGATTAATTTGTCTTCAAAACAAGGTAATTAATTTATACTTAAATAAAACGTGATAATATTCTTTACCACACTCATTAATGAACTAATGACAGGGATATTACGTTGTACGGTATATAAGATATTCTGTTTCATAAGAGATGAGTGCAGTAATATATCTGGGCAAGACTATAGAATATTGATGAAGATGTTCCTGTCATTAATGAAATATGCTGGCAGCGATAATTAACCATTAAACTAGTCAGAAACATTAGTCTCGTTTAATTACGATGTTTCAAAGGCTATTGATGGATGTTCTATTGAAAATAACTCTTGTAAACACAATCAGTTGACACATATTTTACTTTTGAACTATAGATTTAAAAACAATTAAACTGCATCGTCCTTCCACAAGGCATATACAAGAGAAAAAAAAAAGAGATTCATGTGCTTGTTTAGTTTAGACATATATCACTTGAAGCTAAAGAAAACGTATTGAGTTTACACTTATTAACCCTATATTTGATAGTGAATTTATACATAATTTTGTTATATTGTATAAATTAGTTCATAGATATATGATTTAGGGTCCCTTACTGTTGTTACGCTCCAAAACAACTTTATAGGTGTGCCACGTCTATCTGATACAGGAACAGAACATTTACTAGCGACAAGACGTGGCCTTATTTTGATAATAAATCCAATATTCCTTACGTTGCACAAACTTGCACTTACTCCCGTTTGCGAAAAAGCATCCATGCAGGAAACAAACGTGTGGGTGATTCAGACTACATAAGAAGAAACGGTTAAATTTAACAAGCTGTATAAAAGTCTGTGTATCAACCTCTATTGACAGAATGGAAATAAAGTACTTTTGCCGACCGTTTGTTTAACATAAATATATATGTAGGATATTTGTTTTATTTGATGCTGGAATGGACTGAATCTTGCCGGTGTAACGACGAATAATGACCCCTGTAGAATAGTGACCTATGGGTAATTTTTCTACATAGAGAAGTGACCCCAGTCGATGAAAACTGACTCCCACCAGATATGAGTTTTGAAATACATGTAGTTCGAATGGGGGAGATGATACCAGATCTTGTAAATGAGTTTCATGGTTAGGCAGGATTGCAGCCTTAAACGACACAGTATCCCTCTTCTGTTTTAAATAAACGCACAGCGTTATTTTCGGTTTCTTTTATTTTCAATAACATATAAATTACGGTCCGGTCTGAAAAATCGGCTAGCAATTAGCGTTTGGATCGAACATCTGTCCGTCCGTCCGTTTATTCGTATTTCCGTCCCACTGAAAAAAAAGTATCTTGCTCTGCAATAACACAAGACCTGACAATATTGAATGGTAAAATTATGTAAGGTTAATCGCCCTTCATTGACATAATGTGACCCATGGTGGGGAGTCTTGTCTAGGACCTAGTGTCTTATTACAATTTTATTGTTGTTGGGAGGGGGCATTGATGTGTCACAAACACAGCCATTTAATTAATTAATCGTCCCCTTTCAGGACGAAGCTTTGGGGTATACAGTAATTGACTTGTCCGTCCGTTCGTTAATTTATTCGTCCATCAATTTAACCGTCTGTCCAGTTAATAAGTTAAATTAACTTATTTTTTTTCAAAAACGTGCCGCATCAACCAATCTTGCCTCAGTGTTGTATCATAATATGGGATGACGCCAGTAAGAACAAAGATGCACCATTGATGTATCCTGGAATGCAGATGTGATGCAAAGAAGATGCTCAGCGACATTCATATTCTAGTTCATGATTTATGATTCATGTTCCACGTTTCGAATCAAGAACCATGAACTGTAATCATAAATGAATACCGTTCATTTTATAAATTAAAATGATTGAGTTTTAGCTCATGCAAACCGAAGCCTTAAGTGACAAAACGTGATCAATTTCGTCCTATCCATAATTTGTTTTCACTTTACGACTTCCCCTCCCTTTGACAAAAAAGATTTTTGAAAATAATATAGCAAACTGAACAGTATAATTCATACATCATGCAATAACATTTATGCCTCTGTAATTAGGAGACATAATCTGAGAATTGGTTTGTTTAGTTTGGTTTATTCTGGTTTAACGTCACGTTCAGCGATATTTCAGCTATATGGTGACTGGACATAGTCGGCCCGATTGCAATGATTGATCCTGCTTGCGGTTACCCACGCCATGGACAGGGGCTTTAACGTGTCGAGCTTCGAACTCACAACCCTCCGATGAAGAGTCAAACTAGTTACCTGCTCGGCCAACGCGGCGCTCTGAAAATAAGTAAACTCAACAACCAATGTTTAAAACTCTTCTGTTGAATTCTTCCTCTTACCCTACTTATTTGTTTGTTTGTTGGGGGGGGGGGGGAGGGGGGGGTTTATTTTTGTTTTGTTTTATTTTTGTTTTTGGTTTTTTTTTGGGGGGGGGGTGTGTTTGTTTTGGAAGGTTTTATTTCCCCCCCCCCCCCCCTTTTCGACGTCGACAAATTACTTCCGGTCATTATTCTACGGAGGTCATTATTAGCTATTACACCGGGCGATTAGTTGATCTAAAGTCGAAGATTATGCAACGTAAGAAATTGTATAAATTGAGTTAGTTACCATTATTGCCAATAATGTGAGACGTATTTATGTACCAAATATCAAATATCTCCTTTTTATTTTGATATCATGGAAGACTTTAAAATAAACCTATTTAAATCAACAAAAAAAGATAAAACTTTGGCAATGAGATAAAAATTGTTTTATTCTTTCTAGTCTTATCATGTGTGAATTTTAATATAAGATGTCATCATCACCTGACACTGATATCTGATTCGGATATTTATATCTCGGATATTTGATATCAATGTGCTACTTCTTTCTGAAGAAAAGGTTGGAATGTAATGTTATTGAGTCCTTACTAACACTCAGCGAGGACGTAAATCAAGACTTTACAGAAGTTGGACATCACCTGACATACAGTCTTAAACGTTATGCACAACGCATACGAAAACTTCGGTATACAGATGTAGAACTCTTATTAAAATTGAAATTAAAATGATCGGATTCAGATATCAGAAAAATTTTACATTAGTATAAATATGTAAAACTGTATAATTTTACAGCAGTACCAATCCAACCAACGCATACAATGCATTGAAATATAGGCTCCAATTTCATTTCTCCAAAATGAATCAGCCAAATCCACTGTCTATTACAATACTCGGAGCACTTGTTTAAGGAATACTGTAGCAAACATAAATTTAGTTATCTCTGACATAACTTGTTGCATGTAAGTGGGATGTTCTTTACATACTTGAAGGCGTGAATATAATCATAATGGATTAATTTGGCGCCAGAATAAGCATAGCAGATTTTGGTCCCCTTTAAATTTTGTTTTCAGTCGGTGTAGCCCGGTGGATAAGATGCTGGACTCGTGACTTGGAGGACCGTGTTTGATTTCCACTAGCGGTGCACCGGTGTCCTGCCTTTCTGATGAGACAGTAAAAACCGAGGTCTGGTGTCGCGCTAGGCGTGGCACGTAAAAAGATCCCTTAATACTTCGGGTAGGTCCGTTGCAGAAGTATGATTTTCCATGCATTGTATTATGCAAATGCCGTCACCATATACTTAAAATAATCGTGGAGAGATGTATAATAAAAGTTGATAAACGACGTATTTTGTTTATTGTATAATGCTTTTTTGTCACATAGAACCATGTTTATGTTTAATTGTCTTCCGCTTTTTGCGAAAGAGTGGGGACATTAATCTCATTCTTCTGTCTTTCCGTCTGTCTGTCTGCCAGTCTGTCACAAAACATTAACCTTGGTCAGACTTAAGGCCATCATATCTGGCATGCCTCGCCCCATTTGCAATACCTTTTCCATTGGTACCAAAATTTTTATCATGTGACTTTGACCTACTGCAATGTAACTTTTCAACCTTAAAACTTAGGGCTTTCATATTTGGCATGTGTGTACCTAATTGCAAAACCTATCGGTTGATATCAGAATTTTTATCATGTGGCCTTGACCGTGACCTTTGACCTACTTCAATATAACTTTTTAACCGTAAGACGTAGGGCCTTCATATTTGGCATGTGAGTCTGTAGACATGTACAACCATGATAGTATGTCACAGATCACTGCACCCTTACTGATAGAAACCCGAAAGCGGGGATCATATTTCTCTGAATTTGCTTGCTTAATTTGCTATTTCTATAGATTATCACACGTTTAGATGACAAATGTAAATATGATGGAACTGGGATTGATCGACTAAAATAATCATTTGTCTTATCTCATTGATAAGCAATACGATTTCAACATTTCTCTATTGTATAACATATTTATGTCAAACAGACGTACGAATTAAGTTATAAATCGCTCATCAATATATTTATATACTTTCGGTTTCTTTTTACTTTTTTTATTTTCAAACAAGCAAGAAAAAGTAAGCACTGTATACACTCTCTTCTTTAAACTGAAAAAGAATTGACAATACTTTTATATATAGAATAAATGTCTTATTTTGTATTTTCATGCAGGAATAAAGTACAATGGCTGACGCATTAATTAGATATAATGCGCGTCATAAATGCATCAGACACTGTACTTTATTCCTACATGAAAACACGAAATAAGACACTTATTCTATATATATGCGCTTTTAACGCCAAAATATCATACTGGAAATTTCCATTTCCTATTTATTAACTGCATCATTAAATTATTCCGGAGGGAAGTTATAAATTGAAAGAAACAGCCGGTGTCCCATGACAACGTAAGGTTTATCCAGAATGACATACTTTCGTCGAATGTCAAGCACTTTAGCGCAAAATACGACTTTAATGACGTCACGCAAAGTTGGAAATATCGAACCTTTCATTATGACGTCCTAAGATTAACAATCAAAAGTCTGCAAAACATCGCTTTCTGTGTTGAAAAGTGAGTCAAACATGGGGCGTTATGACGTCACCGATAAATGTACTTTATACAGAAATAAAATACATATGTCAGGCAATTAAAGTGGTTGTATATATGTAGAATATTGTCTTGTTAAATTCTGCAAATTTTATCCAGAAGTAAGAACACTCTTCGGAAATAGAATAATCCAAATATTATGTAAACAATAGAAGCTCAGGTAAAGCAGTCTTTTGATGTTTATTCTTAACGAACGCCTCATATACATCAAATGGAGTTCGCCGCCATTAACTGCAGTCCTGATATTTAGGGAGGAAATACAACATATTCCCGCAAAAATGACGTAAAGCACAATGGTACGTTACTGTGACGTCATATGGTTGCCAACTCAAATCGGCGTTTCTAACTCATAGTACACAGGCGCCGCCTAACGGATGACAACAGGCGGCGAACCCCATTGCCAATATAATTAACAACATAGAATTAAAAGAAGTCAAGAACTTTCACAATTATCTACCAATGTAACTGGTGTCATGTTTATGTGGCGCTCAGAAAACTGCACCTAGCTGGTCCATGAAAATCAAGCACGAAGTGTATGTGTCGCCTGTTTGGTTAGCTGAATACTCAAAATATACAGAAATACAAATTAATTATTACTACAGCACACATTACCAAGATGTACTCGTATAATTGTCGGTTGTTTTATCGGTCATCTTCCCTATATCTTCATGGCGGCTTTAGTTTTTATCAAAACCAACAACATGTTATTTAAGTGGTTTTATTAGTGTATACATGTTCATGTTCCTCTGCTTTTTGCATCTTGTTAATTCGCTTACAGGAATTATCTTTCAAGACGAATAACATCTCCATGTAGAACTCACACAGTACAATTTCTTTTCACTTTTCCGTTCATAACGATAGTTACAGCCTCCGAGTACAGATTATACAAATAGAACTCTAAACTTAAACTGACAGCTTTATTTAGCATGAATGTATCTTTTAAACATACTTATTTTCGAAGAATATATGGTTTTATTACAAATTATCAGTATTTATTACAACATGTGTCATTTTTGAGACAAGTTTATTACCTTTTCAAAACTTCAAACAAATACATTTCGCATTTTCGTATAAAATATCTTTTTGATAGAGCAGCATTAACTAATTGATATGCACACAGCTACCATTTCTTGCCTCTATTGAATTTCAGTAATAATTTGATAAGCGATGTTTACAACTACTGAGCTAAAATAATAACATTTGTTTTATACACACCCCATCAATGCCCATATTGCAATCAAGTATGAACAAAATAAAAGAACAATAACACATTTTAAATTGCATAAGATGCAATATAACTGCAACGTACCATCCTATAATTGAATAAACCAATGATTTCATATCGAATAAACTCCCAGCGGATGTGATAGATAACAGATTGTTTTGCAAATGATCATTGGAAGTATCGACGCATTATTCGCGTGTAATCTAATCCCCTTAAACATATCCGGGAGAACAATACCAAAAGGAAATGAGAAATCGTAGTAATGAAATTATTGGAATGGTCATTGGTTTTTGGCTCTCAGAATTGACGAATTAGACTAAATAAATATAGAGCCGATAAAACAGGTCTACTTGACCATGAATAGGACCAGACCGTGCTAATGAGACCAAATTATCATTTGTTTCCTCTTGGGAAATCTTGAATTTAATATATATGAGCAAGTGAAAGGACTGTAACCCTGGGATTCATTACAAGAATTTATTTGATATATTTATTAAAGAAAGAAACAAGTTAGGATCTTTTGCAAGAAACTTAATATCTTTTATATTCTTGGAAATAAACAAGTCATTCCATTAATACAAATCATCTCCTGGGTTGAAACGGCTCATCCAACATCAGTAGAAATTGGATTGCAGCAGATAACATGATTGTCTGGAGGCAATTTGAAGAAAAAAGCAACAGTATATCCAAACATGATCCAATTCGTTCCAATACAATCTGCCTCGACTCGACCCTTAAACGTTTACGTATAAGCAATTACTGTTAACTGGAAAATAGAAAAAGAACCCACTTAATTGTAAACTTTCTTTAATAAATGCTTCATATTTTACGATAATATTAAGAATTGCAACAAGAACTCAATTCTAATAAGTATCATTGCAATTGATATGTCATTTAGAGAGGAAAGTGAATTTTTACAATCATTATCTTAAAGGCATACAGTATTTTTTATGCACCTACATAGATATGGTTTAACTCATTTTATGGTGAATGATTGCACAAAAAATGAATTTTCAGACTTCACCGAAGCACTTCGGAGTCGTAAAAAACTTCACATTAACAATTATTTATTATTGTAGATTTATTTATAAAGACTAAGGAGGATAGTATAAACCACGCTAAACAAAAAGCCGATACAATCTTAAGAAAATGAGAGCGTCTGTAAATATTAACGTAATTGTAGACATGATCCATTGTGGGCCTTGCAATCTGCCGATACCATCTGCAAACTACCTTGTGATTTCAACAGTTATGTATCAAGAGGTTTTGTGTGAAATTATATTATGTCTACAGTGTAGTCCGGTTCTGTTTGTATGCTATCTGAATGCAAAGATTTTTCTTGTATGTAAAGTTTTATTTATTTTATCGATTTAACAAATTAGACGAAAATTTATACAACGAGATGAATCTGCACTTCACTGTGATTTGCCTTAGCTCTGACTTTAAGCGACTAGTATGTCTAACTTGGAAAACCTCTTGGAATGTATTATTGACGTAATCTATGCAAACTTTTTATTGCATGTATGAACCCCAATACATTGTCTAACTAAGTTTTAGTTAATTAACTAAAATACTTTTGTGGAATAATCTACCTTCAATAATAATAATAATAATAATAATAATAATAATAATAATAATAATAATAATAATAATAATAATAATAATAATATCCCATTTCAAGGTAATGAAATATCGTGTATGGTTCCAAATCAAGATGAATGCAAATCCTAATTTAAAAACTGAGATGAAGCCAGGTATGCGGTATGAGTGAGTGTATCATGCTTGCACACATTGTCGGAAAAGTTTTAATATTTTGATATGTAAAGGTATTTAAAGTTATTCCTCACGATTTATCTCATTAACCGAAGCTCGCTGTTGTATTTGATTCCAGACTCTCGGTGGAAAAGTTAAGGTTTAGATTTAACGAACTTCTGGTACATATTTCTTCTTTATTATCCATGTAGCTTAATTCTATATTTCATTTCTGAACAAAACGTTATCATGTGATTATTCAATAAAAACGAACAATGATTAGAAATTACCTTACTGATTTCTTCTTTAAATCAATGATGATATTTTCCTTCTTTAGAAACAATTTAAGGCGGCGTGGCCTAGTGGTATCCTGATCGGGAGACCGGGGTTCGATTCCCGCTCTGGTCACGCCGGAGTCCTGCCTTTCGGATGAGACAGTAAAAACCGAGGCCCCGTATGGTAAATGACCCATATTTTCCATATCAAGTAAAACACAACATATTTAACTGCTTTATATTTTATATTGTTATTTTATTACCACGTTGGGAGCGGCACATTGACGTGTGTATTATGTTTATATTTAACATCCTGTTCCAATATCTCTTGTTTGTTATATTGATGCCTTCAGTGTTAATATTGTTCAATAAGAAGCGAAATGTTTGATGTGAAATTTTTGTAGTATTGCATTCAAATAATTGTCCACAAATCATCCATTTAAACAATACATTTATATTTCTTTTTTTCAAGTATAATAGTTATAAGGCTAGATGTTGTACTGTTATAAAAGCACTATCGATTTCTTCATTTCACTGATCCAGTTTTCAGTGCATCAATATTGACACGAAATATATACTTCAAAATTCATTGCAATAACTTATCTTAATGAGTTACTATAGCAATTAAGGAGTTTCTCCCTCGTGTGTACATCTGTGTGTAGAAAGCGTTAAGCAGTTTTCTATCAGGTAAATAAAATTGCTAATAAATATATATTGGACTTCCAAATATTCAAATTCGAGCATTTCTGAAAAGACCTTTTTTGGGTCGAATTGCGCAGATGAAGCAATAAATCTTCACTGCCTTATATGTTCCTGTTGTCATTACATTGTATCTTACTGCCGGTCTGATGATGAAATACACTCCTCTTTTGATAAATTTCGCTAAGCTCCATCATTTATAATTCAGGCAATTACCCTTTAAATTCATTTGAGGAAATGTAGGCTCAGAAAAATGACAACTTTTTACACTCCTTCCTCCTTTATTTGCATGGACTTGTCATTCATTATCTGCTTTTCTGCTGAAGGTATAATTGTATTTTCAGTTCAGTTGGATGCAATAATGGGATCATGTTGATGACAGTCCTCTACAAGTTCCTTCGAATTAAATCACATGACAGTGTTTTTTTTTTCGCGACGGTGTGGTGCAGTTCGTAAGTTTATCTTCATTTCCCGACTTCTAATCATATCAGAGAATACCAGGGGTTTTTTTTTCATTTACTTTATGCAAATGATTAATTTAAAAATATCACTAAATCACTGTTATTTCAGAGGTTTATTCCTATGAATTCCTGTGCAGGAATGTCATATAGTTTAGTCTTACAAGTTTTATACTGGCATCAAACATTTTATATACTTTGCTTAGCATTAGGATAATTGATGTCACCAAAGCATGAATGTAAGGCTTTTAATCGAAAAAAAAATGTCTAAACGCTTGATTTTTAGTTATTTTGTTTTCTACCTTGCTTGGATTCACTTCCGCTTTTAAACGCTAGAATCCAAATTATAGGTACCGCATACTTTAGACACTTTTGGAAATTTTACGAATCCAATTCAGAGCTTAAACTAAATATGGTATACTTATTTCCGGCTATACGTACCCAGTGGGTTTTTTTTATCTCATTTTCGACTGTAATATAAAAACTCGGATGTTAGAGTTTCCGATGGTTTCATATTATCAGTTACAAGTAGTTATGCTTGAATCCAAATCACAGATACCGCATATTTAAACCACTTTTGGAAATTTTACGAATCCAATTCAGAGCTTAATCTAAATATGGTATACTTTTTTCCGGCTATATGTACCTGGTGGATATTTTAACCTCAATTTCGACTGTAGTATAAAACCTCGGATGTTAAAGTTTCCGATGGTTTCACATTATCGATTACAAATAGTTAAATACGTACTTAGACGGTATCTCTGTTTATATCTTTCTACTGCCTTTCAACTTTAATTAACTTTACTTGTTGGTACTGATTTCATCTATGTACGTATCTAAACTATTTCGGAGGAGATAGGTCCTGACTTTGTCCCATTAGTCAGTACTCCTACAATCAAGAACCTTAGCTCGCTTTTGGACGGGCAGAGAGCAAGTGTTGACGTCACTTTATATATGTTTTAGGTCACTTTGGTATAGTCCATTCTACAATCCATTTTCCATTACATCTTCATTTAAGTTAAGTTGTTTTTATAGAATGAAAAGATATTAATAAACTAGTTCGTTTATGAAGAAAATATGAAACCGAAGGACATACGAAATCAGCGGAAAGGATGAGCATAGTAAATAAACATAAAAGCGTGTTCTTCAGGGGCATATGTGAACCCAAACACTGGAGTGAAGTCAGGTACCTAAAGAAAGTCAGATCAAATTCATCTGCTTTCTAGAAACACTTGTCACTTACTCTCGAAGTAATTGTCGGATCAGTTCGAAAATACGAAGTAAGAAAGATATCAAATTCAGCGATCAAAATCATCGTAATAGGTCTCCGTTTAGAAATATCTTTCAATATTCCGGATAATGAGATATCGTGTTGTATGATAAGGGCGACGCATCGACAATAAGATCAGAGACGTTGTAAGTCTTCCACTTATTCCTGCCTGGGCACTTTATCTGAACGTCGCTTTGCCCTCGGGACAAAGTCAACGAAATTTAAAATAAGCTCCTGCATAATGACTTAAGTAAGATGTGAATACGCCATATACTGCCGATGATGGGGTATTGCTACACATTAAAGAACAGTTTATAATGCTGAAATTGATTATTGATGGATTTACAATTTTTACATTGTCATTTTACAAGCGCCAACTCCCCCCTCCCCCCCCCCCCCCTTTTTTTTTTTTTTACTTTTGTGATACTGCTGATTCAAAATATTTTTGCCTCTTTATACCGGTTCAATTAAGTATTTAAATGTTTTGTCCATCTGTTATATATAATTTGTACACAATAAACCATTTCCAATTTTATGTTCTATATGGGGAAATATCGGACATATAAAATTTTACCAGTCAGATTACTGAGTGTTCACTACCCAAACACAAACGTCATAAATAAAATTCCGGTCAAATTTGGTTGTCTGGTTTCAGACCCCTTAAATTCTGCAGGTATCTTAAAGTTTCGTTGCCTGTCAGACACATGCAATTCACCTTTCCACAAAACGGAAATTGACATTGTGATAACGCCATCTGAGGTCGACAAACCTCCGAAAAATGAAGTATTAATTACTGACGTCATAGATAGAACAATAGAAAATCCTCTGAATGTAACGTTCTTTTACGAACCGTGGAATGGTCAATACCATGTGTATATCTATCGTTCTATGCATGGTAATATTTTTATTAGTGTTCATTAAGCGTTTCCCAGTGAGGACAACCCAAATTTGATTGTCTCGAATTATATTATGAAAGTATGAAAATATTACAAAATAAAGTTCTATGTTGGTACCGTTCACTTTTTTCGAATCACCATACGAACCAAAATACCCTCCTTCCCTCCCCCCAAAAAGAAAAAACACAAAGAACAAAAACAAAAACAAAAACAAATAAACACACAAAAACACCCCCCCCCCTTTCCAAAAAAAAAAAAAAAATAGGGCACCGCTATCGGGTGCATGATACGCCCGCATCATGTTTTAATATGGTCTACAAGCCACATCCTTTCATATGACACCATCAAAAGTTTTGTTCCCCCTTTAGTTAAGGAGAAGCCTGGGCAAGCTTTTCCGACCACGCTCATTTTCCCCAACCCCAGGGGACTGACCTCAACTTTGAAACGCACATGCACAACTACAAGCCACACCCTTTTATGTGACACCATCAAAAGTTTTGTTCCCCCTTTAGTAAAGGAAGAGAAGCCCGCACAGACTTTTCCGACCCCGCCCATTTTCTCCTACCCCAGGGGCCTGGCCCCAACTTTGAAACGCACATGCACAACTACAAGCCACACCCTTTCATATAACACCATCAAAAGTTTTGTTCCCCCTTTAGTTAAGGAAGAGAAGCCCGGACAAGCTTTTCCGACCCCGCCCATTTTCCCCTACCCCAGGGGCCTGGCCCCAACTTTGAAACGCACATGCACAACTACAAGCCACACCCTTTTATATGACACCATCAAAAGTTTTGTTTCCCCTTTAGTTAAGGAGAAGAAGCCCGGACAGGCTTTTCCGACCCCGACCATTTTCTCCCACCCCAGGGGCCTGGCCCCAACTTTGAAACCCACATGCACAACTACAAGCCACACCCTTTCATATAACACCATCAAAAGTTTTGTTCCCCCTTTAGTTAAGGAAGAGAAGCCCGGACAAGCTTTTCCAACCCCGCCCATTTTCCCCCACCCCAGGGGCCTGACCCCAACTTTGAAACGCACATGCACAACTACAAGCCACACCCTTTTATATGACACCATCAAAAGTTTTGTTCCCCCTTTAGTTAAGGAGAAGAAGCCCGGACAGGCTTTTCCGACCCCGACCATTTTCTCCCACCCCAGGGGCCTGGCCCCAACTTTGAAACCCACATGCACAACTACAAGCCACACCCTTTCATATAACACCATCAAAAGTTTTGTTCCCCCTTTAGTTAAGGAAGAGAAGCCCGGACAAGCTTTTCCAACCCCGCCCATTTTCCCCCACCCCAGGGGCCTGGCCCCAACTTTGAAACGCACATGCACAACTACAAGCCACACCCTTTTATATGACACCATCAAAAGTTTTGTTTCCCCTTTAGTTAAGGAGAAGAAGCCCGGACAAGCTTTTCCGACCCCGACCATTTTCTCCCACCCCAGGGGCCTGGCCCCAACTTTGAAACCCACATGCACAACTACAAGCCACACCCTTTCATATAACACCATCAAAAGTTTTGTTCCCCCTTTAATTAAGGAGGAGAAGCCTGGGCAAGCTTTTCCGACCACGCTCATTTTCCCCCCATCCCAGGGGTCTGACTCCAACTTTGAAACGCACATGCACAACTACAAGCCACACCCTTTTATATGACACCATCAAAAGTTTTGTTTCCCCTTTAGTTAAGGAGAAGAAGCCCGGACAGGCTTTTCCGACCCCGACCATTTTCTCCCACCCCAGGGGCCTGGCCCCAACTTTGAAACCCACATGCACAACTGCAAGCCACACCCTTTCATATAACACCATCAAAAGTTTTGTTCCCCCTTTAATTAAGGAAGAGAAGCCCGGACAAGCTTTTCCAACCCCGCCCATTTTCCCCCACCCCAGGGGCCTGACCCCAACTTTGAAACGCACATGCACAACTACAAGCCACACCCTTTTATATGACACCATCAAAAGTTTTGTTTCCCCTTTAGTTAAGGAGAAGAAGCCCGGACAGGCTTTTCCGACCCCGCCCATTTTCCCCCCATCCCAGGGGTCTGACTCCAACTTTGAAACGCACATGCACAACTACAAGCCACACCCTTTCATATAACAACATCAAAATTTTTATTCCCCTTTTAGTTAAGGAGAAGAAGCCCGGACAAGGATGGATGGATGGACGGACAGACGGACAGACAACAGCGGTATAGCATAATACGCCCATATTTTTAAATGCGGGCGTATAAAATCAAAAAACCAAAACAAAACAAAACAAAACAAAACAAAACAAAGAAACAAACACCCCCCCCCCCCCAAAAAAAAATAAAATAATATTAATAATAATAATAATAATAATAATAATAATAATAAATTATAAAAAAGAAAATAAATACAAAAAACCGAAAAAGAACCAACCAAACAAACAAACAAGGAAAAGCAATGAAAAGAAAACCCACACACAAACAAATAAACAGAAAAAATACCCCCCCCCCCCCCAAAAAAAAAAAAAGAAAAAAAAAAAGAAACAAAAATCTGTGGGAAATCAATACTTTTCAAGGAATTAACTCCAGTGAATCATGCTTTTCGATCACTAAGAAGAAGCATTTGTAAAGGCGTGTCCATCATTACTGGTCATACGGGACATTGACTAGCCACATTATGTAATAAATATCAGAACATACCCATGCATTATTGATATTGGTGCCCCATTGGCGCATTTAGACAACTTAAGTCTCTTCAATGGTGCTCAAGGTTTAAACTATGTATACTGAAAACGTAAATAGATACAAACCTAACCCTAAAAACCAAAGAATCCATTAAGGACAGAACAATGCATAAGTGAGATGTTCCTTAGTTTTAGAATAATTTCAACTTTTTCACAGTAAATTTGAAATGTATATATTTCGGTTCAATATTGGACCATTGAAAACTAGGCTAATGAAAGGATTTAAACAGAACACACGAGATGATAGTTGATCAACCCATACCGATGTGTAGAAGTTTTGCATCAGAACAAGAGTATACATGTATAACATTACACAATTCAACCCATTCTTGGCGTACTCCCTTCCCCTTACTCGCTTTATTTTCCTTGTCCATTTCGACATCTTACCGATCAAAGAGATGTAAACATGTTTATCTTGTCGATTTATATTAGTGTAGATTGGTAGTCATATACCGAATTGTTTGGGGTATTATTAAAAAGGCAATAACAAACTATAATGGTGAATACGTACTATAGAAAAACATCTGGATATTGTATTACACAACCGTAATAGTATGAAAATGATCCATGTAACATGGTTATGGAAACGTTATTACGGGAGTCAACTAAAGGTTAGATATCAATGTTTCATTAACTGTTCAATACCAGATTATCCAGTTTATAGTCATTTGTCAACACATTACGCTTTTTGACTCTTTGACTCTTAGAAACGGTCAACAGATACATAATGAATATAACACGTATCGATAACTTCATGCATCATATGCACATATCGACAACTTACACCTCTTCGGTGATGCTCGTCAAAACTGTAAAATTTAAAAAGTAAAAATGTTAGGAACAAACTAATTACGAAACTGATCAACAAGTAGTTCCATAGAGCCTGATTCGTTCACCTTAAAATTCACAAGAAATCCGTTTGTAAAATTTTAACTTCCTTTCCCATATATTTAAAAAGATATAATGAGGGTTGAAGTAGGTCAAATTCGAGGTCAAGGCCAATAAGTCAGACGTATGTAATTATAAAACTATTTCCGCAAGCCGCAATCACCATATGGAGAAATTCAGTCCATTTTGCTAATTTGCATAGCGGCCATATTGGATATGGATCAGCCATCGTAGCGTGTATAGTAGATATAGAAAATATATACATATATATAGCTTATATAGGGAAATAAAAAAGAAATCAAAATGAAAAGCTTAACACTGTGAAATCACACAGTTCCAGATTCGCAATCATATTCCTTTTTGTTTCTCTTGTAATTCTAACAATAATTAGTCTTATTCCCTCTGTATTCAATGTTCCTTTTTCAGTCAAACCTTTGAAGCGATGCGTCCTATTAAATCCTTAAGAAACGAGAGAAAAGTTTTTAAAATTTAGCATTTTCCCTGTTTTCAACTGAAAATTACATCGAAACGAATAAATCCAGTTTCTATGATGGACAAATGGACTCGAAAATCCCATCTTTTTTTCTCCAGAATTTTGCATAAATGTTCTTTTTTGAGTTAAAATTAGGAAATTCTACATTTGCAACAATTTCATAAAGAGGCGCCGAGGGGGAAATCATTGCAAAAACTATTTTAAAAAACTTAAATATGACAGTTTCGTTTATTTTCTTTTACGGAAAGGCATGTTCTTGACCTTTACACTATTTACACGACTTCATGTGGGCACGTTATGGGAAATTGTTAGTTTCAATAGGGGCGGGGCATAAACTTTGAGTCAGGTTACTTTTCAAATGACTATGCATGATTTGCACATCACATGGTACGCAGCTCATGAATAAAATGGGCTGAATTTCTCCATATGCATAGAATCCATGCATGAAAAATAAACCATCTGTTGCTCATGGTTAACATGATATGGTCCGCGTTAGTTTTCCCAAGGGGGACCAAAGTTTTAGGATAAGGTCAGAAGGTCAAAACTCATAGTATTAATTTATAGCTTTGGTCATAATGAATCTATATGTGGAATAACTTGATTCTTTCTCTCGCGGTTCAAAAGGTACAATCTATGTTCAAGATTTAGAAAAATAGGTAAAAGTCCGAGCTCATGGTCACTACGTCAAAAGTTGTCATTTTGTAAGTCTTTGAAACGTTTACGGGCGACGACCAACAACGGACGCTAAATGATGACAATAGCGAATATGACACTTCGGAGCAGGTGAGCAGAAAAGTAAGAGCCTAAGAAAAATCGAAGACAGAGCTATACATGAAGAAGATACTTTTTAGTTTTAGAATATATTTCAGGTTAGTGCAGGAGCACCTGAAGCAGCATTATAGCAGGTCGATTATGTGTATAAATTATTTATCGTCTTTTTCTTTCAATACTACACCAACGTTTACATTCCACAGTCTTGTTTATATATAGAACTTTGCCGCTTCATATTTCTCATCAAAAGAGCATTATTTAACACAAGAACTTACGCAAAGTCACTCACAACAACGTACCAAGACTAATATTCACAGACGCTTCTGAGGAAAGACCAGTTGCCCGGAAGGAGTAAGCGTTTATTTGTGTTTAGCCACAACCCCCTACGAGTACTCAAAATATGTAGACTTCACGAAAATGTCCCACACTGCATACATAAAATGAGTTTAAAATGACACTCTTCAAAATATGTTGGAGCCCATGACATGAGGAACTGTTTTAGGAATGTATAAGTATATAATATTAAAACACGCTCTTCCACGACGAGGAGCAGCTTCACTAGTACATAACGTCATATATCCAAAGAACTCGAGATAAAAGATGCAACTGAGAGCGCATCCTCTGCTTCATAATTCGATATACTCCTATCAATAAAAGACGATGGTTCATTAGTACCTCTCTCTATGACATACGTGACGATTTCAATTTTATTATTTCCAACTGAGTTGCAACATACCTTCCTCTCCCGCATATAGCGTCTTCATTTCACAACTTATACGCTATGCCAGGACACGCTCTAAATACGACAATTTCGTCCTGAGAGCAAGGCTTCTTGCCACGAAACTACTCTCACAAGGATATATTGAGGAACGTTTGAAATTCTCACTGAGGAAATCTATATATCAATCCACTGCAATTTCAGATTCCTTTTTTGAGAATGTTAATCGGTATTTTGGGACCAGACCATACAAAATAACCATCTTAACTTTTTGACAATATTTATTTGACATAATACGTATATTTACAGACATTTGTTCACGTGCATATCCGACGCCGAAATTTCAGTTAAACAAATTTTCATGCCTTGCATAAGAAAATTTGACTTCGTGTTTTACGAGTGCTCAACATCAGAAAATGCTCATTCATGAGGAACTGTTTTACGAGTACGTAACAGAATATGCCCCTTCATGTTTTACGAGTACCTAACATCAGAACATGCCCCTCCAGGAGGAACTGTTTTACGAGTACGTAACAGAATGTGCTCCTTCATGTTTACGAATACCTAACATCAGAACATGCTCCTCCAGGAGGAACTGTTTTAAGAGTACGTAACAGGATACGCTCCTTCATGTTTTACGAGTACCTAACATCAGAACATGCTACTCCATGAGGAACTCTTTTACGAGTACGTAACAGGATATGCTCCTTCATGTTTTACGAGTACCTAACATCTCTTACGAGTTCTTGGCTGCAAAGCGAATAAGTGTGACATTTATGTAAAATACTGAATCATTGTTTCACTATCATCGCGGCACTCGCATTAGCAATATCATCACTGACAGTTATAAAAGGCACGCACATTAAAAGTAATATTGCACATCGTGGCCCATTTGTCTTCTACTTTAAATCCTCATCGTATTAGATGTATAATTTCCGAAAACATAATATTTCGTATTACTATTCTTAATAGGACCAGATAAATGTGTTAAAATGAAAAGGGGTGCAAAATACCTATTTATAATTCAAACATCGCAATGCAATTACAGTTGGGCAAAAGAGAAATGCAATCATAAATGTTTATTGATACTAAAAAAAAAGTAATCGATGGTAAAAGTGATTTTTTTTAGAAATAGGGTAATATATCAGGAGGTAATTTGGTTATTTAGAGAGCTATTAAGAGAAAGCTTCATTCGTGACGGATGTCTCGTTGATTGCGCATGAACGGAAGACGTATCTTCTCCGGTCAGAAGCAATCAGCAAAGCTGCATTATTTCTACTAAAGCAATTATAGCTCAGTATCTCACATTAAACCTAATGTGTTCGCCGTGACAGGTTATCTGTAATACTACTATAAAACTGGCGAAAACATTCTAAGGGGCTGTTGAAGGTTAAAATGGCTTTATGCAATGTTTCATTTAATGTTTTATTAGAGACGCAGGATTTGAGAAGGTGGCTGAATGCGTTCCTGTTTTTATAGAATTAATGGATATTTTGAATGAGAACAATTACTTCAGTAATGATTATTTTAAAAATTGTATGAGAGAAGTTTATTGTTTATCTACATTTGATTGGCATGAAAATAATGATTCGAGTTTTAAATACGCCACTGGTTTGTATTTTGGTGGTTGAAGACACCGACACATCAAAAAATTTATAATCATAGTGTCTGTTTTGCGATACTATCGCTTGCGCAGTTGGTAAATCTGTCTGTAATATTATTCCATCTGTATACCTTACGTCATATGTTTTGGGGGTTTTTTTTCTGTCTTTACAAGCCTCTTTCATAAATGTTTATTGATGCAGTCAGTAGAATGTGCGAAAATTTCAGGAATACCAATTTTGCACAATTTTTTTGTACGAAAATCTTCATCTTTTTCAAAACCGCACGTAAACATAGTAATGCGTAGCGTACTACATCTCTCCCTGGTGTGATGCGACAGTATTTTGACCATTATCACACTGTGAATTTCCTATGGCAAAAAAAAAGCAACTTAGTGATGTTGTTTTAAATGAAGCTGACACCATCTGGATACATCTTAATCGTAATGGGAAAAACTACTCCGTGCTGTCAGCACAAGATAAACGAAGAGAAATAACTCCTTCTCAAGCTTTTGAAACGAATATTTTAAGAGATAAATAGGCGCAAGAACAGCCAATACCTCCATAGTAATTGTTCTGAATACTAAATCAGCTAAGGCACTATGGCCTAGTGTGTAACAATGGCATGACTGTATAGTGGCCACAAGATGAATTAACAAGATCAACGCCTAGCGTGGCATAATACGCCCGTCGCTTACTTTGGACGGGATCAATGTGAACGTATGGTTTTATTATCCCCAAACATGGGTCTTTTTGGTAATACTTTTATGAAATATTGAAATCCAAAAAGAGGGATCCAAGTCCCATAACTCTGTAACAACAAAATGGAATTTGCTCAAAACTGAAAAGTGGCTTCCCCTAAACTATTAAAGCATTCGGTGTAAGTTTCATGAAAAACAACCGAGGTTTACTTGAGTTATCACGTTACATACCATCTCCATAGTATTTTATCAAAGTAACAAGGTTTTATTCACTTTGCATGATGTGACCTTGACCTTTGATCTATGACCTTGGATCAAGGTCATGACACATCCTTGGGTCCTAAGTAACAATTCTGTGAAATATTATTGAAAGCCATGTACAGGGGAAGAAGTTATGACCCGAACAACGTTTTACTCACTTTGCATTTTGTGACCTTGATCTTTGACCTTGGGTCAAGTGTAACAATTCTGTAAAATATTATTGAAATCCATGCACAGGGGAAGAAGTTATGACCCGGACAACGTTTTACTCACTTTGCATGTTGTGACCTTGACCTTTGACCTATGACCTTAAGCTTGGGTTAAGGTCATGACACACCCTTGGGTCCTAAGTAACAATTCTTTGAAATATTGAAATCCATGCACAGGGGAAGAAGTTATGGCCCGGACAAGGTTTTACTCACTTTGCATGTTGTGACATTGACCTTTGAGCTATGACCTTGGGTCAAGGTCATGACAAACCCTTGGATCCTAAGCAACAATTCTGTGAAATATTATTGAAATCCATGCACAGGGCAAGAAGTTATGGCCCAGACAAGCTTAATTATCCCGGACGCCGGACGGACAACACCATAACATAATACGCCCCGTCTTAAGACAGGCGTATAAAAAAAATGGGGGCAATCTTTTTTGGTATTAAGCTAATTTCCGTGCAATCTATTCAGGGTTTTCTCATTTACAAGTTTACTTGCCGAATACTATATACAAGTTGTTCCTCTTTATTTGTACTGAAACGAAGTTTACAATAGTCACGTTCACAATGTACATATCTAAAAGCACGAAATTTCAGTATCAGTTGTTTTATATATCAAATCCACTTAAAAAAAGACGAAGAAGAAAGATTGCTAGAGGCAGATCCAAAATTTCAAACAAAAGAGACGGTGGTGAAATTGTTTGTAGCGTCCGCAAATAAAAGCGAACTGAAGTGTTTATTTAATCAAATTCATTCGACCAAATGAGGGAGAGTTTCAACCCCAGACATCCCTTCTTTCTAGCGCTGCCTATAAATGTTTTCCGACGGTCTCTCGCATAACTCCGTTTCAGACTCCATCGAATTAAGCTGTGACTACATAAGCCTTCATAACGTAAGAGAAGGATTTAGATTTGTCCATTTCATGATTTAGCCTACACTCTGGTTGTTTCACTTATAGATTGAAAACATCTGCAAAGTGATGCAAAGAATCCATCCAAAGTAGTGATGGATCTTTCACGTGCCAACGTTTACCGTGAAAAGGAATCTCGGATTATGTTGTATCTACAAAAAGATGGGACTCAGACGCTCCTTCGGTGTGACTCGAACTCGGGACCTTTCCGCCACGAGCCCAGCAAACTACTCACTCACCTACATAGGCTTCATTTAACGCTTTCAAAATTTCAACTATTATAATGAAAGTGATGTTTAATTTGCGATTAATCTAAAATTTATAATGGTTCTCCGACATCAATCGATGATGCTCTCGAGTACATGTATGAACCAGAAAAAGATCCCAATACTACCAAGAGGTGAAATACCTGATGTCTATCTCCCATTCTCCAGCCTCTGGTAAAACTTAAACCAAAATGTCAATTATTTGTTCCAAATCGACCAATGAATTAAAAAAGTTTATCATCACATTTTTATTGATCAATCATTATAACATCCATGTAATATATCAAATTAAGTAACAGAACATGATTGGATATCAACAATTGGGAGATCAATATAACAAATCCTTAATCATATGCAGAATAGCGGGATGCAGTTAATTTCATGTCTCACGTTAGTGTGTCATCAAGGGTTTAACAATTTTTATACCAACATATCATCAACGGTATTAGCTATTAATGCAACTTAATCAAACCTAACAATGTACAGAAACATGGAACAAACAACAAAAAAAAAGAAAAGAAAATCCAGAACGCATTACATGTCTATTGTCTAAAATGCTCAGTGATGCAAGCGGTAAACAGATATAAAGAGAAAATTATGCATACATCTTTATATTAAGACTGTCTTCGTAAAACACTGGCCTTTTCAATAACTATTTCAAATTGAAAGAAAATATATACACACAAAACATTTTCTTAAAAATTCAAAAACACTCTGAATAAATGAATGAATCAATATCAATCATGTGATCTAATTGTTATTAAAAGACAAAAAGGATTATTAACATCAACAACATTTATTTGCAAACTTCATAAAATTTAATAAGAATAATAAAACCAAAACAAGTTATAAACAAAAATTAGATGACATAAATGTATATAAGAAATCATGATCCAATATAAAGACATAAAATATATGAGATGTTCTTTTATTTTTATTCTAACAAATTTCCTACAAATTAAGTGTTTCTTCCTTGAAATAATGGATAATATATATTGACCCTGACTAAATTACTGGATTTCTCAGAAAAAAAAAACAGACGAAAAAGAAGATTTTGCTTAATATATAATAAGACAAGAGATCAAAGAAGCTCGATACATATTAATAATGAACACAACATCTACCTGAGGAAATATAGAGAGTAAAGGAAGACTTCAGAATTATATGGTCGTATTCTGTGCCACCTTTAAAGTGGAATTAAATCTGAATGAATTTCATACATGTATTCTAATTAGCCATGAATCCCTTTCAATGTTTAACATTAGTAGATACTAAGTAATTGGAGACAAATTACAGAAACTATCCTGTAACTATTAATACAATATATTTTAATATCTTCACATCATATCTCTCCTTTTTTTGGGGTAGGCTTGGTGTAGTGGTTAAGCGCTTGGCTTGCAGCGCCGACGACCCGGGTTCGATTCCCGGGTTGCGCAACTATGTTTAAGAGGTTGGTTACCTCCTGCTTACATGTCGCTATATAACTGAAAAATTGTTGAAAGCGACGTAAAGCACCAATCAACCAACCAACCTACCTTCTTTTTTATCTAAGCCTTACCCCAAGGATGCACGTAAAAATCACTACGGCATTAAATCTCTTTCTTCTCTTGAGAATAATGTTTGCACCAATAAAGTTAATCTAATCTTACACTTTTTACTGGTGATTAATTAGCAATTATTCAGTGAATACATGACAGGGGTATTAAGTTTAAATGGTGTCAACCAATATTGAAAACAATGCGCTGTCTCTAAATAACGAAAATATCTATAATGAGATTTCAATCATAAATTCTGCTCCCATCTCATTCTTTCATAGAAAGAGTAATGCAATATAAAACAAACATATTAAATGTAAGAAAAACCACGCAATACATAAAACAGCACTTTTCTTGTCTGGGATATAGTCAAATAAATAAATAAAATATGGTAAATTCCAAAAAAAAAACCATTACTGCCATTGAGCATTAGAAGAAAAAATAAATGATGCTATTCTAGCACAATAAATTAAATATCTACATCTGACTTCAATTATGTATTTTATTTTTATTTTTTTTAAACTACTAAAGATAGTAAAACATGGTTTCCATATGGATATATCTTGGATATTATGATAAGGTCAAACATAATTCATTCTTGAGTGAACGAGAAGAACTGTATGAAACAAACATTTTGTGAATACAAATCTACACAAAAGTCCTGTGACTCTCACCTTTGTGTATCTTTATTTCATAATACGGATTTTATGATTAGAAATACTTATCCAGAGCTTATCCTAGCAAATGGATCTATAAATTATTAAGAGCAAGACACAATAAGCATCTTCCTTTTGAAATGAATAAATATGTATTTTCGTACTTATTTTCATCACCGGTATGTAGAATTTCCAGCAGTCTTTACATTACCTAATACAATCTTTTCTACAAAATTATGACATTGAATTTTGACCTTGAGGACAAAGGGAAACTGTGTACGATATTATGTGTAATGATCCAACACAGACAAAGAGACAAACAGCTAGACTGACATTACAATAAAATAATAGTTCTCCATATTTAAATGTATAACAACTTTGAAACAAAATATCAATGATCCAAAGTAAAAGCTATTCAATATATCATTAAAACTGCACCTAATTTAACATCTTTTGTCGCAGAGCAAGAAGAAAGTAAAAATCTGGAACTGAAAACTTCATAGGAATGATTTACTTAAATGTACCGTTACGTATAAAATGTTTTCAAAGCCTTGTCATTATTATTCAAATTGTAATTAAAACATCCAACATCTTTGAAAAAATCTAATTTTTTTTTAAATGTATACTGTAAGAATATTTATTAATTTCTAATATGTTTTGAACAATATAACAACATGTTAACAGTATGTAACAACAACACCAAATAGCCACTAAAACTACGACATAATATAAAAACACATAACAAACTGAATAACAAGAAAATACGGGAAAAAATATATGAAAAATTCATATACATGTATGTATGTCATTACATATCAGAATTCAATGTTTGTGAAACGCTATGCTCACAGTGGCAATATAGTTCTAACATAAAAGTTAAGATCATTAGATCATAAATTATGGTGTCAAAGGAGAGGTCTTACTTATAGAAAAATGCATGCAAAATATGAAATTCCTAGCTCTCATGCTTTAGAATTTATGGCCAACTTTCTTTTTTTTTAAATGTGGGTCATACAAAAAGACAAGATTAGGTCTTTTCATTATACAGAGTTATTTCCCATTTGAGCAGGTATTTTACGTCAAACCATTTTGATGTCAACCAGATCTATGGAAACCAGCGTACAATTACGGGAAATAATATAGAAATTGTATGACGTCACAATGTTTGACGTCAGATACCCGCTTATATGGGGAATAACTCTGTATAACGAAAAGACTCTATAACAAGGTCATGAATTTTGGTACCAATAACAAGATCTTGCCACAGGGAACACACATATAAAAATATCAAAGCCTTATCGTCTGTGGTTCAAAAGTGAAGGCCACTATTGAAAGTTGTTTTTTTTAATGTAGGTCAAATGATGGTCAAACTTGGCAGAGAAGGTTAAAAGATAAAAAATTATAGTATAAATGGAAAGGTCTACCCCACAAAAAACACATGATTTATGAAAACCCTACTTTCCATGTTTGAAAACTTTTGGCCAGGGATTAATTTTTGGAAATGCAAGTCAAAGGTGACGGTCAAGGTTTCAAGGTCATATACTATGATACCAATGTAAACTGGCTGGTGTGGTTGAAATGTTATGTCCAATATTAAAGTTGTCCACAAGTAAATAAACAAATAGACAGACAGGACAAAAACAATATGCATTTATCAGTTATATGGCATAAAATGAAATTCCCCAAAACAAGACACAAGGTGACCTAAACACTCAAATCTTGCTAAAATATGTTTGATTTAGCAACTGCAATACATCAAAACATATTATGGCCGAGGTTAAATAAAAGCATAAGTAGTTAATTATGTAAAATGTGTTTGATCAGTGAGACAGGGTTCAATATAGCAGACTACTTTTGATAATGATTTTATATCACACATATGGAAAGACAGACAGGTCCACAGCATGAGAAGTCCAGTCTACCAGAAGTCCTGCCATCAAAAGGAAAGAGGAGCTTATTAAGGTATACTTATAAAGTAATCACAGCTTGATCATTGATGGCAGTCTTCAAGAAATCTTTTTTGAAACACTAGCCCAGAGACAAATTTTACCAGCCCATTGTATTCTTTGTTCAAGTATATTTACTACTTAGCCCAGAAATAAATCTGGTAGCTTCAGGTGTCAGGCTGGTGAGTTTTTGTGATGAATGTGAAGGGCGTTTTCATAATGGCTTAGAAGAAATGAGAAAAGATATTCTAGGAGAATCTGTGTTTAATGCCTTCTAGAAATGCTAAATAATGTGTATATGAAATGTAAAATAAAACAAATTTAAAAATAATTTCTATTTCCAGTAGTTCAAAGAATAGCTCATTCCATACATTAGAAAAAAAACACCATGCAGATATTCAATTGACTTAAAAAAAACCACACTCAATAGAAAAAAATTATGCTAATGCAAACCATTGAAAAGTTCAAATAACCACAATTCCACATTCTATGTTGAACAATTAAAAATCATACAAAAACCTTCTGTCTTATGTACTTAAGTAACCTTGTCAATTGCAAAATTTGCTGACTCTTACACAATGTATCTATTTTAGATGGGACTGTTTCATTTTTTTTTTCATTTACCGCATACCTCTGAAGTGTAGTTAATAATTCATAAAAAAATAAGCTGTGTAATGATTATTCATAGCAATATTGAAAATAAAATATGAGAGGAATAAACTGGGAAAGCCTAACATACTTTATATTCATGATATCATAATATTGTATCAGCTCAAAGAGCCATAACTCTATCATAAATTTCATAAGTAAAAATTGGGCAAGAAATTAAAGGAAAATTGAAGGAACAAGGAAATACATATTAAATGTCTTATCTGTTTTGAGCCAAATACTAGTAAACATTCACTATTCATTAGAAACAGCTTAATAAAAAAGAAGGTTTTTTTATGATTACGAAGAAATTCAGCAAATTTCAGCTTCTTAAGAATGTTGCATAGAAAACAACTTATTAAAAGTTTTTTTCTGTGCTGTAGTGATCCTGACAGTCAATGGCTGACTTGAAAATCAACACATTTATATGGTTCCTTCCACAAATGTTATGTGTACAACTAGCCTGTTTTCATGATTTTATAAAGCCGGCGTGGCCTAGTGTTATCTGGACTCCTGATCGGGAGGCCAGGGTTCGAGTCCCGCTCTGGTCATGCCGGTGTTCTGTCTTTCGGATGAGACAGTAAAAACCGAGGCCCCGTGTCGTGGTATGCATGGCACGTTAAAGATCCCTCACTGCTTCGGGTGGGTCTGTTGCAAAGGTCAAAATTTGTATGCCCCGCATCAGGCAGATGCCGTCACCATATACGTGAAATATTCGTGGTATGACGTTAAACAAAAATCAATCAATCAATCATGATTTTATAACAAAATGCTACTGATATTCATTATGCTAAAAATGTCTGAATTCCTAGAATACTAACCTCTGACCTAAAAGAATCCCATAGATTTGTTTATTCATCCTAGTGTCTTGATCTACATTATACCTATTATGAACACAAGTCTTTCAGTTTCTTCAGAATCATAATCCAACCTTTCCCTTAAGACTGATAGATGATCTGATAGATAAACAAAGATGTGCTAAATGATATCTTATATGTAGTTGAAGAAAGACATACAAAACAATGATAAGTACCGGTATTATATCACCTCCATACAAATGGAATGCAACAAATATAATAAGCCCAGATTGAAAACTTCAAGAGAGACTGTTAACGCTTCATGTATTACATGTTTTAACTAAACATATATTAATAAAATGACAAGGAATATGTCTAACTAATCTACCATCATATTAGTCAATTGTTCAGTGTTACTAGTTTTCATGTCATCACTCATGCTAAGACTTTATGAAAATTCAAAATGAAGTCTTCAAACAACACCAATTAAAGGGATCAAACTTTTTCAGTTCAAGATGTTAGACAGGTATTTGCCATGCTTCAACATAATATCATGTAGTAACCACTGTACCACTGTATGCAACTAGAACATCGACAAAGTCATGAAGGGCCCACCATAGATTATTTGTTGATGAGAAGAAGATCTTACTTATAGGCTAAAGTCTACCAAAGAAATTTACCATTTCATTATTCTGATACATACATGTGTAAATCATTAACTGCATGTTTTTATTTTAACCATGTAATTGTGACTGTACCGGCATCAATAAAACACACATAAATACCCATTTATGTTTCAAGTTCTAAATATTTATTCAATAAAATCAAGGAAACTCTGTGGACTCTGTAGTATGTCCAAAGTTGGAAAATTTTGAAGCAACTGACAGTAACATTTTGTTGAAAAATTCCAGAATACTGAAATGTTTGAAAAGACTTTCCTTTTCTGTGACCTTTTTTTATGGAACTTCTTTATATTTTCTGTTGTATTTTCAAAATATGGGAATACTCATATGCTTGTTTGAGAAAACCTTATAAGATCTCAAAATGTAGAGAAATATCACTTAATTAAAGTATGACTTACGAGGCCAATAATTTCTCAAACTGTTACGGAATCATCCTCTCAAAATATACTTGGCGCCAACACATCATGTGATTCACATATTCAGCAGACAGCATAGGCAACCTTTTATTGAACATGCATCTTTCTGACAGAAGAACTAGATGTCGAAAAAGCAATATTTATAAAGAAACAAGGCATTGAAAATTATGACTGTGACCTTGACCTTTAGACCCTAAAATGTATAGGTATCTTCCTCTCATCATCCTGCATCTATGTAGAAATTATGAAAACTGTATGTGAAGAATGACTGATGTCATTGCATTAGAACCAATGTGTTTAAAACTATGACTGTGACCTTGACCATTGACCTTTGGACCCCATAATGTATGGGCATTTTCCTCTCATCATCCTGCATCTATGTATATAATATGAAAACTATGTGTGAATAACGAATGAATTTATTATGTTATAACCAAAATACTTAAAAATATTACTGTGACCTTGACCATTGACCTTTGGACCCCATAATGTATAGGTATTTTCTTCTCATCATCCTGCATCTATGGTCACAGTCATAGTTTTAAACACATTGGTTTAATGCAATTACATCAGTAGTTCTTCACATACAGTTTTCATAATTTCTCCTTGACCATTGACCTTTGGACCCCATAATGTATGGGCATTTTCCTCTCATCATCCTGCATCTATGTATAAAATATGAAAACTTGGTGTGAATAACGAATGAATTTATTATGTTATAACCAAAATATTTTAAAATATTACTGTGACCTTGACCTTTGGACCCCATAATGTATAGGTATTTTCCTCTCATCATCTTGCATCTATTTAAAAAATATGAAAGCTGTATGTGAAGAACTAATTAAGTTATTGTGTTAGAACCAAATTATTGAAAGAACAGACGGACAGACAGACTGAAGGACAATGTACAATGAAGGATTCCTATAGAGCTCCCACATCTGAATGCAGGCCCTAATTAAGTAACCAGTATATGGTAAAAATGAAAATGCAGGTAAATCAATCCTTATCCCACAACCCACCATCTGGATTAAAATCCAAGGTCACAGTAACCAAAGAAATCACTGGGCAAAGTATCTTTCTCAACAAAGATACTCTACATACCTTTTTATTATATTCTTCATTCATGTTTCTGTCAAGTGAACAAAGTAACATATAAAAAATCCTATCAATACCAACGCTGACAATTTCCTAGCCAGTTAATAAAGTTGTCACTGCTTAAGCAAAATTCTAAATCTTTACTTCACTTCATACCAAGTTTCACCAAATTTTAATTTACAATTAAAAGTAATTAAGTCACTGAGGATAGAAAACTGGATATACTATAAACGTTTAATACTGGATATTGTACATGTACATTACTATGTATCAATTACATCAACAGGAATATTGAAATCCACTACATCAATTGTAGGGTAACAAATCAACAAAAAAACAAAAAGAAAAAACCCACATGCTCAAGGATTCAATGGTATCAAATTCAGACATTCAAGCTTCTAAATACTAACGAATTTTATATTCCTCAGTAAAATATTCTTTCACTATAAATCGTAATATTATTTCAATACAAATTACTGATTAAAGTCATTTCCATTGCACTTGTTTACATAACATATTTCCTTTGTACCACTGTTATATATATTATGTATCTTATGGAAGCAAAATCATAATTCGGTCAACTAACAAATTACTTGACAATATCATAACTTTATATGACTTTTAATACTGACAACTATTCTTTCAAAAGCATTAAAAGAGTTTTGTAGTTGGGAAATTCTGTTATATATAAGTTATAATTAAAGACACACTCTACTTTATAAAACAGAAAGCAAAAAAGAAAAAATTATGTTTATCGTTGTATATATGAGGACTTCAGTACAACAGAAATGCCATCTGTTTATTCTGCAATATGATCATGCGAAACCGAGAGATTTCAGTATAGACATCACTTCTGTTCATACTAAATCACATTCTGACCGTCACTGTACATGGGATAAATATAAGCTTTTTACTTGCACTATAAAAGGAGGATTGCCTAACTGGGCATTTTAATTTATTTTGATTAAAACAGCCTTAGCATTAGGCAACATTACTGAAAGAAGAAATTGTATGTCTGAAATTTCATCACAGTTGTGTCTCACCTTCCAACACTGTTACTAATCTTTCCGTAGTTTCAACACCATTTTCTAATTTCATGTCCTTTTCTGATGTTCTATTTAGTCGTAAGGGCGGCTTGCAGTTCTTGCTCATACATTTGAGAATTTGTACAGAGGCTACCAGTAACCCTGACAAGACTATAAATATGCCTCCTATGATAAAAGTGTCGTTGTATGTGTCTGATATATCATACAACCTCCCTAGAAAAAAAGATAATCATTCATGAGTAAGTAAGATAAACATCACGAATAAGAAACAAACAACAAATATTCATAATATCATATATAAATAAATTTCATAAAGAGGCTAAGGAAAGACAATAAAACAGAAGCATTTATACATGTAGCTTTGCATTACATACTGATTTTTCTGTCAAATGGGAAGTATATTTTGTAATGGAAATCTTAAAAAGCTAGTGGTTTCATTTAAAATTTACTATATACGTATGTTATATTTTAAAAGTAAACAATGATCACAATGTATGCTTAGAATTTGGATCAGTCTCATTTAACCAAAACACTAGTTCTTATTGTTTTATAAAAGAAGAGAAAGATTTGAAAAATGAGAATTCATTAGACTGACCTTAAATGTATACTATATGATACAAATACAATGTACTTCATATCACAAATTTAAGATTAAATAAATTGTGGTTTATCACCCCTGAATTACTTCCCCTATAAGTTGGCAGATCAGGCCTGGTGAATTGCTATATGAACTTTGATTTATGCAAAGGACGTACTCTAAGTAATGTGGGATCTTTAATGTGCCAATGTTATGAAATTTTGGTTTTTACTTTCCATCTAAGGCTAGGATATCAATGTCAATTGAACCCAGACCTTTCCAACCTAGAGCCATCAAACTTAACCATTATTAATCATTAATTAAATAATTACTAATTAATTAATAATAAAAAAATAAATTAAACATTAACAATTGAAAATTAACTAACCTCAACCTGTGTGCAACAATACGGCAGAAAAATAAATTTGGCTATAGTCGACCTTGTAGAACTGACCTTAGTCAAGTACATCAGAATCAAACACCCTTTTGCCGTGGAAAACAATTGTGACATCCTATATGTGACCTATCAGGTTATGTTGAAAGGCTATCTCGTTATGCCTTTGAAAAAGCGTAGTCATTTGACCTTAACATCTGAATCCTGAAACAACTGGATCCCTCTTTGTTCATCGGGCATACTATGAGCGAAATATCTTTGTACCATGACACTGGGTTGAAAAGGCATATTGTTACAGTCAAGAAACATTTTAAAAGAACAAAGTTCTGCGACTTTGACCGTTTGACTGAAAAAAAAAATACAGTCTGGAAACGCTTTTCAATGAACAGTCATGTGACCTTGTCCTTTATATCCCAAAACCAAAATGGTACCTCCTTTGGTTATAGACATACCATGTGCAAATATCATGATCTTAGGTTGCATAGCTATCGATTTATAATCTGGAAAAGTTGTCGACAGACAAACAGACATGGTGAAACTAGTGTACTCCCGCACAACTTTGATGGCGGAAGTCAATCAGATTAAAACCATATCTTTATTCCGCTTCTCTATTTGTCCCATTGTGGATAAAGATCTGGCGAAACTCCGTAAGGGGTCATGTTCTGGTGAACTCTGATTTTCCGCCAATCAGTGGATCGGCTACAAATTCCTAGAAATGAAATTAACATCCCTAGCGTGCATGACGTACAAGGTTGTCTTTGAACAGTGTTTGTTATATATTGCGTCACAATCACGTGCCTAGCCGAGTCATTGATTGGCTATGGGAAATAACGGTTTCGGTGACTGAAGCGTCATCAGAGTTCACCAGAACAGTACCCCTAACGGAGTTTCGCCAGATCTTTATCCGCAATGGGACAAATACAGAAGCGGAATAAAGATATGGTTTTAATCAGATTGGGTGGAAGTATAGTAACATATATAATAACAACTCGTACATACCAGCAACTGGTGGACCAAATATGTTGGCTATTCCCTGCATCATCATTATGAGACCGTAAGCATTCGTTAATTTGTCCATACCCACGAGTTGCACAAGAATAACAGTTGTCAAGGAGTAATTAGCACTAATAAAAAAACCAAAACTTCCAGCGGCAATGCATAGAGCAATGTAATTCTGAAACAGCGGCATAAAAAGCACGGAGAACCCACACAACACTATCGAAATGCAATACAACAGACTGAGATTCACATTTCTATCGCCAATGAAGCCATAAACAATTTGCCCTACTGTGTTCACTATTCCAATAATAGAAATCAAATACGCAGCATGTTCATCATTCCGACCAAGTTCCTTTACATAATCCGCCAGAAAGATGTAAGGAAGGTCATACCAGAAGTACAATATGAAATTTGATATAACAAACAAAATGAAAAAAGGGCTGCTTAGAATTGAAAGATCAAACATCATTTTCAACAGTCTCTTTATATGTTTCGAAAATCTGAGAAGTTTTGGAACAGGGAAGCAAGAGTCTTCATCCTCCTCATCAGAACTGTCATCATCCAATCCTTCAATATTAAGCTCCGGACAGCTCTTGGTTCTGAACTCTCGCATAGTAAATCTGGACAGACTTCCTCGGTAGAAAATATCCTTCCTATAAACCGGATAATACTGCTGTACGGTCCTCTGAATACGAACCTTTTTCTTTGCCTGGCTCAATTTGCGCTCAGCCTTCAAGATGGTCTTCTTTGGGCGTTTGTTCATCGTGCTGAGATTCACTATGTTTTGCTCCGTTTTATCTTGCTCGTCGTCTTGTTCCGAGACAAACACGACGTGGTCATCACTGGTCACCATCAGCTCATTCTCATTCGTTTCCGCATTCTCTGTTTGGGATTCTCCTTTGTTTACTTCTAAGCTTTGAAAGTATCGCTTGATTGAATGTTCAGCATTACTACCATTCCTTCGCATCGCCATCCAAATTTCCTCTGGAATTTCGACTTTTTTATTCAGGTAGGTTGGAAGCTGTACCTGAGAATAACTAATTTGTTCTACATGGTTGTAATCCATCACTCCTTCATGGTTTGACTCGAGAGTGTCCGAAGAACTAGGGTTGCGACTTCGCCCATGCGTCGGTAAACTTGCACGGGAAATGGTTCTCGACATGTTTTCAAATTTTTCCAAGTTCCGAAGCCACTCCTCTTTCGGAGTATACTCCAATGGTCTAAGCAATGCACCGAAAACAACTATATTCAGAGTAATTCCACTCATTATCATTAGAGTCCCATTCCAGCTATATTGCTCAAGAAGATACTCAAATAAAGGTGCAAACAAGAATGTTCCAATACCTGAACCACAAACAGATAGACCAGTAGTTAGTGCTCTTCTCTTCTCAAAATAGTATGCCACCATGACGATGGATGTGACGTAACCCATTGACATACCTAATCCACCAATAAACCCAAACGTAAAACATAACATCCCAATAGAAGTGCTAAAAGCGCTAGAAAATATGCCAACACTGGCAATTATGCCCCCAACAATTTGCACTTTTCTACATCCATATTTTGTTGCTAAGGCACTTGATATAGGTCCAAAGAGCAACGGTATTCCAAAAAATATTGATAGAACCCATGATGTCAAGCTCTTGGAGCCCTGAAACACAACTAGGAGTTCTGTGAATACTATTCCAAATGAAAATGCTACTCCATCACTGACAAGCATAGTCAGGAAAGCACTTAGTACGATTATCCATCCATATCCCCCATCAGGGGCAGGTGGCATAGACACGTTGGAGTCGCTCGAAGATGAACTGGATGAAGAAGAGGACGATGAAACAGATGAAATTGAAACGGTTCGAACATGTTGTCGTTGTTTTGGAGAAGTTTCATTTTCTCCTTTGGACATTGTTTATGTTTTAAGTTAATACATAAATTATTGCTACTGAAAAACTCGGCTAAGCAGATGGAGAACACTGATGAAATAAAACAAAGTTTAGTCATTGGGCGATGAAGATGAAGAATGCTGTGAACACAACGTGTGATATCCCAAGGTTGACCAGCCATGCGATTCCACTTTGGGAAAACTCTGAAAAATAAGAAATCGTAGTGATACATTATGAAACTAGAGCTGTCCTCAGGGGACAAATTTAACCCTCCCTTGCTTGCATGAGGAGTAAGTGAACCAAATCTTGGCATGAGGAGTAAGTGTACTAATTTTGACAGTACTAGTCCCAACGGTTTGGGCTATATCATGTCTACAAGGGTTTCCTTCCATGTAGTACTACGACCTTGACCTTTGACCTCTGAACTTGAAAAACAATAGGCGTCATTGTCTTGGCATGAGGAGTATTAGTGTACCATGTTGGAAAGTCCTAGTCCCAATGATTTGATCTGTATCCTGCTTTCAATGATTTCCTACCAATTAGTACTAAGACTTTGATCTTTGACCTTGAAAAACAACAGGCGTCTTTGTCTTGGCATGAGGAGTAAGTGTACCAAGTTTGACAGTCCTAGCCCCAACAGTTCCATGTGTATCCTGTCTACAAGTTCGGACAGACGGACAACGCCATACCATAATACCTCCCACCAAAGACGGTCGTACATAACATGTTAAAATTTATTTTGTGTGTATTTTTAAACATCAAAGCAATAATATATCAAATGCAAATAGAAAACAGTTTCACAGAGTCCCTGTGGTTTCATTGCTGGTGTATGTTATATATAGCACTCATCATGAATAGATACCTATGATTATTATTAATTAATTAATAACTGTGTACAAATACACACATACACATTGTTTTGGTGCAATTATCATATCATTGCGTGTTTATACAATTAAAAATGTTGTAACCTTTAAAAGTATCTTTTTCTTATCTGACCAAATTTCATCATATCTGTATCATATCTAAACAGAAATTGTTTCCAACAGATCTTGCCATTTCATTGCTTCTGTATGTTATAAATAACAATCCTTATAAATAGATAGCTATTTGTACGCAATTCAAAACGTTGTGATTTTGGAAAGAATTTTATTTCAAAAAAAATTTTAATTGACTAAGTTACTGTAAATAATATGTATAATGAACAGAATCGTATGATGTTTTTATTCATACTCATGCATCACTTCCAAGCGATAAAAGGATAAAGTTGAGCTCATAATTCCATTTTTCCAGGGGAATTTCCAATTTTTTCTTGCCTTGTTGTGCCTATAGGTCCAGAATTGATTAAACCCCCCCCCCACCCCTAAATGAAAAAAACATCATGTATAACATCGGTACAGTGCCGGATTTAGAAGGGTATACTTGGATTAAAACCACCCTTGCCATGAAGAATTACATCTAAAACCTTTAAAGGTGTGGACAGGTGTAGATCGAGCTGTAAGTCATTTAAAACAATGGAACTCATTCTGCTAAATCACTTTATAACACTGAACTTCATCCGGAAGTATGGAAATGGAAAATCCACTTTATCCTATTTCTAAGGGATACACTGAAGTAAAATTTGTAAAACATAAGTAAATATCATATAGCTGAAGATAAATAAACTTCCATTGTCTTAATTTTCTATATGAATATAACCAACCATATATGGTTGAATCATGTATTCTAAGACTTGGTTATATATATGAACGACTTCTATTTAGTGATACGTTAGCTGGGTATCTTGTGTACATTACTTCAGCACAAAAGCTACAAAAAAAATGGAGGAAAAAGTTATGATACTTTTTGATTACTATAGCGGTCATATACAATTTCGTACATTCATTTCTCTTACTTTCGCTTCAAAAAGAGGCCCTACTTCAAAAATTCGATGAATACGCTATCTATATCATACACACGAGACATCATTTGCACTTCCTTTTAACTTCCGAGCAATTATCTAAATTGAGCGCATCCCATCATCTGACCTGCACGATTTTCAAAGTATCGGGGACAAAGTCTAACCCTATTTCAATGCTAGTACTGTTGCATAAAAATCGCTTTTCCTATTATAGGGACTGATCATTGTTTGTTTATTTATTTATTTTTCTATTTAATTCTTTTTTTAATTCATTATTCAATAATTTATCATTTATTTATAGGACTAGAGATTGTATTTCTTACATATTACAAATGTCTAAAATGCCTCAAAGTGATGTTTAGCTTTTCGCTATTTTCCCTTCACTATTTTAACACAAAATGCAAAATGCAAGAAGCAAGGAGCAAAAAGCAAAGCGCAAGAAGCATGTCGCACCGGCTTTTCATAGTATATAGCAGTCAAGCTGTCCGTGGCACGAGTGATTACCACTCCTATTGACACATATCTATATATAGAACAAGGCATTGTCATTGACACTATGTCTCAATATGTCGGCCATGGCAATGACAATACCCCAAAATGCCCTCAGTCTTTTGTTCAAACTTTGGCTTAGGGTATATGTGACATGCGCAATTGGAATCTGTGAATGTATGAATTCCAGCTGGCAGTCACATAAATTCATTAGGCCATACGAAGTGAAGGAAACACTCTAGCAAAAACCCAAATCTTAACTATACACTTGTTTATTCAAATACCACCAAGTTCGGTACGAACACAGACCCGTAGGAAGCAATTCAAAAGTGGACCATAGGTGGACCTAGATATTTTTGGAAGGGGGTTGCAGCCTGCCATGACTACTATTTTCCAAGGGGGCGGGGTGTTACAGCCTTGAAAATGTCCGAAAATAACCTTATTTTTTTGGTTAAAATTTTCAGACCAAAGGGGGATGCAATCCCCCCTTAAATTCCGCAAAGATGACAATTAAGAATAAATTAATTTCCACCTCCCAAGCATGGATAAAAGGTGTTCAGGGCCTGTCATTTAAACTTACAGGCACTAAGAGGAACGGGAAATTGCGCCTATGTTTGTATGAGTGAATGTTTTCCAGAGCCCGAAAAAAGAAAAAAAAAATTGTAAAACTGCTGCAATTCAACTTTTTAGATGGCAAACCAATTGCCTGTTAAGAATAATTCAATGAAAACAATTTAGTAATTTTATTAGAAAACAACTTATATAACAATTATGGTTCGCCATAAAAGGGGGACAAGCCCCCCCCCCCCCCCCCCCTTGGTTCCTACGGCCATCCGAATGTATGCTTTCAGTCGGAATTGGGCACGTATGGAAATTGAGCAATTAAATTTTCTGATAGCAAATCGACGATAAAAGTAAGTAAGAAAAGGTTTCCAGATGAAGGAGAATATCCAAATCAACTTTAAGTACCCTAAATTTTCTATTTCATCAGTCTTCAAAATTTATGTCGAAAAACATGAAGCTATTTGCAAATTCATCCGTATAAACTACGGAACGATACATCTACACACAAACATGGGCCGTAGGAATCATTTCAAAAGGAGGGATCTTGAATACAGTTGTGCTCCGCCCCTCTCCCCATTCCCTGTTCCTATGGCCTGTTCCTATAGATGCAAGATGTGGGTAAAATAATTAATGCTGGTATTCGGGGTAAAATGTTCAATCAGAGACATATATACACTGTGTATATATGTCTCTGGTTCAATATAATCAAGTTCTTCTATGATAATATCAAACTGAGCACACTGGTGTCCTAACTGATTATTTCGAATCCGCTTTCGGTCTATTACAAGGGGGAGATAATGTCACCGATTTGTATCCCATAATATGTACATGATTTTGAAATGAACTTTCTGTGTGACAATTATCAATCCATAGAAATACACCTAATTAATATCTTTTTTCTTATGTATGCCGACGACTCAGTTTTCATATCTGAATCAGCTGAGGGATTACAGGGTATGTACTTATACTAAACAGTGGAACTTAACTGTAAATGCAGGATAAAACAAAAGTTCCTGTATTCAGAAGTTGTAAAATGCAAAACAAGAGTACACGAATTTTATTTTAATGATAATAAACTTGAGTTGTTGATTGTTATAATTATCTCGGTGTTCTACTTAATTTAAATGGAAAATTTTTGACAACACAAAAGTATATAGCTGACCAAGGTAGAAAAGCTTTATTTGCAAATTCAAGTTCACCTAAATCCTTTAATTTTAATATTCAAGCTAAATGTTTTGTATTTGATTCTTATGTAAGTAGTATTCTAAACTATGGAGCTGAGAACTGGGGTTTTCATAGGGCTTTAGATGTAGCGAAAGTACATACTCCCTTTTGTAAAAATATTTTAGGGTTGAAAAAGAGTACCTACAATAACCTGTTTTATTGTAAAATTGGGGAGATATCCTCTTGCTATCACACGTAATTTAAAATTTTCAAATTTTGGCTCGAGTTAAAATCTACAACTAATGGCATCCTTAGGGCTTGTTATACTGAAATGGTAGAACGAAATGATGACTGAATTGTAAATATCCAACATGAATTCAAATTTGGGCTTATCAAATATATTTACTGAAGATATATGTTAAAATAATAAAACCATAATTCTTATCGACAAAAGACTCAAGGACACATACCAACAAACATTCTTTTAGATATTGCAAGATCATCAAAGGGATTCCTATATCAACATTTGATAAATAATTTTACCATGTAATTTTAACTACTTAAGCCAATTCCCTTGTTATATATGAAGTGCATCGCTAAATTTAGAGTATCTTCACATAACCTTAATATAGAACGTGGAAGATACGATGACGAAAAACAGGAACAGCAGATTATGTATTTATTGCAACAACAATGTTATAGAAGATGAGTTCCATTTTATACTTATTTGTCCATTGTATTCTACATTACGTCATCGTTATATCAAGCCTTATTATTATAGAAGCCCTAGTGTTTTCAAATTTGTGCAGTTATTAAGTGTAAATAATGTGAAACAGAAACTAATAAAATCTTGGTAAATATCTGTATCTTGCTTGCAAACTTAGATTGTAATGTTAGTCCTCCACTCACTCTCCACTCTTTCAAATAATATCTTTATATAGTACATCTCTATAGTGATTCGTTTGTGAATGTACGTATTTACAAGTGTGTGTGTGTGTGTATGTGTATGTGTTTGTTATGGTAATTGTATATATGGGTTTGTGTATGTCTGTAATGGTAATTGTATATACAATGTAAAAGAACACAAACACTCTGTATTGCAAATTTTCGGGCTCACGACCTTTATCAAGCAATTTTCAGATGGTAATTGTATATATTGTACATACTTTATGTTTTAACTTTATTTTCTTTATCTGCTGTATTGGCATATGAAAATAAACTGAATTGCTGCAGTCCAGGAATCTCACAAACAGTACTCTACACAACAGAATATTCATAAAGCATATCAATTATCAAATTATCACGGTCACTTTTAATATATATATAGGTCTCAATAACCCCCAATGACCTAATAATAACCCATTTTGTCTGATATTCTACATATCAATTTCATCAATGCTTTTTTTTCTATTTCTAATTTTAATCGTCACAACTTACCAAATAAAATACTCTGCAAAAATATATCAAATCCAAACAACAACATATATGTACGTATATATATAAATGTCCATTCACATTTAACTCAAGACATTTAAATTCTTATACGTACTGTGCACTTCAAAATTGAGTCAATAAACAACAAAAGAAATGCAAGGTTGCATAAATATAATTCCTAATTCCTTAATAACGTATATCCTTGATTTTAAAATGGGATTACCTTCTTTACACGTGTTTTGAGAATTATCAAATGACAGCTCGTGTATTTTTGTACAATAAAAACAGGGCTTCTGTCACACTTGAACTATCGACTCGTTCCGACATGAGAATCAGGGTCACTAAAAGTCGGTAACGTTGGCGAGTCGTGACGAGTCGCAGAACGATCGTTGTGGGTCGTTATGGGTCGTGAGAAAATAGGAAGTTTCGGGAAGTTGCTACGACTGTTTTAAGCTGTTTAAAATACAAAATAGTCGTGGTCCACTCTTATTCAAGAAGTAGTGACGAGTCGTAGGAACATAAGGAAGGTCACAAAGATGCTACAAAATACTAGTAGTCGTGGTCCAGCCATGCACAACAAATATATTATGACGTAGCGAATTCGTAACGATGACGCATCAATCGTAGCTCAGTATAATAAATTCTACCCCGATTTACATAAATACATCATGATCATGAACGATGCATCACATGACTTCTGCCGACTGACAATTACTTGGCAACGCTTCATCCGGGACGTATATATCTAAAGATAAATACGTCCCTGGCTTCATTCACGACTTTTATAATATTTTTTTTCCATACTGACCACATCTTTGTGACTATCGCTGTCATTGCAACGACTGATAACGACATTGTTACGTCTGATGACCACATTGCTACGACTGATGACGACATTGCCACGTCTCATGACGATATTGCTACGACTTACGCCAACATAGCTACAATAATGTCTTTTTCTAACTTTTAATTTTTGTTATTTAAAGTGAGAACATGACTATGTGCTCATTTTAAATAACAAAAATTTAAAGTTAGAAAAAGACAATAACCATAGCATCGTTATAGTTCCAAGCCCAATTATAGTCAGTAGTATGTTAATTAGGATAAAAACGAAACAAGTCGCAGTAGGGTCCACGCCGTGTTTTTGTTAACCGCATCCAATATTAGCGCAGTCTGGACCAAACGCAGCCATGACGTACATGTAGTGTAGACTACTTTTAGCAAATCCGTGCCATCTAATGTCGACCTCAAAAACTGAACCTTCTGTAAAATTTAGGTCGAAGCGAGTAGGGTCGAAGTTGGTGCTAATACCATGCGACTTTATATTGGGCTTTACCAATGAAATTTATCACCGAACCACATAGCTATTTGTGATATGCTCGACCTAATGATGAATCCGGAAATGTCATTTCTCCTTGTTAATGACTGTATTCAATGACGACTTTCAGAAAGACGTCAGAAATCGATTTTCAGAAAATAGGTGGGGTTTACTTGAATATACCTATGTGTGACAATAATATATTAAAGGAAACTGGGTCATATTGAAATACACTTTATACATATTAAGACAGAGAGCAGAAGAAGGAATTTAAAGCAACCAGAATGACTAACGAGGTAAAGTGTAACCAATAAGAATATTGAATGTTTCAAACTTATCCAAACAGTACGCTTATCGTCAACCAAACATGAAGTAACTATAACAAATGAATCTTAACCTTCTATGCGTTTCATACTACAACTTATTTATTTCCCATAATATAACTGCAATGTTGTCATAACAGAACAAGAAGAACACTTACAATTCTTGTCAGCAACATCGGCCAATAAAGAGCCGGTGAAGCTCGGTAAATGAGGTACTCGTCTCCAGACGGAAGAGTCCCCGGTTCGATTCCCGCCGTGGGTAAACCAGTGTTCTGTCTTTCGGATGATTCAGTGAAAACAGGATCCCGTATTACGGTAGGCGCGGCACGTAAAAGATCCCAAACTGCTTCGGAAGGGTCCGTTGTAAAGGTGTATTTTTCTGTGCAATGCATCAGGCAGATGCCGTCCCCATATATGTGAAATAATCGTGGACTGACGTAAAACAATAATCAATCAATCGACCAATATGACCCTACCAACAGTGTTAAATTATGATGCATTCTAACGTCATAAGCATCATGGTCCACCAGTATTATGAATAAACGGATGACAAATTTAATTTTTACGACTTAATTTGGATACAAATCGTATCCTTTTCGTTCTTGACCTGGAATCAACAGAAAACTGGTTTAATCTGACTAAATGGTATACATTTTCATCATGCCCATTCGAATGTGCAGTGCAATGAAAGTTCACACAATCACATGTAGGAAAATAATTTCGTTCCCCTTTTTGTAATCAGGAACCAGAACCAGGTAACCTGCATAACAAGGTCTTGATATTTGAGTCGTGAAAATTATATGAATCATTGACAAAGACAAGGCAGTCAGAATTAAGTATCAAGAAAAAACCAAGAGACTTTGGTGATCATTACACCTGATCTATACCTCCCTACTTTGTAATTATTTTACAAATTGCCATATACGGGGCTTTGAGTTCTATTGTCTCGTCCAAACGACATGACATTGACTAACCGCCGGTCAGGTTTGAACCCAATGCCAAGCACGATACCGACCGAGCTACGCAGACTCAATAATCCTACTACCTAGCAAACAGAAACAATAATCCTACTACCTAGTGAACGGAAACAATAATCTTACTAAATCCTACTACCTAGCAAACAGAAACAATAATCCTACTACCTTGAAAACAGAAACAATAATCCTACTACCAAGTAAACAAAAAAAAAATAATCCTACTACCAAGAAAACAGAAACAATTATCTTACTACCAAGTAAACAGAAACAATAATCCTACTACGTAGTAAACAGAAACAATAATCCTACTACCTTGAAAACAGAAACAATAATCCTACTACCAAGTAAACAGAAACAATAATCCTACTACCTAGTAAACAGAAACAATAATCCTACTACCTAGTAAACAGAAACAATAATCCTACTACCTAGTAAATAGAAACAATAATCCTACTATCCAATAAACAGAAACAATAATCCTACTACCTAGTAAACAGAAACAATAATCCTACTACCTAGTAAACAGAAACAATAACACTACTACCTAGTAAACAGAAACAATAACCCTACTACCTACTGAATAGAAACAATAATCCTTCTGCCTAGTAAACAGAAACAATAATCCTACTACCTAGTAAACAGAAACAATAATCTTACTACCTAGTGAACAGAAACAATAATCCTACTACCTAGTAAACAGAAACAATAATCTTACTACCTAGTGAACAGAAACAATAATCCTACTACCTAGTAAACAGAAACAATAATCCTACTACATGTATATCTAGTAAACAAATAATAATCCTACTATACCTAGTAAACAAATAATAATTCTACTATCCTCTCACCGCACACTTTATTGGCAGATTTAGTGTACATTGTTAAGACTCTTCATGTAGTGTATACCATACATAAAGTGTCACATATGTACATCTATGTATGTCATAAGCATATATAATTATATTCATGTAAATGGTATAATAATTATACCTTAAAAGATCTATAATAAAGCAGTATATGAATGCACATAACTGAAGTTGTATATCTAATGCATGTAATATATAATTTAGTCTATACAGATATGTACTTACATGGTACGGATGTAAAGAGAGCGCAGGGTGACATATACTGCGACAAACTCGATCGGTTATTATATGAATGTATATAAATATATATATATATATATATATATATATATATATATATTATCTAATGCTCCTTATTAAGCACATGATCGTGGAGATTTACAGGGCTGTAAACTGGGGTCTATAAAATCTGATAATATACACTACAACATAAAAACGTATACTCTAGATTGGGGGGTATCTACTCTTTTTTTAATCTTGCCGCCGATCAGGACATAGTATATGTGTATCATCGTGGGTATTTAGTTACATTGGATATTTAATTGGTTAACCAAATTTGTATATACATGTATATGCATCCTCTCTTATTAAAATGATGTAAGGATAGATTATCTAGTTTAATCGTTTTACCTATCGAGCACCCGCAATGATCCCTCACACTGAGAAGCAAACACAAGAGGCCAAAGGGGTTTCTATCGCTCTCATGGGGTCTGAATCTCAATAAGGCGTTTGATGACAATTCCACCCTCACAGGTACGTTGAATAGTTTATTTTGATAATGTGCTTGCTACACCCTCATTTGATACGACAAGATATGAAGATTATTACGTGTATTAAGTATAGGATTCAAGTTTACATGAGGAAATCTTAAACGACCATGCAAAGACAGACAGCCGGACGGCAATGCTGAACACAGCAAGTCGCTGGAGTCTTCATTTGCAAGGGAACATATATGAGACCTAGTGGGTGCATTGTAAATAATTTTACAATTTTTCGAAGGACATTTGAGGTTTTATTCTATAATGTCTAGTGTTGTGAAGATTATCGCCGACGTCGGCGACATCATCGTTAATACTTTCTGATTTCGATTAATTGATTAAGACAATGGCGGATCCAGGATTTACGAAAAGAGGGGGGAGGGGGACACATGTGTATTAGCCAAACTACTTAGCCATTTTAATGCCAAATCTTGATTTTTACTTGTAAATATGTGGCGAAAAGGGGCGAGGGGGCCCCTCCCTCTAAATCCGCCACTGTAATATTTTCATAATCGATTATAATCGGAGATATACGAAGTCGTGTAAACCGTTCTAAAACGGAACTAAATTTCGGTCTAATACGCAGATTATAAATTGTGACACAGCGTATATGAGATCTTCTGCTTGTCTTGTACAATCTGTGTATGCGCAATAGCATCTCCGGACGGCTAGCTATAAAATCTGAACGTATTAAACACTGCTCAGCAATTGTAAGAGATCACTTTCTTTCAGGTTTGAAGCTAGCTACCTGGAAGGTCTATTGTGCATACACTAGTTGTAAGACCGCGGTTATTATGAAAAGTTCTATAAAATCCGAGGTCTTTTCTGATATAATTTAGGCAATTCATAATGTGGGAAATAAACAGTGATGTATTGTTGTTTGTGACAAATTTGCTTTCACATAATGTTACTGTTTAATTTTAGCCTTGCTCAAAGTAAATAACGAAGATGTAGCGAAGGGTTAACAAGTCCTTTTGTTCCATGAACTTCGAGATGAGGACCACATCCATATCCAGCTAAATGCAAACCCGAATGAAACTGATGAGAGACCAGGTGCCGGGGAGACATTTAGTTTGTGTTTTTATAGAACCTCAGGCAGAGAATAATACATGTATTGTTCTTTGTTGTTACTGATCTCATAATGTTGTTTAAATTCTTCTTATATTCTTATAATTTTCTTTTCTATACACGCAGTTTTAATGTCTGAATTTTATTGTTGATTAAAAAGCGAGAAAATATCATCTTTGATTCCATAGATCTACATACTGCAGTTTGCAATCCGTATGGTCATACAAGAATACTGCTTTCTCTGCGTTTATCTACTGTAGAAAATACTTGACAATCCAATTTGACAGCTGGAGTCTTAGTAAAACAGATTAATCAACTGAAGATTATCGAAATTTCACTTCGATTAAAAACCGATAATCGATTAAGAAATTCTTCCGATTATACAACATTAATACTGTCATTATACATGCTTTAGCGTATATAATCCATTTACAAGGGGCGCATTTAAGGATTCAAGAATTTTGCGTGAGAACAGATTTCACAATACCCCCCCCCCCTTTTTTTTTTTTTTTTGCCCGTTAATGTTAAAAGAGACTAGGAGGTTCAAACCACCCTTTGATATTAATCTTTTGTTAAGGAAATAATAAAATCCCACATTTCAAAAAGTGGTTCTGAATGACATTTTCGTAAAACTGATAAATATGCTAACCAGGTCTAGGGCATCCCCATGGAAATGCCTAAGGGGTGTGTGCATATTCATTTTCCTATACACTAAGAGTGAAAGTGAACCCCTCTCCAAGAAAAAAATGTGTACTGTGATCATGCTATTGATATAATTAAGAATAATTATGTCAATCATGCAATGGGGGATCATAAATTTTGAGTAAGTTTTGTTAAACACCAATGAATGAATGATGCTACAGCCAATAAAGATGAGATATGCCAACTTTTGATATATAAAAACATTAGATTAAGTTATACATGTAATAGTGCATGCAGCCTTAGGCCTACCATAATGAATAATATTATGTCAAAGAAAGTTCATGTAGGAATGTTACCCCTTCACACTTATTTCAAATACACAAGTCTTCCTTCAAAAATCCAGTATTTTACATACGCATTAGAATGTTATTAATAAATAAATCAACACATGTACAGATCAAACAGGAAAAACATTCTTCCTGTCATTTCCTCCTGTTGAATTTCACATTGTCTTGTTTATCTATGTCATTCTAAGTTTCAAACCTGATCATCAAAGTTACTTTTTCCTCTTGTGGTCAAGGGTCAAGTTACATATTCAGTATATTATACAGGACCGTAAATTTACATATCCTGTGTAAAGAAAACTGGAAAATGGCCTATCTATATTAAAGTGTGGAGGACACAAAATCAGTTTCTTTTTAAAATTGATTTAAATAAAACAAAAGATGTTCATGCACATATGAGAAAACAAGTTCCTTTCTAAGTGTAAATGAAGCTGATTATGCATTTATTTAGTAGCTTTATGTAGGGTGCTAAAAATTCGAGTTAATAGTTTAAAAAACTTAATTTACTTGTACTTGATCTAAATCATTTCATACTCCATTTATGAGCTCCTTCAGTACTCACATGATATATATGCAGTAAGACTGTATATCATGACCTTGCACCACATTCACTTCAATTTAAATAAGTCAGTTTTCTGATTCCAGTCAGGTTTATGGTGTACCTGGTGTACATGTATTGCTGACTAAAAATCATGTCCATTTAAGGTCAACATCACTAGTAGTTTTAATATTTGGGTGAAAACTCTCAAGTTAAGTACAATGTACTCTTTTTTACTTCCTGGTATATCATGCAGAGTTCACTGTATTCAGTTTCTCATTTTTCTTTTCTTCAAATTTACTTAACTTATATAGCTTATGTGATACTTACATTCTTTTCTGCATAACTCATATACAGGTATAAATGATAGAACATATTTAAAACTTCTGAAGTGTCTTAGATTTATTTCTTGATATCAAAATAAGTATAAAACAGAGGCGGATCCAGGATTTCTGAAAAGGGGGGAGGAAAACATGTGTATTAGCCAAACTATTCACCCATTTTTGGTGCAAAATCTGAGATTTTACTAGTAAATATTTGGCCAAAAAGGTGTGGGGAGGGTGACAGGCCCTCTAAATCCACCAATGTAAAAATTCCAAGTCGAATTCTAAGCCGGGGTGGCCTAGTAGATAAAGTGCTCGGCTCGTGATGGAGAGGTCCTGGGTTTGACTCCCGCCCTGGGCACACCAGTGTTCTGTCTTTCGGATGGGAAGGGTCTAATGACCTGATACGGACCTGATGTAAATTTAAAAAGAATTCATTGTCTATACGCAAATAATTGGATATAGTTTTTGTTTTTCTTAATAGAAATAATAATAATAAAGAATATTTGATGTTTAAACTCACTAATATTTCTGCACAGGTGAAAAGAAGCATCAATTACAACTGATCTGATATTCAATGGCAGGTTGTTGGGAATGCGAGTATTTGCTAAGTAAAACACATTTATTGTCATTATAAATTATATTTATTATACAAGTATATGCTAATTTATGAATGTAGATAACATTATACACCATACTAGCAACATGAAAGTGGTCAATCAAACGAAAATGTAAGACCTGATTCAGGGTGTAATTACCTAATACATATTGACCTGATACGCTTTACTGACCTGATCATGTATTATTCTATCTGAATTTATGTAATTTAGAATACATTAATGTTCAGAAATGTTATCTAGACTCATAAAATATCATATACTTGTATAATAATTATAATTTATAATGAGAATAAATATGTTTTTAAATAGGAAATACTCCCAACAGCCAACGATTGAATATCTGGTCATTTCAACATCAGGTCAATTGTTAATGTCTTTCCTCACCTGTGCACAAATATTTTTGAATATAAACATTACATATACTTGATTATCATTATTTCTATTAAGAAAAACAACAATATATCCAATAATTTGCATAATAGGCAATGAATTCTCTTTAAAATATACAACAGGTCAATATCAGGTCATTAGACCATCAGGTCATTAGACCTTTCCTTTCGGATGATGAGACAGTAAAAACCAAGGTCCCTTGTCATGGTAGGCGTGGCCTGTAAAAGATCCGTCACTGCTTCAGGTGGGTCCGTTGCAAAGGTCTAAATTTGTATGCATTACATCAGGCAGATGCTGTCACCTTATACATGAAATGTTAAAGTGACGTAAAATGATAATCAATCAATCACCACGTCAAATTCTACAATACACTGACAGTCAAAATGTTGAATCAATAGGAGAACATGTGTAGAAGTAAAAAATTATAGATGTATATTATTTGACCAAAGCATAAGGATCTTTTGCACATGGTCCATTAATTAATCAAATTAATTTCCTGTTGAATGCCAAAAATCCTTTATTAATTGATTTCCACCAAAACTGCCAGTTTAAGATTTTTTTCCAAATTTCCTATGGAAACGTCAACAATCAATTTCAAAGAGCACTGCAAATACGGAACTTTGGTCCAGAAACTGGGGTTACAAAATCAAAAAGAGTGTGTTTCATTCTAGGTTTTTCTTTGATGTATTTCTACATTCCAAATCAGTCCTTTTCCCCACTAGTTTCTAGATATATGTACCTATTACCATTCCTATTAAAGCAGGATAAATAAGCATCTAAAATCTTAACTGAATTATTATAAAATTCAAAAAATTTACCGCTCCTTCTGCTTCAGTATTTCTCTGAGAGATAACTTAATATATCCATTTGCCCAATTTTACGGGAAAACCCAAGTACATTAAAGGCGTCCTGTTCAACTTGTTGTAACAACTTTTAACGTCTTTTTACTATGACGCCACAATTCCAACATTAACATCATAATTAAAACCAAAGGGAAAGTTACAATTGTACAACTTCTGATGTCACATATTATGGAGTGTAATGACTAAAAAAATTTATCGATCTGTTTATGGATTATTGTATATCTCTTGTGATCGGGCTCATGGAGAAGCATAATTTTTTGTCAGTGACTCATGTATGTAAAAGTGCACGTTACATGTATATAGAAAAATTGTGAAAATTCTTCTAGCAATTTAAGCACATAGAAACTTAGAAAATATCAGGATGTTTTCTAACGAAAGCATCCTTTTCAAAAATTTTATTTCAGAACTGAGCCATATATCACATCCCATAATTCTAAAATGCTCATACAATGTACATTATGAAAATCAATTTAAATACCTGAAAATGTGTACAAACAACAGACTATACTGTCAAAACCTCATTTTGGCGATGGAACCAAAAACCACAACACTTCTTAAGACAGTGACACCTTTTCAGATGACTCTAGTTCACGCATTTTATTTTGCTGATCTATGCAGCTAGTCTAAAGAATAAGTTTATCAAAGGAGGGTACCCTCTAGGGGCTAAGTCACCCTGCCCTTGACACATCCCTTGATAAATCTTGGTTTAAAGCAGCAACATTTGTAGGGAAACTTACGTACATTTGTAACTTATACCTACCAAATTTCATCAATATCTTTCCATAGTCCAAAACAAGTCTATCAAAGTTTATTATTACATGCTTATAGAATATCAAAATAACCCTTCCCCCACCTCCTTTTTTTTCTTAATTGCTAAAATTCCTACAGATCATTTTTGTATTCCATTTCTTTCAAATTACATTACAGTAAAATCTGTTAAAAATACAAAATCAATGCATTATAAGCAACCTACATGAAGACAATCTAGGAAATCACCTGAAACATATAGGGTAATCAAAGACTACGCAGCTCGCTTTAACAGTAGCATTTGACTATCAATTCTAGGAAGTTAATTTCACTTTTAATACATGTATAACATAAGATACAACTTCAGATGTGTAGTAAAATAGTCATTTCAAATTAAAACAAGCAAATCCAGAGAAATGTGGCCCCTGCTTTCGGGGACTACATGTATCAGTAAAGGTGCAGTGATCTGTGACATATTGTCATGGTTATGCATGTCTACGGACACCCATGCCAAATATGAGGGCTTTAAGTCTTACAGTAAAAAAGTTACATTGAAGTAGGTTAAAGGTCACGATTAAGCTTAATTTAAGGTCACATGATACAAAATTCTGGTACCAACGCCGAAAAGTATTGCAATTAGTGACACACATGCCAAATATGAAGGCCCTAGGTCTTACAGTTAAAAAGTTATGACCAAGGTTAAAGTTTTTGTGACAGACGGACAGACAGATGGACGGACAGACAAATGAGATTTAATGTCCCCGTGCTTTAACGAAAAGTGGGGGACAATTATATAGCATAAGGGATAAGTTTATCTCAGCTTTGTTGAGGCTAGCTAAAAATGACAATGTCCAATAAAACGTCAAAAAACATCAAAATTTTGATTTAGAATGGAACCTAACATAACGACACTTCATATTTACATTTTCTAGATTTTCTCTTATACATTTGGTTGGATAATCTATGCAGTCACTTTGAAGAAGAAATTTGTCACAGGAGGGCCTTTGTTGCCCTGCCCTGAATCCATCCCTTTACGGATCTGGTCAAAAAGTTTCAACTTTTGTATACAGACAGAAAGATGAAGGCTGGAAGAAGAAATATATATATATATATATATATATATATATATATATATGAAAATGAGGGGTATTAAACAACCCAAGCCAAAGATGTAATGACCACTTGCATGGATACTGTTCAGTCACCCTAAAAACTGGAATAATTTGAAAAAAAATTAACGAAAACTTTTCTACATAATCTGATCAATTAAGTTGAAACTGAAAAGAACAATGATTGACAAGACATTGGCAATATTAAATGATAGTTCTAGACTTAATTCTCTTTGAATAGAAATATTAGCATGATTATAAAATTCTGCAGAGCAGATGAAGATGACAAAAAATAATTCAGATTAGAAAGAAACATTTTTACCATATTTGGAAAGAAATCCTCCGAAGGATAGTGTGAATTAAATAAATAATAAGAATTAAAGTTAAACACTAAATTTCCAAAAATTTTTGGCCACTTAATTGGCTTTTATCATTAATGGAAACAAAAATTAACAAAATATCTATGTGAAATCCATACCTGCTGGTTAAATCAGCCAAGTGCAAAATCATTGAGTGTTTCATGCTATTTATATAAATAAACTGAGAAATTGTACTCAATGATAATTACAACAATATTACCATAGAAATTTAATCAGATTTATTGAAAGTCTTGAACATATTTCATTAGAATACATGATGAAAAATGGCAATATCCTGTTATCAACTGTTGTATACCGGAATATACAGTATATAAATATGTATGTTGTATGTAATAATTGATATCTATTTGACTAAAACAGCATTTTTGCAAACTTTTTATTAATTTGCATTTGCCTTACTCTGTATTATACGGAATAAAACAAGACACTGTAAAAATACTTAGAGAGAGCGGGGCAAATAACAGGATATAGCCTGAAAAATAATATGAAATGCACATAAATACATAAAAGTTTCTGAATTCAATGCCATATGTAAATATTTGCAAGTCTATAGACTATACTAACAAAAGCCGAAAAGGGGGCAGGCGTAGTGTAGTGGTTAAGCGCTTGGCTTGCGGAGCCGACGATCCGGGTTCGATTGACGGATTGCTGAATAATTGTTGAAAGCGACGTAAAACACCAACCAACAACCAACTATGATAACAAAGACATAGAAACGTTTTTGTTGTCATCGATCAGCTGACGAGTGCAGCAGTGCGTGACGAAAATAACAGATCCAAATTCGTTTGTGATGGTTTTCAATTAAAAATTAATTTGAGTGCAATTCTTACCCCATATCAAGAACATCTGAAATAGACCATATACTGTCAATGAAAATGCAGCGGTGTTGAATAAATTACGCAATTTGTCATCCCGGCCAGTGACCTTCTACGCTCAGTATTTATTTTCTGTCAAATTTCGATCCCGAAAGATGAAAATGATGCAGAAGCAACGAGCGACGCTGAGCCACTAACAGATGGAGAATTGACGATTGATACCTACTATACATGCAGTGCCGTAGCAAATTCCGAACAACTCAACGCCGTGGAAGTATAAGGTTGTAGTGGCAGTTAAGACCTTATAAAAATTACTCTATTTTCAAATACCCAAGCTTTACATGTAACACTGACTAGAGTCGTCCCTCTAGATCTACACCTTCTTACATAAATTTTGAAGACAAATTCCAAATAGTTTCGTAGATATCAAGAATAAATTATGCTATAAAAGGTTTTTGTTTTTGTTTATATATATATATATATATATATATATATAATCTTTGCCATCAATATAGTAAAGAATGAACAGTGTAAAATAGCTACATGTATGACAAGACAGAAAAAAAAAGTTGTCAAAAGTTGCAAAATTTCATTATGAACTTGTATATCCTCGGCGGCGAACTTTCAAATCTTAGTTAAAAATCCAACTTGCAACAAATCTCAACAGATAATAATAATAATAATAACAACAACAACAACAATAATAATAATAATAATGAATAGATAAACTAACAAATAAATAAATAAACCAACAAATAAATAAATAATAATAATAATAACAACAACAACAACAACAACAAAAACCAACAAATTTAATAATAATAATAATAATAGAAGTAACAATAGTAATAAATGGACAATAAACTGTAGTCTTGACAAGGGATTAAGGCACAGAACATTAATGTAAGTCTGATTTCTAAACTATTATCAAAATATTATCAATTACACTATCAGGCAAGGTTGCAGGATTTAAGTGATACTTGATATATGATAGAGAGGCAGAGGTCTTGGCCATGGACCGCCTTGCGACCCGAAGTGGGTTTAGGGTGAAGCTAAAGGGAAGGAGGGCGTAGCCTCCCCCCCTCCCCCCCCCCCCCCCGAAGTTTTTTTAATTCCATACATTTTGATAACAAAATCTGATATACAATCAATCGTACTTTTAGTCCATGTGAGTGTTTGAAAATTCAGTTGAAACGCTCAGTTGTAAAGATACCACAAATAACGCACTTAACAAGACTGTCTGAACAATAATATAAAAAGACCACATTATATATAGCTAAAATAAAGACAAGGTCATATTATGACACAATGAAACTCATAGATTAATTCTAATTTCGAGAAAGAACCAAGAATAAATTAATTACATAAAACTTTGAAAAGTTTTGGGGAGAGGGCGTACACTTCCCCCAAATTATTTTATTTCAATTCCCTCCTGATTATGACACCGGGGTTCGAGCCGCTCTGGTCATGCCCGTGTCCTGTCTTTTGGATGAGACAGCAAAACCGAGGCTCCGTGTCGTGGTATGCATGGCAAGTTAAAGATCCCTCACTGCTTCGGGTGGGTCCGTTGCAAAGGTCAAAATTTTTATGCCACGCATCAGGCAAATGTCGTCACCATACACGTGAAATATTCGTGGTGTGACGTTAAAGTTGTATACCCTACAATTCGGTATAATTTCAAAAATTAGGACATGTAAAAGAAAAACTATTTTTCTCGTATGGCTGAAGTTGTTAACTTTGCTTTAATAACATTTTTTGTTCCTTCAAACTTTCGGAGAGAAAGAAAACACTTCCTAAATAAAGTGGGTATTCCATAAATACAACCATAACCTGACTTCGCGCATGCGCAGTTTAATCAAAACAAATACGATGAAGGGAGATTCCAAAAGAAAACGATTTCAGTAAAAACTAACAGACTAACTTATTAAAAGACTAACAGACTAGCAGACTTGAATGCAGATTTTTAAAGTTACCCGTCAAGTTTATTTACCTCGCCCTCCATCATCAGTGTCCATGATGCGGCGGCTTCGGAATTAGATTACATGATAAGTTGGTTGTAAACATTCTGTTACAACATGGTCCTTTTTTAGTATGTTTTAGACTTATATATACAATGAAAACAATTTAGAATAAATTAACCTATAGTATGCATTGTACTAGCAAGGACTTATCTTGTTTATAAGTCCTTGGTACTAACAAACATAGGGTATACAGCTTTAAACAAAAATCAGTCATCTATTGAATACCTTCCTACTGTCGTCACGTGATCATTTTTATACGCCCGTCATAAGACGGGACGTATTATGTTATGGAGTTGTCCGTCCGTCCGTCCGTCAGTCCGGGGTCCTGTTTTCCGGACTTTTTTCTGCAGTCTTTCAAGATACTGGGTTGAAATTTGGCATGTAACTTTATATCAACAAGGTTCAGTACCAGTTCGCATTTGGGTATGATTGCTTTGGTTTTGCCAGAGTTACGGCCCTTGGACTTAGAAATTTTCAAGGATTTTACAGTTTTCCGGAAGTTTTTTGCAGTCTTTAAAGGTATTGAATTAAAACTTGGTATACTACTTTATATTTATGAGGGTCAGTACCATTTTGCATTTGGGTATGATTGCTTTGGATTTGCTAGAGTTATGCCCCTTGAACTTGAAGTTTCAAGGATTTTACAGTTTTCCGGATTTCTTTATGCAGTGTTTCAAAGTATTGGATTGTATAACTTGGCCATTCATTCAAATTGATCCCCTTCAAGCTAAACGACGGACGTATTATGCCACGCTAGGCGTCGCTCCTGTTGATAAATATCAATGTTATAAAAAGACATAAATTATATATCCTGTATTGAATATATTAATTGTACAATGCTCTTAATTCTTATTATTCGTTTATTTCAATATGAGTAATAAGACTGGTAACGTTTTACGTGTTATTTAAGCGTTGCTAAGCAACAATGAGTCTGACATTAGCTATATTTTGGGGCCATCTGTCTATCGTCCCTTCACTGATACCCACGGGTCCGAGTCATTGTACACATCATCAATATTGATTAGCAATTAATCATGCATGCGTCATGTCCAATGTACTAAAGAGGAAATGGAGTACAAGCACGTATCCCCCGTCTATTGATTACATATATACTATCAGTGTGTTAGGCAATCGTGTTACGTGTACATGCACATCTGTATATAACGATATTCAATAACATTATAAAGCACTCTAGAGTTCGGATTTCGTTAGTTTTCCTACACGTACACGATAGACCGAGTTATTTACTTTCCGTCTTCAGAGAATTATCACGTATAAACACTATCGTAAATCGTTATGTAGAGGATTACGCAGGCGTGGTCAGCAGGTTCGGACGTGTAAGCCACGGCATTGTCGGCTTGATAATCACTTTCTAGCACATGACCTGGAAGATATACATTTGCTTAGGGGTTCTCTAGTTCGTGCATATGCAGATGGTGTAATAGATCTATACACTTCTACTTGGAAGGTAAGACATATTAACACGAATTAAGTTCTCTTTCAAACTGTTTCTTTTTATTTTGTTGCGTTGCCAAAAGAAGATCAGGAAAATATATAACCGTCGGTGTACTAAATCACTTGTTATTATTGTTTTAAAAGTAAGACTTTCGATCATTACGCAACGATTTTATCATAATTCATATGTACCGTAAAATGGAGAAAAAAACTGCTTTCGAGTCACTTGCTTTGCAACGTCATATTGAAAATATGTTCGTTGTTTGTGTTACACTAATGTTTAATACACTTAGTATGTTTAAACTTTAATATAACAGATTGTTATAATCATGTTTAAACATACTAAATGTTTTAAACAGTAGTGTAACATTTATACAGATGAGTTCAGGAGTGACATGACATCCCTGACGTATGTGTTGTATCAGTCATCGGTAGGGAAATTGGGTATGTACAGTGGTGGGTATGGATGATATTGGAAAAAAAATGGTACCGAACCATTTGTTTATGATAGATAAATATAAGCTCCAAGACTGAAAATCCCTCGAAAAAAATATCCAGGTTGGACTCAACTAAATTTCTTGATACTGTTCCTGATGTTATATTTTAGATGAAATCTGCTGACCACATACATGTATAATGCAAACTCTTGGTCAACTGGATTTAGACAGGCTTTAGATTGCTGGGGTGGGAGGTGGGATGGGGTGTAGGTTTACTTCTCTAGTATGATTATGATTCCAGGAATGCTAGCAAGTCATCATATTACTAGCTATAACTAGCCAATGTAGTAGCAGCTACATGTATTATTACTAAGAATAGAATGTGACCTAAACAGCAAAAGAGTCGTTCTATCCATGTGCTTATTAATAGATTTAGTTGCTCGGTTGATTGGTGTTTTATGCAGCTTTCAACATTTTATTTTTCAATTACATAGCAACATGGAAACAGGAGGTAACTAATATCTTATACATAGCGGCGCAATCCGGGAATCCAACCCGGGATCGTTCCTACCGCAAGAAAATCGCCTAACCACTACACCAAGCCAACCCCTTGTTTATTAAATCATAGATATTGTTTGTGGTCGATACACCTAATATGGTATAAAAAATCAGAAATATTTTCCAAGCAATATATTTTATTTTACTCCAGAGTCAACAGGTTTTAAAGTTCCGCCAACGGCAATGGATACCACTGTTTTTACACGGATTTCATAATTTATGTGTTTAATATTGCATTAACAAGATTAACCTGTTTTGACATTATACATTTGGGCATTTGCTGGTTGGTTGATTAGTGGTTCACGTCGCTTTCAACAATTTGGCATTTGCATAGAAATCCGTACCCTAAAGGGTTTTAGAGGACAAGTGTTTGATTCTACATTATAAATGAAGTTGATCTGGACAATATAATCAAACCGGTCTATGAATTATCATTTACGATGACCATAAATCACAAAAACAACCGGTTTCACTCTATACAGGAAGCATGATGCAACAGTAAATTTCTATACATACGCGCATTGATGGGACCCATTGCGTATTGTATTATATATTCCGAAATGTGTCAATAGGTTACCTCCAACTTCCATTTCATGATATGACTATGAAATGCTGAAACAGGGAAAACTTAAATAAACCAACCAGCCAACCAGTCAACCAAGCAAAAACATATATCTATGACTTCCGATTTAGACAGCACTACACACACACACACGCACACACACACACACACACACACACACACACACAGAGAGAGAGAGAGAGAGAGAGAGAGAGAGAGAGAGAGAGAGATTTATTTTACCCACAATAGATAGTTTTCGAATGCATAATATTTAACTAGAGTTACTTCCTTTTCCGCCATCTTGGAGGTATATGGCCGAACATTTGTGCATAAATTAACCATATAATGTAAGGGATTTCACCAGACGAAGGATGCTTCTTGAATTTTTGCAATTGTTATGCAATAATACAGCCTTTATACAATGTTAAATGTTTTCAGAGAAGTGAAAATATAAACAACTTTCATAAAAACTTTCAATATAATTGGTATGAATATGAAGCAAAACTGCAGCCCCACCTCCAATATGGCGGATAAGGGAAGAAACTACGATTAAATTTCATGCTTTCGAAAACAATCCATATAACGAAGATCTGTATATCTCAGACTGATTAAACTGACACCATATATTTCTCTCTCTCTCTCTCTCTCTCTCTCTCTCTCTCTCTCTCTCTCTCTCTCTCTCTCCAACAAACCAACAAAAAAAAGGGGGGGGGGGCAAAACAAACAAACGAACAAACTAAAAAGGAAAGAGAGAGAGAGAGAGAAAAATTGAAAGGAATTATAAAGGTTCTTTGGTATTTTAATGCTGCGTTGGCTGTCGCATTGGATAAAACAACTGCATTTCCCTTTTCGGGTGACACGAATCATTGGCGAATCCAAGGCCCTCTCTACCATGTAAGGTGTCGAAGGGCACATTTTGCCATTTATCACTGAAAATTGCCAAAAACATGAGGTTTAAAATAGAAATGTGTGTCACTGTAGGGGACAGCTTTTCTCTGCAACACCACTACCACTTTACTTCTGAATTCGTAAATGCAAGTAATGAATTATATCATACCTCGAGAAAGTCGGTAAATATAATGCATGATCAAGAAGATTGCCTGCAGTAGTAAGATTTTAGAAATTGTTCACATACACTTACAGCCTAACGACTGGTTTTGACCATTATAAACGGGATAATACGTCCTTGATAAGCCTTATCAAGGACATATCATCCCGTCTATGATTGGGAGTGGGGGGTTTAAGGTGTCGTTTTTAACTGATTTTATTAAACAATTGCAATTTATGCCCTCCATTGTCCATTGTTTCAGACCCAGCTTATGTGTAATGTATTTAGATTAAAAATCAAAACTCTGTCAAGTGTGTACAAAGTATGTATATTATGTAAATCAATGCAGTTTACTTGTTTAAGTCAAAGTTTATATATATCAACTGGCATGAAAATATCTTGTAACTCTTTCTTGCAGAAATGACCAATCACTTGGGCCATAGCAATCCCCAGCATTGTGTACTGGATGGGATACGCCGGATGTACGACGAACAACGTTTTACGGACGTCGACGTCCATGTAGAAAATATGTCTTTCCGCTGCCATTCGCTGGTACTCTCCGCTGTGTCTCCTTATTTTGATGCCATGTTTTCGTCAGGAATGAGGGAAAGCACGGAGATGTCCGTCAACCTACACGGAGTGAATTCCGATATTTTCTCCGACGTCTTGGCATTTATCTACACAGGTCAAGATGTCGTGACGTCAGATAACGTGACTGAGATGTTACAGATTGCATCCATGATACAACTTAACTGTCTGTTAGAAAAGTGCGAAGATTTCATGATCAAAAACATTGATTCTGACAACTGCTTGAAAATTTGGAAAATTGCTAAGTTACATAATTGTAAAAATTTGAAAGAAATAAGCGAACTTCATATATTGAATAATTTTGAAGAGATAAGCGCTAATTCTGATATGCTACTATTTGATTTTGAAGATATCTGTAGCATAATAAAAGATGAAAACCTTAAAGTGGCAAATGAGGAAACAGTTTGTATGACAATACTGAAGTGGGTTCAGTACGACGAGGAAACTCGAGCAAAACATCTTTCAGTTTTATTCGACAACGTGCATCTCATGTCCGTGCGTCTTGAATTCTTACTAGATGAACTCGATCAGCATCCGTTGATTGTTGGAAACCAGGAATGCATGCAAACCGTAAAGAATGCCATACGGTTTCATGCTCTCCCAGCTAGAAGACAAGCATTTGCTGACGTTAGCAGAACGTTTCGACGCAATGACGAGCAAGAACAAATACTGACTGTTGTAGGTCGAAGAATGACATCAGAGGGATCTCAAGTCAACGAGTTTATTGGCTATAGCTATTTGCATAAAAGGTGGTTATCACTTCCAGGGATTCCGTTCAATATTGGCGAAGATTTCGCTGTTTGTTCCTATGGCGATGATATTTATATCTCTGGAGGCACCGAAAATCTACACTTATCTATTCAATATTCGGCGAAATTTTCACAGTGGCGAAAACGTGCACCTTTGAATTGCGGTCGATATCGACACTCTATGGTAGCTGTACGGAATTCCCTGTTCGTTCTGGGAGGTTACAATTTTGGGACGTTGAGTAGCATAGAAGAATACGATATTGAATCAGAATGCTGGAAGCATGTGGGAGACTTACAACAAAGCGTAGATGAAGCATCAGCTGCTGCTCTTGGCGATCGAATCTTTGTTTTTGGAGGATGGTTAGGATTCGCCGAAGAAACGGCTGCAATTCAGTGTTTTGATACAAGGTCATACTGCTGTACTAAGCTTTCACTATTGCCCAAACCGTGCAAGTCCACCAAAGCTCTGGCTGTCAAGGATCGAATATACATCATGTGTTCTGATGGGGAACTAATTTCCTTCAATACAAGCGATGGATACAAAATCACCAACGTCGTTCGGGACTTCTCCAGACGTAACTTCGGAATCTTTTCCGACAAGGGTGGTTTATGTATAGTAGGAGGAGAGCGAAATAAATTTTCTGACGGGGTCGATTATAATATCTGCGACGACGCAATCCAAATTTCGGGTACCGGGGTGGTTCCTGCTGACGAATATCAACTACCTGTACCTATGGAAGTGTTTGGATGCCTGAAAATAGTAGTGCACAAAAAGTATCCCCTTGTAGAGTATTCTAGCGTTCGTGAATTCGAAACCGATTAAATTCTTGTGAATTTTACATTTTACATTTTACAATTTTACTTGTACTGGTATAATACCCGGAAGGGGTTAACATACATATTATGAAATTTTGGTTCATGTTATAACATTGAATTCAATGTCTTCCTCTCAATTATTTATATATTGATTTATTTATTTGATTATAACTATGCAAATATTTATCTCTTTTGAGATATAAAACGCACAAATGTGATATTAAATTTATTTGCACCACTAATGATTTTTTTTATCCAATTGTTGATTAAAACTCGACCATTTTACATGCAAATGGCATGTACATCTCCTATATTGGCGATACTGACCCAGTTACCTTAATTGTAAAGCCATAGCTATTGTAGGGTAGCACTTCGCGTTGGTTATTACCACACATAATCAGGAACCGTGTAGAGTAGTACTTCGCGTTGGTTGGTTTCTTAAGGTGTTGTGTATGCGACAAAATAGACAAGTCGGTGAAATGTTTTTATATTTAATGAAACCCTCAAAACAGTAAGGCAGTGGTGGCTTCGTGCGCTATGAAGGGGGAGACTGGGCATTTACGATGATCGAAATCAAGTCTAAGTCTGAAATAATTCTATTCCCCAATGTACATTTAAACCCATCTTACTATTATCACTGTCATACTCCACGAAGCCACCTGGTGCAACAAATGCTTATATATCTAGAATAATCTATATCTAATACAACTAGTAAGAGTTTACTACAGCCTAACATAATAAAGTCTATTGACCATGAGATGGTTAAGAGTTCTCATCAAAGTTAAATAATAGAGTCATTCGGTCACACTCACCACTACAGGTACACAGCTTTCGATAGATCAGTGGGTGAATCCATGGGTGGTGTCCCTTGAGTAACGACGATCCCTAGGTAGCGTATCCATAGTTATCGTAGAACCCCGCTGTAGCATATCCATAGGTAGCGTAGTACCCTGCTTCCTTACACTATGGAGATGTTGAGGTACAATACAAAATACGAAGGTAACCAGTGTTATGACATTGTCACACTCACAACAACGTACCATTGTGGCAGTCTATGAACCCCCTGAAAATCAGAGACAAGGTGTCCGAAAGGAGTAAGCATCTCCCGATTGTCTAGTCGCACCCCGCTGGGATGCTTGAAGTAAATAGATTGATTGATTGATTTACGTCACACCACGAATATTTCACGTATATGGTGATGGCCTGATGCGGGGCATACAAATTTTGACCTTTGCAACGGACCCACCCGAAGCAGTGAGGGATCTTTAACGTGCCATGCATACCACGACACGGGGCCTCGGTTTTTACTGTCTCATCCGAAAGACATGACACCGGCATGACCAGAGCGGGACTCGAACCCCGGCCTCCCGATCAGGAGTCCGACGCGATGCCACTAGGCAACGCCGGCTTGAAGTAAATAGAAGATACGAAATTATCACAGAAGCACAGTATCATTTCAATAGCATAACACTAAGGCCAAAATTTCTATTGTTATTTGTTTTTACTACATCCAAAGGGATTAAGTGAGGGTACCTTACGGCAAAAAAAAAAAAAAAAAAAAAAAATCAAGATTGTCTTATACCTTTGTAATACCATCCTTGTAGCGACGTATTTGATATCTTCTTAAGAGAAACACTTTTCAATTTATATTTAATATACAAAAATTACATGAAGCTGTATGTCAAAAACTAGTAGTTAACTACAGACATGCATAACTAACCAGAATAAGCGTGTAAGGCAACACAACATGTTTTATTGTAATGTTGTTGCGGTGTCTATTTGGTCTTTTCGTTATGCAAATTCTATGGAAATCGCTATAAAACTCAGGGAAATGCTAGTCCATAAATGACGTATTCACAGGAAATTGATGACGTCATAATTGTTTTACGTCACATACCGTCCCAAATGGGAAATAAGTCTGTATAACGAAAATACTCAATAGAATTATCAGAGTCATTATCACATCAAGATTATTTTAAAGATGTACATAGTAATTTACAACACTGATGAACATCCAGGTATGTTTCTGACAATTTACACTTAGGATATAAACTCTGCATCTCTCACTTGACTACACTTACTGATGGAATTAGTAACAATGACGTTTTCAAAACACGTCGAGTGTCTTCTGGGACCATCAGTCCTTTGACACTCACCGTAGGTATCGGGCAGGTCTTTCGAATTCAGAGCATTAACCCTCCTTTGTAATACAAAAAAACCCCCCACAAAACAAAAACAAAAAACAAAAAAAAACCCCCAAAAACAAAAACAAAACAACCCCCCCCCCCCCAGAAATATATTGCTAGCTGGAAAAGAGTTAACGCAATTCTAGCATTGTCCTCGTATATAATATGGAAATACATTTTGTAGTATGCGGTGTTTTAGGCTACACAAATGTTAGTTCCCAGTTCCTAGTTACGCTTATTAAACAATTTTCTGAAACGGAACTGAGTCCGGTTCCTAGTTCCGTTTATCTTGAACGGAAGTAGGGTGTAGTGTTTAGTGCAATCGGCCTCGGCCGATTGTTTCAAACCCCATCGGGGGTTTGCATATTACGTTGTTATTGCAAACCCCGTCGGGGGTTTGCATATTACGTTGTTATCTAATCTGGAAATGCGCATGTGCGACATGATTATGCTGCATGCTGGGAAAACATATCCTCCAAAAAGTAGTTGCTTCACTTTACGAGGTCAGGCAGTATAAGTTTTTTATTGTCCATGACATCGATATTTCTAATGCGCTTAATAGGAAAAGGAATGAAGAAGAATACCCTTGCTTTCAAAGGCAATGCTCATTACAAAATCAATGTTTCAACTGAGTGTTCCAAACGAATAGTATTTACCGTACTATCAAACGCAGAAAGGAGTATATGACAATAGAGCTTTTAATAGGATAGACATTATGACTTGGGGGTGATTTTCTTTAATGAATGCATATAAATGATAAATAAATCTTACATGCAATGTATTCTAAAAATTAAAAAATACTTTAAAATACTTATTTTTAGATAAATTAGTGGATGCCACATAAACATGTATAAATATGAAGGATATTCATATTTTGGAAATCAACATTCGTGTAACCTTTCCCACGACAGCAGTGGTATAATCCAACAGAATTTTCCCGCGTAATACTAATTAGATGTTCGAACCTTTTAGCGTATGTACATTATCTATATCTATCTGGCTATAGAAAATCTCGAAAAGTTCCGAGTAAATTAAGACGGAGTATCAAGGATTTCTAGCAGTTTAATTGGTGGAGCAATTACTTCGCAGTTTGTAACATTCTTTGTAAGCGATTATTTGGGCACAAGAGGCCTCGACGGGAAGTTTGTGTTCTTTAGGTGTTGAAGATGGTGGAAAAAGTACTGTGTAGTTTGTATGATTTCTTCCATGTCTAACTGTACTTAGGGTGTTCGAAATGTCTAAACGGTGACATCCCGACGAATATGGTCAGCTTTCCCAACCCAAGTCTAAACATAAATAAACATTAGAAAGGAGGTATTAACTATTATTTAGACAACAACCTAGCTAACATCATACAAAAGGGTCTTCATTTTAAACTGACCCACAAGTACCATTTTCCTCGCAATTAAAAATGCTACAGGGTTTGCACTCTAAGCTTTTTTAAAAGCTAAGCTTGTTACGATAGTAAATTCGCTTTGAGAGCGCATGTGCAAACTCCATTAGCGTGGCATGTTGGGTAATAATCTAGTACTAAGAAACAGTATTCGCACATAATTCTGCTGTAAATATTGAGATTTCTACAAATAAATCCTATAAAATGTTCACCATTAAAAAAAATTTGCTCTGACACTACAAAAACCAACTTATTTCCGAATATTTACGAGAACATCCGAGAGACTTTCCTAAAAAGGAAAAAAGGCGCGGCTACTTTCCTAATAAGGTGAAAAATGAGGCGTGGCTTTAGAAATTTTAGCGGGAAAATTCACAACTGCGCATAAAAAGATGGTTTTAAAATCAAGTATATGTAATTCCTATTTACATAAAGCCATTTGGCTTTTTGACCAACAACTTGAAGATTTAAAGCTGTTCCGATTGCAACCTAAGCTTTTAAAAAGCTACGCTTGTTTAGCTTATACTTTACGCGGGACTTAGCAGCTACAAGTTTGTATGTAAGAGTTCCAAATACTTAAAACTCTTAAACGGACTTGGAACTAATTCCCAGTTCCGTTTTTCTTGAACGGCACATGAACCAGCACCTTACTACTGTGTACCATTCACCAAAAAGGTAACGCAAGAGTGATTACTGAATAGATTGATTAGGGTTAAGATAAACGGAACCAGAAATCAATTCCCGTTCCGTGTAACAGGTGCAGAGGCGGTCTATCCTTAATAAAATATTCGAGAAGGGGCGCCACCCATGTTTTGTGTGTAAAATTACTTATTTTACAACGAAAAATCACAAGAAAGGTCATTTTTTGCTGAATCTCAGGGTGAGTACAGACCTCCGGTCCAACCCTTTGGATCCGCGTATGCGTATAAAAAAATAAGGAAAGAAATCATTTTAAGTATTCAATCCCGCGTACGTTAAATACCGGTATTAATAATACGAAACTAATAACTAAACTCATTTCCGTTTTAAGATAAAGCAAAGTAGGAGCCAGTTCCCAGTTCCATTTCCTCGAACGACACTGGAACTGGTTTCTAGTTTCTTTTATCTTAAACGGAACTGGATTGTACTTCTTAGTTTCGTACAATTGTTGCAAGAGTAAGCAGCTACAAGCATGTATTTTTCAACATAAATGTGTTGTAGACTAGTTCCGTATAAAAATGGAAAGAAGACAGGTATATGTCATTTGTTTGAGAAAAGTCAATGGATAGACGAATTCGTTTACTAACGAATCATGTCAAAACTACGTCATATATGTCAAAATATTTTTAATCGAGGCGCTAGCGAAATTGATAGTGATTATGAATGGTCTTTTGCTACATCCCTTTTCATTTTACTATAGTATATGGGGAGTTGAGCAACATTTCAGTTCCATGTGGGTTGATGTAGAGGAGATTTATTTACATTGATATTAAAATATAGTATTAACTACATTCTTTGTTGTTTCGTATGGGAAAACGATTATTATCATTTTCTTACAGTTGATTCATCTACTTTCTGATTATTTGTATAGAATGATATCTTAGATCAAATGACTTGAATAAAAAGTCTCCTACGATAACGACCTACAACGTTTCTATGATAATGACAAGTACCATTATTGTTTATGTAAGAGTTATTTCCCGTTGATCTGCTTTTCGCGTGCGCTTCATTTTGGATCCTTTGGGAATTGATTATTCCGAGCTATAATGCGAAAAATAAGTGTTTAAAGTTTTACTCTGGAATACACACGAATCGATTTGTTTGAAAGCATAAAACATGGCTTTTTGAATAAGTGATAAATTAATATGGGGTACTGCCAAAATAATATGAATTTTTTTTATATATGACCAAGAAATCAAAACCAAAAGCACCAATACTGAGAAGTTGATGTACGATCATATAAACTTATTCATTTGAGAAATTAGAGTAAAACCTAGAACCGAGTATCGTTTATTTGGTTTTACTCTAATATATTATCGTGCATTCTATAAGCCGAGCGCTGAGTTTCACTGCATTCGGCTTAATCAATACGTATAAAAAATAAATCAAATAGAATGAAATAATATTTAAATGAACTGGCCGAAATCATCATGCTCACAATTACATCAAAGTTCAGTTACTAGTAAAATTATATCGTACACCACCACAACAACTCATTTATGTGAATAACTGACCAGAAATACGAAATATCCCTGCTCAGAGAGCTGTAAGAAAAATAAGTCAAATACGGTTTGTGGAAGTACGGATCATCCACCAGTGATGAGAATGACATTTCATGTCTGCTAGCCACGCCTAAATATAATGCATTAATGGGATGTTAATACAACTTCTTAACTTAAATTTACTTGTACATGTAACATTTCGAGGTGTGATTTTTCTGCCTTCTTAAATGAAACAGGGGCGGATCCAGGTTTTTTTTTAGATAGGGGTACGAAATCTGGGGACTGCCTAGATGCCCAGCAGTTAAGGGGGTGGGTGTTGCAGGGAAGCGAAGCTCCCCGAAAAATCCAGTAATCTGACAATTTGGGGCATGAAAATTGTAGATTTTCACTTCAACCTACCATCCTCATTCGGTATCGCACCTGCCATGTAATTGAAGTATTTTTTCTCCTTTTTATTTTATTTATGTCTTGCCCATACTTTGTTATTCTTTTTGTAATAGAGGTGGATTTTGTCATACAGCTGAGTCAGATCTGATCTTCTAATAAATCTGATTCAGCTGTATCGAAATATCTGCCATCATTACTATTAGTAGAGAGAACCGAAGTATCTTTACTAGGCGAGGACCTGCCACGAATACATTTCAGTCAGGAAAGTGTGGGTTTCGGATTGAAGCCATAAAACTAGCCAAAATGATCTTTGTTCAAATTCTATAGACCAGAGGGACTGCAACCCCGCATTCCTTGCCTAAATCCACCAATGCAATGATTAAGTGCTTCTTCTAGTAACTAATAAAAAGTCAAAGAATAATAATTCTCTTTTTCTATATATGATAAACATGTGTTTTGGAAACTGACTCTTGAGTATATGACAACTATATATAAAAACTTTTTTATGTAACGGAATGCTAAAAGTTGTTGGATATCGATTTACTCTCCAAAATGTAACTTATTAACTTAGTCTTCTATTTCGAGATACTAGTAGAAAAAAAAAAGAAAAAAGAAAAAAGAAATAGAGAGAGAGAGAGAGAGAGAGAGAGAGAGAGAGAGAGAAAATAAAAAAATGAGAAAAAAAAAATCCCGATGCACCCCTTATATTATTTTCATTTAATTCATTTCCAGTATTCATGATCTTACACAGAAGTAAAATACGAAAGTAACTGGTGTCACATGACAATGGCACAAACAACAATGTACCACATTGGGCATTCACGAACCCTTGAAATTTAGAGGTGAGACCAGGTGCCCGGGAGGAGTGAGCGTCTCCTGTTTGGCTAGCCATACCCGCCGTGAATGCCCTTAAATACAGACGAAACATATATAATTCAGTACTGTATATAAACATGAATGTGAACAAACACTGTGTAGAAAGTGTCACAGCCACATAACATCAGGAAAAACGGTATAATAACACTTAAGTCAAACCCTCCGTGGGGAACTTTTGTAGGAGTTCCACAATGCACAGAGAAGTGTGGCATTTATGTAAAATACGAAAGTAAATGGTATCACATAATTATGGGGCTAACAACAATGTACAGATTAAAAAAAAACCACACACACACAGTCAGAACAATGTAAAAATAGTAATAATGTATATTTTAAAAGAATGTGTAATTATTTTGAATGGGTGGTATGAATATTGAAAGTACATTTATATTTATCATTTAGCCATAGGATTGTATTTAGTAGGCTGGCTTAGGTATATCCACGTGTACATAACACCTATAATTTTCAATACAGTTTAACATGTTTATTTTAAGATAAATATATCGTTAGAATATATATACCTTATAATTTAGTGCATTTCGACAACTTATGTCTCTTCAGTGATGCTCGTGGCCAAATGATTGGATATTGTTTTTCATGAATATTTTATTTTTATCTATCTATTTTTATCTATTGTTTTATTCGAGGGTAATAATCAACTTTATTTCAGTTTTGGAATAATGATTAATTATGTTACTGTTTTAAAAAATGAATAAGGCTGCAAGAAATAGATCTGTAATCATCATAGAGTCGTCTTACAGTAATAAATTGATTAAAATGATTGTTTTAAATGTATGTCACTCCACGCGTTTTTCAGGTAACTGGTGATTGATTATTGTTTTACGTCACTTCACGATTATTTCACGTATATATGATGACGGCATCTGCCTGATATTTTTCATAAATCATTTAAATATATACTTTTGCAACGGACCCTCCAGAAATAGTGAGCAATTTTTTACGTGCCACGTATACCGTGACACAACACCCCGGTATTTATTTTCTCATCCAAAAGACACCGGTGTACCCATAACGGTAGTCGAACCCGGGCCTCCCGGGTGCGAGTCGAGCACCTCATCCACTAGGTTAATCCGGCTTGGTAAAGGTGACGGTATCCGTCTGATACATTGCATAGAAATTACACCTTTACTACAACGGACCCACCCGAAGTACAACTTTTAATGATCTTGATTACGAAAACTGTAAACAACTTTCTGGTTGTAATTATACATAAGCGGATCTAGAAATTTTTGAAAAAGGGGGGATATTGCAACCTCCCATGATTAATGTTTTGCGCTATTCGGTCCTGAAAGTGGGAGTACAGTCTTGAAAATGGTCAGAATGACCTTTTATGGGTAAAATTTTCCGACCGGAAAGCGGGGGTTGAAACCCCTGCAACTCCCTCTAAATCAACCAATGTTATTTATTCTTCTCCAGTCAATTAAAATCCATATTTAGATACGAAACAAGAACATTATTTCCTGAATACAGAATAATGGGCATAACTTTAGTCTTTTGAAATTTGTTTAAGGACATTTTTTTTTTTTTTGGCACTTCTTTTTATATTATGTAAATTATGATTTTCAGTTCTAAAATTTTGACATTGAGCACTTGAAACATGACGCGGAATGCAAAATGAATGTCTTTTCTTTACCTTAATAAATTTTGTTACAGTCGATTTTGTAACACGGAGAAGACCAGAAAGTGTATAGAATTATGCACTTTTTAAATTAAATTAAATGTCTCCATGGAATTCTTTTATTGGTTGTCTTACGTGATGGGAATTAGAAATGACGTATATGTTTGTTACAAGGAACATGATTTCATAAGATGCATAATTCAATGTACAATTTACAAAGGGACGATCCTATACTTCTGTCTCTTGCTTAAAGCCAGTATGATCAAAGATAATCTAAACAGGAGAAATCTGTTAACATATTGCTTGGAATAAAAACATCATACATTTTCGTATACAAATGATTTATAATTCCTTAAAGGCATAGTAGCTGCTATTTTCATATGATTTTTTTTTTTAAAAATACCAGATTATTGAAACATGTAAAATAGACAGTAAACACATGCTCTACTCACCAAAGGCGATTTAATAACCACAAAGTCAACGTTTTGTTTTGCGTGTTTCTAACTGAATACAAATTCGTGTGAGATGATAAAATTTACAATTGGCTTTTTAGAGACGTATAAGAAAGGCTTAGGGTGTGTAAATGATGGGGTATCGGTGCAGTATAGGTAAATTTGATTTTTTATACACACAAAATAAAAAAAATCGTGAAAATATCGGCTATTATGCCTTTAATTAACTCATATCAAGGTATCCAAAAACTTACTTTTGAATGACTGATTATTGTTTTACGTCACTCCAGTATTATTTTATGCACACGGTGGCGGCATCTGCCTGATGCATTGCATATGAATTTATACTTTTGCAACGGACCCTCTTGAAAGCAGTGAGAGATCTTTTACGTACCACGCAAACCGGGACATGTGACCTCGGGTTTTACTGTTTTATCCAAGACAGGACACCGGAGTGCCCACGGTGAGAACCTACCTACCTACCTGCCTACCCACCCACCTACCTACTTGTCTAGAGATACTGACAACAGCTCCGACCCATGTTTATGCGCTATGATAGGGTGTCATACCCGATGATAAAATGTAAAGTAAATAAGTAGTTAAAGAAGAATATCTAGTGTTCTACCCATGCGCGACTTATTTGTCATGACCAGAAACGTTATTCAAATAGTGAAACAGTTTTTGAAGAAAACAATCCCACCAGTCATGACAAACCCGATTATATCTTTGAAAGAGTCTCATACTTAAATTCATCTTGCCTAACGTCATGATTGACATAACTTTAGGTATATATCAATAATTATTATTCATCAAACAGATCTTTTAAATGTGTTTCTTTTGATTTGTACTGTGTTTGCGATGAGTGGGAATGTGGGCCCGTAAACCGATGAAACACTCCAGTTGAGCACTGTTTGTTACTCAAATGACCGTCCTAAGTCGGTATCGCATATGTCGTACAATGAATAGTTTTGTAATGTCATTGCATGTATTTCATTACTTGTTACCAAGTTTTATTGTGCATTTTCTTGGTGACTGCGTTACTGCTAAGTCAGATGTCTTTCCCTCTCCGTTTTACAAATGGTGCAAATTTCGATTATTCCTTAGACCTAAGGCTAATATACATCGTAAATTAGGAATCCATAAAATGCATACAACTGAAAGAGAAATTAGTAAAATTAAAAACTTAGTCAAACAGTTACCACATGGAAGCGAATGCATCCAAACCACAGAAGGACCTAACTTTATAACTAAATCATACTATGGCGTCATTATTAAGACCATAGTATGAACTGTTAATTTGTTCCTTTTCAACATAAACATGGTTTATTTTTGTATCTTCCTTTCTCATATTGGTATATAATGACTCTTTAACAAACACTGTGGTCCGTAAATAATCGTCCACATCTCATTTTACATATCCATTAATGTCTTAGATACACAAACATCTCGCCTTCTACATTTTAACACTACGTATTTTCGCCGACATATACACGTCATACTAAATTATAAGGTCTTAGTTTATCTCCAAACCATTTAGTACTCAACCTACCCGAGGATGTAAATAACGAGACGTATAATGATTATCCCTGCAGTACATATCATGTATTTATGCTCCATCTCTTATACTTATCTTAAAGCAATACGAAACTGTGGCTTAATTTGGTAGCTTTTTCGCTATTTGTTTCCTAAAATGTATAAAAGCAGATTTTCCCCGTTGTGGAATTTAAAGAGAAGAATTTTGTTTTAAATTTAGCATCTTATTTATGCATGCAGTGTTTCAAATCGATATATCAAGATTATATATAATATGAGTAACATACAGAAAAGTGATCGAATTGACAGACATTTTGATAGTTGATTCTGCACATTGATCTATCAGTTATTGGAATTGATAAGTATTTGAAATTAATGAAATTTGAACTTTTGGTAAGGAATATTTCATGTTAGTCAGAAAATAACATACGTAGAGGTGATCAATGTGAATGACATTTTCATACTTGATTACGAGCATTGATCTACGAGTCATAAGAATTGATCAGAATTTAGAGTGAATGAACTTTGACGTGAGCTTTGGTAAGGAATATTCCAATTAAGTAAGAAAATATAAATTTGAATTAAATCTGTTGTGGCTTCACGGATCCCGGTTACATTGTTCCTGATATCTTCAGTTTTGGTATTTTCAGGTACTTGTTCTTCTTCGATCTACTTAACATTTCTAATATTTTCCGTGATCATAGAGTTATATCTAAAATCCCCCAATATTTTGAGACTTTAGAACCTCCACTTATTTGTTACCAGTACAAAAAGCCTTTAAGAAATCTTATTTTAAATTATAATAGAGTTACATCTAACCCTGATATTTCAGACTCTATTTCTTCGTCGTGTTATTGTGAAAATTCTAAATATGTTTATAAACCGGCAGGTCATATTATTACTGGTGACCTAAACTGTATTTCGGACAAGAAATTGCGTACCCTTTTTGGAAAAGGACCTAAGTATAGGTTACCGTCCAGGACAGATTTCAATAAATGCCGTAACGTTATAGAAGATGCTTTATCTACATATTGTAAACGTTGGTGTAAAACAAAACAGGTAAAGGTTCATGCTTTCAATGATTGGAAATACGAGAGTTTAAGAATTGTCGATATACGTGTTAAGAACCTTACGGAAAATCCGCATTTATTTCAACAGCCTAATACATTGACGGCAAATTCTATTAGAAAGAGGATAGCTGACTTACATGATAAATATGTCTTTGTTCCTGCTGATAAAGCAGGTAATAACATAATGTTTGTTTGAAAACTATATTATATTAAAGTACTTAAAAACGAATTAAACTCCACTCATACATATGTGGAAAGCCCTACCTCAAAAGACAGCACCTTGCACGATCGCCTCATGACCATGTCCGACTTCAAAATTAAAACTGATAAATCTGATCTACCAACCATGTATTGGCCCCCCAAAATACATAAAAGTCCATATAAATCACGTTTCATATCTAATTCTAGCCACTGCTCTACTACGGTACTATCGAAACATATTACGTCTGCTCTGACTGCTATAAAAGATCATATTATCAAATATTGTGATGTCGCATTTCATATTAGTAACATCAATTACTTTTGGTCAATTAAAAATTCTCATGAAGTTATAGACAAACTTCTTTCACTAAATTTTAAAGCGACTCAAATTTCTACATTTGATTTTTCATATTCATGTATTGTATAGCTCCATGGTGACTTCTGCCACATAACTGAACCAGTAACTCCTCTTTTTTCTTTCTACACTTTATACATCTCTGCTTCATGATTTGATTAAAATCAAGTTACTGTCTCTTATACAATGGTGTTTTCACAGAGAATCTAAAACTTACATATGTACTTCCAGTAACTCCGGATTATTTTCCAACAAACAATATACTTCATATAAATACTGGACTTGCAAGGAATTATGTAAAGCACTAGATTTTCTCATGAATAACATTTTTGTGCAATTTGATGGCAAGATATATCAACAAATAGTTGGGATTCCTATGGGTACTAACTGCGCCCCTCTAATAGCAGATTTATTTCTTTATTGTTATGAGAGGGATTTTATGATTTCTATTCAAAACTCAAAACGTTTCGACCTCATTGACAAATGTAATAATACTTGCAGATATCTGGATGACATTTTGGTTATCGACAACTCTGAATTGGAACAATTTATATCAGAAATATATCCATCAGAGCTCAAATTGAATAAAGCTAATACTTGAGATAAATCTACACCTTTCTTAGATTTGAACATAAAAATTACCAACCACCTAATATATACTAATATTTATGATAAACGTGAGGATTTGGATTTCCTACTGTAAATTTTCCTTACTTGGATGGCGATGTCCCTCGGCTCCCATCATATGGTATCTATATATCTCAATTAGTTCGATTTGTCGGAGGCTGCACCGATGTTTTGGATTTTCATAAACAAAATTTACAAATTACTACTAAACTTTTAACTCAGGGTTATAGATATCACACGCTTAGAAAACATTCGGCAAATACTTTACATCTTATTCAGAACTTCTATCTAAATTTGGAAATATTTCTTTTCAACACTATGCATCCAATGGAATTTCCCATCCTAATTTTTACGGTGATCTCATATATAAACTAAGGAAAGTAAAAAGCTCCGATAACGTTATTTTATCATGTAATAAAATAGTCAAACGTCTTCTAAATAGACAATATGACATTGAGATAATCAAAAAGACTATAGGTCTTGTATTTGACCCTTCTACAGCCTTATGCAGACTTTTACTTGAACGTTGCACGCTGACTAACAGGGCGGTGGGGACTATATGACGGGCCTTGTCCAAACCTCTTTCAGAGGAGACATGGTCCTGAACCTCGTCACCTTTGACTATTAGTCGGGACTCCTACAGATCTAGGGTCTTAGCTCGCTTTCAGACTAGCAGAGCACGGTTTATCATGTTGATGACGCATATAGTTTTATATCATTATGTATTTTACAATACCTTATGTGTTTATATTTTTATGACCCTTTTTTTTGTTGACCCTTGTTCTTTACATGGAGGATTATTTATAAATTTTAAATGTACGTCCTTTGATTGTTCTGCTTTTACGGTGAGTGGGATGGTGGGCCCGTAAACCGGTTAACACACCATTTGTTTGGCTTTTGTCAAATTGAATGACCGTCCTAAGTCGGTATCATAATTGCTCTACAATCAAATATTTTTGTAATGTGTTATATGTGCTAGTATATTATTGATATTCATGTATTGTATAGCTCCATGGTGACTTCTGCCACATAACTGAGCCAGTAACTTCTCTTTTTTCTTCAAAATCCGAACAATTTGTGCCACTCGCACCAAACGTTCTGGGAAGTTTGTATGAGTATATGACATTGATCATGGGTTTTTTATGATATATTAAAAAAGAAAGTTGTTGCCCCTTGTTTCTAACCACAAAATGCATTTTAAATCTCATTTCAATTATTGGCTAATATAATCGTAAATGCGAAGAGCAAAAAGAAGCTGGTGTGACGAGAATGGAGAGGGACAGAAAATACATACTTTCAATAACTCTTTTCAACAAAGTCCCAACCTGGGTAATTTAGAAATAGGAGTCACCGTCGACAGCAACGCCAGTGTCGATAGTGCCAAGACCATTGGCCAGGGTATAGTAGATTCTATGATGAGTCAGAACGTTATGAAATATGCCTTGTATCTATGTTTCTCAGTCCGATGAATGTGAAAAATCACATAAAGTTTAGAGATATTCAGATAAACGAATAGTTGTTATTTCAGATGATTACGACAGCTGCAAATGGCATGGACGAGGACTTGGTTGTTGTGCTTTCGCATAAGATGTCCATCTTCTATGTTCGATTCCAATGGAATGATGAAAGAAACACACAAAATCCGTCCTTGGTGAGCATATATGGAGCCTTGAAGACTGTCATCCTAATCCTTCCGACAATGTCAAACATCGATAACGGCTTTCTTGTGCATCGTGTTCCATGGTTGAAAGAAGAAGCGGGGACATGTCACCGTTACAGAGATTACATTCCCTGATCATATCATTCATCTGTTGCAATGCTTGACGGTTATTCCCTGCATCCCAATACCAGAAACGTAATATATTTGCGTTGTAGAAGAGGAATACATGCTATCGAAGTTTTCTTCGAAGCTGATAGCCCTTTCAACTCCAACAAAGTCATCTTTCTGACTAACATTGCAAACATGCAATGTTTAATCAGTCTGATGCTATTGAAGTATTTCATGCAGAGAGCGGCGCAGATCACACCATAATATAGAGTGCAGGGCAGTCGTCCTGTTATATCAGGACGAGGTAAGTATCGTCGGGTCACATACAGACTTGTTTGTGCTCCATTTTCTCCATTTCATTCCAACTGAACCAAAATATTCTTCAGAAATGACTCTTAACCAGGACGAGGTCTGAAATTATGGGATGTAAGAAAGACAAGGTCTGTGTTAGGACAAGATTTGACCCGCTTACCTCCAGCCATTCATTCGTTTACTTAATGTGACACAACATTAAGAATGTTTGGCAGTCAGTCTCGAATTAAAAAATTTCAAGCTTCTCGTCACTAGAGACAAAAATTTTTGTCGATCTTTCTTTCGACAAGTAGTTGAAAAACGCTGGATTTGAGGTTATATTCTGTCTTTATAGGCGACTACCAAACGCAGGATTAGATCTTTAGTATTGAAAATTTGGTACCAAATTTGCAGCTGAGTCAATCGCGATCTCATGTAGAGTTTACCACCCACACACAACTTCCTTCGATATACAGAGGATTATGTATATCAACACGATTTTAATGAGAGCTAGAGATGAAAAAAAAACTAGTCTACAAAGAAAAAAGACATGTTTCCAGTTTCAAGCGATATTTAAATACAAAAACGAGTTTCAAAAAATCTACTTACTTTCTAAACTTCATGTATTATTAAGATATAGTATAACCAATATAAAAAAGAATTCACTTCAAAGTATTGTGTAAGAATCCTGATAATTAAAGAATTGCATATAATTTCCGTGATTCGGCATTTTGTTGCAAAAATCGAAAGTAGATAACCCCGAACAAAAATGTTTACTTTCTCATATTTGTATATGAAGCAGAACACCAAAACGTAGCTGTTATAAATGAAAAATTAGGCCAAGGGGTTCCATAATCGAAGAAAAAAAATTTTCCTGTTGGCGACGATTTTTCGGATTAATCAAGAATTATCAACATCGACTTTCCGACATATATATATATTCTTAACTTCTATTATATTGTTGGGGACACCCTTAATGTTCAAGATACGAAGAGAAACAAACTTGCAACAAGTTCCCAAATTGGCCAAACGATTCTTAAATTAACTGGCCTAATAGATTGTGACCTGCAGATGCAATGCAGGGTAACATCAACTGAGCATTCTACTTTTATAAAGGTATTTAGTAACTCTACCATCTCAAAGTACCATATCCAAAATGCTGCTGTTTAATAAACACTAAACTGTTTTCCTTCTCGTTAAAAATCTGTATTAAATCTCAAGGAGTTCGATTTGGCAGAAGCCTCCGAGCGTTTGATCAGCTTTCATAAGTAAATCATACTAAGACGTTTGATGTGTTATTCTTTATTGGATTGCTTATATATGTTGTCATTTGTTAACTGTATATTGCTTCCAAAGGTTCTGGCCATTAACAGTGGGTTCAGACAGCATGGGAGACAACATCGTGTGAAACCCCCGGGGTAGATCGTACCTCACAAACCCCATTGGAAAATACAACCAAAAACCTTCGGAAGGTGTGTCTCAAATCCTGCCATCTCATTGGTCCACCACGACACTGTGATGATAAAATGAAACGACACCTAATATTGGCAATACGGGTTATGTTACCCGTGTCGTAATATGACGGCATTCGCAGATGTAAATTATACCAAGCTGAAGATGCTGCAAGATTTAAACTTAAAAGAATTACAGGAATTTCAGAAACATGCTTTGCAATGTAAAGATGATGGATAAATCCAAACCACAAGTCCAAAAATCATGAACCAGAGGACATACAAAATCAGTGAAAATGAAAAACAACTGGAAAATAACAAAATATGTCTACTTGAAGAGCATATGTGAACCCCTGTGATAGAGTGAGATCAGGTGCCCGGGAGAGTGAGCATCTCCTGCTTGCTATCAACACCCGTCACATAAACCCAGTAGAAAGAGTCAAATCATGTATTTTTATATGGAGAAGTCGAAGTAGGTAACCTTCTAGTATAGAAGGTGTCAAATCTGTGTAAAATGATCGGAATCGGTCTCAGTCCAGAATATCATTTAAAAGTCTGGATAACGAGATATCATATGGAGTAATAAGAGTCTCGTATCGACCGCAGAACTTCCTCAATGACGTTGCTAGTCTAGCACATATATAACCCTGGTTGAGCAGCTTAAGTGAAAGTCGCCTAGCCCTCGGAACAAGTCACTGTAATTTGAACATGCTCTGGAATAACGTATTAACTGAGATATAAATGCACCGTATGCGGGCGATGATGGAATGTTGCTACTTATGAAAGGAAAGTTTGTGATAGCGAAATTGAAATCGTCACGTTTGTCATAGAGTGAGGTGTTCAATTGACCATTAATGTCGAAAGACAACATAATATCTAAATACGAAGTAGAATTACTACTTTCTGTGGTTTCTTTGACCTCCAGTTCACTTGGATAGATGATGCTAAGGTAATCCGCGAATGAAGGATTATTAATTGAAAGTCATCTATATATCTGTAGGTAAAATTGAAGCCAAGAGCCAATTGGTTTTTTTTTTCCTTTGCGGAAGCAAAGACTGAATGAATTCAGCTTCATATGAGTAAAGGAATATGTCAGCCAGAAGCGGAGCACAGTTAGTGCCTATTGGAATGCCGACAATTTGTTGAAAAACCTTACCTCCAAACACTACAAAAATGTTATCGATAAGAAAGTTCAACATCTGGATGACAGCTGTTTCAGTGTATTTATTTTTGGAATCAGAATTTTCCCTAACAAAGTAAGTTTTATCGTGGCCTATTACTATATATTTGAATTTGCGGCTTCCGTTTTTACTAGTAAATGCATTTTGAATAATTTCCGGTAATCTGTCTTTTAATTTCTGATGAGGGATCGTTGTGTAAAGAGTCGAAAAGTCAAAAGACTTGATGGAGTGAATTTTAGTAAAACTTTTTGATTTTAGATGTTCTAACAACTATTTTGAATTTTTAAGGATCCACATTTGATTAATTCCACTTCTGGAATATACTGTTTCGCAATATCTATGAAGGCCAGATTTAATTTCTGATAATATTTTGGTGAGTAGCATCGACACAGATTTTGTGGAACACTTCGAGGAACCAGCGATAAAGCGTTGTTTGTAAGGATTATTGTGCATTTTTGGAATGCAGTACAAATATGGAAGTTCTAAATTTAATTTATTTGAGTTTATACCAAAAGTATTGAGGACAGATATATGATTCTCGAGTACTTCCGAAACCGAAAAGTTCGTGAGAGTATAAGTAGGATTTCCTGGAGCTGAATTTAATCCTAATTCTTTCACTAGGCTGTCAAAGTAATATTTCTTACAAATAAATGTATAATTATTAGATGCTTTATCTGCTGGTGTAATGATATAATGTTCTTGGAGGAAGGTAAGTTCTCTGACAACATCAGGATCTTTAAAAAAATAGATTCGAATCTGGTGTTTACAGAACCTTGTAATTTTTTAATTTTTGATCTCAGCAGTACTGCAATAGATTTTATCTATTCCGAAAGAGTGTCGACCTGTACTTTCTCTATTTTTGCCCATCGTGTGGCATATTCCTCGCAGCAGTTCATAATATTCTCAAAATTTTGGCTCCATGTAAATGATCTGGGTTCTCTGTATTTTGGACCTTTAAGTAAAAGTTCTCTTAATTTAGTGTTTTTAACAATATCGAGATCACCAGTAATGACATGGCCACAAGGAGAATATACAAAATTAGATGAGAAACATGCACACGGTTGAGGATGGCATGCATAGTTACTAAGATCAAGACACTGTAAAACCCTTTGTAATTATAAATTTTGGATGCAACTGATGGCGTGTAGCTATAGGAAATACATGCCGGATCTTTGTTTTTAAAATATGGAGGTATTTTCTCTAAAACAGACTAATGATTTAAAATTTGGCCAAAATTTAAATAATCAATGCCTTTATTTGCAAATTTAATTTTGATGAAAGGGCGATTAGATTTTTCCATAGAAATATCTGACTTGACGGGACGAAAAAGTCTAGCGGTCGATATGTCCATAATAATGCCATCTAGTCTATACTCTGCAGAGCTTACGGTGTCTGGACGATACGTACAACTCGTGTAATTTTCGGAGTGAAATAGAATAATGTTTTGTACGAATGTGATGAAGGCCCAAAGGGTTATTTATAAATGGCAAAAGAGCATCAAACGAAATATTATGTATTTCAGGTTTGTTGTATTTGCGTGTACCATGACTTCAATGCCTCCTCTGGCTTTTGTTGAATAAACCGAGTACGTTAACTGATTGACACGCAGGACTAGTGAGGTTACCAATACTACTAATATTGTCATTGCATCCATAGGGCGAAGCAGTGCCGAGACGTCTTATCCAGTATTCTTCTCTTTTCCGACGAAAAGGAGTGCTCAAATTCGCATTGTTTGTGGGGTGATATATTTTTTCTATAATTCTAATTTTCATTATAAGAGAAAAGAGTGGTCAGGCTGGTTGAAGTGGCGATAGAGTAATTGGTTTCCTCAACAATTTATTTTGGACCTGTGACCTGATACTCTTGTACGGAGTTGTCCCTTTCTCTCTCCAACATATATTAACCCACAGAGTGAACACTCAATACGGTATACAATATTTGAACTCTTACTATTCAAATGGTCAAAACTATGCGTATGAAAGGTATGTCTGGTTAAATTACTCGTAAAAGAATTGTCTGTAATTAAGATGTTGCAAGCTGTGGTTATGAGAGACCTGATGTGTTCATATCTGTCAAAACAGGAATTCAAACACTTAATTTTACAAGATGCAGTCAAGAAAAGTCATTTCATATGAAAGTTCACAAGTCACAAAATGACGTTCCATAATTCTGGCTCCGACTTCCATATCTTAAGACCTTTCCGACGAAGATATTCAGATGACGCAGTTGAGATGATGTTATACTTCTTTGCCTGGTCTAGGACAACAGAGTAGAGTAAATTCACGCATTGTCACTGACCTCCATATCGATCATAGGCATGAAAGCAATCGCAGATATTCATGACATTACCTTTTATGTCACATCTATATAAACCTAGGCTTGCTGAAGCCCTTTATTATTATTATTAATGTTGTTGTCATTGTTGTTATTTAGACTTTCTGAAATCCCTTTATTATTATCATTATTATTATTATTATTATTATTATTATTATTATTATTATTATTATTATTATTATTATTATCATTATTATTAATATCTATTTATTATGTATTTATTTATATATGTTTGTTTTGGGGGTGTTTTCCTTTTTTTTTTTTTTTTTTTTTAATGCAATAGAAAAACATCACTAGAGAGCACGAGTAATAGAGGGACATCTACAACACTTCAAAATCTATATCAGGTCAATTCTAAATGGCTGAAGCTGCTATGTTGATAAAAATAACAGTGGTTTAGGGATTTATAGTTTTAATTCACAGAAACGTTTGCCGCACATGGGATGATAAAGATATAGTTCAACGTTATTTTGACTCAGTCTTGTAAATGCCCGAATCAACAAGAACACAGAAGACAGAGAATCTAATGTCTTGGTGTTACAAATCTACATGCTGGTGAGATAATACAATATGATAATTATGTATTTGTTATCAAATATGGATTAGAAAACTTTCTTACGTCGGCCTTGAATTGAAACAAATGCAAAAAGATTTGATCAAAGGATATACGGAGGGAATGGATGCCTTTTTATGTTCTCCAACAGGAAGCGGCAAATCGGTAACATTTGAAATTGCACCCTATATTTTCTAATACTTCGCTACGTCTAACAGAAATGTGTAATTATTGTGACATCTCCATTACCATCTTTAATGAGCAGTCACGTTCAAACTCTTCAATAGCGAGGTATTAGAGCTCCGTATCTGATATATGTTTTGCATTCAAATACGCATAGTACTAATGACAGGCTTCACTACATCAGTCATCAGGATACCAGAAATGGAGAACCTGACGCCATATTTGCTGTCGCTTGAATGATAAGATTCTTTTTGTTTCGATATCGCACGTATTTATTCTCTGAAATTCTCTCGCGCAGTTTCGTGATGCTGTGTCGTTATGATAGCCATCTGATAGTTCTTGACATCTCTCTAATAGTACATAATGCTTTGATTTCACCATGAAAAAGTTTTCTTAGATAATTTTTTAGCCTCTATAACTAATTTTGTGTTGGGGTCGTGAAATCTTTTTAGCATTCTCCGTTGACCTACTGGCCTGTTACATTCTGTAGACTATGACCTCTTTTTTTCTGCTGCTCTGTTAATGCCTGTCGATCACTTTTCACTGACCTTTTGCATATTCAATACCTTTTTGTCGAAGAATGAATTTTGATTTTTTATAACGATATTATGTCTATCATCTGGAACAAGAATTGTCTATCAACCGGAACAAGATTTGTCTATCATCTGGAGCTATCTCAGTCGCAATTAGTTCTATGCCATTTCCTTATTTAACATGACTATTGATTTATTAGTACAAAGTTCACATATTTATAATAGACAATTGTCGTCAATAAATGTACATATAACAATCCTTGTAGTTATACAACAAAAAATTATTGTCGATGAAAAATTTGGTGAACACCAAACAAAATCTCTTCGCTTTAAAATACTGCGCCTTAAGAAAAACTAAGGTTCGTTCATATGCCGACCATTTTCTTGCAATGCCATGACGACGTTGTGCAAAGTCGTATTTTGTTTTAATAACAGTAGAAAATATAGCTAATTTTTGTTAAAATAACATCGAATCAAATTTAGATAAAAGGAAATCTTTAAGAAAATCTCCTCTTTATTCTATGACTACTCCTCCGGAGTTGGGAACGTGAAATTCTTGAATGACCCGTACGAATGAGCATATTGAATAATTGTACAAATACATCTCCTTTCCTTTGATATCCCAGCCAAAGGTAAGATTTCAGGCTTGAGTGAAGTGGTCAGCTGTGTTGGATCCGATTTGATTATTTTCACCATTCTGCCCCGTCTGTCACAGACACATTTCTTTAATGTATACATTCCCTGTCAGAATGAAGTAACAGACGGTTATCATTATCCCTATCGCTTACCACACATCAATCTGATGTATGTGATAAAAATATGCATTACATATTCATTCTGTGAATAAGCAAAGTTGACATATCAAATGCTCAAATGAAAATAATCAAACGTTCACAATAAAAATGTTTGAATAAATGATTGAATAGGTTTATAAACAGAAAGAGAAAATAAAATTACATATAAATTAATAGATAGATAAATAATAATAAATAGATAAGTAAATACTATACAGACAGAAACACACACAGAGAGAGAGAGAGAGAGAGAGAGAGAGAGAGAGAGAGAGAGAGAGAAGGGGGAGATACATACAGACACAATTTGAAGTGTACTCATATAATATTGTACCATTATGGAACTGTTACAAATGTCCCTGTTTTCTGTGTTTTTTCAACAAATTTGTCATTTTTAACAAAATTCTAATTATTATCCTCACTAGAGATTCGTCATACAAATACAGTTCTACGGGTTAGAATCTATCTTGCCAAGTATTTTTAAAATATGTTTGAGATATTCACCGTAGTAGAAATGTTGCGAATTTTCCCCAGTTTTTCGGCAAAAACAGTTTTTTCACAATTTTCAATTTTTTCTCCCACTTACAAGATGTGAAACCAGAACATACTTTTATGTAAACATCTGTTTATCACCTTCCATTATTTTGCAAGGTATTTTCACCTTTATTCAATTGTTACACATAATTTCCAGTGTTGTTTTTTCAAATTTCAACAAAATTGACAATTTACACCTAATCTTTGTGTACCTCAATCACTTGAAATGTGTCAGATAAGCAATAACGCTTTAAACCAGTATTTATCCTGTCACCTTGCATAACCGAAAATGGTATTTCTGTCTTTATGGAAATTTTATATATTATTTCCATTTTTTAGCTTTTTTTTTCAACAAAATTTACAATTTTTGCCCAATTTTGAGGTTTTTAAAATCAATTGATTTTTGTCCAACAAGCAGATTTTTGATTGACAGGCATCAGTCCTTTCGATCATATTGGTCTACAATTCTCACATGAGGGTCTATGCTGGTCCATGGTCCATAAAATGAGAAACGTCTTACTGCACAACCACAATTGATGAATTATTTGGAAACTTGCAAGTAAACAGTGTAATTCAGACAAGTGTGTATGCAAAAACACGTTTTTCTTTTCATTCATGATGAACACATTTGAGAAAATAACTTTTCAAATGGCTAGCGATACACTGGTGAAAGTAAATGAATTAAAGTTTGTAATACATAATCACAAACAGGAAAAATACATCAAGTGTTAAATTCCAATACATCAATAACTTCTAAAGAACTATGGCAGATGTTAATTTATTTTTATATAGAAAAACAGTATACTAGGGGCATTTGAAAAGAATAAAATACCAACCTTTGAACGAAAATGAAATAGAAAAATTACAAATGCCCACTTGGATACAATATATTGAACCAATGACCTATCATATACAACTCTAGTTAGATATATGGACTAATCGCTTTAAGGCTGGTAGAAAATCTGTTGGAATAACCCACGTTTAGGACGACCACTGAGTGCATTTGAGAAAACGACATCGCCCCTTAGAAAAATTTATTGGACGATGATGTTTTGTCCATCATCGTAAAACATTACATAAATGTCAACCGTCAACCACTACAACAGGAATAAAGCTCCTCCACGATAGTGCCCCGGCTTATAAATCAAGTCAGGTAGTCAACTGTATAAAAGAAAATGGAAATGTTGTTTTACCACATCCAGCATACATTCCTGGCCTTGCTCCATATGAGTTTTGTGTAAACCTAATCATCAAAGAAGCTCTGCGGCGAAGGCGATCTGAAGTCGTCAAGCAATCGGAAGTGCCGTATACCAGTGTTTGAAGTGTATGCCCAAGTATGCGTAGAGGTCAACATTTTCTACGTGGATTTTAAGACTAAAAAGGTGTGTTCAGTGCAAAGGAGTTTCTTTTGAGGGATTGATGTAAAGAAATCACAGGTTATGACTTCACATTTTTCACAGCGCTCCGATATTCTGAACTTTTTAAACGCCCCTCGTATTTATTCATGTTTTTAAACTAAGTGATGATAGAATTCTTAATCTTTACTTTTATCAGTTTAATATGATGGATCCATCTTAAAAAGGACGTTTGCATTTGATGAATTATTGTTTTTCTTTTGTTTTATGTCTATTCAATACATCTATTGGTAATATACTCTTTCTCATCTATTGAATCTTTATATCTTTACTTTGATCCGATATGCTAGGACTTCATTCTGATCACAATCCTCTCATTTACAAAAGCAATTTATTAAGAGGTAAAAAGTAACAAATACATAAAGACTATCAAATAAAAATGGTGAAAAACCTCTTTATTGCATAACATCGTTTTCTTAATCAAGGTAACAATGTATCGACGTCTACCGTATAATCTTATTTTGTTTGATGAACAAAGTATTTTCATACATTGTGCATCGATTTTACTCCTTTTACATGCACTGGTAGGGTTATTAAATAAATAATTGGAGGGCTCTCTATTGAATATGCAAGTAGATGAAATTATCATATATTTCCACCACCTTCTTAAATTGAATGGGTACTGTATGACTACATCTTAAATGTGATTCTTGTTTTGATATGGTTTAGTGTTTATTTCTCGACTGATTATAATTATTTTAGTTTTTATTTTACTATTTTACTTATTAAATGCTTCTTCATTTTTTGTTGTGGCTTTAAGTGGTAATAATTTTAATTATTCACTTGGTACTGATATAAATGTACATAATTTATATTTTCACAATTAACTTGAATCAAATATCAACTACTAATTGGTTAAAACTCACTCATTTAAGAAACAGACACACATCAACTCATGTATTTATTGCATGCCATTTTCGGAATACTTGAAAAATGTTGAAACAGATTACTTTGAAACATTTTTTTTTTCTTTCAAGTAATCTATAATGCATATGAAAGCATTGTTATTATTTTAATATAGATTAAGATTTGCCTTAGTTCATATGTAATGTTTTTATCCCACAATGTTTTGAAGCGTGTATATGGTCCTTGCATATCGTGGTACTTCCTGTCGTCATGCTAAGCACGTGGGAATTCACAAGAAGAACAATATGTGAAACTGACAGCTACTGAATTATAACTCTTACAGTACATGTCATCTTAGGCTTAACTTTTCGATTTCCTCCAACAGTGCATTGACTCTTATACAACAACAGTGAGCAATGCAAACTAATCCATATCAGGACTTAAAATCTCGTTTACAAAAGTCAACCAAATTGCCTGATGAAAACAACATATTAGCCTTATTAAGAAAGAGACCCCTGTGTTAAGTGGCCGCTTTTGATTTAAAACAGATATGACTGTATTCTAATAACAGGTACATCATCATTGTAATATCTTACTCATTGTGTCTTAATTAAGGAATGAATGTAATATATTTTTTTACGTTGGATTGAGCTATACCAGGGAAAAAAGGACGGAAAGCCGCATCATTGCGCGTAGCGCAATGCATAAGTTTTCCGTCCCCCTTATTCCGTGATATACCTCTAATTCTCCATCCACCAAAAACAATTAGATTCATTCCTATTCATTTATTTCCTTTCAAACGTCTTTTGTATCCTCAGAAATTGCTACGTTATGTTTTTCAACATCTCTAAATTTCAGCCGCGGTAGTGTGAATATTGACGTCACAAAAACGGAAACTCGGGAAATTACGTCGTCAGAGAAAATTAAAATTGTGGATGAAATATACTACCGGTACTTATTTTCAAACCAATTAAAATGCGTGTTACATGTAAAATTGAATGATTGAAGAATTTCCATTTCATATTTTTATGTTCATTGTATTCAGTTTATTTATTGTATTTAGTTTAAAATTAAATAACCATCTTATCACTGTCGTGTATAAAGAATGCGGGTATAATGGCAGAAACCCTTACAGATCAGTGTGAGCAACAAGATTACGTATTTTACTTTTCCACTGACCGTGAACACAGTGTCATAAAATTGATATACAAAATAATTTTAAAAATCATAAAACACGAATTTCAAACGTAATAATTCAAATTTGAATATGAATCCCAACTACCGAGACGACACATCGGAATCGATAATGCACCCTTTACATAGGTTTTCATAAGTGGATTCAATGAGATTTTACCGCTGAGTGTTAAAGTACAATGTTGTAATGAAATATTTATAGAGGGCTTTAGACGGGCACAGTATAAAACAGGATTCAGTCGTATAAGAATAGTCTTCACGGACATAGAAAATATTCGATTATAATGCAGTTGTGGTACCTACTTGGGACGGCGAATTGAAATAACAATTGTCACTCAATTTGTGTGGTTAAACGTTAGGACTGCACCCAACTGTATGCACTGCTGCTGCGTATATTTACAACAAAATGTTAAGCTTTAACTCCAGGATATCTTGATTGATTTGGAGGGAACGTTAATCAATTAGCCGTATATGTATTGATACGTTGTTTGGAAATCTAGTTTTTTTTTAACCGTTTAATGTTATAGCTATTAATGTATAGTATTTAATCCCAAACATAATAAATCATTACCTATATGAATAGGCATCATTACATATTTATCAAACACCCTTTTCACATACGTATTATCTTCCATTGCAATTCCAAATTCATACTTTTCTCTTCATTTTCTTTATTTCAAAGTCGAAATTTGAAACTTTGGAATACCCTGTAGCACAGTGAACTGAAAGTGAATTGTAGATAACATTGAACGTCGACATTACTACCGAGTCCAGAGTCCTCACGTTCATTAAAGATTTTGGTATGAGTTTAATCAGAGCACGGTTTATCATGTTGATGTCGCATATATTTTTATATCACTATGTGTTTTACAATACCTTACGTGTTTTTATTTTTATGACCTCTCAATATGCGATACATGTTGACCCTTGGTCTTTACATGGAGGATTATTTATAAATTTTTAAATGTACGTCCTTTGATGGTTCTGGTGTTACGGTGAGTGGGAAGGTGGGCCCGTAAACCGGTTAACCACACCATTTGCTTGGCTTTAGTCAAACTAAATGACCGTCCTAAGTCGGTATCGTAATTGCACTACAATCAAATATTTTTGTAATGTGTTATATGTGCTAGTATAGTATTGATATTCATGTATTGTATAGCTCCATGGTGTCTTCTGCCACATAACTGAGCCAGTAACTCCTCTTTTTTCTTTTATGTTTATATTCGAAAATGGAGGCTCTTTATAGTTGTTATTTTGGTGATCTGACCCTCCAACCGGTTAACCAGACCGATTCTGTGACTATTCTCATTGTAAGTGACGGTCTTAAGTCGGTTTGGCAACTACATTACACTAATTTGTTTGTGCGATGTCTTATATGATCTTATTATACTTTGTGTTATGCCTTTCAGTGTTTGACTTCCTCACAAAGTCTCAGTCAGATATCTTGTACTTTATTTTATCACTTGCAATAAATTGAAGTCCTGGCAGGTAGAATGTACAGATACAGATATCTACAATCTTTTCCTCATAGCAATATACCAATTGATATGCATTAAGTGATGTACAGTTAGTGCTAATAGAAATCACTGTTATTTGTATGTACATCTTATCGTTCAGTTGCACATTTAGGGCATCACAAATTTGAATGGAAGTCTATAATTATCACACACTTTGTTGAAAAAAAGAAACTTGTTTAAGGCTTAAAAGTCCATTATCAGATCCTGTAAATTACGCAATGATGTTTTCAATGCCTTCATAAGAGTGTTTTAATAGACGAAATCAATAAATGTTAATGTTTTTGAAAGCAGTTTCATGGGTGTTTTACAACATAATTCTTGATTATGGTATTAGATGAAGTAATCTATTTCTAAGAAACTGAAAGTGGAACGTTTGCAAAAATTTGTTTTTGTTATTGCGTTTTTCTTTCAATATTCTTTGGTTTATATTTGATAGATCACTTATTGAATACCTTGCCTATCGCTATGCTGGCAATAAAGAAGTAACGACTACTCCAAACTATCCGACAATTATCAAACTGTATTCCAGATGGATCCCTATCTTCAGGGGCCAGTTGTTCAAAACTTTAACCACCGGTTAAGCTAACCAGTGGTTAAAATTTGAGAGATAATTAATTTGATATGTAAGATTTATGTATAATTATCTTAATTACAATACAATGCTGGTTTCATTTGCGACAATTCAGTACACTAATTATTACTTTAAGTCTTCTCATTTCAGAGATATAAGCAGGTGAAATTTAACTGTGGATTAGCTTATCCAGTGGTTAAAGTTTCGAACAACTGACTCCAGGTCCATTAGAACAAAGTGTTTATAGATATTTTTCAAGACTGAACATTACAATTGGCAATGTGTCATGATTTGAACCTTCTAAATTTATGACAGCTGCTTGTCGAATTAGTGATTATGAAGAGAAATACTACGACATTTAAAGACATCAGTTGTAATTGGCCAAGTCTCGTGGTCAAAAATCGTGACACTGTGACATGGGTTTTACATAAACATGTAGCTACTATGGGTCCACAATGTTCCATATAGCCAAGTAGTTATTTTCATTTCCTGTTGTATACTTTATAGTCATTGACAGTTAATCTATAGTCCATTTGTTTTAACCTCTATGTTATATATTGGTAATCCTCTATGTCTATAATCCACTTGCATGTTATTTTAATGATTACTCCATTTGACTATCAAGATAATAATTTTCGATGTTTACTTTATCATTTAACTCCATTTTCTTGGTTTTGGGCATAGAGGGTCCAATTTTGTTTGTCAGCTGCATACGTCCGCTTAGAGTTTAAATAGAGCCTAGTTCTTTAATAAGAACGGGTCCGAAATATTCGGAATATATTATGGCACACACTTTTATCATGAGAGATAATGCAAATTCTTCGGTCATATGTTATTAAAATTATTGTAAATATATCAATATCAGCAGCGATTTAATTCACTGGAAAAGAATATATAGATGTATTTTTCTTAGTTTAGGCAATAATCATAGTAAAAACAAATGGTCGAAAAATAAGATTTTACTCAGAAACTGAAGATGAATCCCGAGTAATATACTCTATGCAAAGTCACTTGTTTTGATCATCTTAATGTTTGAGAATGAACCCCATTTTTAGCTTCATGTCTTTTTAATGAGACATTAAACATCGAGGTTCCAAGTCTTGATAATGTTGGCCCACTGAAAGTCCTAACTGTTTTATGTCCAATCCAGCAGACAGATGCCGTCACTATTGAAGTGAAATAGTCTTGACTCAACGCAAAAATATAATCTTGTTCCTTTGCTTTGATTAATTTACCTTAGGGAAAATTTTCTCTCGACGTCTTGCCAATACTATGCAGTAATGTGAAAGTCGTGTGGCATGATGTCTCTTTAAATCTATATCACTTGTTTTACAACTGTTGGTGGGTAAAAATTGAATTATGCATGATTTTTGTTAGGATGTTTTACCTAGAAATGGGATAGACTCCTTTCGCCAAGACTGTAATTATACTGATACAAAGGCATCTTTTGAAACTCGGTTTCCTAGTGTACCATTGTAGTACAATTCCAACCAACAAGGGAATATCTTACCATGCAAAACTATATCATTTGAAGATTTTTAGTGCATCAATTATAAATAAAAGATTACAGTATATATATCTTAGTCTGTTCTAAGATTCTTTTATCTAAGAGGGGACAGAAGACACCTGGGTCCGGCGCCATAAACTGAGAATATACTTAAGTCAAAAATTTCATTTTAATTTATTCCATTATCAAACGTTCAAATAAATTTTAATGCCGAATGATTTAATTCTATTTATAAGTAGAATAAAACTAAATAAAATCCAAATCCCAGTTATTAATTCATTGATGAACAGAAGAATATGAATTTTTGACTTAAAAATATATTAAGTTTATGGCGCCGGACCGTGACCAAGCTGTATGACACAAATCACCAAGGACACACACAAAAAACATGAGAATAGTCAAAAACACAGAAAACGACATTACAAAAATATTGGATTGTACTGAAGTTACGATACCGCTAAGGAAGGTCAATCAAAGTGACAAGTGCGGTTAACCGGTTTACGAGCGTAACAACTTCCCACTTACCGTAAAAGCAGCACAATCAAAGGACACATATTTAAAAATGTATAATAATCTATAACAATTTAATTGAAAGTTCATTTTACTTAATGGGGAAGTGAGCCCGTCAACCGGATACTCACACCAAATGAGTGACTATTGTCACTTCAATTAACCATTCTAAGTCGGAACCGCAACTGCATTTACAATCAACTATTTTGGGGATGTCCTTTATGTGTTTATTTTTCTAAGCTCTGCATGTCTGTAGTGATTTTTGTCAAATAGCTAATTTAGTCATTCATGCGTTCAGTATGTAGTTTAACAACACCTTTCAATATGAGAGCAACAGAAAAACGGGAATAAGTATTGATATATGCTTATAAAAGTCAAAAACTGTCAAAAGTCAAAAGGGTCCGGAAACTTAGAATTAATTAGATACTACAATATTTAAAATATTTTGCGCAGTGTTTATAAATGCAAATTTGTTTATCATACCGGATTTATTTATTTATTTATTTGTTCTTATGCATGTACTTATTTATTTGTTGTTTTAGGGGGGGGGGGGGGTTACTTCTCTTTTGTTTCCTTTATGTTTTTTATTTGTTGGGTAGGGGGTGTTTGTTTCCTTGTTTTGGTATGTGTGTGTTTGATATTTGATTGTTTGAAATATTCATGAAATTCATAGCTTACTTCTTAATTGTGAAGGTTTATATATTCCTTTATTCATACGAAGCTGAGTTCATTCAGTCTTTGCTTTCGCAAGGAAAAAAACAATTGGCTCTTGGCTTCAATTTTACTTACAGATATATAGATGACTTGCTTTCAATTAATAATCCTTCATTCGCGGATTACCTTAGCATCATCTATCCAAGTGAACTGGAGGTCAAAGAAACCACAGAAACTAGTAATTCTACTTCGTATTTAGATATTATGTTGTCTTTCGACATTAATGGTCAATTGAACACCTCACTCTATGACAAACGTGACGATTTCAATTTCGCTATCACAAACTTTCCTTTCATAAGTAGCAACATTCCATCATCGCCCGCATACGGTGTATTCATATCTCAGTTAATACGTTATTCCAGAGCATGTTCAAATTACAATGACTTTGTTCTGAGGGCTAGGCGACTTTCAGTTAAGCTGCTCAACCAGGGTTATATATATGCTAGACTAGCATCGTCACTGAGGAAGTTCTACGGTCGTTACGAGACTCTTATTACTCCATATGATATCTCGTTATCCAGACTTTTAAATGATATTCTGGACTGAGACCGATTCCGATCACTTTACACAGATTTGACACCTTCTATACTAGAAGGTTACCTACTTCGACTTCTCCATATATAGATACATATGGAATTCACACGATTTGACTCTTTCTACGGGGTATATGTGACGGGTGTTGCTAGCAAGCAGGAGATGCTCACTCTCCCCGGGCACCTGATCTCACTCCATCACAGGGGTTCACATATGCTCTTCAAGTAGACATATTTTGTTATTTTCCATTTGTTTTTCATTTTCACTGATTTTGTATGTCCTATGGTTTCATGATTTTTGGACTTGTGGTTTGGATTTATCCATCATCTTTACACATAATAGTAAAACTAAGCTTTGCGAAAATGCGGCTGAATACATTGAGAACATTTATCAGTGGTGGGTCTAAAGATTGAATTGCTTTCATAACGGTTTTGTAGCTTTTCTCACAAAGCGGTCGATTAAATGAATACGGATTTTTACTATAAAGAATGCAGAATTAGGTCAGAATTTGAATGTGTTGTCATTTCTTTTACCCTTGTGTTTATTGATCTTAACAGCGACAACTTAAGAAACAAATAAAGCAAGACTTGATAAATTCTGTCTGTCAGATGCATCTGCGCAACGCAAAAAGACTCTCTCATCTTTACAAACAAACATGACCTGTTATGGAAATTATATCGCATAACCGTCTACGAATGAATTTTCTGAACAATTAACCTTACGTTCTTTTGTGTATGTATGTTGGTGTCATTGCTGATTGGTAAAACACATTGTGTAAACGGCACTGGCATATGGCATTTCTTGAGGAACAAAGTAGTCTGTGATCTTCATGATTTCAGGTATGTGTCTATAACTTATTATTTTCTGTATTTATCTATTGATTATTGATGCATATATGTAATTTGTTCCTTTGAAGTTTTACACAGATGTATGAATAATCACTACCATACTTAACTGTCGTTATTTTCATATATCAAAATTTGAAATATTATGTCAAATCAGCTATACTAATGAGAAAACAAAAGATATCTGACCAAACTGTATGAAGTTGTATGACATAAATCACAAAGGACATGCTCATAAACAAGATAATATAAAAAAAAACAGAATACGTCATAACAAAAACAATATTCGATTGTGCTGCAGTTACAATACCTACTTAGGACGGTCAATGAAAGTAGCAAACGTCACTCAATTGGTGTAGCCATACTAATGAAACATCAACAGTTAGTCTACAAAGAAATATATAGTACGATAAATCGTCAAGAACTGGCAATATTCCGCTTTTTGGAGTCAAAGTTAAGTATAAGTAACCAAAATGCAAACATTATTGCAATCCATGTTTATAGTTGTTAGTGTCATAGTCATGTGACCCCAGTTACTTTCGCATTTATTTTACATTAACTTCACATTCACTCCCTTTGCAGTGTACAGCTTGTTAAAAGTTTTCCGCGGAGGGTTTGACTGAAGGGTTATTATACCCCTTTTCCTGATGTTGTGTGGCTGTGGCACTTTCTACAGAGTGTTTGTTCTTATTCATATATGTATGCAGTGCTGAATTTTATTTGTTTCGTCTGTATTTGAGAAGCCGGCGTGGCCTAGTGGTATCGAGTCGGACTCCTGATCGGAAGGCCGTGGTTCGAGTCCCGCTCTGGTCATGCCGGTGTCATGTCTTTCGGATGAGACAGTAAAACCGAGGCCCCGTGTCGTGGTATGCATGGCACGTTAAAGATCCCTCACTGCTTCGGGTGGGTCCGTTGCAAATGTTAAAATTTGTATGCCTCGCATCAGGCAGATGCCGTCACCATATACGTGAAATATTCGTGGTGTGACGTAAAACAAAAATCAATCAATGAATCAATCTGTATTTGAGTTTTTTACGGTGGGTGTGGCTAGCCAAACAGGAGACGCTCACTCCTTTCGGGCACATGATCTCACGTCTGAATTTCGGGGATACTTGAATGTCAACTGTGGTACATTGTTGTTAGTGCCATAGTCATGTGACACCAGTATATTTTGTATTTTACATTAATATTAGGAATAATTTACAAAAGCGGTCTTAAAATTGAAAATTCTTATATCCAATCTGCAAAGGAGAAATAGTTTTCATTTGCATTTCACTGGTAACATAAAAAATCAGTAATAATACTCTATTCGAATTCCATTTTATTCGTATTTTTCTCATGCAACTGACTTTGATTTCGTCTTTTCTTTCTCACACGTTTTAAATCAATGTATAGTGCGTTGAATTAAACCAAACTTTCAAAAATGCAAAATACATTGAGGGGAAATATATATACACTTTCCTCGTGAATTCTCATTTTTGTTTTGTTTGCATAAGGGTATGTTTTCAGTCGATCCAAAAGAAAGAAGAACGAGTGCACCAATGTGAAGTTTTTCTCATTACTCACAAAACCCGATGTTGGAATGAATATCTACATATCCTTTAATCTGCTTTCGTGTTATCGCACACAAACATGCATGTTAAGAAATATCAACCCTCGTTCGAACAAGAGTCGTTATTGCTTTTATCACCAATATCACATCAAGTGGCGAAAACATTCACAAAACAATGTTACATAAAGTGGCGAAAACATTCACAAAACATTGTTGCATAACAATAAATAGAAGAGTTGTCTAAATCTTAAGAATAATTCCGAAAAGAGAGTTTGTGCGCTCTTGGTAGGCGTCCTGAATGCAAGTGAAGGGACGCTAAACTGACTCTGTGTCTACGGCAGGTTGGCGAAATTTCATTGGCTATGAAGGTTGAAGTTCAAGCGTTTTCCATGTAGGGTGAGCGGAAAATCTGATACGTCATGTTAGACAGTCGGTAACTTGAATAATTAATTTCGTATATATTTATAAAACTCTTTAAACTTATTTTAAAGATCATTTATCACCAATATCACATCAAGTGGCGAAAACATTCACAAAACAATGTTACATAAAGTGGCGAAAACATTCATAAAACATTGTTGCATAACAATAAATAGGAGAGTTGTCTAAATCTTAAGAATGTATAAATTCTTCCAATAAGAATGGCATTAAATCGGTCAACAGTCAGTCATATGACCTTATGTTTAATGTTGAATAACGCAATACGATAACCCGGTAATTTGCATTAAAAAGGAAGCTTATTACTGTACATTGTAACTCTGACTTGCTTTTAAAAGAGATAAAAATGCGTTATTTGTATTGGCAATAGAAATGTAAAGATTAAACATGCATTTTAATTGAAATTCTGCATTGAAAAATGTCATGCAATTTAAATGTCGTATTAGAAATATTGTTTTCACTGTGAAAGAATTCCATGAAATGGGGATCACAATATGAAAAAAGTATGAATTTTTAGAGAATTGCACCTAATCTAAACAAGAGAGCTTGATTCTCTTTTGATTCAAACCAATGAAATCATACATGGCGGATGTGGCTAAGACATATAAGATGCTTATTTATTCTGTTTGCATAATCTTATTGATCAATATTCATATTTCAGTCTACCCCATTTTATTGCCTTAGTTGTCTACATTTTTTAACTGTTTTTGATTACAAAGTAATGAAATCGTGAATTTTCAGTCTGTTATGTAATTGCTTCGTTAAATTTGGTAAGCTTCAGAATAATTTGTTATATGGCAGTTTTCACTGGATTATGCTCTTGTTATTCCTGGGTGAATAAGAAATTTCGATGAATACACCAAGTAGCGTAAATGCAATTAAGAACCTTTTTGAAAGGAATCATCAAACTCTGAAAGACGATTTCATGTGTTTAGAATACACATGTAGCACACGCCATTACAATTATGAAAAATATCTTCGGATAATGATCAAGCACTATGTATCATTGAATCTACGCTTTCTTGTAACACATAAACATACCACAACAGTATAATGTATAGGACAAGATTTCACTCTTTAGGCAAATTTTCTCAGACATTCTGTAATGATTGACTTCCTTTCAATCAATTATACATAGACGGAGGATATTTAAACTTGAATATATATGTAATTAGACTAGGACGCTTGCAGCAGACCTGGGCTTCATCTAGGCCAATAACAGAGACATTGATGTAATCAAAGCTCATCAACATTGTATTGTAATGTTTTGAAAAGAAAAAAAATATTTCTTGAAGAAAAAAGCAGACTAGGCTTTATATCAATATATATGCATGAAAATGAAAGAGGTGATATTGGTCTTATTGACCCCAGTAACAGCATTTATACAACTGACAAACTGTTGAAACGCAACATTTAATTCTTATAGTATTGCAATTAATCTGATACATTACCAGAATTCTGTCAAGAAATTTTATGGTGATTTCACGACTATTGAATTCCATTAATCAGTTAATTATCTTTTTATTGAAGGATTATTTGTTTGTTCTTTACGTCTAAAGAATGTATTTATTTAGTGACAAAATCTGCCTAATGTATTGCACAGAATTTTAAAGGTACATAAATGAAGGATTCAATGACTTTTAACGAGTAAACTGTTACGTTACCGAGCGGTAGTCAATAATGCAAAATACGAAAGTAATTGGTGTCAAGTGACTTTAGCACTAACAACAACGTGCCAGAGTGGACATTAATGAACCTCTGAATTTCAGAGTTTAGACCAAGTGTCCGGGAGGAGTAATTGTCTCCTGAATGGCTAGCAACACCTGCCATGAATGCCCTTACATACAGAAGAAGCAAATGTAACTCGAATCTGTATATACAAATGATTGTGAACCAACACTGTGTAGAAAGTGTCGATGACACATAAGATCAGGACAAAGTATAATAACTCTTCATGAAACCATTCGCGGGGAATTTCTCTACGAGCTCCATACCGCAAAGGGAAGAAGAGTGACATTAATGCAAATACAATAATAACTGGTGTCAAATAATCACGACACCAACAGCAATTTACCAGAACGGACATTCATGAACCCCTGAATTTTAGGGGTGAGACCAGGTGCTCGGTAAGAGTAACTGTCTCCTTTCTGACTAACCACATCTGCCATGAGTGCTCTTACATACGCAAGAAACAAATGTACTCAGCACTGTATAGAAAAATGAATGTGAACCAACACTGTGTAGAAAGTGTCACTGTTACATACCACCACGCAAAAGTAGAATAACACTTGTTTTAAACCCACCAGGGAGAACTTGACTACCAGCTCCACACTGCTAAGGAAATAAGTGTGACATTAATGCACAATACGAGTGTAACTGGTGACAATGCCACTAACAAAAACGTAAGACAGCGGGCACTCCTGAACCCCTGAATTTCAAAGTTGAGACCAGGTACTTGGAAGGAGTACACGTCTCTTGAATAGCTAGCCACATCCGTGATGAATTCCTTCACATACAGAAAAAGCAAATGTAACTCAGCACTATATATATATATATATATATATATATATATATATATATATATATATATATATATATATATATATATATATATATATATATATATATATATATATATATATATATATATATATATATATATATATATCTATATATATATATGAATGAGAACCAACACTGTGTAGAAAGTGTCATTGCCACATAACAAAAGGAAAAACGTATAATAACATTCAAGACAAACCTTCCGCGTAATAATTTAAGGAACATCCAATCTACAATACGAAACGGAAATATTAACTATCATGTTCCCCTAAATAATCAGCGATGGGATCAGGTGCCATGGGGGAGTAAGTATACCCTGCTGACCAGTTACGTCTACCATGACACGGCCCCCGGCTTTTCACCAACTCCTTTGAAGGGTAAGGCAGATGTCAACCACCGAAAAGACTCGAATCTACAACTTCTTGTCCCTTAACCAAGGATATTTCTCACGGGCGATGCTTTCTCTTAATGGAAGATATTTAATTGGTTTTTAGTATTGCACCGTTTCGAGGACCATTAAATAGAGTAACCAAACAAATTGAGTCACTACTTTAATTCCGTTTGATCCTCAGACATCAGCACTGCTTCATAAAAATAATCCGGAGAATAAGTTGATATAAGCTTGATATAAAGATTGTTCCCCTCTTAATTCTCTCAATTTGTTATATATGTGTGTTTGGCCATAGTTTAAAGAGGAGACTATGTTGTTCTTTTCTATAATTCACCTATTGTTTTACGGAAAACAATTTCTTAGAAAATATCTCATCGGAATCAATCATCAACTGTTGTCGATAGAAGAGATAATATTAAAGGGATGTGTATTGACTAAATGATATAATAAAGTATATAACTTCAGGCAAACGAAGAAGGAAGGAAATGAAATGAGATAGGAATTATAACATACATACCAATATCTTTCTTTGAATTATATACACACCACGGCTAATGATGTTTCTTCAGTGATGTTATAGGTCAAAAGTGTGGTAGTGGAATTCCAAAATATCTAAGTGCAAATCAATAACCTATTTAATTAAAAGCTAAATCCCATCTAAGGTTAGAAATATGCGTGAGTTATTCTCAAGTGTTCATATTAGTCAATAGTATTTGTTTCTTGTTCAGCATGGCTTGTTAGCCGAAAAGAAGAACCATTTAAAAGACGACATCGGAGAAAAAGAGTTTAGTCATAATTACTGAAGATGATTTATTGTCAATGATGATCATGATAATTTGAATTCACAACATATTCGTAACTTTACTTAATATCGATCAATAAATCACTGATATTGATAAACAATTTAACAGAAATAAGATATGGGAAAAAAAAAATAAAAGACCGCAAAATTATTATGCTTTCTAGATAGTGGAGCGTATGAGCAGCGTCCAAGGTCAAGGAAATGTTATGCCGACTTTTATTTTTAGATTATAAGTCTATTATATACTGAGTCAAAATACCTGCATGACGTAGCCATCGAGGAATTGTGATTTTGCTAATCAAATAGTGTTTGTCCTTATGGCTGGTTGACAAATTATTGTTTATACCACTCTTGACTATTTCACGTAAATGGTGACGGCATTTTCTGATTTCATAGAAATCTAAACCTCCGCAACAGAGCAGTGAGAGATCTTTTACATGCGATGCCTACCATAAAACAGGATATGGGTTTTTACTGTCTCATCCAGTGTGCCTACGGTCAAGATCCGAGCACCACAAACATTAAGCTACACCGGCTCTGTTTTTACAAAATCAAAAACTATTCAAGATATAGGGTTTAATGAAATGCTTATATATTGTTAAAACAACTTTTACCTGTGACAAAATTATGACTTAGTTTCGGATGGTGGAGCACTGTCAGTCTCTAAAATAGAAGGCTGTGGGTAGAATCTAAAACTGTATATGCCCCAAACATCGCCTTTACATATGTCTCATAGATTTATCAAATTTTGCAGTAAGAACCATACAGGGTCAGGAAATTCCATAGGGGTCAGGCCTAAGGCCGAACCTTGTGTGGATTTTACTGACCCTCTATGGTTCCGAGGCAGGTCAGTCACAAACCATATAACGAATTTATCGCACTGAGGACCTTTTAATGCCCTGTTATGAATCGAATGAACAAAGGTTTACCCGTGTACCGGTCAGTCTGGTGAACCACACCAAGTGACGATCGTCGTCCACTGTAGATACCATAAATATATTACAATTTATGATTTATTATCCTGCCAACAAAATTTTCTTACCGACATTTGGCTAATTTTTCTGTTCTTATATAATACAAGGTATGTATATATCACACAACGTCGATTTCCAATCATGTCTGCCCAAACCCAGTCATACTTGTCAACAAACTAGATCGCCGAGACGCTTCGCTTTATCTGAAGTCTGAAAGAGGTAACTCGAAAATGTTCATAAATCAACTGTGGATGGACAATTTTTTGTTTATATAGTTAGCGATAACAAAAAGTACAAGCAACGGTCAAATTGCTCCCTAAGAAATTTTCTTAACCTCCTATAGTCTCATAGGGGGTCACCACGTGACAAGTTTTTACCCAATGCAATGCGACATTTTTGTCCGAGGTGCAATAAATATATATGTATATATAGCACAAAATGATTGCAACAATATTCACAATATACTTTTGTGCTATTTGTTGTATCTGTAATGTGTATCTAATTTTAACAGAATTCATACACCAGCGGAATAAGGCCTATTAATAATTAATAATTTTGATATATACATGCATTCTCTTACTTATACACAGTTGTCACGCGGTTGCAGTATTATTATGACTGTGCCATGGCCATATTCGGAACATTAAATGATAGCTTTGTCCATCCTTTCGTCATTATGTCTTCCAGCATCCTTTTCAAACCACATTTGAATTTGATATCAAAAGTCAAGGTCATTGCTCTTGACATTAGGCTGAAATCTGAAATACTTTACTATGAGTGGAGATAGGCATAAATGAAGGTAGTCATATTTGGAAAAAAATTATAGGAGTAAAAAGATTACATGGGTAGCTTATTTGCTACTATGAAGTTAATCTCTAGTATCCTAATACTATATGTGTGAAAGTAGAAAAATAGAAATACCTAAGCGTTATGCCCTCTGTGGTATCCCAGTTTTTAAAGTGCAAACCAAAGAAAGTCAAAGGTTCCCATAATTTCATCTTGTCGGGTTCTAAAAGTATTAAACGCCTTGGAAAGTAACACAAAGAGACCATTGCAAAGACCATAGGTATTGTATTGGGCCCCTCTACAGAATTATGCAGACTTTTACTTGAGTGTTGCACACCGACGTACAGGGTGGTCGGTACTTTGTGACAGATCCTTGTAAAAACATTTTCAGAGGAAACAGGGCCTGAGCTTTGTCTCCTCTGAGATTATTCCTAAAATCTGTCTCCATGTAGGATTTTCTTTATAACTACATAAAGAAATAAAAGAAATTTTAATTAATAACAATTTAACGATTTGGCCTCTTGACTCCTATTTGATTATTATACATATATACCAATATGAATATAGTGAGCTACAAAACATGTAGATACGATATTACCTAAAATGAAGAGTGATTTAAAGACAGTTATACTTGAAGAAGATATCTCTAATATTTGTTTAATTTACAAAATTGTGAAGAAGAATAGTTAAGAATAATATTGATATGTTACATGCTTTAATTATTGATGACTGCGGCTTTCGCCCCGTACATGCAAAGAGTAGATAGTCTTAAAAAAAAGTGTTCGACATGTTTTTACGTTAACGAAATGTACAAGTGCATATATATGGCTATAGTTAAACGACCAACAAAATTGTTTCAGCACAAGTTGATATTCTTACTACATAGTGAACTGCAGAAATGTGTCACAGTAGGTAGGTTTTCACCATCTTATGTCGTGAGAGAATCCAATGGACTTTAGGTAATTACAAGTGAGGCATTTGGAAATATTTTAGAAATTATTACCTTACGATGTTTTCATTATTTACGCGAAACTTTACATAAGATTTCGCTTAATGAAGTACTTTTCAGCGTAAGTTCACATGAAGATGATAATTATTATATGATATTTATTTCTCCCGACTATGTCCATTTATTCACAATATAATGAGCTTCCTGAAGTTGTCATTAGGTCTATGATGGGTCTGTTCATCGAGTTTCATATGGGTTACGTCTTCTTCCCGATGGCGATCCAAACTGAATAATTAAGAGTGATACCGATTTTACATTTCCTCTACAATTTGATACATCGATACATTATGATATGTAGTTTCTTTTCGTAGTCTAATGCATGATTGATCCTCTGTATATGAAACTTAATGTATTCACATTCAATAGATATCATTAGGGCTCAACAGTACTTGAAGTATATTTTCTAATATGATTTTGTTTGAATTCACTTTTAAAAATAACCATTGTCGCATTTGCTTAATATTTCCTCCTTTCTAATATGATTTTGTTTGAATTCACTTAAATAACCATTGTCGCATTTGCTTAATATTTCCTCCTTGATTGCTATGTTGGCGAACATTTCCTAACATTCTCCTGATATTAATTTCCTTTTTCACTTTGCCTTTGGTGAAGTCTATCAAATAGTTAATAAAGACTTCTTATTACATTTCTTGTATTATATTGTAGATACTGTAAATATAATATTTCTCAGGATACACAATTGTATGTTAAAGTATGATAAAAAAAATATTGTCACTGCCGTTTCTATTAAACGATGAACGCATGTATACATTGAAGAAATAATTAATAAAACACCAAACCTTGAAGTATAATGTATACCATTATGCAAGCGGAGGTATATAATAATACATACAAGGATATATACATGTACATATTTTTGTGCAACCTATGTGCATTTCGACAACAAATGCCTCTTCTATGGTGCAAAAAGCCAAAACATTCAGTAAACTAACTTAATCGTTAACTTGATTAATGTAAAAAACATTGTTTCCATGCACTTGTAATAAAGTTTAGCATTAAATTAATAAATTAAGCATTAAGGATAGCTTTAATTCAGAAGTGATTGAAGTATATTATTAAAAGTCATTAAAAAATTTCTGAAACATAAAATCTCATTTAAGTATTATTGTATTGAATACATGTACTGTCAAGTTTCTTTCCGTCTAATTTAAGTGTTTAAATATTCAATATTATAAACTCACCATTTACTTTCTTAATTTACAATGAATAAATTTTGGTACCATCTACTTATGTTTCAAAGCGTTCCCTCTTTTGTTAGTATTCTCTTGTTTCATCATTTCAAACAATATCTTTCGATATAAATTTATTTAAAATATCAAAAATGTTGTCATTGATAAGAATGATCAGTATTTTCTCATCCTTTAAGTTTCTAAATGCAGAAATTTAATGTCGATCGGAAATTAAAATCTCTATCAGTATTTTCTTACTTTTTCGTTCCAATTATGCATACAAAACACAATGAGCTGTGCATGAACACCGTTAGATTATTCGGAAATGAGTTACACAAGAAACGCAACAGGATGTTCATTACAGCTGTTCTACGAGAATATCATTCATCATACGACTAGTTTTGATCTGTTAAGATATCATATGTAAGGAGAAAAATTAATATGGATAATTTGTTTGTGCTGCATATCTATGACATTTCGTAAGTAATTAGTCTTGCCAATTTGGCGACAAATGAGCCTGAAACCTAGATTCGTTGACGTTCGTTGTCGCGGTTATAGAGATTTCCCCTAACGATTTCTGTTCAGCAAATCTTACACTTATTATCTCAGACCTATTACTTAAATAAAACACATTTGTCTCCACTTTTTTTCGGTAGCAGACGGTGTGTCTGAGTTTGTGAGAAGATATTCAAATTAAATAGCTAAAGATATAGCAGACTTTTAACCCTCCATAACTTATCAAGACAGAGTGCATGTAATGATAATACCCGGTGATCTTTGTTTATAATTTTCATCACAGTAAGTGCATTCACGTGTTAATTTCATTGACATGTGACATAACTTTCGTAGCATTAGGCATTTACATGGATGCTAATGGTGGTCGTATTCAGATATGACACATTGAAGCTCACAAAGTATTCCCAGAAGAAGAATATATAAAAGATCAAACCCTAACTAAAACCACAATTACTTTAGAAAAAGAAAATGCATTTACAATGTTGCGATATCGCACCACCATACTAAAGTGAATTGTGGTATGAAAACTACAGCAAATAAGGAAATTCACCATGTTAGATATTTCTTTTTGATATTTGCAAACAAGGTATTTAAAATCACCAAAAGAATTACATAATGTTGACTTCAGACGTTTATTTTTTTCTCCTTCTGATATTCAATTTTATATGGTAGTTTAAAGTAACCATACTTAAAACATGCTCTAGATTATAGGATCATTTGACACATACACTCAGTTTACGATAATGATGTTTTGAAAGTTGATATTACTTAAAATATGTGAAGTATGCAAAACAATTATTCAAGAACAGATTTGAAATGAACTATTTAATTTGCGTCTAAGTGACAACTTTATGTTAGAAAGTCATATATCCTCCCTTTTTTCTTAACTCATTTGCCTTTTATTGTGACAATGCAGTTCTTACGTATTTATGAGATAACAATAATTTTAAATGAATACATGATTGCTTTTGCTATTTTGGTAATTTTGCATTAATGTCTGATGTCAAATTGTCACTAAGGAAGTTCTATGGTCGATATAGGGAATTAGTGCAATTTCAGATCCCTCTTTCATTGCTAACCGATATTTTGGGACCTGACCATACAAACTAACCATCTTAACTTTTTAACTATACTTGATTTGACAGAATACGTATATATACGGACATTTGTTCACGTGCATTTCCGACGCCGGAATTTCATTTAAATAACATCTCATGCCTTGAATAGGATAATTTTACTTCCTGTTCTTGTGTTCATATGTGCATATTTATGTATTTACTTCTTCGACTTGAAAAGTTATTGCAGACTTTTGAGACGGGTGTTTCATGCAACCAAGGGACGCTTACTCCTCCCGGGCTCTTAGTCTCACCTCGATTTTATTTCATTTGTCTGAATATGACACCAAACGCGGTATTGTCCTTTTATTCCATGGACTATGAGATATGGTTTACCCTTTGGTACTTCTTCGTTTTTTACTTCAATGCGGTTAACAATTGAATTACACGCCTAATTGATTTTACTTTTTCGTAATTTCTGCAACAACCTGCTTTGAATATCTAGAGATATTGTACACGACCCCAAGCCATGGTTGTATGAAAATGGTATATTCCTATAGCTAATATTTTCTAAGAGTTGTATGTTTAAAATGGATTTAACTATGTGGTCTGTCTAGATATTTAACTGTAAGGTTGTAATGTCATCACCTGACCTTCTTTGCTTACACAGATATATGTAACAACGTGAGTGAATCAGTGCTAGTAATTGTACTCGATAGGATCAGGACCTCAAAAATATTCTCACAACGAGGAATTCATGCATTCGTTTATATAGTCATGTTAAATTCAAACAGAAGAACTTTAAGTGCTGTTGATGATTAAATTTGTAAAATGTTAGTTTACTCATTTCATTTTATACACCCGCATAAAATGTGGGCGTATTATGCTATATCGTTGTCGTCCCAACTGTCTTGTCTTCGCAACCCCTAAACCCTTGGGGATTTTTATGAAACATGGTAAATCGAAGAACATTCATAAACATATGAATATTGGCTTATTGCAAGGAGAATGCTGTCAAAAATTACAGGAGTTATGGCCATTGGAATTAGATTTTCTTAAAATCCTTGTCCTCGCAACTCCTAAACCATTGGGGGATTTCTGATGAAACATGGTACAACAAAGGAATACCATATAAAGATGTGCATATTAGATGGGGAATTCTGTCCAAAAGAATTACAAGAGTTACGATCCTCAAATACTCTTTCTTTGCAACTTCTCCTAAACCCTTTGGTGGGTTTTGATGAAATGTAGTACCAAAAAGAACACCATACCAAGACGTACATATTAGAAAGGGAATGGTGTGCCGAAATAATTACAGGGGTTATGATCCTTGGACTTTTTTCCATGCAAAATACAATCTCTTCCCAACTACTCCTAAACCTTTTGGGATGTTTTGATGAAATATTGTACAAAGAAAGAATACCATAAAAATATGTGCATATTGGAAGAAAAATGCTGTCCAAAACAATTAATAGGAATTGTGACCATTTCACCACGATTTTTCTATGCAAAATACCTTGTTTTTTCAACTCCCCTTAAACTTTAGGTTCAATTTTGATGACACTTGGTACAAAAACAGATTATGAATATGTGCATATTGAACATGATATTTCACATCTCAATATTTAATACAATTGGAATTGTAGTCGGTATATTTATGAAAGGAGGGTGTGTTAACATGGGAAATAATGCATGCACAAAGAAGATCAATTAAAAAACCTACAAACAATTGAAAAAAAAGTTAACTATTTTACCAGTATCAAAGGTAATCTACATTTACCACAATTAGATTAGATATTTAGTTCTAGTTGGTATAACACCAATGCTAAAAAGGGCGAGCGTATTGTGTGCCGTTTAACGGTGCCCTATTTTCATTTGTTTATTTATTTATTTATTTATTCATTTGATTAAATTTAGTAGTAAATGATGAAATTCTCAACATCAAAGGACAAATGAAACTTTTTCTTTCCAGAAGCTCGTTTTCTATTGGACATGTTTATTTTGATAACATTGACTAAACACATGTAAAGAGAAAAATCTGCTTGTGTTACAGTGGCTCCTGGTCATATGTCATATCAAACAACTACGTACAAGATAAAGCAGTACAATATGAGCAGTGCACAATGAACTAGTTCTCATACGTTTTAGAGCCGACGAATTTGAATAGGTAAGGCATAGACCCATGACTGAGAGGTTAGTACATTGTCGGGATTCCACAACTGCAACCACAACAACAACCCATAATATTGCGTATTATATAAAAAACATAAGAATTATTCTGTTCTCGTTAGGATAATAATAATAATAATAATAATAATAATAATAATAATAATGATGATGATGATGATGATGATGATGATGATGATGATAATAATAATAATGATAATAATAATAGTAATAATAATAATAATAATAATAATAATAATAATAATAATAATAATAATAATAATAATAATGATGATGATAATGATGATGATGATGATGAGAAAAAATAATTATAATAACAAGAAAACAAAATCAAAAATACCATTCTGTTAATCAGACGTCGAACATACATACCTAACAACCAAACATATAAATTTGACATCTTGTCCACCTTATTTCACACCTGTGACTTTATGATTCTGAAAATAGCCTAGCACTGAGAAAAATACTCAAATCAATAACAATAGTCCTACATTTACGCGGCATCACTGCTTACTAAAGACGTCAAGAATGATAAACAAGTGTCCATCATGAATTTACACCCCTTTTGACTATTCATATCAACTTTAAATGCCAATTAGTCAAATTATTGTAAAGGATAATAACGACGACACCAGACTCTGCCATATAAGAAAATCATAAACAAAGTACAAAAGTATAAAACTATCAAAATAGAGAAACAAAATAAGAAATAATACATAAACACGTACATCTGAAGGGACAAAATGCGATCAGGTACTTTAAATACCTCCTGTCGATATATCATAAATGTTAACTTGCTATTGTTACAATATAAACGGATATTATTAAAGATAATCTGTATATAAGTGAGCATAGATAATGCATGAAAATTGTGTTCTTTGATTGTATTGCTTTTGCGGTGAGTGGGAAGGTGGGCACCCGTAAACCGGTTAACCAAACCAACAGAGTGACATTTGTTACTTTAATTTACCATCTTAATTCATTATCGTATCTGCATCACAATCGAATATTTTGTAATGTTTTTCCTTGTATATTTACTATTATCATGTTTTGTGTGCATGTCCTTGGTGATTTGTATCATACAGCTTTGTAGAATGTTTTCTGTTTTCTCCTTTGCCATACAATATTACTAAACCGATCGTGAAATGTACAGACAGAAGATTTACACGAGGTGTGAGTTTTTATCTCTTTATGATAGAAAGTATATATTTAAAAGAAAACTCCTTTAAATACATGTTGGTACCATGTGTGGTAAAAAAAAATTGAGGAAAACTCACGAAAGGAAAACAGAAGGAATAATATTTTTCATATAGTTAAGATGTAGGTTTACTATTTAAAAGAATGTTAATTAAAATGTGTTAATACAAAGAGAATATACTGGATTCTGTCGTGTCTATTATTTCAGGTTCCGTGGAATATACCGTTACTACAAAGGTATCAAATTTATCATTATTGATGGATAAAGCAACTTCGATATAGCGGAATGTAGAATTAAAGGTGATAGCTATTTGTTTCCTATCTTGGCTGAAATGCACCTGTATCTGTACGAATTCTGTTTCGTTTAAATGAAGGATCAATATCAATATAGGAGATAAAAATCTGCTGAATCGTGTACACAAAATTATGTAAAAATTAGAACATATATCTTTATAGGATTTCAAATTTACAAATATCAAAATGTTTCGTTTAAATGAAGGATCAATATCAATATAGGAGATAAAAATCTACTGAATCGTGTACACAAAATTATATAAAAATTAGAACATATATCTTTATAGGATTTCAAATTTACAAATATCATAATTTGTTGAAATTTCTGAATATTGGGTCGGTAAATTTTAACCCGTTTTTGACATTTTGAAGAATAGTTGCACATATTTTAAACAGGCGGTTTACATTTGTTTGTTTAAAACATCAAAGCAGAAAGCATCCTTCTTGAACCTCGAACTACTCTATACTATTTCAAAATTAGCATTGATAATCGTTAAACCATGTATTGCCTCCCCAAATTACACAGAAGTCCATATACTTCACGTTATATATCTAATTCTGGTCTTTGTTTGACTACTTTTCTATTAAATTACACAACTTCTGCTCTAAAGTTAAAGATCCTATCAAAAAGACTGAAATGTCGTGTTAATGATATTTGTTTCCAGTATATTTGGTCAATAAAATATTTTGACAAACTCATACAGAAAGTCTTTTCACGAAATTTTAAAGCTACTTTAGTCTCGACTTTTCATTTTTCTACTTTGTATACCTCTGTATCACGTGATTGAATTCAAACTAAACTGGTATCTCTCATATGCTGTCATTTAAACAGAGTCTTGTATTCTTTACTGTATTTGGGGTAACTCGGGACTTTTCTCATACAAAGATTGGACGTGTAATGAATTATGTAATGCCTTAATTTTTTTATGGAAAATATTAATTTGAAATTTACAGCAAGTTTTAATATCCAGTTTAATAGAATTACTATTGGCACTTACTACGCTCGATCTGTTTTGTATTGTTATGAGGATGACTTCAGGCAAAAATATTAATGCCTATAAATTACAATTCAACTTTATTGACATGTTCTATGACATATCAAGATATCTAGACGATACATTCAAGATATATATAACATGAACAAAGTCAATACATTTAATAAGGATGGATGGTTGATTGTTTGTTTACGTTGTTTTCACCCTTTAACAGCTAATCCATTTTATCAATTAATCTAATTTGACATCTAATCAGGAAACAACTTTATAACATATGCATTAAACTCATTTACAGCAATAAACATACATGAATATGATATGATGATATAATAAACATGAAAAGATTGGATTTCATCTCTCTCTCTCTCTCTCTCTCTCTCTCTCTCTCTCTCTCTCTCTCTCTCTCTCTCTCTCTCTCTCTCTCTCTCTGTGTGTGTGTGTGTGTGTGTGTGTGTGTGCATGAAATGGCGATGATCGATGATACTAGCCTCCTATCACAGGTTGTTCAATTTGCCTTCGCTTACTTACAAATGTCTCAATTACTATCGAAATAATTACCCAGAAAACAAAACTTACAGATATTACTCAGATATTAGACAATATATGTCAAGAGAAGTCTTTCATGTCAATTTTAACTGTGATTTAATATACAAAGTAAGGAGAGTCAAAGGTTCCGATGATTTAATCTCATGGGGTTCAAACAGTGAAGGGCCTTTATCATTGATAGTATGAACCTGAGATCATCAGAGAAACCGCTAGGCTTGTACTGAAACCCTCTTATGCATTATGAAGGCTATTTCCTTGAGCGTTGCACACTGATTAAGAAATGCAGTAATATCTCGATCCTTGTTCTCTGTATGAAGGATTGATTATAGAATTTTATGTATGTTTTTTGATTGAACTGCTTTTGTGAGGATGCTTACTGATTCCAATAAGTTAATTAAAGAGGAAATGTCATTATTCTTATACATTTCTCCTTATACACCTACACCATTGTTATTTCGTTGTTTAGAGAATGATAAACCGAATGGTAAGTACTAAGTAAAGTTTCAATTTTGTTAATTTTCCGTCGATTCTTTGTATAGGGGGAATTCATACCAAAGTCATATGCTTGGGTCTGACATTTCGGACTATGCTACATTTGATACTCTGTAAAGATGCATTATTTTGAAATAAGACCTTAATGAGTTGAATAATAATATTACATAAAATATGCACTGGAAAAGAAATGTATTGGGACAAATACCTCTTGCGACTGGGTATGCATCCAGCCATTACTACAACGACATGTTCATGGAGACCTTGATTTAAGTGATTAAACCTCGAGTCAAGGTCAAGACACACCTCAAGTGTGACATTCTGATTATCATTATTCATGTTGAAAACCATCGAGCTGCGGTCAAGAAACAAATCCTGGAGATCCTAGCCCATGGATATCCTTGGACATAAGCATTCTGTGTGCATAATATCAAGACTATATATTATATTTGAAGACAAATAGCCATAGATCTGGCTACATAGGTCAGCATCAACAAAGTTTAAACTAGGACCTATAGTTTTTTTTTTGTGTTGTTTTGTTTTTGTTTTGTTTTGTTCTTTTATTTTTTTGTTCTTAATTTTGTTTGGGATTTTTTTTTCTTTTCTTTCGTTTTTTTTTTTTTTTTTTTTTTTTTTGTTGTAAGATATTTAATTCTCAAAGGATGCATGGGAAAAGTACAGCAAATGATTTGTGTACGGAAAACAGGCAGATTTCAGTATAAACCCGCAACTGCAGGGGTAAACCTCCCTTTCCTGAGTAGCGACATTCCGATCTCTCCTGCTTATGGCGTTTCTCTATCGCAGCTTATAAGGTACGCTAGGGCATGTTAGAATACAACGGTTTTGTTACAAGGGCTAACCTGTTCAGGGTTATGTTACAGAACGCCTGAAATCGTCACTGAGGAAGTTCTACGGTTGCTACGTTGAGAATGAGGTCCCGCGTTACAGACTGATCCATGAATGCAATTGCATGACTGTTCGACAAATATGACGTCACCTTCACAATTTATGTACATTCCTGTGTGCCTTGGGTCCTTCACGGAATGTTTCCATATACTTTTTCGTACGTTTCAAACAGGAGACGCTCACTCTCCCCTGGCACCTGGTCTCACTGCGAAATGTTGTATTTTCTTGGGTTTGCAACAAGTTGTATGGGACAATATCATAATTTCGCCTCCCCATTTAGCCTTTAACACTGGATAATTGATTGGTCCTTCGTTGTTAATAGAAATGAAATGCAAAATACGAAAGAAACTGGCGTCACTGAATTTTCAAAATCCTGAAAAACTATGTGGCATGCTACATGCGCTATATGCAGGTTAGGGCTGAATGTTGCTATTCAGGAAAGGGATGTTAGTGACGCTTGTCATAGGGTAAGACGCGTAAATGACAAATTCTACAACAGACAAACAGTAAATCTCGATATGAATTCAATGTGTTGCTCTTTGTTGTATTTTGATCTCTGGAGCACACATAAGGCCAAAATCATTTTGAAAGAAGAATATATGGACTAGGAGAAAGGCAAACTTGGTACCCACTGAAATGTCAACAATTCTGCAGGAAAACATTTTGTAAAGGATATTTGGAAATTTGTGCATAATATACAATTAACATATTGCTATAGTGCCAAATTTTGCGCGGAATGAAAATATAACAATCACAGAAGATGTTATTATATATCTGAATGGGTCATATGACGATGCAACAGTAAAATGAAGATAATTTATTGTTATATGATCAATTAATTGGTTTGACGTCGGGGACATAGTTAATGCGTATTGTTTAGAATACGCTTTCCATTCTTCCCCATATTGTCAATTACAATATTGAGGTCAACTTCTACCTTGTTTGATTTCGTTTATAACTGACTAACCCTCTCATCCTTATTATATTACCTATAGTGTAGACAAAAATCGGCATACTGAATGAACAATGGCATACCTGCTCATCAACTATTATCAGACATTTAACCCTAACGTAACAAGAAGATTGTAGCAAAAATGTTTAAAAAGTAACATTTAACAAAAATGAGTGTAAAAGTTCTTGTAAAGTCCAATATTTCTTCATGATTGAATTTTCAGATTTTCATATTTTCGGGGAGACGTTATCATCATCATCATCATCATCATCATCATCATCATCATCATCATCATCATCAGTCTTCCTTTTTTTAAATTGACCAACATTGAAATGTGATATGCATATTACCAAAAATCCAGCTTGTCTACAGGGGTCGGGAATCCATCACATGGGGTTTATATATCCTTAATGCTGATTGCTTATACCTTGAACCATACAATGTCTCCCCATCCGTCGATATGAGTGACATGAGTATATCTCATTTTATCGATTACATGAATATCCTATTGGCGACCTTCAGCATATGTTAAGTCTGTTGACGACAGCAAATATCAGACCAATTCGAATCACTGAATACAGAGGCAATGTGAGCGAAAACATGTAAGTGTTTTTCTTAAAACGTCGTGAATTTAATTAATATTGTATTGTTTGATGTGGCATATACATGAATGATATCCTACAGTTAATTCAAACTGTATTTTATTTTTGAGAGTATATATAGATAATCAAATTAATTATTTGTTCAAATATATAAGATTGCGATATATATATCCGTATGAATACAATAGCAGATAAATATAGAACATATATATATATATTTAATTCAAAGAAGTATTGTTTGTGCTTTGCCTATTGTTTGATGTATATTCGGAAAGGTAATGCAGGCTAATGATTAAGGGTTACATGTACCATAAAATGTTAAAATATAAAAACCAATGGTGATAGATATTAGCCTATCATAAACAGAATACCACTGATTACTGCTAATAGCACCGTAAGGACCATTTTCTAAAGGCCCTTTCATTCACTTCTCAGTTATGGTCATTGTATTGAAATGCATTCTAATACTTAAACAAACGTAGGATATATTCGTTAGAAAAATATTTCTTCTAACGCATGAACTATACGCTTTCAGCCAGTATATATTTAATTCAATTTTGGATAATATATAAACATACATGTCCTAGTTGTATACATTTAACTCAAATGGGTTTTTTTTTTAATATATAGCATATGTTTTCACATTCGGTGTTTGCTATCCCTTTAGCAGGACCGATGCATAGCTTAGGTGACGATAATTTGAGAAGTTGCCTTGATAGAGATTTAAAATTAAAACTTTGAATTATTATCAAATCTCCTGAAGCCCAGCTAAAACGTTTCCATGAGCAATTCCTGTATTCGGACCAGCAGAGGTATGCCATATAGGATGGGTACTTTATCACGAAACTTTTCTTAAATTTATCAGAGGAAATAGAGTCATGAGGCTGATCCCCATTCAGCAGATATTTAATTCTTGAATCTTATTTCGCTAAGAGGGAAACTGGGGAGGTGTACTTGTTATGTTGATGTCGTTTTATATCATTTAGGAGATTTCATGCCTGAAATTTGAAAACACAAGGATGTTATCTCCTTAATCATATGGAACCCGGGTATTTGCGATGTGTAAATCTGTGAACATTATAGACTAATATTCGGTACGTACTTTTACATATGGTACCTGGGACTACTTTTGTGTTGTTGTTGTTGTTGTTGTTGTTGTTGTTGTTGTTGCTCTTTTTTATTTCTTTTTTTTACACTTTCTCAGCATTCAGTATCTGACATGTTGATATCTCGTTATCTGCAAAATCTTTGCAGCCATGTTACTTTCCAGTTATAGTGTTTTCAATAAGACAAATATTTACTTTGAATATACATTATTAAATTGACAGAAGCTCAAGCAATAAGGTAATATAAACTACTTACCGTGAACATTATGCAAAAGATGCCTACTACCACACGTAGCACCTGATGCTGCCTTTAATTTTCAATTTATTTTGTTGTTTGTTTGTTTTGTTTTATTTGTTTGGGGGGTTTTTTTTTTTGGGGGGGGGGGGGTTATTTTTAGTTTTATTAATTTATTATTTTATGAGGTGGAGGGCCTCTTTTTTTTTTTTTTTTTTACTTTTTTACTTTATTTGATGTTGGACCTCCATTACGGTATGTTAATTAGAGGATAAACGTACTGTGTTTGATTATATCCGACAGGCACACCGTGGTAAGCAGTATTTTCCTGGGTTCGCTTGGACAATACGTTCATCCCCATTCCAATTCATTGTAACACAGACATCGTTTGCTAAGGGGAGGGATAGCGCCATGTTTAAAATTCTTCCGTGAAACGAATTGATATTTATGGCATTGACATATTCTTCATTTTCATATTCTCAAAATTTTGTGATTAAATTACTAGTCACATATTGATTAACACATGATAGACTTGACATAGCATCGTAAACAGCTGAACATAACATACTACAAAACATTTTGCATGGTGGTACGTCATGTACGTTGTAAGTGTTGTTAGTACATTTTGATTGTAATAATTGTGCACGTGAATGGTAGAATCTGTAATTGCAAATCGTCATTGATACGAGACTCAAGATGGACGTTAAGAGCACTAAGCGAAGTTGTTATAGGCAGTAAAAATTTTTGATAGAGTCAGAGGCAATGTGGACAAAGAATACGTACAATGTAGTGAAACATGTGAGAACGGTATATCGTGGTTATACATGTCTGAACGTTAACGTGTGGACCAATCAGAATTGTCAAAATAAGTGAATTAGAATTTATATTATTGACCAGCAAACTTACTGATGTTTCGTTTCTAGGACCGGACATGGCCATTGCGAGCATAACTGTTGCTTTCGCCCTAACAATGTGGGCAGTGAATTTTTACATATTGGAATCTGCCCCTTATAATCTTTAAAAACAGTCGATTTGATATAAGCGTACATGTGTACCAATCATTATCAACGGCTCTGACCTACAAAATAATGCAGAGGCACTGGGATCATAATGGCTTGAAAACTTTCTTAGGGCATCTATTCCAGTTGACAGATATAGATCTATGTTCATCGGCAACACCTTCATGGTTGGATAACCCTCCTTGTATGTTTTCTGCCTGGTTTTTATGAGCCAGTGTTACATACTCCTACCCAGTGTCATAATAAAAAATGGAAAGGAATTCAAATTTAAGTGATGGTGAAATTCAAGACTCCTAAAAAAAAAAAGGAGATGGTCAGACTATACCAAACTCAAACTTATACCGAAGAATCTTCAAAGTAAGTACTTATTTTAATCAAGTCATTTCTAGAAGTTATTTTCTTGTGTTAAGTTGATCTAGAAACTTCAGATTTGACCATGATTGGCATACATTTTGATTTAGTTTCAAAAATAGAATGTGCATTAACAAATTTACAATGTCCTTACTATAGGTCTTGTATTTGGCCCCTCTACAGCCTTATGCAGACTTTTACTTGAACGTTGCAAGCTGACTAACAGGGCGGTGGGGACTATATGACGGGCCTTGTCCAAACCTTTTTCAGAGGAGACATGGTCCTGAACCTCATCCTCTCTGACTGTTAGTCGGGACTCCTACAGATCTAGTGTCTTAGCTCGCTTTCAGACTGGCAGAGCACGGTTTATCATGTTGATGTCGCATATATTTTTATACCATTATGTATTTTACAATACCTTACGTGTTTATATTTTATGACCTCTCAATATGCGATACCTGTTGACCCTTGTTCTTTACATGGAGGATTATTTATAAATTTTTAAATGTACGTCCTTTGATTGTTTTGCTGTTACGGTGAGTGGGAAGGTGGGCCCGTAAACCGGTTAACCACACCATTTGTTTGGCTTTTGTCAAATTAAATGACCGTCCTAAGTCGGTATCGTAATTGCACTACAATCAAATATTTTTGTAATGTGATATATGTTCTAGTATATTATTTATATTCATGTATTTTATAGCTCTATGGTGACTTCTGCCACATAACTGAGCCAGTAACTCCTCTTTTTTCTTTAACCACCACAGTGTCAAATTTTATTTGGCTATAGCATGCCTCAATGTGCACATCATTTTAAAAATTTAAATCAAGAATTGATTTCCTCTTTGTGTCTATTTTCTAGTTATTCTTTGTTATTGATCTTTCTCATATATATATATATATCTATCTATATTGATAGGACTACAGATATCATATGGAATATGAACCCATATGTATGTGAATAAATGATAGATTGAAAAACTCAAATCACTATTTAAATGTCCATCAAGCAGAAGTGTAACCTTAAATGTATGTCTGTCATATGCCTGCTCTTATTTCATTCAAAAACTTTGAAATATAGGTTTTAAATATTAAGAAACATGTAATATAAAACATGTAGTACTTAAGTAAATTAATTTCAACAAGCTGTAATTTTCATTAATTTTACCATGTATAAAACTGTTTATATATTTTTTCTGTATTGATTTTGGCTATTCAGAATATATTCAAATTAATAAATAAGTTCACTTTTCATTTTTTATTGCATTTGTTTTTCATACCTGAGAATACGTTTAGTGCCCACTTCATATTTCTCTTTGTACATTCATTTTCCTTATGTATTTCTACAAGCTTCTCCTCAGCTATACTATTATTGCTTTTTTTCAGGTGAAGCACCCTCAGAGTCAGACTCATCTACATGTACATGTGTTTAGCCATCATCAAAACTTAAATTTTATTGTATCTCGGCCTCATTTAGGACAATATGCTCTTTTTTTTTTTTTTGATAATTTGGCATAAATTTCTTTTCATTCTCTTTTTATCTTAGTATGTTGGTTTCTTAAATCTTATATTGTGAAATATCTCTTATATATTTATAATTGTTATTTCTTTGGAAATTTTATGAACTATTAGTGAATTTTTTAAATTAGGAGGGGAGAGTGTTTACTTTTGTGTTGGATTTGATTAGTGATTTATAGATTAGTTTTTTGGAATTTTTTTTTTATTTTTGTTCATGACAAATCTGCTTTTCACCCTGAACAGAAATTTCTTGGCAAGTGCCAGGTTATTTCCATCACATTCTGCGATCTGTAGCATCAATATTTCAGTATCTGAATCATCTATATTGACGATTATTACGATATCGATGGTGTTACAGACGACTAATATTATACCGTTGTTTACTTATTTAATACACTGTATGACTAGTTTATATTTCAACACAAATTAAAATAACACAAAAAATAATTTTTTCTCAGAGGGGTTGTTTGTTTACGTTAGAGACTGGTTGTGCAGAAGTAGCTCCGGTACTTCCGGCTAAATTGACTTTTTATTGTTTAATAAAATAGTAGTTTAAAAATAGATCAACCAATCACAATGCAGAATTCTCACTCCTCCCGGGCACCTGGTCTCACCTCTAAATTTCAGGGGTCCGTGTATGTCCACTGTGGTACATTGTTGTTAGTGCCATAGTCATGTGACAACAGTTACTTTCGTATTTTGCATTAATAAACAAACACTACGTCCGTATTTGACTTTGAGTGTTCGTAATATTGTATACCAAAAGCAAACAAAATCGATATAATAACATTATTTAGCAGTATTGTAAATAGAATATGTGGTGTGTGATAAGCCAAATGAATATCATAAAACATAATTTCCTTTTTTATTTTCAGAATTTGCCTGAAGTATTAGTCGTAATTCATTTCAACTAAATATGAAGCAACAATGTGTACTCGACACGTGATGAATCATAACTGTTCAGCTTATAACTCAACGAATAATTTGACATATTGGAATATGTGGGAACAAATGCAGTTAGTTTCTCCTATGTCATTCAACAATTCCTCTTCTCTAGTTGATGGTTCATATGAAATACCGAAATCAGTGAAATATACATTGCTGATTTTGTACGTAATTATTATGGTATTTGCATTGGGAGGCAATGCCATTGTGTGCTACACCGTCCTCACTAAACAGCGACTTAGAACAGTAACAAACTTTTTCATCGTCAGTTTGGCCATCAGTGACATTATTATGACATTAGTTTGTGTTCCATTGACCCTGTTGAGTAACATGATATTTTATTACTGGCCATTTGGATCGTTTATGTGTCCATTTGTGGGATACTTCCAGCTTATGACCGTTATTCTGCGAGCGTTTACTCTTGTAGCAATAACATGTGACCGCCATTACGTCATCTGGAGGCCTTTAGAACAACGATTGCAAAAGCTTCATGCAAAAATCATAATTATATGTCTGTGGATTGCTGCAGCCATAACCGCTCTTCCAACCGCAGTTCATTCCAAAATAATATATCTTCCTTACGAACCAGGATCACACGGGCTCTGCATAGAATATTGGGATAACCATAATGCCAGATACGCCTATAGCATTAGCATTATGTTGCTACAATATTTTGTACCATTATTTCTGATGATGATAACATACATTCATATTGGAGTCATCATCTGGATAAAACGACCCCCGGGAGAGGCTGACCAAAATAGGGATTTGCGACTCCAGAGATCTAAACGGAAGGTTTGTCATTATTTAAAGTTGTATACCCTACAATTCGGTATAATTTTCAAAATTATGGCATGTAAAACAAAAACTGTATTTTTCTCGTATGGCTGAAGTATCAACTTTGCGTTGATAACATTTTTGTTGCTTCAAACCCTCGGAGATATAGAAATAAGAAGAAAATATTTGTAAATAAAGGGGGTATTCCATAAATACAACCATAACCTGATTTCCCGCATGCGTAGTGTAATTAAAACAAATACGATGAAGGGCGACTCCAAAAGAAAACGGTTTCAGTGAATACTAACTTTAGCAGACTTGAATGCAGATTTTCAAAGTTACTCGTCAAGTTTATTTGCCTCGCCCTCCATCAGTGTCCATGATGCAGCAGCTTCCGATTAGATCACGGGATAAGTTGGTTGTAAACAATCTGTTTACAAACAACGCGTTTTAGACAGCCATATCTCACTTAATACGACAAATTTGATCACAACATTTGCTAGGGTCCTTTTCTTGATATGTTTTAGGCTTATATATATAATCAAAACAATTTAGAATAAATTAACCTATAATATGCACTGTACTAGCGAACATAGGGTATACAGCTTTAAGAGAATATCAATAACTTTTTAAAGTGAATTTTAAATAAAAATAAAATGTTTATATATGTCCATCAACTCTGGTAAATGAATTGCTGTTAATATAATCAAAATATGTCTGAGAATAGTAAGTAAAGTTTAAAATTTTAAAAAAGTATAAACATTCAGCTGTCTTTCTAACTGACCTTGGTAGCTTCGAAGAAAAACAATAAAATCGACTTAAAGTTTATAAATTAATGTAAAACGTGTATTGTAAAGATAGCTAACAGAAGAGTAGAACAATGTTTGTGTAACTGAACAATTTAATCATAATTCTAATTTTATAAAATTACTAAAGCCGTGATGACTTAGCAATAAAATGGGGTTTCTGGCTGCTGCATAAAACCCTCCTATTATTTATATATCAAGCTTTCTTATTTTTTGTCTGCAGACGGTAAAGATGCTTGTTGCCGTTGTATCAGCATACGCTCTTTCTTGGATGCCGTTGCATGTCATTACTCTGGCGGGAGATATCAATCCAAGTATTTATAACTCGGTAGTCATTCACATGACATGGCTGTTTGCTCACTGGCTAGCTTTCAGCAACTGCGCAACGAACCCTGTGATCTATTGTTGGATGAACTCTACATTCAGATCAGCATTAAGAAACATTGTATGCTTCAAAACTTTGAAGTTCAAAAGAAATGATGTAATGGCAAGGGGACTTCAGAAAAAAACTGCATCAATACATAGAAGCCAAAGCTCAACGAAAAGCGAGGAGAAAGCCATACGACTTAAACGCTTCAACTTCAACAATACGGCATCGACGAGTTAATGCATTGAAAAGATTTATCAATGACAAGAGAGGGTGCGATACAAATTATTTATGTCGCTTTTAATCCTCAGAAATGTATTCATTAATACAGACTTTGCTTTATTATGTTATACAGATATGTAATATTAAACGTACTTATTACGAATATCACTGTGAAAGGTTTTATATTATTGTGATGTTGTTTTGTAGTACGATGTCATCCGGTTTTATTTACATACTGATGCCAATTAATGTGCCTTTCTTTAAAATCCTTCATTTTACTAAATTTGATTTACGCTCATAACGCCTATACATGTATTTATCTATGCCTGAATTAAATTGCTCTTAATAAGGTATCACATGTTTAAAAGACTACTTATTCAGGATGTGATAAGTAATTTAATGAAATTAATTAACAGGTGACAAACTTTAAATACATAACTATAGAATAACTGTATCTTGGTAAATTTATATTTAGTGATAACGAACCTGATTTAAAAAATGTGAATTATTGCTCAAATTGTATTCACAAAATAATATCTATTAAAGGTTTTATACAATGGTAAAAATGCCAATTTAATTATCGTATTATTTTTCAAAATGATGTTGTTACAAAAATACAAATCTTTTCTGTTCGAAACTATTTTTGTAAATGCAGAATAGATTATGAGTTATCTGTCCTTGGTGTGACGTCACCAGCCACTAGCCATTCAGAAGACGTTCACTCCTCCCGGGCATTTAGTGTCACCTCTGAATTTCAGGGGTCAGTAAAAGTCCGCTGTGGTACATTGTTGTTAGTGGCATAGTCACTAGACATCAGTTACTTTCGTATTTTGCTTCAGTAATACTCAAAGCCTAAGCTGGAAATCTCACTCAGCACTACATTGACCTAAAAGTAAGAGCCTAAGAACCTATCTCATGATAGAGCTTGAGATAAATCTGGAATTCATATACATGTGTATCAGCTTAATTCTTGAATAAATTATGAATAATAAAACACTGTGACCTCACACACTGAAAATATTTATTCAGTCGAGTCACTTTTTTCCAGATAACTTATCTTTCTAAAATCTAAAAACATTGTTTAAAAGAATACAGTCAAGGTTACGATATCACATGCATCTTCATATGCACAAATCCGATCCTCAAAAAGTTTTGGGATGATTGTTATTTTCATTGCATATGGCCTTTAAATTCTTTATATTTGCATGTGTTCTCTGATTTCAGAAATGAAGAAATGATTTGTATTGTTGGAATTGTTTGAAAAATTGTGTATTACATAATTATACAGCAAGAAGACAAACAATCTGCAATATGCTCAACTATTTTTATGAAATAAGAATTCGTGAGTGGAACACTCACAGTCCTCGATAATGGTATGATAATTTGATGATTTTTACCATTCATTCTATGTTTTATACTCAAAATTTGTCTGGTGCAAAATATTAAAAGGTATATATGTTCTATATTTATCTAAACAGATTTAATACACATGGTGAACCAGGATCATTCTTGAAATATGATATTTGTTTGTTTCTTTTTTTTTGGGGGGGGGGGGGGGGGGGGGTTTACTAAGATTGACAAAATCTACTTTATTGGGTTTAAAATTTTTTCTCCGGCAATGTTATGATAATAATCGATTTTTACAATTTTTTTTGCCAGAATGATAAGTACTAGATGTGGTTTTTGCCAGAACGATAACTACTAGATGTGGTTTTAAAATTTTCAACTTTTAGGTTTATACTACAGAACTATATTGACTTCGGATATTTGATGATATTGATTGTTAAATTGTACCTTATATAATGTAACGTCATTTTCTCTAGTTACTCCATTTTCTAAGACACAAGAAGTTTATTAATTTGAAATTGAATTTGATGCAGGTTTGACATGTCAGTATATTTTTATTGCATTGTATAGTGAAGTTTATTTCTACTGATCGTTATGATTATGAAATAAACAAGTTTTTAAATGTAAAACCTCTTAATATACTTGTCGACAAAAGAATCAATACATTCGATTGTTCACTGCAGGCATAGAAAACAAAATATGTTGTCTACAGGATAAAAAAGCGATAGTTTGTTCAGCATACTGTATTAGTCATAAATACAATTATATCAATAAATTTGAATACAGGTTTTGTTAGTTAGGTAAGATTTCTCTGCAGATGAATCCAGTCGTCAGAGGAAATTATTTCTCCATGACACCTGATATGGATCCTCCGAGGGTGTGCAATTACCCATTTTCTCTTTTCTTTATCTTCAAGTTGTATTATATCATTCGACACTGCAGTCGTTCATGGTTTGATATTTCATCAATTCAAAAAAAAAGACGAAAACAAATCCTAAACTTAACCTTCCTCTCCATTTTATTCGTATTTGCTATATTGCACACATAAACGGTGGTTTCAACTGAAAATAAATCAAGGCGACACGGTTTATTTCAAAGTGACGATTTCGACCTTGATATAGCTGATGCGTTCGCATCAGGGTTTTACTATAATAAGGGCGGCATGCATACACCACCGGTGCTTTCAGATGATTCTGGTTATTTTCTACACCAGCATGATGTTGGAATAGCATATCATTAATATTTCATTAATACGCGAAAGAATTCCAAAGAAGATAATTTTAAGACACCTCAACAGGGAAGGAATATTTGAATGCAGAAATGAAGATGTAAACATTTCTTCTAGACCAAACATGTTCCTTCAACGGTCCCGTGGCGATATCCTTTTATCACAAAGAGAGATTCTTCATTTTCGAATATGATTATGATTATGTTTGATACAGCCATCGCACACCAACATCACCTTTGACGTTTTTTCTGTGAAATTAAATTTTATATTTTCAAAAACTTTATACATTTGAAAAACATTTTTGATTCGAATTGGAAGTGTAGAGTCTGCAACCATACCTCTTAATTGCACATACATTTACCGATTTAGCTGTAAAACATTTTCTGGAGATCAATGTACGACTAATAGCCATTTGGCCTCTCCCCATTTCTCCATTTTTTTTCATTTAATATGATTATTTGTGAAGGATATATTTTAGGGTAGCTTCTTGAAACAAAATAATTTTTTGGGGGAAATATAGCACCATCAACAATTCATGTCTGACAATTTAACATTAATCTTGAAATCACCAACTATTACCTCAGAAGGATTTTAGAGCCACAATTTGACATATTTGATAGACTTACATAATATTGACAGTTATTGATACAATGGTATTTATAAATATAAGAAAACAGATACGTTATTTTAATAAAGTGCATTTCGACAACATATGTCTTTTCAGTGACGCTCAAGTCCAAGACTGTACAATTCCAAAAATAGGTATTTAAAGAGCAAAAAAGAAAAAGAAAAAAAAAAGAGAAACCAAATTGACCTATTTAGAGTTAAAGAACTCATTAAAGGACAAATCTATAAATAATGGAAATGCTCCTTGGTTTCAATAAAATATGAAATACAAAATATGAAAACAGAAACTTTGAAGTGTATATATATTAGGTCAAAACAGAAGCACTGAAAACAAAGAACAATATTAATTTGCCGTTTCTTTTTGTCTACATATCAATCAACCAGCTTAAAAATATTGTCATTTGTTTCTTCTGATTGAATTGCAGTTCAAAGAGATATTTATATCAAACTAACCATTAACTATGTCGCAGACATTGTTAATAATAAAAACTTTGTTAGAAATATAAAATATCCCATTTCAGAGAAGCCTCATATAACAATGGAAATAGAACGTCAGTATCTTTATCATTTTTTTTAGATATCACGCCAGAAGTTAAACAGGATTCTTATAAATCGATGGTCGGAATGAAAATAAAATGCCTTGTAATTTTATTTTAAATGAATAAAATTTGATTCAGTACTTTTTATTAACAAAAGACGAAGGGGCTAACAAGAACATTGAAATTTGATGACCCGACTTTATGTCGCTGAATTTTCCGTTTGTAAAAATCAACATACATTAAAACCAATTCAAATAAATATAGAACATAATTATATACTTTTTAATTTTGTGCACCGAATGCGCATTTCGGCTACTTATGTCTCTTCGGTGCTCGTGGCCGAACGATGGGAATTCTCATAATATGTAAACATTTGAAGAGCAGTGTTGAAACCAAAATGACCTAAAGAACTAAAGAATCAATCTCAGGAGCTATGCATGAGGGAGATATTCCCTTTATATTTTAATGTTGATTGTATATATATATGTATTTTTCAAACCTGTTACATTCATACTGTACAAAAGTAGTACGACTTGAATCTTGATTTACGTCAAGCCAAAATCGTTTTACTTATGTTTCTTCAGAGATGCCAAGACTAAAACTATAGAAATCTTAAAATATAAGGAGAGCAAAGTGATAACTAAAAAGGCCAAAAAGTAAGATACAAACCTCTGCTAATGATGTATTACAATATCACCGTAAACAAAAAACGATTCAAGTGCATTATACGAAAACTGATCAAGTCGTTACTTTCAAAAGTTGTAGAAATACTATCCCTGAGTGAAATTATAAGAAAGAGAATTCTCGAAATGTTATGTAAGATTCTATAAACTGCACATTTTAACACATATCTCAAATAAATTCCTACTTAAGAAGATGTTAGCCATTAAATGTTTATTTCTATTCCGAGTTCAAAATATATATTTATATACTCAGGGACTTTAAAAACGCCTATCTAATATTATTATTGTTTAATCAACAACTAGGGTAAATAACTGCACCAAACTTGATTTATTTCGAAAATTTGAATTATATTTGACAATATGATTGATACTATCACACGTCTCTTTTGAAAAATTATTTGATTTCATCAGTTATGTATTAAATATTATTCCACTCTTCTTGAAAAGCACGTGCCAACTCATCCACAGTTCTTGGTTGACGGTGACGTTTACGTAAGCGTCCCCTAACTCATCCCTCTCTCTATAGGATTGAGGTCGGGTGAACGTGCTGGGAAATCCATTACATTAATTCCCTGGATGTTTAGAAAGTTTAAGGTGACTCTAGCCGTGTGCGGACGTGCGTTGTCTTGTTGAAACGTCAACGGATTGTTGACAGTTTGATGACGCTGAATTAATGGAAGGAGCTCAGGCTGTAAAACGTCATCGATGTAGCGCCTCGCGGTAAGAGTGTTCCTCAAAATAATCAGTGATGACTTGAAATGTTGATTGATGGTTCCCCAAACCATGACGCCACCACCGCCAAATTTGTCACGGTCAATTATGCAAAACGTTCATTGCGTCTCCTATTAACCCGACAAATTGAATCTTGATTCGTCGCTGAACACTACGTCATGCCAATTACGTCGATTAGCAAGCATGGTCCTGGACCAGGTCAGATGATTTCTTCGGTGGCGAGGAGTTAGGATCAAGCCTTTCAATAGGCGACGCCATAGCAAACCTTGCTCTTTCAATCGTCGGCGTACTGTCCTGGGGTGGATTTGCCTATCGTGACTACCTATCACATTTCTTGACGTGCTTACGGCTGTCGCAAATCTGTCACGTAGATGACGTTGCCTTATGAAAACGTCTTGACGTCTTGTCGTTACGCGTGGCTCCCACTTCGAGGACGATCATTAACACTTCCTGTGGTCCGATACATCCGTATAAGTCTCGTGATTGTAGACAAATGCACGTTGAAGCGTCCTGCGATGATACCATGATGTATGTCGGCGTCTACAAGGCCAAGAACAACATACCTCTGTTGCTCAGACAGTCTCGGCATTTTACGCGTTAATTTTAATGAGTTTGAAATCAGGATAGATAAAGGCACTAAGTACCAGTATACGTTATATATATATACACTCAGGGACCTTTAAAAACGCCTATATGTTTTTTACATATGTTCGTCATAATGAAATGAGGAGGTGGGACATTTTGTTGATTTACCACGTTTATATTTCTGGTATGTGTAGATATCTGACGCGTTGACTGTCTATTTAATGCTTACATTAAGCCCATCATTCTGCTGAAAATCACTAAAGTCGTATACTTTTCTGTGACGTGTATACAACAGGAACTTTTTTTCTTTCTATTTGAATTTTTTGTTGTTGTTTCTATTGTTTTATCTCATCTAAAACAAAAAATTCGCCATTCAGAAACTAAAATGAAGATAGATTCCAAAGCCAAAAGATTCACAATATAAATTCTAGCCACGTTTCACTATCAGCCCCTGTTGCTACGTCACTTTTAATAACATTCAAATCTCAAAGATGCCTATAAGCTACTGACTTCTTAGACATGCCTAAGAAGTTGGTTGAAATTGATTGCCCAGCCCCATAACTTATGCCAACTTCATTTGCTATATCTCTGAGATGTCGCCTTTTGTCACACATGACAAAAGTATGCACATTATCAACGTATTTGTCTCTGGTAACTTCCTTGTGCCGTCCAGACCGTTCATGATCTTCAAAGCTCTCTATCCCCTGAATTCAGCAACTCATTTTAACAACACTGTAAGAGGAAGGCTTTCAGGGATTCCACGTGAATTTCCTTGGAAGTCATCACCTTCTTACATAGATACTTATCATTGCTCTAACGTCGGGTTTCTCCATTTTGACGTTTTCATTAACTCTTCAGATTTTAATAATGAATATTATTTATGAATAAAAACTTTGAAATACTACTCTCTCTACCAAAAATGTTTACTAATATTCGGTTGAGGTTGTCTATTTATTTATCATTGTATCAAAATATATCAGGCCAAGCATGCCATACCTTGCACACTACAAATTCCTCTTGATAAAAGGAGATGTTGATCTTGTTTCTTTGCCAAGAAGGGTTCAAGCAGATATAATATACTGTTTGGTTATGCAGATCAATATTATGTTAAAATAGCACTGATTCTAAATTTTAGCATCTTAGTATAAAAAAATACAATTATAAAAATAATAAAAAGATATCAAAAAATAAAACTTGGACATCAAAACTGATCCATGATTAGATAGATGGAAAGATAGATGGGTGGATTGACGGACGGGTGGAGGAACAAACAGACAGATAGACTGATTGATTGACAGACAGACAGACAGACAGACAGGTAGGTAGGTAGCTATAGGTAGGTAGACAGGCATGTAAGCAAGTGAATGAATAAATTTTAACGGTGCACTGAAGTCTGATTTTCATTGTTAAATCTTTACCTCTTGAAATATTGTGTTTTGGTATGATGACGATTAAACTAATTTAGTAGTCCAAAATTAAAATCCGGTAAGCATCTTAATCAGCAACAAGGAAAAACAAACACATATGAAAACATTTTATATCATTTCAATAATGTTAGAACATATGTATGTATGTATATATATATATATATATATATATATATATATATATATATATATATATATATATATATGTGTGTGTGTGTGTGTGTGTGTGTGTGTGTGTGTGTGTGTGTGTGTGTGTGTTTGATGTTAAAATGCCTTTAATGTAGTTATCATCAGTTCTAGTGCTCTCTTCAAAAATGGGATTTTATTTGTTGTATGGCGGCATTTGCCTCATTCACTTAGTTTTCCTGTGTATAATTTATACAATATCTTTACAGTATACTTATATCCTGTCCATATCTCATCAAAGCAGTGTAACGTCCCTTATGAAATATCAATGAAGTCAAGCAGTATTAAACCATGCAAATTGTTACGGCACGCTCTATTTAGACATTTAGCAGCTTGTTTTATCGAATTGAGCAGTGTTGACTTGGCAGTTATTGCTTCATACATTCCTACCGCTATCACTGTCATTTTATGAATTCGTCACGTGAACATGTTATATGTATATTATTGCTATCATTGATTGATCGAAAAATGTAATTCGAACGTATTCATAGTTAAACTACCATACGAACACTTCTCGCAAGGAGCAACCGAGAATAGAAATTTGAAATAAAAATACACATCTATACAACTTGACTTAAACTCCCATAAAATTATATAGATGACGATAAAAATAACAATATTAGAGTCCAAGACCTTCCAAGCGCGAGCAAAAATTTAGAAATTCCTAATCACTCGACCAAAACAGGGTTTTACATCGGTTCGTACGAGAAAGTTGTATGCTACGTTCATTTTAAGAACCACCAAATCTATAAATCTTTAGTTTGAAGCCAGTTTTGTTTAAAATGTTTGTTATAATTTAATGATCAAAATTTATTTTTCATTCAAACTTTTTTTACAATGTTAATCAATATTCATCTTATGCAAGCAACATTAAAATAACTCTGTGACGTTTGTATGTTCAGGGCATTCATTTCTGGTAACGTTAACCAAACAGGAGACACTAATTTTTCTCCGGCGTCTTGTCTTTCCTTTTTTCAGGAGCCAATACATAACAAACTTACTACTTTTTCTATTTTTTTTCTTACATTTTTTACTTTTGAATAATGCCAAACATATATTCTTGGAGGTATTCCTTGTGATAGAAAGATAATATAGAATAACATGTATGTCATCGTACGACATAAGCCAACGAAGATACAGATTTCGATGAATTTGGCATTGATGATGATTCTAAGAAGCGTATAGTAAATAGGAACGTAACCGGCAATGATGAAGTGTTGAGATCACAAAGTAAACTAAATGTACTCCTGAAATTAAGAGGGGAGACCATGAAGAAACACAAATTGCAATATGAAAAAAGACAAAATAAAAGATAAATTGACAGAGATATAACTAAAAGTTAATCAATTTTCATTTTTGGTCTGTAATACCGAAATTAACAAGTTTTAATATTTATAGGTACCTTATCACATTGGGTTTGTAATACCGTAATTAATAAGTTTTATATCTGCCTTATCATACTGGGTTTGTAATATCAAAATTAGTAAGTTTTATATGTACATGTGTACCTTGTCATAATCAGTTTTGTTTGTCCCACGCACTCTCGACCGCTAAAGTTTCCCTTAAGTAACATGCTCTGATAACAAGGCTTATTGACGTTACATACTTTCACTATTTTTCGTTTTTAAAATACTTTGATCATTACGGCAGTGGGAAGACCGTTTTTACTTCAAGCGTTGAACGTACGAAAGCGAGAATGACAAAGACCATTATTCGCATCGTAGACGTTGTCATCTACTCACAACTCATCCCCCAGCCCATCTCAGTTTTATATAATAATTAATAAACATATCTTGAAATTTGTGAATGATTTGATATCTTTAAATATTAATACATTTGATTTCCATGGTTTCTTGAGAATCATCGAAGAGGCATTAGTTTTCGAAATACGCATTTGGTACACGTATATATTTATGTTCTTATATTTAGTATAATCACTTAGGGAGCAACCATTTGATTTTTATGTGTGTGTGTGTGGGGGGGGGGGGGGGGGGGGGGCAGGAAGACTTTCACCGGCCTGAATATTTTTTTTGCCCAATTTCAGAGCCGGATATTTTTTTTTTTTATTTTTTGTATTTATTTATTTATTGTTTTGGGGTTTTTTTGCCGGCCCTTCGGACCGGATTATTTTTTCCTTCAAAATTTGAGCCGGACTTTTTTTTTTTGCAAAGTCTTCCTGCCCCCCCCCCCCCCCCTAAAAATCAAATGGTTGCTCCCTAAGGTCGATGCAGATGCTTTTGGACTTTTACTTCCTAAGGGGATTCACGAGGACAGTTTTCAATGCTTTTTTGAAATATATGCTTCAAATTTACTGTGACAAAAGTGTGTAAATTATTCTAAAACTATAGACTATCTCCCTCATACAAAGCTTTGTCCTTAGACTGAATATTTGTTTCTTACATTTAAATCAAAATTTGTTGTTTGTTCTGCAAATATTTTAAATACTCTACATATCAAAAGTTTCTGCCTTTAGTATCATTGAAGAGACATATATAAGTTTTCAAAATGTAATAATTATAACATATCATTGTATTTTCTCTAAGCTTATGCTGGAAGATCAGCAAGTAAAGACGCGAACATAATATTAAATTAAATCTTTGTTTTATTTTGCCATTTATCACCACAACAACAAAACAAAGAAAAACAAACAGACGAAAGGAAACAAACAAACAAAACAACAAAACCAAAACAAAAACGAAACTTAATAGCCCAGAGATACATTATTCAAAATTTATGGAACATCGCCTTATACACTTCTGTGTTCTTAAATATAATGAATGGGTTCCAGGTATTAATGTATTTTGAAAATTAGTTTGGTTTGAGGATATTTTTGACTTCAATATTCCGGCCTTGAAGACCACTTAGAAAAAATTTAGTTCTTAGGTGCGCATCTGGTGTAGTAGATAAACGTTAATAATATTTTTTATTTTAAAAATATTTTTGCACTTTGCCCTGGTGTTCTGCAGACTAGAGCGGACTGGAAACTAAAAACAGACATGTGTAAAAGTACCTTTTATCCATATTATCATGTTCGAACCCGATTATTTTATACATTGATAAGATCATTCTACTTGTTGCATTATTTATTGGTCAAAATTTCTAGTACTTTGTGTAATCATTCATAGATGTAGGTATGTAATTCATTGATTATGTGCATGACTGGTGACCTTAATTTTTCCGGGTTTTATTGCTCGGTCTTTCAGTATATACCAAAGTCTCGTGTCACGGTAAACGTGACACGTAAAAGATTCTTTATTGCTTCGCTGTTGGAACCGTTGCTAATGTCTACATTTTTGTGCATTGTAAAAGGGAAAATACGCCAATATACATGTAGAAGTGCCATTATCTGTTGCTTTTAGTATAATAGTCAAGACATTTAGGAGACGAAAAAGATGGAAAAGCCCTCTTTTATCCCTTAATCATCACAAGAGAAATTCGTAAGCCCCAAAGCGGGAAACGGCCTCTCGGCCCTATTTCTGAATCATCTTTGCATTTAAGTAATGGTTATAAAATCACTGTACACCATACACTACGTTTTGATAATATATCATTGGAAAATCGCTTGAATTACTTCATCTGATTATTCATATTATCATTGTATTACCACGGTGTAGCTTATTCGGTTACATGTAGGTTCTTGGCTCGAGATCGAGAGGTCCCAGGTTCGAGGCCCCTCAGTAGTTTATCGACATTCTGTATTTTATGTGAGAGTTAAAACCGAAGTACCGTGTCATGGCAGACGTTACACGTACAAGAATCCTCACTGCCGCTTTGAGTGGGTCCAATGCAAGAGTCTAAATTTCTATGCAAATGTATCTATCATGAGGCCAGTTGCTCGAAACTTTATCCACTGGTGAAACTAACTAGTGTTAAAGTTTGAGAGACAATTAATTTAATTTATAAGATTTCTGTATAAAAATATAAATTACATCACAAAGCTTGTTTCATATGCTACAAATCAGTACACAGATTATGACCTGAAGTCTTCTCATTTCAAAGATAAAGTCAGATGAAATTAAATCATTGGTTAGCTTAAACAGTGGTTAAAGATTCGAACAACTGGCCCCTGATGTCAGCACCATATAACAGAACTTATTTTTGGTGGTGTGATGTGCAACAAGAATCAAACATGCGAAAAATGTTTATATTGCACAGTCACAAGCAGTATGCACTATGAATGACTAGTGACATTACACTATTAAAGGATAAACGGCAAAATGATAAACGTTCCCGCTAAATCGATCAGAATGACGTCAAATTACAATATGTCGTGTAAAGGTAGGGAACAAATTTCATATTTTACATGATATATGGGGCCTCATGCCCGACAAACTACGTTTTGCTGAAATTTTTATTATGACGTTATTGCTTGGATTGTTACGTCACAACAGAATGGCGCAACTTTGAGCGACAAAGCGTCATATGTCGGGCACTGATGAAATTAATATGTTACAGGCCTATTTGCCATACAATGTTACAGTTCCGCAGTTAACGTGAAATGGTCTGTTCAATTCGTCGCTCTCTAAATGCCGTATAAACTTAAAGGTCATGGGAAACTTAAATTATACAAATTTATGTTTTTGCTTAAATAAAATATATATGCTTTAAATAACATCCTCATATTTTTTGTTTTTGAAAATAATTACTCGTTCTGGGGATAATGATATTTGAATATAAATGTAAATGTGTGTTGCTTCGGCAAGTCTCGCGGATTTTCGTGATTGTGATCGCTATGACGTTAATTAAGTCATTTACTGTATGAGCTGTATTCACAACCTGTATGTTACACGGAGAAATGTCGTGCTTGACCTAATGTGACGTCACAACTTTTTATCTCTGTAGGGGCATTTAACTCTGTATTTACTCTTACTTACTGACTTAATAATGCAATTATGCCTATATGATACAGTAGAAAAATTCGTTTTTAAACAAGGAGGTTAATTTTTCCAAGTATCACTATTTTTTACAACAAAAATTTATGTTTCGCATGACCTTTAAAGTTGTATACCCTACAATTCGATATAATTTCAAAAATTAAAGCATGTGAAACAAAAACTATATATTTTTCTCGTATGGCTGAAGTTATTAACATTGGGTTAATTACATTTTTTGTTACTTCATACCTTCGTAGATATCAAAATAAAAAGAACATACTTCGTAAATAAAGAGGGTATTCCATAAATACAACTGTAACCTGACTTCCCGCATGCCCAGTTTAATCAAAACAAATACGACGAAGGGAGACTACAAAAGAAAACCATTTCAGTAAATACTAACTTTAGCAGACTTGAATACAGATTTTCAAAGTTACTCGTCAAGTTTATTTACCTCGCCCTCCATGATGCGGCCAGGGACGTATATATCTAAATATACGTCCCTGATGCGGCTTTCAAATTTTAGATCACGTGATAAGTTGGTTGTAAACAAACATCGCGTTTTAGACAGTCATATCTCACTTAATACGCCGAATCTGACCACAACATTTGCAAGGGCCTTTTTAAAATATGTTTTAGGCTTATACATATAATCAAAACAGTTTACGATTTGAAATTGGTTGCACGTGGCTCGGTTCCGAGGTGGGGATATCACATCCTCGACACCAGCGGACGTCCATGTAGGTGCATATGTTATATATGTTGTAAATTTAAACCGTGCGGTGGCTTAAATTTACAACATACAAAACAGTTTAGAATAAATTTACCTATAATATGCGAACAAAGGGTATACAGCTTTAAAAGTTCGAGTAAATCTTTTTTATTGATTTTACTCCGAGTTGAAACTACCGGTAGTAATGACCTTCCCCTTTAACTCACGGCGATCGCCTGTTGTTTGCCTTAATGGATGTGTGGCATGCAATCAACCCCTTGCATCACAAATCGGAATAGGTAAGTATTCTGTAAAAATAAATTTCGCAAATGATTTCCCATTCCAAGTTTGCTGTGTCACGCTTAAATATGATATTGCAACTGTCTAAACTATGAAAACATGTACCTCGATATATTACGGATTCGTAACGTCTGTGATAAGTACTGTCATCGTTGTTGTTTCAAGTGTGGACAAATAAAAATAATGTGTAAATGTATGTCTTTACGGATGAATCGTTTTCTAATATTTTCAGAGTACGTTATTGTTGTCTGGTATGTTTCGATTATCGAACTGCTTATTATTGTTAAAGCTAATGTGGCCTAGTAGTGGATAGGTGCTCGGCTCGTGACCTAGCTAGGCCTAGGGGCCCCGGGTTCGATTCCCACCACGGGAACACCGATGTTCTGTTTTTGGGATGAGACAGTAAAAACCGAGGCCCCGTGTCGTGGTATGCATGGCACGTTAAAAATCCCTCACTGCTTCGGGTGGGTCCGTTGCAAAGGTCAAAATTTGTATGCCCCGCATCAGACAGATGCCGTCACCATATACGTGAAATATCCGTGGTGTGACGTTAAACAAAAATCAATCAATCAATCAATTAAAAACTTATTATTGATAAAGATAATGTGGCCTAGTAGTGGATAGGTGCTCAGCTCGTGACCTAGAGGTCCCGGGTTCGATTCCCACCCCGGGAAAACCGGTGTTCTGTCTTTCGAATGAGACAGTAAAAACCGAGATCCCGTGTGAGGATAGGTATGGCACATAAAAGATCCATCACTGCTTCAGGTGGGTCCGTTGCAAATTAAAAAAGGTAGAAATTTCTGTGCAATGTATCAGGCAGATGCCGTCATCATATAGTGAAATAACCGTGGAGTGATGTAAAACAAAAATCAATCAATCAATCAATTAGAAACAATTTGGTTCATCGTAAATATCGTTTTGAACACAAAATAAGTATGAAAAATCCCCCAATCAGTCTACAGTGATTTATCTTTTTTGCATACTGTTCTAAAGTTAGAAACCGAGGTTTCCTGCCGCGGTAATCAATCAATCAATCAATTACTGAAACTTATTATTGATAGGGGAAAAATCAAAGTTATATGTAATATCCTCTTTTTGCAACAGACTGAAATCTATGAAAAATGAGTATATAACACTGTTTTATTTAAACAATAAATTCATTTCAGCCTTTCAAGAATTGAGACTCAACAATTCACTGAAATACTCAATATTTATGGAGGGGCAAACTTGATGTAGTGATTAAGCGCTTGGCTTGTGGGGCCGACGATCCGGGTTCGATTCCCGGATTGCACCACTATGTTTTAAGAGGTTGGTCACCTCCTGCTTCCATGTCGCGATATAACTGAAAAATTGTTGAAAGCGACGTAAAACACCAATTAACCAACCAACCCTTTATTTAATGTATACTAATAGAATCATACCACATGTAATTCAAATACAGATTTTAATGAAATACATATTGTTCAAGCTTATTTTATGCTCAAATCATGCCCTAAAGGGCCGTAGGAAGCATTTCAAAAGTAGGAGGGGTTGGCTTGAATTTCTTTTCATTTGGTAAAGTGAGAAAACTCGGTCCATGATCGGTCAAATAAGTTTAGTTGAGAGTCGCCCCGGTTCCTAATGGCCTGTATTAATGATCTAATTTTGATTAAACACATTGCACACGTTTCATATTCAGACTATCAGTAATAAAGATATTAATTTCAAAATAAGTTTCTCCTTAAGTGCAATATTTTCGTAGGCATTTTGAAAGCAGGAGGAAATGCAGCCGACGCAGCTGTTGCTGTAGCAGCGGCTCTTAATGTCACGGAACCTTGCTCTACGGGAATTGGCGGCGATGCTTTCTGTCTGTACTATAATGCAAAATCGAAGAAAGTTCACGGATTGAACGGAAGGTATTTGATGATTTTGTGGTAAAATCTACATCATAGGAGGATTTCTTCACAATCGATATCGTTGATGTTAGTTAAGAATGAAACGCTTATTCCTTTTATGATGTTTCTTATTTCCTTCATGTCTATGTGCAAGATAACAATCCGGGATTTATTCTGTCAAGGACTTATAAACAAGATAAGTCCTTGATTCTGTCTGTCGGAAAGTTTTTTTTATCTACTGTGATTTTAAACCGGTGTGGCTTAGTGGATAAGGTGCTCGGCTCGTGACCGAGAGGTCCCGGGTTACACTCCCGTTTTTGGCACACCGGTGTCCTTTCTTTCGGATGAGACAGTAAAAACCGAGGTAACGTGTGACAGTGAGCATGGCACTTAAAGATCCCTCACTACTTCGGTTGGGTCCGTTGCAAAGATATAAATTTCTGTGTCATGCATCGGGTAGATGCCGTCATAATATACGTGAAAAAATCGTGGAGTGACGTAAAGCAGTATTCAATCAATCAATCTACAATGATTTATTTATTTATTTTTTTTTTTTTGCATCCCGATCTCCCGTTAGAAACAGGTTTCCTGCCGCGGTATACGCTGGTGTCCATAAAACCGTCACTGCTTAGAATGAGGAAATGCACCACAGAGGTGCTATTACCATGCAAGTGAAATAGTCTCATTGGGGCATAAAGTAATAAAGAAGTCATGGGCATCAGTATATATGTAAGAACCCATCTATTATCACCATTCATATATATTGATCCCATTCAGATATTACTGAATGTTGATTATGTGCTGTATATGTGAATGCAATATACATGTAATATAACGAACAAGCCGGTGTGACCTAGTGGATAAGGTGCTCGCTCGGGAACGAGAGGTCCCAGGTTCGACTCCCGCCCTGGGCATACCAGTCAGTGTTCTAGGATTTTCTTAAAAAAAACACTTACCAACGGGTAAGTGGCAACCCAAAATTCACTTACCCTGTCATGAAAGTCACTTACCCAAACAAAAATGTCAATTTATATCGTTTTAATCATGATAATAGAAAACATTAAATACTCAATAAATCAATGTAATACAGCACAATATTGATCAACAATTTTAAAGTTTCTCCCAGGGCTCGAACTCCACAGATTGCTTTCTGGGTATTGAGAGGATTGGGTTTATTTTATGGCCCTTTACATGTTTGGAGCCAGTGCCAATTCTCAGCCACAAAAAGAACGTTCACGTTTTTCTTTATCATAAATATGATCCTTTTCTCTTTTGCTAGTTTTCTCTTTAGATTTATCTGATGTTTTGTTAGACTTGAATCCGAATCTCTCTAAACTCATTTTTAACTTTCCTCAAAAGTTTTCATCAAACCGGAAACAACATTTCGTTTTATTAAACGAAACTATACGTGAACTAAGTTCCGGTATTCCGTATTTCATGCCACGTGGGACGATGGCCATGGAGTTATTAAAAGCATAAAACCAAATTAGGGACGATATCATAATGCCACTTGTGAAATATTGATACGAATTATCGTGTGTTTTGAACGAAAATGTTGTAAAAACTAAATGGCATTGTCGCATATCTGAATTCCGGAACCGTGCCGAATTTAGTTTCTCCTTGGTGTTTCTGAATGCATTTCAAATGGTCAAAGCATAGTAATTCCATTTCCCATAGGGTCCCATGTTAAATTACCGAACTTCCAGCAAGATTTACACAACATCCTACATTTTAGCTATATATAATCCACATATCAAAATGTTTGTCAGACCCTCCTCTATCAGAATTTTAACAGTTTACCATAGGTTATCCACCTTAATTTCGAGAAAATCATGCTGGAAGGGGGATACCTTCCAAAATTGGCCAAAATTCAAATGCAAACAACCACCCCTTTTTAGGTCATTAAATTTTTACATTAGCGAAATGAGATAAAAATTCATGATTTTACAGCAGAATCAATCTTTATTTATACATAGATCAAATAATTTCATCCAATCACAGTCCTAATACATTGAAATAGTAGTCCCTCTCTCCCTCCCTACCCCACATCAGCCAATCATGGCTCTCGTTAATTACCTTTCTTTGACATAGGCCGACTATTTCAACTTTCGACGATTACGTATTACTGGATCATTACTAGGTTTTAAAAGCGAACGTTATCGTGAAATTCAGGATCATACACGGACAGTACTGACAGTATGATTTTAAATATCTTTAACATTTATAATATGCATGAGCTTCAAAATTCACTTACCCACGGGTAAATAGCGTTTACTTTTCCAGTTACCCGACGTAAATTTTCTCTTACCTCGGGTAACGGGTAATTGAATCCTAGAACACTGACCAGTCTTTCGGATGAGATGGTAAAAACCGAGGTCCCGTGTTATCGTAGGCGCGGCACGTAAAAGATCCCCCACTGCTTCAGGTGGGTCCGTTGCAAAGGTCTGAATCTTTATGCAATGCATCAGGCAGATGCCGTCACCATATACGTGAAATAACCGTGGAGTGATGTAAAACAATAATCAATCAATCAATCAATCAATCAATCAATCAATCGATAAACATAACGAACTCGAAATTAAAGATGCAACAGAATCCAGTTCCTTTTAGACTTTTCTTCGTATTAAGTTCTTCAATTGAATATTGACCAAGACGGTAAACTTACTACTTCACTACTTATTAAACTGTTACCACTTAGTATGACTACGGGTTATACTAGCTTGGATAATCCTATGGCATCACGGCGGATGTGATGGTCTGCAGGAGATGCTTACTCCTCCATGGCAGCTGAACCTAGCTCTGGTTCTGCCAGGGGTCCGTGATAACCTATTACTCGGTTTTGTCTGGTAAAAGATATGTTCATTATTGACTTCTTAGCATCTTACATATAAAATTAATGTTTATCCTCTGCATACAAGTAACCGCGTTATGAATGTAACTTTACATTGATTATGGTGAAAAGTATAAAAACCTCTCGATATAATGAGCGCGTGCAGTCCTCAGATTCTTGAAATACGAGATGTTTGTCACAGATAACGCAGGAATAATTGCAGAAAGCTTTCTAATTTTGTCATACAGCGGAAGGGCTCCAGCAAATCTCTCGCTGGAAAGATTACACTCCGATGGCTTTAACCAATTATCATATTTCCCTGTAACACATGGTCATGCCGTGACGGTGCCGGGAGCAGCAGCAGCATGGGTCGATACTGTAGAAAAGTTTGGCAGTGGGAAGGTAAAACATCACAACAACTTTTAAGATTTAGTTTATCGAACGGATTTTAAATGACCTATCAAGTGTAGTTTTTGTAAATTTCAACAAACACAATAATAATAAACATTGGATGCACTTTGCCAAATATTTTAATTTAGTTATACTGAAACAAACTCGAAAATCAAAGTTTTTCCTGTATAAAAGGAATTTACTTTGAGATGGGCAAATTTCTATTGTAAAAATCATAACGGTTTTACTGTTAGTAAGGAATAAATTTTATTTATGTCTTCCCAAACTAATTGTCCTCGGTGATAGAAAAGTGGTTTGTTTGTTTTTTTTTTTGTTTTTTTTTTTGTTTTTGGTTTTTTTTTTTGTTTTGGTTTTTTTTGTTTGTTAATTCAGTATATACTGGGACTTGGTGCTTTTAAAGCAACTTATACAAGTAGGATTATAGATATAAGGAGAAACATACCTTTGATTGATATCTATGATGTGGTTCTGGGAAGTACTCTAAGTATAATGTATAAATCGCTCAAGAATCTGAAACGGAATTGTATCTTACTAGGTGATAATAATTGCTTAGGAGAGTTCGTGTTACAGTTTGCATTACGCAAGATTGCAAATTCTCATTTTGTTAATATTTTGTACTTTAGTCATCTGCTAAATCTATTGTTGTAAACTTGGGCAGATTTTCTGCCCACTGTAGAACAAAAGAATTGTGTGTATAAAAGCACGAGTTAAAACGGTCAATCAGTAACCATTGATTATAGATTGTTTAAGGTATATTTGAAAATGTGTAGGTTCTTATTATGTGCGTGCTCGTCCAACATAGAAGTATGTGTGTTCGTTCAACATAGAAGTATGTGTGTTCGTTCAGTTCGTTCTACACAGAAGTACGTGTACTTGTTCAACTTAGAATTATGTTTATTCGTTCAATATAGAAAGTATGTGTATTCGTTCAACATAGAAGGGTGTGCATTTGATTTACATAGAAGATTGTGCGTTCGTTCAACATTGAGGTAATTAAACTAATTTTGAGTTACCATTCCTACTCAGTTACATAACAACCCCCCCCCCCCCCCCCACACACACAAATACAAAGTTGTTCAGTGAACCTTTGTCATCTGTCCTTTCTACCATACAATAATTAATTAAGGAGAACTTTCAGGACAACACAGATATAGTTTATCTAGAAGAAGTGTGGATAGACGTAGATATTGAAAGCTTAAAAGAAAAAGTACCATAATTTCAAATCTTCAAATCCGTCTACCGTTCACAGCACGGAGTTACACGACTTTTCTACTCTTTATACTACAAATTCACATGACAAACCGAGCTTTTCAAAGTTGTTCACGATTGGGATTTTGTTGTACTAAAACAAAAGTACCTCAAGTATCACAGCATGTATTTGGTCACAAAGACGCATACTCCGTTATAATGACTGACGTCAAAGTTAAGTACTGTGAGATTGAATTAAGAAAATTGTTATTTTATTTCTTCATTGTACATTGTTTGGTGTGATTTTATTATGCGATACACTCAGGTGTTTTTTCTGCCCTTTTTAAAAAGGTCACCATAATATCCCAAAGTTATAAACAAAATGTCAATATTTCTATCAGTAACGATGAAATGATATGCTACCAGTTGATGTGGTTAACCAGTGTATGATATCTACTATGATGAATTAGTCAATTACAAAGAAATTCAAGATGTAACGTATGTAACGAAATAAGTGGCCCGCATCATGCACATGTGGCTGTGATGTCCGCAGTAGTAAATGTACATGTACAGTTTGTCGTTTAACATATAAGAAAAAAAAACCTTGGAACGTGCCATGAAATCAAAGAGAGATCTCAAAGAAAAGACATGTAACTTTGACTGATATCTATGATGTGATTTGAGAGCGTACTTTATAGTGTAATGTATTAAGCGTTCAAGAATCTGAAACGGAATATTATCTTACTAAGGTGATAATAAATGCTTAGGAGAGTTCATGCTACAGATTGAAATACACAAGATCGCATATTGTAATTCTGTTCATGTTTTGTATTTTAGTCATCTACTAAAGCTATTGTTCTAAACTTGGGCAGATTTTCAGCCTCATTGGAGAACGAAAGAATTGTGTGTATAAAAGCACGAGTCAAAACGGTCAATCAGTAATCACGATCAAGCGTATTGCAGTAAAATAACTGATTATAGATTGTTTAAGTTACATGTATATAAGGAAATGTGTAGCTTATTATATGTGTGCTTGTTCAACATAGAATGATGTGTATGTTCGTTCAACATAGAAGTGTGTGTGTTCGGTCTACAGAGAAGTACATCTATGTGCATTCCCTCGACTTAAAAATATGTGTGTTCGTTCTACACAGAAATATGTGTTCGTTCAGCATTGATGCATGTGTGCTCGTTCTACATGGAAGTACATCCATGTGTACTCCTTCAACATAGAAATATGTGTATTCAGTTACCATTCTTACATGTACCCCATGACAAAAAACCCACAAATACATATCAAAGTTGTTCAATGAACCTTTGTCAGCTGCCCTTACTACCATACAATAATTAAGAAGAACTTTCAGGAAAACGGAGGTGCCGTTTACCTAGAAAAGGTATGGATAGACGTAGATATTGAATGCTTAAAAGTATTCTAATTTCAAACCAACAAATCTACCTACACAGCATGGAGTTACACGACTTTTCAAGTATTTATACTACAAACTCGCATGACAAACCGGGCTTTTCAAAATCATTGACGATTGGGATTTTGTTACACTAAAACAAAAGTACCCCAGATATCACATCATGTATTTGGTCACAAAGACTCGTACTCTGTTATAATCACTGATTTAAAAGTTAAGTACTCTGAGATTGATATCACAGAATTATGTTATCGTATTTCTCCATTGTACATTGCTTGGTGTGATATTTATTATGTGCTAGACTCAGGTTATTTTTGTTGTTCTTTTGAAAAAGTCACCATGATATTCAAAAACTGTAAACAAGATGTACAAGTAAATGTTTAAGTAATGACGATCAATTGATATCCTACTAGTTGATGTGGTTAACCAGTTATTGTATCTACTTCCCACTTGCCATGGTATCAAAGTAATCAAGATGGGACAGGCTTGGTGTAGTGGTTAAGTGCTTGACTTGCGGCGCCGACGATCCGGGTTCGATTCCCGGGTTGCGCCACTTTGTTTAAGAGGTTGGTTACCTCCTTTTATATATATATATATATATATATATATATATATATATATATATATATATATATATATATATATATATATATATATAGGGATCACCCTGGAATTTCCTCATTTGGGTGCAGGGCCAACGCCCCGGTGGGGAGTCTAGAGGGGCGAAGCCCCCCAGGAATAAATGAGGTTTTACTACTAAAAATGCATGAAACTGAGCCTTCCACAACTCTTCATTTTTAATTTTTGAAGCATGCGAAACTTCCAGAATTTTCAGTCATTGCAGTCCTACCAGTCCTAATTTCTTTCATAACTTGCAGGACATCGTTTTTGTTAGCGAGTCATACTCAGGCCAGTTATAAAGGGTAAGCCACTTTGACTGGAAGTTTCTGGCGTTATTATCGCCCCCTGCATTCGCTGTTTTGCCACTAGTATCGTCCCTATTCGTGTCATTACAGAAACTGAAAGCGGACAATGTTTGTTGACCTTTACCAACGACAAATTTCGGCTTTTTGGCGTTCGACATGTTGTCCTTTCAAAATGTTGTCAAACGCTTACATACATTCCACGCATAGAGCGGCTGTATTAAAACGCTCGAGTGACACGGAGGATTTATATATTCGGAGGTCTTGTTATTTAACTTTACATCGTAGGAAAAATTCAACTAGACGACTTCCGAAAGACGTTTTAAAATAAACCTTGAAATTTATGTGTATAAAAATAGCAACGAGCTGACAAGATCGGTTTGGCGCACGCATTGAGCAAAACAGGCGCCATTTTCGTAACAGGAGCGCCCAAATGGCCCTCTTGTACAATTTTACTGCGCCATTTCAGTAAAATGTGCGCAAATCGCGCAATGGTGCGGCCCAGAGTGATCCCTGTATATATATATATATATATATATATATATATATATATATATATATATATATATATATATATATATATATATATATATATTGTCTTGAAAATCCTTTCTCTACGTTTAGGAGGTTTATAGGAGGAGTTTGATTCATATACAGAATGGAATCGTGTTCCATTCTTGATACCTGATAAGGAGAATGTTCGAAATTTATCATTTCACAGGTATCGTACTGAATTTCTTATTTTACGACTGTAATTCGAATCTGACTGTTAAATAGGTTTTTTCTAAGGAGTCATTTCTTGCCTATCTGTCTGTCTTTTTACGAGACACGACACTATAAACCAATGGTATATGTGCTACACAGTGGGAAAGAGGACAAATTACATGTATATGGCTATGTACTACATAGAGGAAAAAGAGGACATTTTACATGTATATGACTGCACGACATGATAAAGAGAAAAAGATGACAAATTATTACATGTATATGGCTATGTGCTACAGAGAGGGAAAGAGGACAAATTACATGTGTATGGGTATGTACTACACCGGGGAAAAGAGGACATTTCACATGTATATGGCTATGCACATCAAAGAGAAAAAATGAAAAATTACATTATATGGCTATGTGCTACAGAGAGGGAAAGAGGACAAATTACATGTATTTTGCTATATACGACATAGAGGGAAAGAGGACAAATTACATGTATATAGCTATGTACTACTTAAAGGGAAAGAGGACAAATTAGATGTATATGGCTATGTACTACATAGAGGAAAAGAGGACATTTTACATGTATATGGCTATGTACTATATAGAGGAAAAGAGGACTTTTTTCATGTCTATAGCTATGTACGATACAGAGGAAAAGAGGACATTTTACATATATATGGCTAGAGGAAAAGAGGACAAATTACATGTATATGGCTATGCACGACATAGAGAAAAGGTGACAAATGACATGTATATGGCAATTTGCTACATAGAGAAAAAGGTGACAAATACATATATATTGCTACATTCTACATAGAGGAAAAGAGGACAAATTACATGTATATGGCTATGTACTACACAGACGGAAAGAGGACACATTACATGTATATAGATATGTACTTCATAGAGGAAAAGAGGACAAATTACATGTATATACCTAAGTACTACATAGAGGAAAAGATGACATTTTACATGTATATGGCTATGCACGACATAGAGAAAAAGATGACAAATTATATATATATATATATATATATATATATATATATATATAATATATATATATATATATAATATATATATATATTCCTACATTCTACATAGAGGAAAAGAGGACATTTTACATGTCTACGGCAATGTATTACATAGAGGGGGGAAAAAGAAAGTTGGTATTATTTCTTGTTTACTTTCAGCGTTACCTCTTTGACGTCGCGAAGACTGAAGTTAACACGGTCACCTCCGCTTTAATACTTAGTGTGATTTCTGACCGAATAAGAGACTGGTTTTGGTTTATTTAATCATATCTATAAATAAATCACAAGGATTTACTGTAGTAATTTTTGTCTATTGATGTATAGACAAACATATACTCAAAGTATAATCCGCTTCTCCGATTAAATACATTTTGTGCACCTCTCTCTTCTTCTTCTTCTTCTAGTCTATACCTCGATAGACAGTATATTTACTATATCAATACTTCAATCTTAGGATTTTTTATATGATTTTACATATTATAATGTACTTTTTTGTAGCTGACTTTGGAAGAAATTCTCAGACCAGCAGTGGAATTAGCAGAAGTAGGATTCCCCGTACAGAAAATAGCTGCTAAAGCGTGGCAGAGTGGTTAGTACTAAATTAAGATTTTAAATGGCAGAATGGTCGAATATAATCCAGATTTCCCAGGTGACTGAATGCTTATATATAGATCCAGATTTATGAAAGTGGCTTATTAAAATAGACACCGAGTGGAACATATTGTTTTAAGAAAGCATATATATATAGCCGCCTTCATACCTTTCAATCTAATCTCTGTAAGCCTCGGTATATCTTTGCAACGGACCCATTCGAGGCAGTGAGGGCACTTTTACGTGTCATGCCTACTGTGCCTCGGTTTTTAATGTCTCATCCGAAAGACGGGGTACCAATGTGTCCATGACGAGAGTCGAACCCGGGACATTTCGGCCAGGAACCGATCACCTCATCCACTGATCCACATTGGCTTCTGCAGAATATTGTAATGTGTAAAGTATAGCAAATACTATCATCTATGTATGGACTACCATCTGGTTTGAGTGGTTTTTGTTATGGAAACTGTTGACATATTTAAAAGGTCCATCACTATTTCGAGTGAGTCCGATGATTGGTATAAAATCCTTTACTTTGAGTCAGGCAGGGGCCAGTTGTTCGAAATTTTAATCACTGACACTGGTTAAGATAACCAATGCTTAAAGTTTGATAGACAGTTCATTTAATTTATAAGATTTCGGTATAAAAATCTGTATTACTTTACAAAGCTTGTTTCATATGCAACAAATAAGTACACAGACTATGACTTTAAGATTTCTCGTTTCAAAGATATAATCAGATGATAGTTAACCATTGGTTAGCTTTACCAGTGGTTAAAGTTTCGGACAACTGTTCCCAGATGTTACCGTAAGTGAAACATTCTTTTGCATTACATAAACAAAGCAAGAAATGGACACAATTATGTGAGACGAAGTCATAAGCACATTATATAAATAATAAATTAAGTACTAAGTTGTGAAATAATTATTTAGTTCATTGGGATAGTACGTAGAGTTCAAGTACAGTGAATTATAAATCTTTGTCCTCTTTTTTCTTATTGAAAGAAAGTTTAATCACGAAATTATTATTTCCACAGGGTCGTATCTACTGCAGGACTCTAATAATAAACACGGTAAAGATTTGCTGTTGTCTGGGCATGCTCCTAAGCATGGTGATGTCATGAAAATGCCTCATCTAGCCAGAACATTCAAGGTATTACAATTTCAAATGACCAGATAAACCTGTAACATGTTTTGTGTGCGTTTTAAGTGTTGTATGCTTTACGCAGTGCAACACGGCGTCATGCATCAATCGTTCCTTTGCATGTTAACATCTAATTATAATATCATTTTTTTTACCTCAGGACATTGTGCTTTTTGTACCACTTAGTAATGTAGTAATCATTTTTCAACTGTAGTTGAAGAATTACTTTTGTAATTAAATCACTAAGTAATGTTAGAATCATTATTAGCTGTGTAAATGTAGCCAAAGAATTATTTTTGTGAAACTGAGTTCTCACATATGTCTACAGGTATAGAGGAAATACCACTATGGTCTTATTTCTGATTCGATAAAAATAAACAGCAAAAATATTTATCAGTTTTAACAACCCATAAGCTTCATTCTTTCTATAATTTTGATGTATTTGTTCGTTCACGATATGACGCATCTTTTGAAATGTCATACGCGAATATTCCCCACGTTTCTGGCATCTTTAAGCTCGAAGTGTTAACTTGCCCTTTACATAAGACTGGGTTCGATGCTCCTGTATCTTTATATATATATCTATATATATATAAATATATATATATATATATATATATATATATATATATATAATATATATATATATATATATATATATATATATATACCATTATTTTTCACTTCTAGCAATATATTTATAGCCTGTATCTTACACTTTACCATTAAAATAATATATATATTGCTTGAAGTAAGAAATTATGGTAAAGTTTAAGATACAGGCATTTTGGGGGTTCCGGGTCAGAAATTACATTTTCTTGTTTCCTGATGTTGCGCGCATACCACTCTGCAGTGTTATGATGTAATCATGGAGTGCATACCTTAGTTAATCCATGAACATGTACAATTTTTTTTTTGTGTGTGTAAGCGTTCTTCTTTGCAGAGCACACGATGGAAAACACGTGACGACCTTTGGTGTTACGGGTCAAATACTGTACTTCCGGTAATTTCGGCATTTATATGCACAGTTCCGGGTCAAGTTAAGGTGCATGCCGGTACCGACACGGACGGCTTTTTAGGGACGTTATCAAAACAGAAATATTGTTAACTACTCCATATCAGTTGCTATTGATTATATTAAAATTATTCTTTTAACTGTCACTTGTTTAAAATTTGCGATAGGCCTTATAATCAAATGCGATTTTGACACGTCAGGAATATTATTAAAATCTGCGACGTCATATCCATAATCCTAAAATATATTTCTAAATCGACAGGATTTACCGAGAATCAAGGTTAATACTGGTGTTCTTTGTTCCTTTCCAGGCGATTGAATGTATTTCAGTTTACTGAAAGATAAAGCATTTCAAAACAGTAATCTGATCATGTCATCACGCTATGTACCGGCCACCAGTATCGGTTAAATTTACATCTATATCATGAATATATTTTTTAAAATAACAATACCCCGTATGTATTTGACTGGAGAATCAAATATGTAATATATTTTACATGCAGCTTAATATTTTTTCTGATGAAACTATATCACGAATTCGCAATTGTTACAATTCGAGTTTACCGCGTTATTTTTAACCGTCATGGCATACAACGCAAATTCGGGAGGAGGGGGGCTGTGGTGACCACTCAGTATTCCGAAGGCCCGATAGTCCGAAGGTCCGATAGTTTGAAGGCCCGATAGACCGAAGGTCCGGTAGTCCGAGGGCCGAAAGCGTAATAATTCCAAGGCCCAATGGTCCGAAGGCTCTATAAAATCTCCAGAGAAATAGAGATAAAGAAGATATGTGTTTGTAAAGCCACAAGGAACACTGATGCCTTCGTGGGTGTCCGGGCCGAAATTCTTTTTCGCATACTATCGAAGCCAGATTATTTTTAAGTTAATTGTTTCGGCGAGCGACGAAAATTTTGACGTCTTCCGCATCCCAGAAATGGAGTTTAAATTACAGTATAGGAGACAGATTATTTATTTTTTCACTGTGTCACTGGGCAAGACAATTTTTTTCAGTAAATATCGGGGCAAGGATTTTCTTTTGAAGAAAAAAAACCCGGGTTTTTTTCTCCCCCCTTATCAAATGGACGGTGCCTAATGATCGAGACAAAGTTGTGAGATACAGACCTTATAGTTGCGACATATATATAGTGTTATGCAGGTGTTTACTTAGACACGGTTACATGTTGCACTGTATGCATATTTCTAAAAGTATGTAGGACTACTGCTGTAGTTACTAGTTATATAGTCAGAGGAAACTCGAGGCAGCCTTTATTCCGTTAGATTAAGGGGCCGATTGTATATTACGATAGTAAATTCGCCTCGAGAGCGGATGCGCAAACTCCATTAGCATGGCATGTTGGGTAATAATCTAGTACTAAGAAACAGTATTAGCACATAATTCTGCTGTAAATATTTAGATTTCTAGAAATAAATCTTATAACATGTTCACAATTTTTTAAAAAAAGATTTGCTCACTACAAAAACCAACTTATTTCCGAATATTGACGAGAATATCCGAGAGACTTTCCTAAAAAGGTAAAAAGGCGCGGCTACTTTCCTAATAAGGAAAAATGAGGTGTGGCTTTAGCAATTTTAGCGGGAAAATTCACAACTGCCATAAAAAGATGGTTTTAAAAACAAGTACATGCAATTCCTATTTACATAAAGTCATTTGGCCTTTTGACCAACAACTTGAAGATTTAAAGCTATTCCGATTGCAACCTAAGCTTTTTAAAAAGCTACGCTTGTTATGTACACGGCTATGTTTGTCCTATAGGCCTAGCTGGTACTGTTATATTATTATTACGGTAGCACATGGTGATGTTTACTATGTCATTTTCATAGTTTTATACGGTCCCTCAGTTCCCGGAGATCGTTGTGCGAACTTCGTTATCAATTCATGTAAAATACGCAAACTTACCTCGTTTAACCTCCATTCCCTGACTGTAGTATTATCCTTGAGTTGACAAAGTAGCTATGGAAATTACTAAATCTATATTCTCCACCCATCATTCTACTAAATTAAGCATCAATCGCAATGCAGACCATAGTTCTTGGCGGTCGCCATCTTGGATTCCTTTAGTATATAGTAAGAATAGAACTCGGCCGGGAGTGACCTTTAACCCGTGTGACGTAACGGAGCTGGGGTATATAAGTAGCTCCGAGCGGCAGATTCAATAGACTATTTCCAAGTTTTATCCAAATTACGGACATTCACCCTTCCACAAAGCGCAATTTTTCATTGTGATGACGTCATCTGAGGTCCGACAAAACTCCGACAAATAACGTATTTCTTTATGACGTCATAAATAGAACAAATGAAAACAGTCTGAATGTCACGTTCTTTTACGAACCGTGGAAGGGTGAATTGCATACTTTGGCGTCATTTTATTTATGCCGTCATTATCTTATCTTTGGATACATAACTTCAATGCTTCTACAAACCATGACGTCACAAGCAGTTGTCCGTAGTCTGACTTGTAAAATCTAGGTTTTAACGGTCCTTTCCGGTTACTTGAAAATGGTCTATTGGCACTCTGGTCCATACCGGCGGAAGCAGCAGAGGTAGCAGAAGTAGCAGAAATAGTGATATAGATATAGTGAATTATAATAGTGTGTGCTGACAGCAAATAGCAAATAGCCTGAGTTTAATTGTGAAGCAGAGCCTTGGTAGCCGTGGGTGACATTTGGTGTTGGTGACGCTTGGCGGCAATGGTTGACACTTGGTGACGTTTGTTGAAAATTACGGTGGCAGTTAGAGTTCCAGGGTAGATATGCCTACTGTGATAAGGGGATATTAAATATAGTGTACAATGACCACTGAAGAGTTTTGGTGACAGGTTACTATGTACAGATTATATCTATTACTACTGGTGATTATAAAAGAATATTATCAGTGATATACTCTGGGATTTATATATATATATAAAAATATATAAATATATATAAATAGCTGACCACACTGGAGGAATAAAGTGCGCGTTACCATTGTACTTGTAAAATTGTTTAATAAATATTGTTAACTTTATTTGAATTTTCCTTATTGTTTGCTTAATTAAGAGAACAGGTAATTTGATGTTGGGCAACAAATATAAGTGAATCCCCCTGGTAATACCTCCTTAGTCAAGGGTGATTAGAGCCTGAGACAATATTGGTGACATAGCACACAGGTACATTATTTACTGATATAGAGTTAATTATTACTTTTACCATCACAAAAGGTTCAAGTAGGCTAAGCTTAGTGAAGCGTTACTCTTTTGGCCCATACCGAGTCGAGGGCGTTACAATATATGTGTATATATATATATATATATATATATATATATATATATATATATATATATATATATATATATATATATATATATAGAAACCGAGGTACCTTGTCACGTTAGGCGTGGCACGTAAAAGACCCTTCACTGCTTCGTGGGTGCGTCACCAAGTACGTAAATTAATCGTGGAATGACGTTATAAGACTCTTTTATAGGCTGCTATGAAAGATACATCAGTTACACCCGAGGGGTCTCAAAATCAAGTAAAACCCGAGGCTTACCGAGGGTTTTGCATGATTTTGAGACCCTGAGGGTGTAACTGATGCATCTTTCATAGCAGCCTATAAAAGAGTATTTTTCTCTCATATTTTTGAAGGAATATTGAATTTCCAAAACATTGGAGAATATTCAGCTTTATCAAATCGGGGAATTTTTTTCATATTCGTGTTCAGCGTCCCCGAAAATGGTTTATTCTAGATCAATAAACCGTGAACGTTAGTCTCTTTGCCTTAAAGATGTAAATTAATATAGAAGAAGGAGTTTTTAATTAGCGTTTTATTGAGACGTCGTCGTCGTGTTCGGTGCGGAAATCATGACGTCACAATGACGTCACGTGGTATGTTATACACATGAATATCACATAGCTGTATTACATGGGCCTGCTCTGTATCAAATACGCAGATATGAGAGAATATAAGACTCTTTTATAGGCTGCTATGAAAGATACATCAGTTACACCCGAGGGGTCTCAAACACAAGTAAAACCCGAGGCTTGTCGAGGATTTTGCATGATTTTGAGACCATATGTACGATGATTTTGTGATATATGAATATTTCAAATTGTGTCAAAATCTCTAAATGTAGATAAATCATATCTACATTCATCAGAGAACTCGCAGTTCATTTATATTTAATTCCATCTAGAATCGTTTTCATGTACAACACCCAGTAGATTCATTGTGGTACCAAATTGGCGATTTGAATAGTGAAAAGAGAATAAATAGACACACAAAGTTATCGGAAAAGTAGCGTTTCTACTTTAAACGAAACTTAAAGACAGTAATGTTTTTGTTGGAATTCCGTTATGTCGTTTCTACTTCAATTAAATGACACATGATATCGTAGAAAACGAATGCTATGTTTAGATTAAACAACATTTGAATAAAAACAATGACACAAGAGTGAATGGGCGTTAGATTTTTATGGTGGATAAAAGCCATTTACCTAAAGTAGTTAAAACACTTTGATGACAATAGAAACTTATAAAATGTTTACAGGAAACAAAATAAAAATTATAAACTTACAGTCCCCCGTGCTGAATAAATAATGGGTAGGCGTTTTTAATTTTTTACGTCTATGACTTCATCAACTTTATTGCTGCTTTCAAAAAATTATAAATAAATAAATAAATTACAGAAATAAGAAAGCCTCCACGTGACAGAGAATGTCCATTTTACTTTTTCACAGGATCTAGGTACATATGGAAAGAATTCATTTTACTCGGGCAGAGTGGCTAAAGCAATTGTTGACGTCGTTCAAAACCATGGTGGATTTTTATATATGGAAGATTTACAAAGTCACGTGACTACATTTGAAGACCCTATTAGCACAGATTACAAAGGTTATAGAATATGGGAAGTACCTCCAAACGGTCAGGGGATCGCCGCCCTCATGACGCTCAATATTCTTGAACAGTATGAGAAAAACGGAAGCACTCTACAAGGTGATCACGTGATCTTCAAAGTAAAGTGTTTATCAGCTGTCTATTATTATAATTATTCAGATTCAATGCCGTAGGTATATTGCATACTCAAGCATGCACATGGTTCTGTTTTGAACGAGTAAAAACTGAAAACAGATTCCATATAATACTGGTTTGACCGAAATTTCTGTCTACCTTTGGACCGTGGCATGCACAATGGAAACCCGCCAAGCCACGCCACTGACTGCTATATATATATAGGTCAGTGATCTGTACACAAAAGACCAGAATCGGTCATGGTCATTAGACAAAACATAAAAGACATATTGTTATACCCTTTACTATTTTACTCTTAATAATCTATATTTAAAAAAGTCCAATAAATCGACTGTTAAAATTAGCCGGTCCAAACGAGCTGTTAAAATCTACTGTTGGACCGGTCACGTGACAAACTATTGACCGACGAGATCTAGAATGCCGTTATGGTATTAAGTTCTTTTTTTAATCTAAGTTTATTTTATTGATTCCCTCAGTTGAATATTGGTAAATTTAATCATTTTCAGCGATGAAATTAATTCTTTAAAAATCAAGCCCCCATTAGGGACCCCTCGACATATTCAAAATATAGTTATTTTTCCTTCTTATTTATATAAAAAGTATAACAAAACAGTTGTTGTCTGCAGTTTCGGTCAATAGCTGATTTGATGGACCGGGTCCAAGGGTCCAACAAATCAGCTGTTGACCTCAATCCTCAATACATATATATATTCATTTATTTATTTATTTTATTTTATGTTATTACGACGTATCGAGACAACGTAAAGCATGATATGCCGTGGTAAAGAACCACATGCTACATGTATAATAGTTGTCGGCTATACTGGTCCGGAGCGAGGTAAATCTGGACGGTTCGTTAAAATCATGTTAGATGAACAAATTTTAAAATGTCCATTGGCATACAATTAAAAAAGATGTTGTTCTTTCAACCTGTATAGTTAAAATTACTTGAAATGATAAAAGCGATCGTCCGGATATACCACGCGTCCAGACTTACTTTCTCAGCCAGTATCGAATTGCTTGCTTGTTAGCTTTACCAAAAATAGTATATATGTAGGTACATTAATTTTGAAATGTTTTATAAAATAAGCTAGATATAAAGCTATGTTCTTACCGTAGAAATTCAAATCAAATCACTTCTCTTGGATATAAGATATCTAAAACTTAATACGAATTATGATTATAACAATAATCTCTCATAGACTTCCAGAGGGAAGCGCAATGGTTATTATTATAATTATAAATTTAGCATGGATTTACATTTTATACAACGACTTCCCTGTGGAAGTTTTAACTTGAATACGAATGTTATTTTCTATATATTTTAAATACGGAGAAACGGTCTTACTATAAACCTCGTTTTGATATTCATTGCCGGCCAAGCGATGATGATATTATTTACAATACTATATGAAATATTAACTTGCAGAGAAGGGTTTGAACACGACACAGTATCTACATACTTTGACAGAGGCATTAAAGCTAAGTTTTGCAGACGTGACTTGGTATTGTGCGGACCCAAATCAACAGTCCGTGCCTACATCTACACTTCTATCGAAGGAATATGCAAGAAAAAGATGCAAACTGATACAAACAGATAGGTATAGGACTATTTAATAGTGTATTTTATTTGTAAAAACATGCTTTTTTTCAGACCAGATCCGTTATAAGGACCCTTCCCAATGAAAATTTCATTTTCTCAAGTTATCTAAACTTTCCCCAAATATTGATCTTTTAGCATTATGCAGTGTAAAGATGATGGATAAATCCCAACCATAAGTTCGAAAATCATGAATCCAAAAGACATACAAAATCAGTGAAAATGAAAACCAAATAGAAAACAACGAAACATGTCTACTTGGAGAGTATATATGAAACCCCTTGATGGAGAGATTAGGTACCCAGAGAGAGTGAGCATCTCCTGCTTTCTAGAAACACCCGTCACATATACCCAATAGAAAGATTCAAATCGTGTAAATTCCATATATATTTATATATGGAGAAGTCAAAGTAGATAACCTTCTAGTAAAGAAGGTGTCAAATCTGTGTAAAATGATCGGAATCGGTCTCAGTCCAGAGTATCATTTAGAAGTCTGGATAACGAGATATCATGTATAATAAGAGCCGCGTAACGACCATAGAACTACCTCAGTGACGTTGTTAGTCCATCACATATATAACACTGGTTGAGTAGTTCATCTGAAAATCGCCTAGCCCTCAGAACAGAGTCATTGTAATTTGAACATGCTATGGAATAACATATTAACTGAGATATGAATACGCCATATGCGGGTTTTGATGGAATGTTGCTACTTATGAAAGAAAAGTTTCTTTGACCTCCAGTTTATTTGGATATATGATGCCAAAGTAATCCTAGAATGAGTGATTATTAATTGAAAGATAAAAAAATCCCAAATGCCAAGGTACAGACATCTTTGAAAAAAAAAACGAAAAAAAAAAACCAAACACACTGACATATTGATGATAGGATATAGCATTAATGTGTTCATCCTTAGGTCCTATGATATTTTCTTAATTTGATTTCTCTGTAATTTCAGTTCATTTCCGTAGATACTGAAAACTAACATGTATATGAAGAAAGCAATGGGTTAAACATATTATATGACATTTCACTTTAGTTTCAATTGTAAATTTTAACTTTATTACAACACTAGCTGATTCTTGATATACCTTGCAGGTTGTCGTTTTCAGAGTACCATCTGCATAGGAATCACTCCGTCCGTTTGTCCGGTTAAGGAGTTTAACAGAGCAAGTTCTCAAAATGTACAAGTGGGACATCCTTTACTCTTATAATAGTGATGAATCTTGGGATGAATTATTGCATGTTTCAACTTTGTTGCCGAGGGGTGTATTTGTTCCGATATTACAGCTCTTGTTCTTTCTGTAGTCATTCAGTAAAACTGCATTCCCAAATATTTTATCATGATAGACAAACTTGTTATTTTTGAGTAAAGACACATAAGATTCCTTAGTTATTTTCTGCTTGCAGTGCGCTGAAGGAGGTTTCCAAAAGTGACATTTCTATTGGCAATGACACTGTATATTTCACGACAGCGGACAGGGAAGGCAATGCATGTTCATTCATCAATAGTAATTTTATGGGATTTGGAACAGGTCTTGTTCCCGAAGGTTGTGGATTCTCGCTACAGGTTGGAATTCTTTCATTCTGTAAATAAATTTGAAATTGACACATCTACTGCCATTCCATTGGTATAGCCGTCTGTATGTAATTATGCATATGCCAGAACCCAAATGTAGATTGTGCATCGATTGTGTCTTAAAGGTACGACTGTGTTACGGAAGTCTATTGTCTTCATACTTCATGTTTTCAAGATAAATGAAGTGCTCGCAAGCATATATGTTGGCCATATGTCAAAAGCGCAGCTGTAATGCAATTGAATATTTTTGTGATGTCTTTATGCGCTAAGTTATGTTTACTTTCCATATCTGTGCCAAGTTTAGTCGAACAACAAATTAAATTTGATTTCTGTTCTACCATTTCTTCTACATACCACAGTATTCCATGAAAACTCGTCATCATTTAAAAATAAAGAATGATATTCATTCTCCTCAATTACCTAAATAATAAAACATGCAAATATCAATTTTAGAAAGCGCTCTGTAGCTAATAGAGAATCTAAGTTGAAAGATTGATTGATTTTTGTTTTACGTCACACCACGAATATTTCACGTATATGGTGACGGCATCTGCCTGATGCGGGGGCATACAAATTTTGACCTTTGCAACGGACCCACCCGAAGCAGTGAGGGATCCTTAACGTGCCATGCATACCACGACACGGCGCCTCGGTTTTTACTGTCTCATCCGAAAGACATGACACCGGCATGACCAGAGCGGGACTCGAACCCCGGCCTCCCGATCAGGAGTCCGACGCGATACCACTGGGCCACGCCGGCTTCTAAATTGAAAGAGAATGTTATTAATCAGTAAAGTACGTATGCTTTTACAGAACAGAGGATGTGGATTTTCTCTTGATGCTTCCCACCCCAATGTGGTGGCACCTAACAAAAGACCATATCATACTATCATTCCTTCCATGGTTACTCATGCGCATGATAGTAAGTCATATTTAACATTGTTTCCTCATTGCTTTAAGTACTATTTGCTTGAAGTCAAACACATCTGGTGATGTAAATATCAGATGTGTATTCCATCTTCAATTACCAGTTATGTTGAATTGATGATGCTATTTATTGGTAGCCCCATCTTATTGCTTACTCCATCTTAATGTACATTCTATCTCAGTATAAACTTTATCTCATTGTAAGCTTCATCTCAGTATATGTCTCACCTCAATGTATTGTTAGCTCCAACATAATATAAAACCTCAACATTAATCCAAGATCAATCTTAAGATAAGCTCATCTTCAAAGTAACCTCTATAGTCATGTAAGCTCCATCCCAGTGTTGGCTTAATCTCATTGTAAGTACAACCTTAATGCAAGCTCCATCCTAATGTAAGCTCTACCTTAGTGTAAGCTCCATCCTAATGTAAGCTCTACTTCAATGTAAGCTCCATTTGATTGTAAGCTCTAAATCAATGTAAGCTCCATCTGATTGTAAGCTCTACCTCAGTGTGAGCTCCATCTTCATATAAGCTCTATATCAGTGTAAGCTCCATGTTAATGTTAGCTCTTCCTCAGCTAAAGCTTCATCTTAATGTAAGTTCTACTTCAGTGCAAGCTCCATCTTAATGTAAGCTCCATTGTAATGTAAGCTTTACCTCAGAGTAAGCTCCATCGTTATGTAAGCTCTACTTCAATGCAAGCTCCATCTTAATGTAAGCTCCTCCTTGGTGTAAGCTCCATCTTAATGTAAGCTCTACATCAGAGTTAGCTCTGTCTTAATGTAAGCTTTACCTCAGTGTAAGGTCCATGTTAAAGTTAGCTGTACTTCAGTGTAAGGTCAATGTAACTGTACCTCAGCATAGGCTCCATCTTAATGTAATCTGTACCTCAGTGTTAGCTCCATCTTAATGTAAACTGTACCTCAGTGTAAGTTCTATTTCTGTGTAAGTTCTACCTCAATGTAAGCACCATCTTAATGTAAGCTCTACGTCAGAGTAAGCTCCATCTTAATCTAAGATCTACCTCAGGGTAAGTCCATGTTAATGTAAACTCTACCTCAGTGTAGAGTTTACATTAACATATTTCTATTTAAGTTCTACCTCAGTGTAAAATCCATTTAAATGTAAACTCTACCTCAGTGTAAGCTCCATCTTAATGCAAGCTCTCCCACGGTTTTAGCTCCATCTTAATGTTAGCTCCACATCAATGTAAGTCCTACCTCAATATAAGTTCTAGTATAATGCAAGCTCTTTCTTTATGTAACTTGTAAGCCCTGCCTCAATGTAAAAGACACGTTATAAGTTTCACATATACCGTACATGTCCGTTCAATCTTCATTTCAGTTCTATCTCAATGTTAGCTTCACCTTTAAAGCAAACTCCAATTTAAAATATTGGATGTGACTTCTACCTCGTGTAAATTTCGTCTAGGTTTATTCGATCTTCTTATAAGCTCTATCACCATGAAAGTTGCACATGTACCTTTAAAAGTTTAAGTTCTACCATCATGTTTCCAGTGGTATAACCACGGTATACATATTGGGAACAATCAAACACTACGTTTATCCACTACGTAGTAGTCTACAATAAACAGTAGTAGTCTATAATATATAGTAGTATAATACATAGTAGTAGTCTTTAATATATATTCTAATTCTCTTGTTTTGTTTTGACAATTCTGATTGTCCAAACGTTAGCGTTCAGACATGTATAACCACGATATATCGTCCTCAAATGGTTTACTACATTGTACGTACTCTTTCACATAGCCTCTGACTCCAACTATCAAAAATACTGTCTGTAACAACTTAGTTCAGTGCTCTTAACGTCCGTCTTAAGTCTCGTATCTAAGACGATTTGCAAGTTTTACCATTCACGTGCACAATTATTACAATCAGAGACATATATACACATGTATATATGTCTCTGTTACAATCAAGTTGAACCAACAAAACTGACAACGTACATGGCGTACCACCATGCAATATGCTTTCCAGCATGTCCTTTCATCTCGCTGCGCCGCAGCAAAATTGCCTGTTCAGCGTTTACGATGCAATGTCAAATCACTTATGTATGAATAAATTTGTAATTAACAATTTGATCATAAAATTTTAAGAATATGAAAATGAAGAAACTTCTTATGTCAGTGCACTATATATCAGTTTGTTTCTCGGAAGAATTTTAAACATGGCGCTATCCGTCCCTATCAACGAGGAATTTGGGGGCAGTTTCAAAGAGAAAAAAAATGCTTGTGTTACATTGAATTAGAATGGGGATAAACGTACTGTGTTTGATTGTTTCCGACAGGTATACCGTGGTAATACCGTTGGAAACCACCGTTTTCCTGGCTCCGCAAGCGTCGTCAGGAACACTTAGTTTCCAACGGTATTACCACGGTATACCTGTCGGAAACAATCAAACACAGTACGTTTATCCCCTATGTAGTAGTCTACAATTACCAGTAGTATATGATATATAGTAGTCTACAATATATAGTAGTAGTCTACAACGTATATTAGTAGACTATAATATATAGTAGTAGTCTTTAATATATATTCTAATTCACTTGTTTTGTTTTGACAATTCTGATTGGTCCGTACGTTAGCGTTCAGACATGTATAACCACGATATACCGTGTATTACTACATTGTACGTACTCTTTGTCCACATTGTCTCAAATTCCAACTATCAAAAATGCGATCTGTAACAACTTCGTTCACTGCTCTTAACGTCCATCTTAAGTCTGGTATCTAGGACGATTTGCAAGTTCTACCATTCACCTGCGCAATTATTACAAGTTGAACCAACAAAACTGACAACGTACATGACGTTCTACCATGCAACATGCTTTGCAGCATGTCCTTTCATCTCGCTACGCCACAGCAAAATTGCCTGTTCAGCTTTTTTCGATGCAATGTCAAATCAGTCATGTATAACTCAATTTGTAATTGATAATTTAATCATAAAATTTTTAAGAATATGAAAATGAAGAAACTTCTTATCTCAGTGCACTAAATATCAGTTTGTTTCTCGGAAGGATTTTATACATGGTGCTATCCGTCCCTAGCAACGAGGAATTTGGGGGAATTTCAAAGAGAAAAAGCGATGTTTGTGTTACAGTGAATAAGAATGGAGATAAACGTACTGTGTTTGATTGTTTCCGACAGGTTTACCGTGGTTATACCGTTGGAAACCAGCGTTTTCCTGGTTCCGCAAGCGTCGCCAGGAAAACTCCGTTTCTAACGATATAACCACGGTATAACTGTCGCAAACAATCAAACACAGTACGTTTATCCCTTAATTAGTAGTCTATAATATAAAGAAGTACTAGTCTATAATATATAGTAGTAGTCTTTAATATATAGTAGTAATCTATAATATATAGTAGTAGACTTTAATATATAGTAGTAGTATACAATATATAGTAGCAATTTATAATATATAGTAGTATACTTTAATATATAGTAGTAGTATACAATATATAGAAGTAATTTATAATAAAGTAGTAGTCTATAATATATAGTAGTAGTCTATAATATATAGTAGTAGACTTTAATATATAGTAGTAGTATACAATATATAGTAGTAATCTATAATATATAGTAGTATACTTTAATATATAGTAGAAGTATACAATATATAGTAGTAATTTATAATAAAGTAATAGTCTATAATATATAGTAGTAGTCTATAATATATAGTAGTAGTCTATAATATATAGTAGTAGTCTATAATATATAGTAGTAATCTATAATATATAGTAGTAGACTTTAATATATAGTAGTAGTAGTATACAATATATAGTAGTAATTTATAATAAAGTAGTAGTATATAATATATAGTAGTAGTCTATAATATATAATAGTAGTCTTTAATACATTATATAGTTGTAGTCTATAATAGAAAGAAGTAGTCTGTGATATATAGTAGTAGTCTATTATATTGTTAAAAAGACAATCATAACATGAACATAGAAACATTTTGCTATAAAGGTTGTTTGCTTGGGGATACTGAAAACAAGATTATACATAAAGATATATTGAAAAATGACCATAGAAATCACTTGTATAATTATTCAAAATAGTTATCCAGAATTCGGTGTAATCACAGCAGGTTTTCAATATCTAATGGATATCTTCGCAGGTTCTGTAATATATTCCGCGTGGTTCAATGAATCATATTTGATAGTGTGGAATTCTTGTACTTCCGCATGTGTTTACTTTATTTTCATTGGTTCTAGGGTCACAAACACAACGGTCAGTAAACTTTTATTTGACAAATACACAGTTAAATGATTGTTCATCTTAATCAGTTTTACGAACAAATAGTAAACAATTTTAATTGGGATTCATTTCGGTCAGTGCCAATTTTTTTTTACCAAGCTTGGTTCTTGCAGTTCAGAAAAGGGAATGGTAATTTTTCCTAATGACAGTAGCACTGTGGTTCTCTCTCTCTCTCTCTTGTATGCTACTTTCTAACATTTCTATCGATTTTAATGCAAAATACCAAGTATTGTTCGTGTATCAATAGTTCATAGGACGTTCATATATATAACAAATGTAGTTGTTCAGAATTGTGTAATCTGCCTTTCTTTCAGAGCCTTTGATGATGAGGTTTGGTTGTATGGGAGGTTTCATGCAGCCACGGGGCCATGTGCAATTATTGCTGGATATGCTGGTGTTTGGATTAGATCCACAATGTGATAGAATTCAATGTACATGTAGTTACACATGGTTTTCAATATCTGATAGATACATTCGCAGGTTCTACATAACAAATGGATCAATGAATCATATTTGATAGTGTGGAATTCTTGTACTTCCGCATGTGTTTATTTTATTTTCATTGGTTCACAAACATAACGGTCAGTAAACTTCTGCTTGGCAAATATGTACTTAAATGACTGATCCCTTCAAGGGTTATCGATCCTTTGGTGACGTCATAGATATTCCGTCAAAAGGAGGTAGGCGTCAGATGTAATCCGCCAGGCCGACCGCGTCATGTATTCTGAGACAGGTTTTTATTATTTTGTTGTTTTGCAAAGTCTTCCTCCCCCCTCCCTTTTCCCCTTCCTTTCCATAAAAAATCAAATGGTTGCTTCCTAAACCACCAGCACATACCATCTCCGGCCCCGAAAACAGTTGTCCATAAGTCGATCATTCGAGAACGTTTGAAAAACGAAAGTAAGACTACATAGACAGCATGATTTTATTTATAATCGACGCACCACTTCGAAAACATGAATATTCATGAGTTGTGATGACGCGGTCGGCTTGGCGGATTACATCTAACGCCTACCTCAAAAGAGGGGATGGAAGATGATCTTTGTTCATTTCTCATCGTAAAAAGTTGAATGTATATCATATTAGTAACAAAAGAATGTCAAACTGTAAGTCTTAAACCTATTTCTGATTTATTATAACTTACCAAATCATATAGATTATTTGCATCAATTTTGTGTCAAAATAAGGCGGCGGTGTTCTATTACTTTGCTTATCGTTTAAATTTAGCATGGTTTTATTTAAAAAAAAATGTTCAAATTAACATCTGAGATTGTAGAAAGAGTGCTTTGTAAAATGATGAACCATACATATAATTTATCCCTGTAAGAGCTGCCCTCTCACTGTTTTTGCAATGATTTTGGGACAAAATAAGCGTGTTAGGGTAATAAATCTTACCTTGCGCGAAATACAACCAGGATGCGTACATTTCTCTCTAGTTTATGAAGTGCATATAGTATTGTAAAATGAAAGTAAATCAAGAAAATGAGATTTGCACGTATTTTTACATTATCATCATTATAAATATCACATTTTAATGCATATATAAGGGGGTTAATTTTAGCAACCAGTGATGCAAGACAGCCATTTCTCTTATTACGCATATAAGGGATTCTAAAATTGATACTGAACCATGAAGGAAAGACATACTACAAATAAGAAGTGTTTATTATAAAACTCTGCTGATTTACATAAAATTGCACATGCAGTGCAATATAATAGTAGATATATTTGACTCAGGAATTACCAAAATATGGATGAAGCATGTTCAGACTCCATAATTTTAGTTTTTTGATCAAACGAAAACAATTTATAAGTGTCTTATATGTTCCTCAAATAAAAAAAAAAAAAAAAAGAAAGAAATTTTAAAAAGGCATATTTTTCACTTGACTTTTCTTACGGATGGATAACCCTTAATCAATTCTACGAACAAATGGTAAACAATTTCAATTGGGACTTATTTGGTCAATACATACCGGCCAACAGTTCCGATTTTGGCGGAATTTTCCCGATTTGTACATGCTAATTCCGCATTCCGGATTTAGACCTGCCCGTTCCGCTTTCGGCCATTATTGCGCACTTTAGATTGGAGTTACCTATCTTTTTTCGTCACACTCTTGTAAATGCTTAACGATATGTTTTAAACAACCCATGTTTTATGCGCTGACCTGACCAAGGAAGAACGTGACAAATACGAAGACAAACATGGCGTCTTCAGTACAGAAGCAGAAACAAAATGCAGCGACCGGGACCGACAAAGGACAAAAAGAACAATACTGACAGTGGCGATAGCTACGACGAGGCGTCGCCTAAAAAGAAAAAGAAATTGCCAAGGAAACAAAACTTCAAAATAGGAATACGTTTCTTGTTTTAAAGGGGTCGTTGGCCAAAGTAAAAGGGGCTCGAGTTCACTTACTGTACGGTGTGCACATGTGATTTTACTATCTCCCATGGGGTATCACAGACATTAGCAGACATATTGGGACTCAAAAACACAAAAACACTTTGGTTTCTGAACAACAGAATGAGAAAATATCGATGTTTTTCTCAAAGGCTTCATAGACAACTTTTTGGACTTTCTACGCATTGTGGCATCAGTGTTTCATTAACACAGTTTTCACATTTTTGTTTGTTATTTCCAGGATGGAAACTTGTGTTTGTTTTCAAAAGTGTTGAAAAAGCTGTATAATCTGTTATTCTTCTCTCTGTGGAATTTGTTGATACCTGTCAATATGAAAATTTTCTCAATAACAAAGGGGGGCTGTGCCCTTTATCTCCCGCTGTTCCTCTTAACCGTCTTCTAGGGTTGGCAGGTATGTAACAATACCAAAAGTTTTACCCAAGTATTGGTCTTTCGATTCAGAAAAGGGAATTATAAATTTTTGCTAATGACAGTCGCACTATGTGTGCTTTGTTTGTGTTTTGTTTGTTTGTTTGGTTTTGTTTGTTAGTTTGTTTTTTCTATGCTACTTTCTAAGATTTCTATCGGTTTTAATACAAAATTCCAAGTTTTGGTCGTATATCAATGGTTTATAAACCCTACATTATCTCTTATGTAAAATAAATGTCATTAAATGAACAGACATTCGACAAATGTAGTTGTTCAGAACACGGTGTACTCTGCCTTTCTTTCAGACTCTTTGATGATGAGCTTTGGTTGTATGGGAGGTTTTATGCAGCCGCAGGGCCATGTGCAATTATTGCTGAATATGCTGGAGTTTGGATTAGATCCACAACAAGCGATCGACCAACCAAGGATATGTGTTGGCGGGGGATACGGGTAAGATAATAGATACACATATAATTCTGGATCCGCCATTGATAATAGATACACATATAATTCTGGATTTCTGGCTTTTGTATTGACATTTTACACTTTATCTTTAACAGAACAAACCAATTGTTTGTTAGATTTTATTACATTTGAGCGTTGTTTAGGGTAATGTGGACTGAATAAAAATCTTATGTTATTGAACATAGTGCAGTTAAATATGTGATATCTATTTATTCCCAATATCTGATTGACATTAGTATAATTTTCATGAATCTTTTTTGAGTCTTTGTTTAAACAGAGTTAACTTCCATTTGGGACAGTATCTGACGTAAAACAATAATGAGTTCATCAGATTCTAAGGAAACCGATCTAAAAATCAGGGATATCATAGTCCACAAATGCCATTTTCACAGCAAATTGTTGATGTCATAATTGCTTCACGTCAGATACCGTCCAAGTAGGAAGAACTGTTTAACGAAAAGACTCAATACCTTTGTATCGATATTCCTTACTCTGCATGCTCTCTTCCAGATTTGATTCTCGATATGTCTCCGTTGAGGAGGGAATATCAAGTGATGTTGTGACAGAACTCCAGCGCCTGGGCCACACCATTGATGGACCGTTCACAGGGTTTGAACGGTACAAGTTTGGAAAAGCCCAGATAATTGAGAGGAGACGTGAAAACAGTGGGCAATACGTGTACTGGGCTGGCTCCGATCCCCGAGGCGATGGCATGGCAATAGGATATTGAGTATCTGTATCATTCATGGAGTATTTTTTTTCGTGTTAAATGTCAACAATTTAAATCTCTTTATATACAGTCAAACCTGCCTTAAGCGACCACCAAAGGGAAGATAGAAAATTGGTCACTCAGAGCAGGTGGTCTCTCAATACAGGTTGATTTTATATAGACATTTAGTATTAATGTACAGAAAAAGGTTGTTGCTTAAGACAAGTGGTCGCTTCATTCAGGTGGTCTTTAGAGCATGTTTGAGTATATAGTAATCAGTTATATATATATAGATATATGTGAAGCAGACTAATAATTAAATGTCCAGAGATTTTTTCAAAATTGTGATGCGATTGTAGTACAGGACATTGTGACGAATTATATATATTGATAAAAATTACTGAGATGTGTCGTCAATAGTTACCCAGGAAAAAGAAAATATACTGTAAGTAATTATATAGCAATAATCATATATACCGTCAATAATTATTTAACAATAATAAAACATGCCATCAGTAATTATTCAGCATTTTGAAAATTCGTCATTAATTACATAATAATTGAAAGATGTACTGTCAGTAATTTTTTTTAATAATGAGATATGACGGCAGTAATTTTTGCAATGATAAGACAGGTCAATAATGAGTTATATTGAGAAGTCTCGTAAATATTAACTTGGCAATAATTAAATAACTATAATCAGTTGAACTGTCAATAATTATCTTGTAATAATCGGATATATCTTTAATAATTATTCGGTAATAATTGGATATACCGTCAATAATTATCTAGTAGTAATGGGATATTTTGTCGTCAGTGATTATTTATCAGTGATCATATACGTCGCCCATAATTTCTTTGCACTAAAGAGATATCTCATGAATAATTACCTAGCAATCATGAGATATACCGTGAATCATTATACAGCAATTATCTGATATACTGTCAGAAGCGATTTAGCGATCATGAAACATGCTATCAATAATTATTGAGCGATAGTGAGGTATATTATCAATAATGTATTATGGTAGTTAGATATAAGGTCGATAAATATTTATCAGCTCAGAGCTTGGTAATTAACGAGTCGTGCGATTTGCTGATCTTCTGTTGGGAGAAAGGGACTACTTTTTTAATGTATCAGGGGGTGATTGGATGAAATTATTTGATAAATATTCAAACTGAGATTGATTCTGTTGTAAAATCATGAATTTATTCTCGTTTCGCTAATGTAAAGATTTTATTGCCTAAAAAGGGGTTGTTGTTTACATTTTAATTTTGGCAAACTTTGGAGGGTGACCCCCTTTCAGCAAGATTTTCTCGAAATGAAGGTGGATGACCTATGGTAAACTGTTGTAATTCTGATAGAAGAGGGTCTGTCAAACAATTTGATATATGGGTTATGTATAGCTAAGATGTAGTTTTAAAGTTTTGTATTTTAACATATGGGAAGAGGAATTACAATGTTTTGACCTATCAATAATGAAATATGTCATTTTATTATGACCAGTGATAATGTACGTTGTCAGTGTTAAAGTTTGGGATGTGTGGTCAGTTACCAATGATATCTTAATCCGGTACCATAAAAACAAACATTTCAATGTCAACTTTATATTTCCTAATAAGATTAAGTCACACCATTAAATGTCTTTTTACTTTTGTCGATGTTTTGCTATAGATGACGCACTTCTGCCCTATGTTGTGTTCTTACGCTGGATGAGTATTGTTAAAATGTTTTATGAATGCGTCTTCTGATATATGAAGAAATGACATGGCTTCGTTTGAAAATTGATTAAAGAACAGTAACTCTTATTCATTGTCGTTCATTGCATGTACCTTCTTACGATCGTACTGAAGTTTTGAATAAAATAAGTAAAGTGCATTGCGACCTTAAGTAAGTATGAAAGTACAATGATATGTAGTTCAATTTTCTTGTCCAAACATTTTGAAACTGATTAAAATAGACTAATCAAGTAATCACATTACATTGATTTATTCATGTACTATGAATGAACCATCGTTATAAATGTCAACAGATATTCACGTTTTGCTTCATTTCAGCGTCAAACGTATGCCCCCACCCCCTTCTTATGAAGATCAAATAAATGATTTAACAAGCAATCAATTTGTAGAAGTAAATACGTCCAGATGTAAACAATATAAATGTATGCACCTCGTTAATATATGTACATGACAACAGTTTCGATTCAGTACATCTCTCTCTCTCTCCAAGGCTTTTAGATACAGTGTACATGCACATGAATAGTGCATAATCAATTTTGGTCTTTATAAATCTGATATTAATGGGCGAACAGAATATTTGTCTCAAGATAAAAGAAACAAACTAGTTCACTATTGTTTGTGGTCAAAGAGATAATTGCACCTGATTTCCAGCATCATGTTTTTTTTTATTTGGATTTTTTTACGTTACGCCAAGATTTTGTTAAATATATGACGGCATCTACCTGGCACATTTAGACTTGCATACATGTATTGAACAGATACATCCAAGGCAGTGAAAGATGTTTTCGTGCTGTCAATCTGATTAAAACCATATCTTTATTCCGCTTCTCAGTTTGTCCCATTACGGCTAAAGATCTGGCGAAACCCCGTAAGAGGTCATGTTCTGGTGAACTCTGATGACGTTTCAGTCACCGAAACCGTTATTTCCAATAGCCAGAATCGGCTAGGCACGTGATAGTGGCGCAATATGTAACAAAAAGTACTTTCTTGGTCACTCAAGTTGTGGATGTTAATTTCATTCCTAGGAATTTGTAGCCGATCCACTGATTGGCTGAAAATCAGAGTTCACCATAACATGACCCCTTACGGAGTTTCGCCAGATCTTTAGCCGTAATGGGACAAATAGAGAAACGGAATAAGGATATGGTTTTAATCAGTTAGATTGCGTGCTAAGTGTATCGTGAAACGAAACAAGGCATCCTTTCCAGAACATGACCCCTTACGGAGTTTCGCCAGATTTTTAGCCGTAATGAGACAAATAGAGAAACGGAATAAGGATATGGTTTTAATCAGTTAGATTGCGTGCTAAGTGTATCGTGAAACGAAACAAGGCATCCTTTATAATATCTAACCCATAAGAGAGAATAGTAACGAGCAGGAATCGAACCCGAGAACTCTCGATCACGACGATCAAATCTCCTTACCAACTGAGCCACACCGATTCCAGAATCAAGATTAACACATATTTTCACATTATCCGGAACACCGTGTAAGTTTTGAGTATTGGAAAACCAGACCCGATGGACGTGAAAGCGCTTTAGTTTGTGGAGGAAGGTCACATGACAATGCGAATGTTAACACGCCGGTTAAGCGTATGTGTTTTTGTAACATATGGAAACAGCCCATGTGCCTTTTCAAATAATTTGGATCTAAAATATTGAGAATAAACGGCCGTATGCATGTTCAATGTGGGATTGGTTCTTGACCCAACCACGCATTTTCAAACTTGCGCGGTCGATTTACGAGTAAAATTTTAACATATTCATGCATTATCTGGTTAACTGTCCAATTGTAACAACACGTCCATTTCCGTACGCAAATAAGACTCGTATGTTCCACTTAGTCAGTCACTGAGACTACTTCCAGTTGTTATGTAAATACACATGGCCACGATCAGCATGCTTCATGTGTTTGCACGGAAAAATGCAATTATGGTCATTGACTGGTTTTTTTTTCCTGTATTTGTTTCTCTTCGAATGGGTGATCTAGTATGTTTTTCACGGTGGAGTCTACGCTTTTACAATTATTAAATGTCATTCCGAGTTTTCTCTGATTAGTTTCCAATGTTATAACATTTTAAAAAGTGTGAAATTTGCTACGATTACTGAATTGCCCTTATGATTGTATAATATTCATTAAAAAGTACATTATTTTCATACTGAACTTCTCATATCCTAAATTACAAAAGCAATCATGTTAACTTTTTTTGCCTTATTTCGCACTGTACTCATAGGCCTACGAGGAAAGCCAAAGAATTGAATTGATATTGCTGGACCATTGGGCTCCCGATTCTATTTTTGTAAAAAATGGCGATGGTGTTCCGATTGGTAACTGTCACGTAATATACGAACGGAATCGGTGTTCGGATGATCTTCACATAGTAAAATAAGCTGTCGGTTGTTCCATATTCCCAAAGAGCTTACAATGAACTACACTATACCAAACATCAATGTTAAGTCTTATTAGACTAAAGCAGTGAAAATAATAGCAGGAAACGAGGATGAGATCAAGTGCATGTCCAAGAACGGTAACTTAGCATCACTTTCCAATGTGAAGAATATCGTGGTGGTGGATTTGGTGTTTTACGTCGCTTTCAACAGTTTTTCAGTTATATCGCGACATGGAAGTAGGGGGTTACCAACCTCTTAAACATAGTGGCGCAAGCCGGGAATCGAACCCGGATCGTCGGCGCCGCAAGCCAAGCGCTTAACCACTACACAATACCTGCCCCTGTGAAGAATATCGAATAAATGACTTCATTATACTTGCGCGCATCCAGATTCCAGCGGAATGAACCGGTGGTCTGGACTCGTTCTGAAATTCGGTAAAAATGCCTTTTCTTATATATTGTTGTAAAATTAGTAAGTTTACACTCAAAATACATAACTGGGCCTCCTTTCGAAAAAAAAAGCGTTTTCGTTTGACTCCCTCTCAACGAAATTCCTGGTTCTGTGCCTGAAATGTGATAAATAATGGAATGCCTCTTCAGGGGTACATCCAAACAACATCGAAGTTCGTGTATCTAACAGAGTGAAAGCTAATAGATTGTCATGTGATCACTTTTGATCAGTAAAATGAAAAGTTATCAAATGACAAGTGCATGAACGTGATTAGCAGTCGGATAGCCTTTTACCTCGTATGCTATTTTCAAAGCACGCGACAAAAGGAAATGGAGATTCGATTGCTTTGCTCAGGTGATCTTTGAAAGTAGAAACATGAGAATACCGATGTCTCTGCATAAACATATGAGATACACAAACGACTACTAATTTTGAAACCACGCAGCATACCTGTATGTGTATTCATTCTTTCTCATGTAGTCAACAAACAGTACAAAATAATTCACATCTCAATGACGGGTCCAGTAATTGAATCAAAGTACTTACAGTACAGGTAGCCGGGCTTTTAGTAACTGGTCATGTAGCAAAAGATTAGATTGGAGTTAAAATACAGTTGATAATAAATTCAAAGAAAGAAGAATTTACACATTTCATTATGGAAGAACAATTCTTAAGTAATAGTGAACTAATGTTTACCATTGGTTAACTTTGATTAAATATCTCGTGAGGCATGGCATCTACCCTTGATCATGATGAAAACCATAGATTCATTACTATTTTAAAAGTTACACTGCCCTTGTCATGCTTTATTCTCTTGAACATAAAAGATATATTTGTCATCTATCGCTATAGAGAGCAGAATTATGACCTTACTTCCTGATTGGTGTTTAGTCCAAAAATAAAACGGCCCGCACGAAAATGGGAATAATTTTATGCTGAAGGCAATTTATTAAAATGTCAAATTATTTGCCCCTTTACTATCTGTATCAAGTATAATTTTAACACTAAGTGAAAAAAAAACTATTTTGAAATCAAAGTCGATATCCATTGTCAAAATATTACAAAGTTCGGCCGGTGTGGTAAAAAATGGGCCATTTTGGTGTGGGCCGTTCTGGTGTGGACCGTTTTTTTCTTGGGCCGTTTTGACTATAACTGTTTGGATTAAATGTTTTAGTACAATTTCACCTGTATTGACAATCATTGGCCATTAAATCTACTCTGTTTAGCAGGACATTCTCTGCATAAACATATGAGACACACAAACGACTACTTGTTTTGAAACCACAACATGATTATATACAGATGTCATATAGGGAGGGAGAACATTATATGATATTAAATCATTGCTATCGACAACGCAGCATACCTGTATGTGTATTCATTCTATCTCATGTAGTCTTCGGATTAATTTCACTTGTATTGACAATCATTGGCCACTAAATCTACTCTGTTAAGCAGGATATTCTATTTATCCTTGAAGAGCATAAACCTACTCTGTTTAGCAGAATATTCTATTTATCCTTTAAAAGTTCAACATACCTACCATAGAATTCAGCATACCTTGAAAGTAGCCGACGTTTCGCAGAGTAGTGCATGAAAAATATTACACCTTTTGTTTTTGGTCAGAATTGCAAAAATTTTGATGTTACGGAACAAATACGACAGAAAACCTGAAATGATACTTGGTTTATTTGTCTCTATTCATGATCCGGGGACATTAGATCAAACTACATCTTGATTACTACTCTGTTGGAAATGACGTCGATCTGAGAATAATGTCAGGCATGCTAATCAGCACAGGGAACAATATATGTACCCGTTTTCTTTCTACCAAGCGATAAGGCAATGGGCAATACACAGCGCTATATCAATGTTTATATATGATGCTTGAATTAGAAACATGTTTCAATCGGCAAAAATAGACATAGGGAAACCCCTCACATACACATGTACACAAATATTAGACCAGTTGGGAATGTCATGCCTGTCTAGATCTTAAAATACCTTGACAGTGACCATAGCGAGATCCATAACGTTATATCGATTATTTTTATGTTACTGGATTTCGTTTTTGTTTTATTCATTTAGCCTAGAATCAACAAATATTGACAATTAATTACATCCTCGACGTCAGGGACATGTATATCTAAATTTAGATATATACGTCCCTGTAGACGCTAAACATCACGCGCCTCTCATAAATTACATTAAATACTGTATAATGATTATCTACACGCAGCGTGTACTGTTTGTTATCTGACCATACGGCATGTGCTATAATTAACACTAGCTGGAGTAGAAGAAGTCTCTCCAGAATGATGGTTCACCTGTCTCTTCGCGCATCGATACCAAGCAAGAGCAGGTATAACTTCAGTCTACACGAATATACACATGTATATCTCTATTTGCAATGTTACATTAAATTAATGATTCAATAAAGATTCAATACGTTCTGAATATTATAATGCTAGAAATTAGTTTATGTTTTGAAGCGCAAGAACACAATGAGTGAGAAAGAGGGCTTTAAATCTTATAATTAGACTGCCTCGTTTTGAGAATCCTGCTCGGCGGCTATAGCCTTGGCTTATGCCTTCGGCATTAAGCCCGTCTAAAAAGGACAAACTGATGTCTGTTGTACTAAATGTACTGAGAATATAAAAGTCCCTTCTTGATGTACATGTGTATATGTCTGCATTCAATGATGAAAGTAAAGTCTAAGGGGGGGGGGGGACTTTTCGCCAATATTTACTAGTAAAATCCAGATTTGGAACAAAAAATGGCTGATTAATTTGGCTAATACCCCTTTTTCGAAAATCCTGAATCCGCCACTGCATGCATTCTAACCAATCTTCGGATCGGACGTAGCTTAGCAATTGTCGTGCTTGGTTCAAGAGCAATAAATCTGTGTTCGAGTCCCATCCACTCCACGATGTTCAGTTTTTTTGATTGGACAGTTAAAAGACGGTTCCGTAACACAGCAGAAAGCGAACTCCAAAACTTCTCCTCACTGCTTCGAAAGAGTCCCTTGCATAAGTCGAAAACTGTGTGCAATGCATCAGACAGATGTTGTCACCATATCTAAGTAAAGTAATCTGATTATAATCGATGTAATGTAAAAGAAGACTAACAAATCTGAGGACTGGCATAGGCAACAATATATATTGTGATACGTGACCGGGAGAAATAAGTTCGACTCCCGCCATTGGCACACCGGTGTCCTGTCTTTCGGATGAGACGGTAAAGACGGAGGTCTCTTGTCACCGTAGGCGTGGCACGTAAAAGGTCCCTCACTGCTTCAGAAGGGTCCGTTGCAAATTTCTATGCGATGTATCAGGCAGCTGCCGTACGTCACCATATATGTAAAACAACGTAACGTAAAGTGAGTGACCTTCAACATTAATCAATCAATCCTTTCATCATGAAATGGAAACTAAATACCCATCTGTCCTATAAACCTGAGGACGGGTAAGACAAAAACTACACCTTACCTGTCCGAAGTTTCCGGTCAGTTCTCCCCATCTGTCCAAGAACTTGTATAAGGTGAGAGAACACCAACTGCCCGAGGACTCGGGTTAGATGACTGACCAGTACGATATACAGTGTTAGCTGAACTTTCGAGCAAGTAAGATATCCTGTTGCAGACCCACTGTAAGAGATGGAGTGAGAAAGATAAGATACAAATAAATGCCTCGACCTGTTTCAAAGTGAACTCTGTGACCCCATATATGTACTTAAAACATTAATAGTACTCGTACATAATCATATCATATTTTAAGGACAACAAAAAATTCGTGTTTCCTTTTGTGATGTCTGCAGTACACTCGTATTTATTTGTGCGTTCCATTTCCTGAACAAATTTATTATACAACAAATTAATTAACGCACATGTAAGCCGTGATCTTTCAATGTTTTACACTACGACACAATGTTATGCGGTCAATTTATGTAATCAAATGTTGTATTTGTCATTTGAATTAAAAAGTTGAAAATAAACAAAAGCAAATTACACGACATGCAAAAAGCATTATTTCAAGGAATGCATGAATAACCAGTGTATGACGTTGTTGTTTGAGTGGAGTAAGAGCGTATAAAATGAAGCGCTTTGGTTTGTTTGACCAGGGGACCTGAACAGAAGCAGGTAGGTTGAAATATCTTTATACTACATTGCTGTTAATCCCTTATCAGACTTACGAATCAATCATTTTTATATGATATGCGCTTATTATAAATTTGCAGTAGAATGAATTATCAAGTTTTTTTTTTCGCTGTTCCCTTTGATTTAAGAATTAAATAATAACAATAAATAAAGGGTGTAATTGTAGATTAATCATATAGTTAAGATTTAGATTAAAATTTGAATTTTTGTATACTTTGTTTACTGAAATTTTAACAAAATATTAATTACAATGTAATAAGAAATGAATGTACAAGTATTTAATTCACAGAGAAAGTTTAGAATAGACGAAATTACCTAATGACACCGTTTTGATTTAGGAAAGGGGGAATAGTGCAACGTGTAATGTAAGAGAAATAGTCATTTCGATATCATTGATGGTGCAATTTTTACATTTTCTGTTTACTCTGAGAATTCAGTTTCTAGAGCGACTCTTTATAAATGTTATTATTTTAATAAAACCACATTCTGTTGCCTCTCCGTATAACGCTTACAATGTTTTCCACATTTATCTTAAGTGTGCAGTGAAAAATATTTTTCACACTAAAATAACGAGACATAAACCCTGATAGACCCTAATTCAAGATCAGTGGCGGATTAAGAACCCCCCCCCCCCCTTTCGCCACATATTTACGAGTAAAAATCCAAAATTGCCCCCCCTCCCCCCCCCCAAAAAAAGAAAATGGCTGAGTAGTTTGACTAATACATATGCCCCCCTCTTCGGAAATCCTGGATGCGCCTCTGAAGATGTACCGTTCATCACATTTTCAAATCAAAACATCGTTCATGGTATACTCATGTCACAGTATCGTTCATCATTTCTTTCTTATTCAGTGTATCGTTCATCATATTCCTTTGTATATAGATAAAGATTAAATATATCACAATTTTATAACGTTACACTATTAATTAGTCTGTCATCTTTTTAAGGATGAAGTTGGCCGTCATTTTGATCGTGCAGTGTGCAGCTCTCGCATCCGCCATCAATTATGGTAAGCCGTTAATAATTAAATTCTTTATGAGATCATTCGGCATATTTTTGAGAAAGGAATTTGTATATAACTTAATCATTGGGTATTTTCGTTAGACAGAGTTATTTCCCATATGAGCTGGTATCTCACGTCAAACATTGTGACGTATACAATTTCCATAACATTTCCTATAATTTTACGCAAATTTCCATAGAACTGGTTGACGTCACAAAGGTTTGACGTAAAATACCGCTCAAATGGGAAATTATTGTACAATGAAAAAAAATAATAGAATAAAAAATAAAATCAAAAACAATAATTTCCAACCGGCTGATATATTGATAAATTAGGAAATGAATCTAGACGAATGAATGAAAAGGAATGGAACCTGCATCACTGCATGAAGCACGTGATGCTTGGTTGTCCATGCCTTCATAGAAGGAAGGCGGGAGATACTTCTATCCTTCGAAAAATATTAGATTACCTTTATATTTTCCCGTTTAATATTTAAATAGTAGCGTCAAAATGCGAGTTTCCTGTCGGGATAATCTGTTTCGAATATAAAAATAAAATTGCGAAAAGCATTATGACGTGACATCCTACAAAAAAAAAAAAAAAAAAAATAACAATAAATAAATTTAAAATAAGAAAATAAATGGGGGTGGGGTGGAAAGGCCTAAATAAAACAAAAACTTACTTACGAATCAGAAACACGGTATCCGTCCAGGATTCTTCTGTACTTTTAGGTCGAAATTAAACAAACCTAGACATATTCTTTTGAGAATGGTGTTGTTCTAGCTTTAATAAACACCATTTTAATGAGGCTGGCAAAAATCAGATTTTACTTTTTGTTTCAGTCTATGTTGGTTCAACTTTCGCTAAAAGTTGATGCAATAATGACCTTAACATATGTTAAAGTTAAATTTTAAGATAAAAGCCTTTTGAACTCTTAAATAAGAAAATGGTTTTCTTTTTTTTCTGAATAATATAGATATATGTGTTCAAAGTGAAAGAATAGCCTTACGATAACACTGATGTCTTTATCCATACCTTTAAAGCTAATTGTTGACATTGCAGGTGGCGGGTGGTACTCTGCCTACATCAGATATCTCATCAACTGCCAGAAATATGGATATGGTATATATGCCTATCCGTATGGTTCATACTATGGCGGAGGTATTTATGGAAGTGGAAGTTCACCTTACGGCAGTGGAATAGGTACCTATGGCGGAGGAATTTCACCATACGGTGGAGGAATATCATCATATGGCGGAGGTATTTCACCATATGGCGGAGGTATTTCACCATATGGCGGAGGAATTTCACCATATGGCGGAGGAATTTCAGTATACGGTGGTGGAATATCATCATACGGTGGTGGAATATCCCCATATGGCGGAGGAATATCACCATATGGCGGAGGAATTTCACCATACGGCGGAGGAATTTCGCCATACGGCGGAGGAATATCACCATACGGCGGAGGAATTTCGCCATACGGCGGAGGAGTATCACCATATGGCGGAGGAATTTCACCTTACGACGGAGGAATATCACCATATGGCGGAGGAATTTCATCTTACGGCGGAGGAATATCACCATACGGCGGAGGAATTTCACCTTACGGCGGAGGAATATCACCATACGGCGGAGGAATTTCACCTTACGGTGATGGTTATGGAGGATTTGATGATTATCCAAGCCAATCATATGGCTCTTGGGGAGGACCAGGAGGCGGCTATCCATCCTACTATAGTAACCAAGGATACAATGCATACTCATCAAGCTTCAGTACATATCCAGGTACCCCGTATTATTCAGGAACATATCCCGGAGGTTCATCATACCCTGGATATCCTAGCAGCTATTATTATTATTATTATTACCCAAGATCTTACTGGTATAATTATCCTTCTTCCTACTACCCATGGTGGCAAAACTATTGGCCACAGTATTACAAATATAGCATTTACAGATCAGGAAGCTATCCAATAGGTCCATATGGATCTTATGGAATAGGACCTGGAGCATATGGACAAGGACCTTACGGCGGAGGACCTACATCATATGGAGTAGGACCATCATATGGAACAGGATCCTTTGGAGGAGGATCATCATATGGAGCAGGGCCTGGAGCATATGGACCTGGTTCATCATTCGGACCTGGATCATTTGGACCTGGTTCATCATTCGGACCTGGGTCATCTGGTCCAGGGTCATTTGGACCTGGTTCATCATTCGGACCTGGGTCATCTGGTCCAGGGTCATTTGGACCTGGTTCATCATTCGGACCTGGGTCATCTGGTCCAGGGTCATTTGGGGCTGGATATGGACCTGGTTCCGTTGGCGGACCATCGACGTCTTTCAGTTTTTCCGGAGGTTCTGGAATTTCTTCCAGCTCATACTATCCTAGTAGGCCAATTAGAAAGCGCAAAGGTACTTTTTGAAGCATAATAAAAGACAACTATTTCTGTTCATTCGTGTACTTTACTTACTATTCAAAATGCATTATATTTGTATACGTAACAATACATGCAAATAAAAGTATGCGTTGGAGTAAGCAATTACGAAGGTTAAGCTAAAGTACAAGATTTTTCTAAATAATATTTTCGTGTTTCTTCTTATACATCAAGTGCTTCATTTTCACCACGAATTATAATTCTATGCAAGACTTTTTGATACCTATTACATTTCATTTACCAGAGTACTCAATGATTGCAAGGATATAAAATGTTCGACGCTTCCTGTGTATCATTCGAAGCAACGTTTCAAATAAGGATAACTTATTTACGCGTGTCCGTCTGTCTGTCTGGTAGAAGCAAATTTTTGAAAATCAGACAGCAAGCGACTCATTCTCAATCGAAAATTCTACTTTTACCCCTTATTTGCATAAGAAAAGCACTTATAATGTTAGAGCTTGACAATGTTTTTATTTTTATTTTTTTAAATTCATTCAGTTTTAGCGAAATCTTTCTCAGAATTGGAAAATTATGAGAGAGATAATTTCTTCTTTCACGAATCAAAGTTAATTCTTTAAATTTTAAGAGCAATGCATTTTTATACCTTCTTCACATTTTAAATGTACAAAACACTTGTATACATAGTTTACTTATCTATAATCAAATCTGTATATCAAGTTTATCCGAGGGAAGATTTAAATGTAAGCTTAAAACGGAGGTGAGCTTTACATTAAGGTTCATTCTGCAAGAAAACAGAGAGAACGATAATTTAAAAAGTAGTCTTTACAGAGGTGACTGTTAAGGCAGATTTCACTATGTAAGAATAATGGAAAGCAAATATCGATGACATGTTCATATATCACCTCTTACAACTTTATGTAGAATTTCTAGTTTGAAATGCCAACAGTTTTTGCTATATTCTGTCTAATTGCTTTCTACTTTACCTCTCCATCCATGTATTTCAGGTGTCTATTAAGAAGAATCTGACCAAGCTTCAACGTGTAGATAATAATATGGAAAATCTGTTGTTATTTGTGCACCATTAAATCTATGTTCTTAGTCATGTGCGTGTTCTGTGATTTCTGACAACTCGTCACCAAGCATTCATACTACAGTGGTACATGTATGAATGTTCCTTGACAGATCCAGACGGAAGGATACTGAAGTTGCAACCACCATCACACTTCTTTTTTTTCGATGAACACCCCCTCCCCCCCCACCCCCTTTCATTCTTAAGATATGGCTCCCTTTTTCCTTGACAAAATTTTACTACCGTAAATTGGACTCTTTCGAAACTTGCTGAAAACAAATCTGATATCGCGCGTAACTCATATGTATCGTTCAAAAATTGTTAAGATGTCGTCTTAATTGCTGTTTTATGAACTAAATCTTTTACTGGTGTGCATGATTTCATGGTCTTTATACACCAGAACTTGATTTAACATCAAACTGAATCTACTCAAAACAACTTTTGACAAAGAAATTCGAATGACTTGGATCATTTATACTATAAGTTTCAGTTGCTCAAGTCTCTGATTAGAAACACCCCCCCCCCCCCCCCCCCCCCCCCCAAAAGAAAAAAAAAAGAAAGAAACAAACAAACATAAACAACCCCCATTTGAACAAAGCACCGCTGAAAGCTGACTAAGGAAATGTCAATGTTGCAAAATTCTGATATGACTCAAATACTTTCACCGAGATGTTCAGGTGGATGATGGCGTTGTATAAAAGAAGGCATGAAGAATCATAGAAGCCTATTCAAGAGAACGAACTATTACCAAAATTAGGCAATGTGAGGTCAAGGTCAAATAAAACGTCTGGCAAACTTTTAGTTATGGAATAGCATGAAAATCCTCTACAGTTTCCTCATAAATGAGGAACATTTAAAACAGAATGGACGGACAGAAGCCAGACATGGCAAACACTATACGCCTCCGCCATATGCTTGCATAAAAATGTGTCTTACTGCATCTGTATCAAGGATACAAGGGAATACTTGATGGTACAGAGTAATATCCTACTGGTGCAGTAAATCCTGATTATTTTTAGGTCTGTCTGTTTATTATGCCTTTCTAACCAAACATATAGTGGATGTTGAATATGTGCCAAGCATGGATTCCTGTGCCTAGTGATTTCACATCAAATGCCACAGGGACCATTTCCACAGGTCCTGTTGAACCATGTCAATTGTGCAATATCAAAATTTTCTATCAGACAGATCCCAATGCTCTAATCATACTTATAATTAACAGTATCTAAGATCCAAAAACCATCAAGATGATTTTGGGTTACAAAATGATTCAAATAACATTATCAGATGTGGTCAACTGTACAATTGCAATGTATAAGTAGGTCTTATTGTCAAATGTAGTGATTACACTGTTCCCCTCCTTCTCTTGCACTATGGTGGTGTAATAACAGATAATAATAATGATGATAACAGGTAATAGGTTGACATAGACCTTGACCTTGGAAATATCATCTTAGGTTCAGATCATGACATGCCTTACTCTTGTAGGTAACAGCCATGTGAAATATAAAATAGACCTATGGATGAAGCAACACTATTTGTTATAGGCTTACTGACCTTGAAAGCATGACTTGGGTTCAAGGTCATCATACATCCAATTTCTCATGTGCCATGGATAACAATCGTGTGAAATATGAATACTATATAAGAAATGTATCAATGGCAAAGTAGTTTTTTAAACTTTTTAATTGAACAAAAAGTCAGATGGTAAAAAGAATATACAGATAGTGATACATCTGCAACATCCAAATTTTGCTTGCAGGGGGTATGATAACCTGAACAAGATATAAATTGAACAAGGATATATTTATTTTTGTGTGCATAAGGTTCAAGTATCAGTTGAGCAGAAATTCTCCTTTCTGTACTAGTATGTTGCTCAGGCCTTAGCTACATACCAATTCAAAGAACTCTGTCTGGCTTGATGTGCAGTAACCTCACTTTTTATCATGGAAAATTGAAAATATCTTTTTAATTACTGTGAAGTACATAACACATCCCACACTGCTGAAGCAGACTTATTTAGCTGTAACTAAATATGGCCTTTTATTGCTTGTAAGTCTTCACAGTGGGATGCAAATTTAGATTTACTGTTTTGATAGGGAACTCCTTTATTGTAAAGTACCATTTATGAGATAAATTGAATAAAATTATTTTATTGCTTGTTTGTGGACAATATCTTTTTTTTTTCATTTGAAGATGCCATTCATATTTTACAAAAAAAACCCTTAAAAATAATTATTCACCATTTGTGTTATCTTCACCATTTTATTTCATATGCAATTTTAAATTTTGCATACACTGTTGTGATTGAACACATTCCTTTTAACTTAAGTGGGACTGTCACTGATGCTGTCATTTTGCATAGTAATTTTCCTCAAATCATTGTTATTTTAACTATAAGAATTTCTCTCTCCAATCAAAACCTTTAATATTTGATATCAAAAGAAGGTTTTCCAGAAACATCTGGTAAATTGGTTACAATATCCCTTTTAAGTTAATTTTAAGACAGTCACTGATGCCCTCTTTTTGTATGGGAATTCTAACTTACAGGAAAATCAATGTTATCGTAAGTATACAAATTTCCCCCTTCAATCAAAACCTTTAATACCTGTTATCAAAAGAAGCATATTTGTCAACACCTACTAAAATGGTTACCACCAAAACACGAGTAACTGAAAACCACATAAATTTCGATCTTCTTCAAAACAACAAAATAAATCAACATTTACCTTGAGTTGGTTGGTTGGTTGGTTGATTGGTATTTTACGTTGCTTTCAACAATATTTCAGTTATATCGCGACATGGAAGCAGGAGGTTACCAACCTCTTAAACATAGTGGCGCAACCCGGGAATGGAACCCGGATCGTCGGCGCCGCAAGCCAAGCGCTTAACCACTACACCACGCCTGCCCCTACATTTACCTTGAGAAGAAGTGAGATTAACAGCTGAAGATTTCATTACAGATACAATTAAGGTGTGAGATAAGAATTATTGCTTTAATAAAGAACAAATAACGCTGAACACACTGTGTGTAAAATGTGTTATTTAAAATTTTTCATCCCATAGATATCAGTTCTGGAGTACACATACTGTTAAAGACATAGAATGCTATCTCTCCATTGTCTACGACAGCCCAATGATTTTGAATATCGTCGTCAAAGTGATCCTCTAGTGCCTTGACTAAATGTAAGTCAGGAGGGCTAGCACTGCTCCTACAAAGGTAAAAGACCACTTCTGTATGCCAGTGCTGGCTCAAATAAAAAGTTAAAAGAAATTCATACCTGATCAAAAATTTCAACATAGAGCTTTCAAATAAGTCTTGAAATACAAACAATCTAATAAAAGTTAGCAAATGAAAACTCATTTACTTCTCTACTTTGAAGTAATCCAGAAAATGATATAAAAATGTGTGAAATACAGAGAGTCAGAATTCTTTTTTGATTTAATGAAATAACAAATAGAAGATGCTGTGTAATGGTATCTTCTTACAATTTTTTATCATTGAGATTAATCACTGTAATCCATTCAAAAGAAGAGCCAGCTCTTTGTTATATTTCATATTAAGAGTGACCCACTATAATTAATAGCAAATATTAAAAGTAGAAAAGTTTTTTGGTTGAAATTGTATGTAGAACTGCTGTCCCAGTATTTTCTCCATGAGTAGAACATTCCATAAAGTTTCATTAAAATGATAACAAACCTGACTGAGAAAATCCAGTTCTAAAACTTTTAAGACAGTTATGTAACACTGTGAAGATCATTTGTATATAAATGTTTTGCTGCAATTGCTACATGTATGCAAATAAATGGGAAATTAAGTAAATTTTAAAGATTTTCCAGATAGCTAGCATAACAGCTGAACTAGATTATATAGTACCTACTTTTTTTTTTTTACAAAAGTTCATCAGGTGTTATGAGTACATTGGACTTGTAAAGTTTCATCAAATTCAATTTTCACAATGAAAGGGAGAAACTCTAGTTTTAAGATATTCAAGATGGTTAGACACTGGCCATATTGGATTACAATAACACCATTTCAGCCATTTGTTTTAAATAAGTTCCTTGGATATTACAAGTAAATTATTCTTAAGTGTAAAGTTTTATCAAAACTGCTATAAAAAAGAAAGAAGAGAATCTCATATAAGGTAACATGGGCTCATAAAGAACTACAAGAGTGTGTCTGTCCACACGCCTGCCCTGACGGTGGCAAAATTCATAGCGCATAATATAGAATAAATTATATTATCTTACTTGACTGTTAATGTGTCGGTACCACATAAATGCCCCCGCTGGCAGCTAAGCTAGTGAAATATAAATGCCAGAAAACTAATATTTCTAAGAAATTTTCAATGTTCAAGGGCAATTACTCTGTCACAAATTACCAGAACACACCCATATTCGATCTTGACTTTCATTTTTCCACGATATATCTGTATACCAAATATCAATTTAATTCATCAAACCTTCGCTGAGAAAATGAGCGGAAATTGTCATTTTTAAGAAATTTTCTATGTTTAAGGGCAATAACTCTGTCAAAAATCATCAGACTACACCCATATTTGAACTCGACCTGCATCTTTCCTTGATACATAAGATCTGTATACCCAATATCAATTTAATCAATCAAACCTTCAAAGTGAAAATGAGCGGAAACTCAATGATGATGGAAGGACGAAACAGGGTAACACTATATACCGCCATCCATTTCATGGCAGGGGAATAAAAAGTAAACATGACTCTTGTCACAGTTCAGGGATCAAGGACCTGAACCAAACTGCACATTCAATCCAATGCAATACTTGAAAAGTTAGACTATACTTGACTTTATGTGCTTAGTCATTTTGGAGAGGTAAAAGTCATAAACAACTGTTTAAACCCTACTGCAGATGGTCGACAGTGTTCTATGCAATCCATCAGACGAAGACATTTCATAAAGTAAAGCACCTTCTTGCACCTACAATGCCTGCCCTGGATCCACCACTATGAGGATCAGTGTGAAAAAAAGAGACTTTGCTTATGAAAAGGGTTTCATTTAATGCAATGTAATTTTTTAGTACATATACCTTGTAACAAGAATTCTATGATTAGGAACTCCTGGATGAGATTTCTTGAATTTAGCATCTGGCATGTAAACATCATATGAAACCTTGGGTAACTCCACACTGGTTCCTTTTGGTCTGAAATATAGTGTGATATTATAATAAATGTTACAATATCTTTGATAAATCTTTCTCAAAAAACATTCAAAACTGCTTGTTGCCTTTAACATTTGAACAAAGGATCAAATTTCACCTAATTAGTAAATTTACCATGAACTTTTTAATACATGTATTGAGTTTATGATTGGGCCTGTTCCCAATTTCAAATCTGCTTTTACAAAACACTTGAGTCAAATGACAAATACAAAAATTTTTAACTTATAAGCTCATGACGACAAGTATTTTTTGGAAATTTTCAAACAATAATCTAGGAATTTTAAGTCAGTGTCTTGGTCTACTTGACCACTGTTAACTTGATGTTTTTCAGTACTTCAAGTAAACTTCATCATATTATACAAATAAATCAACACATAAAAGAAGAATGCATGATGTTTTTCAGTACTTCAAGTAAACTTCATCATATTATACAAATAAATCAACACATAAAAGAAGAATGCATGATAAGTATTCATAAGCATATCATGTATATGGTAAGCGTTGATAAAGTAATTAAAGACAATGGTCAAAAAACATGTCAAGAAAAGAATTCACAATATGGATAACCTAATGCTGTTTGTAGATCAGTAGTTAAATATGTTGAATTTCATATAAGACACTTCCTATGTACGAAAAGTGTAACTCAAAGAAATTAAATTTTACTGTTTCATTATTGTTTTACACTTTGGGATTATTTCACTTATATGGTGATGACTACTTTCTAATGAAACCGCCGATATGGTCACTGACCTTCATATTTTCTCTGCGCAGTAGCCAAGCCTAGACTAGACAGTGGTGAGTACCAGCATAATACTTATGGCCACACACCTACATGTACCAACAGTGTGACACTTGTACCTATACAATCACCACCGAAGTCTCTCAAATATATCCTGAGAAAAAATTCCTCACCTGTTGGACATATCTAAACTTTTGATAACACTGAGGTGTTGTAAAATGGCACCTGAAAGACATTAAGCGAAATGTGATAAATCATTTCTACATTTGGGCTTCTTCATCACAGGCTTCAATCTCTATTGAAACAAATAGTACATCCATTGCCCTTTTTTGGAATTTAGATATAATGTATATATACACATTGTATCTATAGACTGTCATGAAAGGCCCTACAGTGTGACCTTCACCTTCATTACAATCTTTAGGCACCTTCTTCCCATCATACTCCATCTTTATCTGAAATTTGAAACTGGTAGATTTGAAATGTTTTGAGATAATGCATTACATCCAAATTAATAAAAAGCAGGCCGACAGATGGACAATTGAATGGATGGAAATACAGACAATGTGATTCCTATGGGTACCAAGATGCACATGTACCATGATTATTGAATCCCTTTTTATTACAAATGCTAAAAAAATAATAACTTATTCAATGAAGATCCAAATATCTTTAATTATGGTCTATTCAAATCTCATGATGCATGTTCTGCTACTACCAATTTTTTCATCAGAACCTACATTGTGTAAATATCTATTAAAAGATCATACCTGTACTGAAAGCATTTTCTGGTTTAACAAGTGGAGTGACATCCTCTTTCCAGTAATGCTCAGCAGGGGAGATGAGACTTTCACTTTCGCCAGAACTCCCAACCTTTTGTTTGTACTCAGTCCAGTTTGTTGCCAAAACACGATATTGTTTCTGTATCATTTCCGAGTATGAGAATTCTAATTCACTGAGGCATGTGTCATCATCAGACACATTCTTTCTTGTCCTTCTCTTCCTACATTTTCTTACATACTCCCCCGAATCAAAGTAATAAACATCTTTATTGAATATGACACCATCTGGAAGAAGACGTTGTGGTGGTTTAGATAACTGCATCGTTTTCTGTGACCCCATGTCAGGAAATTCAATAGTGCTGAAATCCCACTGTGTATGTTTTTTATTGCTTGTGTAGTCTAATACGGAGGAATTTTGACAATGTTGATCTATACTCATGGATTTAGTTTCATTATGGTACTGTTCTGAATATGTACAACTGGTTTCTGTTTCTGGATTCACAGACTTAGATTCCTCCAGTCTAGTATCAATGACATTAGGAGAGACATCTGTAAATAAGCCTATGTTTTCAGGTGTAATATTTTCAGTCTTCATTTTCTTGTAATCTCCACTAGAATTATGAGCCTGCTTTCTTTTCTTTTTCCTGTCTTTCACCTTTATGTGCTTATCAAGTCCTATTTTTCTTTCATAGCGAGTAAAGGGAATTCTGTAGCATAAAATAAATGAAATGCTAATACGCTGTGATTCATTACGGTAAATTGATCATTTTCATAAAATACGAGTTTATTTTCTAAACTTTCATGCATTATATGTACGATAAATGCAATTGCTTTGTGTTGCATAATTAAGACATTTATTCTATATACATATATATGCATTGTCATTGTCAGTTTCTTTTTTGTTTTCTGAAATCCCTAGTTTCCAGTTTAAAGATACATTAATAACTAAATCGTCACAGATTCAGTTTGCTGGTCAAAACAGCTGATACGGCTTGTCTTGTGCATGGTAAATGCACTATAACGTCACAAATGTCGTTTTTGGAAATTGCATTACACTCAGTTTTAAGTGTTTCATCCCAACATTGGTTGTGTATATATTTGAAAATTATCTCTACATAGAACATTTGTTATAACATTTGAAGAGATAAGTGAAAACAAAAAAAATATAAAAAGTAGATTAAGAGGAAAAATACATGTACATCAAAACTTACAATAGATCAGGGGAAAAAAAAACCATTTTCTAATATGGAAAGTCTGATACTTCAATTCTAGTGAAAACAAAAAAAATATAAAAAGTGGATTAAGAGGAAAAATACATGTACATCAAAACTTGCAATAGATCAGTGAAAAAAAAACAAAAACTATTTTCTAATATGGAAAGTCTGATACTTCAATTCTAGCATAAAAATTTTTCAGTATTTTCAACTTACTTCCCTTGATGCCGTATAATGACATAACCTATACGACGCAGATGCGAATAGACTTGATACTCCTCCAGTGATAACTCAGGACCAAGGAAAACAGAGTAAGCTTGCTGGATACTTACAGGTAATCCTCTGTACCACACCTCTAAAATATTCTGTGATAAAATATCAATTACATGTAGTTTAGGTCAAATGTACATTGTATCACATGCTCTATTAAATCTACAAGTACATGTATATGTGTTTTAAATTTTGTCTTCAAAAGAACATGAAACACTGATTCTTCACACAATTAGAGATATTACACTGAATTCTTTTAAATCACTTTCATAAATGGCATGCTGTCATCAGTCCCACTAGACAGTACCTGCTGTCATCATATACAATTTGCTCACATCCATTTTAATTTGATGCCATCATAGAAAGTGACTTTTAGCTCTTGAAACTTACGAAATTTCTTTTTCTGACCATCAAAGGTTTTACAAAAATATAAAATATAAATAATAAATAACACTGATCTATACATCAAAAGTTACTGAGGTAATTGGAGTGAAGACGGTTTTAATTAGGCAGGTTTTTATTGATATCATTGCACATTTTCATAAATTTTGGACTCAATCTTTCAAGACCTATAGGACTGATGACTGCTGTTAATGCATTAACAGAACTGTTCAATCTTATATCCCATTTGTAGGATATCATATTATTCCTACAATGTTTCATTCAAATTGTTACAAAAAAAATGTAGAAACTACAGTATGCAGTTGTAAGGTTTCAGCAAAAATCCTAGAAAATGAAGAAGGAAAAGCACTAACAAAATGACATACTTAAATAGAACTGCAGCATTTCTGTAAAACATACCCCTGCTTTAGTCTTCTTTCATAGCAACAGCAATGCTTTCTTAGCTAACATGTTTTAATCAAAAGTGCTCCTATAAAATATTACCAGTAGTGACCTATTGACCCCAAAATCATTAGGCATCTTCTGTTTTTGATAAAAAAGAATACCATCAACATTTGGTTTTTGTAGGATGCATGTTACTTGATTTATCAGCCAGAAATCAGTTACTGCAATCTATTTCTACCAGTAGTGACCTTAACCTTTAACCTATTGACCCAAAAACAATAGGCATTTCCTTTTAATAAATATCCATACATTCAAACTTGATTTAGATGAGATGCAGTGAACTTTAAGGTAGTTATCATTTAGAAACCAATTTTGTGATGGAATGTCAGAAATGACAGACAAAGCAAACACCTAATGTGCCCGTCATGCCTGGTGGGCACATACAGGCCCAATGCTCTATAAGTTAAGCTTAAATCATATACACACACCACAAAACATAATGCTTGTAACGTGAAAAAATTGGACAATGTTTCACTTTCTATTAAGTAGAAACTCGGTGAAGTAACCTTCAGAACCTGCATGGAAAGATACATAGATGCTGAATGAGCTAATGGTTCTCAATAAGTGCAATTAAAAAAATTAAGAATCATCATATTGATCCTTGATCTTTGAGCCAACAATCCAATAGTTATCTTGTTACTATATGTATGTATTAAAGTCCTACGAAGGGATGTACATATAAGCATAAAAAATAACAACACCCTTTTTCACAAATTTCCATTTTTTTTTTATTTGATAAAGGCCAGAAGGCTGAAAATTTGTGGAAAAAGAGTGATGTTACTTTTTATCTTCTTACTGTTTCCATCAAATACAGGGCTTCCTCGGGATATAACCATTTTCTGTGTTCATCAATAAATCCCATTTGTGACCAAAATTTTCCCTGAAATTGAGGTTTCCAGTATTATTTTATATGACTGTATGTAATTACACCACATAGATAATGATTAAAATATGATCTATGTATCAAAACACTTTACCAAGCAAAAGTAAAACAGTAGAATAAGCATTTTTACAAAAAAATTGAGGGTTTTTGAACCTGAAAATTAAAGCAGTAGACTGATAATAGAAAATATCCATATTTAAGAACTACCAATGCTTAAGGTTGAAAATCTAAAAAGTTGTTCATAAAAATATGCTGTAAAGGTTATAAATCTATTTAAATGTGGTTGATTTTGAAAACAGTTGAGAGATGATGAGAAATAAATGTCTACAAATATTGGTTGAAAAATGAAACTGACCACTGGATTAGTACAATATTGAACATATAAAATCAAAAAGAGAACATTGTCTACACATTCTGTTTTTGTAGTCATCTTGACTAAAGATTGTTGTTTTTTCATGTAGACATCCAGCTTCGATATTTTGCCCTTCCCACACATTGTTCTAATTTGGTTATATGTGTAGTAATCAGAACAGAAATACTAATGAGCAAATATTGAGTTTAAATGATAACTTGATCTGTGGATATTCAACTACCTTGTAAAAATGATTCATACTGATTTATGGAGTGTTTTTACACCTTTATTCCAATGCCAATTATGCTTTTGTGATGCAAATAACTAACAAAAAATGCAGGATTGTCACTGGCCATTATAAGATCCACGGTCACACATGCCAAGAAACAGACACAGCAAAATATCTTGGAGTGACACCCAATAGCAAAAACCTCACTGTAAGCTTACAACAACACCACAACTCAGAGGGATGATTACACCCAAGCTGAGCTTAATATGAACATCACCAGCTGCCTCAGAAACATCAAGGAGCTAAGCTTTAACAGTTTAAGAGTCTTGTTTCCACCCACAATGAGTATGCTGCCACAGTGTGGGACCACTTATACAAATCCCATCTGGTTGATGTAGAGAGTGAAAAGAAGAGAAACATGGTTCATTATAAGCAACTATAACGAAGAAAACAGCATTACCAACATGAAGGAACAACTACAGTTGAAGAGCTGTCAATCCAGACAACATACGGTTTGTTCTACCATGATGTATCATGAAATCAATAACCTTATGGATATACCATCAAACCCTTTACAGCTAACAGGCACATCAACAAGGCGATATTCCCAATGTTTTCACTACCATATGACAAGTAACAAAAGCAATGCCTAGCAATACATAATACATCCATCGCTTAGTTTGATGGGATGAAATTTGAAAGTATGGAAACATTCTCCCTTTGCCAACAATTCTGTGAAATACAGTTCAAATTCATGCAATGGGTAAAAAGTTATGGACTGGACAAAGATTTACCCATCATATGCACTGTGACCTTGTCCTTGCAGATATGACCTTGGTTAAGGTCATGATACACACTTGGGTTCATGGCAACAATTATGTGAAATATTACTCATATCCAAGCAAAGGATAAAAAGTTATGCCCCAGACAAAGATTTACCTATAATATGCAATGTGACTTTAACCTTGCAGATATAACCTTAATTCAAGGTCAAGACACACCCTTGAGTCCTGTGAAATATTATTTCAAATCCATGTGAGGTGTAAAAGTTATGGCCAGGACAAAAATCTAACTATTATAAGCACTGTGACCTTGACCTTGCAGATATGACCTTGAAAATCAATAAGGTTCATCCTCAAGCCATAAGAAATAAATGTGCAAAGTTTTAAAGTTCTAGCATAAATAGTTTAGTCTGCACCTTGTTTACATTTTTTTCTTTATCAAAAATTTGCTATTTTTGCCCTCAAAATGACCTTGACCTTTGAATTTGATATCTAAAAAATGCCATAAGAAATAAGTGTACCATGTTTGAAAGTCCTAGCCTAAACGGTATAGTCTGTATCGTGTTTACAAGAAGCGGACAGACCCACGAACCCACAGTCCTACCATAATACATCCGTCTACAACAGGCATATAAAAAGTTACCACAGACTCATTCTTTCATACCATAATCATACTCTAGAATTCCCTGCCACATCATATTATGGATGCTGATTCACTTGAGACATTCAAGGTCCAAATCAGAAAGCACACACTTCTGTATACAGAGACATGTTGCTTTTAAAGCAGTTTTTAGGAGCCCGTAAGTTAAGGCTTAACCACAAGATTTTAACCTTTTAACCACATGTAACAGTGCTCTGGATGGAATCCTGCACATTACTGGTAGAAGAAGAACTATGCTTACCATTTCCTTGTGAAGCTCTATAAGCTGCTTCTCTGGTTTCCATTCACCTTGAACCAAACTACCTCTACAAAATCAATATATAAATGATAGTGCAGGAGTCACTGCCATAACATTAATAAATATATGCATAAATTATGTACATGTATACATAATATCTATTTCAAAAATTCTTCAATTCACTTCATTGCTCCTAAAATTTTTCATTTAAAAAATGATCAACATCATTATTTCATTCTGTACATGTGTATAACGTTATATTCACACAAGCAATTAAAAGTAGTTTTACTTAAAAAGAGTTCAACAATGAATTTGATAGTCATCGCTCATTTCTTACTGCCTTTCTACTCGCTCTTCACTTAAACATTCTTTTCTTTCTTCAAAGAATTTTTCAAGTCTTTTATCTTGGAGCCAGCCATGATCAGGGCAGAAGTCTTTATCTCCCCCTCTTTGTGGAAGAGGTTTATTCGTTCTTTTACTGTGATAAAGTAGTTCTCTTGCACTGAAAAATCAATTGATAAGGTAATGCTATACTAAATATACTAGCAAGTTAGAGCAATCCATAAAAAAGTATGTCAGGTTCCACATTTCTAATTAAATGAAAATTTTCAATGAGAGAAGTTGACCAATGATTTAAGTTGAGTTTTATACAGTATAAAACATTTTGCTTATATTGTAATTTCTGGCCTGTTGGCAATGTATAAAATGATTGCAGATCTCTGTAAACAAACTTGATATACATGTATATTAAAAAGATATTGTAAACTAAATATACAAATTACTCTGATAATGGTACAACATGTACTAAACTTCAAATTAGCTCATTCCCCTTGTAATTAAATTCAGAATTTTACTTTGAAGTTGGCCACTTAATGAAAAAAAAAACCCAAATACAAGAATATGCATAGAAATTTTGTATCTTATTATGAAAAATCTTTAATATCTAATGAACAGTTAGCTAAATAATATAGAGAGAAAAGTTTTTCACATTTAAAATTAATATATGAATGCAACAAAATGTTTGATATCCTTGAGTAACTCATGTATGATGTAAAAACCTGTAAAAAAACCTCTGTAACACAGATTTCATATATGGAGATAAATTGTTACATTTTGTGCAGATGGTCTTATCTTAAACATGCCCTGTTAGTTTGTCAGTTTTGTATTCTTAAGGCAAAAAAGTATAGTAAAGCATATTTCAATTAACTCAGTATTCACAATATTTCGGTCTCCTGACCTTCTTCTAGTAAATTTTATTGGTATTGGTGGCTTAAGCTATGTAATATCTATCATATTCCATAACCGATATATCGGTTATGAAATATGATGGATATTACATAGCTTAAGCCCCCAATACCAATAAAATTCACTAGAAAAAGGTCAGGAGACCGAAATATTGTGAATACTGAGTTAATTGTTCTTTGTTTTATGACACTTCCCTTCGGAAGACTATTAAGATGTTTCATATTTCAATTGACAAGACAGACTTGCATTTGACCGTCTTCAGGATAGACCATTTTCTTATTCTTTCTCTTTCATCAATCCTCAATACTCTATTAACATGAATTATGTTAATAGAGTATTGAGGATTGTAATTGTTAACCACACTATTGTTATTCACTGCATGTACTTTTTTAAAACCCATAAAATATTTACTATTTTTATCTTAATCTAGATTTTATATGTCAATACAGATACACTTTTCATCTATCAGATATCTTGTTGTTATACATGTATATGCTGTAATAGTAGTGAACAATTTTATTGGTTTGAGTTAGGTGTCTGTATGATATTGGATCATGTTTCAGAGGTAAATATTCATGATCATGTGAGGTTTCACAAGATGTTATAGGAATTAAGTGAAATCTAATAATAGGAACCTTGAGACAAAATGAAAATAGCATGTGCTCATCTTGATCATATTTTGAACAAAATACACGCAATAAATATCCTCCCATGAGGAAAAGTCTCAGAGGAGTGTCAAATCGAAACACTGAAATGGCACCCAAACACCGGAACGGCAGGGTAAACACTGGAACGAAACCGAAACAGCACTTTATAATGGCCCATATTGCATAAAACAACTTTTTTAATGTTAGCCATACACGTTATACAATGACCAAGTTATATTTTAAGTTGATACATAATTGACACAGTTATGACATTTTCCTGCCTATATCTTCATTAAAGTTCAAATCACCCATTTGGATGCATTGTAACAGTACTTACTACTGTGGCCAGAGAAAAAATAAGCTTGACAACTCATGACGAAAGGAAAATATACATAGAGAAACGTTAATCAGCCCAGCATACATGTATACTATAAGTCTACATAATGATAATAACTGTATATTCATGATAATTAATGGTATGTCAAATATTGATTAAAGATTAATTGTTAGATACAATGCGTCCAAAGAGCAGAACTCCCAGAAGACAGAAAGAACCAAGTTACTGCAGAAGGCTTACATGTATTAGTCAAACAGGTTGGGTATAGGAACAAATAGGGGTATATATCCCGATTGAGATGAAATACCCTGATCGGGGTATCAAAATTCTTATCAAAAGTAATATCACGTCAAAATTTAAATAAGTAATTACAGGTCACATCACATCACTAAAAGTGGAGAACTTTTATAAAAGGCCTCCTGTTCTAATCCTTACCAGACCTGAGAAAATGAATGTCAAAATCTCTTGTGGTATTACATTCTGTTTCTCAGATCTGGTAAAGATTACTGTATATACTCGAATATAAGTCGACCGGGTCACCCACGTATAAATCGGGGGGTACGTTTTGGAGCACAAATTCTGGGATTTGCCGTTGACCCCCATATGTCTGTTGGAATTTTTGAGTGAACAGAGCCTGTATATGTTAACCGACATTCATTCATAGAAATGTATACAAAGGTTTGGGAGAATTTTTCCGCACTACAGGAATTTAATTGACACATTCAATAGAGGGGCATTTAAAACGTGACATATAAAAGATGTATTTATTTTAGATAAAACGATCTACCTGGTGTTACTTTTCGTCCACGATTTTTTACTCCCAAAAAACCGACTTATATGCGAGTATATACGGTAGAACAGAAGTTTTAATATAAAAGTTCTTCCACTTTTAGTGATATCATGCGACCTGTAATTACATGTTCGAAATTTAGAAGTAATCATACTTTTGATAAGAATTTTTATACCCTGATCTCGGTAATTTACCTTGATCGGGGTATATACATGAAGTATGACACTCATTTATGAGTACACTTCGTAATGGAAGAAGAAGAAGAAGATACCACAATTTGAACCGTACCCAACCTGTCAAAGACGATATATATAAACCTGATTTTTTTTTACCATATAAACCCCTAATTTCTGACTTGGTTTATACTTAATTATGATTGCATTGCAATAAAACTGCCTGTAAATATCAATCAGAGTTGCAATCTATGTATTACAATGTAATAAAACATGAGAAACATATCTCCAACCTCAACATTTCGCCTTTTCAACAAGTAAAATCCAATACGTTCCGAACAGAAATGGGACATTCGGATATAAAATGTGCAAGTCGTACAAGAGTTTTATAAAAAGAAAATTTAGCATTGACGCTTTTCATCAGAATCACAAATATGCTTTGCACATGCGCATGATGAAGAATGTTTGCAATGGCGGAATGTCAATGTAAACTAATCCAAACAGCAACTTAATCGTATCGTACTTAGAGCTCTTACACAGTTGAGAATCAGACAAAATATCTAGCTATGGATCGTGAGTGTATTGCTCTCTGTTAAAAGGGCATTTAGTGAATTCTTATATACAGTACAGTTTTCATTTCTGTCGTCAACATTTATCAGTTTATTTGTTGCATACCCGGCCCTGGCTCAGACTCATTCATTCTGATCATTACTAAATACTAACACAAGAAAAGAATGTTTGTTGTACTTTCTCCTTTTTACTTGCTGTCAAAAATGAGTTATGTCACATTATCCCTTTCTCTATAAATGTCATTTATAAAATGGCCCGGAACACTGATAGTGCCATTAGTGGTTAGGGTGCATGGAAATGCCAAAAACACCAGGTAATTACCAAAAAACACCATAAATTGTACAGAAAACACCAATGAAAATAAGGAAAACAACACATCTACGTAAGATAAAGATGTTATACATACTCTCACCAAATATTATGCAAGTAGGTTGCATTTTGAGGAATGTACAGCAGTATTTCTCAAAGGTATCCCACATTCGGACATCATTTTTATTTTACTGTGTACGCAAGCAGCTTCAAGTTCGCCCTATTTAATCTATTTAAATTCAAAATTTTACAGGAAAAAAAGTATGAATAGCCTACAAATAAAAAGACAATACGTTTCAAAATTTTAATATGTAGATCTATCACTTTTCATTTTGTTGAAATGACAATATACATTAAAATAAAAAAAAGAATATTACATGTATATAGCAGATAAATTTATTTCATTACAATACATTCAGTCAGCATATGTGATTTGCATATATATACACATGAACATTGTATCACAGGTACCAGTATCGCTAGCGATACGTCATTGTCGTATACTATATACAGTACTGGCCGGTGACCACACAGACAATTTACCTGTGAAATAAAAATATTGTAACTTTGTCAAATATCGTCCAATATGATTTAAACATGCAACATCAATGTAAAAATGTCCAATCTTTCAGAAAATCTAAGTTAATTCAAAATCCATTGGTGTTTTCGGTACATTTTATGGTGTTTTTGGTAATTACATGGTGTTTTCAGCATTTCCATGGGCCGCTGATTGTCCATGTTCGTTAAACATACTGCAAACATATTAGTCTTACACCGGTAAAACCAGAGGTTAGGAGCGTCTATATTTATCGGTTGTACACTCACTATTTTATGATCTGCTTTCAAAAATGTAAACAGAAGTAGAAACAGGGAGACCCCTTGTATCTGAGTTGAGACTGACATTCGGCCTTGGAATCATGGAGTGACGTAAAACAATAATAAGTCAATCTATTTTGCGTCCATAATAATATATGACTTTTCCAGGAGGAGTAAAGGTGATCTATGAAATGGAGACAATACCAGTATATTACCATATTCTGAAATGACTCTTACTTGCACATTAATTTTTGTGAAGTAGATTATTAATTGTTGTCCATTTCTTTTGAAAAAGAATTGATGATATTCAAACCAAACCAAAATTTCAACTTTCCAAGTTGTCCTGATCTCAGATATCAGTGGTGGAGTAGGTTTAAGCCCAGTTGCTTCAATGAATAAAATTTAAAAATAGAGGTACACTGTTTGATTAAACTTTCTTTTACTTCATTTAGGCCAAAATTCCAAAAAGAAAACTGAAGAACAAAGAAGAAATTTGCAGGTGAGATTAAAAAAACATGTTCATGGTCCTGTTGGTTAGTATTAGGAATTTGTATTACATGACCCAAAAGTATGAAAATGAGGTATTGTAGTAATAACTTTTGAATGATTACAATGTATTTACAGTTTACAACCAAATAGAAAGGAGATGTTTACGTAACTTTTATAAGCCATAGAATTATTGATATGCAATTTCTGTATTAGAATACCATTTTATTTACCAATTTTATGTAATGAAGTAAAATATTTGTCTAATATGTATTTGCAGGTGTATGAGTAAACTTAAAGATAGATGTGAATGAAAAGTATTATTTACTCCTTAAATGATATTGTATGTGAAATTACAGTTTCTAATGTATTTAACTCTGTTTCTCTTGGCTAAATTTAAATTTCATATGGTGGTATTGTTTTTGTAGAAAGCAGCAGTACAGGAAATTCTCCCTGGTTATGAGGAATATTTAGTTCTTCTTCAAGAGAGGAATAGGTAATTAATCAGAAAATTTATTTGTTGAATGTAACATACAAATGTGTCATGGTTATTTATTTAGATAAATTTCATTCCAGGAAATGAGAATAAATTTCATTTTAAAATCAGTAAATATGCAAAGTTGTGTGAAAAAAATTAATATATAAACATTGCCAGTGTCACCGGACAAACATGATAATTAATGTTAATATGAGGTGCTGTTTCTATAAATGTGTTTATTGTTTCTATAAATGTGTTTATTGTAACATGAAATGCCAATATTATTATCTATTATGGATAGGATTCTTATTTGCACAACTTTTTTTCAAACATGTCATTCAATTGCAGTAACTTTGATGCATGTGTCAGTATGAACAATGAAATATATAAAAAGATATTTACAACTTGTTAGTCCAAATGAGATTTTGTCAGTCAAAACCTTCGGACTGACAATTTTCAACATCACTGACTTACACAACAAACAAAATCAGTGATCTGATTACACCACAGTGATTGTCCGTAAAAGTCTGTATTTGTAAAATCAGATCACTAAGTATATATTGCAGGTAGTACTGTTCAAAATGTTTGGGTTGAAAGTCAGTTGTTATATTCATATTGGTTATAATTATTCAGTTATGACCAAAGGTTAAGAAATTGTGATCCGCCGCTGGATCTTACACCATATGCCTATGTTATGTATGCATATGGCATAAGATCCAGCAGCGGATCCCAATTTTATCACCTTTGGTTAGGACTAATACAGACATGAGAAAATCCTGGAAATGTATAAAATGCTGTTGTGCGGCTACAGTTACAACACTTGATTTTATTTTACGCTACTCAAAAGTTATTGCACTGATGTTGTGCATTGCTTCATAACTTTTTCCCATGCTACAGACCCACTTGAAGCATTGAAGGATCTTTTGCTTGTCAAGGTATACTCTGACTTAGGGCCTGGGTTTATACAGTCTTATCTGAAGGACAAGTAGGGAGACAGAATATGATGAATCACCTTAGAAAAATTTGAACCGACAACCAGGATCAAACACAGGTCCCCAGATTCGAAGTCCAGTATGAAACCACTTGACTAGTGTACAAGAGAGAGAAAAGTCAGGAGTGTACATGTATATGATATACATGTAGTTGATTGTATTGTGTATATTTTACATCATAAATATAACTTTTATCAGACTTCTAAAGAAGATGAGAAAGAAATCAACCAAACAGATAGATAATGAAAGGAAAGAACAAGGATTTTCTCTCTATGTTAGTGGAGCAAATGCAGACAAAGACAGGGCAAGGCAACAGAATAATGTACATCAAGTCCATGAAGAAAAAGCGGCCCGACCTGTCCGATTAAAGACAGCAGGAGGTAGAATTGCATTATGGTCTATAACTTACAAATGTACATATGTAGGTAGCTCACCATGGTACTTGATGACTTACCTTTGGTATACAACAGGAGTTGGTACCACATTGTAATCTTTGACAAACATTGCAGTAGGAGATAGTATGATATTGTATCTGATGACTTACTTTATGGAAGTGGCAACCACTTTACACTCATCTGCCACTGTTTAGGTTTAATCATTTTGATATGGCATTAAAGAATATCTAATAAAGAAACAAACATACTGTAAAGTCCAAGTGTTTTGTAATTTTTCCACTCACCACAGAAGGCCACATACAGGTGTAAATTCAAGACTTACACAGTACATTGTGCATTTTACAAGGGTGTGAATGAGCACAGGTAAATTTCCACCTGGATTCCCACTGTGATTTCTGGTGTTTTTCTCACTGTATTTTGCGCACCTAGACTGTACCATGTGCTGAACAATATTACATGTATCAGCCAATAACTATCTTCATATGATTCATTGCTTTACTATTCAATGCTTTAACCATAGTTATGTAAATATTACTATTAAAGAAATGTCTAATATGGAGTCTTGACTTTTTTTGCAAAGAGATACTTGTAGTACATTTTATTTAATTAGGGGATTCTTCTGTATTACTTTCTTGTGTATCAAGTGTACTATCAGTGTATCATCTATTTCAAAATCTGTGGTTCTACAATAGATGTTCCTAGGAAGAAAATTATAGACCACAAAGATCTAGAAATGATAGCATCTGAAGAAAGAAGGAGAATGGAGGAGAGAAAGAAGTTAAAAACTGCTCCTGCAAGGGAAAGAAGAAGAAACTGGATGGCAGGTTCAGTTGACATTAAGACTGAGAGAGGAGAAAGATGTAAATTGAGACCTCCAGGTTTGTAATTTTTGACTTGCTGGGACGAATATCCGGAGAGCTATAGTCATACCCCCAGCGTTGTCGTCGCTGTTGTTGCCCCCATCTTCCCTAGACAAAAACTTTAACCTGGATCATGAATTTAGAACCATTAGGGACAGGGCTTGATATTTCATATGTTTATTCCTTGTGCCAAGACCTTTCATTAGGTACCAAACTTTTTTACCTTGTGACCTTGACCTTTAAGTTAGACCTACTTTACAAAAACTTTAATATTTGTCATAATTTGTGAGCAGTAAGAGATAGGGCTTAAATATTTCATTGTGACAAGACATTTCATTAGGTATCAAAAATTTTTATGTAATGATCTTGACCTTGATAATTGACCTTTTTACAAAAAACTTTCACTATTTAAATTTGGTTGCCACTGGTGAGCTCTGTTGTCTTCTATCAACTCTTGTTAAATATGGAAATAAAATCAGTGTACACAAGTACTATCTTTTAGACACAACTTACTTTTCGTGTGATGATACTGTCATTGAATTTTAGTCATAAAATTTTTAGTGAGCCCCATGTAAAGTAATGCTAGAAAAATAGTTACCATAAAGCTAAGTCGGAGTAATGATATATAGCAAGTGCTTTTATGAAAAGCTTAAACCTTGTCCTTCTTTATATGTAGAATCAGTGACTGGGAATTATGATGATGATTTTGAAGATGGCAGTGATAGTGATGAAGAAAAGGCAAGTGACGTTTGATGGATTATCTGTCGCTTAATTTGTAAAAATGTATATTTAAGTTTTGGGGGTTTTTTTTGGGTTATTTATGCCTCTGTTAGCACCTTAATTTATGGATTGTTTTCCAAATTTTATTATGAAGGCTTTAATCTTCTCCTTTTTTAGGTGAAATTAAAAATGTCTGCTGCATTGGATAGGGAAGACTCAGAAAGTGACATTGAAATTGATGCAGCAAAGCACCAGAAACAATCACCTCTAAGTCCAAAAGTAAAATCAAAAACATCTCTATCGAAACAGCAGAAGATTCCGTCTTCAGACTCCGAATCAGAACCAGAGAATGAAAAATTACTCCTCAGCTTAGCTGATATAAAAGTAAGTCTGTAAACTTTTTATCAGTTTTTTTTTGGAATCAAAGATTCTGGGGCATCTAGATTTTGGCCTGTCTGTTTGTATGTTAGGAAAAACTTTAATTTGGTTATAACTTTTGAAATGTGAGAGGTAGGGCTAAGTTTCGTATTTTACATGCATATGCCTTGTGACAAGATGTTTCTATCAATACAATGATTTTTGATGTTGTGACCTTGAGCTACATTTCAAAAACTTAAACATTAGTTATAACTTTTGATTGGTAAGAGGTAGGAATTTCATATTTCACATGCATATTCTTTGTTGCAAGACTGTTCCATCAATACAATAATTTTTGACATTCTGACCTTGACCTTGACTTTTGACATACATTTAGAAAATTTGCCTTATTTGGATTTTTTTTACCACAAGGGGTATTCGTGTTTCACAAACACAGCTTGTTTTATTTGTTTTTGGTATTAGTGCTTTGGAGCAGTTTGCTCGAAGCTTTCACCAATTTTATGCAGTTTAATTTAAGAGATTGCGGTATATTAAAAGATGGTGGTATATGATATATATTATTTACCAATTAGTAAAATGTCATGACAACAGGTGACTACAAATTTTGTCATAAATTGTGATACATATAAATATGTGAGCTGATGACAGACTTTTCTTATCTGAAATATAGAATTACTTATTTATTCTGCATAACCTTAACTTGTATAGGTATTATGACAAAAGACTACAAGTAAATCATGTCAAATTTAAAGAAATGATATCACTTGGTAATGTCACATAAAGTCTTTACCCAAGTATTAGCAAAACTTTTTGTTATAGAAACTCAGGGAAAGTCTTGCTATGAATAAAAGCATGAGAGAAAGTCTTGCCAAAGAAGTTAGTTCGGTAAGTAAATTGTCTTTATACGCATTATACTCCTTGTGAGTAGATACAGAATCGGTGAACATAATTCATTTTTTTCTGAGAAATGAGCTGTTGTTGATATGTTGATTCTTAAAGGTGAGAAAAATAATGTGGTGAAAGGCACTAGATTCTTACATTAAAAATGTAAAAAATGTGTAAGTATTCTATACTTCTGCCTAGAAATACTGACTGGAAAATTTATATCTTTAGTTGTACCACAAAAAAACAAAATTCAAGTTCTTATTTTACTCTGCTACATTGATTTTTAAGCAGTAATGGCCCATGTTCATAGAAAATTATGTTAAATTCCCAGCTTCTGTAAGGAATTGAACTGTAGTATATGCATGTATTTTGAGAAATGCAGATCAAGTTCACAATTAAGTTGAGTTAATTTTAGCTCATGTTACAGCTCCTGGGCCTAAAAATGTATGTTTTGTCCAGCTTCAATTTTGTCTTTGGCAAGGATATTTATGTTGCTTTAACATATCTAGTTTAAGTTTGCTTTACGTTTTATTACAACTTGATGTAACATTTATGCATACCATATATCAAGTACAGAGAAATACCATGCTTGTAATCATTTACGGTCTAAATAAGTTTCATAAAAGTTTGTAAATCTATGCATTTTTTGGTCTCTCAAATGTTTTTTTAAGAAATTGCAAGTAACATTTATGAACTTGAATAAGAGATTTAGGTGGAAAGTTTCCGGAGTTTTTCTAACATTTTTTTGTTACTGACAAAGCTTTTCCAGGTCAAAATAGAAAGTTTTCAATGCATTTTCCTGTGTTTCAAAATCAGATGCACCTTTCTGACACTAGATTTCAAGTGATATGTTAAGATGTTTCCACAAATTTTATTTAAGAAAACTTAAACATCAATAAAACATAAAGTCGAAATCTCTTACCACTTGAAGTTTGACCTGTGAAGAGGTTTATTTTTTGTGTGTAAACTTATTTTCAAAATCTCTTACCACTTGAAGTTTGACCTGTGAAGAGGTTTTTTTTTTGTGTGTGTAAACTTATTTTCTTTTGAGCTGGCCGGGACAAATGTTCAGAGAGCTAATGTCATAGTCGTAGTGTCGTAGGCAACAACTTTAACCTTGGCCATAACTTTTAAACTAAGGGCTTTCATATTTCACATGTACATTCCTTGTGACACAACCTTGCTAGTGGTACCATCATTTTTTACCCTGCGACCTTGGCCTTGATGTATGACCTATCTGCCCTAAACTATAACCTTGCCCATAACTCGTCAACTACTAGGGATAGATCTTTCCTATTTCACATTTGTGTACTTTATGGCATGCCTTGCCAGCAATCCATGTTGGTTTTTGACAACTCTTGTTATAAATATATATTCCTATCTCAAACTTCATTTAACTTAGACTACTTTACATTGGCTCTTCAAGTTTGATTTATCGAGACTGGACAGTGTTTATAGGAGCATGGATAATAAGAATACATAATTTTATGGTTTGGTGTAATGGATTTTATTTGTTACTCAAGGATTTATCTGATGCAGATGAGGAAATTTTAGAGTGTATAGAAGAAATCAGTAACTGTGAGGTAAAGAATGTCATGTTATCCTATGAGATGTTGCTTGCATGACATGGTTTTGCCTGCATGATAGTTCTATTACTCTTTGAGTTATTCAGGACTTCTTGTGTTCTTATCTAAAAGTAAACTCAAATTTACATATTTTAGCTTGCTTGAAGAATATTGGTCTATTCAGCAAAAATTGATTAATTGAAACTGTATACCTTGCAAAATTTTAAAATTAAACAAGGTTTCCTTTTGTCTGTGTTTTATGTGAAATGAAAAATGTTCTTTGAATATGCTTAGTTTTCATGGACAGTGAAGATTAGTACATGTTTATTTCTGTTTAACTAAACACAAATTTTGCCTCTATACAATGTAATTGTTTGTACATATATTTATAAAGTCGTATTGAGCATGATAGCGGCAAAGTTCCTCTTTCTATTCCATTCATGTCCTTCATAATTATGCAATTTTCTGGCATTAGAATGAGACTATTCATCCTTCTACAAAACACAATATTTCATTTTGATGACGTCATCGGAGGTCCGACAAAACTCCGAAAAACAACGCATTTGTTTAGGATGTCATACATAGAACAATCGAAAAGAAACTGAATGTCATGCTCTTTTACGAACCATGGAAGGGTGAATTTCCATGCTCGTGGAAGATAAAATAATTTCTGAAATAAATGTTGGAGTTACTGGAGTTTTAGTTTATGTTGATTGCTTGATGAAGCTCATTGAATGACTTCAGCTCCTAGAAATAATTCATAAGTAATAATGATACACTCATTTTCCATGAGCAAAATGTTTCTGTGACAGTGAGTGGCTTGATTCCTTTCCAGTATTCAATTTATTGTTTAATAATTAGATACAGTACCAACTAATCTGTAAGCACTTTTTGCCATTCAATAATTATTCAAACAGCATGGAGAAACCCCTTGTACATGTATGTAACAGTGTTGTCTGATGACAAAGATTTATGACATCATGGCTTATCTGAAGTTCTGCACTTGTTATACATGTAGCTCAATTGATTCATCGCTTTCACAGAATATTTAATGAATTCTTTACATCACAATGTATTTTTAATGTTTGTCTCAGGTATGGCCGAGGTGTAAAGTATTAAAACGTCATCTGATTAAACAATTTTTCATGCATAAATGGAATGATAAATGTCGAATGATAAAGTTTATATTTTATTAAGTAAATATAGTATATGAATCAGTACATCCTTGATACCACGAATGATTTAATTTACTTTGGTCCATATATGGGCTGTTCTCCTACAAATGCATTGACTCCTCTGTCATTACTACACACCCTCAAACTATGAGTAATCTGCATAGGTTGTGCCACGGATTGAATCAGTAAAGTGGGTAAAAAGATAGAAAATTAACTTTCAGGAAGAAAACATACAGGTAGACCCAAAAGCTCAGAAAATATATGTTCAAATATATCTTAACCTTTAAAAAGAATTTGTACAGCGGTTGTAAAAAGTGGATGGTGAGTGTGCTTCACTGCATATCTAAATTTAAGTGATACCATGCTGTCTTAATGATTAGCCATTTCATTAAAGAATCGTATATGCAAAACTATTACAAGTTCAGTAAAGTATATGGACTTCACTGACCCCTCGTATTTCCATAGTAGATCAACAACATATCTAATCACTTGCTATATAAAGGTCTATTTGAGGGTTTATGAGCATATATCCCCGAGGAGCATGACCAACAGATGTCAGAATAATACTGTACGGGTACTAAATTCAACCTGATTCAAATTTAAGTGGAACAATTACTGCCCTTTGTGCACTTATTCATGACCACAGTAATGTAGATGTGCTCTAAGACATAAAGAAGGAAAGCTATTTATTCATGATGGAAAATGTAAACATCTAGCAAAACGTTACTGTCATTTTTTGGTGTTAAAAGTTGGTTGTCTTAAACTAAAGCAAGTACACATACAGTATATGTAGAATGCCTTATATTCTAAGCACAACAAGGGTCATATAAATGTTTGTTGATATCAATGATAGCTGCCAATTTAGATGTTATTGCCTTGCTTATTACAGGATGAGGAATCTCTCATGCCTCCTTCACCCATAGCTGAGGAGGACGATTTGGTTCCTGCCATGGATAGTATATGCCTAGATGATAGGCACAGACAGAAGAAAACATCCCCTTTCCTAAAACCTTCTGATACAGTAGTCTTAGAGCTTGCCACACCTCCAACCAAAAGTAAGAGAGCTACATTTATCTTGCTCTCGTGTGTCATACATATTCTTGCAGTTATTAATGATTATACACTTGTGATTTCTGTTGATAATATCCCAAAGTATACCAAACATTTTCAGAATTTCCATTACAAAAATAACTGTGCATCCATAGTTATTATCCCTTTGAAACAGCGTTGCAGTGGGGGATATAGTAATGATACAGTTTGTGGGTGTGTGCATGCATGGGCGCATGTGTCTGTAACAAAAAACTTGTAAACAATCTAGAAGTCACAGTTTTGGCCCTCATGGGTTCCTATCTCTCATATAGCTTTCGTAAAAGGAGAAGTTCCCTACTGATTGTGGGATGAAAAGGTCAAAGGTTAATGTTAGTTTAGTGCTGTGGATTTTTGTGCAGTGCAAGGAGATGCCATGCTTGGCATTGTACATGTTAAATGCAGCAGTAAGCAACAGTGGCATCCTTTGAAATAAATCTCTCTTATTTCTAGTTTAAAGCTAATTTTCTGTATGCAATTATTTTTACAGATAAAGTGCAGAAGAATTTATCAGTGGCCAGAAAAAAGAATGTAGATTCAGATGAAGATTTGAGCCACTACAGATCTAAACCTACTGATAGACCCTCTAGTGCTAAAGACAGGGCTAAATCAGCAATAACATTACAATCAAGTAAGAATTGCTACATGTAGTTTAGTTACAAACTTAGGTTACAGTGCAGAGGTAGGGGTTTGAACTTCAGATTGTACCACTGTATGTGGAAAGTTTGTAAACTTTTGCTTCCTATGACTGAAAACCATTGAAAGGAATGCAGACTTCAATTAATAAAATAGAGATGCAACAATATACCGCGATATGATATATCGCGATACATGGGTCACGATATGATACACGTTACGATAGGGAACTCAAACGATACACAATCATATGCCAATGTTACTCATTATAAAATTATGTTGCAATTTCCATGATGAATAGAGATGTTTCATATTTAAAAAATTGTAAGAAAAAGACCAAATGGATATGTTTTCAGTATATTCTTTAAATTGTTATAATGTATCAATTTGTACCTCATTTCTAGTATGAATTGTAATGTGTATTTCTTTTTCTCCCAAAGCTCTTTTATACATGTAGAATCTTCATGAAATCGAACAGGTACATTTTAACCCTGATTACATGATAAGAAAATGTATCACGATATGTATCGTATCGCTGTTCATGTATCATGATATGTATCGTATCATGAGGAGCTGTATTGTTGCATCTCTATAATAAAACCAAACTAAATATGCTCTAAAGTAAAACAAAACAAAATATATTACAAATGAAAAATGCAAGTTTTACTACAGACAGGAAAGCCCAGCTGTGTACAAAATGCTAAATTAAATTATTAAAAGACAAAACTTACAACATATTTGTATGAATCATCAATGTATTATGATCATAGAATAAGGTGTATGATACATCTAATTTCTTCATAAGTTTATAATAGCTTCTTTTGATTCAGACACTCCAACTAAGAGCTCAAAACGTCCTTTATCAGCTAATCGTGTTTCTCAGAAGGACAAAATAGACACAGATGCAGAGGCTTCAGCTGTGTTAGCAGCCTTAAGGGCAGAAAACGAGAAAGCAGCAAAGAGAAGCTATGATATCAATAAATCTCAAGCACCTCAGGTAGAGTGTTTTCACAATAAGTAGTACTTTGAACAGCTTGAGTCATTGTAGAAATTATGCTTGACGTTTATTGTGTCAAAAATTCTTTTCTCTGAAAATCATACAGCTTGTTGTTCAGTCATTATGTTAAAGTTTCACAGATTTTAGTTGGAAGTGTATTAAATACATTTTTTTGTATTTTATTGTGATATCATAAATTATACAATTATTGATTTGAAACTATGAGGAAATCTCATTAGATTTTACGATAAAAGATAAATTTTTATTACTTGATGCTAATACTTACATAATTTTTCTTCTAATTTATGTATTATATAGAATACCTCTGGTGGTAAAACTTCCATGGCTTCCTCAAATAAAGCAGTAACTGCACCGAAGAAATCTAGTGGTTCAACCAGGAGTTCCATGGCTTCTCCAAGGAATTCTATAGAAAAAAGACCACCCATAAAACCAGAAACCAAAATATCATCCAATAGCAATGTCTCCTCTTCCAATGCTGATGTAGATAAGAGTTTTCTCTCGGATGATCGTCTGTCTGACGTCATGAAAAAGGTCATGATGATGCAGCCTAAGTAAGTTTTAAGATCTTACCTGTGTAATATACAGCCTAAGTGAGTTTTATGGTCTTACTTGTTTGATGTACAGCCGAAGTAAGTTTTATGGTCTTACCTGTGTAATGTACAGCCGAAGTAAGTTTTATGGTCTTACCTGTGTAATGTACAGCCTAAGTAAGTTTTAAGGTCTTAACTGTGTAATGTACAGCAAATACATCATTTGCCCTTCTCTTCAAACTTTCAAGTTGATTTAGTAGTTTATCATGATGATGGAGTATGTTTATTATCGGCATAAAGTGTAGTATTCAAACCTCCATACTGAATTGTTATTGTTATTAATTGGTCAACTCTTCCTTTATATGTGCATTATGAATTTGTCAGTCCCAAATTCATGTTGTTCCAATTTTGGTACATGTTCTCTATTGCTGGGTTACGATAATGAATATATCTTTATTTGAAATGTTTCTGTATAAAGCATGTATTATAATGTCACTTAAGTACTGAATTAGAATATATGTATTATAGAGGTCACTTAAGTACTGAATTGGAGTATATTTATCAAAACAATAGGATTTTCAGGGCTAAAAGTAGATTTTTAGCACTAATTCAGGATTTTGGGTTTGAGTCTAAATACCAAAATATTCTACTGGCTATGACTTGACAAAAAATGAGCAATATATCTTTGAAAATGCAAAGAAATATATGGTACACATTGTAAGACTTTAGAGTACCCCAGATTAGATTCAAATCTAATTGTAAACTTAACCCAGTTGTGATGTTGCAGAAAAAGTAAATTTATTTTATTACCAGCATATTATGAAGTATTTCTATATAATCCAATATTTTCACGTCTTCATCGTAAATATATATTCATACCAAAGGCAACAGAAAAGATTAATGAAGATGTTGGGAAACATAGAAGACTCTACTTTGCCTGAATCTGAAGGTGATACAGAATTAATTCCCAAAACTCCTCCCTCAAAACCTGTCAAGGCTACTGTACCTATAAACAAAATGGTCAACAAATCAAATAAGGTATGTTTTGAATTCTATAAATCATTAAATAAAAGGATTTATAGCATTTTAATTGGATGTGATTCATTAGGTGACACAAGGGAATTTGTTTTCAGGAAAAATTCACAAAAGATTTAAAATCATAAATTCATTCTAGAAATAGGATTATGAAGCATTTAGTTCTTTTCCTCTGAAAAATAGTCAACACAATGACATTTTTCTGTTATTTTTCTATGCATGGCTGCAACTTAACAAGAACTGATAAAAGATAATGTGCACTTTTTAATCTGCACCATTTTGTATGTAACTGTTGCTGTAATGCTACTTGTGAGGTAGGTTTGTAGCAACAATAATAGGGCCAAATAAAATTAAAATGTTTTAGTTTCTCAGGCATTTTTTATCAAAAATGATGAGGCAGGGAGGCCTTTTTTTTCTTAGATCATCAATTTTTTAACCAATCTAATTGAATTCAGACCTACACGCGCTCCTGTTTTTCTGATATGTCGAGACATAGGTGACATATCAGAAAAACAGGAGCACGAGTAGGTCTAATTTCAATTAGATTTTTTTTTAACATACATTTTTTACTTTTCGGATAAATACCTATTCCTGATTATTGAATCGACCAACAACAATGCTTAGGTGAAGTTGGCTTAGATCACATCCTTCACTATAACTCCTGCTTATCGTCCATCAGAGGTTTGTTGTTGCCCAAAACATAATCCGTACAGAGATAACATTCATTTTTGGTACCCTTTTATATGCTTAAACATCAATATCAGTTGAACACATTAAAGAAAATCCAATCTGCAAACAAGGGAAAAAAAAAAGATGCAGGAAATCCAGAAACCACATAAAAAATTCTTTTGCGGTGCCAATAATAGTGATGTAGCGGTGCCTGAAAAAGTAAATTTTAAAGCTATTTGGTCCTAAGCAAATCTTAAGTTTATGTATTGCAAATCTTAAGACTAAAAAGCTATCTTAAGACTAAAAAGCTTGGAGTAGGTTAGGTCTAGAAGTACAACTTGTTTACCATAACTACATGTATTTAAGACATATTTAGTCATTTATCACCAGACAAAATGCCGTTATGCATATCAACTGTATGAGCACCCTATCTGTAGGAATTAAACTGCCACTGAATTGATCCAAGGTCTTAATTCTTAGAAAGGCAATGCTGCAAATTTTTGTAAGACTTTTATACCTATACAAATTTTTCTTGTTTATAATGCAGGATTGGAGAAATTTGCAATTCAGTTAAGCAACTAGTTTAATATTTAAGAGAGAGAAAATGGTTTGGTGTAGCAGTATGCAAATAAATGGGATTAATTGTAATATTTGATTTACAATTCTGGAAATAGAATGTAAACAAACGCTTTATAGTTTTATGTCCCAGGAAGAAATAAAAGGTCTTTTGAAATGGTGATTTTGGGTAATGTAAAGAGATAAGACTTAATCATTGCAGTAAACTATTTTTTATTAATTCTTACCTAGTCTGTGAGCGTTATATCTTCTGACAATGTTAATGCTTAAATTTCTTTTCGATCCTTCTCTAGTCTCCTTTGAGGCCTTCACAAGAAGATTTTGATAATATAGAAGTCAATATTGAACTTTTATCGAACTGGGGCCACCCAGAGTTAATTGGATTAACGGAGTTACAGTTCTTTGATGAAAAGCGACAGCTGATTAAAGTGAAGCCTGAGAATGTTTCTGTGCATGGATGCAAGGTTGTAACTGGAAATCTCGATGCGCTATTTAATAATAAAACCAAGGTAAGATAAGCTGTAGTAAAGGTTATTGAGTTCAATAGTGAACTAATCTACATGTAGCAAAGAATATTAAAAAGAATGTTTGAAGTCATCACATTTAGAAAAACTTATTTACGTTTTGGATAACTGTTTCAAAACTTTGTTTTACAAAATAAGTTTGGTTAGACCCATTTCCATTTAAATCTGTCGTAGTCTTAGATATGTGAGTTGTTCAGGGCAATTTTAAGTTCCCCTCCAGCTAGAAATGATCTTAAGTTACATCTAGAATTCTTAGCCAGGATGAATATAATTTTTACAATTTTGTTGAATGTTAGATTTCATGCTTTTTGAATCTGTTAAATTTCATGCTCTTTGAATCTGATCATAGCTTGAAGAAAAATGGTATAAATCCCTTGCCACTGAAGAACCCTAATAAATAAATAAAGTAAAACTTATAGTCTCTTTAAAAAACTTCAAGTTGTTTAAAATTTTCGTCAGAATTTCAGTAGAGGCATTTTATTTCAAAAATTTCTAGTATTATGAAGTATATAACTCTTCATTCTGATTAAACCCATATCTTTATTCCGCTTCTCTATTTGTCCCATTGCTGCTAAAGATCTGGCGAAACCCCATAACGGGTCATGTTCTAGTGAACTGTGATTACGTTTCAGTCACCAAAACCGTTATTTCCCATAGCCAATCAATGACTCGGCTAGGCATGTGATGGTGACACATAATATAACAAACACTATTCAAAAACTACCTTGTGGGTCACTCACACTGGGGATGTTAATTTCATTCCTAGGAATTTGTAGCCAATCCACTGATTGGCTGAAAATCAGAGTTCACCAGAACATGATCCCTTACGGGGTTTCGCCCGATCTTTATCCCCAATGGGACAAATAGAGAAGGGGAATAAAGATATGGTTTTAATCAGATTGATAACTCTTATGATATGTACTTTACAAACAAAACATCCCATAACTCTCTATATTTCTGTTTATAGACCAATAAAGAAAGGAATATGTGGTGTTGTTACTACCGACCTGGAAAACCTGTAGAGATGTGTTTATCCATACCATCATCGGCAAGAGGGATGGAAATCAATAGAATTAAAATCTGGAACTTCAACAAAAGTCTGACTGTATGTATTGAGTAATTTATAGTTTGTTCTGACTTCAATTTGCCTGTAGAAATGTATTTCACACTGTTAATGAGGTTCAGCAGAATTAGTCTAGTGGTCAAGTTCTTAGCTTACATTGCTGACAATCTGGGTGTAATTCTCTATTTGCGACCATATGTTTCAGAGGCTGATACTCTTCTGCCTCCATGTCCCAAATTGACTGAAAACTTTTTGAAAGCAGTATAAAACTCCAGTCCACCAACCAACTAAATCTTATTAAAATTACACTGTCAGTCTGCTCCCATTTATTTTCCTTGTGGCTGGAATGAGGCAAATAAACAGGAGCGAATTGAGGGTATGGGGTGACCAGGCTATCCCCTTCTCCACATTTTGGACTAATCATGGACCAATTTTTGGTCGGAATTGCGTAGCAATTCCAGACCCTAGTCGTTACAAAATGCTGTGGTGAACGCGTGGAACGCAGAAATACCTCCTCGTGTATAAATAGTGCGTCGATATTTAGAAAAAGCGTGATTAGATTTACTTTTAGTACTTATAGTTCATATTGTACGAGTCAATACAAGATAAGTTTGATCAGATGAGAAAATAGATGTGCCGTTATTCCATCGATTTAGATGAGTTATATTCATGCGCTGGAGGACATGAGGTCTTTCCGAATACTCGACGGAAAGTCCCGAAAAAGTACAATTGACATTATTGTGTAGCTGTGCCGTAATTTAAGAAGTACACTACTAGTCCGTACTGGTATCCGTTGTATTATATTTAATAAAAGCTTGAGAATATCGCTTCTTTTTATAGCAGTGGAATTCAAAGTACTCTACAATCTTCTCGTCACAACGATAAACAAACGTCTTGGTAGTTGTTGCAGTGTAATGCTACTAGAAATAGCCAGTTATTTATAGATCTATATGTGTAGACGTGGTTTTCCCCAAATGTACATGTACAGCGGGAGACTGTCCAGATTGCTAATTTCACACTACTGTCAAGATCAAAAGTGATAAGAGAGAATGAGATAACTATATAGTGCAAGACGGAGACGTACAGGTGTGTACAGGGCGGAGCCGTTGTTTATATGAAAACGAGCACCTGTGCGCAGACCGTGTTTTTGTCAATACTGATCCTAAACATGACCCGCTTGGTGTGTGATCTCTTGGTGGATCACGACTTTATTACCTTTGATGTACTTGACCATGCAATTCCGACCTTGAGGACTTTCAAGTCCTTTCATTTTTATTATGTTACAAATTGAAACAAAATTAAGTGTTTAAAGTATTAGCATTGATACTAGTCTTCTGAAAGTTTTTATTTGTCTGTCTCTCACTCCAGTATTTTTTATAAACAGAAAAGAAATGATAAAATTTGATTTGAGTCATTTATATAAACAACATGTACCCAGTAAGAGAATTATTTAAAATGAGTTTGGAGTCTGTGCTGCAGTACATTCCAGATTTTAGATTTTTTTGTCATTTGTGAAATAGATGATGTTTAAATCTACGTGTATAAATAGTTGTCATCTTATTTGAATTTTGAATTGTACCTATAAAATATGTCAGAGGTTTTTGTATTTTTATTGTATTTTCTTCATTTTGCAGGAGTTAGATATTGGTGTGAAACATGCAAGGATATTCATAGGTGGAGAACTCATATTTGATGGAGTTGTTGAGAAAGGTTGTGGAAACCAAGTTTTTGACTATGGTTTTATTGTGTATGTAAAAGACGAAGACAAGAATTCTCCCCGAGACGATATCAACTCTAGTCCCCATAGTGTGTCGCCCGTTATTCACGTCAGATCTCCACGTGTAGAAAAAACTTCTACAAAGCACAATGTTCGATCACCATCACCCTCCACCCGACCTGCTAGTGGCTCGTCACATTCTTCCAACGAATCATCTAATGTGCCATACAATGGAGATAAACCTAAAGTCAGAAGTGAAACTCGGACAATGAATCATAATGAAAGGAACCTACCCAGACCTATTGTTCTATCAGACAGGTCAGGGTCAGAGCCAGAGGAAGGTCATATTAGAGGTAAGTCAGTTCTCTTTTATATCTTTGTTCAGTTTTATTGACTGGATTGCAAAGCAGTTCCAGTCTATGAATTGGTGAAATCCGTCTGTCCTTCCCTCCGTCTGTCCGCACGGCGTCAACATTTTGCATTTAGCATTTAGCATTTGCGTTTAGCTTGGTTTCTTTCATACCCTAAAGGGTACTTATTTCAAAGTTGGTAGGTTTGTAGATACTTGAATGTTCTGTCCAACCAATACAAAAATTTAGTGACCTTGACCTTGACTTTATGCTTCAGTGAACACACTGTTTTTTGCCTTTAGGGTGACCACTTGCATACATGTATTGTTAATGTTAATGCAAAGCAATTCCGGTCTATAAATTGGCAAAATCTGCCGTCCGTCTGTCTGTCCATCCGTCCGTCCGGCATCAACATTTTGCGTTTAGCATTTGCAATCCAGTCATACCGTCCTTGACGGTTTCTTGTTCCATTAAATTTAACAAGGTATATTTTAGTCAATCTACAATCAGTAATGATAGATGGTGTTACAAGATAAAATGAATACTCATTAAAATGGAAAAGTAAGTCCATAGATTCTCTTTCAGCTTGCCATTCATCCTATAATTTTGAATGTGGCCAGAATCTGGTTTGAGGTATAGATATGCAACATATGTACATTTATGACCAGCGCCCCTTTTCAGAGAGTGTTACAGTTTTGCACCTGTTAGATTATTGACTGTCCTTAGTGAAGTGTGTTGCAACAAGTCAGGCATTTGAAACCTGCACTAGAGCTTGTTTTTATACATTTGTGAATGATTGATTGATTGATGGATTGAATATTGTTTTACGTCACTTCACGATTATTTCACGTATATGGTGACGGCATCTGCCTGATGCGGGGCATACAAATTTAGACCTTTGGAACGGACCCACCCGAAGCAGTGAGGAATCTTTTACGTGCCATGCCTACCGTGACACGGGACCCCGGTTTTTACTGTCTCATCCGAAAGACAGAACACTGGTTTGCCTAGGGCAGGAGTCGAACCCGGGACCTCTCGACCACGAGCCGAGCACCTTATCCACTAGGCCACACCGGCTTACATATGTACATGTTTGTAAATGAGATGTGTATTTGTTGATATTGGTTTTATATTTAAGAGTTGTTCTTTGTGTGCTTATTCATGAATACCAGTTGTCAATATCATGAGTATTGGAAAATAAGCTGAAGTTCTGCTGAATCATGACTACATGTATGCTGATGCATTGGTATTTCACAAACACGACTGCAAAGTTTTGCACTGAAATTTAAATTTGCTAAAATAATTACACATACATGTACATGTACAGTGTTCACAAGCAGCTCCTTCTCTCACTACTTATATCAGTCTTTTGATCTATACATAAGTTTTAGATAAGTTCTTTCTTTTCACATAATAAATAGATAATCTGCTTATTAAACACCTTTAACTTTCTAACGTTTTAAAATTGGGTCATGATTTAAAGCTAATAATCTTGCAGAGTTAAGCGAGTTCTGATATATGAATTATTTACGAAAATGATTTACATGTACATTGTACAGACCGGTTTCCTCTTCAAGCAATGATATATTGCAGTAAGGTGTTAAGTTGGGTGTACCTTTAAGAGTCGATCACTTCTTTATTGCCACAGTCTTTGTAGTTAAATTTGAGAGTGTATACATTTCATGACTTTGAACACATTACAACGAGAGCAGGTTTAATTCAAGTCAGTTAAAGTAAATCCAATTTACGTAGAGCATGTACTAGAACTAAAAGTTTTGTCGAGCACGACTTCAGCTGAATTTAAATATTGGCCGTACTTTTCAGAATAAAAAAAAGGGGGGGGGGGATTTAAAGTAATTTAAAGTCCTAATTTATATTTCTGCTGGTGATTTTGGTTTCCATTTAATGGAATTATATAATTAAACATTAAGACCCATGGCAATTAAAGCTATACATTTAATATTCTTTAATGCTTTTTCGACACGCTCGGTATTACATGTATGTCATGTTTATTGATCAGTTTGATGTCGGTCATTATTTACTGCTGCTTCTCGGATTCTCTCGGAGGAGGAAGCCATAGAGCCTTAAATAAACCACTAGTAACTACCGTAAAATTATTGGTAGGCTTGTGCAGTCTTACATTCGAACTCGGACTTTCAAGAAATGTGAGAGCGCATGGAGTTTTAAGAAACTGCAAAACAGTACAGGATTCTGCATTACACGTGGAATGTTTACATACTTTATTCGTTTCTAGCAGTATTGAGCTATATTTCATTAGGAAATGTTCCACTATAAATTCGTGCAAGCATTTCGGGAGAATGGTCGCCCGTATTATACCTTATTACACAGTAACCTACTTGTAAGATTGCAAGATCTTTTAAAAAAACCTTTGAAAATAGTTGTTGTTAAACAGAAAGAAATGGGAAACTCGAAGAATGAGAGATGTATTATATTACTGAAGAATTAAAGAACAAATATTGAAATTAGATAAAAAAAAAAACCCCAACAAAATGAGAGATAGACACCCCGTGTTGCAGGTGGATTGTCCTCATTCTACGATATTTTGCAAATGTTGCCAACTTTCTAATGAGTGTTAAGATACACATGTAGATGAGGTATACTGGCATGAAGTGTTATGTTATTATTGTTGATCTAAAAACACTGAAACAGAAAAGGCGATTATCATGAGTGCTTTATGTTAATGATTGTATTAATGCCTACATTGAATTTAGCACGGAGGGTCGCGTTAATGCGGTAAAACACTTTTGGCACATAGTCAGTATCTATAGAAATTCAAACAATGTAGATGTAGAATATTTGTTACACGTCTGTATAAACAAGAGAATTATTTGTTTTAACGAAAGACAAGTTCACCTCGCTCGTTCTTATTCACTTATGACGAACGAGAGATTTTAAATATAACTGTTATTTAAATAAATTTGACGTAGATGAACTGGAAAGGTTTGACGAATCTGCATACACTTTAACTTCACATACATAGATTTAACGGACTTAACAGAAGTATTGGTGTGGACATATTCCTAGCGAAGGATAGAAAATTTGTGAAATTCTAGAAATGCTTTCTTTGGAGAATATCACGGCTGTGCTTTTCGTATTTATATGTGGTTGTGAAGTCGTGACAGATCGATAAAACCGTGGTTACTATACAGGTAAACACATGGAGGTAAAAACACACAACATGTGTAGGGATTTAAAACCTGTGCTTAGGGACGACTGATTATGGAAGTGAAATAAACACTGTCACCACCCGTGTTACATACTGGTCAACATGTCTGTAGGAGCCGGTGGTTCCCCGAGGGTCCACTTGCCGTATCTGGCCAATCGTAATGTCAACCGAGGTCATAACGTACGCCGGTATGGGAAAGACCTGTTCAAGCCCAGCATAGATAATCAAATGGCCCAAGACTATTACCAAGCAAGACAGATGGCGCAACAGTACTCTGGGCTTAACACTTATAGGAGAGAGGGTGTATTGTCTACATGGAAAAACGAGGATAATCTCCCATCGATACATAGACCACAACCGACTCTAGATTCTCCAAGGAAAAGAAAGACATGGGGCACAACTCAAGGAGTGATCCGAAGAAGTGTGCCGGATGAAGAAGAGACCCCTAGAAAAAGGGCAAGTTGGGTCGACTCTAAACAAGAGGATATGGGCCCGAGACTTTATGACCCTCAAAGGTCAAAACTGAGGGGAATTCCCATGCCAGACCTAGCAAATTTTGGATATGATGATGAGAATATGCATACTAGTACTGAGTCTTTGCGTAGTAGTCCAAGAAAACAATGGTCTAAACCGAAAAAAGTGTCGGAAGTCAAAATCCAGGAAGAAAGTCCAAATTTTGGCAATTTACCCGCGATTCACCATGATAGGAACTTTCCCTCAACCCTCGCAAATCAGTCACCACAGTTTGGTGGTGACTTTATGCCAACAAATAATTTGGTCAGTGCGTATAATAACTACAAATACCGCAATGCCAAACCCTCAGTGCCAAATTCTACCAGTGTTACAGAGTCACAGTTTGGTATGACGAGAACCCCAGAGGACAAAGCAGTTGTGTATGAACCCAATGTGTTCGGGAATTCGTATCAGAATACAATATATCCTAGTCACTATGGTAGTAACAATCGTGCCACACCCAAGTCCAAAACGCGTCCCATAGCGCCAAATAAGTCTCTGAAAACGAATAGAAACGTTACCTCTGCCACTTCACAAAATCCTACGAAAGACCTGGTAAGAAGTTACTCTGAAATTCCGAAGGGAATTAAGTCCACTAAAAGTGCTCCAGTAGATAATCGATTACCATCAAATAAGGAAGAACATGGATCGTCAAAGTATTCCAGACCAGCCAAATATACCCACACAATAGACGATCCGAAAGTCGTCAAATCGGACGACTTCAGACCTGCTAAGTACACGTACACTAAAGAGGAGGATGGCAGTGATGATGCTAGGCCTGCTAAATATACATACACTCTCTCTAGTCCTCCGGCGAAGGGCAGACTTGTCACATTTAAAGATGATGTAGGAATAAGTGAAAAATCCAAAGGAAAAGGCTCTGGTCAACAAACTCAAAAACAAAATGGCATATTAAAAGCCGTAAATAAAGCCACGGCTGTAACAGGGGCGGAGTTTAGGTCTTCCTCTGAAAACAATATCAGTAGTCTGTCGAATAGTAGAAGGCATTGGTCTCCTCCTATGGAGGAATATAACGATCCAAGAAAATTCTGGGTGGATTTTAATACAAAACCAGGTATTTCAATGCAGAGTTACTACTTTATAGTTTGAGCTCAACTAAACTATGCCATGAAACGAGGGTATTATATACAGTTTCTATGATTCGCAGAGTTTGGAGGACGTAGTGTTTGTTCGTTTGTTCCGCTTCCCCTTCTGATCTTGCCCTTGGTGTAAGTCAGTCACTTTGTGATAGATCTTGACCAGACTTCGCAAAAATATTCCTCAGAACCCAACGGTTTGTCTTGATCTTAATCTAAGGTCAAGTGACCCATTTCAAGGTCGCTACAGAGACATTGTTTTGAAACTTCATAAGACTGAAAGAATGGAGTATTTATCGTGTTATGAATTTCTGTTTAAGGTTGGTGTTTATCTGACCACGAACATTTTCTATATTCTTTCCCATTACACAAGGTTCTGATAGGAAATAAGGAAATAAAGATTTCTGTTTGAAAGAGGGAAATTTTATAGACTATTCTCTCGTCTGCTACAAACTTCCAATGCAAAAAAAAAAAAATCCATTAAGTTTTGGGGTTTTCTTTTTCTTTTGAAAAGTTTTTTTCTTGTCGCATATAATACAAGCATATATCTACTGGTAGTGGACCAGTTACCGGCTAAGACCAGTTACCAGCTACTGCGTTATTTCGGCTTTTGAAACTTGAATTTATGAGATTTTTCACGAGATTATCTACAATAAATAGGATATTTAATATTACATATGGAAATTTCGTCAATTCACGTTTTGATTACCCTTAATAACGTAGCAGCCGGTAACTGGTCTTAGCCAGGGACTGGTCCTTGGCCAGTATATGGCCAGTATATATATATATATGTGTGTGTGTGTGTGTGTGTGTGTGTGTGTGTGTGTGTGTGTGAGGTCAATCTAGCAAAAATATAACAAAAAATGGGGGGGGGGGGGCGCACCTGCGAAGTGCATATCTCCACATGTTTCACATATACAATGGACTCACATAAGGCACAGAGGCCCACATATACCGTGTCTCTTGTCCACAGTTAACACTTTCTCGTGCCAAGGACAGATAGAGGCAGATGATGATAAATCACCCTAAGAGTAAGATTCTTTCTGTTTGCAGGAACCGAACTCAGAATCCAGTACATTGCCACTGGACAAACTAACCATGACGTAAAATGGCTAAATTGAAGAATTGTATTTACAATTCGTACATATTTTAAGTTTTACTTTTGAGCGTTGTTTTATTTGTTTAAAGCATTAGCAAATCTCAGCAGATGTACCCAGTCTCTTATACATAAGGCGCTACGCTACTTTCCGCTTTCCCCTTCTATTATCGACTCGAGATTTTTGTGAAACTGGAAGAAATCCCATTGAATGGTATAATAGATTTTAAACATCAATTAACCTTTAAATGAAAAAGCTTTTACATTTGGTACACCATGAAAATCACTTATGCCATTAAATGGGATTTTTCCAGTCTTACAAGAATCTTGTAAGAACAGTTTCGAGCGATAACAGAGGGGGTAAAGCAGAGAGTACCAAAGCGCCATCTGTACGAGAGATTGCAAATGTACCCTCGTTTTTCCAAAGGACAGAAATGTACTTGCGTGTCAGATTTATTGATACGTCTGGTATGAAAGAAGGATTTCCAACATAGCGTTTCCTCGTTACGAACCTTTTCATACTATACATTACGCTGGGCATTGATTCCGAATTCCATCTTATCTCGACTAATCATGTCAATCGATACTGTTTATTGAATAATGTTTACATGTTGTGCATGCAATGTCGCCTTTTTATTTTTATTTTTGTCTTTAATTGCCATATGGATTGATTGCTATTGACCCTAGTTATTTTCTCGACAAGGTATCATCAACATGGTTGGAACGCCGCCATGCTTGCGATGACTTTATGGACATATCTGACAATGGGAACAAATACTTCACTTAAAATATGTCTAATGCCCTAGCATTACTTATACCTGAAACTTTAAATAGCAAGGTCTCGCTTGTGTTTGTACGAAGTTTTAGAAAATGTGTTTAAAAATTTGGAAATGTCAACACTATAGATTCGTTTGTGTGTGGAAAGACTTATATTTTCTCAGTATTGCGGATGTGTATTGCTGAAGAAATATGTATTGATAGGAATGCATTAGGAATATACACGTCAAGTCGGCATCTCGCTTAATGCAGCATGGCATCGATAAAGCTACCGGGAATATATACCCGTATTCTCAAAGGTACTCGTATTCAGTGAAACAGTCTAAGGTGTGTTAGTAATCGATTGACAAGTCTCTCGTGAGATCAGGGTCGCTTTATATTGATGCTGGTACGTGTGCGAAAGCATCGGGCTTCTGGCATTTTTCTAAGGGTCCAGTAGATTGGATGGTCAACATCGTATTTGTGCCGTTTACAAGCTTGTGCAGATTTTTTCTGGCTGGTATTTTGTACAAGAATATATCCAATATGCAGTATGTCTGTATATTTTAGTAGGACGTTTTCAAGAAAATAAATTTTGGTCTTAAAACGTTGCTTACGCTGCTTTTTTAAAGTGTCATACTTGGTGGTTATTTGCCAAAGGGCAAATTTGCCTTCTTTGGCTCAAATGTCATTAAATACACAGTATACTTAGAGAGAAATCTACATACACCGAATCATTTTACGATCTTGTGTGAACCCGGCATGCGGTACGCAGTAATATATTTCTACTGCATATAGTTTTAATCATTGTACAAATAAATACAAGATAATTATTTATTCCACCAACTTTTTTTTGTCTTCTAGATGACACCAAACATGCGAAGAAACCGAAAGGGTCCCGTACTCCACGGAAATCTAAACGTATGGCGGCGAAACTGGACGGGCATTCTTCAACGGAAACGGACAACTCTAAGTCCTGTACCGAAAGGTAATTTTTTTACATTGTATATGTATCTTTAAATCTTATGGTGATGCAGCTTAGCTAGACGGAAAGGCTGGTGTCAGTTGGAATCAAAGGCACATTTTCTTACGTATCTTGTTATTTCTTTTTTGTTGAATTTTGTTACAGATATTAACGAGTATTTTATCAGTAATCAGAAATCTTTTTTGGTCATTATTGCATGCTTTTAAAGAATCTATATATCCTATACCATGCGGGCTATTCGTCGACTGCTTCTTTTGTTGAATACAGTACACATTTTGTATGGTGGCTGATCGAAGGCTTTGTTACATAAATATTGGCTTTTCTGAATTGAATGTTTGCAATGCACTTTTCACCCCAATAATTCATGTCTAGAAATGATCAACAATACCTCCACCCCGTTAATATTGCCCTAGATTTTCAATTAATTTCTCGATCTCTCTCCCTTGGGATTCGGTTTTAATTTTCTTTATTGACCCATTAATGGGGAATGAATTTTGAATGAGGTGGACGGTGATATATAATTCATTGGAAAATGTAGCCAACACTTCTTTACCTTATTACTTGGTGCCTGTGTATGTTGGTGAAATTTCTTGGTGGATTAATCTTAATTAACATCTTGTGCAGTTACTCATATCTTGAACATCAAAAGTTACTGATAATTAATTTATCCATACTTTTGTGTATATTAGTTTATTTCATTCATAAATCAGGTACTGGTTTCCCCATGAGGAAAATCAATATAGTATTTGAAGAGGCCTTCATAATATGTCTGTGGAATAAACATGTTTACGACTTTAATAAGATGGGTATATATGCCTAGAGGAATACTCATTATACTGCTCACCAGGCGTGTGTTGCCATACTAGGGAATTTCTACAAAATGAAAAGTTTATTATTTTTTTGGAATTTAGAATAAAAAACCCCAGATTTTCAATAAATGTATGAATAATGGAGAAAAAATTCAAGAGTCGATATAACAGAAAACGCTTTGCTTCTCGTAGTGCTGATCAACAACGGCAATCGTTACCACAGCAACATAATTCTAAAGAGTCTTCCTCACGTGTTGAAACTGCCCAGGCTTCACCACAACCTGAAAGCAATGTGGAGGGACCCAAGGTAGATGAATCCATGCTGGGTACTCAAGAATCAGATGATATACCTATGATTCAGAAGCTAAAGGAAATGAATCAAAATACAAAGTGAGTAATATTCTGTTTTTTGATTTTAATTACGTTTAGTAGTACATTTGCATTAGGTTTTAACACTGTCTAACTTTACACATATAAGTGCATGTAGCATAAGATATTTTATTTAATTTTTGGTACAGTGTTGTATATAAAAACGATACAGAATAAATTTGCATTTCATGGAAAGTGAACAACATGTCCAAATGTGAGTCATTGAAACTTGGTTCATTCAAGGTCAGACTGTGAAATGCATACTTCAGCAGCTACACCTGGCCTAGTAATATTTTATGCTTCAATAATTTCACCCCAATGAGTTCACCCCTGCATTCATTTAGTGTGTTCTTAACTAACGTCAAGTGCCTGAATAGATAAACAAACCAAATTTCCATGATATCAATTTAATAAACCCCAAACTCAGGCCCCCCCCCCTCTCTCTCTCTCTCTCCAAAAACATAAAAATAACCAAACAAACTCAACTATGCCATACATGCTATATTTTCCGCACCTAACTTAGTATTTCTTGCTGCAGTGATTTTTGTTAACAAAGTAGTATAACAAACAGCATTATATATGAGATAAGTAGTGTTGTAAGAAGGAAAGGACACTGTAGGAGGGGGTTGATATTGTATCTTAGCCCTTAAGCCTGTTCCACTGACCCTTACTTTGCTCTGCTAGAATATTCCTCCATTATGTACCATTACTGTCCATCACATGAATAGCTTTCTATCATGCACCTCTGTCAGAAATACTTAGCGGTGAAATCTGATAATTTGAATGTCTTAGTACGGTAAGCTTTCGTTCAATTACATTTAAAATGGACTGCATGTATTAGACAATGCATGTGACTATTGTCAAGTCCCTTATGGTACATAAAAAAATTTGCATTTTGTGCTACAATACAATACACAATTTGTGACAATACAATCATTGTAATAGATTTTAGAGTGTGTGAGGATTTGTTTATACAATATCATTCCTTCTTCATTTCGATAAAATGTTGCCAGTTTTCAGTATTTTTTTTTTGCGCACATCATGGTAAATCATTCTATAAAACAACTTTATTTTTCTTTCATTTTCAGGGAACAAAAAAGGAAAAAAGATGTGCCAAAGTGGTTCAAACAGGATGATTTACCAGGTGAGGTGATGTAAGAAATATGTCAGGAGAAACATTTGTTAAGAAGTTTTGGGTAACTCAGTTTTGAAGAGAGTTGCTATAGCTACCAAACTTGCACCTTTGGCCCATCTTGGGATGCTTACTTTAGTGCGTGCATCAGATGATGCATCTGACCTAGATTTTCCACTTGAGTGATTCCATTAAGTAGTTTTGGGGTGATTCATTATTGAAGAAAGTAATAACGCTACAGTTACCAAACTTGCATCATAGGTTTATCTTGGGATGCTGATTATAGTGCATGCACCAGATGATGCATCTGACCTACATTTTTCCACTTGAGTGATTTCATTAAGTAGTTTTGGGATGATTCAATATTGAAGAAAGTAATAGCACTACAGTTACCAAACTTGCACTATAGATTTATTTTAGGATGATGATTTTAGTGCATGCATCATCTGACCTACATTTTCGGCAGTATGACCTCAGTTAAGCAGTTTCGGGTAATTCAGTATTGGAGAAATTATAGGTGCTACAGATACCAAATTTTTTTTACCTTGACCTACATTTACAATCTCAAGGTCACATTAAAAAAAAAATTTGTCCAGGCCTAACTTGAATACCCTTTGAGGTAAGAACTTGAAACTAGGAACATAGAAAGGTGACAGTGAGGAAAGGTACACGGCATAAAAAATTTTGACCTTAACCTACATTTGCAATCTCAAGGTGAATTAAAATAAAAATTATCCAGGCCATAATTTGAATACCCTTTGAGGTAAGAACTTGAAACTAGGAACATAGAAAGGTGACAGTGAGGCAAGGTGCACGGCATGTGTTTTCTGTTCAAAAAACAATCCCCACTAGTTTGTAATATTTTCATGTAAATTCTCTTATTTTAATGAAATTGGTTACAAAATCCGATATGATCTATTTTTTTTTTTATTTTAAAGGTCCATTTGAGAATCCTTTAGATAGTCAACCTAACTCGAAGCCTGACCAGAAAACTAGTAGTAGTCAAGGAAGACCTAGTAGTGCCAAGCGTCCAGGAAGTGAAAAAAGACAAAACACCACTGGTTCAGACAGACCAAATTCTATAAAGAAATCAGAGAAAAGTCCACTTCCTGCGAAAGATCACATGAAACAGTCCAGCCAAAAAGACATTGATATGCTGATAGATGAGGAGTTAGCCATGAACTGGCCAGAAAAGGGGTATGTAGGACATAAAGGATTTATTGTTTTACAGATATTCTGTTGATAAGAGTGCAGTGTCTGGGAAATGTTAACGTAATGATAACAGCTTTCTTACATGACCAGTATATCATTTTAACAGTACCTGCCCCTTCATGTCTGTCATCAACTCTATTCTTGGTCAAAACTTTTAAACTAATAGTGATAGAGACCTGGTATGTATAATTCACTTGTAAGGTTCTTTCACTTGAGATCAAAATTTATAAACTTGACTTGTACCCAAAAAACAGCTGGTGATGGAAGCTCATCTTTCTTTTCCTTACTTAGGTTTTCTTTCCATTTATATTCTTCATGTAAGAGTTTAGTGTCTGGGAACTGTTAATTTAATATATTTTCATATCATGAATACATCTACATGTCTTGTAATTTTAAAAGAAATTGAAATTATGATTCGAATATTTAATATGCAAATTTCCTTGCAGTGTACCTCACTTAAACACTGTGTTTGATGATGAGAAAACACAAAAGGCTAAACCAGAGACCTCCTCTACTCCGATGCAGAAAATTCAACAGAACAGGGCCAAGTGGAGAGAAGGTCAAAAGAAGAATTTAGAGGAGTCTTGGGGACAGTTGAACATGTTTGACCGACATCAGAAGGGCAGATTATCACTCGATCTTGACGGTATGTCTATTTATTACTAAATTCAAGCATCTTTATCATGTTTATTCTCTTTTCTGATGAATTGATTTTGAAGTAAAATTGTTTGCTGATTTTTTATGACAACGGAGTCAAAGATTTGGCACCATGTAGGTTTTGGCCTGTCAGTCTGTGGCGAAAAACTTTAACAATAAATTTCGACGTCAGTATGTTAACCATGACCTTTGACCTACATTTCAAAAACTTTAACATTTGGTATATCTTTTGAATGGTAAGTGATAGACCGGCTTTCATATTTTACATTTGTATTCCTTGTTTCTGTTTTCTTATCAAATTTTGTAATCGATAGTTTAAATGATACATAGATTAAAGAATAAATGGCATCCATTTAGTCAACAAAAGTAAATTATTCCAGTGCAGAGTATTTTGAAGGAGTTCAAATTTAAGATATATATAAAATGTATGTATCATCATTTGTATCATCATTTGTATGTATCATCATTTGTATGTATCATCATTTGTATCATCATTTGTATGTATCATTTGTATGTATCATCATTTGTATCATCATTTGTATGTATCATCATTTGTATGTATCATCATTTGTATGTATCATCATTCACAGATGATGCTTTAGATGAGTATCTCCAGCCTTCTAAGAAAGCAGTGCCTCAACCAAGTATCCAGGAAGAGGAAGTTGAGATGTCACAGAAGGATGCTTTAGCTGCTGTGGAGGAAGAGTATGTATTAAGGATGTATGATACACTCACATAAATAGATTGGTTGGTTGATTGGTGTTTTACATTGTTTTCCACAATTTTTCAGGTATATCATTACATGGAAGCTGGAGGTAACCAACCTCTTAAACATAGTGGCACAATCCAGGAATCAAACCCTGATTGTCGGTGCTGCAAGCCGAGCACTTAATGAGTACATTGAGCCTACCCCCGCACATAAATATATGCATCTTGATCTATTTCTCATCATTCATTAGGATGTCAGAGATTATAGCTTTTATGTTCTGGCACTTTGCAGGAAGTAAATTTGTTAAGTTTTGATTTAAATAACCTTTCAAAATGTGTCCTCTTTGACACATTCAATCTGTGCTAGAGTCCATAAATAATCTTTTAGATAATTATTCTATATATGTTTTTATGTTGATTTCATAATAATTTCTGTTGATGTTTCAGGCTTGATATGGATAACTTTTTGATCCCAGAGCTTCCTTATGGTAGAGAATTAGTTATAGATGTGCACACAACGTGGGGAGACCGACATTATGTTGGTATGACTGGCATTGAACTCTTCTCTAGTTCTGGAGATCCTGTGTCCATCACAAAGGTGAGAATGGCCCCAACTGTGATTGCAGTTATTGAATTTTCACACGCATTGTTATGATTATTGGAAGCTAATCCGGTCTTTGAATATGTGTTGTCCGTATGTCATCAACAATTTGCATTTAGTTTGATGTCTTGCATACCGTTAAAGATACTGATGTTAAACTTGGTGGGTTTGTAGACTGTCACAAAGTTTGTTGACTTTGATCTTGATTTCACACTTCAAAAAAAGATTGTGGAGGTGAGGTCTAAATGTTTGATGTTAGTTGTTTCTGTTTTGCATTCCTATGAGACTGCCTTTAACAGTTTTTCTTTACATTTACAAATGGTAGGGTAGTTTTACAGTTTCCCCTTTTCCTTTTTTTTTTCATTAGAAGATGTAAGTAACAGTACAGATAGTATGTAAAAAGAAGGAGTACTTAAGGAATCTTTTCGCCTTCTTAATCAAATCCTTGGATAAAAGTACATTTCACAAAATATGTTTCAATACTTAGACTTTAGTGATGCAAAATTAATATATTGATTTGTTGAGGAGCTTCATTTATTGGTAGCGATTACCCCATAATATCTTATTACCCATATAACTTGAAATTGTGAATATATTTTACTAGATACATGCCAATCCATTGGATATTAACATTCTGCCAGATTACGAGAAAGATCCTCGAGTTATTAGCAATCTAATAGATGGAGTTAACAGAACAAGAGATGATGTACATATGTGGTTAGCTCCCTTTACTCCTAATGGCCATCACTATATCTACCTGACATTTGAAAAAGCCTGTAAAATCTCACTAATGAGAATTTGGGTAAGTGTGCAATATTAATATGTGTATAAAACTTAGAGACAGGAAGATAAAAAATAACTCTGCACCTATTTTCTGAAGTTATAAAAAAAAGTAAGTCAGCAATTTAATATTTTAAAAGCTTTAATGTAAATATTGCAATAATTTATGACTAATTTCTGTATTCATTAAATTTTCTATTTCATTCAGAACTATAACAAGTCCAGAATTCACTCTTATCGTGGTGCTAAGGATGTTGTGATCACCCTTGATGGGACAGAAATTTTTAAAGGAGAAATTGCCAGAGCCTGTGGTGGAATTGAGGGTGGCACAGAAGCATTTGGAGATGTATGTCTCTCAACACCATTTATTGTATATTTTGTATATTCAAAGTGTTTATTACAATAAGTATAACATTTTTATTTATCAGAACTTGTATTGTTACAAATATTAATCTATTTATTATTCTATGAATTATAAGACTGGCTAATAGTCTTTTTTTCAAAACTGAATAGAGGCATCAAATTTATATGAAATTACTTCCATTCATTTAATATCGTTTTTTCTTTTCAATATTCTTTTACAGACAATATTGTTTACAACTGACGAACAGATATTAGAGGCTGTATCAAAGAATGACGATGCATATGAAGGTGACTTGTTCAGTGATGATGAACCAGATGATGTACCATTTGAACGACCTAGAACAGCTGATCAGGGTAGTGACGATGTAAGTTGCACAGACTGATCCTGAGTATTAGATATTTATATGTTTAATTCCTATCATTATCAGTTAAAAAACAATTTACATTTACTGCATGTGTAACTATTTCATTTAAAGGAGAGACCATTCACTAGAGCAGCTGGTAATTTGAAAAAAGCCTCAAAAGATTCCTCAACAATACCACCTCGTCCAGCAACCAGTATGGTAACGGAAGGAGATGTCATTGTGTTCAAAGGAAAACGTAAGCTTCTCATTCAATCCAGATTTTTTTTTTTTTGTGGACACTAAATTCAGTCTTATCTTCCATACATATCTACTGCAAGCCATGCAAACCTCAAATATTAAATCTCTGCATTTCATTTGCAATTATAAAATATTCAGATTTCAAATATTCCAGGTTTAGAATTGAATTTCACGGCAACTTGGGGTGATTTGCACTATCTTGGATTAACTGGTCTAGAGGTGGTCGGCAAAGACGGAGAAGCTCTTTCATTGAGTCTTGGCATGATAACAGCCACACCCAGAGATCTACACCATCTCGCTGGCCATGAGTTGGACGATAGAACCCTCGACAAGTAAGTATAATCAGTCTACAATGATACTTAGTACAAAATGTACTGTATCTTTCTGCTATTTACATGTATAAATGTATTTCAATCCATCACCATTAATATGATAGCAGACATATATCACATGGACTCAATCCATTGCCTTAGGCACCAAACGAATTTGTAAGTTGGTAATTTATTTTCTCTAAATATTCTGCTGTTTATCGATATTTTTGGCATGAGGAATTTCCTATCCAAGGTATGTTTATGTTGATATATTATCATTATGGAAAAGGGTTTTTGTACCTCTAAAACTGAGTCAGAAATAAGAAATAACTTGAGATGTAAAGATGATGGAGAAATTCAAACCAAAAGTCCAAAAATCATGAAACCAGAGGACATACAAAATCAGTGAAAATGAAAACCAAGTTGAAAAAAAAAATATGTCTACTTGAAGAGCATATATGAACCCCTATGATGGAGTGAGATCAGGTGCCCGGGGAGAGTGAGCATCTTGAGATACTTGTGCTTTATGATAAGTTCTGATGTAAGGTGATATCTTGAATAGCACTGTAATTCTTTTCAGTCTTTAAGATATTTGAGATGTATTTTTTTGCTTTACTAGGATTCAGTATGAAACTCTTAATGTCAGAGTTAAGAAGCAAAATAAAATTATATGATATATTACTTTAGTATGCAGAAATATATTGTATATTGTGTACGGTGAGTTACATTTTATCACCATATGTATATATATATCATATGAACTCAATATTTATAAATTCTATAGTGTTATCCCAACACTTCCTTATCTCTTTTCAGAGTTATAGATGGCACTAATGTAACAATGTCTGACGAACACATGTGGCTGATACCATTCCATGAGGGGCACAATCATACGTTTGTCATCGATTTTCCTGAGATTGAACTTATGGCTGGGCTTCGGTTATGGAATTATAACAAGAGTGCTGAAGATACTTATCGAGGGGTGAGAATAACAATAAACATATAACATACTAGATTGCATTGAGTAACGATCATATATTAAAAGCGGTAGCCAAGGAAACAGGGATCAGACTAAACTTTATCATAAATGATAATACAGTAAAACTTCGATATTGGATATCTTGACTACCCGGCTTATCTCGATATAAACCGCTGTTCCCAACCGTTATTCTTAACAAAATGACGAAATTCACCTCTGATGTCTCGACATACAATATGTCGACTACCATACTTATCTCGATGTAATTTTTCAGTCCCAATGTCAAGATTTACCTTGTTTATCAGGACATTGGCTTCTACAGGTGACTGCAGTTTATTGATCTTACGGCTGTAGACCGCGGCATAATTACTTGACCGTTACAGCCCACGTGTCCACCGCTTGACTTATTAACTTAAATGTGTGAATAATGATGATGATGATGATTTTTATTAGAATTTCATCAAATTATGAAATTAGTAATTTAAAAGGGCATTTATTCTCAGACTTTCATCAAATCTGTTGTTAGGTTCTCCTTACCGTACGTCTTCGGGCGTGTAATAATGTATAATACAAAAGTATGGTGACAAATATCAATTCAACTTTCAAATTCGGATATCTCGATCTACCGATATCTGGACATATTTTTTTTCAGTTCGTACGATATCGATATAACGACGTTTTACTGTACTTGTATTTATTTAGGTAAGAGCAACTTCTCATTTGTCTTAGAATTTGTAGTTTTGTATTTGTTGCTTTATGAAGTTTCATGTATATTATAGTTTGCTTTTAAAATAACAGATGAAGTATCTGTTTCTCCATTCAAACGAAATAAATCAAAAGCAAGGTCAAAATTGAATCTCATTTCAAGTTTATTGCAAGTAGTAAAATAATTCACACTGAATCATATATAACTGAAATGATTCTTTTGGTGTCATCATAACTTAGATAATAAGTGCCTTATTTTGTGTTTTCATTCAGGAATAAATTACAATGGCTGATGCATTTATTATAAATGCATCAGACATTGTAATTTTTTCCTGCATTAAAACACAAAATAAGACACTTACTCTATATATGTGCGCTTTAAACGCCAACATATTAACTGGAAACTTCCATTTCCTATTTATGAACCGCATCATTTATTCATTCTGGAGGGAAGTTATAATTGAAAGAAACAGCCGGTGTCTCATGACAAGGTAATGTTTATCCAGAATGACATACTTTCGTCAAATGTCAAGCACTGTAGCGCAAAATATGACTTTAATGATATCATACAAGGCTGGAAATGTCAAACATTTCATTATGACGTCATTAGCGTAACAATCAAAAGTCTGCAAACATCGCTTTTTGTGCGGAGAAGTGGATCAAATATGAGATGTTATGACATCACCCATCACTTAATTTATACAGAAATAAAATACATATGCCTTGAAAGCTTTATCTCAGGCAATTAGAGGTTGTACATATGTATGTAAATATGATTCAAAAATGCATTTATGTACCTATTGTGCTTTACATTGTATAGAAATTGCTGAAAATTGTGGATGAGTGTATCATTTGATCATAACAAGGATATGCTGCACCTTACACATCCATACTCTTTATATTTTGGCCGGATTGCAAAGCCATTCTGGTCTGTAATTTTGCGATAATGAGTGCTTTCAAATAATACCTCAACTTTGACCTTGTGACCTTGACCTTGTTTTGAATTTGCTTTGCAGTCGGGCCATACAGTGATACTGTCTTTAGTGATTTCTTGTAGTTGTGTTACATTAGGGGAAAATGTATAGATTTTAATTGCGTGTATGTATTTCTTACAGGCTAAGATAGTACATGTAAAGATTGATGGTAAACAAGTCTCTCCTCCCGATGGATATCTCATTAGAAAGGGTCCTGGTAACTGCCATTTTGACTATGCTCAGGAACTGAGTTTTGCACCTCAGCAGCATAAGTCGCCAACACCATCATACCCAGTGAAAGGAGACTCTGTCAGGTCTGTTATGTGTACTGTCATTTCAGTGTATTGTTTAAAGCAATATAGTGACTTTATTATAGGTAATAAAGTGACATTTCAAGAATATCCATTAATCTGAGGAAGGTCACTGTCTGAAAGTTTGTTTTGTAGCATATAAATAGAATACAATTAAGATCAATGTTTTGTAAAATTTCTAGCTCAGTATGTCGGCATTCTCAAAGGAGACAAAATCTAGAGACTAAAAGACATCTAAAGACTTTGAACTTAAACACCTTCAAATTGTAATATTTGTCATTGCAAATTGAAGTAGCACACCTTTTCATGGTGATATCTTATGTTTAATTTAGATTAATATCTATCACTTAGGTTTAGGATTGTTTGTAATCTAGCCTAATATATTTCTTTGAATATTCAACACAATGAATATAACTGAATCATTGTGTAGGACAAATGAGATGACCCTCCAATTGTTAGACTTCACTTACAGGGTATACTGTTTCATTTAAAAGAATAATCTTGCTACACTGATATTTATGTAATATCTGCTTTAAAATATGTATGTAAAATTAGTTTTTAACAGAGTTTGACTGAAAAAGTTTTTATTTAAATTCATTATCTATCACTCAGAATGATCTATTAAAGCACAGAATTTTTATCTTTAGAAAGAAAATGATATGGAATAATTATTTTTGAAATAGGTTACTTTTCAGATCATTGTTGTTGTAATTAAGCAACTTTGATTGATTTGTACTAAATATATATATTTTAACGTATTCACTTTTTCAGGTCATCAGTGTCAGATGACCCTTTACAAGAATACGAGTCCATGCAGATGCCCTGTGGATGTATCCTTAATCACTGTATAAATGTATTATTTCCAGATTTTAAGCAGAAGCTGAAAGTTTGGGTCTATCACTCTGACCAACTTTCCTCCTATAACGCTTCAGTTTGTGAAAAACAAAATCCACATTTGGATAAGTGACCTTTTAACTTTTTAGAAATGCAACAATATAGATCTTGCAATACAAGAATTTCCAATTTTACAGGATATAAGGGGCCTTCAGATGTATGTCAAACTACGTTTTGCTGGAATTCTCGTTATTACACTAGTGCTTCGATTATTATGTCAGAATTGAATAATAAAATTCTGAGCACAAAAGTTTTAATCAGAAGTGAAAATAATGTAAAAAACATCAGTTATCCTCAGTCGTTTATTTGGAATCTTACTGACAGGACAAAGTAATGCAGCAGAAAGCTATTTAACTATTTATGAGGTTTAATGATATATGGAGAATTACTGCATTTTTCATCCAGTATGGCATTGCTAATGATGTAATATTGCTTGATCTTTTAACTGGACTTTGTTTTTCTTTAACTTGTCCAGTTATTTACCAGCTTCAACTGATATCAACGTGGGGGGATCAGTATTATGTAGGTCTGAATGGGATAGAATTCTTTGATGCCATGCATAATAAAATAGAGCTCACAGAAAACAGTAAGTATATTGCTGTGCAGGGAGGACAGCTAGTATCTAGGTTAACATCAGAATGTCTCACATGGTGGATTGAAGCTGTAGTAGCCCAAAGGATGAAGTGATTGGCTGGTGACGGTGAGGTCCAGGTTTGACTCCCACTGTGGGTGCACCGTTGTCCTGTCTTTCAGATGAGACAGTAAAAACCAAGGTCCCGTGTCGCAGTAGGCCTGGCACATAAAAGACCCCTCAGTGCTTCGAAACAGTCCATCGCAAAGGTATAAATTTCTATCCGGTGCATCAGACAGTTGCCGTCACCATATACATGAAATAATTTGGGAGTGGTGTAAAACAATAATCAATCAATCAAATGGTGGATTAACATGTACGCTGTACTTCATTTAATGCACAGATATCTCGCTCATATATCTATGGAATGGAAGTGTGGTAGATATTTAGAAATGCCAGTATACATGTATGTGTGTGTTTATGTATGGATGGGTGGATGGGCAGTAGGACCTTCATCCATTAAAGTGTGCAAGTGTATGTTATGAATGTATGTCCATGAGAAGTAACATGAAGCTTGTTTGTATGATCCATTGAATAATGTCATCCCCTCTGACATTTCATTTTGCTATTTTGCATACTGATGTTTTGGAATAGAAGTACAGATACAAGCTAGTATTTTATCCTTTGTTGTAGATATTTCTGCATATCCAGATAGTATTAATGTCCTTTCTAATACTCAAAATGATGTAAGGACCCCCGACAAGCTAATTGATGGTGTGAACAGCACAACAGATGGCAGGCATATGTGGCTTGCTCCTATTCTTCCCTCTATTGTAAGTTATTTTTTAATTATATTAGTATGGTGCTCAGTCATTTAATTCTTACATTAGTAAATATAAAAAATTTCTAAGTGGTTTAATGAAAACAAACTTGTAAGAAAAGATGTTGCAAGATTCCTTCTTTTAAGTTGATTTGTTGTAATAAAGTATGTTATGCTGATGTAAGAAGTCTTTGGTCTGCAATACTGATCAATGCCATAACATGTTTGAATAATTATAAATAAATTTAATGATTTCATGCCATTACATAATTGAAAGATAATTCATACACTATACATGGTACATGCATATCATATAATAGACCTTTTTTCCCTAAACTGCCGAGCTGTAACATTAGACAGCAAATTGATCAACATTCCCTCCAAATTAATTACATCATAATGTAACTTGACGTCATTCTGATAGATTTGGAGGGAACGCTAATGATTTTGCTGTCCAACAGCTCTGCAGTTAAAGGAAAGAGGTCTATAAACATTTATGGTAGATAACATGCTTGAGTTTCTGTTTTACATAAGCTACATGTATCATATGAGTACTTGGTAAGATAAAAGCTATTTTGCCAGGACAAAAAATAAAAATTTGTGCACTTTAAACATACTGGAAAATAATTCATTAGTTATTACAGACCTGTAAAAACTTTGTTATGTGCATTATACTTTCAGCTGAACAGGGTGTATGTTATATTTGATCAACCTACAGCAGTGTCGATGATCAAGATCTGGAACTACAGCAAAACTTCTGGAAGAGGAGCTAAGGACTTTGCTGTAAGTATCAATAGACATCCGTAAGATAAATAGGTATCACTGTATAATTCATGGCTTCTTTAATTAAAAAAGTGTCGAAGATGGTTGTTGTCATCTATATGCTCTTCTCCCCCAATAAATTAGTTTGAATTAAACTTGAATTGGGTTTGTCCCTCTGTAGACATACAAGTTATCTACATTTTTTTGACACATCTTAGTAGTTATTGGACTAAAGCATGGCTCAGAACTTTTTGTCCCCCACTTTTTCGCGAAAACGTTGGGACATTAAATCTCATTTGTCTGTCCTTCAGTCTGTCTGTCTGTCACAAAAACTTTAACCTTGCATTGGTCATTACTTTTTCACTGAAAGATGTAGGGTCTTCATATTTGGCATGTGTGTCCCTAATTGCAATACTTTTCCATTGGTACCAAAAATTTTTATCATGTGACCTTGACCGTGACCTTTGACCTACTTCAATGTAACTTTTTAATGGTAAGACACGGGGCCTGCATATTTGGCTTTTGTGTCCTTAATGACAGTATCTTTCCATTGGTACCAGAATTTTTTATCATGTGACATTGACCGTAATGTAACCTTTTGACCACTTTTTAACTGTAACTGAAAGCGGGGGACCACAATTCTCTGAATTTGCTTGCTACGATCAATTTAAGACCGCGTCAGAATTTTGCCTTGGTGATATATATTTGCAAGAGTTAAGGCTCTTTGTCTCAAAATGCTGCTTGCTGGGATTTAAATTATTACTGCTTTTCTGACAGTTGTGGTTACCAGATAAAGTTAAAAATATTTCTAGTGATACATGTATCTTAGTAATCAAATTTGCTTTTTTCATAGTTACTTGTTGATGACTTACTGGTCTACAATGGAATGTTGTCATCTGTACGACCGGGAGCCAAGGGTATATTGCCAACAGAAGATGCCCCTATGCCATACCATACAATCATATTCACTGATAATAAAGACATCATTAAGAGGGAGAAACATTCTATAATCAGGTAACTACCGTTTATCAATGTATTTACTTATTACAGTTCAAGGCAGGGTAGACCTTGTAGTTTAGTGCTTAGCTTGTGGTGCAGGAAATCTGTATTTCATTCCTGAATTGCGGTAGTTGATTCAGTATGTTTGTTTTCTAATGTTTCTATATTGTGATGCAACTTAATCATTGAAAGTAGTGTAAAACCCCAATTATTCAACCATCCTATTACTATGTAAAATTATATGCACATGTATATACTTGCCAACTCATGTATTGTATCTAATTTTATGTCCTTTCTAGAATTGACCTCATCATTTTCACAGTAGACACATACCTTGGAAAAACACTCTCGAGTTGCCATGTTAAAGATTCAACAATATTTATGAAGCTTTTTTCTTATATAAAATTTTATTTCTTTTTTTATAAGCAATCAAACTGGAGAGCAAGACATCCAGCTGACTAACGATAAACAAGTTGTCAGTCATTACAATGACCCGAAAAAAGCACAGCAGGGTAAACCAGTAAATCAAGGCAAGATGAATTCAGTTTGATATATTAATATAGTAGAATGGCAACTGATGTTAATTAATATAACCTGAAAATCTACGTTACGTAACGATTTTTCTTTGGTTATTGTGCATATATTGTAGTCATATCTATTAATTTTGTAGACATACGATAAATATGAAAAAAAAATCTTCAATTTTACTTTTATTTTATTCCATGCCCTGAAATTAAAAACTTAGCGCTATACAGTTTTGCTGTTGGTTTGTTTGTGGCAAAAACCTTTAATACTAGCCATACATACATGTATAACTTATGAATGTAAAGACATAGGGCTGTGATATTCCACTAGTATTCCTTGGATAAGTTTTGTGCAATTCATATATGTATCTATGGGAATTTTCTGCAAATGTAATCAACTGTAAAACAATTTTGAAATTACAGAACTGAGACCAAAAACCAGTGTAACAGGAATGAAGAAAAGAAGATAATGATGAATGTATGCCAACCACATCATTTTGGTGCTAACACAGTTCACTGGAGGTGTTCTCGGCTATCCGTCCTGCATGTCACGCAGATCACGTTTGTATACTGTTAAAGGTGATTCCTATCTCAACCGCCACTGAAACACAAAAATGTGTTGCATGTTTGTACCAGTATGATGCAAGAATGAGAAAGTATGATCCAAGTAAACTTAAGGGACTCTTTTTTTTCACTGAAGTGAATTAAGAGACTAGAATTAATCAGCAGTTGATTTTTATTGAATGCAAGGTAAAAAGTGCACGAGTGAAACTTGAATATTTATGAAGAATGCAAGTGTGGAAGATGAAAGATAATATGGATTTGTTGCTTCTATCTGTGATACACATACGATAATAAGAAATTATTTCCATTAGTACATGTATCTAAATAGCACTCTATAAAAAGATGCGTCATTACATCTGTTTGTTATTCATGAAAGGTTTCTGAAACAGCTGAATAATGACAAGGAACTTGTTTTAGGACTTACATGAGCATGGAAACAATATTTCTATAGAATGAAATGATTTCTTATTGCAGTCATTAATAGAAAATAAATTGGAAATCACAAATAATATATTTTAAGTTTTAGAAATTTGGCAAAATTTTATGTATAGTCTCATACATGCCAGAAATATAATTATAGTTGTGAATTATATTGTTCATTTTTGATTGATATTCCTGCAAGAATAGTTCAATTTTTATATTTCATCAAGTTCTCATCTTTTAGGCTTGAATGGCTAATTAATGGTAGTACATCAAATTTTGAAATTTTGCCAGACATATTACATTAATTAAGTGTATCTTAAGCTTTTCTTAAAGTGTTATTTAATTCCGGATGCTGATATTTGTGCATAATGCATAAGTGTTTTCTATTTTATATTAAGATTGTCTAAGAAAAGTTTTAAATATGTGATTATGAAATAATATTTCCCTGAACATTTGCATACTGGGCATAGAATGCAGTGCCAGAGTTTCTATTGTTCCATTATCACAATATCAAAGCTTTGTGATTATGTGCATAACAAAACCTTTGACAAAAGTCACTCCTGGAAAGTTGGGGTCATAACTAAATAGTTGAAATACATGGAACCAATCAGAAAAGAGTTCTCAGGAATCAACACCTTCATACGTACATTATATATGTAATTATATATTCTGCATGTGAACGTTAATGACTATCATATTTCACCTCCTTTACATATGTTCATATTTTTGTAATATGATTTCGTAAGGGAAGACATAAATAACAAAAAGTGGTCAATACTTATATACGTTTGAAATCATTTGAAGGAATTATCTATTGCAAGCCTGGCTTTTGACTCTTGTGAAAGCTTTGTGCAATGAAATAATCACAAAAACGTGATACACATAATGTCCTGGTTCCTTTGTGTCTGTTATTACAGAGCTAGTCAGAGCATTTGATTGATAATGCATTTTTTTGACAAGAAGTATTGTATGATGAGTGCTACTAAAAATCTAACAGGGAATAGGGTTCATTTTATAATTTGTAGCTCTTACAATCTACACATATCATTTGCAGCTCAGTATGTTCAATTGAGAGTGAAACCCCTTACATACATATAGTCTTCCCTCTCAAGTAGAGCTTGCTGATAAGTTAAACATTCAATATTCACAATTCCATATCATGATGTACTTCATTAATGTGATGTGCTCTATGCTATATATATATGTTTACATATATTGTCTTTCTTCATTCCGTCCAACTAAATGTATTACCAGATTCTCAGAATTTGTTGAAAGCTTTGTTGACATAACACTTGGTAAAGCGTACCATAGTTAGTACTATTATGATGTATTTAATATTTTATTTATCAAATATATTTAAAGATGAAATTAAAAAATAATTATATATAATCGAGTTGAAATTATTTTTGTTTCTAAATTTCCTGCAAAAATGTGGACAAAATCATGGTGCATTTGTATTGTTTTATTGTCCTTACATGTAGTTTTGTGTTATCATGGACTACATTCTAGTTTATCCCTGAAATGTCCGTTTCATGTAAAATTTTCACCAAAACAGTGTGTACTTTGTATATTGACATGGGATATTGACTAGATTTGAATGTAGCAGTTTGATTGTATTTGAAGTAAAAGCTTGTCTCATTAAGCCAGTTTACCTATTGAGGAAAACAATTGGAATATTGAAGATTTGTTAGAGTCTAGTGTTGGGATAATGTACATCACACATCATTGTTGGATGTTTTGCATACCAGTATCTAGTGGGTAATCTTAAATTTAAACTATTCAGATCTCATAACTGTAATTATGCTAGCCATTTTGAATCTTTATACCCCTCTTAAATGTAGTCAAGGAATTGCCCCATCTCTCCAGAGCTTATCCGATGTCTGTCTGTCCGTCTTTCTGTCAACATTTAGGGTTAAAGTTTCTGGTTTAAGCAAAATCTTAGCCACTAAGAGGATTGTTAAATTTTAACATAATACTTCACACACAAGTTCCTTTCAAATTATGCCATGACAATTGACCTACTGACCTTGACCTTGGACTTTAACTTACTTCAACAAATTTCAACTTTGGCTGTATCTTTTGAATCGATAGTGGTAGGGCTTTGATACTTCACACAGAGGTTCTTTATGACAAGTGCTTTCAAATGATACCATGACTTTCCACCTTGAATTTGTTTTGCAGTTGGGCCATACTGTCTTTAGTGGTTTCTTGATAAAGCATGATACAAGGGAATGTCATGATCTCAACCCAAACTCATACATCAATGGTCGCACTAAGCCTAGAATCACATACGTTGTCCAGTCTGTACATTTAAATCAGTAACATGGATCTGCTTCTGGATTGAATTTGCTGCTGGTAGACTTTCAGTATACAAAGGTACCAGCAGCAAGTTTTCAGTGTTTTGGTACCAACAGCAAAGATTTCAGTGCTTCGGTACCAACAGTCAAGTTTTCGGTGCTTTGGTATTACCAGTCAAGTTTTCGGTGCTTCAGTATCAACAACCCAGTTTTCAGTGCTTTGGTACCAACAAAAAATATATATTTAAAAAATTAGATAAAATTTTGTAAATTATGAAAATACCCCGGTATATAAAACTCAAGGATTTCTCCCTCATTCTCGACTCCATTTCTAGTTTTCAGTTCTACAAGCACACTTCCATAGTTTTGGATGCAAGCATCATAGATGAGATAGTTTGTGAAACATTGGTTCAAATGTTTTTATAGCAATTATTCAAACTTTACAGATTTGATACCAATGACCCAGAAATAAGAGGGGCAGAACTGGTGTAGTGATTTTAAAAATGCTTAACTTCCAGTACAGATAACTCGGGGATTTTTATTTCGGGATAGCTCAAATACTAGTATGTTCAAGAGGCTAGTTACCACTCCTTCCATGTTGTGTATATTACTGTAAATCGAGAAAAGTATCGTAAAAACCCATCAACCAACAAATCATGGAAATGTGAAAAAAACTTTATCCCAAGGTCATGCCTACTCAATTAAGATGAAACTATGAGAAATATGTTCAGTTCATAAAACTTGGTAACACAACACAGTGTAATCAAAGAATACCACGCTCATCTTGATACAGCATTTCTTAAACAAACAAAACAGAGGAAGTTCAGTAGAAAATTGTAATCTTGAACCAAGTCACTCCAGCTTAAAACCAAAGTCGGATGCATCATCAGATGAATGCACTTAAGTCAGTATCCCAACATAAACCTATGGTGCAAGTTTGGCAACTGTAGCACTTTTTCAATACTGAATCACCCCAAACTACTTAACTGAATTACTCGAGCGAAAAATGTAGGAAAGATGCAGCATAAGATAAGATGCAGCATAGGATGAATGCACTTAAAAGCATCCCAAGATGAACCTATGGTGCAAGGTTGGTAACTGTATCACCTATACTTTCTCCAATACTGAATTATCCCATAACTACTTAACAGAACTCAAACAGAAAATGTAGACCAGTGCTTAAATCAGCATTCCAAGATGAACCTAAGTTGCAAGTTTGGTAACTACATTTATACTTGCTAACTGTAGCACTTTCTCAAATACCGAGTTACCCAAACTAGTTAACTGGATGCAGACAAAGACACCAGGGGTATAACATAAGCTCCTCTTAACTTCGTCCAGGTGAGCTAAAAACTGCTTCATACATCAATGTGTTCTTGTAAATTGAGGTCCTGTATTGGGAATATGCCTGTCAGAGTGGGAAGAAGTGAAGAACTCTCCTTTCAAATCATAATAAATTTGGATGGTAATTTTGCTTAAGCATCAAGAGCAATACATCATTACTAATTTTGATGCTTTAGACAAATTTGATACATGAATATGCAACAGTAATATCCAGTACTGTGAGGGATTTTTCATTTGTCAACATCTACCATGATGCAGAGACTCACCATTGAACAGTCTCATCTAAAAGACTGGACACCAATATGTCACTTGTGGGGTTTAGACACAGAACCTCTTGGTCCTGACCCAAACAGGCTATTCAATGAGCTACACTAGCTCCAATCACTATTCAGCAGATCCACTGTCAGGAATATTTGGAACAATGTAAATAAAACCAATACACTCTATAATCTGGATTTATGATGGAATAATCTAATCACAACATTGTATAATTGTGCATTTAACATTACTTTAGTAAACCATGTTGAGAAACACTTGAAAATAAATTCAATTATCAATCAGTTCAAATTGTGTGACTAAAAAGATGCTGGGAATCGATCCTCTTCCACTGCCTTCTGCCACCTCTCAATCTGAAAAAAAAAGAAGAAAAATATTGCAGTAGTGTAGCTCAAGTTTAAAATAATTACAGGTATAAAAAAAACAAACATCATTTACAGAGATGCAATTTACAAACTATATAAGATTGCCCTCGGTCATCGTGTTGAATTTGCAACGAGACATGTTGATGACAACATAGCTTGCCAGTGGGGCATTGTCAAGGAAAAGCATGTATTTTCAATGTTTTATTAATTTAAGGTCAAACCCAACATAAAGGTCACAAGTAAACAAGATGAAAACTCTGGTCACAATCAATCTATGTGAGAAATACTTTTTCTAATGTTTCAAAAGGAAAAGCCCAATTAAAAAATTTTGAAAAGTAGGTCAAAAGTCAAGGTTACAAGGTCAAAATTCATAGTACGAAATGAAAGCTCTTGACATGAGGGACCAATGTGTAAAGTATCAAAGTCCTATCCCTATTGGTTCAAAAGACAAAGTCAAGACTAAAGTTTCTGGAAAGTAGGTAAAAGTTCAAGGTTAAGGCTCATGATGTCGAATGAAAACTCTTGACATGAGAGACCAATGCGTGAAGTATCAAAGCCCCGCCCTATATGGTTCAAAAGATATTGCTCAGGTTAAAGTTTTAGAAAAGTCGAAGTCCAAGGTCAAGGTCAAAAGTCAAGGTATCAAACAAAGCTCTTGTCATGACAAAAAGCCATAAAACAGTTTTGAAACTGAAGCTACTTCCATGTGAGAAAAATTACATCAAGTCAGATAGTAAAGTGTGTTTGAGTTAATCTGATGTTTCAAATGGCAAAAATTCCTATAATAACCTTTATCACTCAAAGGTCAATGTCCAAAGATTGATTTGTTAATTGGTGTTTTACACTGCTTTCAACAAATTTTCTGTCATATCATGACATGAAAGCAAGAGGTAACCAATGCCTCTTAAATATGATGGAACTGCAACTAAGTGCTTAACATTGTAAAATAAAGTTTAAATTTTAAATATTCATATATATTAAATTTAAAAGACATATCTTTGGCGATTCAAAATTTATTGCTACTGTTAAATGTCCCAACGTCATTTGGTCAAGAATTCGTTGCAAATGGAAAGGTCACAAAAAAAAAAAAAAAAAATAAAGTTCAAAATTGAGGAATTAAAGTCCAGTCCTTAATTTGATATAATCCGTCATCTGACAAGCAAATAAAATGTTTACAACTAGATTACTCTCAATAGGACAAATATCCTTCACAGCAGCAAGTCATACACTGCTACTTTCTGAGGGAATTGACATTCAAATTTTCGAATCCTCGCTTTTTAATCAAAACTATAGCGTTGAAAACACAGATACAATATCAAATTCCAACGTAAAAAGTTGTTTCTATCATCAAGAAATTAATATATTTACAGATTAATTACGTTGAACTGATGAAGTCATATATCTGTCTTAAATTTCAAGCAAGATTTTCCAAATTGGACTAACCCAACTCCCTAAAAATTATTTACGAGGCCTAAAGGCACACCTTAGTATCATGGGTAAAACTCATATGCAGTATGAAGCAGCTCTATGTTACAATTAATGTTTATGGACTGATCCACAATTTAGGTCTTAGGTCCACAGTGGAAGCATCCACTGGAGTCAAAATCATAATACACCTTTTGTCATGGATCATACTGGTGTGAAGTATTTATTACAGTATAAAACTGATGTTATCTATGCAACAAAATAGTCTTTAGGCCAAAAACAAGAGGCCCAAGTGGGCCTATATCGCTCACCTGAGTACCTAGATGATCAGTCATGCATGAAGGAAGAATTCATTTATTTTTGCATTAATGTGACTAAGTCAACACAGATGTGGAAAATATGTCAAATTTTATTTCAGGCTAGAATAAAAAACAACACTTTTTTGCACATCCATTCAGGTGATTTTGATATTAAGCATTTCCTTTGTCTCTGCAAGAAGTCATTCAGGGCAACAAGTTAGTCATTTTCTTTAGGTGGGGCCTTTTGTTGACTGATTTCAAGTCTGGGTCATGAACAACAATTGTTTCAAATATTGTCCAGATCTAACTTAAAATTGCCTAATTTCATATGTTGAGTATTGAGAAACATCTAAAAACTTATTTAGATGTGTAAAGAAATGAAAAAAAAATTTCTCCATATTTCAATTACCAAGTGGTATATGTACCATTGTGAGAACTGCTTTTTAGACATGGTGGCATTATCTGTTAACCAATTTGGATGAAATTTACCAAATTGATAGAGGACCTTTAGTACTTCATGTATTCCATGTTTCATTAAAATCTTTCATGTGGTATAACAGCAGAAGTGAAAAATGTGATTGAATTGTTCCTACACACCCTCATTTGGAAGTCTTAAAAAATTCATAGAAAATCCAAAAATTGAGATATTGACAAAATTCTTTCAAAGTAACAATCCTTACCATAATTATGATCACAATAGTCCATAAGAAATCATCATTATCAATTAACTAGGAAATATGACACTTTTTTTTCTGCATTGAATCACCAAGTCCAAAGAAATGTCGAAAAAAAATTCTAAAATTTGATTTTGGAAGGGAACCAAAATGACAATACGTCTTCACTCATCCCTCTAGATCATTTCTATACATTCTGTTTGTCTCTGTATACAGCCCGTATGAAAAAGAATATTGTTAAAGGAGGGAACTCTTTTGTGACCTACTTTTGACTATGGTGGCGCCACCTGTAAAGAGGTCTGGACGAAAACAACAGAATTTGAAGAGGATCATAAGTGACTTATTTCTACCAAGATTTATTAAAATCCTTCAAACAGTTTTGTAGAAAAAGTTGAAAATGTGAAAAATGGCCAATCCCCCCCTTTTCTTTTTGGAAGTCTTAAACGTAAAATTCCTAATTTCATATGTTGAGTGTTGAGAAACATCTAAAAACTTATTTAGATGTGTAAAAAAAAAAAAATTTTTTTTGACCAAAGCTGTATTTGAACCTCTACTCTCCATATTTCAATTACCAAGTGGTATATGTACCATTGTGAGACCTACTTTTTAGACATGGTGGCATTATCTGTTAACCAATTTGGATGAAATTTACCAAATTGATGGAGGACTTCATGTATTCCATGTTTCATTAAAATCTTTCATGTGGTTTCATAGAAAAAGTTGAAAATGTGAAAAATGGCCAACCCCCCCTTTTTTTTGGAAGTCTTAAAAAATTCATAAAAAATCCAAAAATTGAGATAATGACAAAATTCTTTCACAATAATATTCCTTACCACAATTATGATCAAAATAGTCATTAAGAAATCATCAATATCAATTAACTGAAAAACATGACACTTTTCTTCATTGAAATGACTAAGTCCAGAAACACGTCAAAAAAGCGTAAATTTCTATTTGACGGATCTTAACCCCGAACACAATTTTTAATAACCCATCTTTATAGATTGTTGAAATGCAATTAGTTTCCCCATTTATGTACTGGTTCTGGAGAAGAAGATGTTTGAAGAGGGGTACCCTTTTGGGCACTTTTGGTCCCGCCCTGGATCCACCCCTGAGAGAATCTGGATCCCGAACACAATTTTAGTAGGGGACCTTGAGTACATCATTTACACAAAGTTTGATCCAAATCTGCAATGTAGTTCCAGAGAAGAAGTCGAAAATGTGAAAAAGTTAACGACGGACGACGACGACGACGGACGACGGACGGCGCACTATGACTATAGCTCACTTGAGCCTTTGGCTCAGGTGAGCTAAAAAGGTCCTGTTTCCTGCCTTAAAGGTACCGTCATCTGTCGTATGAAAGCTCAAAGGGCGATTCACATGACTGAGCTAATTGGCACATTACAGTCTTAACCAATGGATTGGACGGGGGCAAGAGAGATGAACTACATGTGCAATCAGACTCGCACAGTCCATGTGCAAAGAAATACTGATGACCTTTTTTGGCCTCAAAATTTCTTTAGACAAACAAACCATAGACAGACAGACAAATGGACAAACATTAAAAGTTCTTTTTCAGCAGTTATAATAATCAACTTACAATATGATTTGGGCAAAGAGCAAAGTAATTTCTCTGGAAATATCTGCATGGATGGAAATCTTCACCCTTAGCTTTTATGCAGCGATGGAAATCAACAAAATTCTGAAAGCAGTGCCTGAAAAATAAAAGAAAAATGTGAAATGGCCTAATACTTACCAAGATACATATATATATACCTGGTATTTAAATCACATACATTTTCTTCAAGTACAAGTGTATATCATACTTGTTTCCTAGTTAATGAAACATTTACATGTCAGTAAAGTGTAAGTGAGATGCTAGTATTTTCTTAATTTACCATTAAAAGGATTTTATTGGTCCAAATAGTGAAATTAGATTAAAGTACATGAAATATATAAAAAAAAAAAACCCATATCCTATGTTCCAAAATATCTTCCACATATGAACGTAAAGATCTATGCCAATAAGACCAGTTGTAATAATATTTTGTGGAGTAAGTAAAAGAACAAGATGGGCATGATCATGTTTAAAGTCATCTCTATACACTGTAACAATGTACACGATGTAGGGAAGAACTTCATTTTAAGATGATCTTCTACCTAATGTTTAGCTAGATGGATGGGTAAGCTGAACACTAAATGCTTTTAAATTTTTTTTTTCACTATGTTTTTTTTTTTTTTCACTGTCTTTCGGATGAGACAGTAAAAACCGAGGCCCCGTGTCGTTGTATGCATGGCACGTAAGAGATCCCTCACTGCTTCGGGTGGGTCCGTTGCAAAGGTCAAAATTTGTATGCCCCGCATTAGGCAGTTGCCGTCACCATATACATGAAATATTCGTGGTGTGACGTAAAACAAAAATCAATCAATCACTATGTTTTCACAATGTTGGACCTTAGATATCTTACACGAATTTCCGTCATGTGAAACCCACGGAGTAGATTGAACCTCACAAACCTCAAGGGACAAAACAAACAAAAACCCTCAGAAAGTGTGTCTGAAATCTTGCAATTCATTGGTACACCACAACAATGTGATGGTCCAATGAAATGACACCTAATATCAGCAATATGGGTTTATTTTACCTGTGTCTAAATATGGGTTCAAAGATAAAAATTATACCAAGATTAAGGTACTGCAAGATTTAAAATTAAAAGAATTACAAGATTTTCAGATACATGCTTTGCAAGCTTTGGTTATGGAAAGACGTGATGTCCTCATATTTGTCAAAACAGGAATTCAAACATTTCCTTTCGTAAGTAGGATCGATTTGATTGGTTGTGGGGGCGGTGTCTGATGATATGAATATTAATTAGTGAGTTGTGATGGTTTTTGTTTGTATTGTCCCACAGGGTTTGTGAAGCACCATCTACCACATGGGTTTCACATGATGACAAATTTCAAAAATATTGTCTTCCTCATCAGAATACCTGCAACATTCCCGGTTTATGTGGTACATGTATTTTCATTCATTTTGATCCTATTTTTTGGGGATATCCCAACTGTGATGGTAAAAAAGCTTTAAAATCCTGATTTCATAACCCCCTTAATATGCTGTAAGCATAATCTTAATTTCACATTCCCATTGATATGATCATAATGATTGATACTGGAAAAGTTTGAATTTACCCTGATTTATTCTTGTGAGGAAATCTTGAATCATATGGTGCTGTTCTCAATTCGGCATCAGGATGATTCTGATGCATCCGTTCAGGATGCTTCCATTCTCCTGTGGCTGGCTCATCAAATTTAAGAGACATCTTGACGCAAGAGCTCTGTGAAAAATACGACTACTTTTTATACACATTATGAACTATCAAAGTATCAAATAACCATGACTACAATGTACAATATATGAATAAGAAGAACAGCAATTGCGATAAACCCTTTATTCATTAGATTTCACTGCAGTCATAGCATTCCTTGACAATTTTATTATTTTCATTGCAAAAAAGATTAGTTTCGAAACTTTTGGTTTACAGGCCAAGAAATGCAATAAGTGCCCTCTGGTTAGAGACATATATACATTTATACATTTTGTTAATCCATGATCAATGTAATTATGTATTGAGTGAGTGTATCAAAATAAATGTAGTCAGATTCAGATCTTAAGGGGTACCTTAGATCCTGCCTTCATTTGCATATGATATAGATTTTAAGCATCAAAAACCAACATGCAACTGTATATACTTATTTAATAGTTTATTATGAATATCAATGAGTGAATCAAATCCTTTCTTTCTTCTTAAACTTGGTCGATAAAATTCATGACTCACCAGAGACATTTTCTCAAACACTAGAATACAAGCCAATGTACTGGAACATGTATCCATCATGTATTTATAATCATATTCATCATGTTAACTCCAGGAAAATTTCATTTACAAATGTAGGTAAGGTACAATTCATTTTTTTATTCAGTGTTATTACAGATTCCTGTATATGAAAATTATCAGTAGCATGATACATATATAAATTCCATTATCTTCCCTGCAATATTTACACAAATGTTGAAATGTTGACATACAAATTCTGCTGAGTATTCACTTAACTTCACTGAATATGAAAGAGTTTGCATGAACATGTATCTTGGAAAATTGTTGACAAGACGAGCAAGGTAAACGACCAATCACTGAAATGTCTAAGTGGGTCACAAATTTGTTGTACATATACATGTATCTATTATTACACATTTTGTTGGAAATGAACTGCAGCTGTTACATGTATATTTACCATGAACGCCAATATACATCTGTATGAGTGCTACCTGATCGCCAATTCGTAAATGCGAATTCAAAATTGAAATGGCTAGACATTTTTAATACATGAGTATTAAGTTGACAAATACATTTTGCAAGTTGAAAAAGTCCATATTTTTTTTCAATTTTTTTCTGTTTATGATTCATTAGCATAAATCATGGTCTTCACAACACTTTAATTTAGTTACTATTGACATCAACTTTATCAAACTTCAAAGTGATTGCAAGTAAACCATCTCTAAAAATTCTGAACAGTGAACATGGCTCGCCAAGTAGCACCCCATCATTAGAATCTGTAACAACAAATACAGGGTAAGGTATCAATGTTTGTTGAAAGCATCGTACTACATTTGTACCTCATTATGAGGTAATACGATGTGTGTCAACAAACATTGATACCTGAACCCTGTTACAACAGAATAACAAGATGAACCACTGATTAATGAAAGAAAAATGCTAACAAACGTAACGAATCACTTTGGCTTACGGAGTTTGGATGGTTAATAGAAAAAAGATTAATTTTATTGTCAGTTGTGTTATCAGTTATTTTTTCAATATTAAATTCAGTTATTTTCTTTTTTTAATATTAAATTTTCTAAAAATTCTAAGACTATAAGTTGTTTTGTCTTTGTATACATAGCTAATGACTTACATACTTGGCTAATCTATCTGTGCTTGCAATAGTCAAATAGCTATTGAACAATTTATGCTACTGATACATTACTGATACACAGATACATTAATAATTTTATCTAATAAAACATAACATTCTGTACACTAAAGTAGTGTACTCCTAAATTTATACAGTATAATTTATGCAAATTAAATTTTTTCTGACTGATTTGATTGGTTATTGCTTCTGGGAAGGTTCTAGGCGATACCACAAATTACCGGAATACCCCGTATTTACCGAAATGCCTTATAAAATACCAAAATGCCCCTTATATTGACTTAAATAGATTTCAAAAATATTTATTGATAAATGTAGATGATTTATCGAATTTTAATGCTATTAAAAAGGATATATTGCATATAATCTAGCAGTATTCTTTCTGTCAATTAATGGGCAAAGAAGGATAAGTCAATCTTATTTTCTATGACTAAGCGTCTTTCTTTCTTTATATTTTTTATGCTGTATATATTTTACCAATTGGTCAAAGACAGAATTATATTATTAATAAAATCCAAGAAAGAATTGAAACACAGCATAATGCATGGTTATTTCCTACACTTGGATCAGAGGAACTTCCGGTTGAAACGATGTTTCAATATATTTTGTGGGTTTTTTTCAATTAATTATGTTCACATTTATATCAATATTTAATATGAATGAAATAAAGTACTTTCCAAGTAAATATAATGGGCATTTCAAAGGCATTTCAGTATTTTATGATGGCATTTTGGTAATTAGGGACATTTCAGTAATTTGTAATACCCAGATCTGGGTTTGATTCCTGGGACAGCCACATCTTTTTCTCCTGCCTGTAACATTTGGTGCCGCGGCCAGCCCTCATGAGTTACATGTCAGGTGGTAAAGTGTGAGAGTTATAATCTTCAGTTTGTTGTGTGTTCCTTCCAGGATTGGAAACTTCTGACAGGGGGAGGAGTGTAATGAACGAGTATTGGCCAGATGCTCAATGCTGAAAGAGTCAGTCTTCATAGTGGAATATTCTGGATTTGGATCTTTAATGTGCCATGTCTGCAGTGATGAAGGCCCTAAGTTTCACCGTTTCATTAAACAGACAGGACAACAAGGTGTCAATTGGGGGAGTCAAACCTGCGACACCTTGGTCATGAGACAGGCACCTCTGGCTCTTTCAACAAGCTAAATCGGCTCATCATTAACCCACACTACATTGATATAAAATTTCCGACTATTCTGTGCGGAATGAAGAACCACAGAATGAAATATACAATAAGTAAGACAACACAGCTCTGCTTCCTAATTTGCACGTACGCCGTCTCACAATCAGCCTCACATAATTACAGTATAAGTATAAATTAAATGTAAACAAGAGTTTCCCCATTGACGACATGATAAGTACAGGTAGAACTTACACAAACCAAAACCTTAAGGACATCAGAATAGGGATACAAGATAAAAGTAAACGTTTGTTTCTCACTACTATACCCACCGTAATGACCTTGCGGCTTGCCTGTCGATCGCTCTTTGTATAATTTAAACTAGAGAACGGTTAATCTAATCCGACTGGTACTGTACAGTATAAAAGTGTGCAACCGAAACCTGTAATCACGATATAATTTTTCGTATTACCAGATTTGGGATTATGCATCAGTGGCAGCCTTCTTTGCTGCTTTATTTCCAACTTTTGCTGCTATATATATTTTGATTGGTTTAAATGCAGGCATAACTGAATCTGGAAACCCACTGGGCCTAGTGAAATCGAACAGCACACTACTGTATAGTCAGGATATTATAAATGCTTTAGTGTAAAATAAAAACCTGTACTGTAACGGTCCAACAAAATCAAATAAAAAAGATATCCCGAACAGAGAAGACGGATCATGTCAGTTGAATCTTCGGTTTAGCCAAAATTTTAGAAGATCCAAAGTAGTTAATGTCATATTTATTGCATTTATGATTTGATATCACATCACAAAATAGTGCAAATGTGACATTGTGCTCAGTGTGTGTGTACAGTACATTTATTAAAAATTTGCATAGCCATAGATCTATCCCTGAGGTTATAAAACATGATTTTGGAGCACTACTTGGTGCTTCAAACTGAGTAAGTGCTCAAACTCGAGCACGACTCGAAATTCATCAAGGGTACAAAAAAGTTAGAGCATGATAGTGTGCTCCAATCTTGAGCTGCATGTTCCCGAAAGTCTCAAGATTAGTTAGAACCATACTCAGAACCGTACTCAAATTGTAAATATGGCAGCGGATAACAGAATTAGATGCAGACATCATTGAATAAATTACCAAACTTGCATCTCCGTGTCTTTCCTGACCGTTCAAGGAAGATGAATTAAGATTTTAGTTGTGCTCGAAAGCATTTTACAGGTTAATGTGTACATCCCTCTAAAGAGAGACATTCCCTGTTTAGAGAGACATTTTGCTGGCATTTAAAAAAATGTCTAGCTAATGAGTGATATATGTTTTTACCTTAATGTATGAGTTCCCAAGAACTAAAAAATCAAAATTTATAATTTTTGACTTGAAACATAAAATTGCACATCTACAGTACATCAGGGAAGTATAGTTAAACTATACATCCTTGAGTACATACTGAACAATGTTTGTAAAAGATGTTGACCTGTAGGATGTACCATTTTTGAGTTTGATGATGTAAAACTTCTGCAGCTATAAACACAAAAACGGTTGATAGAAATTCCAAACATTCTTTACAAATATTTTTTAGGACATCGTAAAGATGTGTGCTTTTAATTTTCAAATCAAAATTCCAAAATTTTGATTTTTAGTATTAAGGAACTCATGCATTAAGTTGGAAAAAATCCCTCTTTAGAGAGACAATTTTTTAAATGCTAATGAAATATCTCTCTAAACAGGGAATATCTCTCTTTAGAAGGATGTGCCCAACCTTTTAAGCTTACCCGTACTCATACTCGAAAGCCATGCTGGAGTGAATATGGGTTAGGAGTTTGAGTACAGGTTTGGAGTCGGGCACGGGTGAAAGTTTTATAGTCTGGGGCCCTCGTTTTTAGTATGTACATGTATGTTGAAAGACGGGACATATTATGGTATGGTTCTGTCCGCCCATCCGCTATGGAAAGCGATAACTTTAGTAGACATCACTGTTTTCCATGAAACTCATACAGAATTATTCTTAAATAGTGTAGGGGAAGCTGCCTTTCAATTTTGAAAAAAATTCCATTTTGTCCTTACAGAGTTATGGGACTTGGATTTTATTTTCACTATGATAAGATGATATATGGAATACAATAACTCTAGCAAACATCAATTGTTTTTCATGAAACTCATTCAGAATACTTAAACATGGTAGCGGAAGTCACCTTTTGATTTTGAGCAAATTTTGTTTTGCTGTTACGAAGTCATTGGACATGGATTTTATTTTCACTATGATAAGATGTTATGGAAAACAATAACTTTGATATTTAACGGCAACTGTTTTTCATGAAACTCATGCAGAATACTTAAATAAGATAATGGAGGTAATAATATAATATGATAATAATAATATATAATATAATAATAATATATAATATAACATAATAATGTGGGGTAATATTTCACTGCTTTAATAGAATTCAGTAATTACCCTCTTTTTTTATTTCAAGATTTCATAAAAATATTACCAAAGAGACCCAAGTTGAGGGTAATAAAACCAGACGTTTGAATTAATAGCTATTGTATACCATTATATACCCGCTGTATTGCATAAAGCTACACATTTATCATACTTGCACTTTTAACATTGTCTTCATATTTCATTTTCCTTCTCCTCGGAAAAAAAAAGTACTGACAATGGCCCCGAAATACTGACAAGTCATCTGAAAAATTCTGATGGGATTCCGAAAGGGTAAACAGCCTCTGGATATAATTATCAATCTGAGTCATTGTAATTGGCTGCACCATTAGACGGAAATGTGTGCTACTGACTAACTTATTAATTAATTTACTGTTAGTAGCACACATTTCAATGCTGTTTCAATGAAATGGCCATAATGAGAAGTGTTGGCTCAAACTGTCATTCCATCTCAAAGATGTTTTTTTTGTGATAGTAAATATGTCTTAAGACATGTTGAGGAAGAGATTAATTTACTGTCAATACTGATATTTAGCTCAGATGGCCAAAGGTCTAGGTCACAGCTGCTTCTGCACTAAGGCTGAATAAAAGGCAATTTAGGGGTTTGGGTGATAATTCAAGTATGGTTAGAATTAAACTACCTTTGGATATGTTGTTACATACCAAGATAAGAAAAAGCCTACTGATGTTGGGGTAAATCAATAAAAGGTCAAGGTCACAGCACCTGAACTAAGACAGAAAATACAAGGGATATTTAGGATTTCCGCATACTGTTACCCTAGTATCTTTCAACAGAAACTTAATTTCGATGTGGTGTTACTAAAAATTTAAAGAGAGATTGCATATTGATTTCTAAGTCTACTGTTCCAATAACAGTTTCTTGACGATTTTTGAAGTTTTGGGCAAATAATTTTTGTTACAGTAGACCAAACTACATGTCAAACTACTTGTCAAACTTAATAATGACAAAACTCATGCATTGTCGTTTTATGCATTTTTAGAACTCTCCTTTTTTCGGTCATTTTTACCTCCTTCATTGTAATAGTTCCCGGATGCTCTAGTCTACTGATATGTAAGTTGACAAAAAGACTTGACACTTAAGAAAGTTAATTAAAAGTCAGAGGCCAACCTCTTATAAATTTGCTTGTAATGAAAATATTGCATTATTTGAACTTTAAATCTATGTTTAGGTTCATTGTTCAAGATCACCTAGCTTTTCCCTGCATATGGATATTGAAAGTAGGTCAGAATTTGATAAATGACACAAAAAAAAAAAGATAGAAGGCATACATGTAAATGAAAATTTACCAGAAAAATCTGATTTTCTTTTAATATCATTTATTTGATATAAAAATTTTGGATGATTTCTTGTCCATTATGCTCAAACCAACAAAACATCTGGGAACTGTTAATATCTGGGAACTACCACAGCACCAATATTGTTCAAATTTAGGTCACAGTCACAGCTCTTGTACTCAAGCTGAAATTGAGTCAACAGACCTTTTTCCAATTTTAAATGATGTAAAGGGCTTAAAACGGAAAATTCCACTTTTTGACAAAATTTTAATTACAATTTTATTAGTTATGGTCTCAGCCATACTGTATGATTTTATTAGCTATGGTCTCAGCCATACCATATGTTTAGATAATCCTGTCAAGACGTTTTTTTCAACAAACATTCTGATGCCAGGCCTTGTGCCAGTAGTATTGCCTTTACATGTAGATTCTCTACCTTTTTCATGGTTGACATGACTAGGAGACCCAAGTGGAAGACACACCTAAATGCACTCATAATCAGTAGAAATAATAAATACCAAAAGGTTATCATCTCTCAATTTTGGTCTGTATCATATTTTAATCTTTTTATATTTATTACAGATACTTTCCTTAAGGCTTTTATCATAGAGGATGAAATCCAGTAGCAGTAGCAATGTCCATACTTCTAATAAACAGATTCTCTCATACTGTGCTTGTATACTGGGATTTAGTCTTATATCAAGTGCCTTCAATTTCTACTATGTTAAAGTATTCCTCAATTTCTACCACATCGAGCAAAGCTGGTTCCAGCTAGCGCAGATATTGTTCTTAATATGGAATGCCATCAATGATCCTCTCTTTGCCTACTGTCAGGATAACTACCAAACCAGATTCACCAGGACTAGAAGAGAAAGTGTTCTATATGGAGCACCTTTTTTCGCTTTGTCTTTCCTAACGCCTTGGTTTTCATGGGGAACTTCCCCTATAATCATTGGACTGCACTTAATTATAGCGTTGTGCTTCTGGGACACCATGTTTACTTTCATTGGACTCGCAATGTGCTGTCTCTTTACTGAGATATCCCATGATGAGTCAGATAGATTCAAGTTGACCCGATATTCTCAAGTAGCTTCATTACTCGGCAGTTGTAGTCCACTTATTCTTGAACATACTTCAAAAAGCTTACAGAACTTTCCTGCATTCCAAATCACCTGTGTCTGCATTGCTACTCTAGCCTGGTTAATGATGCGTTACTGTGGAATGCATTGCCACACAAAATATGATATGAATCAAATGAAATCAAATAAGCAGCAAACATTGGATCATGGGAAAGCTCCAAACGAATCTTACTGGCGACAAACTTGGCAGATATTATCAGATCGAGATTTTGTATCTTTCGTAACTACAAACTTCTTTCAAGAGTTTCATCGTACATTTCTGAGCAATTTCATGGCTATAATTTGCGACCAGTTAATTCCAACGGAACTAGTACCATTATGGATTAGGAGCTCTTTCTATGGAAGTACATCAATGGCATCTCAGGTAGCTTAGTGGATTGATATAATTTCCATTTAATATGAGAAAAAAAAAATGAATGTAAAATTGTTTCCTATACATCTGACTTTCTGTAAACATGTAGGTTATCCACATGAAAATAAATGCCATATACTCTTGACTAAAACCCATATATTATCAAGAGAAATTTTTGTCTTTGTAAACCAAGGGTCTTTTTTAAGGCATTCTTGTATCCATAGCAGAGTTTCATTTGCAATTTACGGACATCGTAATCACAATGGCCCATGCCCCAACTGTGTGGTATATGGTATAGCATATTACACACAGAGGGGGCACGGGTCATAGCGTCTTTGACCTCTGTTTACATAGATAATAAATATATATGTTCAATGTACCAGTATATGTAAGTGTAAGATCTTTACTGTAAAGCATCATTTGATAATGATTCAGTTGGTGATAAATAAGATATAGTTTAGTAAAAGTATTACAGTTGACAATTAATAAAACTCAGCATGGTTGAGTTATAGGTAAATTAAGGTCATTCTCAGGACTTGCACAATGCACAGGTTATGACCTCGTGACAATGTCAGATGAGGAATTTCATATGCTTATTAACAAATGGTTATTTATAAACATTCAAAGGGGGCAGGTGTGGTGTAGTGGTTAAGCGCTTGGCTTGCGGCGCCAACGATCCAGGTTCGATTCCCTGGTTGCGCCACTATGTTTAAGAGGTTGGTAACCTCCTGCTTCCATGTCGTGATATAACTGAAATATTGTTGAAAGCAACGTAAATCACCAATCAACCAACCACATCTTTTTTAATAATGCATACTGAGTACTTTAATTGTAAACTCACAATTAAATGACTGTTTAAAGAGCCATTCCTACATGTATGTAATGAAGGAATTAAAAGGTGTGCCAACAGGTGCATTGCTGATCAATATCCATGTTCTCTTTTTAAATTTCCTCTTTTCCTTGTTTCATATTTTCCTATGAATTACAGATCCTCCTTGTGTTATTTATGCCTGTGATTGCGCAGTATCCATATTTCAAAGTGATACGACTGGGTTTTGTGTGGAAGATTGCCTCTGGGTTCATCATGTTTATGACTGGACAGTCCCAGCCATGGTTTCTTATGGTATTCCTTCTATTAGATAGGTAAAATTAACTAAACAGTTTTTATAAATTACACAGGCATCAGATATGTTTGTTTTCATTTTAACATGTTTTAGAATCAAGGTTTTTTTTCTGTTATAAAATTCCTTGCTCAAAACCTGATCTGTGACATTTTTGTGTCTTGTTTTTCAGATGAGACAATTAATATAAGACTTAAACCTTTTGGCCTTATGCAGTAAACAAAGCTGGTATGGCCTAGTGGATAAGGTGCTTGGCTCATGATCGAGAGGTCCTGGGTTCAAATTCCGCCTAGGGCACACTGGTGTTCTGTCTTTTGGATGAGATAGTAAAAACCGAAGTTGTGTGTCACGGTAGGCGTGGCATATAAAAGATACCTCAATGCCTCTGTTGGAACTGTTGCAAAGGTCTGAATTCGTATACAATGCATCAGAAATATGCCATCACCATATATGTGAAATAATCGTGGAGTGACGTAAAACAGTATTCAATCAATCAATCAATCAATAAGCAATAAACAAAGAAACTTTTAAGCAATAGCTGTTATGTGAAAAAAAAAAGTTTCAAACATATTTTATGTTTACTTTATTACAGCATCTACGATGCATTAAACTGAAGATGGTTCATTAAGGGATAGATATAGATGTCTATAATCTATTAAAGCAGTGTTGTAAATGTTACTGACATCTGTGGCTATAAATAGCCTATGCTTGCAAGGTGGTAGATATTTGTTAATGACCTTTAAAGCAGTATAGAGGATGTTTGTGACCACCAAGTCAGAAACTCTGATGCTTACAACATCTGAATCAGTTTCAGAGTCTTGTCTGAAACAATTTTAGATGTAAGTGATTGTGGGGTTTTTTTTTCAAATCAGAAGCTGGTGTAGCCCAGTGAATGAGGTACTCAGTTTGTGACCAAAAGGTCCTGGGTTTGATTCTCGGATGAGACAGTAAAAATCAAGGTCCTGTGTCACAGTAGGCGTGGCACATAAAAGATCCCCGTTATTGCTTGGGGTGGGTCTGTTGCAAATGCAAAAATTACTGTGCAGTGCATAAGGCAGATGCTGTCATCATATATATGAAATAATTGTGGAATGTCCTATAACAATAATCAATTAGTCCTCAAATCAGGTCCATTATAGGGACCCTTTCAAATGGAAATTTCATTGATTTTTCCCAAAATTTGTCTGAATTTTTCCTAAGCATTAATCTTTTAGCATTTAATGCAAATGGGACAAAAAAATTTCAACTGAAAAGATACAGGCACCTTAAGTTTGAAAATTTTTTTTTAAAAACCACGGTTAATGAAACAGGTTTGTAGATATGTAACATTTGACCTCTATCATAAAGAAGCTTTTTAGATGAATGTAGCTTTGGAAGCAATATACCACATCAACATCTTAGGCAGATGCTATGCATCAGAAAATTACTGAGAATTATTGCAATACTTACTTATCTTGGAAACATCAGGGAATTGTTATTAAATTTAATATTTTATACTAAATTCTTTCTGTAAAACAGTACACTGCAATTAACATCAAAGGAGTTGTGAAAACCAATCTAATTTTAGAACGTTTTTCAATTTTGAAAGTAACTTGTGACTTACTGTAGATGGTATTGATTGTGTTCAACAAAAATCAGCTGTACCTAATTTCTTTTCTTTTTCAGCTGTTTCACTGGTGCATCATTTTCTCTGTTTAACTTGCCATTATCAGATATTGCTGACAACAATATGCAAAGATATAATAGAAAGTGAGTACTCAATGCTTTCGGTTAATTAAGCCTCAAGCGGTCTGTTTTAACAAAGCCTGAGCTAGTTTTTTCTTTTTACATGTCATTTGTTGGGTCTCTCGAGTACCCAGTAAATTTTATTTCTTATATTCTTTGGGTTTCCTAAGTATACAGTAATTGTACATGGTGTAATTTAGCTTCCAAGACATTTAGGGCTATGGAATGGGATTAGTTTTGGTCAGTAAATTCCATACTGAGTGAAATGAAGCTAAATCCTGGTATGGAATTTACTGACACCAAATTTATCTGCTACCATTTATCATAAATGACTTGGTAACAAATTGATCCAGCAATGACCTATGACCTGATATATTTTCATCAATAATTGCACAGAGATTATTCCATATAAGGGTCATACAGATATTTTGTATGTTTCTACTTTCCAGAAATACAACTACATATGTGTATGTCTGAGTTTACTCATATCATACAGGAACAGATATCAGTAACAGGTCTGCAGAATATTTATATATCCATTCCAGCTCTGGGGAGATAGCATAGGTTGCAACACCTTTACACTTTACTGTCCCCAAAAGGGAATATTACCCCCAAAACATAATGTCATCAGCACAATAAAATCAAAACACTATAAAAAAGATCTACACTATTGACAAGATTATATCTTGCACTTTTAATTCCTTGGAGAAATTTATGTACATACTCAGTATATACCACCAAACACATAAGCAACAGAAACTGAAAAGAGAGAAGAATTTAAGATGGGATTTCACCTCATTATGACTCCCCTTTAATTTGGTTTCCTTAAAAAAATGCCAGAAATGCCAAAATTGATTAGTTTTATAAAATGTGTACTCATATAGCATATAAAATTCATCATATTGTTTTTAATAAATTCATGTAAATGTAGAAAATACCAAATTTTATTATGTCCCGGTATAAGCACCCCAGTGAAAGTATCCTTATCTTGTGGTCTAAAGTTATGCGCTATACATGTGTATAGCCTAAAAAAGTCACATCAGATTCTTGCAGATATCTCACAAATATTCGATGATACTCCATAGATTTTCTTCATTTCACTTCTTCTGCATACTACATGTGTGTTAAGATAATCAACAGAGACTTCCAGCAGAAAAATAAAATACTGTGGCCAATCTGTCATAGAGGCTTAGCAGATAATCTGTTTTAATCGTAACACTTCATGCTAATTTATTGCCATTGATAGGGGATAAAAAGTATTGGAATTAATCATATATTTTTTCATACAAATTTTTATCTACCTGAAGATCTCAGTCATCTGAATTTTTTTTTTTTTTATTTTAACAATTTACTCTCATTACCAGTTTTATAACCTCTCAACTTGGACTTTTGAAGATCTAATGATTGCCAAGTATTGGTAGCTGTAAAATGATTTGGAAATTGTCTGTTCATGATCAAACTCGAGTTCTTAATGGCCAGGCATAATACAACCTCACATGTGTTCAGTAAAATATGTATGTGATGAAATTCTGCAGCATTGGTTTATTGATATACTTTCTTCACACACAACTTTCCGAATTGAGAATAAATCTATTACCAAAAGTAATAAAATATTATGTTGTGAACTTAAATGTTAAAAAAAAAGAATTCTCTCATTAATTGCTTGAGGAAAGAAAGAATGATAAATCTGTAGTATTTCTGTGCAGCCTTCACAAAGCTGACATATCATACATAAAGCAAACATGAGAATTTCTTTATTTTAAATATATATATATACTGTATATATTTACAGGCATCCAATATCGTCGATGGTGTTTGGGACCAATGCTTTGTTTGTAAAGCCAGCCATATCATTGTCACCTATGCTTGTTGTAAGCATCCTCAATAGCTATGGATATGATAAAATCAACAAGCAAAATTCTACCACAGATCTGACAAATCAAGAAATGGACAGTCTCAGGAATGCAATGTTCCTATTAGTTTGTTTTTATCCTATCATTATTGGATTTATTCAGTTCTGTTGTTGGTCTTTTTATACTATAAGAGATAAAAAGAGTGCTGTAGTGATATATGTGGAAGGCCAGGAGAGTTGAAAGTCTCAGGAATGCTATGTGATATATGTTGAGGGCCAAGATTTTACTTATTTATTTGTCACCTGTGAAGTGTGACGACGCTTTGGGACCACTTTTTTATAACATAAGAAAATATATTATGCTTTTGTAAACCGGTGAATGGTTGCTGAAATTGTTTTTCATAATTTTGTTGTAGATTTAATTTTTAAGATTTTGCATTTACACACCTTAAATCTCCTAAAAAATAAGGTATTCATGAAGCCTTACAAGCTCAATGATTAGTAGAAAAAACAATATGTTTCACTCTCGAAAAAAGCATGATTGCCAAACAGCTTGTAGCAGGTATGTGCCAATGACAGAGAGATACATCGAGCATATCTGTGGCTAGTTTGTCACATTAAAGAGGAAATTAATATAATAAGGAATGTTTGAAACATGTTACTTTAGCGATATATCGTTGTTTGTAAATAATGTTTTTAATGATGTGCCATATTTAGATTGTAAGAGTCACTCACCTTATGTTTTTTAATAATTATGCTTGCAAGTTATGAAACAACATCAACAAATCATTTATTCTCATAATTGAACATGATATTACAGTGCAGAGTGCAAGATGTCCATATTTTATGCTATGGCATTGATATCTGTTTGCTTTTCTGTCTTTCACATGAATTTGTTTGTGCTTCTCAACTTAAAACATATATGTAAAATGATTTGATGGTTGTACATATGAACAAATATTTGTAGTTGTGCTCCTGCTTTTAAAAAAGGGCCATAACCCAAAAGGAGGGGCAAACAGGCAAAAAGGAAAGAGTCTTGTCCGTACCTCTTTTTTTATAGATAAGACACTAATGATCCAATGGTTGTACAATAATTATCAAAGATTATTTCTTGTAGATGTGCTCTTGAGCTTCAAACTGGAGGTCTTGCTCTGTGTGGAGAGGCAAACGGGCAAGGTTTAAAATCCTATTTTGATTTCCCTTCTGTATCGTTATAGATATAAATGATGTGATAATGGTATATGAAAGGTATATGCAGTTGTGCACTTGTGTTTGGCATGATAAGAAAAGTCTTGTCTGCATTATTTCTTTTTTTTTTTTATATCATATCTTAATTATTTTACAACAGTTAAGAAACAAGTTAACAACTTATATAAATCTTGCTCACTGGCACAGATGTTGGCGTAAGAATGCCATTTGTATGGTAGGAAACCGGAGTACCTGAAGAAAACCCATGAAGCCAGGTTGGTGACAGCCTCACCATCTCATGTATCACACCGGGAATCGAACCCGGGTCACACAGGTATGAAGAGAGTGCTCTGTCGATGGCGCTACCTGGCCCCCTTTAGCGTTTATTTTAAACCACTATAGAGGCAATGGAACTAATGACAATTTATGAAACAATATGATTTGTAGTTTTGTACTTGTGATCTGGCCCATTGGATCCTTGGAAATTGACAGGCATATTATATACATGTAAGCGGTACTAAAAGTGCTTATTTTGTATTTTCGAACTTCAGTGTTTTATAATACCTATAACTTAAAACTATCTGAATAATATACATACTGTTGTGATAATTTTTTATCAGATGACTAGTACATAAAGATCAAGCTCCTATCAAGGATTGACCTAGTATGTTAAAGATCCCTTCTAAAACTACAAAATTCTTTACTCAAAACTTGAAAAAACGATAATGATCTTTATTATAACTATTACATATATAGTTATTTGCACAGTATGTGTACTATTATTTATAGGCAGTATTTGCTAATCAGAGCTCCTGTGATGGAATGCCTTTTGTATAGTCTTTATAATTCAAGACAATTAACTTGATTTGGTCTTGCTCAATGATGTTTCTGCCCTTCCAAAGTTAATTTTGGTACATGTATAACAGAACTCTTGAAATTCAAATGCAAAAAGGTGAAATTTTTCTTAATTTAAGTTTATATTATTACTTTTATGTTTTGCTAACATTCATTTCCTGTCCTGTTGTTTATCTAACTGACATAGAGTTTGCCTTGACTAAGAGATGTTCAGGCTTGAGTCCCATTTGTGGCTTGGTTGCTTTTTGGATGAGACTAAATGTTGAAGCCCTGTATTATGGTATATGTGGTCCAAAAAAATGCCTCACTGCTTTGGGCAGGTTTGTTAAATAGGTCTAAATTTCTGTGCATTGCATTAGGCAGATGCAGTCACCATAGAATGACTCATGTTATGAAAACCTTCATTGAATTCAAAGAAGAGAAGACTATTTTTTATATTTTAATTGTTATAATTAAAAACAAGATATTTCGTAAATGAAAAGTGTAATAAAAGTTTATTTTTAAGACCATTTCTTGCCCATATATGGTCATAATGCTATTTTGAGTTATAATGTTGAAATACTTAAAAATTTAGAGACTGAAAATCAATGGTTTTAAGCCAAGTTTTGCAACTTGGCTTTTAATTTGATGTGGGGCATGCAGCGGGCGTCAACAATTGGTTTTCTGACTCTAACTCCTACAACTATTTAGTTATAGTATTGAACAATCATATACATACTCCACATGAGCCGAGCAAGTTCCCTATTGATTTTGGGATAAGTCATAGGGCCTTGATTTGATAAGTGAACATGGTTTCCAGACTAGAACTGCATTACACCATCTATTTTTATGAAACTTCACACACATACTCCCAGTGAGCCAAGGATGTGCCCTATTGATTTCATAATACAAAGGTCAAAGTCATTGGGGCATCTTTGATGCAACACTCTTGTCTTGATTTCTTTTGGGCTCTCCTGAACTTTTCCACAAGGTTTTGCATTTCAAATGTAGGATAGCTGATTAAAGTAATTGTAGAATTTTATTAAACATTCAACAAACATTTTAAATTTTTATTTCTTCCCATTTTAAAAATTCTGGATATCCATGTAATTTAAGCTAGTTAACTTGAATCTATAGCAAAGTTTGCATTATCATTTTTTATTACGTAGGGCAAAATATATATATAAATACAAATTGATTTACCAAAAGGAAAATAATTTTGTTATTTTTATGTTCAAAACAGTTGTAATTTAACATTTGGGTCTTAAAAGTAACAATTTGAATATGTTAGCTTATTTTAGAACAAATTGTTAAAATAGTATTTAAGTATCATATTTGTACATTCATAATGTTCAGACGTATGAAGGAAACTGATTTCACAGTTAAGTTTTATATATATATATATATATATATATATATATATATATATATATATATATATATGGGTTTCTTTTTTGTAATTATTGGATTAAGTACACCTCAACATGGTTGTACCAATTGCTTATACTTGTATGAATTTTTAATACATTAATATAAACGTAAAAGCTGTACAGAAACATATCAAATAATTCATAATTGTCCTGCTCAGCCTTATGCCTGGTTACACGCTTAATTTCACAAAATTAAAGTACAACATTAGCATTTCTAGTTGCATTTAATTGACCCAATTATAGAATCATGTATAACAGTATTATTACAACTTGTGTCAGTTAAGATGTATTTTACTCAGCAAAACAGTCTAGTAGCAGCAATTTTTGTTAACGCAATATGATAAACTTCACATTTTTTATGTAATGTCTTCCAATGGAGGTGGAAAATGTTCTCCCTAGATCATAATAAGTGTTATTAGTATGTGTTCTAAATTTTTTTTTATAAATATATAGTCATTGCAAAGAAATCTGTTGCAATTAATTTGATGTTATGCCTCTTTTTATGATATGACTAGACTAATTGCAAGGTGAAATTAATTAAGAATATTGATTAATTGTTGACTTTATATTGTTGATATATATTGTTCTTGTTAGCTTTGTAATTACAATGTTGGGCAGAAATGAATTAAAGAGTAAATTCTTCAGTTGTAAGTTCTTGACAGCTGTTTCAGTCAACATTTATTCTTCATTAGTGGTTTGTCACTAATTAACATTTTTAATATTCTGAAAATTTACAGGGATTGTTGCAAATACTTGTATACATGTATTTTGCTCTGACTTAAGTTGGAGAATATATGATATATGTTTACACATATTTGCAGGATAAGTAGCAAAATAAGAGAAAAGCATGGTGTTTCATTGATATGAATAAAGATCTGAAAGCATAAATTAAGAAAACAATACCTGTAATCGGCTTGCCAGGACAAAATGTCTTGATACCTACTGTCATATTTCCGGCATCGGCATTGCCATTGTCCATGAACAAAAACAATGGCCATATATTCTCAACATTACGAGATAGGACTTTCATATTTTTGAAGTTTAATTCTTTAATTTTTGATGTTGTGACCTTGACCTTCAACTTTTACCTTCTTTGTGTCCTTGCTGTTTGACGGCTATTATTTGCAAACTTTAACCAGCTTGGCGAGCTATGTTGTCTTCTGACAACTCTTGTAACTAGTTGGTTGATTGGTGTTTTACGTCGCTTTCAACAATATTTCAGTCATATCGCGACATGAAAGCAGGAGGTTACCAACCTCTTAAACATAGTGGCGCAACCTGGGAATCGTACCCGGATCATTGGCGCCGCAAGCCAAGCGCTTAACCACTACACCAAACCTGCCCCAAACAACTCTTGTAATAAATTACTTCAGTGTCATATTATGAATTGTTTCGTTCTAATTTAAAATGTGTAGTGTCAAAATTCTGAAATGTCCATTTAGAAAAAGCAGGACATTATATAAGGAAAACATAAAGAAAGCAAGCAAGTACGGATATAAATATTTTTTGTGTCAAAAAAACTACAGTGAAAGAATATTTAAATGAAGTAATATTATGTAAGCGGAACATGTTCTGTTGTTTATAGTACTTGATGTCCTTACTTATAACGGATTGTCTGCTTTTTCCGAAGTTGACATAGATTGTTCTGTAGTTTGTGCATCACCTTTGTTATCGGTGACTGTATTCAGAGTAGGTGATGAGACAGGCACATTTTGTGGTATTGGCCTGATCTGCTTTGTAGTTTGTTCACCATCTTTTATATCGTTGTTCACGTCAGGAGTGTCTGATACAGGAAGCCCATTCTGTGGTTTTTGTATACACTTATCTGTAGTTTCATCTATTAAAGCAATGGTTGCATTAGGAGGAATTGATGAATTTGATTCGTTTTGTGATATAGTATTTTCAGTATTTTGGAGAGACTCTTTTGTATCGCTGTTTGCTGTAAGATTTTCTGCTACAAGAGATCCATTTTGTGATGTTTGTTCCTCGTTAATCGGAAGCGGCATGGCACTCTTTGGCCCTAAAAGTTTGACCTGATTGACCGTTTGATTGGTAGCATCTTCCTGTAAGCACTCCGTGACTTCTACGTTCTTCAGTCCACCAGCAAGTGTCTCGTATAGATACACGTATTGTTCCTATCATAGAGATTGTATAGGTATGATACATAAATAGTGAGAAGCTATCAGACTCAATCTACATGCAAAATATCTGGGAAACATCGGGGGGGGGGGGGGGGAGGGTTCGCGCACCGGGACGAATACTCCGGAGAGCCATTGTCCTACCCCGACGTCGTCGTCCGTAGAAAAACCCTTTGACTTGGATAATAATCTAAGAACAATTAGAGACAGGGCTTTAATATTTCGCATGTGTATTCCTTCTGCCAAAACCCTTGGGTACTTAAACTTTTTTACCTTGAAGTTTGACCTACTTCAAAAAACTTTAACCTTGGTAATAACGTATGACCAGTAATAGATAGAGCTTAAATATTTCATGTGTGTATTCCTTGTGACAAAATCTTTCATTACGTATCAAATTGGCCCGGGTTCGAGTCCCGCTCTGGTCTTGCCGTTGTCCTGTCTTTCGGATGAGACAGTTAAAACAGAGGCCTCGTGTCGTGGTATGCATGGCACGTTAAAGACCCCTAACTGCTTCGGGCGGGTCCGTTGCAAATGTCAAAATTTGTATGCCCTGCATCAGGCAGATGCCGTCACCATATACGTGAAATATTCGTGGTGTGACGTTAAACAAAAATCAATCAATCAACGTATCAAATTTTTGTACGTTTTTACCTTGACCTTGAAGATTGTCCTGCTTACAAAAATTTTGCAATTTACATCTGGTTGCTACTGGCGCGTCCTGTTGTCTTCTTATAACTCTTGTTGAGTACACGTTGGAGCTCATGTTATTGCACAATTTATTGTTTTTGTAGTTTCCACTCGGAGGAGTACTTGTTATTTGAACATTCACGGTAGTTTGTGCTTTTGATTTCACTGAAGTTTATGTTTTTCAAAAAGCATAGCAGTTTATGTTATCGTTATTCTAAAATTTGTGTTACATTTACTTACTGGGGTCTGTATGACGGATACACGTTGCTGTCTCATCTTTGACACACAGTTGATAACATCAATCTGTCCAGTGAGAGTACCTTCTATCAACAGACTATCTAGAGCAATGAATGTTCCAGTCCGCCCTATTCCTGCACTGAATCACAAATATTGGTTAAATTATGATTACATTGTGTTTAATACAAAATTTCATCAAAATATGGGCCAATTAAATTAGTGAAAGCATGTGCGTAAACAAATCCGATGGAAGACGAAGCACATTTGGTACTGTCTCATAAATTTCAGAAAGTTTTTCAAAATTAATCTCAGAATTATTGATGCATTTGGTATGGCTGAAGTACTTTATGGATTCCTTGACACCAGAAATATTTGATTTGTTTTAGATGAAATACTTCTATCGGCAAATTAAATGTCTTCCAAATCACTTAAAATTTTCTTGGAATTGTTTACATGTTTACTGTCTCATCCGAAAGACAGGGCACTTGTGTGCCCACGGCGAAAGTCGAAACCTGGACATTTAGCGCACGAGTCGAACACCTCATCTACTTAACCACATCGGCGTATCATTGTGGTCAAAACGATATCGTGTTAAGCCCCGCATCCCCTTGCTATTCAAGTTATTGTCTTTATTAAATGTGAAGTGTTTAAAATTATTTCCTCATTTATTTTGATTCTATACGTATTAACATGTGCAGAAGAGGTGTACTCGGAAGAGATATGATTGTATGTTACACATTACTTACAAATCCCATTATATTTGAGAGGTCTTACGGATTTAGACAATATTGTGGCTTGAACATGTGGATAGTTAAGATTAAGGGCTAAAGAGTATTCTCAAGTGGTATACGATAACTTTTTTTTAAAATAGCAGGATAATGAACAGGTGGTAGAGAGGGTAATGTATGTGGAGTAAGTATAATTAGATCAGAGGTTTTGTTAATTTAATATTAGTAGCAACTTGATAAACTGTAAGAATACTGACTTGAACTAAAATACATAACAATTTAGTAAGCAGTGACTCCTAGGGCAGTCAAAAACGGAGTTTCATAATTATGTCAATAAAATTAGGCACAATGAATCATTTTTCCCTATCGCCTAAACGGTATCAATGTAAGAATTGACCTTGATTCGAGTCATTAATTGTCGAAATGCGCATATGGCGCACTAAATTAAAAGGTATATATGTTCTATATTTATTAACGGTTTCACTTTTATTGGGGACTCTCGATCTTTTCATTGAAATGTAAAGAAATTTTCAAAGGATATATTTTTTTATAGAAACTTCTCAATTTGTTAACATGTAGCTACATGGAAAACTAGTTGCTCTAATGATACTAGATAAGTCCTGATCTATCTGTTGCATGGTTACTAGTCACAGTTCTCTGATTTACCTGCAGTGAACAATCATGGCATTGTCCGCCTCGTAATTTCTGTCATTGGATATTTTCGCCCTGAACTCCAATATAGCCTGACTATCACTTGGAACCCCCTTATCGGGCCATGCAGTGAAGTGGTATTGTGTAACACGCCTCTCATCGTTGTCCTGATCAGAAATAAAATTGATACTCCTATCAAATGATCTATTTTCCTCTTCCATATAGGATTCGGACATTTGGATGAAAAAATCGTTTTTTATATCATTACCACTGAGTCGATACCGCAGACGGTGGATTGTTAGTCCCTGAGGGTATCATTAGTCGTCCAGTTTTCAGTACTGCTATATTGCGGCACAATATGTACTTCAAGTTTACCGTGATATAACTTTGTGCATTTTCCTCAAACTAAGTGTATCACTCATGTACACCTCAGTCCTGAAAATGGTTTTTTTTTTTAGCTCTTATGTTAAGATTTTTAGTAGAAAAAATTTGCTATTCTCACATAAATACTTTGGATTTTAACAGTCGGTCTTGAACATTACTTAAGAGATGCTCATGTACCGGTAATACACTAAATTAAAACACGTATATACGTTCCTATTTTTAACATTACATGATACCCTTTTCATAGATTTGTTTTCCTTTAAGATGCGGGGTTTTTTTGTAACAGACTGAAAGATTTTATTAATAGCAATTAGACGCTTAATAAATGAGGTAATGCTTAGATCTTCATTTATTTCCATAAATGGCCTTGTTTAAATATGTATGTTATTTGAATGGGAAATCAAAATATGGTCATGTCGTTCTTAGATGTTCCCCATTACTCAATGTATTTGAAGAGTCAAGGTTCTATTAAAATTTGCGAATAATGAAATACGAGATTTGGAACCGTTTGAATTTGGGCCTGTATCTATAAGACTGATAATAAATAAATAGATAATAATAAAGATAAAATAAATAATTAAAAAAAAAATAAACATTGCACGCTAGAAAATTCATTACATTAATCGTCTTATTCCGGCATATATGTTACTCTTTGTTATCCGATAAACGAAATGAGCATTTCTGTACGTCAAGTATCAAAGAGATCTGCTGCATGACAAAGCTCTCAACAGATGCGGATTACAAAGGTAAGAATAGGCACATCAAACATTACAAATATAAAACTTGGCTTATACTGCAGTTGTGTTATCAATAGGGACGATCAACTGAAATGGTAATGATATGCAACGAGAGTGATCAATCACATTCCTACTCACTGCAGTAATAAATATCACAGACGAGCTAACAAGAAACGCCCATTCAATGCTATGGATAATATAATATGTAGCACGTATAATATTATGATTGTTATACATAATAATATTACCTTGTACACAAGGAACGATCTAATGATGAAGTTGGACGATATCTTTTCCTCGACCGCTTTAACATGTATAGGCCCGTAGACTTCTTCTTCGTCCGGCCAATACTTCAGGCACTTCATCTGCATAACAGAATTTACACTTTTTAAACAAACATTTCAATTGCCCAATAGTTTGAATTGCCGCTTTCAGTGCACTATAATTAAGATGGTACATTCAACTGTATATCTAACGGACTGATATGCATGAAATTGGAAAAAATGTAGAAAAAAGAAAGAAAATTCGCATATATCACGAAGTATACATTTTTCATCAACAAACATTTTTGTCAAAGGGAACACACGGATGCAGTATATTTTCATTTCGTTTTTAACTCAGAATTAATGAAATACTTAATTTTGCAATTAACAAATGTTGCTCTGCCTGAATTATTGTATGTTACGCTGTGCAGTGCTAAGGTCGCCATGCTTATTGAATAGGTCGTCTCCCATCCAAGATATTTATTACCCAGAGTCAATTGCGTATGCGACATACGAATGGCTCCTTGATTCCCTGATGCAGTGTATACTGAGTAAATAAACAAATAGCATGTCTTCATTGCCCGCATACGGCGTATTCATATCTCAGTTAATACGTTATTCCAGAGCATGTTCAAATTACAATGACTTTGTTCTGAGGGCTAGGCGACTTTCAGTTAAGCTGCTCAACCAGGGTTATATATGTGCTGGACTAGCATCGTCACCGAGGAAGTTCTACGGTCGTTACGAGACTCTTATTACTCCATATGATATCTCGTTATCCAGACTTTTAAATGATATTCTGGACTGAGACCGATTCCGATCACTTTACACAGATTTGACACCTTCTATACTAGAAGGTTACCTACTTCGACTTCTCCATATATAGATACATATGGAATTCACACGATTTGACTCTTTCTACGGGGTATATGTGACGGGTGTTGCTAGCAAGCAGGAGATGCTCACTCTCCCCGGGCACCTGATCTCACTCCATCACAGGGGTTCACATATGCTCTTCAAGTAGACATATTTTGTTATTTTCCATTTGTTTTTCATTTTCACTGATTTTGTATGTCCTATGGTTTCATGATTTTTGGATTTGTGGTTTGGATTTATCCATCATCTTTACATTTCATGATTTAGGGTTAGATTCGCATGTCTTATATACTGGGAAGGCAACATTGCATATCGAAAATCCTAATCATTATCAACACAATTATTCACTCAATGCAGATCTATCGCGTGATCATGTACCAGATATATATCATATCGTTAAAGGAAAATCTTTAAAATGGAAAGGGAAATATACTGTACAATTTTATCTATGAATAGTATTCCGTTTCTCATTAAAACTAGGACATGCTTCTTATTAACACTGTTCAGATGGGTATGCAGTAATATAAATATTAAATGCTAATCCGAATTTCCGTCTTGTGAAAATTTCAGCAGCATTGTCGTAGCTTTGTAAATATTTCATACAAACGCACAACATATATCGTTCATGATGTTCGCTTAATGAGGTCAATGGGCTAGCATTGCTAACTAACAAGCATATTTTATATTTACTTGTTTTCGTGTCAGTCAAAATAACTAGCATATCATTCATACTTAAATTGCATATTTAAAATTCAACATTTTCGGGTCCTTATAATTAAAATCCTCCTTTGTCGAGTAGTAATATATATTAACATTTTATGTCTGTTGACATATCAATTTCATGTATCAGCAAGCTCAATATCAAGTGTCATTTCTAAATCATAATTACTTTGAACTCTTCAATGTTTATATTTTCTTCAAAGAAAGTCAATTGAAAAACGATGTGTCGAAATGTTACAACTTACATTTTTTTATATTCTGATATTATGTATTATATTATGTAGAGTTCATATTCATCTCCTGTTCAGTGTTGTCAGTATGTTTTGAACATTCATGACGATGTAGTCAATCATACTAGAAACACAACTATGCCTATATATGTTTGACAAGGATTTGCAGAATACACTGCCTGATAGTAACATATACTTCTCATCAATTACATTTCCTTTTTTCAAGGAGCAGTAAGTAACAGGGGCGGATCCAGGAACGAACATCCCCTCCGCCCTCCTCTGAATCCGCCCCTGAGTTATCAATAAAAAATTAAACCATTACAAATAATATTAAACTTACTGTCGAACCTTCGATGATATTTGTAAGCATGACCACTTGTTTACTCTCTTTTTGCCAAATCATTCTCCAAAAATCGATGATTGTGTCATTGGTAAAAGGTCCTAAAACAATAATACATAACATATGATAGCATTTCAGATTTTTTCTTCACTCTTAAAGGTCTTTTCCTTAATGTTTTCATGTAAAAGTTTCACGTTCATCTGTGTACAATGCAATATGCGCATGTGTGTAAAATACTAAGACACTGATAACAATGTACCATAGCGGACATTTACGGACCCCTGAAACTCACAGGTAAGACCACGTGCCACGTCCGACTAGACACATCTGCCATGGATACCCTTACATACAGAATAAACAAATGTAAGTTAGCAATGTATACATACATGAATGTGAACTAACATTGTGTAGAAAGAGTCAACGCCACATAACATCAGGAAAAAAAGTAAAATCACACTTAAGGTAACGGACAGTGCTTCGAACAGTTAGATATAAACAAATGAACCATAACATCTGGAGCTACTCGTCCGTTTAATAATTTAGTCTAGTGACACCGGTTACTTTCGTATTTTACATTTATATCAATGTACATGATTATACCTTGTCCAATTTTGTGTTAATGGTGATATAAAGGGAGACATGATAGTTTCGTTGTCTATACGTAGTGGAGAGAAGAACAGATATTTGACGGCGTTGTGGTGAAAGAACTCTTTACGAAGGAAATAAGTCAAGAGAGCATGTCCTATGATGACTCACTATAATATACTGTGTTGTGTACATGTGTACATTTTGCTTGCATTTTTCAAGATGTGTAAGATGACTGATAAAATTTGGAAACAAATTAATAAATGATTTTAGTTCTTTTCTCACTTGATCTCGAGTAGTAATGTTTGGTCTTCTCAAAGTTTTGTAATTCTATGAATTCATTCTTATTGCAAGAAAAAAGAGGAGTTACTGGCTCAGTTATGTGGCAGAAGTCACCATGGAGCTATACAATACATGAATATAAATAATATACTAGAACATATAACACATTACAAAAATATTTGATTGTAGTGCAATTACGATACCGACTTAGGACGGTCATTTAATTTGACAAAAGCCAAACAAATGGTGTGGTTAACCGGTTTACGGGCTCACCTTCCCATTCACCGTAACAGCAGAAGAATCAAAGGACGTACATTTAAAAATTTATAAATAATCCTCCATGTAAAGAGCAAGGGTCAACAGGTATCGCATATTGAGAGTTCATTGCAAGTTCAATGTATTATTCCTTTCTAATATTGTATTTACATACAACATTTTCAACACATTTTTTCCTAGATTTTATATATTAAGTCTCATTGAATGGATATTTTCATTCCTTAGTTCTCACTAACAGTGATGAAAATATTACGTCAAAGATTTCAGTAAATTATGATTACAATATATTCGTACGCCTTATAAGTATTGCAGTTTTTTATATCATATTTTTAAAGGCACATTTGCAAATAAATGAACATTCTTTACCTTGTGCTGCTATGTAGGCGTTTTCTTTTCTGAATCCCTGAAATATATATGGTATTTGAAATATATATATTTATTCTGTTTAATAGATATCTTGCCTTAAATAATGACATAAGATGGTAAATCTAAAAGAGTTTTGTGCAAAATCAAAACATTATGGATGGCACTTCACAAATCTGTGTTATAATAAATACGTTGTAAAAGTATTACAACCTATTACAACTCTGTCTTTTTAGGTACAGTCATGCACATCAACGATTTCTATTTCTCCTGCTCTCCGATCATTTCTGGATGGAGAAGTTTTATTAGTAAGGTATTAATGAATTTGAAGATGATTCAAAGTCTATGCAACTTACATGGATAAAGCAGGCGTTGATATATTCAGGGTAATGTACTTCCTTGTGTTGTTCAGCAGTCAGAATTACCCGGCTGTGATTAACTGCAATATACATAGTTAATTTCCTCAGGAAACAATCATGTGAAAAGGCTATATTGTTGGGTATGCTTGCCAAATATGAAGTCTCTCATAGTTCAAAGTAATGGCCAAGGTAAGAGTAGTTGACAACAGACAAACAAACAAATAGACAGACAGGTCAACAACAATATGCCCCTATCTATCAATCCGGGGGCATAAAACAACTGTATTTTGAATAAATGAATTCACAAGAAAATGCGATCTCACAATTTGATAATGAAAATTGACATACACGGAGAGACAGAGGAGGTTAATGTGACAACAGATAGACAAGTAAAAAACAATAAGCCCACGATATATCGATCCACGGGCATAAAACCACTATATTTTGAATAAACGAATTCATAAGAAAATGCCATCTCAGAGTTTGATATTGATAATTGACATACACGGGAAAATTCCCTTGTATCGATTCCTCTTCATGACCTCTTGTCTTGTAGCCTGATCATACATCTCTAAGAGACCGGATGGAATATCCTGTAAGATGGAATTATGCTAATTATAACTGTATCCGCCAAAACCCATTTTGTATAATGGAACTTTAAAAAATCACCAATTTTACGATGATAAAAATAGTTGAATAGTGGAAAAATACGAACTTAAATTGTGCTATGTGATTATGGCATAACACCTGTGCAAGACAGACTTGGATCTCTAGAAATCAAAGGCGAGACCCCAGGCAACAGATATCAGAAATTACCTCCTATCTATCTAACCTTCCCACCAGATATGTCCGATGATATATATGTAGGTAACACATAACAATTACTTAGGTGCATCAGCTTAATGAGCTACCAAACATTGAGTAACTATACACGTATATTTATGCACTACACCTTGTTTAATTATTTCGAATATTCAAAGATAGAGGCAAATTCCGAATATCAAACCTGGAAAATGAAAACAAGTTGGCCGAGTGATTTTTGTTTCTTATTTCTTATTATTTTCTCAAATGTGATATCAAATAAACATAAACATTACTTGAAATTCCGTGAATATTTTGTCTGTTTCTTTCATTTTCTGTACCGTGACGTCTAAGTCCTTGATAGAAATTTTGAAGAAGCGAACATTAAAGTAATCAGATGAGACTTGTTTTGGTTGAGGTTGTGAGCCGATAGGGGCAGTGTGATCAATCTCTGTCAGCAGCCCCACAGAGCCACGTAAATTGTATGTCGAGTTTGGACCTCTCTCAACTGCTGTTTTCTTTTCTTGTTTCTCTAAAATGGAAAACGTAAAATTTTCTAGTAATCTTTAATAATTTTCTCGTTATGAATACAGCTATTTGATATATGAATTGATGATAAATGAATGTGACGATTGGAAAATAATACAAACGTTAACACATCACTGTTTCTGTGGTTATTGAGAAGGGAACGACACCAATTGCCACGTCAATTGATTGTACTTCGGCAACGTCATAATTGCTGCGAATTTGAAAAATTATGGGACGTTCCGTTTGAGCGTGTGCCTGTGTTTGTTTTGTTTCTTTTCAGGCCTTATTTTCGTCTACACAGCGTCTGTTGTATAAATGTTTGTTTTACTTAGATAAAATGGGTACGTCTGTTCTTAATTTTTAAATTATCGTTGTTTCCATTGATCGATAATTACCAATAAGGTTGCATTCAAGTTCTGTCAGAGAATGTGACTCAGACTGTTTCGAATGTTTCCTGAAAAAAAATACTGTAAAGTAAATTATTAAAGCAGGTTCTGGAAAAAACATTTCAACTTTTAAAAGTACATCCACATATATGTATGAAAAATTTCATTCAATATATGCGCTCATTGCATAGGAATATGAATTATTGGAAATTTTTTAAGTTCAAGGGGTTTAGCTCTGTTAAAAATCATTCCATGGTAGCCAAATCAAAATTTGATCTCGATATGCTCATTATGTATCTGTTTGCCAAATTTCATTTGGATATGTACACCATTTGCAGAGATAATGAATAAAAACTGTGAATTATTGGAAATGTTTTAAATGTAAGGAGTGTAATTTTGTTAAAAATTGTTCGATAGAAACCAAATCAAAATTTGATCTCTATATGCCCATTATGTATCTGCATGCCAAATTTCATTTCAATATAAACACCCATTGGAGAGATAATGAATGAAAACTGTGAATTAGTGGAAGTTTTTTAAATGTAAGGAGTGTAACTTCGTCAAAAATCGGTCGATGGTAAACAAATCAAAATCCGACCTAGTTATTCTAATGATGTATCTTTTTGCAATTTTTTTTCAATATATGTACAGTTGCAAATATAATAAATGGAAACAGTGAATTATTGGAAATGTTTTAAGTTTAAGGACTATAACTCTGTCAAACATTGTTCGATGGTTACCAAATCAAAACCTAACCTGGATATTTTCGTAATGTATCTGTATGCCAAATTTCATTTATATATATATATATATATACCCGTTGCAGAGATAATGAACGGAAACTGTTCAGGTTAAGGACCTACCGACCTACCGATCGACTGACAGGATCAAAACACTGGAGAAAAGGGGAAGGGGGACAAAATGTATTTTTCAGAGTAATATGTAATGTGTGAATATCTGAAAATACGAAACCTGCTATAAATAACAGCAAACCTGGTAAATCATGCTTACCAGATCCGTAGTATAACAAACGCCCTTTCGAAACAAAAACTTGCTTTCAAGTTGTCAGGGATACAAAATATCGAAGCTGTGGAATTTCAGAATATTTCTAGAGTATACTAGTTACGTCACTGGCCAAACAGGAAGACTTAAACCTCTATAATAGCAGATCTTTTCACATATTTTAAAGTACACTATTATCACAGTCATAACTCAAGTATATGTGTCATCGGTACCAAAGTACTACAGACTGAACTGGAGTGATTCAGGAAGTCTTCAAAGTATTTAACCTACAAGTATCATATCAGGAATATGGAAAGTCCAAGATGTGTATGCATAGTGTTCATTGTCTATCAAATGTTCGTTGACAATATTTAATAAATGCTAAGAACACACATGTAATGAAAACTTAACTGATGTATTATATGTCATTTCTTGGCTCCCAGACCATATGCTTACATATACCTTCATATCATTAAATCAGTGGTATTTCAGTTATTCCCTTTGCAGTGTTGAGCTCGTAAAAGAGTTCCCCGCGAGCGTTTGACTTTAGTGCTATTATACCTTTATCCTAATGTTGTGTGGCTGTGGCACATTCTACACTGTGGTTGTACACATTCATGTATATATACAGTGTGAAGTATATTTCGTCTTTCTTCTGTATTTAAGGGCATTCACGGCGGGTGTGTCTAGCCAAACAGGAGACACTCACTCCTCCCGGACACCTGGTCTCACCTCTAGATTTCAGCGGTCCGTGAATGTCCAGTGTGGTACATTGTTGTTAGTGCCGTAGTCATGTGACACCAGTTACTTTCGTTTTTTACATTGTAATATATAAGTGTTACCCGCATAAGATTATTTATCACACAAATTTGTTTCTTCCATAGGGTATACTCACTGTCTGCAACACAATTCAAATTCATTTTATATCGCACCCCGAATACTTATGTCTATAACAGCATTAATATAATGTTTTGTCCAGTTCCACCTTTCCCAAGGACCACACCACCAGTTTAAAACTGTAATTGCAAGTAATGCCTTTATATGAACTGAGGAACAACCATCACACCATTTATACATAGATTATAATGTAGAGTAAGAACGAATGTTTCCTTAATTCTCCTACCTATGGACTTCTACTTGAGTCTATCAAATTATTTGCATCTACACTTGTATATATATATATACGTTTCTATAGTATTAAGAATATACACTTACCGTTTACAAAAACAGACCACGGCTACTGTTGTTGCTAGCAGTAGTGTAGTAGCTATAGCAGCAATAATATAGTAAATGAATTTCTTTTGGACTCCTGAAAAGACAGACAGAACAATATTGTGAATTATTTTGTCCTGAGCATATTTAGGTTTACCTTTAAATGACAGGGAAGAAGACAACTGACTTGTTAGAGAGAAGTCGCATCTATTTAGATGGGGTGTTTAAAAATGTTAAAATCAAATCTAATTTATACACACCTAAAGTATTAAATTCTGTATAGTTGTTAGGATCTGATGAGGAATATACATCAGTGGATATACGTTGTGTGTTTGTATTTCCCCCAGAGTTTCTAGGATCTGATGCGGTGGACCAAACAGAGGAGTATACATCAGTGGGTATATGTTGTGTATTTATATTTTCCTCAGTAGATATTGGTATAGTAGAATTAACACATTGACCATCACTTTCATGATAGCCATTATCGCATTTGAGGCAAATTGATGTATTTGAACACGTTTTACAATTTCTACAGCAAAATGGTCCCTCATGTCCATATTCGCATTGAACACAACTTCCATTGAATCTGTCACAGGGTTCTCCTTCTGCACATCCTGCGGGACAAGGTAAATTACAATCTTCACCATATTTTGACCAATGACAAAGATTACATCTACCAGTTGTAAAATTACATCCTTTGTAGTCTTCATCTTCTGAACAGTTGACACATGTCTGGTTGCAATAGGGTCCGTAATACGTATCATTACATGCAGTACAACTTCCAGAACTTTGCTGAGTCTCATTACAAGCGACTTCTATCAAAAGTAAAAAAGCTTTCTATGAAATTTAAATTTATTCATTCATTTTTATACATATTTGTTACAAAGTATGAAGTGAGATGATAGTTATTGTGATATACACATTTCTTAATTAACAAACTATAAAACCACACGAAATTTCATGTCAAATTTTTGCAAATGTTATATTCGCAATAATGAAATGAATTACCAATACAAGTTTTTATTACTTATATTGTTGAACTTTATAGTAGTAGTAAAATTGTTTATAATGACTACTTAATACCGTTTAAATGTTCGGTAAAATAGGCTTATGACTGGCATTTACTGTCAGAATTGCTGACTCCTCTTATGACACCTGATCCCGTCTCTATTTCTCTAGAGGTAACTGGTAACCTAATACCATTTTTCAGTTATAATTACATGAAATACGATATAAATTTTACACAAGAAATGTCTTTTATCATGATATTATTTATCGAAATAAACATCTTACTTTGTGGTGACGCTTTCATACACAATCCTGATAAAATCAAGATAAATAAATATGCTGTGATCCCCATACTTTATTCCAGATATAAAATCAACTATGGATGAATGAAACACGTGATGTTTAAACAAGTCTCAATGTGATAGACAATATACCATGACCAGAGTATTATATGACATATTCTAGTTCATCTAGATAGTACAAGGAAGTGAACAATGCATTAGATGTATTAGAGAGGATTTCATGAATAACATCCGTTCTCATTATTGTAAATAAAAAGCTTCCTTAATATAGTCTAGCTGGCGGGGACACCATAGCGTTCACTTTATTAACAAGTGTACAGGAATTTAAAAGTAGAGAGCACTGGTCTCCTATTCTGTGCTGCAATACAGCAAAGATTTGAAAGAATTTTGATGAAACTTGGTAGGGATTGATTGATTGATTGATTATTGTTTTACGTCACTCCACGATTATTTCACGTATATGGTGACGGTATCTGCCGAGCACCTTATCCACTACGCCACACCAGCTTAAACTTGGTAGGGATGAAACATACAAGGTCTTCTAAAAGAGTTGTATTTCGGCCAGGTCTGTCAAACCTGAATCCATATAAGGAATACCTCGGATCCAGAGTATATATTCTTTTGACAAACTTGTGTAGCCATCTGTATAGATAAATCGTTTAATGTTCCCCCCCCGCCCGATATGATTGTCCGTGCTGATGATACAATGCTGGAGTTTTGGATAATGATATGGCAAAAGGAAAGTAAACAAGTGGTCATGCTGACAAATATCATCGAAGGATCGACAATAAGTATAATATTATATTGAATTAACGAACGGCTAAAGGCTGTTGATTACTACACGTACAATACAAAAGTAACAGATGCAATGTCATTGTGACCCGAAGTACCATTATAATGCAGGGCTTATTGTGAAACCATGTAAAACAACGAGTCCAGAAAAATTAGCATCTTCTGTCAGACTGACGACATCCACCAGGAATGTTCAAGACAAAACAGACAACACACACTACTTGGACTACGAGATATGGTTAACCATATTTATTCCATAGATTACGAGATATGGTTAATCCTTCAGCACTTCACACGAGATGAATATGGAGTGGATGGACTGGTCCACTGTTACAAATTAGGACGAAGTTAATAAATCAAACATAGATATCTTCATCAGTATGAGAAATTTGCGTGGAAAGAATTTCTATTAGAATCTATAATAATAACTTTGCTGGTGATATGACTTACATTTTGTGTAAGATCTATATAGATTCAGGCAGATGCCGTTATTATATACATGAAATAATTGTGGAGTGAGGTAAATAAATCAATTAGAAATAAAAGTACATCTTTACGAATACTAAAGTAAAGTCACATTGAAGTGCTATGCAGACATTTTCTTTTCTAAATCCCTGAAAAATTCTGTTAATACATCAAGATACCCTGTTGATCTTACATTAAGATTATGGGGAAATACTATTATTATAATTGGAAAATTATATTAAAAATAACCGTAAAATTCTTCGGATAACAAAACTAATAATAGAATGATATAATCACAGGGGTCGTGAAAATGAGGCTGTGACTAAAGGGCCTGCATGTAACAGTAATGGAAAACACTTTCTAACCACTTGAATGGGGAACCAGAGTACATCCCATGTGCATGTCTACTGACTATTAAACGCTACTAGAATATATTGGTATTGTGGATCATTATGAGTTCGTAGTAGTCCAGATTTCAATAACTTTATCTTAACATTTCTGGGTATGTTAATTTCATCGACAAAGAAAGGAGAATGCATGTGCTTCATTGTTTGTGCAAATCTTCACAGTAAACTTACATGGATAAAGCAGGCGTTGATATATTCAGGGTAGTGTATTCCGTTACGTTCTTCTGCTGTCAGAATTACTGGGCTGTGCTTAACTGCAAAACTGATAATGTACAAGAAGTAAAACTACTGTATTTTAAATATATAAATTTGCACGAAAACACCATATAAAATATGAAATCAACATACATGTACATGGAATATGACTTTGTATCGATTTCTCTTCATAATTTTTTTTCTCGTAGCATGATTATACATTTCCAAAAGACCATATGGTATTTTCTGTAAGGTAAGAATGAAGGTATTTATAACATTCATGAAAATCATATACTGATATTCTGCCGAAGAAGACAATTACTTCTTAGATATATTGTATCGTAAAAATAAAGTAAGTCGAACATCTAAAATTTGGAATGGACGATTAAGTTTAAAAAGACCACATAAAACAGCTGAAAGTAGCTGATTATACCCACGAAAACAGTCCAAATTATACAGGTGACAGACGACATTTATTTAATCACATCTCTGGTGAGATAAATGTAGAACAAAACTTCTTAGGAGGAATCACTAAAGTTTAGTACGAGTTCTCAAAATATTTCGAAGGTTAAGAGTATAGAAATTCCAATGATCAAATCTTTAAAATGAAAGAATATTGGTTGTATCGTTTCGATTCATCTCTTCTATCTCTCAGAAATCAAATTTGATATCAATAAAACGTAAACTGTACTTCGAATTCTGTAAATATTGGCCTGTTTCTTTCATTGTTTGTACAGTGGCGTCTAAGCACTTGGTGGAAATCTTGAAAAAGCTAACACTGAAATAATCTGAAGGGACTGCGACTGTGAATCTACAGGAGCAGTGTGGTCAATCTCTATCAGTAGAGCCAGAGAACCAAGTATATGTGGAATATATGTATAAGTATGTGGACGTTGAACTTATTTCCGGGCTTGACTTCTTGTCTACTTTTCTGAAATCGAATTTTTTTTCAAAAAGCCACAATTATGACTACACATGAACAGTTTGAATATTTCACATATTGTTTTTTCACTTAGATGTTGTTTTTTTTCACCTTTGTCACTGCTGGTGGACTGATAGTCCCAAAGGGCACTAGTCTAGTCTAGTTTTCAGTGCTTTAGTACTGACATGAAATATATACTTCAAATTTTCAGTCATCAAATCAAGCAAATCACTCTAAAACTAAGGAGTATCTCCTCATGCATAGCTCTGTCCTTAGATAGATTCTTTGGTTCACTTCTCGGTTATTTTGGTTTCAACACTGCTCTTCAAATATTTATGTATTTTGAAAATTCCAATCATTTGGCCACGAGCATCACTGAAGAGACATAAGTTATCGAAATGCGCATATGATATATGGTACACTAAATTAAAAGGTATATATGTTCTATATTTATTTATTTATAGATAGATAGATAGATAGATAGATAGATAGATAGATAGATAGATAGATAGATAGATAGACAGACAGACAGACAGACAGACAGACAGATAGATAGATAGATAGATAGATAGATAGATAGATAGATATATAGATAGATAGATAGATAGATAGATAGATAGATAGATAAATAGATTGATAGAAACATATATAATTCAACATATGTGAGTTAAAGAGAGAGAGAGAGATAAAATAATCATTCATTCTGTTTTTGTTTAGTCAGATATCTCACACCATTTCCTTATTATTGCTATTTACATCACTCGCTTATTACCTACACAATTGTTTTCAGTTTCCGCGAAGCAGAGATTGTAAGAATGTTTCCTGTGAAAGAAACAAGTCCCTTCAACTATAAACATGTATCTAAAACGTTCATAATGTGGAGTATTCATATATAATGTTTTAAATTACCCTTAATTACCAAACGGCATCTCCTGTGTGGGAGGTGGTGGTTAAAATTCCGAAAAGAAAGTTTGTGCGCTCTTGGTAGGCGTCCTGAATGCAAATGAAGGGACGCTAAAATGACTCTGTGTCTACGGCCGGTTGTCGAAATTTCATTGGCTATGAAGGTTGAAGTTCAAGCGTTTTCCATGTAGGGTGAGCGGAAAATCTGATACATCATGTTAGACAGTCGGTAGCTTGAATAATTAATTTCGTATATATTTATAAAACCCTTTAAACTCATTTTAAAGATAATATATTTCATTTATGTGTATATGCATTTGTAAATACGGTTTTTCCCACGCAGATATTCTATAAGAAAAGTGCAACAAAGTACTGGTTTACACTAACAAAAATATATACAAATATATTTAGGACCCAGGTTTTACCTCTCCCTTTTGCCCTTTCTCAATGGTAGCATCCACTGTCCAAAACACACAACGCATAACTGCTAGGCTAGTAAAACTATATATATATATCCAGAAATGTGCTAACTTGAAAAAAATCTACTGTTTATATACTAAGTAAAACACTTGAAATTTACAAAATATTTAGGTCAATTAATCCTTTACAAAGAGTAAGCTAGGGTAAAATTTAATTAAATTGAAGTAAAACATTCATTAAACTCATTCAAACTCATCATTAAAATAAATTTTTGTGGCCATTTTGATATGAAACTACCTTCACTATGTAAAAAATATGGAGGACCAAAATGGTCATGAATGAATAAAGTTATAAGTGAAAGAATGATTAAAAATAAAATTCCTTGACGTTAATACAAAAATACTTTATAGATGTACATGTATTTCTATTTTCTAATTTAAGAAAGAATCAAAGGGCAAAAGGGCTACTTTGCTCACCTGTAAGTCTCTGGATGTACCAAATGACTTGTTGCAATAAATTTAGATATAAGATCAGGCTGTAAATGACAAACTTGTCATGTCCTCTGGTTTCATGATTTTCAGACTTATGGTTTGGATTTATCCATCATCTTTCATTCATCATCACGGTAAATTCTTTGGATAAACATTTGGTATTGGGTTAGAGTTCTACTATAAAGTCAATACAGCTTTTATTGCAAATTTATAATAGTCCTTGACATTGATAACAATTATATGTTTTTTTAACGATAATTTTCCATTGACATTTTCTAGGCAAAATGATGAGTTTCAAGATGCTTCCCATAGATTGATAGCTTTAGAATGAAGGAGACGTTTTATTTCTATAATTCCATATTCTTGGATTGAAAAATTAACAATTCCATCAGGACCTCCGGCTAAAAAGTTGCTGTTGTGATGGATAACGAGGCCATTTCGACTAACATGAATGTTCTCCTTTTCTTCTGCTTTCTTTAGTTTATATTCTTCAGTGGTGGTTTCCTCTTGAAGCAAACCATTACTTGTATACCTATTGCCACGGAAAGATGAATATAAAAGATTTTTTACTAATTTTTTAACTGGCAGGGATGGATTTCTTTTTATTGTAGTACCAAAGTTTAAAGCTCTGATTCGTTTTCTGCGTTCTGAATGCCAAATACCAGATTGTGATTGTTCAGTTGTAGTTGACGTGATTTTCATACATTGTCTGTCCTGAATATTGATGTGAGTATCAAGAATTTCTGTTTTAATGAATCAAGTTCTGTTGAGGGCAAATCTGTGGCCTCTGGTCCATAGGCTTCTCTTGCTTTTTGGTGGTACTTTTTTCCAAGATAACATCTTCTTTTTCCATTTCCGTTTTTGAGTTTCTGGGGGGTCTTTTTTGCGATACTTAGTAGCATTAGTAAGTTGTTGTTCCTGTCTTGCATATTGCTTTTTGAAGAAAAACCCAGGATCAGTTGCATTTGAAGATTTCCATACGTCACAGGACCGCTATGGCCCTAAATTTATCCGAAGTGCCGCATCGTAGAATCTGGTATGCCAGGATCCTCTGTTGCACAAATTGTACACCTTGCCTCCATCAAATTTTTTACGAATCCTCATCCATGATTCGGCAAGATTAGTTGTATTGTTGCCAAGTAATCTATCCCACTTTTCTGCAATTCGTCAAAGGAAGGCGGTCACATCTTTGATAATATGTTTTTTAATATTTGAATAATCAAACTTGCTTCCTTTCCGAGCTTCCTCTTGGCTCTTTAGGGATGATCCATCTAACCAATAGTCTATTTGTTGATCAATAATTTATGCATCTGATGCTGAATTGTTATTGTAGTCTATGCCTTTAGTACCATTACTTGCTGAAATATCTGTAGTTTGATTTGCTCTACAAAAATCTGAGCATTTAGTATGCAAACCAAAAACATGATGCACTGAATTAATAATGTCATGTGATAGCTTTTTGGTGGACCTTTTTTGTCAGATACACCCTCCCCATATTCTTTCGATAGCACATTGTAAAGCACTTACCAGTCTGATTCGTGTTGATTTAGATGATTTTTCCCTTATAAAGGGGATTTTCAGAGACTAATTTTTCTAGATTAGAGCGATAACACTTCCACACATGATTGGCACATTCTTTCTTCGAAACATCGCGTTCCCATATAGGTACCTCTTCTCGAATACGAGCAAAACTAAAGAATCTCCGTCACCAATAAATCTTGTGTATCTTAGACCATGTTTACTCTCAGCCTCTCGGAATCCTTCAACTATAATGTCACTTTCCATACTTTGGCTGTCCTGGTCCCAGTTCTTAAAGCAAACATGATCATTTACATTGTACCTTACCATCACTCGCAGATTGGTTATTACATATGTAGCAATATTTATTTCGAACTCGACTATGAAGCAAGTTTTTCGTTTCAGCACCGATGATAATGGCAACACCACCTGTAGCGTTGTAAGAATGTTTTTGTGTGCGTTTTGACACCCCCCCTCCCAATCAGTTATTACCGTTATGGCAGGAACCCCTTGATGGTAAACATCACGCTCAATGGCTAATTGTCTCTCCTCTTGTCTTGTCCAGCAAGCAGCATTTCTTTTTCAATAGCAGAATGTCACCACCTACCAGTTTCTGACTCAATGGCACTAAAATACGCTTGGGTAAGCCCTGGTGAATTCATTGTTGAGAGTATTTCATTTAAATGGACTGAACCATTTCCAGTGACTATGCTGCCCCAGACTGCTCTTACATTGATATCAAAACGCTTGGTGTTAATTTTTAGTCAAATTTTATAGAGAAAATTGATGATATTTATCATGAAGAAAGTACTCTGAATGTTGACACCTCTTTCACAGCAATAATATTCCATCTATATATACAATAAGTGGCACTCTCAAGAAACTCTACATTAAAATGTTATATCAGAGGGTACCCTTTTATCTAACAAATTTTCATAAAGCGATCCCTTAATTTGCAAAACGTACACCATATCAACAAATGTACAATACTTTAAAAGTAGAGACCACGAACAATCGACTCTGGGTCTCGAGAACCGTTGTAAACTGACACAGAAAATTAATAAAGACGTAAGTTAATATCAAAGCGTAGTGTACACCATTCGTACATCATTTTAAAGAGTCAATGTAGGAATATGAATTTGGAATGTTTGAAATACTCAAGATCACCTTTTCCAAGGTTCCTTAATCCAACTACAGTAAAAGACAAACCAAATGTTTCACAGTGATCTTGAATAGCGTGCTGAAGTTCTTTGGGTTTGTGTGTGTGTGTGCTTATTTGGTTTTTGTTGTTTTATTTTATCATTTTTACTTAATGTTTGGCGGATATTGTGACCTGAGCATGTTTAGATAATCTCGTTATTTCTTATATTGCAACTGCTTTAAATACATTGATTTTCTGGTAAGATTCATGTAATGAATTGGAGCCCGAAAATAAATTAAAGATGTTTTTTGTAATTCTGTTTAAGGTAGATAAAGGAGAGGTTGGATAAGTTGGATGCTACAATTAAGCTGTGAACTGTTTGAATTCGTTGTATATGGTATGTAAAGTATTCAATGCTCCCTACAATGTGCTAATTTACAGCCAGATCCGTCAATGTTTTTGGAAATGCTTTTTCAAACTGGTTTCATAGATCGAACTAAACAAACTTCTCTCTCTCTCTCTCTCTTTCTCACACACACAGACACAAACAAACAATAAATATCCCCCAGAACAAACAGAAAAATCCACAAAACAAAAATAAAAAGAGTAAATTCTGCTTTTCAGTTCATCAGAGATGATATGATGCTTTGATATATTTTGATTTTGACTTAAAGAAGTGAATGAATTTCCTACCGTTACATAATTTTTAGAGGTGTCGTATATGTACTTCAGTCAGTAGCATTTTGGAGTAAACTGGGCTTTTACCTAGTGTCGTGTCTTTAAATTGGACAAAATAATGGGTTTAAACAATATTTATTGTTAAGTAGCAGATTATGATAAATAAACAAAGTGTAGTAAGTTGAGGATTGAGCAAGAAGAAAAATATCTTATCTAAAGCTCCCTCCTCCAAATAACATGAATATACTAATGAATATGTTTTGGCAGACTATACAATGAATAATATGTTTAACCAGAAAATGATTATAAATGAAGAAAGGTATATACATCTACTCATACACATAATGACATATACATATACACACAACACTCACATGAATATGGGCTGTATTTACAAATACAATTATACATACACATATATACACATACACATATACTCATATACACATACATTAACATAAATACATACATACATACAAACATATATATATATATATATATATATATATATATATATATATATATATATATATATATATATATATATATATATATATATATATATATATATATATATATATATCTATGCATATATACATACAACTAACATACATACATACATACATACACGCACTCATGCATGCACACACACACATACATACACACACACATAGTGAAGTAAGAAGGGCAACTCTGATTAAAGAAGTGTTTACGGATTACAGATACAGATTACAGAAAGACAAGTATTTAAGGGGAAAAGCTCTTAATATCACATGTAGTAAAGACAATGAGAAGTTATTGGAATCTGTGATTCTGGTTTATGAAGCTCTGAACCGCACAAAAGATCTCACCATTGATTTTATCATTGTATAAGGGACATCTCCTCAGCAAAATGTCTGTACTATATTGAATATTTAATTGTCCAAAAATATTAATTCTTATTAGATTGTATAAATAACATTTCAGTAAATAATGTTCAGCTGTTTTAGGCAGTCCACACCTGCATCTGTCTGTATCTGAGACATGAGTTTTAAATAGGTCAGCATTAAGAGAGCTGCAACCGAGGCAAAGCCGGGTGTGTAATATTTGTAGTTTTCTACTGCCGAGGTAGAAATAATTAGGTACATTTGTGTTGTTACGATTGAGAAATTGTTTCAAAGTATGTATAGATGTGCATGATTTGTTGTCTTCAGGAATAAAATTCCATTCCTGGGTTGTTTTAGGCATAAATGAGTTTTGGTGTAATTTTGTTCTTGACCTTGGTGTGTAGAGATTGGAATTGGACCGCAAATTTCTTTGACTGACCCGATGGACACTAAGGGGAAGTAAGTTGTATAAGTATGTAGGACTATTTTTCGTAATCATTTTAAAGTAGGTTACCATTCTATGTTTATATTTTCTCTGAGCAAGGGTATCCCACTTGGTTTCTTCATAGATTTTGGATATTGAACAAGAATTAGTAGCCCCAGTCACAATTCTCCGAGCCTCGATTTGGATTTTATCAATTTTTTCTTTTTCATATTCAAAACAATTATTCCAAATAATGTCCCCATATTCAAGTAATGGCCTAATGTAAGAAAAATATATAATTTGTAAAGACTTTCTATCCAATTGGAATTGTAAATATCGTAAAATATTAACTCTTTTCCAAGCTTTTGATGTAATTTCACAAATAAGCTCGTGCCAAGTACATTGATTATTGAATAATAGTCCCAAATGCTTATGTTGATTTACTCTGTTAACAGGTGTGTTGTCAAGAAGAAGTTGTAGATGATGAGGAGGTTTTTTTTTTTAGAAATGATCAACTCTTCAGTTTTTTAGTGTTACATTTTACAAACCACTGCTTAGACCACAAATGTATTTTCTGCAAGTCCGCATCCATCAGGTCAGCTGTAGATTGAGGGTCTTCAACGATTAAATTTATTGATATGTCATCTACAAATAATTCTATGCAAGAGCCAATGTCAACAACAATATCACTGATATACATTAAAAAATAGAGCGGACCTAGTATGGACCCTTGAGGACCCCGGCCCTTACAAATAGCGTGCCAGATGTACTTCCCTCGATTACAATCCTCTGTTTCCGCTGACTCAAATAGCTAGAGAACTAGGAAAGTAGGGGCCCACATATACCCATACGCCTCAACTTAAACAGTAGTCCCCTGTGCCACACCCTAAAATAATTACAACAGACATCAGCATGCAAATCATCCTCACTGCATTGGGTTCCAATAAGCAAATACATTTCGTATCCGTAAGTGTTAAGGATGAGAATATTGATATAGGAGAGCTCCCATACATGGCTTAGTGTATGGGTACCTTTATGACAAAAATACTACAATTAAAGTGTGCATATTAAGGTGAAGGTTTGTACTGTGTATCTGGGTCTGGTTTATTGATGACCTGACTTTAATTTCCTTATATGGAAGTTTGAACGAAACTCTTTCAGACAGCTTTACATGATTTGTTTGTATAATTTTTTTCCTGGAAATTTGCCACGAGGGACGAAAATGGGTTAAATTCGCCAAGGTTTTACTTTCTGTGCAATGCATCAGACAGATTCGTTCAACATATAGGTAAAATAATCTTGACAAGACACACAAAAATATGAACAAACAACTTTCTGATAAAAAAAATTAAACTCCGATTTTTTAATTTCCAGCCACGTGACCTTTTTCAAGGGAAAATGACATAAAAAGTGCTAGCGCTTTGTGAGGAGGGCCCTAAAGGACAAACTGACGGAACATTTGCGCGATATTCGAAACCATGCTCATAAACCTATAAAGAGAATTTCGAGAAGCATACAGAAAAAGATGTAAGTTGCGTCATTCTATAAAAACTGGTCTATATAGCTTAGAAAACTCGAAACAAATTCTGCATATGGATGCAATAATTAAAAAAACCCCAGACAGATGTGTGAAAATATGCAACTTCGTAATGTGTTATAAAACAGGACCTCAAACAATAATGCAGGAATTTCACGCAGCCCTTCATGACATCATGGACGACCTTTTGTCAGTTTGAATATACACACATGATGCCAAGATGGATATCACATAGCGCTAGCACTATTTATGTCTTTTTTCTTGAAAATGGCCACATGGCTGAAAATGTTTTATTTGATTTACACATATTTCCTTAAGAGGGGGAAAACAACAATAAGTGAAAATGAAATTGATGTCGTTCGTCCAAGTTTTATGTAAGAAGTGGGCAAAAAATGTTTAGTGTTTTGCTGTATTCTTGACAAAGCTACAAAAGGAGTTCTCATACAAGAGACAGTGTGTCTGACTTTGGTATAAACTATTCTGTTGTTCACTGTCTTAAGTGTCGGTGACTGTATTCGGAGTTGCTGATGGTAGATGCACATTTGTGGTTCTGATGTAATTTTATCAAGTGTCAAACCTGAAATCGACTGCATCAAGAGGATTTGATGGGAAAAGCTCCGTTTTGTGATGAAGATATTGTTTGTAAATTACTTTGTACAACGTCTTCAGTTCCAGCACATGTTACTGGATTTTCTGCTACAAGAGATCCATTAGGTGATGTCCGTTCCTCGCTAATCGGAAGCGGCATGGCACTCTTTGGTCCCAAAAGTTTAACCGAATTGACCTTTTGTTTTGTGGAATCTTCAGGTAAGCACTCTGTAACCTCTACGTTTTTCAGTCCATCAGCAAGTGTCTCGTATAGATACACGTATTGTTCCTATTGTAGAGATTGGTATGTATATTACTTTAAGAGTCAAAAAATATCAGAATGTATCAATATGAAGACATCTTGAAAATAGTATTATTGTTATTACTTCACTTATTCGAATTTGTTATTTCTACCTAGCTTAAACAGTACTTATTGCTTAACTCAGTGCAGAGTATACTTGTGGTATACACTGTGGAGTTTGCATTAATTTTGTGCTTTACTTACTGCATTTTGTGTTTTGATATTCTAGAATCTGTGTTATGTTTTTACTTACAGGGGTTTGTATCACGGAAACACGTTGCTGTCTCATCTTTGACACACAGTTGATAACGTCAATCTGACCAGTGAGAGTACCTTCCATTAAAAGGCTATCTAGAGCGATGAAGGTTCCAGTCCGCCCTATTCCTGCACTGAATCATAGTTAAAATTGGTTAATGACTACCTATGCATTCTGATTGATACAAAATCTTGTAATTAATTTTGGGTGAATTGAATGATTAAGTAGAACCCGTTGAACGGCGATGCAAGTTGGAGCGCCTTTACAAACATCCCTTTTGGTTTTGTGCTAAGTAGGTAATTTACAAGATGAGGGGATAGTTAATTCTTTCCAAAAAAAAAAGAAAGATTTTTTGTTCTAAGTAAATCTCAGAATAATGGACAATTTACACCTTCATAAATGGCCAGTTAAGTCGTATGAATTTAAATGATATTATATTATTTAAACAAGTTGTCATTATTGTCTTGATATGATCCTGAGAATGTATTACCACATTAGCAAAAATTTTGAATCAAATAACAAGTATAACATATATATATGAACTCTGCTACATCAATCTTAACTAAAAATTAAAATTAAGGTAGTCAAAAGTGAAGTAAAGTAAACACTTCTGAAATACAGATCGGAATTCCACAATTCCAAACAATACATATCTATAAATATAACAAGCAATCACAGACCTCTATTAAAACAGACGCTGGATAAGTTTTTATGGAGGAGTAAGCATCCCCTGCTGACTAACCATCCCATAATGATGAAATCAGGAGCACAGGAAAACTCCTGCCAGTTATATTATTCATGATATTTATGTTGCATTTATACTCATTGCTGCCCTTTGATTACCTGCAGTGAACAATCATTGCATTGTCCTCTTCGTAATCTCTGTCATTAGATATTTTCTCCCTGAAATCCAATATTGCCTGGGTATCAGTTGGAACCCCCTTATCGGGCCATGCAGTGAAATGGTACTGTGTAACCAACCTCTCATCGAGCTCCTGATAAAAATATAAGAAATATGTGATTCCATTATTAATACTACTAAATTTATACTTAAATTGGTTCACTTTCATCTCCTATCCCGAATTCATACATTTTGTTAAAGATATTGTCTGTGTTAGAATGACGGAGTAATGTTTTCATAGATCTGTTGTTCTTAAAAATGTGCCACTTTTCTCAAGGTTGAGAAATTACCTTGTTTAAATATGTACAATAGATTGAATGAAAAAGCGAAGTATCATCATGCAAACTAAAATATCATCTATATATATATATATATATATATCACATAATTTATGAACGATGATTTTCCACTCTAAGAAGCCATGGAAAAGTACAAAATTTGACTCTTTTGACGGCGGTAATATGTATGCCCATAAAATATAACGGGCAGTAGAATTACATATAATTAAATCTATTGCATCTGCATTCATGTGTTCCTTGATACGGAAAACTGATACCTTAATGACCCTTTTTGTATTCTATAATATAATATACAAGAAACCCGCTGTATGATAAGATGCTCAACAGATTGGGATTACAAACGGTAAATAATAAAACGTCACAAATAAAATATGTATGCTTATACTGCAGCTGCGTTATGGGCCCTATACAGTCTGCTGAAGTAAAAAAATAATGTCTCAACTGTTGTGGTTAACAACATTTTCACCTATTGTAATTGTATATTCTACCTTAAATTCCTAATGATAAACACACTATTCCTGTTTAATGTCATAATATGCACATTTAATATCATGACTGATATACAATATAATAGACACATGTTCCACCTTTGATACTAAGAATGACCTAACAGTGAAGTTGGGCGATATCTTTTCCTCGATCGCTTTAACATGCAAAGGTCCGTATTCTTCTTCCTCGTCAGGCCAGTACTTCAGGCACTTAATCTACAGAACGAGTATAGATAAAACTGTATATGCAACTGATTATGTAACGGTTTAACAAGCACAAGATAAGCATCAATGTATACATTTCTTTGTGTGTAAAGTAGACGTAGAATAGACTACACATGTCTTAAACGCAATTAAACATTTTAAGCATCAGTAAAGAGAAAAATATTCATAGATTTTACCCAAAATGTAAGTTACATCATCTACAAAGTTATTATCATTATTAAAAGATTTCTCATAAACAACGGTATTTATACAGTACACGTCTCGTGTGCAGTCTTGGCATACTTTACGTCGTCTGTATATGTATTCATTTCTTGTGGTTATCGAAACTTTAGAGGCTTTCTCAGAATATGGGCTCCTTTTTTTACTTTACATGGCTTTACAGAATATTTTGCGTGATGATTGGTACCGAGGGTTAAAATGACATCGCATCAGTTACTTTCGTGTTCTACATCGAGTTATGAGTACAAATTAATCTTTAAATAACTGTATAGAAAAGAAAACTTACTGTCGATCCTTCGATAATATTTGTAAGCATGACCACTTGTTTATTTTCTTTTTGCCATACCATTCTCCAAAAGTCCACCATTGTATCATTTGTAAAAGGCCCTAATTTAGTAATCCGTATTATTTAAATATTTACCATTGTATAAAATTACAGTTACAAATACATGTTTGTTCCAGGGCATTGGTTTAAGCATTACATATAATATAATGAACTGTACAAATGTCTCTGGCATAAAAACACCATTAGTGTCGAGTTAGTTAAGATATTAAAATGTCGTGAATACTAGATGCACTGATTCTGAAACTAAGGGCACAATTTATTGCACAATTAATATACTATTATGTTTAACTGGTATGTCACCACCGAGCTCAAGAAAGCAGAAATGTAAAAAAAGTCATATTTCATGTTGTGTATGTTGAACTGATTTGGTTATCGACATATGAACTAGAAGTTCTGAACTGCGAAAACTTCTGCTAATATCAGAATATTGGAGAAGATTTCTATGTTGAGAGTTTGAATTTAGAAGAAAACATAAAAGGGGAAGGAAGATACATATGACTTAGCCGTAGGACAGAAGTCACCTAGGAAATGTACAATAATAGTATAAAATTAGATGTAAAATTAATAAAGAAACAAATACATTTAGTCGGGAGTCGATTATCATTGTTAGGTGTTTTCTTTCATCTATATTTAAGAACACTGATGGCAGCATCATAATGAAGATATGAATACGATTTGATAATAATAATGACCGGTATGCTTTATGGAGGTTATGGTTTGTTACGTATACCTCTTAATGAAAATCAACAAGTAATCTTCACCTTGAGCTGCAATGTATGCATTTTCTTTTCTGAATCCCTGAAATATTTTATGTTAAAGATATTAAGTTATTCTGTTTGTTAGAGATGTCTTAAAATATATCATGATGGTTTATGTAAAATCTCTACATTATAAATGATATTAAAAAATCCAGTGCCATAAAAATCAAATAATATTTTTTACCTTTTTGTTTGTTTGAGTTGGTAATATGCAGAAAAGTTGGATGTTTTTCAGAATAAAATTCATATTATCTAATAATTTTGGATGTGACTTACATGGATAAAGCAGGCATTGATATATTCAGGGTATTTCACTCCGTTGTGTTGTTCTTTAGTCAGAATTACTCGGCTGTGGTTGACTGAAATACACATGATATGATTAGGGAATAAAACTAATATCATTTTAAATATATATGCATAAACTCGCGTAAATATGATATTACAATACGATATTGTCAATTGCCATACATGGAAAAATTCCTTTGTATCGATTCCTCTTCATGATTTCTTTTCTTGTAGCATGATTATACATTTCCAATAGACCAGATGGCATGCCCTGTAATATAAAGATAATGATATTTATATAATTCGTCCAAAAAGCACACTAAGATATGTAATAATTCTGCTGAAGCAGACAATCAATCTCTTAGTGTATTATTTTGAATATATTGTATATTGCGTTCATCTTAAGTTGAGGATACTGAATTTAGTTTAAATGGATTCGATAATATACTTTTTAAATGAATATTTTTGAATTGGGAATGTGGGCGTCCGTAACTGGTTCACCGCAGCAATTGTGCGACGTCTGTTGCATTACTTGACCTTCCAAAGTATCTTGACCGTAGTATAATAGAATATTTTTGTAATGTTTTCTGTGTACAATTATCATGTGTTATGTGCATGTCTGTGGTGATTTGTGTCATACAGCTTGGTCAAATATCTTCTCTTTTCTCTTTTACCAGTCCACTTTTTCACGTATATTCTGTGCAATTAGCAAGTCTACCACTTTTAAAAAGCAGACAGTAATTTAATCTAATATGGTCTAAGGTACAATATGAAATTACATGTAGTAAACCATACCCACCATCACAGTTATATTACACAAGTGGCACAGAGCATTTATTTCAGCACATAAGGAGCGAAATATATGTGAACTATCACTGCACTGGAAGCGTCATATACCATGTATGATATCAGGAAATCAAATGTGATGTCAATAATTATAAAAAATAAAACTGTACCTCGAACTCTGTAAATATTTGGCCTGTTTCTTTCATCGTTTGCACAGTGGCGTCTAAGCCCTTGGTTGAAATCTTGAAGAATCGAACATTGAAATAATCCGATGATACTTGTTTCGGCTGTGGCTGTGGGCCTACCGGGGCAGTGTGATCAATCTCTGTCAGTAGAGCCACTGAACCACGTAAATTGTATGTCGAAGTTGGACCTATTTCCAGTCGCACCTTCTTTTCTCGTATTTCTGAAATGGAAATGCAACCGGAATTATGACTAAAAATAAGTTTGTTTTAATACGTCAGATGTGTTTCTTGTTATTTTCATTTATATATCCACTGGTATATTATATATATACATGTATTACCATAATACAATAAATAGAAAAGTATTCATAACCATATTTGCAGTCTGATGACGGAAAACATCTAGTGACGTCTATAAAATCTATCTTTGTGAAGACGTAACACCTGGGTCCGGCGCCATAAACTGAAAATATACTTAAGTCAAAATTTCATATTCTTCTCTTCATCAATGAATTAATAACTGGGATTTGGATTTTATTTAGTTTTATTCTGTTGATAAATAGAATTAAATCACTGCATTATTTGGACTTTGACAATGGAATAAATTAAAATGAAATATTTGACTTATATTGAAACATATTCTCAGTTTATGGCGCCGGACCCCATTGAGAGAGAGAGAGAGAGAGAGAGAGAGAGAGAGATAGAGAGAGAGAAACAGAGCAGACAACAGTCACTCAGATAATTAGATAAATAGATAGATAGATAGATAGATAGATAGATAGATAGATAGATAGATAGATAGATAGATAGATAGATAGATAGATAAATTCCACATAATGTTCCGCGTAGCCTTCCGTCTGTCTCTCAGATTCTTTCATTTGATCTTTGATTCCATTAATCTTTAATTACCTACATCTTCTTCAAGTTCTCTCAATGAGAGTGAAGTAGACTCAATAGGATGTTTTCTGTAAAAAGAATGTAGTTCTTTTAACTGATATAGAATTTTTATCTCACACATACAAAAAAAAAATATGTCATAAAGGTTTCATTTTCGTTAAAGCAGAACAGTTTAATCAAATTATATAGTTCACTTATCACATTAAGTATAGAAATTTTAAATTATAAATATATTTTTAAAAGCCATAGTTGCAAATTTTCCATGCTGATCTTAGCTAAACAGTGGCTTATAAATACCTCTAAATCAGGAAGATCCTGGTATTGCAAAACCAAATAGTAATAACTATACAATGTATGTTGTAGTTTAACATATGAAAGGGTGAACATTTGGGCAGCACTTTCCTCTTTGTAACCCCTCACCCACGCTCCTTTTCTCCACTTTGTCGTCAATCGTTTCCCATTCCCCACGTCATCACATCCCTTTACACCTCCCCCCCCCCCTCTCTCTATCTCGTAGTGTCCGCCAATTCTCAATTTCGAAACGAATAATATTCTAAATTATACAGTGTTCTAATTATAAGACTGAACTAATAGAAATATATAAGAACTCAAATGGTTGATTAGTTGTATTTATACTGAATGAAAATGAATATTAAGGCCCTCGCCTTTTCCCGTCCATACATGGGAGGGTCCTTTGTGATCCAGCATTGTCCTGCGGGCTGTAAGGTCGATGCACACGTGTCAACGTGATATTACACTGCATCCCGCGTTATATGCAGGTTTATTAGAGGAAGGGATAACTCAAGTATTGCGGAAGTCATTGAACACTTGAAATATATTTAAACCCCTTATTATAAATATATTTATTGACGAATAAAAAATACAGATAGCGTATCGGAAAATATAACACTTTATCAAATATCCAAAATTTATCTTAGTACAAATGAAATATCAGTTAGGGGACGACCATTTGATTCTGAAGGGGGGGGGGGGGGGGCTGGCACTTTTTGAAAATAAATATTCTGACCCTAAAATGCTGGAAATAAAAAATCTGGTTTTGACTGAAATGAAAATAAATATTCTGACTACTAGTACATGTATGTACATATACCACATCATGCAAATATACAGCTGCATGTTTAATAGAAAACATGTCGATTTTTTTCTGGCTCGCTTCGCTCGCCATAATAATGAGATTGCTCCTTATACTATAATGTGCAGTACTTTAACTGTATAAATCATATTTCAGCAGAATTTATAGCACTGGACAAATCGTGTTCTTCAATATATTCAATAAAACTTAACAGAATTGTTGTTTATTTTTTAAATATATTTGCATGTCCATTTTGAGGGGCAAACAGGGACACGTCCCCTTGCCGCCAGTTTTCGAAATCTTTCCTCAACTTCCCCTCGTATTGTCCGCCCCTCATTTATATGACAGACACTCCGATATTTCAACGTTAAAACGAGTGGCCAAAAGGGGTCTTAATTGAATCTGTTTCATATCTCACCTGTTAGTACATATGCCAATATGATGTTTAAATTAAATTAATTTTTGTGCATTTCAAAATTTATGTTGTCCATATTTGTTGACAGTGTTTTTTTCATTTCTTTTGATTTTCATTCAAATCAGTGCAACAGGACATTTGTCATAACAGAGACTGAGATAGACTATACACTTCACTATAGAAACCAGTAGTATAAAGACCTATGCAATTAAAGTAGTGTTTGCAGATTATTTATTGAGTTTATAACTATTTATTGAGAATGCGACTAAATGACCTGTTCAGTGAACGCCAAATATGACTTTGTATACCAGTTTTGTACTTTCGAATGTACAATTGATTTTGACATGTTTCTTAAGAACTGCTGTGACGGGTGATGCATGCAAACAGGAGACGCTTACTCTCCCCGGGCACCTGGTCTCACCTCGGAATTTTTCAGTATTTCGGGGTTCACAATAGTTTCTTTTTGAAATTTACACGATTTTGTATCGACTTTGAGAATGATTAACAGTTTGGTACTTCTTCGATATTGATTTACCTTATATTAGAATGTGTTTTGTTAACAAAATATAAATATAGAAAGGATCTGTGTAAATGGCATATAGTACAATGCAAATCTAACAATTGTTTATTGGCTACAAAAAAGTCAAGAAAAGAAATAATCTGTCCCAGGATATCGAGGAAATAAATATTTTATCCTTCAAAGATCTGAAAATAAAGAATGTGGCTCGACCAAATTTGCCAGCCAAACCCCCGCCCCCGCCTCAGAATCAAATGGTCGTCCCCTTACTGAAATTGAAAGATTTGCGTTTACTCATTGCTTGTATGGCCGTTTCTTGTATCTTGTCATATGTCTTACTTTAATAATAGAGGTGATATGTTGATTTGACAAACTTCGTGTTTTAACTAGAGTTTGTTAAATGACTAATATACAATAAGCATTTGTTTATAAATAAATCTAGACATTATATTTACCTTTTCCTCTTATACGCCACGGCTAATGTTAAGGCCAGTAATGATGTGAAACTTAAAACAGCAATTATATAGTATAAGGAGTTGCTTTGGTGTTCTAAAAATAAAGATCCGTGCGGAAGATAAACATTTTTTTGTGTAATTTAATATGCTTTTTTTTTTTTTTTTTTGCTTTTCTACAGTACAATATTCGTTTGATCCAATTGAAAATACTAATCAAATCGAAATAGATAAAGTAAAATACTTAATCAGATAGAAGATTACCTTGGGTGTTGTTATTAGATGTCGCTGTACATGTAGTAGAATTATGCCCTGCAGAGCTTGTACTTTCAGAAGTTGTCGAACTCCCTTTGATACCTGTCAAAAGTAAAAACAAATCTACGATGACACCCGCTTAAGTTATTGAGGTACATGAATATTAAAACACACGTATTTCAGTAAGATGGTAGTTATCGTGCTATATAAATTTTCTATTATCACATATTTCTTTATTAGGAAATTTATATTTATACATAAAATACACATTTTCGTTGTTATATAGGAATCACCCTGTCTGTCTGTCCGTCTGCCGTCTGTCCGTCTGTTCACATTTCTCCGGGCCGTAACTTCTTATCCCCTCGTGGGATCTAGATAATATTTTACATAATTGCTGTACATGAGCCAAGGGTGTGTCATGATCTTGAACCATGGCCATATATTCAAGGTCAAGGTCACAGTGCACATAGCAAAACTTTTTATTCAGGCCATAACTCCCTATCCACATATCGGATATGGATGATATTTGACACAATTATTGTCCATGACCAAAGAGTGTGTCATAACCTTACTATATCTTTTACATATCTTTAAGGTCTAGTTCACGGTGCATACATAGCCAAAATCTCTGTCCGGGCCATAACTTCTTACTGCCAAGTTGGATTTTTATCCAAGATAAAATTTTACACAATTGTTGTCCATGACCCGAGGGTGTGTCATGACCTTGACTCAAGATCATTTCTTCAAGGTCAAGGTCACAGTGCACACATAGCAAAAATTCTTTTCCTGGTCATAACTTCTTATTCCCTTATTGGATCTGGATAATATTTCACAAAATTGTTGTCCATGACCTTAGGGTGTGTCATGATCTTGACACAAGGTCATATCTTCAAGGTCAAGGGCAAAGTGCACAAATAGCCAAAATCCTTGTTCAGGCCATAACTTCTTACTGCCGAGATGGATTTGGATTATATAACCTACAACTGTTGTCTATGACCCAAGGATGTGTCATGATCTTGACTCAAGATCAAACCTTCAAGATCAAGGTCCCAGTGCATGCATAGAAAAAATTTGGCCAGATCATTACTTCCTATTCCCTTATTGGATCGGGATATTTCACACAATTGTTGTCCATGGAACAAGGGTGCGTCAAACCTTGACCCAAGGTCATTTCTTCAATGTCAAGGGCAAAGTGCACACATAGCAACAATCATTGTCCGGGCCATAACTTCTTACTGCCAGGATGGATTTGGATAATATATCCCACAATTGTTGTCCATGACCCAAGGGTGTGTCGAACCTTGACTCAAGATCGTATCTCCAAGGTCAAATTTCACAGTTGTCTAAATCCTTGTACGTGCCATAACTTCTTACTACTAATGTTGGATCTGGATAACATTTAAGACAATTGCTCTTTATGTCCAAGGGTGAGTCATGACCTCCACCGAAAGTCATATCTTTAGGGTCAAGGTCACAGTGCACACATAGCCGAAATGAATGTACATCCCACAACTTCTTACTGCCAGGTTGGATCTGGATAATTTTTCACACACTGTTGTCAATGACCCAAGGGTATGTCAGGACCTGGCTCAAGATCATATCTCCAAGTTCAAGGTCACGCATTGTCAAAATCCTTATTTATAGCTCCTGACTGCTATGTAGGATCTGGATAATATTTCACAAAATTGTTTTCCATAATTCAAAGGTGTGTTTCACATTGTACTGAGCGTGTATGTAAGTCTGTCCGCCTGTTTGTCATCAACCTTGTCTGGGTCATAACTTCTTCCTTTTAACTTGGATGGAGATCAATTGTTGTTCATGACACATGGGTCAAGGTCATATCTTCAAGGTCAAGGTCACAATCAATTCATAACCAGAATGACTGTCCGAGTCCTAACTTCTTCCTTTTATTTTGGAGGGAGATAATAATTTATACAATTATCGTCCATGACCTAGGCTAAGGGTGAGTCATGACCTTGAAACAAGGTGATATCTACAATGTCAATGTCACAATGCACAGAAAGCCAGAATTCTTGTCTGGGCTATAACTTTTTCCTATTATGTTGCTGGAAGATTATATTTAACATATTTTTTGTTGCCCATAACCCAAGGCTGTGAAATGAGCTTGAACCAAGGTCATATCTACAAGGTCAAGGTCAGAGTGCTTTCAAAACAGATTGTTTTCATTGATTTTTACCCAAAATGTACAAGTGGGACATCCATTGCACTTATACCAGTCATGCATCTTGGGATGAATTATTGCATGTTTCAACTTTGTTGCCGCGGAGGGTATTTGTCCGTTAGGACAGCTCTAGTTTAATTTGTTGGCATTTTTTATGAAAGCAGGTGTTTAGCCGTTGACACTGATAATAGCTAATAACTTCCGTTAGATTATCATAATGACAATATTACACTGAGCGTGAATGGTCAGAGAGGGGGTTGGGGCTTGCTCGCTTCTCTGTGAAACTTGATTCAATTTCTGTTTCTTCAGAAGTCTGCATTTGCTCGTATTTCTTCTTCTTCTTCCTTTATCTGACCACCTTCAACTTATTGAAGATACTGCTAGAGTGTGCGCATGGCTAAAAACAGTATTTTTTTTTTTTTTTGCATTTTTTAACTTTAAGATAAAAAAAAAAAAACAAAACTGTCTATTCAGTTCTTGGTGTAGTCTGCCACTCGGGATTTGAAGATCTCGAGTGATGATGCCCCTGCAATGTCCGGTGGTAACTTATTCCAGTCTCTTACGGTGGTGATGAAGAAGGATTGCTTCCTGCATTCCTTCGTTGCTGATGTTAATGCATACGTATGACTGTGGACATGCCGTGATGATCTGTTGGTCTTTGTAAAATGCTGTTTTTTTACTGATGGTTCTACCTGGTCTTTGACGATCTTATACATCATGGTTAATCTGGTCTCTTTCCTTCTGGTCTGTAATCTCTTCCATTCTAGTTGTTCTAACATGTCTCTAACTGATGATCGATTCCTATATCTCCCCATGACGTATCTAGCTGCTCTTCTCTGTACATTCTCTAATGGATCAATATGTCCCTGTTGATATGGGTCCCATACTGTCGACGAATACTCTAGCTGTGGGCTTACTAACGACCTATATGCTTGTTTTTTTATGTTCCTTGATGATACGTGTAAATTGCGCATGAGGAAGCCCAGGGTGCGGCTGGCTTTGTTGCAGATGTTGGATATGTGCGTTCCCCAGTTGAGATCTGATGTTAGGGTGCAGCCAAGGTGGATGTTTCATGTTGCAGGATGTGTCCGTGCAGTGTATAGTTGAAGGCTACAAGTTGTTTCTTCTTTGAGACGGTCAAGACTACATTTATCGGGGTGAAATTGCATTTTGCATTTAGTTTCCCAAAATGCAAGTTTATCCAGGTCGTTTTGAAGAATTTGGCATTCCGAATTTGATGAAATGGTAAGGGAGACTGTGGTGTCATCGGCAAATAGGCGTACTGTCGAGTTGAGGCTGTCCGGGAGGTCGTTGATGCAGAACAAGAAAAGACTGGGGCCGAGGACGGACCCCTGAGGCACTTCAGACTCCACCCTTCCAACTGATGACTCCTCTCCGTCCACCACTGCAACTTGTGTCCTATCTGCTAGAAATGCCCTTATCCAATCGTTTGTATGACCCATGATCCCATAGTGATGACGTTTATGTAGTAATAAGCTATGTGACATTTTATCAAAGGCTTTGGAAAAGTGTAATGTTAAAAGGTCAGTCTGCTTGCCCATCTCAAGATTTCTTGTCAGGTCGTCTACGCACTCTAGCAGCTATGTCTCGCATGATCGTTGGCTTCTAAATCCGTGTTGTAATGGATATAGTATAATGCTCTTTTCTGAGTGATTCATGATGTGACTAGTGACTATGTGTTCTAAGATCTTGCAACAAACACATGTTAGTGAGATTGGTCTATAGTTGGATGCTAAATAACGTTGTCCTTTCTTAAAAGCTGGTGTTATTCGTGCCTTTTTCCAGTCCTGTGGTATGGTTCCTGATGTTAATGAACTTCTGTATATGATGGTAAGTATGAGTGCTATCTCCTCTGCTAGTTCCTTCAGTACAACAGGCTTCATATCATCTGGGCCTCCGGCTTTATGCACGTTAAGGTTACGTAAAAGTTTGCACACTCCGGCCTCGGTGATGTTAATGTCAGCAGCTGATGAATAGTTCGATGGTGAGTCATTCATATATTTGCCCCTTTAAACTCTTCCTCTGTGATGTTGCTGGAGTCTGAGAAGTCGTTTAATATATTTGCTTGGTTCAACGGGTCAGTTTCATGCTTTCCATTTCTCTTTAGTGGTGATACTCGAATTTTGTCCGTCTTTTTGTGCTTTATGTAAGTCCAGAATCTTTTGCTTGGTCCTTTGGTGTTAATGCCTTCTTCGCTTTCTGGTGTAACAATTTCCTGAATGTACTCCCAGTACGTCCTTCTTGATCTACGTTGTACCTGATGTTTAAGGTCTTTGTACCGTTTGATGTCACCCTTGTGGTTTGTTTTCTTTGTACGTTTAAAATCTCTGTCACGTCGTTTGATGAATGATATGATCTTATCTACGGTAACTTGTCCTTCTGCCGTGGTTCTTGGCTTTTGTTTGGTCTTTATTGTATTTATGTCCATTTTTGCGTACACAATATCATGATCTGATATTCCTGGGGTCGTATCGATATGTTGCATTCTGCTTGGGATGTTTGTGATGACAAGATCCAAGGTCGAAGTGATTCGGGTTGGTACTCCTACCATTTGTGTCGAGCCATTATCGTCTAGGATGTTTGTAAGGTGATAATGATTTCTAGCATGTTGGGTTCCTGGTTTGAGAATTTTCTCCTTCCATATCCTACCTGGTAGACTGAAGTCACAGGCTGCTATTGCATGCTCGTCTTACTGATTATTCGAATGGTGTTAAGTCGTCTGTTACTTTCGTGTTATAAAATGCACAAATACGCAGGTCCTTGGTTTCACTCTGCTGTATGCGTGCCCACACTATCTCTGATTCTGTATCAAGTTTGGGTATCTCTGAACTGAGGAATTTCTCATGGATGGTAATAAGCACTCCACCTCCCACTCTGTCTTTCCTATCTTTCCTATAAACGTTATAATTTGTTGGTATAAACTGACTATTGTTAACGTTCGGGTCTTACCAGGTCTCGGTTGCTACTATGGCATCCGGTTTCAAACTCTCGATTACGTTTTCAACTTGTGATTGTTTATTTCTTATAGACTGGCAATTTACATTTATAATCCGGAGTGGTACGAAAGGTTTTTTCTTTCCAATGTTTGTTTTCCCTTCCGGCGAGGGGCAGGCGTGGTGTAGTGGTTAAGCGCTTGGCTTGCGGAGCCGACGATCCGGGTTCGATTCCCGGGTTGCGCCACTATGTTTAAGAAGTTGGTAACCTCCTGCTTCCATGTCGCGATATAACTGAAATATTGTTGAAAGCGACGTAAAACACCAATCAACCAACCAATCAACCTTTCGGGCGTGGATATCGGTATCGGTATTGGTGGTTTATTTATTTTGCCATTGGTGTCATTTAGAGATGCTAGCGCCGCATAGCTGTTTCATGTTTCCAAAGTGGTCGAACCATAGCATACATCACTATTGGGTTTGGGTTTCCACATATAAGGCAGTCCCATCTCACTGAGCCGCCTTCATCCTGCAGTATACTATATGACCTACTATGTATGTCTTGACATCCAATATGAAACCATTGGTTATATTCGGGCTTACATCATTTGATGTTATAATCAAAGTCAATGCCAAATAAATCAAAGTTTTTATCACGATTTGGTTTTGTTTTTCGACACATAATGGCATTCGTTGAGTAGCATAGGATGTTTACTTCATACTGAGGTTGGTTTGTTTTATAGTTTATAGAGATTTCCTTTAGACAAAAGCCGATGATGGCTATCAGCACGAATGTCAATTTCATTGTTTGGAGGAAATACGGACTGAATCATCCAGGTGTCTCCATTTCCGATAGATTTCCTCATAGAACACTTGTACTTTTTGTGATGGGTCACTATTAATCTTACCACTTTAATTTTTTCTTTGTAACACTCTCTGGATCTGTAATTTTAACGAAACTTGGGATATTTTGTGGGTTCGAAAAAATTTCAATGTCACTTCAGCGCATGAGCACACATTTTTTTTTCTGATTTTGTTATACATACATCGATTGCATGATCTTTTATTCCACAATAGACCTTTTTAAGATAGCTGTAGTCTTACAATCTGTGTATGTGCGATATCGTTTCCGGGTGGCTAACTACAAAATATGAACGTATTGAACATTGCTCAACAATTGTATGAGATCACCTTTCTTTCACATTTAAAGCATAGCACCCGGAAGGGCTAATGCTCATACACGAGTTGTAAGACTGCAGTTATCTTAAAAAGGTCTACACCAAACAACATGCATTTTATCTTATTATAATATTTATGAAACAAAAAGATTAAAATTATCTTATTCTTACTGTCTGTTGAGGCTTTCATACACACTGTTGATAACATAAAAAGTACGGAATACACTTTACATGCCATTTCCAGACACAGAATCAATGAAGAGAATAAAACATGTGATGAATAAATAAAAATTATTCATGTGATATATACTGTCTCCTGTGCTTTACGTGATAATTTGCTTTTTTATCGCAATGGTAAAACATGTCCGGGAGGATAATACAAGGAAGTTTCAAAGATTCAATCAGAGAGAATAATTTCATACAATTTCCGTTCTCCTTATGTATGATAAACTTCCTTGTTGTATTGCAGCAAGTTCAAAAAACGCAGTTTGCACGAAACATATACATAAAAAAAAAAAAATGAAAATGAAATAAATAAGAAGGAAATTGAATATCAATTGGATGTATGTGTATATGAACACTGCGTGTGAGAAACATTCCATTCATGTAGCAACACTTCTATACAGATATTCGCCAATAGACAGAAAGTGTATGTCGATTCCGAGACTATGGAGCACTTTCAAATACAGGTTTTTGCGTATTAATACAATCTCTACTCGCATACGAGACTGAAGAATTCCACCGGAAGTGGTGTTATAGATCAATCGATTTTTTTATATTTATATGTTTGTTTACTTATGTTGGCTGATTTCACGTTCTTGTTACACACTATTATTGTTATTAAAATAACTTTCCTATCTGGAACTATTTTTAGCGTACAAATGTATATTTGAAACTCGGACAAAGATGTGTAAAGTGTCAGGAATAAAGAAGCACTGAAAAGGGGTAAAAAGGGGGTTTAATTAATGAGAAAAAGAATAAAAAATCACCTCTTGTCCCAGATCGAAAGATGTCAGTCTCAGGCGACATACTTCGACGTAATCCCAACCGAGGCGTCGCCCGAGGACTGATATCTTTCGATCTGGGACTCGTGGTGATTTTAGATTCTCATAATCAGAATGTGTTAGCACATTAAGAAAAAACACGGCGATATCAACACATATGCAGATTTATTATTGTAATAAAACAATATACAGTTTAACTGTTTAAGCATAACAGTATTAATTCGTCTGTATGTTTTGTCTATATCATCGCAGTTATTGTCGTAAAGTCTTTTGTGTTCAGTGTGAAAAGTCAAAATGTTTCCCAGATTTCCTTATCAATATATTAAGTAATTAAATCTTAACTCACGAGATTGATGTATTCTTCCATTAAGGTTCATATTTTGAAATGTACGTGTTAGCAATCGTTTAGATTATGATTATATTATTACAGTGAACATTCAAGGACCCCTGAAATTCAGGGATGAGACCAGGTGCCCGGGAGGAGTGAGCGTTTCCTGTTTGGCTAGCCACACCCGCCATGAATGCCCTTACATACAGAGGAAACATATATAATTCAGCACTGTATATATATACATGAATGTGAACAAACACTGTGTAGAAAGTGCCACAGCCACATAACATCAGGAAAAAGGGTATAATAACACTTGAGTCAAACCCTCTGTGGGGAGCTTTTTTACGAGCTCTACACTGCAGAGGGAATAAGTGTGACGTTAATGTAAAATACGAAAGTACTAAATACTAAAAGATCAGTTGTTAACTAAAACTAGAAAACTGCACGCCTCCTAAAGGATTCATGCAGGTTTTCACAAGAAAAAAAGAAAGTGTTAAATGAATTATAATATTGCAGAAGTAAAAAATGAATGATATATACTTAGATCTGATGACAATTTAGTGCAAAATTATAATATCAATGACTTCATCTTCTTCATCCGCCGTAATTCCAATACAATGAGTAACTTTATTTTCCCATAGCTTCATATATACACAATCACTTGCATTCAAAATTTTCAACTACATAGCACATATGTATGCATGTATGTATGTGTATGTATGTATGTATGTATGTATGTATGTATGTATGTATGTATGTATGTATGTATGTATGTATGTATGTATGTACGTACGTACTCGTACGCACGTATGTAAATCGGACAAGATTTTATTATCATTCGCTTCTTTCAAAATATAGAACAACTATACAGAACACATAATTTTGCGAGTATCATTAATACACTGAACACGCTGTTTTACCGAGAACTGTTTCCTGATTGGTTTCCTATTCTTCACTCGAAACAATTAAGTTTTAGATCGGGAGTCCAACATTTTGATAAAGACGGAAATACAGGGAACCTGTAACATATACAGGAAGAGCAAACTACCTTCCCTCAAGCGCATTTCATTTGTTTATACAAACCTCGTTTTAGTGGCGTACCAATTGTGCCCCTCTCCTAGTCGAGAACTTTTTGAATTCATTCAGGCTGAATTCATTTAGTCAATATTCCCTGCAGGAAAAGGAAAAAAATCCCAGGTCCATTTCAATAAGACATACACTGTAGATGTTCTGTCTATAAATAATACAAACTCGGTCATATGTATTCCGTTAATGTATCCAAATAAGACATCTAAAATCCTTCACGAATATTGTATATATTCCTGATAAGTGTAAAGTTTAATATCTCTTGTCAGGTTTATGGTTTAAAGGAATGGTATCTTGTTTCGAAGGGTCTGAATTTTGGTCCTGTACAATATCAATTTCGACAAAGTCATACATATATGGTTGTGATCAATATTGGATGACTCAAACGAGATGGTCTCTACAAATAATGTTTAGTAGTCGACACCATATATTATTTTAAAGTCTCATATAATAAGATGTTGCTACTGGCATTCTCAATTCTCATTCGCAATTTGCGCGATGTAATCAGGGTCGTTAAGTTAATATAACATTGATATTGGTTAAAGCAGCTATCAGTCTCTGGTTTGTGGTTTCAGGCTACGATGATGTGAAATGGATGATGAAGTAGATTTAGGGGATAAACGTACTGTGTTTGATTGTTTCCGACAGTTATATCGTGGTTATACCGTTGTAAACAGAGGTTCCTGGCGACGCTCGCGTTTTTTCTCTTTAAAATTGTCCCAAATTCCTCGTTGGGACGGATATCGCCATGTTTAAAATTCCTCCGAGAAAAGTATTGATATATAGTGCACTGATATAAGTTTCTTCATTTTCATATTGTTGGGGGCCAGGTGGCGCAGTTGGTAGCGCGCTGGCTTCTCACCAATGCGACCCGGATTCGATTCCCGGTGTGGTACGTGAGGTGGTGGGGCTGTCACCAACCTGGCTTCGTGGGTTTTCTCCGGGTACTCAAGATCTGTGCCAACGAGCAAGATTTATATAAGTTGTAATCTTGTTTCTTAATCATTGTAAAATAAATAAAGTTTAGATTTTGATTTTTTAATTTTCATATTGTTAAAATTTTATGATTAAAGTATTAATCACAAATTGATTCATACATGAGTAATTTGACATCGCATCGTAAACAGCTGAACAGGCAGTTTTGCTGCGGCGCGGCGAGATGAAAGACATGCTCATGAAGCTGGAAAGCATGCTGCATGGTGGTACGTTAAGATTATGTACGTTGTCAGTTTGTTGGTTCAACTTGATTGTAATAATTGTGCACGTGAATGGTAGGACTTGCAAATCGTCCTTGATACGACACACAAGATAGACGGTAAGAGCACTGAACGAAAATGTTACAGACAATATTTTTGATAGTTGGAGTCAAAGGCAATGTGGACAAAGAGTACTTATTTCTTTTCAACAGTATGTATCCAATGGAATTTCCCATCCTAATTTTTACGGTGATCTCGTATATAAACTAAGGAAAGTAAAAGGCTCCGATAACGTTATTTTATCATGTAATTAAATAGTCAAACGTCTCCTAAATAGACAATATGATATCGAGATCATCAAAAAGACTATAGGTCTTGTATTTGGCCCCTCTACAGCCTTATGCAGACTTTTACTTGAACGTTGCACGCTGACTAACAGGGCGGTGGGGACTTTATGACGGGCCTTGTACAAACCTCTTTCAGAGGAGACATGGTCCTGAACCTCGTCCCCTCTGACTGTTAGTCGGGACTCCTACAGATCTAGGGTCTTAGCTCGCTTTCAGACTGGCAGGGCACGGTTTATCATGTTGATGTCGCATATATTTTTATACCATTATGTGTTTTACAATACCTTACGTGTTTATATTTTTATGACCTCTCAAAATGCGATACCTGTTGACCATTGTTCTTTACATGGAGGATTATTTATAAATTTTTAAATGTACGTCTTTTGATTGTTCTGCTGTTATGGTGAGTGGGAAGGTGGGCCCGTAAACCGGTTAACCACACCATTTGTTTGCCTTTTGTCAAATTAAATGACCGTCCTAAGTCGGTATCGTAACTGCACTACGATGAAATATTTTTGTAATGTGTTAAATGTTCTATTATATTATTTATATTCATGTATTGTATAGCTCCATGGTGACTTTTGCCACATAACTGAGCCAGTAACTCCTCTTTTTTCTTACAATGTAGTAATACATTTGAGGACGGTATATTGTGGTTATACATGTCTGAACGCAAGCGTGTGGACAAATCAGAATTGTCAAAACAAAACAAATGAATTAGAATTTTAATTGTCCTTACAACATTAGGTCTTTGAAGAAAACCTATTAAAAGATGTTTTTAAGATCTTTGTAAGACAGTCACGTTAGAAAATTTTAAAACAAAATGGAAAAGAAACAAATACATGTACGTTTATCACAAAAAAAAAACTCTGTTAACCGAAATATTTTAATTCTGTTTATATCTCTAATCTCAATTTGAATTCGGAAAACAAAATGTTCAGATTAACATCATGTACTTTTATTATATATAAATGCATAGCTCTGACTCGCAAACTGTTTTGTAGTCGGCCACGTTGGTTACCATAGCCATGCCTGAGATCTTTTCGGAGTTTCTTTATTATCATGTGACAATAATTTGATTTCGCCGTTTTATCTACACTGAATGCTATGTAAATGAGCTTTTTGCACAGTTTGTGTTCGTTTCCAGTTATTTTAATTTTCTATCTAGTTTTTCTAAGTTCTAAGTTTGAGTTCTCTCATGATGGAAACCAGATCTAAACCCCCCCCCCCCCCCCTTTCCCCCTTGTCATCGTATTTCTTTACTCTCGTAAGAATGTGTCTTATTCTCTAACCTCCTCTATATGAGGAAATATTGGCTGAAAATATTAATCCAGACTTTAATATACTTGTATTAATAACATAAAAATCAATTTAATTATACCCCTCGCAAACAAAGTTTTAGAAGGGTATATAGGAATCACCCTGTCTGTCTGTCCATCAAATTTTGTCCGGGCCATGGCTTCTCACCCTATGCACGGATTTCAATAATATTTTACAGAATTGTTGCGTAGGAGCCAAGGGTGTGTCATAACCTTGAACCAAGTTCATAGCTCAAAGGTCAAGGTCATAATAGACACAATAATAAAATCTTGTCCGAACCATAATTTCTTCCCCTGCGCACGGATTTCAATAATATTTCACAGAATTGTTTCTTTGGATCCAAGGGTGTGTCATGACTGTAAACCAAGGTCATAGGTCAAAGGTCCAGGTCATAATGGACACAATAAGTAAAACTTTGTCCGGGCCATAACTTCTCACCCTGTGCAGAGATTTCAATGATATTTCACAGAATTGTTGCTTAGGATCCAATGGTGTGTCATAACCTTGAACCGAGGCCCCAAGTCAAGGTCACAATAGACACAATGGGTAAATTCGTTTTCATTGATAATACCTAAAAATGTGCTTGTAAGTGGGGCATCCATTACACTTATACCAGTGATGTATCTTGGTATGAATTATTGCATGTTTCTACTTTGTTGCCGCGGGGGTATTTGTCCCTTTAAGACTGCTCTAGTTTTGTCAAAAAACTGATGTGGAATATACATACTGTATAATGTGAAATTGACAGTGGTATACTTTACGATTTTGTAAGCGAAGGCAATTCCGAGGGTACAAACATTTAGGGTTTCTCGGATGAAATAATCATTAAAAGAAAAACGCTCCCATAATCACATTGCAGGAAAAGTATTTTATTAAAGAATATCTTCTCAGACGATATTTACAAAGGAATAAAATATGTAAAAATGTAATATATGTACATATTTTCATTCCCTTACACACCCGTTTCCCTGAAAAATGGACTGTTATAGGCGAACAAACTATTTGAAACGTTTAAAGATAAATCTTTAAATTATAAACTTCGATTGCATTCAATTAAAACGTATTTAACAATTAACCTAATTACCTGCCTTCACGTACCAGTACCTGTGCTGGTTATCTCTTAACTGCATGTGGAAAAGTAGAGTACAAAACAAAACAACTCTTGTTTCGTGTATGTCAATTATTATTGTTGAATAAACACTGTCCATGGGTTAAACTAATCTTTGCTATTTATAAATACGAAGAAGTTATCGTTGTATATGTAGGTCTATGTTTGACAGTGTGCAGCGCATTATGAGTGGTAAATGCAACAACTAGTATGAGAAAATGATATGTGCCTCATGGTGAGAAAATTTGTTGACATTAACAATGTCTTTGATTAATAATCTCAGTTTTTGATAGTTCAATCCTGATCTGAGTTTGTTTCTTGAAGACGAAAAACTGCGTGAAATGTTTTCCGAAGACGATTTGTTTGTTTTACGTTGTGGATGGCTGTTTGCGATTTTCGATTGATCGCGAAAGTAGCGTGAATATAATGTTATAGTACATACAGTCCTATATTTTAAATGCGCCTGTATTTTTATCGGCCGTTTGTTTCAAATATGTTTCAACAAAAGCGTCATAAGACAGGGCATGGTTATCGTTTGTTTCTAATTTGAAAATAAAGTTATAAATGAACAATATTTATATAAGATTAATGGCAGTAGATATCTTCTATGTCATCTTCCTCCACTGCTTGAGATCTATATTTACTGGTATTCATTACTGTTGTGTATTAGTTTTTTGTTGATATCAACCCCTTGGCGTAATGTATTGAGATAGTTCTGTGCTATTTGTGACGTAATTCTGAAACAAATGAGGAAAATGTCTTTATGTACATTGAAGCAATAAATAAATTGCAAAAGGAAATGAAAAGTCGTGTACTCAAGATATTTGAGTATCCAAATTTGAGTTTGAAATGGTAATTAATTTTACCCATATTCCAAGGTTTGTATATCATCTTCTTCGAAGGAAAATATGTCATTCAGATTTCTATGATGGATGATTTCTAGATCGGCATTGAAGATGATTATTTCGATAGGAAATCTGAAAATACACATCCATTAGACATTTAGGGTTTTCTATATAAAATGATTTTCAACGTCATAAAGCATTAATATAGAACGAAATATGTTAATATGAAACTTAACTCGATGGATAGATCATACATTATTTATATAACACATTCATAAGCAATGTGGGGCAGGCTTGGTGTAGTGGTTAAGCGTTTGGCTTGCGGCGCCGACGATCCGGGTTCGATTCCTGTGTTGCGCCACTATGTTTAAGAGGTTGGTAACCTCCTGCTTCCATGTCGCGATATAACTGAAATATTGTTGAAAGCAATGTATATTTAAGATTACATTCCATAAGTTACATTGGACCACTGCCCTAAACTAAACATATTCTATTTTCATACCGAATAACATGAATGTTAGTAATGGACATTGTTGACGAGACAATAATCGATAATTCTGGTGAACTTAAGTAATGTCGGTACTTATGTTGTAGTTACTTACGTATAAACTGACAAGATGTGTGAAGCAAGTTTAGCCAACGTTTCATTTTCAGATTTGACAATTTCCTTCATATCGACAACTAATGACCATGAACTAATGTAATGCTCTTCCAAGAACCTTACAATTATGGGACATTCTAAAGGTCCCTCTCGTAAGGTTCTCCCTGAACCTGCAATATCATCAAAACACATTGTATGAATTCAAGTAATGTTGCCATAGTCATGTGACATCAGTTACTTTCGTATTTTACATTAATGTCACACTTATTCCCTTTGCAGCGTGGAGCTCGTAAAAAAAGTTCCCCACGGAAGGTATGACTTAAGTGTTATTATACCCTTTTTTGATGTCATGTGGCTGTGACACTTTCTACACAGTGTTTGATCACATTTATGTAGAAATACAGTGCTGAATTATATTTGTTTCGTCTGTATGAGAGGGCATTCACGGCGGGTGTGACTAGCCAAACAGGAGACGCTCACTCCTCCCGGGCACCTGGTCTCACCACTGTATTTCAGGGGTCCGTGAATGTCCACTGTGGTATATTGTTGTTAGTGCCATAGTCATGTGACATCAGTTACTTTCGTATTTTACATTAAAACCCAATATTATATTTACAGACAAACACATTTTTCTGAAGATATTTCACGAGATCACGGTGTTTAGATTATGTAATTATCTATTACGCTATGCACACATAATAAGTTCATAAAACCAAAGAGGTCGATTTCTAATGATTGAAGAATGTTATAATACTTCTAATAGTGACAGAAAGTGGTACCTCTAACCGAACAGTAAACGATATCAGCCATAAGGGTTCACAGATATAATAACTTGAAACCATCCCCATATATAAGTCATAATATGTGGTTAACCCTTCGGTACTTCTTCGTTATTTACTTATATTATTATCGGAAGTCAAATTAACTTCTTTGATAATTGCCGATTAAGATTTGATTACATACCTCAGCAAGAGTGATCATCCAAAGCTCCCCACATGACAATACTGTGCAGCAGTTTATTATGCATTCGTGCTTGGTCGATCGCTTCTTGAAACTCATAATACGGTATCTATATGTAACAGGAATGCAACGAAACAAAGTTGAGAAATATAGATATTGACGCCATTCACCATACAAGAGCCAAAATATGATATATTGGAAGAAATAATAAATATTGATAAACTACCTGTTTAAACTTGAAAAACTTGTATTCCAGTTTGAGTAAAGCCTCTTTTCTACTGATTGATTCCATCATTTCATAATTGATGTCAAGATCATCCGCATTCCGTTTCATCTCTAGTTCCATTTTTGGCATATGACCTATATCAACCTGTAGGTTCTCATCTAAGTCGTCTTTATTATACCACTCCATATCTAAAAAGAAATAAAATCTTGAGAGAATTCTTTTGGACAAATTATTTGATTATAAAATAACAGAGTCATTGTACACCTTCAGCCATTTACAACTCGGTATGAGTAAGTGCTAATTACCTACGTTTACTTTTCGTTCATTTGGCACTCGGAGATTGAATTTAATTATTCGTTTTTCGTGCCTGTCAAATATTGCTTGTCCTATGAACATGGAGGGTGTAAACCAGAACGGCATCAGAGGTGGTGTGTTAAGTTGAAATTCAGCATGAAACCTACAATAATTTTATATCTTTCGTATGTTAATTTCATTTTGAAAATTCCTCAAAGAATTATAATAATGATAAATATATTTATGTACAAATAATCATACAAATATTTACTTATCGTAACTCTTCATTAGCACTAAAATGATTTTCTATTGAATCTATAATTGACCTATGATTATATTGTGTTACAGTTGACGTCCGATCGATAAATGGATATTTTAAGTCCCTGTTACTGCAAAGGCATTCGGAAGAAGGTCGAATGCCACGGTGGTATTCACAACAAAGTACCCCAAAAGACTATCAGGGATCCCCGATATTCAGTGGCTGAACCGCATGCTGGCAGTCAAGCGCCTCATATTGGATAGTAACAAGTGGCTTAAATGTCCTACACATTCATTTTCTAACAAACCTGAATAAGATATCAATGATGGATTCATTGATAGCACGAACAATGCCGTATCCACCTCTCTGTTGAAATCGCACTTGTGTATAAGGCTGTGGATGGAATGCAACAAGGAGGTCTCTGAATAATGTCTCAATTCCACATTGAACATGTTCATAGTGCATTTCATTAGTGATGAATCCCTCTTGGGGTTCATATAGTTGCCATAGGTATCCAGATGTCAGCTTTTCGTCCTCTGGTACCAATTGGCTGAACCGTGATTCATGAAGTCGGAGATTTTCTTTATTCGGATATTTCCAATTCAACAGTCCGCTTATACTTTCTAAGTTAGTCTGTAAAATATGCAATTCATCGATTTTAATTAATTACTTAATGACAACATTCTATATTTAAAGTTTGATCCGCCATTTAAAAAAGAAAAGATTAAAAAATACTGATGAATGCATACCTCTAGCAGACTTGATTGAACCTCATTTATCCCAGTGCTTTCAAGATTCAGTGAAATAAATGTTGTTTTCAACTCTACAACACCATCTTGAATTGGACAATCGGTCCACACCCTCTGTAAAAGAGCAACGCAAAACGTTGACAATGCAAATTCACAGCATTCTACTGTTTTACCATAGTCTTAAATGTTTGCAATAGGTACAGAATGAACACACAGATTGGACACACATTTATGTGCATTAAACAAATGTTTTCATAATGTAAATGCACGTTGCTTACCAAAAGTGTTTTCACTAAGTCGTATAGCTGTATACATCCATCATTGTTTTGATCCAGTCTCGCTAGAAATGCATCTGATACTGTTTTTGAAGGTAAATCAATCTTCAGAATATAGATGCATATAATACTCAGGAAGATACTCAATATTGATGCAATTGGAAATCTACCGACGATGTTCACCATGATAGTTTTACCTCTTAGAATATACCATAGGGTTAAAGATCACCATCGTTATCTTCTGTGTGATTGACAGCTGACGTGTATGAAATTTAGATATAAATTGTATACGAACAGATTTGTCTAACATGGCTTGTGTCAAAATGCACTCTTTTGTCGCCATTACCGTTGTCCTTTTATCATTTGCATGTACAGTGCACTCTAAACCACGATATGATGATTTTACAGATCAGCAACTTAACTCTTTGGCATTAATGAAATTTTCGGCACTTCCTAAAGGTTTACAGATTGATTACAACAGAAAAATGACACTCAAAACTGGAGTAAGGTACAGTAAAACATCTACCACTCTTTGTATGATATATTTATACCAAATGCGTATCGACTGTATATTTGATATACATCTTTCGTTTATTACTATTATTATTATTATTATTATTATTATTATTATTATTATTATTATTATAACAAAAACTAAATGTAATCAACTTTATTTATTAACAAATATGCAATAAATTGGGATATAGCAAGGTACACAGATTTCCCATATGCAATCGTAGAATCATAGGTTATAACTACTATAAAATATCGAATAAACATGCAGTGTGGAGGTGCGGTATGTCTTAAAGACACATTTTACATATAATCACTCTTTATACTCAAATATTCCACTGCCATGTATCGCCATACCTTGCAGTAATGTGTCGATAAGTATGATGTTTTTGTTATTTCAGTGGATTTTGTTGTAAAACTGACCTTTCTATGCCGATAAGTACCAAAACGCTGACAAGAGCAGAAGTTTTTTACGCATTGACCACTATCAAGATTCAGCATGGAAGTCATGGCTGTGGCTTTTTGTATACAAGCAAATGTCACGATGGCGAAGAAATAAGATATGGGTAAGTGTAACTTCGCCGACTTGGCCCTTCCCGCGAAAACGTAAACTAAAGATAAAAAAAAGGAAAAGAACTAAAGAGGATCAAAAGAGAGAGAGAGAGAGAGAAATTAAAAACAAACGTCATTTATATGACAGATCGTGAAGAACAGGTATCTCAAGATTCGGTAGTGTTTGAAAATATCTAAACGTTAATTTGCCAGGATGATCCACTCACTGATAATGTACATGCTTCTGAATTTAACAATTGATTATAATCATAAAGTTTTTCATATTGTTCTTGATATTTACAGATCTGTAGCGAAGTATAAGATGGTATACGAACACATTCCAAATTACGCCCAATGTGGCGACAGCAATGTGGCATGCTGTGAAAATCATATCAATATTACCGGTAATTGCATGGGTAAGAAAATAATACAAATTTGAATTTATGTATGCCATCTTGAATGGTGATTGGAAACTTGGATTCGTAACCGCTTTTCATAATCAAGTGACTGGGCATTCACCGTTTTGGCACCGAAATATATGTGTAATCAAGTAAAATACGAAAGTAACTGGTGTCACATGACTATGGCATTAACAACAATGTACCACAGTGGGCATTCACGGACCCCTGAAATTCAGAGGTGAGACCAGGTGCCCCTGTAAGGCTAGCCACACCCGCCATGAATGCCCTTACATACAGACGAAGCATATATAATTCAGCACTGTATATATAGGAAATAAGTGTGACGTTCATGTAAAATACGAAAGTTACTGGTGTCACTTGACTATAACACTAACAACAATATATCACAATGTATTATGTGACTCCCGATGGATTTCATTATTTTGTTTCGTTTTGCTTTCTCTGGGTAGAGAAAGATCTGTTTTATCTTGGAATATAGTGATATAAATATGAATGGACTTTCCGTTACAAAGTTGTAGTTATTAGATAAGGGTCTCTCTTATGGTGTAGACGATCCGGGTTCGATTCTTGGATTGCCCGGCTCTGTTTAAGTTACTTCCTGTTTTTATGTAATATGACTGAAAAATTATGAGAAAGCGACTTCAAACACGGATCAAGCAACAAACCGTTCTTTACAAGTTGTCATTATTACAGCTAGAAATTCATTACATACATCTTTGATACGCATTACAATAGATAACACTACTACAGAAAACAAGTGATGCGAAATTTTTAATACAATAAATATTCTAACCAAATTAGGGAAACTTTGAAAATGTCTCATGTCCTTATTACTGATAAATAAAAACAAATGCTTCTGTGCTGATTATTATGATGTTGTTTTTGTTTTTTTTAACAGAGGCGAGTTTGGTGCATGAATACAAACAAGATATCCTCGATCTCTTTCAAGCAGGAATTCTTGGATAATGAACAATAAATACAGATCTAATGCATTACTCATTATCATTAAAGAAGGTGTAAGAGAACACTTTGGATTCAAGGCAGAGTAATGTATGCTTTAATACTGTCTGCGGCTTATCAACTAGTATTAAGTCAAATATTTCTCCAATAAATATAGAAGGTTTCTATCATTATATTTACTTCAAAACCGGAGAAATGTAAATAACATTTGTCACCACATGGTAATTTCATAGACGGTATTCATTATTTCTAACGTTTGTAGTAGTGGATATTTTTATATCGCTTTTAGTGTTTCATATACATGTATTCAATGCTGTTACGGTATGTATGAAGTCTCTTAGTATGACCTATGGTATGCAAGGTTGTATAAATTTTCGCCGCGCCATGTTGTTTTAAGAGTCACAACAACAGAAGCACTATTACTTTAATGGAAACAAAGACAATAAAAAACCACTGTTAAAAAGATTGAATATTGATGAGTTAGCATTTCATGAACATTGCCTTCAATTAAAAGGTTTGAAAAAAAAATAAGGGAAATTACAAATGCAAATGAATTTTTCTTTTAAGTCTCCAATTCAGATTTGAAAAAAGCATGTTAATCGGTCACAATTACCGTAATGCTTTAATCACAAATCATATGAAATTCCAAGGAAAATAAAAACACATGAAAGCAACCAGAGTTCCATGGAAAAATCAGATGCAATAGAAGATCATGCATCCCCTACCGGCCGGTTTAACTTCTTCCGTATAAAAACATTATTTTCTGATTTTTAGATAAAAAAGTTCTACAGAGAACAAAATAATTGAAATTGGAAATAATGTTTAATCATTCAGTTGCTCCTCTGGAAAGTTAAACATTGTTGAAATTTTCTATCATGGAAATGCGATCCATGCTCTATTGTATCGAATACCGACATACAACAAGATGAGGTCATTCATTTTCATATGACAAGCTGAGTACTGATAACAATCAATACTAAATTTATAGAAATATCAGATATGATAAAATTCTCTTTATTTCTTTTGATTATGTTACACTCAGTAAGGTGCTCCTTCGTTAAATTATATTTCAGTTTCAAGTTTTGTATAATACTTTTCGCGAAAGAGTAAGAATTCCAGTCCGAGTGCCCACATCCGCTTTAAATCCGTATTGTCATCATGTGAAAGATAATCAATAGTCATATTCAGCAAACATAACGTAACTTCTACTAATAAATATATTAATTAACGTATAAGATAACAAAAACTTGTTAAGCAAAGATGCCATTATATGGACAGTGAAAGTGCTGAAATGCAGATTTGCACATATACTTTTGATAAAATCTTACGAGTCAACGAGTTAGAAAGAAAACAGAGGAGTTACTGGCTCAGTTATGTGGCAGAAGTCACCATAGAGCTATACAATACATGAATATAAATAATATACATATAACACATTACAAAAATATTTGATTGTAGTGCAATTACGATACCGACTTAGGGCGGTCATTTAATTTGACAAAAGCCAAAACAAATGGTGTGGTTTACCGGTTTACGGTCCCACCTTCCCACTCACCGTAACAGCAGAACAATCAAAGGACGTACATTTAATAATTTATAAATAATCCTCCAGGTAAAGAACAAGGGTCAACAGGTATCGCATATTGAGAGGTCATAAAAATATAAACACGTAAAATATTGTAAAAAACATAATGGTATAAAAATATATGCGACGTCAACATGATAATCCGTGCTCTGCCAGTCTGAAAGCGAGCTAAGACCCTAGATCTGTAGGAGTCCCGACTAACAGTCAGAGGGGACGAGGTTCAGGACCATGTCTCCTCTGAAAGAGGTTTGGACAAGGCCCGTCATATAGTCCCCACCACCTTGTTAGTCAGCGTGCAACGTTCAAGTAAAAGTCTACATAAGGCTGTAGAGGGGCCAAATACAAGACCTATAGTCTTTTTTATGATCTCAATATCATATTGTCTATTTAGAAGACGTTTGACTATTTCATTACATGATAAAATAACGTTATCGGAGCTTTTTACTTTCCTTGGTTTATATACGAGATCACCGTAAAAATAAGAATGGGAAATTCCATTGGATACATAGTGTTGAAAAGAAATATTTCCAAATTTAGAAATAGGTTCTGAATAAGATCAGAAGAATTTGCCGAATGTTTTTCTTAGCTTGTGATATCTGTAACCCTGAGTTAAAAGTTTAGTAGTAATTTGTAAATTTCGTTTATGAAAGTCCAAAACATCGGTGCAGCCTCTGACAAATCGAACTAATTGAGATATATAGATACCATATGATGGGAGTCGAGGGACATCGCCATCCAAGTAAGGGAAATTTACAATAGGAAATCCAAAATCCTCACGTTTATCATAAATATTAGTATATATTAAGTGGTTGGTAGTTTTGATGTTTAAATCTAAAAAAGGTGTAGATTTATCTCAAGTATTAGCTTTATTCAATGTGAGCTCTGGTGGATATATTTCTGATATAAATTGTTCGAATTCAGGGTTGTCGATAACCAAAATGTCATCCAGATATGTGCAAGTATTATGAAATTTGTCAATGAGGTCAAAACGTTTTGATTTTTGAATAGAAACTATAAAATCCCTCTCATAAAAAAAAAAAAGAAACAAAAAAACAAAACAAACAATTATATGAAATTATGTTGCAACTGTTGCTATGTCCCAGTAAATACAGGGGCAGGCGTGGTGTAGTGGTTAAGCCCTTGGCTTGCGGCGCCGACGATCCGGGTTCGATTCCCGGGTTGCGCCACCATGTTTAAGAGGTTGGTAACCTGCTTCCATGTCGCGATATAACTGAAATATTGTTGAAAGCGACGTAAAACACCAATCAACCAACCAACCCAGTAAATACTTATGAAAATGAGAAGCGAAACAAAGATGCCCAGGACGAAATCCATTTCTTTCGAATAACTTGCCATATCCACCTTGACCTAAAAATTATACAGGTAAAATTTCGAGATAACTATCCTGTTTCCACAACCCAAAGTACAGACAACTTGACAAGATTGATATAATACAAGCAACCACGGATCGGTGTTAAAACAGATGGGATCGGATGGTATGAAGGGTTAATTATCCCCTGTCAAACAGTCATGCCCGCCGTGATACCATACGCATATATGCTAATTAGTATCATTCACAGTCCTAGAAACAGGAGACGGCACAGACGTAGTCACAATCAATGTATGTTATGAACAGTATAAACATACGGTCTAACTACTCTGGAATAAGGAAGTCAACATGTCAACGCAACAATCTATCATATGAGCAAACAAGGACTTTATAGTGACTTAGGATAACATTGACATAAGGCGTGCTATCTCATATCACATATAGTGATAGTAACTTTACCGCAATACACAGAGGAACGATACACAGAAGAAGCTCGAGCATACTGGATCAATTCAGATTCATAAACACATTAAGCAGGTAATAAAGTATTGCAGCTGCTTGTATGTTAACAATAAAGAAACCAAAGTCACCACGTTTGTCATAAAGTAAAGTAATAAGTCCTCATCTTTCTTGTCATTTATAGACTACCTCATCAATATATCTTAATATAAAAGTCTTGTTTGCAGTTTATCATGAGGTATAGTGGTAAAAATTATTAAAAAAATCGTAAGACTTAATGTGTTTAATAGTGGACAAAATTTGACATTTCAAACTTTCTAATAGGTCCTTGGCGTTTTTAATATCCAAAACTGATAAACACCACTTCTGGAGTAAATTACATTAGAGTACGTCTGACGTTTCTCCATAACTGGAGATAGTATTTTTGTTGATAGAGATTTGTTGGAGCATTTACTGGATCATATGCTTATATGGATCTCTGTGTAGTTTTGGAATCCAATATAGAGTAACTGAAATTTACTATCATTAGTACATACGTTAAAGGCATCCAAGACCGATTTAGTATTATCAATAATTTCATCTATTGAAAGAGTAGAGGGAATATAGGTAGGGTTATCAGTAGTTTTGCTAATACCTTTTCTAGTTTCTCTAACATACAACTGTCGTAGTAAGCCTTATTATATTGATCGAAACTTTATATGCTGGCACGACAATTTATTTGTGATGTATTCTTTGTAGTTCCGCTTTCCACCACGGTCGTCAAAGGAAGAAAGATTACGGGTCCTCATGTTCCTTTTAAGTTTACTGATACGAGATTTTATCAAACACCTTAAACTTAGACAAGGTATCTACGTCTCTACACCTTTGTGTTTCGCCCATCTGCGAGTATAGTCCTCTACAGAATCCATTATAACACAGAAATTTGTACGCCAGTTAAATAATTTGGGTTCCCTTAATTTAGGTCCCCGGGTAATTAACTGAGGAAAAATTATTTTGTCTAAGATATTGACATCGCTAGCAATGACTTGACTGACAGGACAATGTGAATATAGAGGAGCATAAGCACGTGGTTGGGTTTTGTGATTAATGAAACTCAATAGTGGGCCTTGTCTTAAACTTCTCAAAGAAAGAACATTAGGTCCTGAACACTGACATGTGGTTAGCCGATATGAGCAAATCATACTTGGGCTGTTGATTTATCATATAAAGTTAATTATCATTTTCCACTTGTATCTTACAAGCGCAGTCACAATCTTAGTCATCTTCTATAATTTGTCTATCCTGTTTGCCGTCTTTACTTAAATTGTTTTAGTCTTCGAATTTCTAGTCGTAGTTTCGGCTTTTCTTCTGGCCATCTAGTAGCTGTATTGTTTTTCTTGAATCCATGAATGTCCACAGTGACTCTTTTTTTTTGTGAGTGTCGCAGTGACGTAACATAAGGATCTTTATCATCTCATGCGCTTAGTAATATACATGGTATTGACGTGCATTGTGGCTTAGTATTTAGTGTATATGAAATTTTATATTTTTGTCTATTTTGTAATTACTTTGAATTGGCTAATTGATATGTAGCAGTATGAATATAATGCAGAACATAATATCATAGCTTTCTTTTGTTATTAAGAATCTTTATGTAATATGCGGGTTTCTTGATATTGCATATGAATGCACTGTTTCACCCATATATTTTTATACCATTATGTGTTGTACAATACCTTACGTGTTTATATTTTTATGACCTTTCAATATGCGATACCTGTTGACCCTTGTTCTATACATGGAGGATTATTTATAAAGTTTTAAATGTACGGTCTTTGATTGTTCTGCTGTTACGGTGAGTGGGAAGTTGAACCCGTTAACCGGTTAACCACACCATTTGTTTGGCTTTTGTCAAATTAAATGACCGTCCTAAGTCGGTATCGTAATTGCACTACAATCAAATATTTTTGTAATGTGTTATATGTTCTAGTATATTATTTATATTCATGTATTGTATAGTTCCATGGTGACTTCTGCCACATAACTGAGCCAGTAATTCTTCTTTTTTCTTTGGTACCTTTACCCGGCTGTTGTATCCAATACTTACGAATAATGAGATAGACTTTCTATCGTAAGAAAGATCGGCGCTAAATTTTTTAAATTCAGAAACATTTATGGGGGTGAACTAAAATAGGTATTTAACTTTTATGTAGAGTAAATGGTACTATTGATGAGTGTCAGCAGCTTTATCAATAATCATTGATGTCAAATAGAGAAACATGAGAAAAGAATACTTGCAAATACTTTGCAAACACCACCAATGTCTTATTTATTTCATTTCATGCAAATAAAGGTGAATCGCTGCTTTTGAACCTGTACTGCCCAATCAAACGGGTTCCTGAATTTACATGAAGTATCAGAGGTCAATGGATGTGTGCTAAATTACGTTGTTCTGAATGCCAAAGTCACATAGTTATGTTTACATCCGCTTAGTTCTTTGAAATCCCGAACACTCGGAATGGATATTTCTGTTCCAAGTTTTGTTCAGAACCTATTTGAATTACGGTCATCACCAGGTTTTATCAAAATGAAATTAAAATTTGACGGACCATTTATGTATGATGTCAAAGTACAAAGTGTGGGGTTGTTAAACTGTAAGCAATCAATAAACATAAAGGACATTTCTGTTTAGATCCATGATGACTGAAGACCTCTCTCATTTATGTTGTCAACTTATTCAAATGTCCATTTTTGTATAATGTATAATGAATGTAATATAAAATTTCATATTATTCAACTATAAAAGTATTGCGCAATATGTAGATTTATCTTCAAACTTTGTATGAACTCGTCCATTCGATGAACTTAAGGAATAGCAAAAGACCGCAGTACGCACTTCGCTGACACATTCTATTTACAATGTAGATAACTGGATGAATAAGAAGTAACACCTGTTACATTAGACGCACCATACTTTAAATGTAGGTCTTCTTCGTGTTCACTTACTCAAATATGCCAATGATAAATATAAATGTTTATCAAACCTATCCTTTCAAAGGGTCATTATATTTGAATCTTAGTTTGAAATTTTCTCCAATATTTAATCATTTAATAGAAGTAGAAACTCGTTTTGGAATTAAGTTTTATAATTCTATATCTCAATAATGTGCTTGGAGAATGTCATATGATTGCAACTATAATTATTCAAACACTGAGTTAAAACTATTGATATTGATGATCATTAAAACTGTGTAGTTTAGTTATTTCGTTTATGGTTTTATATACAAATTAGTATGTTGCATTACGTATGGCATTATTTAATATAATGCACAGCCTTTCAAATCAAACATCAGATCACGGATTATGTCCATTATGGATGATGCGAACAGCCACTAAATATAAGGGGATTGTAAAAAGTTTCAAAGTTTAAGAGCGTGTTTGTCCGCCTATTGCACTGATACATTCTTCACATCTACGACACATTGGACGAATCAACTTATGGAGAAAGTTCCGCCATATGCGCAGTAAAAATAATTATTTTATTATACAAAGCGTTCAATACAGCAGAGGGCTTAACTGTTGACGTAGAGGCAATTTCATCGCAAACGCGTTTCATAGGTGGTCAATCCGGAGACATCGGAGACCAGGGTAGCACATATCAGGTTTTGCTGCTGTAGAGAGTCTCTAACAATGCGTGTGGTCGTGCGTTGTCCTGTTGTAGAATGATATTTTGGGGAATGAATGTTATGACACGTAAAATCCCGTTACGGTGGCATACGTCGGTTAAACTGCACTCCCCAATAACCAAATGGGTCCTTCCATGTGTCGTAATTCCACCCCAAACTATAACGCTCCTTATGCCGAATTGGTGCCACTGAATAACGCAGGTGTCACTATAATAATAAGTATAGAACATATATACCACGTTCTCTGACATGAAGGTAAGCCCGAACAAGATGCGTTTTAAACCACGCTAAGCTAGCAAAATGGTGATGCCGGAGAATCACAGAATGGACAGCAGAACGTCGATGAAGTATGTTGGTCTCTCAAAATCTGAGTTTTACGGTACGAGGACGTCCGTTGATGCTCAGGGATATTTCCAGCGGTCAAAAAAGCCGATTTATATATATATGTGGGTGGGTGTGTAAACTGCAGCTTAAAATCATCCATGACATGATTGGTTATAAAATGCTAGGATTTAATTTATCAGGGGGGATACGAAAATAAATTGGGTCCATGAAAAAAGTGTACAATTTTTTTTCATGGACCCAATATTTTTTCGTATCCCCCCTGTAAAACAATGTATAACTAATAGTATTTACCTACTCGACTTGAAGAGTTGTTGCAGAACTTTTGCGATGGGTATTGCTAACAACCAGGGGATGCTTACTCCTCTCGTGCACCTGGTCTCACCTCGATTTAAATGGAGTTGGCATTTGTTTGAATATGACACTATACCCGATATTTTCCTTTTATTCCATGGACTATGAGATATGGTTTACCCTTCGGTATTTCTTGGGTTTTTTTTTTTTACTTTAGTTACTTTATAAAGGCCTAGAGGCTGATATAAGATTGTCCTAATCTTTACTCATCCGGAACACGGGTTGGTTTCATTTTATAGAAACACAGACCTGGACGTGAACGCTCTTTGGTCGTGGAGGTACGTCACATGAGATTTAAAATGTGAATGTCATACACCGGTATATATTTATATTATATAATATATTTCACGAAATTGCTTAAATGTGCTTTTCCTAGTAATTAATTTGAAATATTATAAATAACACTCGATGTTACAGATTTTTGATATCGGATCTACTTCTTAGCCGAATCACGCAGTCAAACATATGCAGGCGCTTTACGTATAGAATGTTAACGTATTCATACATTCACGTCCGAGTCTGGTAACTGTTATGGAATATAAAGAACAGACCCGTGTGTTCCGGATGAATTTTTACTATAACCATTGTGTTTCCCTCTTAATGTTATTATAAAAAGGAAATAAAAATGGAGCTATGTTATAGCAAAATTTCTTCTAACTATTAAAGTGAACGAAATATAATGTGGTATTATAACAATATCGGGTCAATTGTTTTGCCTCACCGAGTTATGGAATATAAAATGAGATTACATTCAGCACTTTGTTAAAAAATTCCTACAAAAGAACACATAATTCATTGAACATTTGACATACGTGACCTAGATAAGAGCTGCCATTACATGTAGAGGTAATCTATAGGAGAATCGGTGAATGATTTACTGTAAAACACATCATTCATCTGCTTCCGGTTTAGGTTTTAGCCTTTAAAACTCACTCTTGAATGAGGTGTTCAACTTTAGAGAGCCTTAGACATTTCCTGTAATAAGATGTCATAATATATTATTAAATATTATTATATGCATTTGAAAAACTTGCAAAAATCTCTCTTAAATTTCCAGAAGGAGCGCACTGGTTATTATAGTAATAAGAATAAAAACACCGTGACAGTGTTCTTATTAATAGGATATAACTGCAAAAAGTCTGAGAGGGGGTCTTTGTGTATAAGAGTGCATCGAGGTGTATAGACAAGAGTGTAGAAGAGTTGATTCAAGGGTACGGAGAAAAAAAACTTTTTTCCAAGTACACTACATTTTTTTTTCTTGCACCCCATCATTTTGCTTAAATTGTGAATGGCAATGTGCGTTTAGAAAATAAAACACACAAACACACACACACACACACACATACACACACACACACACACACACACACACACACACACACACACACAAACGACTTCTGAAGTAAATGAACTCTTATCGTATATTAAGGGAATTTCTGATTTCTTGTAATCGCAATTTATTATCTATTGAATTTTTTTTTTGTGTGTGTGTAAGGCCAAATTTTCGAATGATCGGGGATTTTTTTGTGCTATTCACAAGTATTCGGCAGGAGTATTACAAGGATGTATGTTTATAGTGGGTTTTTTAAATTGTAATGTATATGTACATGTTTTGGTTTTTTTTTTTGGGGGGGGGGAGGGGGTGTTTATGGTTTTTTATTTCTACTTTCTTATGCAACATATTCTTAGATAGATTTTCGCTCTGATAACTACAAGTATAAAGCAATCTTATCTTCAATGCAAGTAAAACTGATGTATTCAAATTAGTATCCTCTTGTTGTGTAGTACTGACTGTCAACTATGAAATAATTAGTGCGTAACTATGTTATATATGTGTTGAGGTTAAACCAACGATAATCTAATCAATGAATTAATAAATAGTTAGATAAAAAAAAATATAGGAAACCACAATTTGTACAAATATTGATTAAAATTTAATTTTAGTCTGTGTTTTCATTTTCTTCCAGTAGACAGTTTTACGATATCAAGTCCGGATCAGAGAGTAAAAATTGTCCATTGTATAGATCAAGCTTTCTTGCAATGTATCTCATACCGAAAACGGTTAAATTATTTGAACCATACGTGGCGTGAAATGAGTTACAAGATTTATATCCATCTGACATTCAGAGGTGAGACCAGGTGCCCGGGAAGAATAAGCGTCTCCTGAATATCTAGCAACACCCGCAATGAATGTCCTTACATACAGAAGAAACAAATTTAATAGAGAAATAAGTTTTGATTGAAATTGTAGATCTATCCGGCTCTGCAAATCTTGCTACATTTGCCGATAATGGTTTTTCACAATAACTTCAAATAAGCCAAAAATACAAGATTAATCCTCAATCAATCTCAATTTGAATTGCCAATAATGATAACATTTGAATTGCCAATAATGATAAAATTTTGTCAAATGTAGTGTATGTACGTAAACAAATAATCATATCTCACCTCAATATAATATTTACTTGTTTGAACGATTCGTGCGTTACGTCGCAACGAGATTGATTCATCGATTGATTTTTTACACGTCACAGCACGAATACTTCACGTATATGGTGACGGCATCTGCCTGATGCGGGGCATACAAATTTTGACCTTTGCACCGGACCCACCCGAAGCAGTGAGGGATCTTTAACGTGCCATGCATACCACGACACGGGGCCTCGGTTTTTACTATCTCATCAGAAAGTTAGGATACCGGCATGACCAGAGCAGGACTCGAACCCGGCCTCCCGATTGGGAGGCGAGCGCGATAACTCCTAGGCCACGCCGGCTTACGTCTCATTGAAATAATTGCAGTTAAATATGTACATTGATGCAATGTACAGAAATTTAGGTCTACATGTATGTAACGAATCCATATAAGGAGCTGTGAGGGATCTTTATGTGCAAAGTCTGCCATGACGCTCGGGCTTATAATGTTTCATTCGGAAAACAAGATATCGGCTGAAATTGAATGCAGGACCTCTCGGTAAGCAGTAAAGCATCGAATGAAATGTGCTGGCTCAACACAAAACAAATATGATATTACTGAAGCCACTTTTCCACTCACAAGATTATAGGATTATAACAGTTATGTATCCCTTAAAGGCAGTAGTCCGTTAGTATAAAGTGTCTCCTGTTTCTGAAGTCACAACCAACATCAAATATTGAATTACATACGTCATAGAAATGCCGGTTGTAGTATTATAAATATAGAACATATATACCTTTTAATTTAGTGACCATATGCGCATTTCGACAAGTTATGTCTCTTCAGTGATGCTCGTGGCCGAATGATTGGAATTCTCAAAATATATAAAAATATGAAGAGCAGTGTTGAAGCCAAACTGACCGAAAAGTGAACCAAAGAATCTATCTAAGGACAGAGATATGCATGTTTTAGAGTGATTTACTTAATTTGATGGCTGAAAATTATAACGATTTCATATTGAAAAAAAGAAGGTAGAACTTGTTATTCTTTTTACTATTTTTATTCTTTTTTTATATAAATCTTCAGTACCAAGTACTACTCAACCAACAATTTGAAGAACCGTCTCGTGAAGGTCATGAAGATCTGTAAATATAACATAATATTTATGAAACAAATATACAAAATCAAACTAGTAAATAAAGTAATTATATAGATCAAGTTTTCTTTCTTTAAACAGATAATATAAAGAAAACTTACGAACACATTTTTCAGCAACCATGATATACATATCACAGCACACAATATGGCGATCAGGGCACTGGCCCAAAACTGGGGTTTGATAATATTCCCTCACATACGCGTTGACCATTCTGGAATATTATTTTTATTCAAATATACATCTTTATAAAGATAAGAAATCGATGTCTGCTGCACCTATAAAATGAAATATTTTCATCACACGTTGTATCATAAATTGAGTGCCTGAAAGACTTAACCAATTTTTTTGTCCACAAAATGTAAGAAAACATTAAAGTATTTAATAAATAGCTCAATGCCTCTCGAATATGACTGAAAACATGTGTCACGGTATACTTTGATATGTGAAAAATATACGATTCACAGTGTATGTGATAGGTCTCTATTTCATTTCTGTGTTTTGCATCAGACATTTGCCATCATCATACAGTCAATGATTATTAAATTGGCACAACTTAGAACAAAAATAACCTGACGAACTTTAATAACATTTTGTTTTCTTCCACAACTGAAAGCTGACAATCCCCAGAATGAAAATTCTCTCTAGACAAAGGCAAGTGAAGCATTATAAATTGAAATGAATCTATACTACCTGTATGTAATTTTTTCGCTACTACAAGTTCCCGCGTTGAGAAACCCACAAGAATTATGGTCAGTGGTTTTTGATGCTACTAATCGTTTATGCAAAACTAATCTAGATTTTGTTGTCATCAGAACCGGGGTATTCCTACAGCACAAGTGTTCCCTGTAAAAAAGTACCAAATTTATGGGAAAATATAAAAAAAATCTGTATTGTACGACGATAATTGATGCAATGATATGCTCATTAATGATGGCACAAAATTCGATGAATGATGTGCTCTGAAAGTTCCCGGACTCGACTTCCACCGTGGGTACAACGCTGTCCGTCCTTCGGATGAGTCGGTAAAAAACTAGGTCCTGTATCATAGCAGGTAAAAGATCCCTCCTTTGGGTGGGTTTGTTGCAAACGTGAATTTCGGTGTGATGGGTCAGGCAGATGCCGTCCACATCTACGAGTAACTGTGGAGTGACGGAAAACAACTATGAATAAATAAATCAGTCGGCACCAAATTAAGATACTGTAAGTGATGAATGAAGACTACCACTTCTAAAAGAGAATCACAACTATACAACTCAAGAATGATAACACTTAATTAATTGTAATGTTGATAATCTTACCCTTCCGGGGTATCCTCGACCAATCTGCGTAACGGAACTGGGAGTTCATCAAGACGAGCATGGGCAAGGTAGTCAAAGTCATTCCAGTTCAATGGTTGTTTCTGTTTGAGTTTCTTGATTATTGGGGACAAATCATTATCTCCCCCGGAACTGAAATCCGTATAAATCAGTATAGCAAACAATAAAAGAATACAATGCATGACAACAATCCCACTCGACAATAATGTAATACTATCAGCTGTTATATTCTGACCTTAATGATATGGGGCTCTCTGTGATCACTTCCTAATCTTCAAGGATATGAACTCTTAATCGAATCCTTTTTAATGAGATTAGAGTATCATTAGGTGAAAATATGAAGTAAAGTAAAAATTGGTTAACTAACTCAATAATGTTCAAGTGAAATCGAATGCGTGTAGATTTTGTAGAATTATTCCTCTAACTTGCCTATATGGTAATAAACATTGATAATGTGTAATGAAATATATTCTTAATATGCTTTGGAGAAATCAAAGAATCAAATGCACTTGATTCATGGAGACAAATACTAATTGATTGAGAAAAATGTTATTCTTTTCAGTAGTATTTTATATAATATAACTTTAATTCAAAGTGCAGATGAATATAAAAAGAACACCGTCCTTATAGAGGGTCGACAAAGTTAAATTCGTGGATGTTTTCGTAAATATAGTTATAAAAGTAATTATTTTTCACGCTATATTTCTCAGTAGATGTCGCAATTTTATCAACGTGAGAATAAATAAAAGAGAATCCTTATTTAGAACTATATCATTGTCTACTCGGTCACATAATGATAATGGCTCGCGTTTACATTCTGTTGAATATAATATTCTACTTTGGAGGGGGAGTAATTGCACTTGACCAACGCGCAGCAGGAACGTAAGTAAAATTATATTGTATTTCCCTGTCTGAATTGTTATAATTTGATGAACTGATGTAGCATGTATTCTTGTTGAATTTAGGTTCGATGTTTAGGAAAAGGGAAATTTTTTTTATTAAGGCTAAATAATAATTATAATTACTTCTCATCTGAATGGGTGTCAATAATCAACTACCATTTACTCCGGACTATATACATATAAAGCACAAAGACACTACAGCTAACAAGGCACCCCATATTTCCATTATATTCGAACCCACAGTCTATGGTTCGAATCACCTGGCCGTCATGCATCCGACCATCGAATTGACTGAGCTATCCGAGCTCCACAAAAACAGAGCTTTAATATCCAATCATTAGCTAATCTTATGTATGACAACACGGCCGCGAAAAGTTAAGGGCTTTACACCATATAAACGTAGGCGAATCTGCTGAAAGAATACAATCACTGAAACAGAAATAAACAAGTAAAGCACAAATAGAATCAGTGAAACAGCTGGGAGTACTAAGGACCTTGGGTTCCCGAATAAATACCTTAGAAATAAAACCAATGAGACAAACATAAAACTACAACATTAAATACCAAAGTAACGGCTTTCATGAGAATTTGGCACTGATATCAACGTGCCGTATAAGTATAAATACCGGAAAAACAAGGTTCGAGAACAAGTTTTTGAGATGGCTAGCAACGCCCATCAATCAGTTGTCAAAATAAAATCGAAACAAACAATATCTGCATGAAAATACGAAAGTAACTGGTGTCACATGACTATGGCACTAACAAATATGCAAATATGGCAAAATACTATAAAGAAAAATATATATATACATGTAATACTATAAATGAACATATCAAGCCATTACTTCTTTTTATGGTATGAACATTTGGGTGTAACGCCCACAATCTACAATATTCATTTACAACTATTCAACCTCCATTGGGTCTTCAAAGTGAACTTCATGACTTTATATATGTTCTATTTTGAATTCTCCATTACAACTGTTTTGCCCTGATAAGTGTAAATCGACCTACAGTTTTGCATACATTAATCATCATAGTTTAATATATCAGTGGTAACTGGTGCTGCGGAATAACTCCACAATCGACGACAGAAGTTCATGTGGAAGAAGTGATTATTACAAAGCTTATGTTTAATATAACATTCTACAACCAATCAGTTCCATGCCCTCATGACATGACAACGACTCAGGCACCGACTCATCATCATTTAGGCATACTTGGATCATTATCACATTCTTGGAATCAGTATTGGAATGGAATACCACAATGCACTAAGAGAGTTAGTCGTAAAGAGTATGTATATATCCAAAATATTATTTAAAATGTTCAAAGTATCATTTTAGGAAAACATTATTGTAAAATTGTTTGCGCTCGAAGTTTACATAAAGATGATATGCGATGTAGTTGCTTATCAATTGTGATTATTCATATAAAGTGTGCCTTGTAAATGGGTTTTGTGTATCGTTTCATCATTTCCCAGTTCGTACATCGAATATAGAAGACAAAATCTCACAAGACTGGTGAGTTTCCCTGGAACTTGCCCTTCAGAACATTTGAAATGTTGTACTGGATACGAGCTTGTTGGAGGTCAATGTGTTGGTAAGTTGCACTATAACTTATGCATACATCTAGCAGCAATATTTCCACATTAAATGATACTTTCACATTAAGTCATTGACTTGAATTTCATGACTTGAATTTATATTGGAAAAAGGATGACTACTTGACATTTTAAATCGTGATTTCTGCACTTTGTCCAGACCGGTCTAGGTCTAATACTTAATGTGGGTGAAACTGATTTTCGCCAGCAGGTTTTTTCGTACTGCAGATATAGTAACTCTAATTTATGTGGAAGGGAAAGCCCTCGAGAAAGACAAATTATATAATACTCAAAGTAAAATTGTTACATTAAGATAATTCCAAGTGAATTCAGGCATGTATTATTACATACTTAATTCAACAAGTTCATTTACCGACCTTTTTCCATAGAACATATTTTGGACGAAATAATTTCACCTTAATTTCTCCTTCCAAACCGGATAATGGAGGACCTATGGTTGAAGTTAAGCATAACATTGAATGCTTTTTCTGCAATTTGTTAAGGTCCTCTCAATGTAGATTCCAATCCAGATCTGCATAAATTACTGTTAAAAGAATGAAATTCCATTCTAAAATGCTTTCTGATGAAAAGAAATAAAAAAAAAAAAAAAAAGAACTCATAAAACATTAAAGCTGGCATTGGACTTTAAAACTAATCTTGCCGTTTTATTACAGATGAAAGCTCGAAATCCGCTTTACAGGAACTTATCGATGCTGGTGTGATCGGATAAACTTGTCTTGCTTATCGTAAAGAATAATTCAATTTTGAATAAAATACTTTCCTAACCTATGCTCGTTTATTTTCATCGTGCACTGTATTTTTGAATTGGAGTCTGTGTAGTGCATTGGATGAGGTGCTCAACTTATAACCGAGAAGACTCCCGCCGGGAACACAACAGTATCCATTCTTCCAGATGATACAGTGAAAATTTATATCTCGTGTCACGATAGATGTGACATGAACATGATTTGTCGTTGCTTCGAGCGGGTCCATAGATAATATTAAATTTTTATGCAACGCAACCAGCAGATGACGTCACCATATACTTGCAAAAATGATCTGACACAAAACAATAATCAATGAATCCCTTTTAATCTGATGATCAATAAGCTTGTTTCTTCAGCAAGGCGGCGTAGCTTCATGTGCTTGACTCGGACAGAGAGGTCACAGGTTCAACCCAACCGGCGACTCATTTTAGTCTTATGTTTCTAATTAGACAATAAATCGAGAACGCTGTATCATGGTAAAACTATTCAATATTATGCAAACCTTTAAAATCTATATATAATAAAGTTATTTCAACGCTTAACAAAGGCGGAAAAGACCTCTTTAAAAGAAATTTTTCACATAAAATCAGTTCTGAGTTCGATTTACTCTATGTTAATGAATAATTCTACATAAAGTGGCGAATATGCGTCTACATTCGGTAGAAAATTAAGATATTGAAATGAAAAATGCTTATGAAAGCAGGAACCAATATTGATATGCACTTGCAATTCAAAACGGGAGGAATAAGGTTGTAAACTTTAGGATGTTCTACTTAAGTTAGAGGTTTGCCCTGGTAAAAATTAGTCACGCACCAGGTTTTATGATTTTGAGGAAATATGACTATGCTTACATTACATTATATCGTGATGATGTTTTGCAGTGTCGAGCAAGTTCGCAAAAAATTATCTGGCAAAGGTTATTTATTTAATTGTTCCTCTACATCATCCTCGTGCTTGGTGATTGTGACACTTTCTGTTCAAGGGCAACGCTTATCCTAGGTATCCTGGTCTCAGCTCTAGATTCCATGTATACGTGCATTTTTATAACTCGGTGCATTATTGTCCATGCCAACTCGTTAGTAGTGCAAGTTATTTTCGCTCAGTGGATAAGGTGGTCGGCAATTGATCGAGGTCTAGGGATCGACCCCTGCTCTGGGCGCACCAGTGTTCTGTCTTTCGGATTAGACAGTAAAAACAGAGGTTCTGTGTCAAGGTAGGCGTGGCACGTAAAACACCCCTCACTGCTTCGGATGGGTCCCTTGCAAAGGTCTAAATTGCTATGCAATGCATCAGGCAGATGCCGCCACATGTATGTGAAGTAATCGTGGAGTGACGTTAGATAATATTAAATCAATCAGTCGATCTCGATTTCTGTTATTAGTTTATGGAATGTGAATAGCAAAATATTTATATATGACTATGTATGTTTTATATCACCATAATGTCTTTCATGATATTTCATGCACAATAATATTAATTATTTTAATTTGAAATCTGCATGAAAAACACATTACCCTTTTAATACCGAATTGCACAAACATATAAGAAAAATATCAGTGCTTGTTTCATTTTGATTATTAATCTATTGTCATAAAGATGGGGAAATTAGACATTTGTCAATATAACGCAATGTACGTGTTGACTCCAACACTTTCAATGAAACATACACGCGTAATGAAAGTATAATAAAAATACAACAGCAACTGACACATTGTAATTAGTACACACAGCAAGGAAAGAAAAGCAAATGCATTCAATACTGCCATTGATATTTTATATTTATTCACAATTACATTTATATTCATCCGAGGATACCGAGAGTTGACAAATTCTTTAAGTCATTTATTATTGGGTGTATTTCTGATGCCGCTGAAAAATAAAATAAAATGTGATTGAATGAAACGCATGCAAATTTTCATGTCATTCATGGATATGGTCACACAGAATCGGAATTTCCTAAACATACAATATGGCGATGATGGCGATTTTATCCAGTTGCTATCAATCAGAGGTATTTACGACCTCAGTTTTCGATTGCATACTGCCATTTGTTGTATGTAAGGTGTAGAATTAGTGAGCCAGTTTTAACTAATCGTGCGAAATGACAGAAGTTTTGAATATGACAAGAGACCTTAAAGATACTGATTATGCTTGTACTATAATCCATGACTTCTACGAATAGCCGTGCCCATTTTCTGCGAAATTGTAGTTATCGTAGCAGGTCGTAACTCTGTCGCAAGTTTGACGTAATTAAGGCCACGGTCTTTTTGTAGCAATTCGTTTAACAATGTGGTGGGGCGTCTTGATAAAGGCGGAACTAATCGTCGTGTGATTATGTAAGATTGATTGCAATACTAGTCGTGGGAAGTTGATTTTTACTGCATAAGGCATCGTGATGACCTGCGCCTAATAGAACGATACATGGCTACATCCATTGACTGATAGATTGTACGACAAACCTGCGAAGTTGCGACGTACAAATTGTGAGAGTATCCTTAACAGGACGTCACTTATACTATCGTTTGTTCCAGTGCACAATATTATCGTAATCGTAAGATCCATCGACCAGTTTTGACCTGTACTTTCACTGACCTAGAGGTTGTACAACATGTAGTCGTAACGATCGCTAAGGCGATTGCAATTAATAACTAAATCACATAATCAAGAATGTTGCATGACTATTTATACGGTGTATATGCCACAAACACAAGCATTTAGAACCGCAAATGATTTTTTGTCTGCTCCTGTCTTTGCTCTTGCAATCATCAATGACCTGTACAATCACTGGTGCACTCTTAGACCATAGGTATATCTAAATCTGTTTCTTTTGACTGGTGTTTAGCATATCCCAAGAAATTTTAACTTGAAATAATCTCAAACATTTAATACTTACGCAAGCAGTTATTGGCCACATTGAGATATCCGCTACAACACTTCACTTGAGAGTCAGGACAATGAATTTTGACACGTCTGTATGTATGAACAGCTTTGTATTGCGGAGCACGACTGCAATTATAGTAAAACAAAGTGTAAATCTCGTTCATTCATCCATAACATAACATCAGTGTAAAATGCGAAAACAGAAGGTGCTATGTCACTTTGGAATCCACAACAACATACAGTGTTTCATATGAAAATTGGCCTTTAAAGTCGAGTGTCTAAAGCAAGTAAACACCGCCTATTTCGCAAGCATCATGCAATATAAATACCAAAAATATACAAACGTCAAGGCAAGATTAAGATGGGTATCTATATCTAATTACACTTTAGATCTTTTACGGAAAACTTTTTTACGAGCTATACATACAATTAATTTACATTTTTAACAGAAACGTGAAAGGTCTTATTTCACTGCAGCATTCACAACAACAACAAACCAAGAATAATATAATTAAATATAATTGAACACATAGAATCCAGGGGGTAAGACCAGATACTTGGAAATATCCTCTTTTTAGATATCTGTACGAGCCATACATTCAGAAAACACACAGGCGATACAAAATATAAACTTCTTTTATCGTAAATGGCAATATATTAGGTAGTTCTTGATATTTTATGAAAAATACGTGAAACCATGTAATGGTTTGAGAAAACAGAATTGACACCTGTAAGTGATACTATGACGAGAACAGCGACTTGTCCATAAGAATCCACAACTATGATAGGATACTTTATCGTTCTGTTTACTTATGTAGAACATTTGAGAATGTGAGGCATGAATAGTCTTGTATGTTGGAACTGCGCAACACCAATTCTGCCTGAAAATATAGAAATGAAGCATGAAAAATAAAATAGATTTTAGAATTCTTCATATAATGGAAATCCACTGTCATTATTAGTCCATAATCAAATGTATAGTTTCTCTACAACTGAATAAATTTGTCATCTATAAACCACGAAAACAATAGTTGACCAATGTCTTATTTTAAAAATTCGTTTAATGATTTGACACTTCTATACCCTTTACTTTTTCAAACATACACGTATACATTCTAAGTTTAAATAATCGAGACTGAGAATGTAGATGCTCATGTCACTTTTATATTAAAAGTACAGACATAGGAATTAGTTATCATTAACATAAAAATCAAATACAGAAATAATATGGTAAGGCATATCAAAACCAACTGAATGTTTTTGTTTTATCACTTACGTTTGGGATCCTTGAAGTGTGACGCTTCTTATATGTCGTCGCATTGACTCTGGTAGTTGACTTTCCACAAGATTCCCTAAAGCTTGAATTTGCTTCGAATTCAATAAATCGACAACATTCGATCGTGTTAATGTTACACAAAAGAGAATGAATAGAAATTTTAGCATTTCTTTTCTTTTACATGCAACAAGTTATGAATTCTACGAGATATTCCAGTTGTATCTGTTATCAGTCAGGTCATGAATATGTATGATATTATATTTAAAACTTGTGATCAAAGGTCCTGAACAGGACACTCATCTCTATAGCACTTTAGATATATTCATTCTATGAAAATATAATAATTTTTTTTTAAAAATCTTACCGAAATATGTGTGCAATTTGGTTTTCTGGCGCGAGAAAGATACAAAAAGCGTTGTGTATAACATAACTTTATGCCAGACGCACGGAAAATTATGGCAGGGTACAGGATTTACTGTCTGTCCATCCATCTGTCTGTTTCTCCTTCGTCATTTTTAGAAGACGAGAAACTATCAATTATTGAAGGCAAATGATTGATGTCGATTAATTTTACATGACTAATGAGTCCCTAGACTTATCATTAAATGCACCTTTTCATCAAAACTCTTTCCAAATTATTGAATGGAATACATCTAGGTATATGATGTACCTTATAGTAATTAATTGCTGAAAATACTTTTAATTCAGTGACAGTTCGTGGAGTTTTGGTAGATTGTCATAAGCAATCCTCCAAAACCTTATGATAGATAGTGAGGTCCAATAACCACTCTTAAATACACACGAACACCACTTAAACGAGTAGATAATTCATTGATCAATTCTAATTATTTTCCTATAAGATTTTCGATATAGGAGATCGAAGTATGTAATGTGGAAGAAATTAAGAAATGTTATTCGCCGGCTTTGTGTGTGCGAGTGTTTTGTATGTTTTTGTTTTGTTTTTCAAATGTCATAGCCCTTTGATTGTTTGCAAGACTTACAATAACGTCGTGTAATCAAAATTTCTACAAAACGCCTGAATAGAATTGAATGTAACTACGCACATTCTAGAGTTTTATAAGAGCAATGACCCTCTGAATATGAAATTGGTGGAACACGATACCTTCAAGTCCAAGTTACAGTGATTATATACATAAAATCTCAATGTCATGCAAGCAGCAGTTCATGTCTGTACCAAAATGTGAATTTGTTCTTACTAGACTATTTATAGTTTAGCATAGGTGTGATCTGTGACTTTGCTTACTAATCCATGACACATCCAAAATTTCATGAACCTTTATAATTTTTTTCTATCTGTTACCTCAATTGCACATTCGATGCACAGTTTTAGAATAAATGCACACGATTTTTTTTTCATGCACTTCGTTGATTGCTTTTTGAATTTTCATTCTAAGCAAACATTATGACTGACATGCGATCATGTTGTTGCTTTAGATGGAAACTATCAAAACATGCATACGTACTTACACGGCTCAATGAAATTTATTTTTCATTAGTTTTGTAAAAGTCAACCTTTATACCATTCTATAGAAATAAAGAACACGTGAAATGGTTTTATGTGTATGCATATAGTTCCTTTTGTTACATTTTTCATTACCCTACACAGTAATAAGGAACATGTTTGGTGAATTGAGTAAGGGATTGTCTTGCCATACAGTGGATTTGTGTTCGAAACCCGGATCACAGCATAATGTGTATGATGTTGATCTTCCCCTCCTTTTAATTATTTTTTCCTTCTGAAATAACTAGAGAAATATTGAAAGCGTTGTCAAACACCAATGAACCAATACACTTTGCAGTATCAATTGCAATAGAGAGGATGTCAAGAGGAAATGTATTATAGTTAAAATGATGTAAATAATTTTTGATTGATTGAATTTTCAAGAGTATAGCATATAACATTTGTTGTACAGAAGAAATAATTCCCAAGGAGGACCTCTTTGTAATTTAAATATCTTTATCTTCAATTGTTAGTATTAATGTTAGATATAGTAAGTCATTCTCTTATCGGAAGCGAACATGAAATATATTATAATATTTGGTAAGTGATGTTAATTAATTTGCTTCGCTCCATTGTTCGTATAAATAAGAAACAATAGATTGAAAAGTTTATTTCCTAATTTGAATATAGTTCTTGTAAGACCAATTGTACTGTGATGGCGTGATATCATATTAATACTGCTGTTTACAAATTTTGACTGCAGTTATTCATTCTATTAATTACACAGTGTAACTTCCAATCTGGGACCGAATTCTGACATAAAGTAATTGTTATGACGTTTCCCTAACAAGAATGCTATATGTTGTTATGGAACACGATCATACATAGTGATGTCCTTTTACTGAAGTGGTAAAATACTTATATGACATTACTGCCGTAAATGTGTGGTTTCTATGGAAAATTTGCGACGGTTGTATTATGCTAAAAGAGGAAGACCACTTCCTATGGACACACGTTCTCTTCTCATTCTGGATTCACACATGTTTTTGCTGAAACCATTCCATGGAATTTGCACTGTTAATAGGGATTTGAATACCGATATCTAGTGTTATACTTTTGAATTTTTAATGTGATACATATACATGTATTGGTTCTAAGCATATCGACAAGGGATGCTTACACCTACATAATATCAGATCCGTGTTTGAATCGTTCTATTATTTCTGATTTTGTTATATATACTAAATAGCGAAACATTTTACGTATGTACTTTGAATTTTATTATATATATTTTTTTATCTACAGCTAGTCTTTTATTGATTGTGCAAGTAGCTCCGTCAGCTGGTAAGGCCGGTTCCTCTGGTGGTACCAGTGTAGGCGGAAGCTTAACAAATGCAGCTTCTGCAGCTTTGACGGGCAACCCTTTTGCCGCAACACTAGCAGAAACTGGCAACATGCTTATTTCTAGTTTTGGTAAAGGATTAGCTCCATCTGTTGAAAATTTTGCACAGGAACTTGGTAACTGGGTCGTTAACGCATTATTTCATCATGAAGTAGTGGTATGTACTTTTCTGAATGTAACTGAGTAATTGTTTGTTAATGTATTGTATGTTTCTACATACCTGTATTCGTATAAACATAGTTAAAGTGCTATAAGAATGTTCACAATTATTCTATATAATGTGCATATCTACATACACAAATCGGTAACAAAAATTACACTGCTGCATGGCTCCGTTCACAAGATATATACAATAATCTATAAACAGCTCGGTGGATATTTTCGGTCATTAATCTCCGTAATATGTAATGCCAGAAGTTGTACAAATGCTACTTTTCCTTGGGTTTTAATGATGACGTTGATGTTTGCATTGTGACGTCACAGTAAAATCACGTTAAAAGTTGTTCAACAAGTTGTACGGGAAGCTTTTATTTAAATCAGGGTTTCCCGTACATCAGGCAAGTGGATATTTTTAGGTATCTCTCAGAGAAATACAGAATTAGAAGGAACAGTAATTCTTATGAATTTTGTAATAAATCAATTGGGATTTTACGAAAATGCAAAATACCCCCAGCATTCTAATTTCACGTTAAGATTACAACATTAAAATAACCAATGATTTAGCATAATTAAGGAATATCATTAAACATTTCAAAAATGTGCTGTATATACCTATTGAGTGGAAATCTTGCACAATAGCATTATAAGTGACCAACCTTGTTTTATATCTTGAAAGAAGTTTACAATGCAAAACATTCTAAAATTAAGTGTTGATGTGTAGAACGTCTAAAATATACTGTTGCTTGGTGTGACATCACAACTTGTTAAAGTAATGAACGGTTTTATGATTTGGCAAAACACATTGCACCGTAAACCGTTTAACCGCGCCAAATGAGTGACGTTTGTTAATTAAATTGGCCGCCGTAAGTCGCTATCGTACCGCAGCACAATCGAATATTTTGCAATGTTGTTTTTCTGCGTATATTTTACTATTTATGATGTGTGTGCACGTCTTTTGTGATTTGTGTCACACAGCTTTGTCAGATGTCTTCTGTTTTCTCTTTGATATACTGCATGACGTATGAAAGCAACTTAATTCTTGTTGTAGAACCGACGTTTAATTATATCATTGTCCTCAATCTATAAGTTTCCTAAAACAGCATACCGCAAGGAATGTATATTGCACCATATTTAATATATCATACCATTGCCTACGTTCATTACTTGTCTTCTTAATACAACATACCACACTTACGTTCATCACATGTGTCTTTGCTATATTGTACCATTGTCTACGATCATTACATGTATTATTAACACATCATATTGTCAACGCTAATTACCTGTAGCCTTAATATTTCAAAAAGTTGTCTGTATTCATAATATATAGCCTTAATATATCATACCACTAGCTCACTGAATATCTCATTAATATATCATTACATTTACGCTCATTTCATGTATCCTTCATATAGCATATTGTTTGCACTCACTACATGTAGCCGTAATTCATCGTACCATTGTCTGTGCTCATTAAATGTAGCCTTAATTCATCGTACCATTGTCTACGCTCACTACATGTAGCCTTAATTCATCGTACCATTGTCTGTGCTCATTAAATATAGCCTTACATGTAGTTCATCATACCATTGTCTACACTCATTATATGTAGTCTTGATACATCATATTGTCTACACGTTTTACATGTAGCCTTATTTAATCGTACCGTTGCCTACGTTCATCACATGTAGCCTGAATTCATCCTTCTATTGCCTACGCTCATTACATGTAGTCTTGATACATCATATTGTCTACATGTTTTACATGTAGCCTTCTTTAATCGTACCGTTGCCTACGTTCATTACATGTAGCCTGATATCATCCTTCTATTGCCTACGCTCATTACATGTTTCCTTAATACAGCATACCATTGTTGGTAGGAGGGTAGCAGTAAATGTGACTGGGAATACAGTTATGATCAGAGACTACTTTACGGGAGTTGTTGTAGCCGGTACAGGAGACAATCTGTCGGTGTGTATTTAATAAATGTAATCTGTCTTCGTCTATATATTTTGAAAAGGTGCATTACACAAAATATACAATCATTATACAATATACAGATATAATTTTACAGCACTATGCTTTGTCAGGGTACACTGTATTATGATTTACTAAACTATAGAATAAATGAGACATTGACACTTCGGTGTATCATATAATACTGGTTAGAGTTTAAAATATGTGACATGCATACATGTTTCGGGTATCAATATCTATCACTGATCCTACTAAGAAAAAATTGGGGAATCCAGTAGCTAATAATATATACTATACTGATATAAATAATTTAATTAAACAGAATCTATTTAAGAATTTGAATGTTTCTAAGTGAAAGACCAAATACATTTAATTTGGCTTTTCGTGGATATTCATATTTGCAGTATCTATGCCATTGTTGAACATGTTTTGATATCTTCAAGCTTTATATATTTTCTTATGCCAGAATGCCATGGCAGCGGCCACATCTAATTTTATATCGACCATGTACAATCAACACTACATCAGCATCCATGATCTGCATCTTGCACCAGTGGTTACAACCCCAGAACGTATGTAACTTACGATCCGAGACAAAAATGTATCTCAATTTATTGATGTGATAATTTGTAAAAGTACAGAGTATGTAAAGGTAATCTCTTTTGATTCGTAGATGTAGTCAGAATATTTATCAATATACAATGTAGATGACAATTATTGATGCGATGCCTTACAAGTAAAGTTAAATTAGTTCATGAAATATATACTACTATCAAATTGTATTGTGATATATTCTTTATAGTCATACGACATCGTATTGCTTTATTTATTGTTAAGAGCTGGTGCATCACAACCGGTTACCTTTTTGTCGTAACTAAAAAGGTCCGGTTTCAATTCCCGCTGAACTCGGTGTCCTTACTCCCATTACTCATTCGAGTTTTCATGTCAGGGTAGACATGACATGTAAATGATATTTCACTGCTTCTGGTGAGTTCGTAATACATATGTAATATTTTGCGCATTGCATCACGCAGATGCCGTGACCATACCGTGCAATAATCTTGCTGTAGACGCACACCAGGAATCGAACATACGAATTTATTGTTTAAATTCTATATATCATTGAAACTCCCAGACCGTTAAAATGTGTTAAAGAATACAGTCCGACTTTAAATATTTAAGTATCCATGAATGTTCAATGTTATACATAGGTTTCTATTGTGTTACGTTAATATTTTATGTTGAACGTTTTTTACACCGACTATTGGAACACATTAGGTCTGCGTCCTTTCAAATGGTTACTGACCGGAAACGCTACAAAGTACTTATGTATCACCACTAAACAGTGAAATTTTGATAAACTGTTCTATTATAGTGACAGCGTTTGATAATAAATCTACATTGATTAATTATTATATATCATTTCAATTATTTCATTAGAAATTCTTAATATTGCTCTATTTTAGCACTTTGTGGGGACGTGTATTCGAAGTCGTATTGTGAGAATGCTAAACGCACGGGTCAATGTTCAAGTCCTTTATATGCACGTTTTGTCGTGGCCAATTGCCGATTTACATGCACGTAAGAAAGATTATTTCGTAACTTTGTATTCTATATGAACTAAAACAAAATATCATGACGACTTTGACAGAAGACCTAGTATTTGTTTAGTATTTTTTAGGATAGGACACTGGAGATAGTATGTTTAACAATGAGATTCTGACGTTGCGTTCAACAATAGTTGATACTCATCCTTCCCTGTCACATTTTAAAGCCATGGAAGGTACCGTCCGTTGGGTGGCGCTTGTGTACAATCAGTTAGCAGCATCGATTGGCGTTAGCAACCTTATAACGTCACAAAAACGTACCATTGTACTTCACGTCATTTTTGCTGGAATATATTTTATTTCCTCCCTAAATATCAGGACCGCAGTTAATTGCGGTATCTCCCGTTTCATCTTGCGGTATAAAGAGGTTTAAATGTAGTAAAGTCTACTCTAGAGAATAAACATTATTTAACCAATACGGAAACCACAATTCCGAATATATTAGTGTAATAAGGCACTTGAATTAATGTTTTAAATCAAACTTGAAAATGAATGAGGTAGTCGTCTATAGGAAAATGATACTAATGATTATAAATGATATTGTAATAGCACAGTATTTATATGTTTATAAGTACAAGTACAAAATAAAGTTAACACTTCAATCTGCGATGATTTTATTTATATTATTAAAACAAGTATCTTCCAAGTCAATTTCTGTTAGGTAAAGATGTTCTCCGATCACAATTAAGTTCTTTCATTTAAGATAAATTTTGAATATTTCATTTTAATGGTACACCTGGCATTTACGTCTCCTCAGGGAAGCAGGAGACAACACGTCTAAGCCTATTGAGTCTTTTCGTTAAACAGAGTTACTTTCCATTTGGGACGGTATCTAACGTAAAACCATTATGACGTCATCAAATACCTATGAAAACGTCATTTGTGCACTATCATTTCCCTGAGTTTTAGATCATTTTCCATAGAATTTGATGACATCATAACTCTTTTACGTCAGATACCGTCTCAAATAGGAAGTAACTCTGTATGACCAAAACACCCAATAGTAGAAACCGGATCCTCTGCAAGCTACGAACTTAACCACAACATAAAATTTATCCCAACGGTCAAATGTCGAAAAAAGAAATATTACTCTATGTTAATTGATTTAAATATTCATCGTATACTAATACATATTTATTTTGCTTTTAGCAACTGTGCATGAACATTACGTCACTATTGTTGTGGATTACATACCGAATTGTACAGTGTGAATTCTGAATAAATATATAAACTTCAATATTGATTAATGATTTTATTAACATATTATAGAAAATGTTACTAGAATTATCGAAATGATGCAATGTAATAAGTATTGAAAGCCTGTTTTTCAATAGTACTTTAGTAAACACAGTTCTCAAACTGTGTGAAAATAAACGAGGAATACAACGAAAAGTGAAAACAAATACTCAGTGGTAGGCAATGCGAATTATTGGTACTATTTTACAAATGCGTTATTCGTCACTTACATTGTATTGTTAGCCTTCGTCTATTAAATTCTGTATTTGTAATATGTTGGATTATTATAACCTTTGATATAAGAAAGCAGGTCAGTCTCAAAATGAGATCATTTAACCCTTTTTAAATGTTCAGTTAATAATTCTATGAAATATTAATGACTTCATCTTATTTTCATTTAAACTTGATGCAAAAAACAACTTAAATAAAATCGGATATACACTGAAATGTATGAAATTATTAACCTTGTAATGATACAAAGGTATATACCAGTTACTACAACTGATTGTGATGATAATAAGCATAAAATAATGTATGGAATCCATTTAAGGAGTCAAGAAATCATGAAATGAAACCTGAAGGGAATACAAAATATGCAAAATAAGAAAAATTAAATAAAAAACAAACAAAAGGACATCTTCTTTTCAAAATAAGCATATCCTGTTTGCATAAACACCGGTCATTTAAATCAAATAGAAATCGTTTAATGGGGTAAAAACAAAGATCGACAGAGTGTTAATCATCATTGTGGATAAAGAATGAAAATTAGGAATTCAATGAGAAACAAAAATGCTAGTGTAAATCTAATTAACCTGTGATAATACCAAACATATACATATGGATGCCATTCACTTCTGAAATGGAAACATGTAAGAGCATCAGAAATATTTCCTGGACCTGAATATAATGCTACATGCACTTCTTCCTGATTACGGTAAATATAATATTTTGTAATGTAAAAGAGTTTGTTTACTTTTAGAATATGGATTATATTACTCTTCAGAAAAATATTGCTCATTTTCTAATTGAGTCACTTAAGCTGCTGTATTCCCGGAATCCCTGCAATCATTAGGAAGTCACTTTGACAACTTGCTGCAAAGATATTACGGATGATAGCCTTAGAACCACATCCAAAGCAGCATCAACACATCTGAACCCCCATCAAAAAGTCCGTCTCATGGAGAAAAAGGCAGCATTAATTCCAGAAAAATCGCGTTAGATGCTTACAATTTATAATACTTTAAGATGCACTTTTCAAGTAATGTAAGAATTAAGATGCACAGTCAGTATTTAGTCTTTGTGTAAGACTACGTGTATTACTTTTTAATATTATTTATTTCAGAAGTGAAACAGTAGTGATTTCATAAAATTCCAATAGAAACATTGCTTTGTGACTATTTTATCATATCATAATAGGGTGTGATGCAGTGTATATATCTGTGTTTCAGTGTGCCTTCAAACCTGGTAAGCAAGGTACAGGCCAAACCGTTCGAGCTAGACCAATTGAACTAGGTGCACTCATGACAAGATGGCAAATTCACGTTCACTACACATCTTGTTTCATTCGGGTTTTCTTATTTCTTAACAAAATAAGAAACTAGTTACAAATGCATCATTTTCGATGGAATTTTTTAATTCGAAATTCAAATTTACGTCAAATTTACTTTCGTACCATTAACGTATTCTAAAGATGTATTACACATTTTTATGACGCCATTTCTTTTCTTTTTTATTATTATTATTATTTTTTTTTTTTTTGGCAAGAGTTACTGTTCCTGTCTGAGAACAATTACTTTCGGTTGTCTACGTGTGCGCACGAGAGAATGGTACACATCGTGGTTTTATTTGCATGTCTGCAGCAGTGATGTAAATTAAATATGTATTTTCTGCAAATCCATATGAATTCTGCATAGAGATTTCCAATGTTCCACAATGTCTCGTTTCATACTGCTCTACAATATCTCGTTTCATAATGCTCTACTGCTTACTCGAGAAGCCGAATCAATCAGATGTGGATCCTAAAGAATTCCAAGGAACTTCTAGAGCACTTGAAATCTCATATTTTCAAAAATGTCACTAGAATCAAATCTTTTGACTTTCCGTCTCTTTATACAACCATTCCCCATCAAAAACCAAAGAACAGAATAACATCAATTATTTAACAAAAAAGGAATTCGCAGGTATCAGTATCTCGTTTTAGGCCACAACGACACATATTTTGTAAAGGAACAGTCTGATTCCAGCAGCAAGTATACAGAAAAAGAGATCATCAAATGTTAGAGTTTCTTATAGATAATACTTTTGTGATATTTGGTGGGAAAGTGTTCCAACAGATTGTTGACATTCCTATGGGTACTAATTTCGCGCCTCTTCTGGCCAACATATCTTTGTACTCTTACGAAGCAGAATTCATACGTCCCTGCTTCCTGAAGGCAATAAACAATTAGTATCTCGGTTCAACTTTACATACAGATCGATGATTTTTTGTCGATTATCAACCCTGTATTTGAGGATCACCTCAACATCATATATCCAAAGGAGTTCGAGATAAAAGATATTACAGAGAGCGCATCTTCTGCTTCATACCACTATATACTCCTATCAATTAGTGACGATGGTTCATTAGTAACCTCTCTCTATGACAAACGTGACTATTTCAATTTCATTATTACCAACTTCCATTTTCTGAGTAGCAACATACCTTCCTCTCCCGCATATGGCGTCTTCATTCCACAACTTATACGCTATGCCAGAGTATGCTCTAAATACGAAAATTTCGTCCTGAGAGCGAGGCTTCTTGCTACAAAACTATTCTCATAAGGGTATATTGAGGAACGTTTGAAATTCTCACTGAGGAAGTTCTATGGTCGTTATAGGGATCTATTGCAATTTCAGATTCCTCTTTCAACAATGTTAACCGATATTTTGGGACCTGAACATACAAAATAACCATCTTAACTTTTTGACTATACTTGATTTGACATAATACGTATATACATGTATACACATACATTTGTTTACATGCGTTTCCGACATTCCGTTGGAATTTCAGGCAGGCAGCATTTTTGCCTGGAATGGGAAAATTTGACTATGTGTTCCTGTCTCTTTCGTATGTTCATGCGTGTACATTTATGTATTTACCTCCTTACTTGAAAGGTTGTTGCAGGACTTTTGCGACGGGTGTTGCATGCTAACAGGGGACACTTACTCCTCCCGGGCACCTGGTCTCACCTCGATTTTATTGGGTTTCGCATTTGTCTGAATATGACACTAAACACGATATCGTCCCCTTCTTTCAATGGACCATGAGATATGGTTTACCCTTCGGTACTTTTTCGTTTTTTACTTCATTCCGTGTCATACGGAATAAAGCAATTTGAAATTAACAAGAACATTGAAACATGTCATTTTAGTCACATAGTTATCAATTATTACATACAGCTTATATATCTATCATATATATACAGTAGATGAAGGCTACTGAGCGAATAACAAGATATTGGCCAGATTTCCTTAAGCAAACCATTTTTATTGCCAAAAAGAGTACTCTTATGACGAAAATTAGGTGAGTTGATGTTGTTTATATATAGATCTACATATATGACAAAAAGAACATGTTCTCGACAGTAGAATCTGGTGTGGCCTAGTGGATAAGGTGATCGAGAGGTCCCGGGTTCGACTCCTGCCCTGGGCACACCGGTGTTCTGCCTTTCGGATGAGACAGTGAAAACCAAGGTCCCATGTCATGACAGGCGTGGCACGTAAAAGATCCCTTACTGCTTCGGATGGGTCCGTTGCTTTGGTGTAAATCTGTTTGCAATGCATCAGGCAGATGCCATCACCATATACGTGAAATAATCGTGGTGTGACGTAAAACAATAATCAATCAATCTCGACAGTAGTGCTAGTTGAGGTGTCCTTGGAGTAAGAAGGAAGGCGGGGATGGAAATGCAAAATTTTTCTCCTTGATACTGCATTTCTTAAACATTTTTTTCGAGGCTACAGTCTATAGAATATATATTTTTCCCTTAAAGCAATGATACCCTTAGTAAAAAGAAATCAAAACATGACACTCTCTTTCAAAACAGTTGGGACGTTCGTGTTGACAGTACAATTAATAATTCTACTCTTGCCTCACATACTGGTTGTTTGGATTTTCCAACAGAAGCAGGGACATGTCAATCACGAAATGGTCAAACATTTTTCTGGATCATAGTTATGAAGGCATACACCAAAAGTGTGACTCTTATGTCACAAAAGATAATGAAATTACTTAAACCTTTAAGTTCAAACATTTAGCAGAATTTAGAAAATAATGTCATTGATAGCAAAATGAAGTTTTATACTGGCATACCTAATAGGGCCCATTCTTTTGAATTCAATGCTCAAAAGTTCAGTATATTGTGCATCCCCAAAGATACAAACTTTTGTAGAATCCTGAACGTGACAGACAACTGTATTGAAATGATGAACTCATAATTTTCATGAAAATCACTTACTGGTTGAAGATTTAGCCGTGAGATGTGATGTATGAAAACATTCGTCAAAGCTAACATTACCATTTTCCATCCTCCTCTATACACACCACACACACGCACTCATAACTTTGTATAACATTTAATTCATAAATTGTCTACTTCATTTCAAGTTGAATGTTGCAACATAAAGATAAATATGATAGGAAATGTGATAAGGAAGGGGTTTCGTTAAGTTCTCAAGACGTACGGAATGTTGAGACTAACTTAATTTGATTTCCTTCAGTTTAATAATACTATTCGGAGTACTGCTATATCTCAAAAATAGAGTGAGTCATTCGGAAGTGAGCCCGAAACGGGTCACTGTAATTGGGAATAGTTCTTCACATAATTTGTTCACTGTCCAGTCCCAAGAAATAGTGTTCTACTCACATTGTAAGCCGCAATTAAGGGCATCCGCAGTAATATTGGATCTATGTAATCGGTTGCTTTAATCGGTAAATTTATCATCAATCTCTCTGACAATAATTTGTAAACATATGACATCCATGTTGTTTGTTTCTAGTGAAAGAGGTGAGTGTTGGCAGCCGTTCAGAAAAAATTTTATCGCTCGCAAAAATTTGGGAACGAGCGCTCTCGATTCTGAACATGCAACAGTATTGTAAAGTAGTAATGTAAATGGTATAACTATTTTGAAATAAGGTAGTGGACATGTCAGACAACGATCTATCAGATGTCAAAAAAAGTCTTTATAACGACAGTATTCATATGATAGTAATTTTACTCCAAGGTGTTCGGCAAGAAAAATAAAGAAACGATACTCAGAAGAAGCAGGGCGTATTAGTTCATTTCAGACACACAGACAACATACGCAGGTGATAAAGGGATGTTACTACTTGTATATGGAAAGTTAACAATAGGGTCATCACTTTTATCATAAAGTGAAGTAGTAGCTATAGGTCTACCATTTCGGTCAATATCGAGTAGAAGACCTAAATATAAAGCACATGAATTGGAGTCTATTTTTAATTTCTAGTACATTGGAATATATTGTACGTACCTATGTATCAAAGTTCTTGTTATTTATAGACAGTATATCAACAATATATCTGAAGGTACAACTAAAGGTCAAGGCCAAATGCTTTTATTTTATTCTGACGTACAAGTTTGTGTATGAATTCAGTTTAATACCAATAAAGGAACAAATCCGCTAACAAAGGAGCACAGTTAGTGTCCATTGGGATTTCGATGGTCTGCTGGAAGACCTGGTCACAGAATATATTTTGTCCATCAGAAAGTTCAGCATGTTTTATGTCATTTTCAGTGTACGTGAGTTTAGATTTAATGTGATTTAAAAAAAAAACCATATGTCTAGATATCCTAACACAACATATTAAAATCTGCGTGTATTATTCAGTTTATCACAAGGTATAGTGGAATAACGTGTAGAAAATTCGTAATATTTGACAATGGACAAGGTTCGAGATTTTAAGCTTTTCAATAAGGCCTTAGAAATTTCTAATATCGAAAACTGATTAACACCACTTCTAGTGTAATTTACATCGGAGTACGTCTGAAGTTTCTCCTTAACTGCAAATAGTTCTTTTTCGTAAGAAAGGCTAATAGAGGTTTGGTGGACCATTTACTGGATTTTGCAATAAATTGATGCTTATATGGATATTTGTGTAGTTTTAAAATCTAATATAAGTATAGTAACTTTGAAAGTTTTACCGAACTGTTACATTCAATCCTCGTTATTAAGTTGTTATCATTCGAATTTTAGTATCTAACGATATTATTTATATAAGATTTTAGACAGAAGTTTTATGTTTACCAGAAGGACGTACGGTATAAAAAGTATAGATGAGCATCTTTTAAAAATGCATTGAGTATAATGACCATCAGTGATGTACATGTAAATGGATAGTCAATAAACTCATATGTTACCAAATAATCTGTAATGGCTATGACAGTTGTCTTTCTTAGACTATGACTATGTTGTCAAAATTAGCATATGGTGCACAAAATTATAACGTATATATGTTTTGATATTTATTCTAATGATATGCAAAATCTTGCATTCCAGGAGATGAATATAAATATAATTTATGAAACTGATTTCGAAACTTAGTTACTTTAATGCGTGATATTACTTTCCATTCACTTATACATTATGTCGCCAACTGCACACAAACCCGTATAATTATTTTTTATCGACAGAGTGTACCTTTTATTTCAAAGAAGAGTAATACTATGATTGTTGTTTATTAAAGTTATACAAGAACGTTTTGCAAACTAAATGTGCAATGTGTACAAGAAATTGTATATGCGAATCTAAAGATAGGTGCAACGAATTCCATGATTCACAGGGTACATCAAATGTGATGTGTTCCGTAATCGCTATCTGAAAAACATGACTGTTATTAATGAACAATTTCCACTTTTTCGATTTTTTTTTTTTTCGATTTCCCATTTGTGTGAACAGTGAAAACACAAATACTGTTGCCATTTGTGATGATGTTCTGTGAGTGCTTCTTCGGATGTATGGATAATTTAATTTTATAAGTTTTAATTGACATATTTTTATGTCAGTGAAAATAAATAATATTTAAATCATATTCTTTTTATAAAAAAAAAAATAATTAAAAAAAATAAAAAAATAATAAAAATTACTACAATTTACCATCATTTTATGTCCACATACATATGGTAGCATTAAATATCACGAGCGAACGGTTTCTGAATTGTAAGAGATTGTTTTACATACGTCGATAACGTTTTGGAGGCAGTATGTAATTGAAATTTAAGTATTACAAGAAAGCCATGATTAATGTTTAAAGCAAACAATGCGTCAGTTTTGCTATAGATAACATTTACAAATATGAGAAATAACCATTTAATGAGTCTGCTGGGTGTAATCACATATTATCCGTATTATTTTTAAATTTATAAACCTAGACTTACGCATCATGGAGGGTGTGACTGATGGGAATGGATTGCTTATCCTTGGTAGTCACGTGATAAGTCCTTTGTTCTATTGTTCCTCTTCACTTCCTCTATTCAACATCCCCGCTATACAATGTTTGCTTGGTATCTTGACGTTTTCCTACTCAATAAATAAATCCCTGCTTAGGAATTTTGCATGAACATTAAATACTGTAACGTTTTATGTAAAGATGATGGATAAATCCAAACCACAAGTCCAAAAATCATGAAACCATAGGACATACAAAATCAGTGAAAATGAAAAACAAATGGAAAATAACAAAATATGTCTACTAGAAGAGCATATGTGAAACCCTGTGATGGAGTGAGATCAGGTGCCCGGGGAGAGTGAGCATCTCCTGCTTGCTAGCAACACCCGTCACATATACCCCGTAGAAAGAGTCAAATCGTGTGAATTCCATATGTATCTATATATGGAGAAGTCGAAGTAGGTAACCTAGTATATAAGGTGTCAAATCTGTGTAAATGCTTTCTGTAAAATGTCATCAAAATAATAATAAGGTTAATTATCCAATGCCATAGCCATCGTAATCGAAAGGTTCCGGAAAGTAGATCACGGTTGACAATTTATATATATTTAAGTTTTCTTTTGTGTTGAATTGTGACGACAGATGTGCAGCTCTGGAGATTATTTTCTATGTTATTTGAATTATTTGGAGAATATGTATAAGCAGTGGCGGATTTAGAGGGAGCGGCCACACCCCCCCCCCCTCCACCTCACCCACTTTTTGCCACATAATTACCTGTGCAAATCCAGATTCTGTACCAGAAATGGGAGAGTAGTTTGACTAATACATATTTGCCCTCCTCCCCCCTTTTAGAAATCCTTGATCCGCCACTGATTATGCTTATTATCTGTGTTATTGCAATGGCCTTGGATACTTGCAGGTCATGGTTATGTTTTGATCTTTGTCATCGGAAGACAGTCATTGTATCACCATTTCGTTTTACAGTTTAAGGCACATAAGGATTAAGTCCGCCATTTCCATGTCGCTTATTAGTCATTAACTTATTCCTGTACGCTGCTTTAACATTTATGCAAATTTATCATGTCAGAATGATTAGGTCGGTTGAGAATTATTTGTCGACTCTTCAATATTTATATGAAATCGATAAAGATTTGAATAATTGCTTAAACCACTGTAAAATTCACTAATGCAGTCTAGTTCACAGGAACTGTGTCCGTAATTCGTCATTAAGACACTGTTGTACAAAACGTATCAGTAATTGTTTGCTGGTTTGATTTACATAATCGCTATTTGAACAGTGTCATAGTGAGGACTTAAAACAGAACAAATTTGTTTTTAAATAATATCAATAGCAATAGACGTTTCGTTCGATCACGGGTTCAGAATGGGAATATTTGTTTCACAGATAAAGTTTAAACACGAAATAAACATTAAATTTCAAATGCTAACAGACTTGTGCTCGGTTATGACTTAAAGTTTTACTAATAATTTCCATTCCAATTCATGTAAATTTTGTGTATAAATTAGATCGATGTTAAATCTTAATTTAAATTTAAAAATGAAATACAATTTGACCATCACATTCAAATTATATATCTATTGTTTGAATAGGAAACAGATTTCCAGGAAAAGGCATTTTACATGAGTGACTGCTAGGCAAGGGTCTTCATTATATTGTCTGATATGTTTACCTTATTTCCTTGTAGTTCTTGATAACGTTTGTAGTGTATTATTACAATGCCATTATGTATACATGTGCTTATAAAGTTTTACTGATTTAGACCGTTACTACTGCGAGTTATACTAGCTCGCATAGTCCTTCGGCGGATATGGCAAGTAATCAGGGGATACTTACTCTCCATGCCACCTAATCCAATCTCTGGTTCTTCCAGCAGTCCTTGATTTCCAAATATTTTCTATTTTGTCTTGTATTGTAGATGTTTCTTGTTGTCTACTGCTCGTTATGTATGCTTTTTACTTACTCAATCGATATTGTCTTAGATATTGCTTTTAGATATTCTTTGTGGTAAAGTCTACGGCAAACTAGTCAAATAATCGACCAAACTTGTATTGCTTAGCCTTTACTTTTCGGTGTAAAAGAAGTTTAATGAGTATTCCTCCTAGGGTGAAAGGTGAAAAGAAGAACTCAGTGGGGTCATAAAAGGTATTAAAAACGTGGTATTAAACACTAGCTTGAATGGTGCAAATTAAAAGTAAGGCAATATATTCTATTGGGTATTCGATTTTCAATAGGATATTCATGAGATCTTTATTGCTTTGAATTCAGTTTTTGGATTAATATTACTGAGAGTTATTGAGTGCTACGACGAAATTCATCATAATCCCACGTCTCAAACAACTAATATCAGACGACTTTGTCCACGGCCAAATGAACGTGGATCACGATTTCTTATCACTTGGTAGTCTTGGCAAACAGTTACCGATAATTGGTGAGTGGTGGAGCAACTACATTACAACAATCATTTCACAATAACACTGTAAAGCTAAAAAATAATACGGTAGAAATCTTTAAGCTATATTGAACATTTGTTTTCTAAGTAAATTATATTTTTTTCAATAATGCAATGTGCCGTTGTTTCTTTCTTCTTCATTGTATACGATAAATATTAGAACACAATACGTGTAAACATTTTGGTGCACCATATGAGCATTTCAACAAATTACGTCTCTTCAGTAGTGCTCAAGGCTTAAACCGTGAAAAAATAAACTTTAGATTTCAGAAGAGCAAACTATTTAGTAATTGATCTAAAAGTAACAGCCAAATAACATATATAAGGATAGAGGTATGCGTGAGGGAGATACTCTACAATTTTAGAATAGCTCCAGGAAATCCTACTTATACTCTCGGTTTCGGAAGCACTCGAGAATTATAAATCTGTCCTCAATACGTTTGGTATTGACTCAAATAAATTAAATTTAGAACTTCCATATTTGTACTGCATTCCAAAAATGCACAAAAATCCTTACAAACAACGCTTTATCGCTGGTTCCTCGAAGTGTTCCACAAAATCTGTATCGATGCTACTCACAAAAATATTATCAGAAATTAAATCTGGCCTTCATAGATATTGCGAAACAGAGTTGTTAGAAAATCTAAAATCAAAAAGTTTTACTAAAATTCACTCTATTAAGTCTTTTGACTTTTCGACTCTTTACACAACAATCCCTCATCAGAAATTAAAAGACAGATTAGGGGAAATTATTCAAAATGCATTTACTAGTCAAAACGGAAGCCGCAAATTCAAATATATAGTAATAGGCCACGATAAAACTTACTTTGTTAGGGAAAATTCTGATTCCAAAAATAAATACACTGAAACAGTTGTCATCCAGATGTTGAACTTTCTTATTGATAATATTTTTGTGGTGTTTGGAGGTAAGGTTTTTCAACAAATTGTCGGCATTCCAATGGGCACTAACTGAGCTCCGCTTCTGGCTGACATATTCCTTTACTCATACGAAGCTGAATTCATTCAGTCTTTGCTTTCGCAAGGAAAAAACAATTGGCTCTTGGCTTCAATTTTACTTACAGATATATAGATGACTTGCTTTCAATTAATAATCCTTCATTCGCGGATTACCTTAGCATCATCTATCCAAGTAAACTGGAGGTCACAGAAACCACAGAAAGTAGTAATTCTACTTCGTATTTAGATATTATGTTGTCTTTCGACATTAATGGTCAATTGAACACCTCACTCTATGACAAACGTGACGATTTCAATTTCGCTATCACAAACTTTCCTTACATAAGTAGCAACATTCCATCATCGCCCGCATACGGCGTATTCATATCTCAGTTAATACTTTATTCCAGAGCATGTTCAAATTACAGTGACTTTGTTCTGAGGGCTAGGCGACTTTCAGTTAAGCTGCTCAACCAGGGTTATATATGTGCTAGACTAGCAACGTCACTGAGGAAATTCTATGGTCGTTACGAGACTCTTGTTACTCCATATGATATCTCGTTATCCAGACTTTTAAATGATATTCTGGACTGAGACCGATTCCGATCATTTTACATAGATTTGACACCTTTTATACTAGAAGGTTACCTACTTCGACTTCTCCATATATAAATACATATGGAATTTACACGATCTGACTCTTTCTACTGGGTAGATGTGACGGGTGTTGCTAGCAAGCAGGAGATGCTCACTCTCCCCGGGCACCTGATCTCACTCCATCACAGGGGTTCACATATGCTCTTCAAGTAGACATATTTTGTTATTTTCCATTTGTTTTTCATTTTCACTGATTTTGTATGTCCTCTGGTTTTATGATTTTTGGACTTGTGCTTTAGATTTATCCATCATCTTTACATTAGAAAGTTTAATCATTCAGTAATTTGAAGTATATACAGAGTAATCTGTCTATTTCGAATTACAATGGGGCTAGTGAAAATATTCGGAATACACACGGATCGGAGTTTAGGATATATTTGATGAAACAGAATGATCAAGGGTATAAATCATTTGTATTATTATACGACCCAAATACTTTTAATTGCATTGTTCATATGTAGCTGACCAAGTGAAAAGGAGATGAGTATATTAAAAATTGATTTACAAAGACATTCTATCAGGTTCTCTATCTATATTACAAACTCTTTATGTTCGAATATTGTGTAATATGAAACAGAGATCGTTTCTCTTTTTAGAAAAAGGTATTGGACTTGTTTGAATTGTTCTCGATAGTAATCACGTCTTTTCAAAATATCGCTAACAATAGCAGCACCTATTCCGTATTTTTGATTGAGCATTCTGTGTACCTTTAGATTTCTTTCAGATTCCTCAGTCAAGATTGTCTTTTGTCCAAGCAAAAGATCGCTCTTTGCCCTTTTCGGTAAAGGAGCACATGTATCAAGTTAAGAAAAAGTTCATTTTGTGTGTGGTATTGTGTGTGTGTGTTTGTGTGTGTGCGTAAGTGATTTTAATCCAGCGTCTAAATTTAACACACTAAAGCATCCCGTACAAACTCCACTTCACACTCATTTACTTCTTATTCCTTAAATATGAAATACTTGGTCATTATTTGGACAAAGAAAAACAAATCAAGTATCTCTTAACGTGGCCGACGATAAACCTTATATAAACCTAGGCTTAGTTTTAGTAAACGTGTACAGATCGGAATAGGCAGTGTCCAGTAAAGTAATTAGGGTGACTGGAATATGTTTTGAATTTGGAGTGCAATTCCCAATTTGACATCAGCTGACTTGGCACAGATGACTGTTCTTCAGATTTCATCTAAAACCTCGTGTCACCGTGAAAATAAGGACAAATGGTCATTTTAAATACTTTGGTGGAGGGGAGTGGCTCATAATTAAAAAACAGCTAGAAAAAGAGATATAGGCTAAAATGAACTTCTTAAAGAAACAGGGATAAGTGTGTGAAGAAGTAAGCATTTCCTGTTGACCAGACATACTCGCCACAATCCCATTATATTATTTGAGGTAGTGCACTCGTACGAGGTGGGAATGGTATTACCGTAGTCACACTCGGTAAAAGTCATGATAATCAAAATGTGTAATGTTTTATTAGCACAGTCTCGAACGATTAAAACGAGGGAAAAAAACAACCTCACAACTGCGCGCACAATATGTTCCCATAGGTGAACTAATGGTTTGTTGGAATAATTGGCCACTAAATGAATATATATATATATTGTCAAAACATCATCTTTAGAGTACTTCAATTTTGAATCACTTTCATTTTAAACAAAATATGTGTCTACATAACCCAACATAATATATTTATATCTGCGAGAACCTTTCGTACTGGAGAAGCTATTAGAAATAAACGACGAAGGAGTGTCGATCGGTTAACCCAGTGTCGAAGTCTAAAAGAGGGGGCTAAATTTTGAAATTGTCCCATACAAACTGTTGTGAACCCTGGAAAATACAACATTCCGACTGAGACCAGGTGCCTGGAGAGAGAGCGTCACCTGTTTGCATGAAACTACCGTCGCAACAGTTGTATGGAAACATGTCAAATTCGGTGAAGGCCCCAATGCACACAGGAATGTACAAAAATGGTGAAGGTGGCGTCATAATAGGATTTGTCGAACAGTCATGAGTAGTCATATAAATGATGCTAAGGAGTTTATCTTTTAGTGTACCATGAGGTATAGCAGTGTAAAGAGTAGAAAGACTTTAACTATTTTCTTTTTCTTTCTATCTTTTTTTTTTTTTGTTTTTTTTTTGGGGGGGTTTTTTTTTTGTTTTTGTTTTTGGTTTTTTTTTTTTTTTTGGTTGTTTTGTTTTTTGTAGTTATTATTATTATTATTTATTATTTTGATTGGGGGGGGGGGTGTTTTGTTTGTGTGATTGTGTGTTTGTTTTTTCAATAATCAAATCTGATTAACAGCACTTCTTCGAGTGCTTCTGAGGCTACTTCTTGATTGTAGTTAATATTTTATAAGAAGAGCTGATAGAGGTTTGGTGGAACATTTACTGGGTCCTGCAATATATCTCTGTATGTGTTATATGGAGTTTAGGAATCCAATATAAGTATGATAACTCGAACTCCTCCATTTAGTACATATTATATAGACACTCAATACCGGTTTATAGTTTTCAAGAATTTACAAATAGAGAGTGAGGATGGAGTATACGAAATAAATTTCAGATTACCTGCATCGGAAAGTAAGCGTTTAACCACTACACCAAATCTATCCCTTTATCTGTACATTGACTAACCTTGGATGGGATTGTCAGAAAATTATGCTGACTTTCCAGAGGTTAAATCAACTTGTCTGAAGATTTTCTTTGCTATGTCAAATTTTCGTGTCGACTTGATGAATATTGTATTGACTTATCGATTTGATAAGTTGGTGCCAAAAATATGCCACCACATGTTTGCTCATTTATGCAAGACCATTATAGATTTTGCCCAATATTCTAGTTTTTAGTTTGCAAAAGTGCACTGATGTCGGCATCAATTTCTGACATAATTTCGACACAATTTAATGTAAACTTTAATTCACAACAATGAATTAATCCTTTTTGTTTGTACAAACTGAATATATAAAATATATAAAGAACAAGATTTAACGTAACGAAATTAGTATTCAAGCTGAAATCCAAATTCGCCTCATTTATATTAAGCACAATGACGTATGATGGCAAATGCACATGTTGTGTAGTATTGCATTACATGCAAATTCAAGAGTTCTCATGATTTCATGGTGATCATTTAAGCCTTGATAACATTTCCCAAGGTCGTCGCTCGATAAACGCAGATTATAGGGGTTTTCTGATGCTTGGGTATAAATGCCTATTTGTTACAGATAATATTATATCTTAAATTACTGAATTTCTTTTGAAATTTAAGAACATATGCGTGATCTATTTTTTCCGTCAGAGCTTTTAAGATGAGCAGGGTCCGGCGCCATAAACTGAGAATATACTTAAGTCATAATTTCTTATTCTTTTTTTCATCAATGATTAACTGGGAGTTGGATTTTATTGATTTTTGTTCTACCCATTAATAGAATTAAACCATTCTGCATGACAGTGTATTTGAACGTTTGATAATGGAATAAATTAAAATGAAAAATTTGACTCAAGTATATTCTCAGTTTATGGCGCCGCACCCAGAAGTGTGTTAGAATGAGCAACAATTGCTTTTTCGTTTGCTTTGAAGAAACTTCATTTTTCCTTCTAGTGTATATACTTAACGGGCCAGTAATACAATATCACTTGAATTTTAAGCAACTCATTAGATTATAATATCATACATGCTTAAAGTTCCTTTTCGTGGGTTTATAGACTGCGTGTAGAATCATTTCTATCGTCATTCATTAGATTTTGCCCAATATTCTAGTTTTTAGTCTGCAAAAGAACACTGATGTCGGGCGACATCAATCTCTGACATAATTCCGATTCAATTTATTGTAAACTTTAATTCAATGAATTAATCCTTTCTGTTTGTACTAATTGATTATAGAATATATGAATAACAGTATTTAACGTAACGAAAACTAGTATAATAAATATAGAACATATATATCTTTTAATTTTGTGCACCAGATGCGCATTTCGACAACTTATGTCTCTTTATTGATGCTCGAGGCCGAATGGTTGGAATTCTCACATATAAATATTTGAAGAACAGTATTGAAACCAAAATGACCGAAAAAGTGAACCAAAGAATCAATCTTAGGACGACAGAGCTATGCATGAGGGAGATATGTCTTAGTTTTAGAGAGATTTACATAATTCCTTGACTGAAAATTTGAAGTATACATCCAAGCTGAAATCTAAATTCGCCTCATTTATATTAAGCACTGTATAAAATGACGTATGATGGCAAATGCACATGTGCAGTATTGCAGTACATGCCAATTAGAGATCTCAACATATTTCATGGTGATCATTTATGCCTTGATAACATTTCCCAAAGGTCGTAGCACGATAAACGCAGATTAAAAGGATTCTCTGATGCCTGGGTATGATTGAATATTTGTGACAGATATGATTATATCTGATGAATTTCTTTTGAAATTTAAGAAATTATGCGTAAACCCTTTTTCCGTCTGAGCTTTTAAGATGAGCAGACGTGTGTTAGAATGAGCAACAATTAGTTTCCTTTTTTGTTTGCTCTGAAGAAACTTCATTTTTCCTTCTGGTGTATATACTTAACGGACCAGTCATACAATATCACTCGAATTTTAAGCAACTCATTATATTATAATATCATACATGCTAAAAGTTCCTTTTCGTGGGTTTATAGGCTGTACTTGGAAGACTGCTTGGAATCATTTCTATCGACATTCATTACAAAGCTTCATTTCTCTTGTTTAACTTCTATATTACATGCTAGCGCAATAAAAAGTGTCTATATCTGTTACTGTTCGACTTAATAATACATCCTTCATGATTAAGTACTGCTTTACACTAAGTTCTTTCAGTGTATTGCACCACACGATTGACAAATTGAATTTACTGCACATAAGAATGGTAATTTTGGGGATACATTCTACGAAGTTAAGTGTGTTGAGATACACTGTATATTCTAAAATATTGCTTTGTTGCATAGTTTTGAGCATGAGTATTCCTCAGTGAATTCTACTCATTCATGTAAGTTAATGGATCCTGAACGGTTGCTGTCAGAAGCAAAGAGATTAATTGGCAAGTTCACACGAAATAATATATCATATAGACATTTACATCGCTACCTTATGTTTATATTCACTCATACGTGTTCATCCCTTTATTGTACATCATGCGCAAGAACAATTTTCCTTTCTTTATTACACAAGTCATTGTTCATTCATTTGTTGAAGAATTTGGCTGTATTGTTAATATGTTTGTGCTAAGGTCAATGCAACATCAATAACTTTTAATACAAGTTCTTATTATCAGAGTAACATCAGCGTTGTGATCCGCAAACTAAAAACGCTATACCTATGTCTCTTACCGTTCGACTCAATAATACATCCTTCGTGATCCAGTACTGTTTCACATTGTGAAAAAATTGTAAAAATGCGCAAAAAATGAACTAAACTGAAACGCGTTTATATGTTCTTATATGTATTATATGTTCTTATATGTATTATATGTTTTTATATGTATTATATGTTTTATATGTATTATATGCTTTATATGTTTGATATGTATTATACGTTCTTATATGTATTACATTTTCTTATATGTATAATATGTTCTTATATGTATTATATGTTCTCATAGGTATTATATGTTCTCATATGTATTATATGTTCTTATGTGTATTATATTTTCTCATATATATTATATGTTCTTAAATGTATTATATGTTCTTATAGTATTATATTTTCTTATAGTATTATATGTTCTTATATGTATTATACTCGATCAATACTGTTGCTGGTGGACTGTCAGTTCCTGAAGGCAATCACAAGCCAGTTGTCAGTGTTTCTGTTTAGACAAGGTACTTCATATACATCAAAATTTCTATGACAAAAGTATATCTCAAGAGGATCCCTCTCATGCATAGCTCTATCAAAAATTTGTTTCTTGGCGATTCCGTTTAAGAATGGTTTGGAATATAGTTTTCATATTATATGCCATGTTCCCCTGATTTTGGAATAAAGCATATCTTGTCTATCATAGATATGGGCAAAACGTTCTGATATATTAATATAACAGATAGAATAAAGGGACTCAGATGGAACGTTCAACAAGGGAGGGGGGGGGGGGGGCGTTAATATAAATTTACAGAGGAAAATATTTACTAAGGCCTACTATCACAATGGCTGATCCATATCCTGATTGGCGGATGCAGGTAATGACCGGGGGGGGGGGGGGGTAGATGGGATCGGAAGTACACACGCTACATTTTAAAATTGTACTTTTTGGACAATTTCTTCATAACATTAAATACAAAAACACTGAATCAAACTGGAAAGAAGATTTCAAGTACTGAAAGAGAAAACAGAAGACATCTGACAAAGCTGTATGACACAAATCACAAAGAACCTGCACACAAAAAATGACAATAGCATAATATACACGGAACAACATTACAAAAATATTCGATTGTGCTGCGGTTACGATACCGACTTAGGACGGTCAATTGAAGAAACAAACGTCCCTTAATTTATGTGGTTAAAGTAAGATTTCTGGCTTTGGCAGATATGGTTTTTATATTCCATGTAGTGGGTTTTTATTGAGAATATCTAAAACGTGAGTACCACTTCGATCTCTAGATAGTGAAGTTGTTTGTGTAATGAACATTTGGTTGTCTATCAAAGATGACAAATGGGGGGCTTGGTTATTATCTTTTTATGAATTAACGAGGCGGGGTGGGGTTGCCTCGATAAGACTCACACATTTATTTAAAGATAAATAATATGTACATTTCGCCTCGCAGTGAAACTCAATTTCTGACAAGGTATTCGCCGATAACCAGTCATAACTATTGTAAAACACTCACATGGTAACCCCTTAATAACAGGTTTTTATTCAGATGTGAAAGAATGAGAAAGTTATTTTGCTATAAAATTTAACATTGTTTTGCAAGTAAATTTAATATAAAGTGTAGTTTTAAGGTAGAAATGACATTTTTCATGTAGTGAAACTGTCACTTCATGACAAAATTTGCACATGTACCTTTTGCTTTCATCACATCATGAACATTGAAGAAGTATAATTCTATCAGGAAATACAATATATCAAAGATTGATGGAAAATTTTTATTGAATCTTCCTAAATGTTAGAGTATTTGAGTGGGATAATTGAAAACTTTAAATCAAAAGTTGTTTAATATGAGTGTCACAGAAAAGTTTGGGGAAGTAAATAGTGAAAATAGTCAAAGATGTTGAACATGTCAGGCAGATTGGACCAAATGATTATTTATGAATTGATTTCTAGGGGAACAAGAATGTGGAGGTCAATGTTTATGATATACAAATGTACCTTCACAAAACATAAGCTTTTTTTTTGTTTAAACAGTTGAGCATATAGTGAAATGTGGGCATTTAATGGATGCTTGCATGAATAGGAGTCCCATTTGTTGAAATAAACTTTTCAGAACAAATTTAAATAAATGAATATCTCCAAGGATAAAGGGATACCAAGATGATATTAAATCACTCTAAAACTTAAGAGTATCTCTCTCACGCATAGCTCTGTTCTTAGATTGATTCTATGGTTCACTTTTCGGTCAGTTTGGTTTCAACACTGCTCTTCATACATTTATATATTAAAGAATTCCAATCATTCGGCCACGAACATGACTGAAGAGACACAACGTTGTCGAATTGCGCGTTTGATGCACAAAATTAAACGATATATATGATATGTATTTACTATTTCAATTAGTTTTTGATTGTTCAGGACTTGCATACTTTTAAAAATATCTCAATCTTCGAGTGGTAATGAAAAATTGACCAACGTCACTTAGCAATCAACCAAATGTTCTAGATATATTTCCCCAATCATAAAACACAATAGGTTGTTAGTTGCTATGGTGCCATTAGGTCTATTCTGAAAAGGAAAATTACTTGTAAGTGTTGACATTTATCGGAGAACAGAAGACAATTTACTGATATCAGTAGAGATTTAAGGAAGGAAAATGTGAATTTGTAAACAATTAGTTCAACGCAGCTAAAATAAGTAAAGATAACTTCTCTAGTTCTGACAAACCTAGAAAGCAGATATTTTAAATTATCATACTAATGTAACAACTCATGGGACAACAACAGATGTGGTTTTATAAAATGGTGATCATAATGATACATGTATGCTACAAATTATGGAAAGTATTAAAGTAAAATATTGAGGTTTCGTCTGACTTTATGACAGCAGAACAAACTGAGTAAATATTGATCTTAATGACAATGGCTTCGTAATGTTGACTTCTTAGTGACTTTTGGACATAGAAATGAATAAAACCAAAAAGACAAAAGCACAAAAAGGCTTTAATGAATGAAAAGGGTAGCACAATTACGGGAAAAGGTGACGTGCAACTTTTCATGCAGCTTGTCTTTTTAGGTTTTACCTGCTTTAAATTTCCACTGATTCATTTTTCAGTAATGCATCAGCAGCCACCATTTACAGGTGTGGAAACTTATAAACAGTAACTATAGACGTAGTGATTAAAAGTCATATCTTTAGATAGTACCGAAAGTGACAGAAAAATTGCGAAATTCTTACTTGACCAGTCCGCTTCCAAATCACTAATTTTGATAATTAAAAGTATATTCAGTATTCAATCTCAGGGCCAGGACCTGTTTTTCGTGATGATTTATTCATACATATTAAAAAATAAAGTCGGAATAATTTCTGTTAATATGGCAATAAAATTTCTATTTATAGACATCTTTACCACAACCGTAAGTTGGCATCATCTTTACAGCGCTAACAAGTGGGACATAATTCACAACCAATTCCAAGTGCATAGGCACCTCCTAAGCATTTCAATTAACTAGTGAGTCTAGGAGAGGAATCACCTAACAGAGAGCGTATTAACTAAAGATATGCTTCACCAGCCACAATGTTGTGGTGACAGTTTCGATGACAACTGTGTCATGTACAGCACAATAAAGCTAATATATCACTGCAGCTCACTTGTTAACACATCCTGTGATCCATGGCCCACAACTCGCATGTCAGATCAACGACTGATTAACAATTTAAAGACTCTTAAGTGGTTTTCTGAATGGGAAAATAGTGTGCTATGTAATTGATTCATCTAAAGAGATAGGGGGAAATCCTTTTCTCATCAAACACGTGCAGTCATATTTTGTTTAATTTTCGGATTTCATGATTTATGTGAATGAAAAATTTAAAAATCATCTATATAAATCGTTCCAACCAGGGTAAATTCTGTTGTAATAGAGAAGGCATTTTGTCAGCAGAGAGGACTTCATAATTGGAATAATATAAATCCTTCTTACTCAGTTACTGCTGAAAAATAATAGCCGTGATTTTATGTAAATGACAACTTTTGAGTAATCTGGCTTTTCTGTAACTTAGTGTTGCCACAAAGCATCCATTAATGTATCGAATTTTGTCATGACCAAGCCCATGGATTTCTGCAGTTTTGGTATAACATTAAGTATCTGCTTTGATGGCCTTACCGTTTATTTTTGTAAAATGTCTCTTGTGTCGAAATCATATTGATAACTAGTCAGGAGACAAATATTTCTGACACTCTGTGTAAACAAACAAATATCTCCTTGCCATAATTTTTCGTTTTCATAGGAAAACATTTATTTATTTATTATTTTTTTTTTTTATTTTATTTTTTTTTTTTTTTTGCAATTTTAAAATTTCTGAGTTGTGAAAAATGTATAAGAGTTTTCACTATTTCAGTTTATAATATTTCTGCCTCTGTTATCAATGATGTGTCGACAAAGTCAGACAGCGTAGCCCTTTATATAACGGTAAGCTCTAGTGTACGATATTCTATTAACTCTAGCTCTGTATATATGTTTTGTCACTACATCATTATCAAAATTATAAGTATTAACACCTATGCTCTCTTTCTTGTCTTGGTTACAACATCTACTACCCATTTGCTTGTGTATATAGAGTTGCAAATATGACATGTAAGTAATTTGTTGATATATTTTTAAATACTCAGTTGGTATAGGCTCATTTCAACAAATACATACTGTTACATAATAAGTATAAATATTCATTTAAATGGGTAAAGTCCTCCTTGTTTGACATCTATAGTATGGAAATACTGATTCCTTAAACGTGCTGTATTAAATGATCGCTCTTAAATTGTCAATACCCAGTCTTTTTGTGTTACTTGTGGATTGGCAAGCGCAGAAAGGGTTTTTTTTTCTCAATGTTGATTTTCGTGAATGACTTTCGTGAATATTAACGATTTCTGTATATATTTCATTATTACATGGTATTTAATTTTTTAAAACCAAACTGTACTGATCGGGAAGATCTAAAAATTGATGTAATGAACTTTGTATGTTAGTGAAATATTATGTTGTTGTCAATGTCTCTTCATCGATTATCTAAAAGATATTCTAATGCAATAAACAGGGAATAAAGTGTAATATCATCAGATATCGTGTAAGTTCGAAGATTTCATCTAGTTTTTCGCAACAGATTATTGCGCGTAGAAGATTTGTAGTTAAAATGAAACAAGTCAGGGAAAAAATCTTTGCCACCCAAGTGGCTCAAAGCAAAAATCGTAGTATATAGAAAAACAGAATACCTATATAAGAGGCTGGTTTCTGGTTCCGTGTTGAAAGAGAAAACTTTGTTTCCTCTATTACATCATTTCACATGTTTGACCGGATTTCGAAGGAACTATATATTACCTGCATGTCTGCTCGTCTCAGCTGTGTTACTTTTACTTGCGGATTTGGTGTTGTGCACACCAACATAGCACTATGCACAAGGAACCGTGCTGGATACTCGTGGAACTTGCATAGCAGTGAGGAGTCGACTCTTCTTGATATTTTACTTTTTGTTAACCTTTGGAAACCAAATGCATCAGAGCGATCGAGAATGATGTTTTAAGAACTTCGATGATTTTGGTTCCATTATGAAATGAAATTATAGACGATGTTGTGTGTTTGCATGTTTTCTTTTTTTTTTTTTTTTTTTTTTTTTGGCCAATTTCTTTGTTCTTCCTAAGATTTTCTATTTGTACATCGCAAGTTACTTATAATGCATTAATGTCGTGTTTAATTAATTTGATTTTGATAAGGATAATGGGAAAGGAATGGAATATAAAATGATTTCTAGGATGTTTTGCAATTTGGTTTCGTTTCAATTTATTTTTTTTTTTTTTTATTATTATGATTATCATTTTTATTATTATTATTATTTTTTGTTTTGTTTTGCATTATTGTTTTTAACAAAGGACGGGAGATATACAATAAGCATATTATAATTACTTTTGATGGACGCCTGCTTCAAAATTTATAAAATGATTTTGTTGACACTGGCTAAAATGAAATGTGGATAGCTTTAGTTAGGCGTCTTATGAAGTGTTGTTGTTCTTGGTTCTTTTCTAAATTCAAACTTTTACGGTTTTGCATTTCATACGCGTGTGTGAAATTGCCATTTCCATACATTTGTCTGTAATTTTATTGATTTATTCTGTAAAGAAAAGGAATAAAACGCATATTTGGTAAGATTTATTTGAAAACATCTATTCTAAAGGCTTTTAAAGGAGTCATTTGAAATTTTCTTTATGGATTTATTATCGTTATGATTTAATATGAAAACTGACCATGAGAAGATCACATCTTCTTTACAAGCGACTTCAAACTGTGGAAAGTCTATAAAGAACGGTGTAATGATACTATAACTTTCAACTGTAAGAAGTTATTGCGAATGGTGATTGAGTATCATAATATTGTGTGTATAATTTGCTGTTGTTGCTGTTTATCATGTTGATGTCGCATATATTTTTATACCATTATGTGTTTTACAATACCTTACGTGTTTATATTTTTATGACCTCTCAATATGCGATACCTGTCGACCCTTGTTCTTTACATGGAGGATTATTTATAAATTTTTAAAAGTACGTCCTTTGATTGTTCTGCTATTACGGTGAGTGGGAAGGTGGGCCCGTAAACCGGTTAACCACACCATTTGTTTGGCTTTTGTCAAATTAAATGACCGTCCTAAGTCGGTATCGTAATTGCACTACAATCAAATATTTTGTAAGGTGTTATATGTTCTAGTATATTATTTATATTCATGTATTGTATAACTCCATGGTGACTTCTGCCACATAACTGAGCCAGTAACTCCTCTTTTATCTTTGATAATATGAATCACAATTTCAACTGCCTTTATGTATGTGTTTGTGAATTGACTGCCTACACAGAATTTGTTTTATTTTTGAACAATCATTATTTTATACGCAATTTTCTCAGTTTTAGAACTTATTTCTACATTTAAAGTAGATTAAACGAGATAACGAAGAGAGACTTACTCTACATATCATTCATTAACTTTTTCTAGGTAGAGACAACAAAAGTCAACCTGTTAATAATCAGAGTCTTGGCAAATTTACGATGTGTAGATATTGCGCGTCGCAGAGGTCACGATACCTAATGAGCAGCCGGTGTATCACTGCACAGTGTACAATTTATCTAATTATAGATACTACATGATTAAACGTATCGGTTAAATCACGAGACAAGCGATTAAGGTAAGTTGTGGAAAAAAAATAAGCAGCGTTTCAAAAACGAGATTAAGAATTATTACATCACCCTGCGTTGCCCGTATAAAATGATGTTGGTAGACGAAAAAAAAAATATGCTAGGAATGTAAAGATGATGGATAAATGCAAACCATAAGTCTAAAAATCATGAAACCAGAGAACATACAAAATCAGTGAAAATGAAACACAAGTGGAAAATAACAAAATCAGTCTACTTGAAGAGCATATGTGAACCCCTGTGATTGAGTGAGATCAGGTGCCCGGGAAGAGTGAGCAACTCCTGTTTGCTAGCAACACCCGTCACATATACCCAGTAGAAATAGTCAAATCGTGTAAATTCCATATGTATTTATATATGGAGAAGTCAAAGTAGGTAACCTTCTAGTATAAAAGGTGTCAAATCTATGTAAAATGATCGGAATCGGTCTCAGTCCAGAATATCATTTAAATGTCTGGATAACGAGATATCATATGGAGTAATAAGAGTCTCGTAACGACCGCAGAACTTGCTCAGTGACGTTGCTAGTCTAGCACATATATAATCCTGGTTGAGCAGCTTAACTGAAAGTCGCCTAGCCCTCAGAACAAAGTCATTGTAATTTGAACATGCTCTGGAATAACGTATTAACTTAGATATGAATACGCCGTATGCGGGCGATGATGGAATGTTGCTACTTACGAAGACATCAACTTAAAATAATTTTTATATTTGGCCCCTCTATATCCTTATGCAGACTTTTGCTTGAACGTTGCACGCTGACTAACAGGGCGGTGGGGACTATATGACGGGCCTTGTACAAACCTCTTTCAGAGGAGACATGGTCCTGAACCTCGTCCCCTCTGACTGTTAGTCGGGACTCCTACAGATCTAGGGTCTTAGCTCACTTTCAGACTGGCAGAGCACGGTTTATCATATTGATGTCGCATATATTTTGATATCATTATGTGTTTTACAATACCTCACGTGTTTATATTTTTATGACCTCTTAATATGCGATACCTGTCGACCCTTGTTCTTTACATGGAGGATTATTTATAAAATTTTAAATGTACGTCCTTTGATTGTTCTGCTGTTACGGTGAGTGGGAAGGTGGGCCCGTAAACCGGTTAACCACACCATTTATTTGGCTTTTGTCAAATTAAATGACAGTCCTAAGTCCGTATCGTAATTGCACTACAATCAAATATTTTTGTAATGTGTTATATGTGCTAGTATATTATTGATATTCATGTATTGTATAGCTCCATGGTGACTTCTGCCACATAACTGAGCCAGTAACTCCTCTTTTTTCTTTACATGTAAGCATGACTTTCAGTGCTTATGTACTGATGGTTTACTTTTCAGTGCTTTTGTACTGACATGAAAAAAAAAACCCCTAAAACCACAATGACCGAAACACTGATACTTTTCAGACTACCGATTTCCGTTTTATGCCAACGAGAATCTATCGGTAAGATGTTTGAGTAGTGGCAGAAAGATCCAATGGAGCGTCCGTGTTTTGACTTAAATAGGTCTTGCACCACAGTGGACTTGAGTATATTCAGTATACATTTCCGTATGTATGTACACTAAATAAGTATACGTGATGTTTGTGAGACAAGGAGATAGTGTTACGTTAACGAAAAAACGAACAAACAAAAGAGAAAAAGCGAGAATGTTTCAGTCCGGTGTTGTGTCTATGATATTATTACACAACAAAGGCACACTTTGTGACTGCATTGTAAAGCATACATATTCATTTCTTGTACTCCCGAACATAACATTCCTTACTGCCAATCCTTTTTTCAGAAATAAGGAATAAATTTTAATGGTTTCCTCCAAGGGTATTCCCCAGTACCTTGATTTTCTCCCTATTTTCTAATAGGTTAGGCCATTTCTCGTTAATTTTATGTTTTGCGTCCGCGTGCGGGTAGGTTTTGAATCATTTCCACCAAAAACAACAAAAAATAAATATCATTAAAATTCACTGTAAAATCGTAATTTCACAAAAGTATTTTGTGTGACGAAAAGTTTTTGCGCGATTAGACTTAAACTAAAAATAATTAAGTCTTTTAAAAGCTTTTTAATACGACTTTTGAACGTTGTGACAAGTGTAATCATTAAACAGAAGATACTTGCAAGGCCCCCACCTCGCGTCGCGAACAAACCTGCTCTTTAGCCCCCAAATAAGGGAGTGGATGGCTGGGACGGTAATATGTGTATCACTTTCGCAAAACTCATTTAGCATGCTATCGCCTTCTGCATTTACAGCTGAAAATGAGCAAACTTCTTCTCAAATACTTGAGGGGATTTACTTGGCGAGTGCTAGGGAGAGCTCTGGTACGAGAGTCAAGATTTAAGAGTCCAATAGTTATGTCCGACAAGACATTGATAAAATGTTTTGTAACCCATTCATCGGGATCTTTATAATCAAAAACATACTGTTCATTTTTTTTAATTTTATTCAAATTTTAAAAATGTTAGAAATGCTCATCTTTATCAGGTTGGGGGCAACCTCTCATTTGAGAGATAATCACTCAAATGAGTAACTATCACTGTTTTCAGTAATCAATTTCAAGGAATGAATTGGTTGGTTGGTTGATTGGTGTTTTACGTCGCTTTCAACAATATTTCAGTTATATCGCGACATGGAAGCAGGAGGTTACCAACCTCTTAAACATAGTGGCACAACCCGGGAATCGAACCCGGATCGTCGGCGCCGCAAGCCAAACGCTTAACCACTACACCAAGCCTGCCCCCTCAAGGAATGAACAGAAGTACATGTAAACAAGTACTAAAAAATGAAATTTTGGAATAATTTTTTGATATTCAAAAGGGCACATGTGTACAACATACTGAATATAGTTTACATAAAAGTTGACATTTTTAACTTACTGTTTTGGAGTTTATAGCTGCACAAATGTTGCAGCTATAAACTCCAAAATGGTAAGTTGAAAAGGTCAACTTCTTTTGTATTTTATGTTCAGTATATTATAAAGATGTACCCTTTTAAGTTTAAGTCAAAATTTTGAAACTTTAATTTTTTAGTATTTGTTTACTTCTGTTCATTCCTTGGAACTGATTACTGAAAACAGTGATAATTACTTTTTTGAGTGATTATCTTTCATATGAGAGGTTGCACCCAACCTCTTTATAATCAAATAAATATTGTTTTTTTTTTAATTTTATTTTTAATTCAAGCAAAGACATTGCAATGATCTCAAATTCTAGTCATTATACATTCCAATTGTTAATTTCTTTAAACAAATCAAGTTTTTCTTATATTTTATTAAGATGAAGTGTTGAAAATGATTTTTGGGTTTTATGTGTTTTTTTGTTTTTTCCCTGGCTGGCTGGTAGGTTTTTTATTTTCAAGGTGACGCAAAACATAAAATTAACAAGAAATGGCCTTAATATGGAATGCTGAAAGTAAATTGTCCAAACCCCGCTGGAAACAAACAAAAAAAAAAAAAAAAAAAAAATAAATAAATAAATAAATAAATTCATAACATTTTACACTAAATCGAGTTTGAAGTGAATTTCAGCATTCAATGAGTTATACTAGGGAAAAAATTGTGACATTTTCTTGATTGATTCAATATTTACAGAGCATGTAAAGCATTTATTTGCCACTTTTTATAAAACAATGTCTGACTATACATTCGTGTCTTACCTTTAATCAGTCTCTCTTATATTGATATAGAAAATAAATATTCTAATATATATACATGACTTAATTTGGTGCACCATATCCACATTTCGACAACTTATGTGTCTTCTGCGATGCACAATGACGTAACTGTGTAAACTGAAAGAATAATTATTTGAAGAGCAAATTCATCACCAAATAGATCGAAATGTGAAAGCTGAAATGTATAATACGAAGGTAACTGGTGTCACATGAATATGGCACCAACAACAATGAACCATAGTGGACATCCACAGACCGCTGAAATTCAGAGTTGAGACCAGGTGCCCAGGAGGAGTTAGCTTCTCCTATTTGGCTAGCCATACCAGAGATGAATGTCCTTAAATACAGGAAATTTAATTCAGCAGTGTATAAATGAATGTGAACCAAGAATGTGTAGGAAGATTCACAGCCACACATTAGGACAAAGGGTATAATAACACTTAAGTAAAAGAACAAATCTATGGACAGAGCTGTGCAGATACAGATGCATGCTGAAAGTAAGCGGTTCAAACTCCGCTCAAGGCAATACAATTTGCTTTAGTTTATTTTACACCAACAAGATTTTGAATATTAATGAAAATAAATGAATAAATAAAAATTCCAGTAAATAAATAAATATTACAAAACCAATTGTGATTTAATCTTTTCACATTGATCTGCCTCAGCACTCTGATAATTTAAGTCAGCGAACGCTTAAGGTAGACGTTACGGTTTATTCTAGAAGAATTTTCACCGTAAAAGGCTGCAACAAATATAACAGCCAGTTACGACACATTCAATAAATGAAATACAAACATCATTCATACACAATGTCAAAACATACGAAATACAATCAAATCTCAAACAAATACAAATCAAATGTAAAACTGAGATCTAGACCTGTAAGGCTGCATTCATACTTTAAGAAAAATATAATTATTAGTCTACTAGACCTTGACTACGACAGACATTCTGACTATAGTATATACGAATATTCTCACAATGGAAATACTTACTCAATACACACTGTATATTTTGTCTGAGACACACTATTGCTAAATTAGGTACCGACAATATAGCGAAAATACATGCTTGTGTAGCCGTACATTATTCCATATTGAAAAATGACATTTACTCCTTTAAAATTACATATTAGCAAAGGCATGACATAAAAACATGTTTATAATGAAAATAATACACAAAACTTACTTTATAGTAGACCACACATAGCGTGACAGGTATATAAGCACATTACAATTACTGTAGAAGGTGTCTGCTGCTTTTCAAACTATACACAGGAAGTAAACAAGCAATAATAAAAGTAAGAATCAATCCGGACAACAGCATCCGAATAGCTGTTACAGCACACACATTAATTTTTTTATATCATTGTCTTGAGTTATTCAATGTAAAGGAGCATGTTACCAGTTTTAAGTTAATTGTCAAAACATAATCAAGAGAAAATATGCGATCAGTGAAGGAATCATTTGTTTTTGAATGGGCAGTTTGTAGGCCAGGTAATATGTGACCACTTGGGTCCCTTGTTTGTTCACTAGTAGTATGCAACTTTAAAGAAATCTACAATTATTTTCTATCTCTAATATGTCTATATATTTAGTGGCTAACATGTGCAGACTGTAATGTGTTTTGCTGAACACACGTCTTTTCTTTAAGACGGACTGAAACCTGATTTTTCACACCACATATAGTGAGACTGATAATCATTTTTTATAATTCAGTATATTCCCCCTGATACGTAGTTGAATAAATTTGATACATATAGATACAAGTTAAAACATTACAAACTCTTATTTGTATACTTAACTTATGAAGGTAATAATCACCACAGATAAAAATCAAAATATATTAACTACAGTTAAAGCAAATGATGATATTGACACTTAAAATAGCTCTAGTTATTTGAGGATCTGAGCTGGCAGAGCACGGTTTACTCATGTTGATATCGCTTTACATATTTTTGATACTAGCGTATTATTCTATAAACTTCTCGTGTGAAAATTTTATGACCTCTCGTCTTGAGCAAATTGTTGATCCCTGTTCTCTAATATGGCGGATTATTTATTAATTTGTCAATGTGTGTCCATTGATTGTGCTGATGTTGTTTTTATGTGTTTATTTTACTATTCTCGTGTACATGTCCTTGATGATTTGTGTCATACAGCTTAGTCAGATATCTTCTGTTTTCTCTTTGATAATTTTATTAAAAAAAAGGAACACAACTAAAATATGTGAAAATGTTTACCCTTAATGGATATTGCCATTTAAGAATTTTATGAAATTCACGAGATATTTTGTATGTTCTCCATGTAAATAAACAACAACCAAGATTTCAATGAACGAATTTTGTCATTTATTAATAAATGATATATGACGTAAAATTACATTATAATATTATTATAAAATACAAAATGTCGATCGTCAAGACTACAAAAAATGACTAGTGACGATCATCTAAACATTTAACAAAAATTGGGTAAATCTCATAAAATGTGGGTGGTGCAACATTTAATAACAAAGATTGAGATTTAAAACTAAAAAAAATGAATTAACTGAACAGCACAGACGAAAATGGTGGATGAAGGGGGTGGTGGTGGGTTGCTCCAAAATTCGTGCGCCTAAGCAATAAGGTTATTAGCGATCGAGTGACGCTGAAACAAAACGAATGGCGCTAACTCTCAGATTAAGACATTACATATGCAAATGAGGGGTCAAGCTATGTATCTCATTGGACAGTTATTAATGGAGATAAGCCAGTCCTAGAGTCGTGATAACAAGATAGTTACAGAAGTGAAATAATTTTGGTTCAAACAAAGTGTCTAATTCGATTCGGTTATTACATAAGCAAATGAGGGATTAAACAGTGTATCTCATTGGATAGACATCATTAGAGATAAGCACACCCCTGGAGACGCGATAAAGAAAAACAGAGCAGTGAAATATATTGGCACCACAAAGTGCAAATAATTCGTACATAAATGATATTATTTTCAATAATATTTTTTTGGTGATTGTTCGTATATGTACCATGAATGATCAACCACGTAAAACTGGCTCAAGCATCCGCGGAAATATATGCCATAAATGCAGATTTCTATCTTCTTTCTATGTTGCGGTGTTGCGGAAACCATCTCATTTTACAAGCATTTAACAGCACCCCCCCCCCCCCCCCCCACACACACACACATATATATATATAAATATATATATATATATATATATATATATATATATATATATATATATATATATATATATATATATATATACATATATATTTACAACCTCTCTTTATTGATTCTCCTGATATTAGGATTTATGTCAGCGTATGCAAATAAATCTGTTTATCAAAAGCGACAATGTATTTCATTTATTTCGGGTTTGTTGTAAATATTAATTTCGGGCTCAGGATTATTCTTATTCTATTGCAATCTTTTTCTGATACAATCCCAGTCAACACGTTTCTAGTATTTTAATAGCTCATGGCTGCACCTTTTAATTCTAAAAACAGCAACTTATTTCTGTCATCGCATTGGAAACTGTATTGTATTAGCATTGCAATTTATTCGATGAACTTTAACTGCAGCGTTTATCTTATTTTACGTTTGTTTATGAGGCATTTCTGAGCCTTTCTTTAGCACCGGTTCGGCCGCTAGTCCCTGGCATTTTAAAGATGCATGAGGAGTTCATCGACGCTTTTCATATTTGATTTTATATAATTGTAGTTTCAAATTATGAATTGGTATTTGTGTCGAATTACAGTTGAAACAACAACAAGACATTAATTAGGTCGTTTCTTAAATGCTAGACCCCCCCCCCCTTATTTTTATACTTCAACACTAAAATAAACATATACTGATAGGCACGCTAATCATTACCGGTTTAGGCGTTATGATTATTGCTACAATGTGATGTCTTGTTGTACGATGTATTAAAATAAAATAAAGAATAATTTTTTCTTCCAGTATGAAATGTACAAATAAGTGGAAGTCATACTTTTTCTTTATTTTCTGCATATTTTCTTAGCATTATTCGCTTGTGTCAAATGACGTAGTATCGTTTTAGTTGACGTCACAGTTACGACAGTACTTAGTCGATCTTATTTATTTTGATATATCAACATGATCAATATGAGGAGTAATGCTTTGTTTTATGGAGTATGTTTCATGTGGTGCGACAGTTTAGCTTATCCTACATGTAACGTATACCGCTGGTGTCGAGGATGTCGGATCCTCACCCCTGGATTCGGAAAATGGAAAAGTTACTGGCAGCAGGCTCAGCTATATAGTTGAAGTCACCATGGATATATTTGATAATTATTTTTGCTTGTACATCTTTGGTTCACTTCATTCTTTCCATACATTAAATAAACTTTAAGTTAAATTGTAGATTCCATTATGCCAAGGAGAAAATCTAGCCGTCCAACCAGTTCCCCCTATGCCCGCCAAGCGGAAGCCATTGATACAGCTAGTGGCAATTTGCCAGTTGTCCCTGCCTCTTTACATCGTAGTACCTCTTCAACCTCCCAGGGGCAGCAACCTCCCCTGGAACTAGGTCACATACAAACGGTGACATCCTCCTTGGAAACATCGGATACCACGACTCTGCGGCGCCCTGTTGATACAGCAGGTAATTTGTGTGAAGGGGCTGTTTTATCCCCTCTTGTCAGTGTGACCGATGATCTAGGGTCCCATGTCCCTTTAAAGATCAAAGAAAAAATATGGAATGGTCAATTCGTTGACCTTGGTGAACTACTTGTGAATGATTCATCAAGGCAACATGAGAGCCAAAAAATCGTTATGATTAATGGGGAACTTGTCGTTAGGCAACGAGAAGATAATCCCAAAATCAATGATATTCAAGCATGGACTTCAGCGTTTTTTATTTACACAAGCATATATATAAATAGACATGGTGAGCACATTCAAGGCCTGCTAAGGCATATGAGCACCATCACACTGGCTGCCTCCCGCCAGCCTGGACTGGGTTGGAAGTCCTATGATACACAGTATCGCCTTTGAAAGGCACTGAACCCAGGTAGCCCATGGGGCGTCATTGATGGGGAGTTATGGTTGATTTTTATGGGCACTAGGCAGAAAGCTAAGCCAGAAATAACTCCTAAAGTTGCATACTGTTTTGATTTTAACTACAAAGGTGTTTGTGCCAGAAGGCCTTGTAGATATGTTCATAAATGCATAAATTGCAATTATAATAATCATGGTATAAACATGTGTTTTAGATCAGGTGGGATGCAGCAAAACACTCCTCGGCCGGGAACTCCGGGTCAAAGGCCATTCAGGCCTAGAGTCCCTGCCCGATTCCCAAGACCAGAAACTCCAACAGGAGTTATGGGCCCTCGCTAACTCCCCAATTAATATAACAGCCTTACAAGAATTGATTCAGGGTTATCCACTTATTGAAGATGCAAATTTGTTACTAAATGGTTTTAGTTATGGTTTCCGTTTAAAATATCAGGGACCTAGAGTCCACATGAGTTGCAGGAACTTGCATTCAGCAAAGTTATATCCATTGCAACTTCAAAACCTTATTGATAATGAAATAGAAAAAGGCAGGATTTTAGGTCCTTTTAAAAATTTACCAATTTCCAATTTAAGAATTTCTCCAATAGGCTTAGTTCCTAAAAAATCTGGAGGATGGCGACTCATAACACATTTGTCTTCGCCTGTTGGTTTTAGTGTAAACGATTTCATTGATCAGGTAGATAGTACCGTTTGTTATTCAGCCTTTGATGACACACTCCAGTTGATATGTTCCGTTGGTCAAGGTGTTTTACTTGGAAAAATGGATATCAAGTCCGCTTTTAGACTTTTACCTATACATCCTGCTGACTTTTGTCTTTTAGGCTTTAAGCACCTCGATAGTATTTACATAGACAAATGTTTACCAATGGGTTGTTCAATCTCTTGCAAGCTTTTTGAAAAATTTTCATCTTTCATTCAATGGGCAACTGAGAAATTATCTGGGTCATTGTCACTAGATCACTATTTAGATGATTTCATTTTTATTGGACAGCAGGATACAGGGGAGTGTAGGCATTTAATGGAATCTTTTGAAAAAGTCTGCGCCATGTTGGAGGTCCCAATTGCGAACGATAAAACTGAGGGTCCCACAACATGTATTACATATTTAGGTCTCCAGATAAATACATGCAATATGACTATTTCTATCCCTGAATCCAAATTAGTAGACCTTAAGGCCAAACTGTTTTATGTACTGAATAGGAAGAAAGTTACACTTAGAGAAATGCAGTCTCTTGTAGGGTCATTAGCTTTTTGTTCAAGGGCTATCCCAGCAGCAAGGGCGTTTAACCGTCGTCTTTATAGTGCGATGTCTGGTATTAGAAAGCCATTTCATTTTATCAGAGTTAATTCAGGTATGAGACAGGACATGTCTATGTGGTTGCAATTTCTAGATCATTTTAACGGCAATACTTCAATAGTCCCTACAAACTGGCTTTCGCCTGAAATTTCTCAACTTTTTACCGACAGTTCCAGAAAAGGTTGTGGTACATATTGCAATGGTCAGTGGTCGTACATTGAGTGGCCTAGTTATTGGGATCTAAGTATTATACAGGATATGGCCTTTTTGGAGTTAATACCAATTGTGTTAGCTTTGTACTTATGGTGCAAAAATTTGGAAAATAAACGGTTATTATTGAATATTGATAACCAGGCTCTAGTGTCTATTATAAACACAAAAACATCTAAATCCTTAAGGATCATGTCCTTCATTAGACCTTTAGTGTTATTAACCATGAAGCATAATATTTGCATGAAAGCAGTTCACATAGCTTCTAAACAAAATGAAATTGCAGATTCAATTTCTCGATTTCAGTGGAATCGATTTCGAAGGGTAGCCCCATTGGCAGATCCACAGCTTCTGGAAGTTCCAGTAGAATTTTGGACAATTTTCAATCAACTATAAATCATTTAGTTTGTCAATCAGTAGCCAAAAATCCTATCAAAATGCATTGAACATTTTTGATAAGTTCCGTAATCAATTTGTTTTGCCCGCTACTTGGCCCCCATCTTTGGACAACATCATAAATTTCGTCGCTTATCTGTATGAAAAGTCTTATTCTGTTAGTTCTGTTCGGTCATACTTAGCCGGCATAAATTTTCACATGAAGCTCGGGGGCTTTACAGATTTCACTAATAATTTCTTAATTACAAAAATGTTAGACGGATTTAACAGGTCTAGGCCTTCCATAGATGTGAGGTCTCCCATTACGCTAGATATGTTGTATAAAATGGTGGATGCTTTGAAAATAATTTGTTGTTCCACATACGAATACTATTTGTTTTCAAGTGCATTTTTGTTAGCCTTTTTCTGCTGGCTTCGAGTTAGTGAATTAACTGTGACTGGAAATGGAGATGAGAGTAAAGTGTTGAGTATAAAAGATGTTAAATTGGAAAATTCATATATTTTGGTGACTGTTCGCTTCTCTAAAACAGATCAGTTTGGTAAAGGATCTACTTTACAAGTTACTAAATCAGAGAGGTCTGGCATTTTGTTTAGCCTTCTTGAACTTTATCTGTCTGTCAGACCCGCAAACATAAGTGAGTTTTGTTTGTTCATTTCAACGGTCAACCAATGACCTCTTATCAGTTTTCTGTTATGCTCAAGAAGACATTAAAATTTCTAAACATTAATGAAAGTACATTCAAATCGCATTCTTTTCGTATTGGTGCTGCAACTCTGGCATTCATGGATGCTTTCTCTGAAGCTGAAATAAAAACATGGGGTCGTTGGAAGTCTGTTTGTTTTTCAAAGTACATAAGAGTACCTTCCCTGTAATTAAGATTGTAATTACTAGAGATGCATCTCATTCTCTAGTCAAGTTTCAGGTATCATCCCTGTGGTATGGATCACTGGTTCATCATTGATAAAGAAGGCAGCTTCTGCTACAAGTAAACATTTGCAAACCAATCTGCAGCTACCAGTGGTTGTCAAATGGTTTGGGAAATCTGGCGCATCTTTGGTATATGTTGAGGAAAAAGTCCACGAATTATTAAGTTACAATGCAGCCCCAGATATGCTTATTATTCATGCTGGAGGAAATGATTTTGGTCTTAAATCATCTCTTGAATTAAGAGAGTATATTAGTTGCTTGATGCAAAATCTCAGTCATTTATTGCATAACACTTTAATTGTCTGGTCGCAAATTTTACCCAGAAACTACTGGCGTTACATGTATAGTAATATTGCAGCTGAAAAAATGAGAAAGAGAATAAATAACTTTGCTGGAGCTTGTGTAATTAAGTATGGTGGTGCATATATAAAGCATCCAGATCTTGAGAGTTATCGCTCTGAATTTTTTCTTGATGATGGCGTTCACTTAAATGATTTAGGAAATGAACTATTTTTGAATAGTTTGCAAGGTGCTGTATATACATTTGTGAATTCATTGCATTGCATATACCCATAAAAAAAAGACAAAAAAAAAAATGCTTCCAGGCGACCTGTCATGGCTCTATTCCAAAAATTCCGCTGACTTTGTTGGCGGATGTGTGTTGGAAGGTTTTTGTATCCACCACACATATGGCAATTATTTTTGGAATATATATTTTGAATTATTGATTATTTAGTATGTGGTGCATTCTCATCGTCTGTGGTTACTGTTTCCCAGGACCCGATGATTTGAGTTGTGCCCCATGGATCACTGATTTTATAGTATTTACCCAGGATCCATGTTATAAATGCATTGGTTGAATATTGCTGCATTGATTGATTGAATACTGCTGCATTGAAAAATTATTGATTGAATATTGCTGCTGCATTGATTGATTGAAGACTTTGACATATGACTTATTGAAAAGTTGTCAGTCGCTGCTTACGAGCCATGACAGAGTTGTGCCAATAAATTTATTAACTTTACTATTTTTAGTTGTCTTTGATAATAGGATTTATGTCAGCTTATGCAAATAAATCTGTTTATCAAAAGCGACAATGTATTTCATTTATTTCGGGTTTGTTGTAAATATTAATTTCGGGCTCAGGATTATTCTTATTCTATTGCAATCTTTTTCTGATGCAATCCCAGTCAACACGTTTCTAGTATTTTAATAGCTCAAGGCTGCACCTTTTAATTCTAAAACCCTCCTTCACCCTCCCAATATATTTAGTATATATGTATGTTGCTAAGTATTGTAATAATTGAAGTTGTGTGAGATGTGTTGATGAATTAGCTTGTATATTTTTCATTTGAAACTCTTGATGCTTGTTGAGTTATTATTTTCAGGAAAACCACTATCCTGTTCGTCATGGTTCGTGTGCTTGAAAATTTGCACTGCAGCTTGGATTAGGACTTTATCGTGAGATTGTGTTTGTTTTTCGAACATTTGGACATTTCGTGTAAGGCAATTATTTTTGGAATATATATTTTGAATTATTGATTATTTAGTATGTGGTGCATTCTCATCGTCTGTGGTTACTGTTTCCCAGGACCCGATGATTTGAGTTGTGCCCCATGGATCACTGATTTTATAGTATTTACCCAGGATCCATGTTATAAATGCATTGATTGAATATTGCTGCATTGATTGATTGAATACTGCTGCATTGAAAAATTATTGATTGAATATTGCTGCTGCATTGATTGATTGAAGACTTTGACATATGACTTATTGAAAAGTTGTCAGTCGCTGCTTACGAGCCATGACAGAGTTGTGCCAATAAATTTATTAACTTTACTATTTTTAGTTGTCTTTGATAATTGATATTTTTGCTGACGATTACATTGGTTTTATAGTTAATTATACAACCATTTATATTGTAAATGTCAACAGTCCTTTCAGAATGATTACCGTGTGTAGATGCTTATCTACATTTAATCACAATAAATTATTCTGCTTTATCGAATAACGTGATGAAGATGTATCTTTGCAACACAACATCGTATTTAAATGTCGAAAAGAGATAAAGTTATGGATTATGTATAAGAATATCTTGCCAAAGGCTATGACTTAAAGGGAATGGAAAATGTATGCTGATAAGTGGACATTCAAAACTTTTTGTTTACAAACAAGAAGTACCCGTAATGAGTGTCCATAACGTATAACGCTTATGTGAAAATACAGTGAAATGGCCTAAATATAGAGTAAAAAGGGAAAGGGGTCACGTGATACTCTAATGCCAACAGTCGCACTTTAGTGAGCTCCGGTGTTTTGTCACCTTTCTGCTTTCAGGAATACAATACATGTACATGACATATAATGCTATAGTTTAACACTGAATATCTTTAAGATAAAAGGACATCACAACAACGACAACACATGACACACTCACTCACACTTCCATACATAGACTAAGATGCTAATGGATGCTATGTAAAAATAAGAAAAAATATAACAGTAGGACAAAAAGGTACCCTCTATTTACTTTATAAAAAGTATTATATCCTAGACAGACCTGAACTTTGTAATGTGTGCATTGCAACCAAAGAAAAAACTCAAGTCGGAACATTTTCCACTACTGTACACGCAAAAATTGGGACAAACAAACATGTCAAGAATACATACATTTTATCTATAGGCCACATACGTCCCGGCCATTTGTAATTATTCATGGATATGGGATAAATAAGGGATGGGATGGACAGATAGACATGTCAAACACCATAGGTATTTTGTACACTATAACATTACAGACAACATGTCAAACACCATAGGTATATTATACACTATAATATTACAGACAGACATGTCAAACACCATAGGTATATTGTACACTATAATATTACAGACAGACATGTCAAACACCATAGGTATATTGTACACTATAATATTACATACAGACATGTCAAACACCATAGGTATATTGTACACTATAATATTACAGACAGACATGTCAAACACCATAGGTATATTGTACACTATAATATTACATACAGACATGTCAAACACCATAGGTATATTGTACACTATAATATTACAGACAGACATGTCAAACACCATAGGTATATTGCAGAGTATAATATTACATACAGACATGTCAGACACCATAGGTATATTGTACACTATAATATTACAGACAGACATGTCAAACACCATAGGTATACTGTACACTATAATATTACACTTGACATACATGTCCAGTATTGATTAAAGTTATCAAACATGCAATATGTGGCGGATGGACATGACCCTACAACATTGTCCCTATCTAATCCTCAATTTCTTCACCATTGAAAGTGAACCCACGACATCTAGTTGTCATGAGCTCACCCTCAACGATAAAAAAAATGAAAGCCAGACATAGACGCTATATATGTATATGTAAACATTACACGATGCGCACATTATGTTATTAAAAATCAAATCATAAACTATCTAATTTTATTTTTAACAACTTCCACCTCTTATCAAATTGATCTTCCATACCTTTCATCCTATACATTAACCTTTCTGTCTTATAGTATGATAGTAAAGAGAATTTTGCTTCTTCAATATCAACTTGTCTATTCAAAAATCTTTTCCTATAAATATACAGTTTTATTAAAGTAATACATACATTTATTATGATAAATATTTTGTGACGCTTAAGAAATAATACATCATGTAATGAAAATGTAATATTTACCTCATTATTATCGTTCATCCAGTTCTCTATATCATTCCATAATCTTTTAATAATATTACACTCATAAAATAAATGTGTCACAGTTTCTATTTCATTTTCACAAAAGCAACAGTTTGGATCATTTTTAATTCCAATCTTATGCAAAAGTTTATTAGTGGCAATAATGTTATGAAGAATTCTTAAATGAAACCAGACAAGCTTTGTATCTTTTGTGCATTTAAAAATGGCTTTGTGCACTTCATCCCAGTTAAAATCTAAGTCTAAATTTAAATTCGTATTCCATTTTATTTCTGCTTTCACCTTGGAATGCATTTTAGTAAAAAAAAAATATCATATATGTTTCTTGATCCCTTCTTATATTTACATAAAATCTCTATATATTTTGGTTGAAAGGGACCGATTTCTTGATTGTTAAAATTCCTAAGCCGTGGGAACTTATTTAAAATTAGAGTTTTGACACCAAGAAAAGTAGTAAATGGTATACGTATATTATCGACTTCCATAAACTGTTCAAAAGTAAATATGTTACCATTTTCATTAAACATGTCTTTAACAGTAAAGATACCTTTGTCAAACCAAGTTCTGTAAAAGATACTTTTTCCACCAATTTTAAAGTCTGAATTCAACCATAATGGTTTTCTTAAAATATCTAATTCTAAGTTACATGGAATACTCTGTTATAGTTCTATAACATATTCTAGCACTTCTTTCCAAAACTGATTTTTGGTTTGAAATACACATCTTTTTATATATTCGTCTCCTAATAAATAAAACTGCCTTATGTCTATATTGCTCAAGTCCAAAAATAATGTCACCCACTTAGTTAAATTCTGTGCTTGTAAAATTCTTCTTATCCATGTCAGTTTTAAACTTTTTATGAAAGTTCTTACATGTATCATTCTACATCCTCCTTTTTCAAAATCCTGAATAAGAGTTTTTCTGGCAATTTTATCTGGTTTATTGTTCCAGATAAATTTATAAAATAAAGACTCAATTTTGTTGATAGTGACCTCACTAGGTCTAGGTAAAGATATAAAAAGATGTGTAACCTTTAGAATAAGCAATGTTTTCACCACAGTTATCTTTCTTTCCTATTGTAGTAATATTTCTTTTGCACCACTGGACAATATCGTTTTCAATAATCCTGATTTTTTCATCAAAATTAAGTTGTTCAATATGTAATAAATTAGCATCAAATTGTATTCCTAACATATGAAAAGGTTCATTACTCCAGTTAAGGTTGTATTCAGGACAAAGTGTTTCGTTACTATCTATTTTTGATCCTATCCAGACTGCTCTTGTTTTGTCAATATTAGGTTTTAAACCTGAATATTTTGCAAATTGATACAGAAGATCTAGGGTTGATTTTAAGCTTTTTTCAGAACCATCTAAAAAAAATTGTTGTATCATCTGCGTATTGAAGCAAACAGTATTTCTTATTTTTAATCGTTATTCCAGTTATGTTTCTTATAAGGAGGGCTAATATTTCGACACAAAGATTAAAGATGTACGGAGAGGCTGGATCCCCCTGGCGGCAGCCACGCCCAATCTTAAAAAACTTTGAAAAGAAACCATTTTGTATTACACAAAGATTCACTTCAGTATTGAGAATGCGTATCCATTTTTTAAAATCTGGACCAAACTTGAAAAAATCTAATACTTTATACATATATCGCCAAGAAATGGAATCAAATGCCTTCTCAAAATCGATTATTAATAACATTCCAGGTATATTGTTACATTTCGTTTGAATTGGAATTGGAAGATATTGGTAAAATTCAAACATTGGATAAGAATGTAAAAGAAAGAGAGAAAAAGTGTTCTTCGGACTGCCCGATACAAATGTACATCTCATGAACATGTGCGGTAGTTATATGCAAAAGTTTGTTCCAGTTCTGATACCGAGAACGCCAACCACCAAATATTAGTTCATAGATTCAAAGACACTTCGGAGAAAATCCAGGAAATAATCGGGATGACAGCAAATATGGAGCTAGACGACGAATATATAATGAATATTACTGTAGTTCCTTCTTTGTGGCTTGGAGGCATTCATAATGGATGTAATCGTTCCCGTATAATGAAGGAAGTGTTCCGCAAGATCATTCATAAAATTCAATATCCTGACGTCTAGAATATTGTATTATTGTAAAATGCGAAAGTAACTGATGTTATATCACTGTGGCACTAATTACAATGTACCACAGTGGACATTCACGGACCCCTGAAATTCAGAGGTGAGACCAGGTGCCCGGGAAGAGTCAGCGTCTCCTGTGTGGCTAACGTTCTGCGAGGTCATTCATGAAATTCAGTATCTTGACGTCTAGAATATTGTATTAATGTAAAATACGAAAATAAATGATGTCAGATGACTGTGGCACTAACAACAATGTACGACAGTGGACATTCATGGACCCCTGAAATTTAGAGGTGAGACCAGGTGCCCGGGAGGAGTCAGCGTCTCCTACTTGACTAACGTTCCGCGAGGTCATTCATGAAATTCAATATCCTGACGTCCAGAATATTGTATTAATGTAACATGTGAAAGTAACTGATTTCATATGACTGGCACTAACAATGACAGTGGACATTCACGGACCCCTGAAATTCAGAGGTGAGACCGGGAGGAGTCAGTCTCCCCTGTTTGACTAGCCACACCCGCCCTGAATACGGGAGGAGTCAGCATCTCCTGTTTGGCTTGTCACACCCGCCGTGAGCTAAAGAATGTTTATAATCAAAACATTTTTGTAAATAGGACAATGCACGTGAAATCCTGTTAGGACAATTTAAAACATGCAGATTTGTGACAAAGTAAGATATCGGTAACAATACATAACATTTGTCTATCAAATTCATACATGTTTTCATTATTTTATTTTCCCTTTTCAATTTTCCCCTTCTCCCATATTCATACTTTCAGTATGACGATAACAGATAGTGTGAATAACATACTATTATCATTTGAACAGAATACTTCTACATAGTATGGATGCTATTTATTATTTGTTGACAGCGTGCAGCAAAACCTATTTTTTCTGATGTTGTATTGGATAATGGATGACCCAAAAGTAATTTTTTTAAAAATTAAAAGACAACATAATTTTGCGAAAAGAAAGGATGTTTCTATTATAATTGAAAACTGAGTTTTGAAGGACTGTGGGAATTTAATAATAGTCTTAATGATAAATATAGGGTCTGAAATGAATTTTCATTTTATACGGTATTTATGAAAGGAGTAGTTTGTTTTATATCACCGAGCCTTAGTCGTAACCGATGTGCTTTAGGAGGATAGGGGTCGCCATCTTGAAATTTATATGAAATATTTGCAGGATATATGTCACCACGTGGAAATGTATATGACAAATCTAGCAGGATAGGTGTCGCCAGTTGGTGTAAAAAGTTTTGTAAAAAAATATGTACATGTTGCATTTTGTAATTAGACAAGCCCTGAGTCAGATAAATGTCCTAAACATTTGTTGTATCTGCAATGAATCTACAGACGATGGACGACCAACAGTTGTACTACAGGAAAAGGGAGCGGTAGTTTATACATTGCCAGTGAACAGCGAGGCAGAAACACAAGATCGTGTCCTAAAGAGTGAGCTCATCAGCACTGCCTTTTGTAATAAAAATTCAGTAATGCCGAGAGCAAATCATTAGGCCAATTATCATCCACGGAGCGTCACTTTTGATGCAATTACCCATTTGTATTATTTGAACCATCGTTTCTTCCATTGCCAGCAAAAATCAGCCCTTGCTGATGCAATCGGGAAGGTGACAAAACATTAACCTCCAGAACGTATGGGTGATGTCCAGTGTGTTTTCAAAGGTGGAGCACTACTGCATCCCATCACCTTTCCTGTCCCCGTGCAACCACATACAGCGAAGTGTGTGGAATGTATGTTGACTATGCTAAACAAAAGTATGAATATCTAGTTGTGTTTGATGGATACCAATCTGGTCCATCAACTAAGAACTGGTATTGGTCCAACAGTGAAATTCTCAGATGATATGACCATTAAATAAAAAAGGAGGAATTTCTGGCAAACAGTGAAAACAAGCAGCGGTTTATTCTTAGACTGGCTGACATATTAGAAAGAGCTGCATGTCCCACCCAACATACCATGGGTGACGCAGATGTACTGCTTGTACAGACGACACTTACATATGCAGGAACATAAGACACTGTTCTAGTCGGGGACGATGCCGACTTGTTAGTTCTCTTGCTTTATCATGTGAGATTATCTTTGCACCTGAGCCAAAGCCCAAATCCAAAACAGAACAAAGTATGGTACATTCTAAAAGCAAAGAGTGTCTTGGGAGTATGTGTGTAGTGTTGTATATTGTTTCTACGCGCTCTGTTCGGCTGTGACACTAAATCGACTGTGTTTGGTCTCGGAAAAGGTTTCGTATTGAAGTACATGAACAAATGTAGTTTCTTCCGAGAACAGGATCGAGTATTCAGTCAGACTAGACTGGTAGAAAAGAATGAGGTTGTGGGGAAAGAGCTTAGGTAGGTATGGTAGAGATACCGACGAAAGCCTGGATTTTCTGAGATACGCTTTTGTGAAAAAAGACTACAAGCTTTGTTGTTCTTCGGGGTTTCGCAGTGAATGGGACATAATGAAACCCTAGTATTGGGGATGGAAAACTTACGGTAAAAATTATATCCCAAATGAAACGGATCTACCACCTGCTTTCACTGAACTATCGTGCTGTTTCGATGAAACTGCAAGAAGCAGTGCAACACGAATCGATGTATTTGTAGAAAAGAAAATGCACCGCTTTGTTCAAATGTATGTGGGGAATGCAGAGGCACCAGCTGTACAAACTCGTCCATCCCCGATTTCACGGATTAAACAATGACTATATTCATCATCAACCAGCTACAGTACAGTACATACCTATACAGTTTTAAATTAGTTCTAAATTTAAAATCGTATCTGGGGCTAAATTTATATGTTTTCTTCACTTTCCGCGTAGGAAATAGCAATTATGGCGGCCATTCTGAATGCAAACGAAGGGGTAATCCAAATTGTATGTTTTAGATACAGAAAGATTTGTTTAGCTAAGATGAATATTAAGACTTTTAAATTGTTCAAAATTTTTATTTGAAAGTGAATGATAATTTGTGTATTTCGCATGCAACAGTCTTTTGGCGGCCAATTTGGATTTATACTAATGAAGGGGCAACCCAAAACATATATCTTGCACGCACACATCTTTCTTCATCTGCAATACACACCTTCTTTTAAATTACTCGAAAACTTCACACATAACTCAATATATAATTTATTTCGTGGCCCGTCCATTTGAAACACTGCTATTTTGGCGGCCGTTTTGAAATATGCAGATAAGGAACATTTCCCCCAAGGTTATCCCTGCCAACTTTTTTATGGTGTTTTGGGGACGTCAAAGAAAGGTATGGCGGCAAAATAATTTTCGTTGCGATTTGTTTGTGGTCAGATCTTAGTTTTACTGGACAATTATAATTGATATTCAGAAGGCTTTTGATTATGTCTCTTGGAATTTTATTAGAAAACGTTACAATTATTTGGACCATCACTCATAAAAAGGATAAATAGTTCTGCATTTAATTCTATATTAGTTGTAATTCAGTCAGGTTTTTTTATCGGCACTCTTAAACCAGAAGGAGACTTTGGCAAGGGGATCTCATATCAAGTTATATATTTGTTTTTTGTGTTAGTTTAAGTCCTTTGTCTAAAAATGAAACAGATAATTTTACTAAAAGGGATTACTATAAATGATAATAATATACAATATCATACATGTGATAGTAATTTGATATTTGATGGATCTGAAACTCTAAGAACAGCTATAGATATATTTGCAAGAATATGAAATGTCTCGTTAAAAATAAAGGTAACGAAACGGTAATAAAAATATTGTAATGATGTATGTCCCGAGTTAAACAGTGGACCAAACGATAGCTTACTCCTTTTTGGTAGACTGACATTTATAAAAGCATTATTGATCTCTCAATCTCTCACTTAAACCATTTATTTATATCTCTTTGACTTCTGCCAGTAACTCCTCTTTTTTCTTTCAAATGTGGATATTTCATTCACAAATAAAATTGTATTCTATATTATTTGAATTTATTTGGAATGGTAAAGTTAAAGAATATTATTCTGGGGGTTTAAAGAAGAGTAAACGAACTAGCTACATGTATATTAAAGCATTTGAAACAACATGGATCAGATGAAGAATTAGTTATTCAAAACAATCTTCTTCTAACCTATCGATAAAGTTCTGGACTTTAAATATACTTTTAAGTAATCAATAATGAAAGGCAAAGAAAATCCATTCTGGAAAGATGTCTTAAAAGCTTGCTTTAATGTACAACAATGGGAGAATATATACATTTGGGAACAATTTATTAAACAACCTATTTTATATAATCCATAACGACTTATAGATAATAAGCCAATATTTTTTTAACATATGAAAAAGGAATGAAATATGTTAACGACGTTTTGCATGTTAATGAGACTTTTCTTAAAGATCTTGTAATTTTAGAACAATATGATGTTTGATTTAACCTGTTTAAGTTTTATGGCGCAACTATTGGAATATTAAAAAGAATTAAAAATAAAAATATCATCGTGGATGAAGGTCATATTCAAAAGTCAAAAAAACCATCGATACATTCATTCGACATATATTCCTCCGCTCAAATAGAGGAGCAAGGATATGTTTTATGTATTGCAAAAACAAATAACATTAAACCATCTGCACAGTCACAGTGGATAACTATAATGTCAATTATAAACACAGAATGGAAAACGAGATATATGTTTCCATTTTTAAATCTCAAATTCTCTAAACTAAATTGTTTCAAACATCTTAATAGTCCTCCGAAGGGAAGTGTCATAAAACAAAAAACAATTAACTCATTATTCACAATATTTCGGTCTCCTGACCTTCTAGTGAATTTTATTGGTATTGGTGGCTTAAGTTATGTAATATCCATGATATTTCATAACCGATACATGTATATGAAAAATTACAATTAACAAAGAATTACGTCATAGCGTATACACGTATAACTTTTAGCGCGGTTCCGCTAAAATAACATATTCAATATATAGCGTTATTACAAATATAACTATAAGATATTTAAGATAATAACTATAAAATACATATATTAATTACCAAAGATGTTATATATGAGGTGTCGGATAGGGTGAGGGGAAAGAAGGGGACGGGAAAAGGGGGGGTTTCTTACACTGATTTAAAAACGAAAAAATATATCTTATATTTTGCAAAAATAACACATTGAACCCAAATAATAACATGTTTGATATATTATATGGTACTGAAACCTTTTTTATTTGATAGATCATATCAAGATCTATCATATTACATAGTGTTTTTTTCATGAATTTATCGAGTTGTTTACATTTTATTGAAAATTTCCAATTTTCAGCGATTTTTGATAAAAATCTTATGTTTTTGCCCCATAACTCAGTAAAGCCCGAATGACCAGAGTGCAAACATGACTCGTTTTGAAGCATTTTAATAAGCTTTCAGAAAAAATATACCCTCGAAAATTCCCCCTGGAAGGGGGGGGGGGGGGGGCAGGGGTATATGGCAGCTCAAGGTCTATATGTTCTTCTTTATTAATTTCTTTTTCAAACAGAACACTAGTTACAAAATATTGCACTATTCAAATACTTTAGTCGAGTAGACAAACACATGTTAGGAATTATATAAAATGTAGAGTTAAAACACTTAAATATAATAAAGATGTCTCCCTATTCGTAGAATGCTAGGATAGTCTGAAGAATATCAAATATAAATACCATATGATTTAAGTTTAAGGACATAATTTTCTAAATATGGGATATTTACCCTTATTCAAAGAAAACTGTTTGTGCAAAGTAAATACATATCTTGGCATGACATGTCTGTCGGTACATGGCCTGTTGACATCCTGACCGTTCAGCTTTACGAAAGAAGCAAGTCTTGTTTTGCGTTATTTTTACATAACACACCTGTTATCAATTGAAAATGTGAACATTTAAAGAGCCCCAATCAGCATTTAGCCGTCCATGTAAATGTAAAATCTTGCATACGAAAGGATGATAATTACAAGTATATAAAAAGTAGTGGATAATATAGATGCCTTTGGGTAAGCATTCAGCAAAAATGTTGAGAGATAGCACTTTCGCAGTACATCCTGTTGTATCATAGAAGTAGCCAAATTATCAACAGCCTGTCCCTATTTGCGTGGCTTATATCTGACATACTCGTGTCTGATATTTTTATCCGAGAATTACTTTCATGCTATTGTACTAGGTTTAAATGCTGAAACAATGTCCTATTCCCATGATATTTATTGCAGCACTTGGTACACGATTTGACATTTTCAATACGAATCCTGTCAAGGAAAGTACCATTCATTGACTTATAATAACGGAGTGGCCATCCGGAAGATTTAAGTATTCAAAATTCGTTCTATGGATGTGTCAGAGACCTATTCAGAATGTAGAAAAGAACTAAGAGTGATTGTTGAATCGCAACACCTTAAATCAAGAGTTTAGTGATTATATTGAACAAACGCTTTTATAAAGACTAATCTATTGTAAACACTCTGTTGTTCTTTTTCTTTAATTCAATATAATGTAAAAGAAAAAAAAATTAACATGGGTAGTTCATAGTGACCTTGATATCTGAGGATTTTTCCTCAATGTCAAACTTCTCCCCTTTGCAGTGTAGAGCTGTCCTGATGCTATATGGCACTTTCTATGCAGTGTTGGTTCACATTCATTTATATACTAGTGGAAAAAGAGAATTTGTGTATACTTAAATGTTGAATCAAACCAGAAAAAGTATTCTTTGAAGACACTGTGTAATATACTGAACGCGTGTTCTAGTACTCAGTGTGTTAAATACCGCGTTTGATTTGCACTGATTACCACAACGCTTTTCTGGAGTTTCGAGTCTAAGCGACGCGTGATTCATAATCGATTCTTATTATTTTTGGGCATTCATGGTATTCATCGTACGGGGACAGAAAACATTGATTATTTGGAGTAAAATTGTGACTGAGAGATGCCTCGTATGATTGAAAATAATCATTTGCGTGCTATTAGGATACCGGAAGCTGTGATGTTTCAAAGCAATGTGGCAAGGTAGTTTTGGAGCTCATATTAACACTGTAAATGTTTATGTAGCACCGTTCTACCGTTCTGTACCGCCTATAACCAGGACGTCCGGGTATGACGTCACGTCGACAAGATACGTATATACTGACATCACATTTGCGTAATCGATTTTAATCGGCTTCTTTGACCGCTAGAAGCATCCATGGGCATCGACGGATACATTCTCGTACCGTAAGGAACCCGTTGCGAAAAGCCAATATCCATTCTCGACGTCCTGATTTCTCCGTCCGGATCTGTTGTCACTGTGTTGCGAGGTAAGCGTGGTGTAGGAGGCATTACCGTTTCAATAACAGATTAAGAGGAAGTTCTGTTTACGGACGAATCGAGATTTCATCTCGATAGCACTAATTCTCGTGTACGGGCTTCCCGTTGTGACTAATGCCTGCGTTATTCAGCGCCACCAATTCAGTGGAGGCCTGCGATATATCTGGAGTGAAATTACAAGATGGAATGGCCCCTTTGGTGATAGTGGAGGGCATTTTAACCGACGTGCGCTACAATGGCGAGATAGTACGTCAGCAAGTCATTCCATTCATTTACAACAATCAGCGTAACGTCGTTATGCAGGACAACTCACCACCGCACGCCTTGTTAGTGACTATCTACAGCAGTAAACGTTAATGTGCTACCCTAGCCTGCGATGTAAGCGGATTAATCACGTATAGAAAATATTTCGAATAAAATGGAAGGACGTTTGTATCAAAAGCCAAATCCCTTGCTACGTTCGACGAGTCGTTTTCTATTGTGCATATGGCGGTACACTCCCCAGGCAATTTTGCATAACTTCAGTGCGTCGTAGGTCTGACGAATGCAACGGTACAAATGTAAGAGCATTTATGACGGGTGTAGGTAGCCATTTAGGAGACGCTTACACCTACTGGGCACCTGGAATCACCTCTGAATTTAAGAGGTACGTGAATGTTTGCTGTGTTATGTAGTTGTTACTGCCATAGTCACTTGACACCAGTTACTTTCGTTTTTTCTTTTCTTAAAAAAAGTGGAGCCTTACACTGTGTTCCAATAAGAAACATTTCTTTGAAACGATAAGTTTATCTAGCAATTCATGCAGAATTCTTGGGTGTTTTCCGATGGAAGAATGGGTAGATACGCCTTTACATAATTCGTCTCATCATAGACGAGAACATAAAAATGTGGATATCTCACTAATGGCTCGTGTACACAATCTGTGTACAATTAAGTTACTCGTGCCTGGAAGTTATATCTAGTAACGCGTGGAACACGTTTTTACCTCATTCACACAAATTTAAAAATATTTTCACATCACTGGGCTTTCGTACTTAACACTATGAAATTGTACGTTAAAGCTTTGCTTTCTTTACATTAGTATCAGAACGAATGACAACTGCCATTGCGGGAAACGTACAGCTGCTGCATTGTGTAATACGAAAGGGTTTATTTTCTAAGAATGTTTTTTATCATCAGCAAATTTATATCATACAGCGTTATTAATGATTTCAACACCGCATTTCCTGTACGCCATTAGTGACATCCGGTTGACAAATCAGTATAAATTCGTATATTCGTTGGCCATGAATGACTCTTAAGTGTGAAGATATGCATTCATTTCTCCAATGAACCTAAAATCAGTCTTATTCAAATGTAGTGAGTGACAACTCTAGTTTATTTCCCTGAGGATACAACGGATAAATTAGCTAGTATAATCTGCTTCCGTCGACGATCAAGTCCGAGACATCAAAGAAATATCTCATCAATACATCCAGAGCACAACCCTTCCATGTGTGCCATTTGTTGGGGCATTAAATCATAATGATAAAGCAATTTACATCATATACAGTTTATTTTCCTCTCGATGCGCCCCATAAAACTGCTACGTCTACTAATGGCATCAGGATCCCCTAAAATAATTTATATTGCAATGTATAATGTACATTGCAAGACCTCGTATATATAAAGCGGTATATTTAATCAAAACAATACTAACACAATTTAAATTATTCTGTTTAATTTCAGTATGTTTCAACACTTCCCTAGATTCACAGAATTCGTTTCCTTCATGTAGATATAGCTTTGAATTTTTTCTAATCGCTTTATAAATGTATGTACCAGTTTAACTAATTTTGTTTTACTTCTTACCTTTTTAAAACATTTTGCTGATTATAGATTCACCAAAAATATCATAAATGGCATTAATATGTTTAAAACCTAGATGTATGGAGATAAGGGAATATCTTAATATATAAGCAATCAAATTTCCTCAATGTATCAAAGTAATGACATTTCTTTTTAAATTAAAATTATGCAAGAGACTCTCAATTTTGTCTGACACCTAGTCTCTGAACTTTTTAGAAGTTCATGAGTGTCGCCATGACATGACACTTGTTACCTTTTCAACTTAACATTTTATGTGTTTTATATCCATTAAATGAAGCTGTCATTCTACATTTTTGTTGTCTTCCATACTAGAAAGTACCAAGACAAATTAACGCCTGAATCATTAGGTAATCATTTTGAGAAGACTCTTGTCAAACGGCTCTTGTATATTTTCTGTGTGTGGCTTGTGGTTTTCTAATCAATAACATTTGGTAACAGTGTAAAGAAGCCGATGTTTCCTGTTGTGTACCATTTAATATCTACCTTCCTTATCTCTGCCACGTGTTGCCCCTCAAGTGTCAGAACGCTCACTTGTTGCATTTTGATTCAATGCTTCAGATTTCATATACTACAGTTAGTTCAATAAGATTTGAATATTGTAATTGAAAAACAGTAAACTATATAGATATCTTTGTCATAATAATCAGGAAAATCACAATGAAATGAAGCCGTCATGTCTAACAATATATTATCTCATTTTAAGTTATCAGTGTACATAATTTTTAGGTAGGAGGAATATTATTGACGTAATACTTATGCATACATATATTCTGAAACTTGAAATATAGATACAATAATTGGAATTATTTGTTAATTCGATCGATGAAAGTCACCGTAGTAACATCTGCCACCGAGAACACAATTACTTTACATGCATGTTATCTAATAACAATATCAAGTTCTATGAACCCTGGTTGAGGCAGTTAATGTACACTAACGTCCAGATTTTAAGAGCGCATTTTTGAGAAATTAGAAATTAATAGTTTTTTTTTGTCCGTGATGACTTTTGTCATACGGTGTAGTCCGACCCTTTTTCTTTTGTTTTTAGAGCCGGAGTATCTCAGTAGATCACACGTACGACTCATGACCGAAACGTCTCTGATTCGACACCCGTCATCGGTACATCGGTGCGATGTTCTTCGGATTAGGAAGTTAAAACCGTGTCCTGAATTATATTAGGCGTGGCATGCGAAAGATACGTCACTGCTTTACGTGGGTACTTTGCATTGGTATAAATACGTACCTATGCAATGCATTAGCCAGATTCAGTTACCATACACGTGTAATAATGATTGGACGAAGTAAAGCAATAATCAAATTAATCTTTTTTTCTGTAAGAAATAATATTACATCTGTATTGCACATAAATAAGTAGTCGGATTACTAGTAGGTTAGCAGTAAATAGGGTTATATAGAAAAGTCAATTAATAATGTAGTCAAACGACATCGTATGGACCAAGAAAAAATATTTCGAGATATAGGTAGGTCGAGATATCCAATCTGAGAGTTAAAAAAAGTTACTTGTTAAAGTCGTTTATCATAATTGCTAGATAAAATATAAACGTAGCTGTCTGTAGCGTAGCAATAACGAGACATTAGACGGAATATTGTTAATCATAGCTTTAGTCTCGTGTGATAATAAATTTATAATGTTTTATTTCACAACTAATGAAATACTTCATCCCGATAAAATGAACTCGAGTTTACGTTGTACCTTACCATTTATAATTACCAGACGGTCGGGGTTGGGATTTCCCGAGGACGAGAGGGTAGGAGAACCTGTCTGTGAAATCACATAAACGGAGTTTAAATGTTTTCATGATAGATAAATTTATATAAAGCTTGCCTGTATGCTTGTAATTACATGAAGCATGGGCTTCGTCATTAAATGCACATATAATCAATTTTTATCTGGAATCATCATCCAATTTTATCATTTAGATGACAATAGTTTTAACTGCTTATCCACTTATGATACATAATAAGTCAAAGGGTCGATGCGCAGGTCGTTACGGTCAAGTAATTAGGCGATTTGTGTAACGATCAATTAAGGCTAGATCACCGTTATGATCTGCTAACAAGAAGCTATTGTCGAGATAAACAAGGCAACTTTTGATCAGGCGACTGGAAAATGAAGTCGAGATAAGCATTGTAGTCGACATAGGGGATGTCGAGAAATACGGACCAAATTTAATCAGATTATTAAGAAAAAAAAAAGGGACCGACAAATGACGTCCAGATAAGCCGGTTGTCGAGATATCGAAGTTTACTTCTATCTAATTAACAATGAGTGTTAACTTTTAGTCTGATATTATAAAACTTCATTTCAGTGTAGTTTTGGAATGAATGTACTCTATTCTGTTTGCAGTACAGATCTTAATAATCATCATGTCGATTATGCTTCCGTTTGCAACAAGCATGTGGTGATTTGCATCGCTAGAGGAGGAAAACATGTATATTGATGACTTAGAAAGATTGAATGAGAAAAAAAAGATACATAATTTCATTTCAAGATGTGTTACAAGCCTCGGACGATATATATGATTCTGTTTTACACATTTACCAATCTATTTCCTATGAAATACAGTTCCTTGGTACCAGATATTTCACATATTTCATCATTATCAAATACAGATTTAAGAGTTTTCAGCTACCTGGATTCTTCATCATAGTCATATCTTTATTTAGCAGGTTTTCCTCCCCAATGTGCAGCTCTGTCCTTAGATGGGCTCTTTGATACTTACGTTGGGATCGATTAGGTAATAAGTTTGTGTTCCAAGTATTTTTACTTTCGATTTTCACAGTTAAGACATGAAGCATCACCAAAGAGACATACGTTTTCGAGATGCGCATATGATGCACAAACAAAATCAATACACTACAGGTAAAACTGTTCGGCTTTTTATTAAGAAATCTTTTTAACACAAATAGACTTAAGTATTATACAGTAACGTTTACATAAACCATACATGTTTACACATAATAATGATGATGATGATAATAAAAATAATAATAATAACAGCAACAGCAAAACAACAACAATAATAATAATACTGAAAATAAAGTAAATTAAGACTAGCCAAGAGATAAATGTTTATAAGTGCACTTAAAATTATTAGAAAGGATATCCATACATTTAATTCGTTTTGACAACTGGAATTTTCAGGATGAGCTTGAATTAGTTTCTAGATGTTATAATGAAGCAATCAAATTGTCAGGAAAAGCCTAATTCATTTTAAGGAGGCAAGGGATTTGTGTTCATATTTAACTTCAATCAAAATGCAAATATCACGTGATTTCTTTCCACATAATAAAAACTCTCGTGCACCCATCATTGACCTCTTGAATATTATATCATTTACGATTAAGACGAGAAAAGTCATAAGATTTCCCGGTACTCAGTCTAGTGTTATAAAGCAAAACCAACAGCAGATCCCCATCCCCGGACGATTCGCTGTATAGCTAGGGGGAGTTCGGTTTTACAACAAACGTTTGGAAAGGAAAACATTCTAACGTCAAGTTTTACATGTATCTTTAAATATTACGTTACATGCATAATTAAAACCAGAAATACATCTGATTGTGCATTGCCTCTCTAGTCGATTCGCAGTTTCCTGATTTCTCAAAGGGATTTGGGAACATGTGCTATGATAGCAAACATTCCCCTCCTTTCTAATGATGAATAAAGCCGGCGTGGCTCAGTGGTATCGCGCTCGCCACCTAATCAGGAGGCCGGGTTCCAGTCCCGCTCTGATCATGCCGGTGTCCTGTCTTTTGGATGAGACAGTAAAAACCGAGGTCCCGTGTCGTGGTATGCATGGCACGTTAAAGATCGGGTGGGTCCGTTGCAAAGGTCAAAATTTGTATGCCCCGCATCAAGCAGATGCCGTTACCGTATATACGTGAAATATTCATGGTGTGACGTTAAATAAAAATGAATCAATCTAATGATGAATAAAATGGTCTTGGATTTGGAATTTCTTTCACACAGAGGAAAATTATTTTTCTCCTTTCCATTTTGACCCTTTTCACAATAAAAAACGAACTTAAGATCTTCGTAGTCAAATATTATTCGTCCGTAACTTTACGACTGATAAACACCAACTAAGTATAATGTTTTGTAAATTAAAAGTTACAGTAAACAAAGTTGGCTGCTTTCTGTATTTTGTTCCATGAAGATCAAGGATTAACACGAGAACGCGTTCGTGAAAAGGACTTAAGAATTCAATTACGGAATTATTAAATTAAAAAATTTACGACAATTCGTAAGTTTGTGTGTGTGTGTGTGTGTGTGTGTGTGTGTGTGTGTGTGTGTGTGTGTGTGTGTGTGTGTAAGTGTGTGTGTGTGTGTGAGTGCGTGTATGTTTGAAAAAGGTTGCGGATTTGTACAAGTGATTCTCATATTTCATTTTGGAAAACAGAAATGGGGCAGGTAATTTCGGAGGAAATTAGCAAAAAAAATTCCTAAAATTCGGAAATTCACAACACAATTGGTGAAATGTATCATACAGCTTGGTCAGTTGTCTTCTGTCTGCTCATTTAATACATAAAGGGCTTGAATTCTTCAATTCGGTAAAATGTTTTCAGGTCATTATTTTTTAATTCAATTAACAATCGATAGAAGGTTGGTATTTTAAAAATTTAGGATTTGTATCAAGGTCCTGTATTGTAAATTCATATGTGCAAGAGTAGTTCCGTGACCTTTAATGGTATACTTGACAAATATAGCACAGTAAGTGATATATATATATATATATATATATATATATATATATATATATATATATATATATATATATATATATATATATATATATATATATATATATATATATATATAATACATACATACATACATACATACATACATACATACATACATATATATATATATATAGTTAAGATATTCATATGCAATACTACTGGTATCAAGGCCGTATTATAGTCAGAATATTTATTTACCTACAGAAAACAACAAAACTCCATTTTATTGCCATTCAATCTACATTCTTAGCCACTGAAAAATTATCTAAAGAATGATTTCAATTCATTTATCAATGGTTGAGCAAAGGAAAGTTTAAGTCGATAGTAAGTTAAATTTCTGAAGACATTTTATACAGTTAATTATGTGGAAACATATACTACTTATCAGAGTATTTCGATTGTTTGTTTGGTTCTCTGTTTAACGTCACATCAAGTTTGTTGCATTTATACACTAAGTGACTTTATAATGGACCCAACAGAAGCAGCGAATGATGATTTTTTAAATCACGTTTACCATGGCAATTCATAGGCGGTAGGGTTGCAGCCACCCATAACCAGTGTTTTGGGCATTGGGGGATTGCAGCCCTAACTATTTTCGAAAATAACGTCTTTTTTAGTTAGAGTTTTCGATCAAAGAGGGGGAGGGGTGTCAATTAACCTTAGCCTGCCTCATCGATGATGAGTACCAGTGTCAAAACTATATCACAAGCTTATCAATTTATCATAAGTTTGTGAAACCTTGATTGATCACTGTTTTACGTTACTCCACGATTACTTCATGTATATCGGGACCGCATTTGCCTGATGCATTGCATAGACAATTTTCTCTTTGCAACGGACCCTCCCAAAGCAGTGAGGGATAATTTACGTGCCACGCATTCTGTGACACGGGATTGCGGCTGCATTGTCTCATCCCGAAAGACACAACACCGGTGTGCTTACGCCAGGTGTCGAATCCCAGCCGAGCACCTCATTCGTGAAACCTGAAATCCAGTTTAATTTCAATATTCTTTAAATCATCTGTATTACGTATGATGTTCAAAATATTGAAAGTTGTATTCAAATAAAGCAAATAAGAAAAAAGTACAAAATTCCCCCTTGTGTAACACCGATATTTCAAGAAAAAAAAAAAATATAAGTAATATTTCCTCAGATATATTTCCGTTTGAAATATTAATACAAAAAGTAAAATGAGCTTTACAAGAAGATGAAAGATAAGAAATCGTGTTTCATTTGTATTGTACATATATGGTCTTATGATAATAGACGACATTCTCAAAAGTGTGTTTACACACAATACAAAACATGTTGGCAACAATTTAGCCTTAGCCCAATAAGGTTTGTTTACAATCATTAAATCTGACGTTGGGTTACAGAAGCTAATGCATATTAAGGATTAAAAATACCGTGTACTATTTACCATCAATGAATAATGTATAAACTTGTACAATGTAAGAAAGTGAAGATCAATCCATCAAGTGTTAGAAAACGAGTCATAGGATTCTTTTGAAAATTATATCAAACAATTGTTATTGAACTTCTGTCAAGCTGTAGAATCATAGGAACGAAGCGTCCAGCGAGTTATTGTATGAGTATTGGTACGGGATAATAAAATGTGATATTAACGGTTAGTTTATCAAATTATGGAGAGTTTATGTGTATTGGAATGAGGAAATTTGCATAATCTGTATCATATGTTTCTAATCGTACTCATAACTCTAATTACATCGTTCGTGTAATGGATACACATGTAATCCACTCTCGGTATATAATTATAATCAAGTTATCTTTAGAGGCAGGTTGTTCCAGTGGAGTCGTCATCCGTTTAATAACGCCTTCTTTGAAGAATACAGTTTAAGGTACTTTTGATGCCTATCCGTCAAATGAGACACTTTAAATCAAGCTCTCGTTTATCATATATATTGGCAGGTAAAAGATTAATTATTACTTCCATGGTGCCCAATGCAGTGGTCTCTCTTTTTAGTTCAAGTACCGCACTCATTTTGATTTGGAGTAAATGAACGTGGTATATAAAGTTAATATCAGATTTATTTATATATATGCGCATTTCGACAACTTATGTCTCTTCTGTGATGATCAAAAGAGGACAAAGAAGACATCTGACCAAGCTGTATCACACAAATCACCAAGGACATGAACATCATCAAGGCCGAAACTATTGACAGACCAAAGCATAAATATTTAAAGAACAAACTAATTTCCACAACTGTCATCAAAGTAAAGATCAAAACCCAATAAAAGGACAGTGCTGAGCGTAGGGAGATACGCCATTTAAGAATGGTTTACAAAATTTTTCCCAATAAAATGGAAGTATATAATTTTGGTCAGTACAAAAGCACTAAAAAGGGGGCTTGAGATTACTCTCAGAAAAAGTAAATTCAGGTTTGACTTTGTTTCTTATTGTTTTGTTTAGTTGTTTATTTGGTTGATTATTAGTTACCCTCAACTCTTATCATTAACTGCTGCAAACTCTGGTCTCCATACATGCAGATAATTCAGAAGTGGGAAATCGAGTTATAAGCATGGAAACAGAGTGGAATATCCAATAGCTGACAATCTGAAACCCGATTACATATTTCGTCAATGCGAATTGAAATCGTAATTGGACCTCTCGGCATCTGATACATTCATGACATTAATCTCTTATACGCACCAGGGGCAATTGGCGTCTACAACAATTTGACAGCAGAGATTAAATTTTCCGAGCGTACACTTGCAAGGTCCGACGAACAGCGACATTTCTAATATTTGAGGGCAAAGATGCGTTAGGGATAGCAAGAAATATCATATAATATTGATCCTTACTGATTCCGTTGTCTCTTACAGGCGACTTTGATATGATGAGGTTGGATTTGACCAATCAGGTTTTAAATACGATTTGATGTCACCTATCAAGCTGAAAATATCAGTCGGACTTTATGACTTTGCATGTCATAAACAATAATTTCTGTACTGAAAATAACACTTCCGATATAATTCACACTTGATGCAAACCATACTCATTGTACCATAAAATCAAATTTTAAAAAGCAGGTGTTTACTTTGATGACGTCAAAGCAGATTGATATAGTAAATCCCTTGACAGTTATTAGAGGCATTAAAACAAAACTGTTTTACATCAAAACTTCAATTTCTAATTCAATTATAAAGAAAAATATACGTAGGCAAATTATCAACGAACTGCAAAATGTCAATAACATTATTGAACGATGTTATATACAGATATTTTAAGACTGTGAGCTGTTTATTTCTTCTGTTAACAAGAATGTTTAGATCGTTCTGTTAATAAAAATGTTGATGTTTAAAGTGAAATGGTATGTATAAAGACAAAGATGAAAATGTAATATTTAACTGTTTATCAATGATGGGTATATTCTATTTCGCACGATCCCTATGGTGTGTGTAATTGTCAAATAGTGTATGATAAATTGTAGTGCAACAAATGGTTATTGTATACTATACCGAGATAGCCATTGTAACCTATATGTACTGAAAGTGCTGAGAGACGGAGTCATTTTACTTGATCGTTTGCTTATTTGAGCAGACGGCCGGCGTGGCGTAGTGGTGTCGCGCTCGCCTCCTGATCGGGAAGTCGGGGGTTCGAGTCCCGTTCTGGTCATGCCGGTGTCCTGCCTTTAGGATGAGACAGTAAAAACCGAGGCCCCGTTTCGTGGTATGCATGGCACGTTAATGATCCGTTACTGCTTCGGGTGGGTCCTTTGCAAAGGTCAAAATGTGTATGTCCCGCATCCGGCAGATGCCGTCACCATATACGTGACATATTCGTGGTGTGACGTTAAACAAAACTCAATCAATCAATCAATCTTATGTGAGCAAAAAATGAAGGTATTGCCATTTTACAACTGAATTATTTTATTTATCATCAATATCTATGGTAGAATATCAGTGAGATATCCTGTGTGATTTGTTGACCATAGTTTCTGGCAAAAAGGTACCCTAGACCCCATCAGACTGCAATTAAAACATTCTTGCACAAATAAATAATCGATTGATGAACAAGGCGATATCCTACAGAATTGAAACGATCATTTACCATCCAGTTGAGTTTAGTCAATTTTAGCTGACTGAATCTAATAATAGATATCTCACGTGTATAATCTCAAGTTAATGGCAAAATGCAACCCCCCCCCCAAAAAAAAAAAACCCCAAAAAACAAACAAACAAAAAAAAAATACCAAAAAAACTCCAATCAGAACCTTCCTCCAAAGGGAAATAACATAAAATACTATAGAAGTAATCTTGTATATCAAACATCTCCAAAAGACCTCCACTTTTTCATATATCGGTTATAGAGTATGGTGGGTATTACCTAGCTAACATGACCAATTGTAACAAATGTTCCATATATAAAGGTCAAGAGACCGATATATAATAAATATCGAATTTATTGTTCTTTATCATAAAGATTTCGCCTGTAAAATGATGCATTTAAGCCCAAAAAATGAGAAAATATAGATATTTTTGCTTAAAATGGTGTGTGTTTATCAGAAAATCTCAATTGAAGCGGGTGACTTAGAATCAGCCATTGTAAGAGGTTTTAAAAATTAAAATGTTTTATAAGTTATTTGTCCCATTTGTCTTCTTTAACTGTACTATTGTTTTGGGCGGAAAGGTTGATTCGAAAATCGGTTAACCACACAGTATGTGTAGCGATTGTCACTTTAATTGACTGTTCTAAATCGGATATCCTTAATCTATTTGATCCTGCATGTGTGTTACAGCGAAGTCACATGTCGTTTTCTTTTTTCATGTCAGTGCCGGTGTTATATAGTAGTTTTTCCCCCATAGTAGTTTTTCCCCCCAGAAAAAATGGCTATATAGTAGTTTTTCCCCCATGGCGGAAAAACTACTATATAGTAGTCTTTCCCCCATAGTAGTTTTTCCTCCTTACGTAACGGTTTGGAAATTATACACGTTCGTTCTGTATTAGTCAGATAACATTTGTAATAGCCTGTGGATCAAACCGATGCTATTATGGTTAATGTGTTTCTATATACAGTTAAGTGTTTTGTTTGTGCGTGTATGTGTGTGTATTTATTTTTTGTTTTATGTATTTATTTACAAGTCTTTCTTTTTATATATTTACCATAGTATGCTATTTTCTTTTATTATTTCATTGTAAGAATTGTTGTTTACTTGCGTATAAATGTCAATCATGACGTCAGGCTGTGACTCAAGATTCGATCCAAGGCAACTTTTCGTAATACAACATAAGTAAAATAGGAATTTATCAATCAACATGTTCCAATGACAAATATAAGAATTGAACGTGCAAGAATTCCTTGAACATTCAATCTCTAAATAAATTAAGATTGATGCATTTTATATATCACAATATCGCTCATTATGTAAAAAGTACATGATGAACATGAAAATAACAGACGGGAATTTCACCCAGGTGTCCACGATTTGCAGTCTACGACAAGGCTTGTCTAGTCGCAGATGTTGTAAATCATGATCACAAGAATGTGTTTTTACTTGTCCCTTACGCAAAGTATGAAAGGTTTCATCTAAAAGTATCTATATACTAAGTTTCAAAGCTATACACCCTTTTGTGTAGAAGATAAAGTCAAGGTTAAAGTTTTTGAAAAGTAGGTCACACTTCAAGGTCAAGGTCATTAGGTCAAAAGTCATGGTCCCAAATTAAAGATCTTATGAAAAGTAATCTATATATGAAGTTCAAAACCCCTTCTCCTTTTGGTACAAAAGATACAGCCGAAGTTTAAGTTTTTGAAAACGTAGAGCACCAAGGTCAAAGTCAGTAGTTAAAAAAATCATCGTCCCAAATAAAAGGTCATCACAAGAAAACTATATGTTGAGTTTCAAAGCCTTGTACCTCTTGGTACAAACGATATAGTCAAGGTTTTTGCCACAGGGTAAGAGTCACAGACAGGCCAAAAACTAGATGCCCCCGAAATTCATTCCAGGGGCATAAAAACTAACTTGTTTTTCTTTTTTCCATTTGTATATATAGAGATTTCTCGGATTAAATAAAGATATCTCGAATGAAATTCTGGTATATAAATCTCTGTTCTAAATATATGTATTTGTATTTGGAAAAAGAGATTAAAATTGAAGACATTTCTACTTAAGAAAATGAGATATCTCTAAATTAATTGGATGTATCTCCGTATAAAAAGTTGAGATATCTCTATTTTAAATAGAAATCTATCTAATTTTAACCAGGTAACAAGCTGGATTTACTTACATGTATGTGTGAAAAGAAAATCCGGAATCTCACATTGGGGGGAAAATCCACTATATAGTAGTTTTTCCCCGGGGGAAAAATGGCTATAAGAGGGGGGGAAATGGCTATAAAGCCAAATTTCCCCGGGGGAAAAACTACTATATAGCCATTTTCCGGGGGGAAAAACTACTATATAGCCATTTTTCCGGGGGGAAAATGGCTAGGGGGAAAACTACTATATAACACCGACATACAGGAGATTGGTTCATGTCCTAAAGCTCCCAGGTTCGAGTCCCGCAAGATCTTTTAGGTGCCAATATTATCCATGACAGGGACATGTTTAATCTCAATGGCTGAAACGTGAGAGGCCACCTGTGTCTCAAACTCATGTCATGTTTAAAATTATCTTACTGATTGGGAAGGTCCTTTGCATAAGACGTGCGATTAAGCAACGCATGTTCTCTGAGAGAAATCATCATCGGGAAATATGGCAAAATGGCAGTTACTAGTATTTATCAAAGATGGCACCAGTTGTGATAGAAAAGTGATAACTCAATAGTAGTATCAATAATCAAAGTCCTAAAACGTATTTTCATTCTGAAAGGATCTAATAATAATGATTATTATCATTCCATTAATCATATATTGCAGTATATATTGTGTATTCTATAAGATTAATCACTTACAATAAAGTCTTAATCTTAAAAATGTATGTTTTAGGTCGTTTATATATGTTATTCAGATTCCCTCCTCTTCACATTCTCGCAAAAAGAGTATTGTCCTTAATATAAATCTGTTTTCGCATCTAATTTGCAAGATAAAGTACTTTATGTATATCAAGGAGTGCAGTACTATTGTTCCGATTTCCTTCGGTTCTTTTCATATGAAAAATCATTTTATATTAATTGTAAAAATAACTTAATATTATATACCACAAGGCAACTCATTTCTGAACTTATTAAAACCAGTTCAATACTTAAAAGAATTATTGGAAATGAATACAAGAGATATGTGTAGACAAAAGTCCCATTTCATTATTGTAAAAAATGTGAATGATACTTTCATTTCAATCTTTTTTCTCATTTTTGCAAGTAAATGAAACAGATGTATACTGTTGTGTTTGCATATTTCCTCCATTTTTCAATCACAAGAAATAGTCTTATCATCTGAGGACACATGTTGGTATTTCCTAGAAATCTCGCAACTTAGGCAAAATGGGAAAAAAACCAGCATATATCTTTTACCAGTAGTTTTACATAAAACATGAAATTGTAAGGGTATACAAACGAGTTCGTACTTTCCGATCAAACTGTTTACTGGGGTAAAATTAGCCCTCCATCAAACGAGATTTATAAATATATACCAGAAACACAAACGGAACTTTGATCTTCCTTTATATACTGCTTTGATACCAATAGATACCAATCATTTGCCTATGAAAAACAGTATGGATACTTCTAGATGAGTTTAATTGGCATATATATCTAGATGTAAGATCATTAAAGATGGCGAATAAAGTATGATGAGCGAGGTATGCTTCAGGTTATGAAGTAAATTACTGTTATACATGTATATACTCTACAATGTTCAGATTTCTGTTTACAGCATACAGCAATCATTGCGCTTACTCATGTTTACAATGCCGCTTCACCAAGATTGAATATGGTGGGTAAGAAAAGTTAAAAACATCAGTAGGTTGCTGTAAATTTTTCTTTGTCATGGGATCTTGAAATATGTACCATGAAAATCAATTTTTGCATACATTTCAGCAATTGGTGTAATTAAGCTTAGAATGAACAACTTGATTTGGTAAAAATATCATAAGCGAGACCAAGTGTGCAGGAGGAGTGAGCGTCTCCGCACTAGCCGTGAATGCCCGTACATATAGACAAGACAAATATAATTCAGCACTGTGTATATACAAAAATGTGAATAAACATTGTGTAGGAAGTGTCATTGCCACAGAACATTAGGAAAAAGCGTATAATTACACTTAAGTCAAACCTCCGCGGGGAACAAATACAATAAATAACAAGATAAAGCGGATCATAAAAGCTTTTAAACAATGTAATTTATTAATACATTGATCTCAATTTATAGCATGTTAATTGTAACATTATGTTAAACAATATTTATTGTTTGTATCGTTCACATATTGATTGATCATTGTTTTACGTCACTCCACGGATATTTCACGTATATGATGACGGCATCTGCCTGATGCATTGCATAGAAATTTTTACCTTTGCACACCCGAAGCAGTGAGGAATCTCACGCCTACCGTGACACGGGACCTCTGTTTTTACTGTCTCATCCAAAAGACAGAACACCGGGACCTCTAGTCACAAGCCGAGCACCACAACTACTAGGTCATACCGGTGGGAACGTGAGAATAAACATTTTACCATTTTTCACGTTTCACTGTATCCAATTTAACTTTAATTAATTTATAATCTTCGTCTGGTTTTGAGTGGACTTCCTCTTTTTGAGCGACATGACTATTTTATAATTGGGTACAGAACAGTAATGGTCGAATGAACTAAATGATCTAAAGTTTTAGAATTTTCGAGAGCGACAGAGTTGGCAACGAAATATTTGTTTGTGTTTTTAAATAAATTTGAATTTACCTATATTTTTTTATGTTTGTTTTTTTTTTTATAAACCGTAAAACCCACTTTTTTATTTCTAACTGGAGCCGGCGTCTTCCATACGTATATTTAATAAGAACTAAATCAATAAAGCGATAACGGCTCATTTCCTCTATGACGTTAAACCAGAATGGAGTTACGTATCCTGAATGTGAATATTGTAATGGCTGATATCAAATGTCTGGTTTAATGAAGGAGATTTAAGTCCTTTGCAACCCCTACCCATCCCAGTGTAGCTGTGACGATTTTTTTTTAAAGTTTTACTTCTATCATGACGACTGCATCATCTAATAATAATACACATGTAATGATAATAAAAATAATAATAGTAATAATAATAATAATTATTATTATTATGATGATGATAATGATAATCTCATCCTGTAATAATAATAATAATAATAATAATAATAATAATAATAATAATAATAAAAAGATAATAATGATGATGATGACAAATAAGTAATACCAGTAAATAAATAAACAAAACAAATTTCGAGTAAACAATATTTACACAATATATTTTATATACATATTTTACTTTACCATGTTAAGTCAAATGTTACATGCATTTCCCCTTTAAGGATGTCTTTGTAACTTTCGTTGTTGGTCGTTGAATGTCAGTTTAAATACATTTACGAGATGGTATAGAGAGATCTTTGATTAGTTGATTTGAATCATAGCACTTCAACATTTTGTCACAGTGAAGCAGAGGTACCCACCTTTTTATATTTAGTGGCGCACTGGAATTCAGCTTGAAGCGAGTATACGGCATGTCAAGCACTTTACCACTAGAAATACCGCAACAACCGTTGTGATTCGACTGTAACACTCACAATAATGCACTTCGTTGGGCATTCTGATGAAAGGTCAGGCCTGATATTCATTAAGAATTCGGGATAATTACTCCTGTCATGGAGGCCTGCAATATACAGGCCGTATAAATTGTCAACACTGTACACGAAAGACGATAGGGGACTACAACTGTATAGAAAATTGAAGGATATGAAATCAGGGTTCATAATCTGATGAAGTCAAATCGCCTGTGGGTTTTTTTTCCCACATTTAGTGCATTGTAAGCTGATACACCCATCATCGTAACTACTGAATGGCGATGCCTGATCTTACATCATTATGATAATTGCCGTGGTGTATACAAAACAGCATTTGCATGTAGTTAATTGTATTGCTTACATATTCATTATTACATTCAACTAGTTCCCCAAACCTCAAGTTAAGTATATCAATACATATTGTAATCGATTCTGATGGATTTGGGATTTGTTTAATTTGTGAATAAGGATCTATCGTAAATTTATTTTATTATATGTGATTTAAAAAAATGGTCAATCCAATGAAGTCTGGTTGAGAAATAAACATGTATTATAGTATAATCCCATTGAAGTGTTTTTGTTCATTGCCCTACTGAGTATACCGTATGTCATTTTGTAATCATGAGACATTATAATGGCGTTCATTCGCGATTCTGAGATAAAGCTAAAATAAAGTTCTTGCAATCCTTGAAATGATTTTGATATAGCATCATATAATGATGATTCTCGCGAAAATTGTGTTTTGCGAATATATTCAATGTGACGCTTCAGCGTTAAATAAATCCGAAATATAATAGACGATCTTCATATTTTTCATGATATAAGCGACCCGATATGTTGCTTTTTGCCGGGGTATTCGTTTTGACGTAAAGAACTAGATAGTGACGTCATAATTTAAGCAATAACGTCAAAATAAAAATCCTGGCAAAGAGTTGCATGTCGGGTCTTGGGCCGATTATCATGTAAAATATGAAGATAGTCTATTGAATTACGTTTCTAAAAATAGCTGGAGCAGACACTTTATCAGTGCTACGGGGAGGTGTTTCACATACTGTTTGTTATCATTAGTAATTGTAATTTGACTTGTCTGTCACGATAGAGGTTCTCAAATCCGGTCACATTACTTTAACTATAGTATAACAGCTATGTCATCCAAATGAATATAAAAAAGCTTTGATTAACAGAAGAAGTAGTAAACAGTTAAGCGACTCAAGATCAATATACATTAAATATACAAATAAAACCATAAAATTAAATTTATATTTGACAAAGAAAAAGATAATACATGTAGTTATAATAGATATTTTTACCATTTTAAGAAAAGTGCGGATAAAAATATATGACTAACCCATTTGATTCCCCATCAGGGAGAAAGTCACCTGTTTAAAATAAAGGTAGAGACTGAAAGTGATACCCACTCATCTACATCATAATAATATTTGTTCCTGTAGTTAATGATAACCAGTATCGCCAGCAACAGTTTAGATAACCCAGTCATCGACCAAAAGCATTCATTTCTATTCTCATTTCTCGGTTGAGTTTTTATCCTATATAAACTCCTAATACACAGACGAAAAAACATAGTTAAGATTGAATCTTAAATACTGATATGATAAAAAATTTGCTACAAACGTAAATGTGACATAGATGACATGCAAAGAAATATAGTTAAACTTTAAAAGGCTACGGATGAAAATTCACTTACAATACCGTACCATGATTGATATTCTGGGTTTTGGAAATCAGCAGCGAGATGAGTTGCCGGAGATGAGTAAGCGTTTGCTGATGGCTAGCTATAACTCTCATAATAGATAAAAATATACAGTCGACACAAGAAAGTCCAATGAATGAGTTGTTACCACGTAGTATAAATACAAGGATTTCTTCACCTGCATACTAGATGATAAATCATCCTGGATACCAATAATAATGTTTGATTTCTATTGTTTGCAAAATTTATAATCAATATATGTTGAATGCAAAAACCAGTAAACACAGTAATCTTTATTTAGAGGTAAAATATCAAAATAAACATTCATGGTTTGACCATGTTACGAACAGGGTATGATTTTATTCCTATCACCTTATAAGATTACATTGTCCTACTGATATATTTCTGAGCTTTGCAACGGTTGGGTTTTTTTTTATTGTTCATCACTGCTTGTTGACGTAAAATATACATGTATACAGTATGTGCCTTTGTATTTAGATCGCAGTGGAACATTTTCTATACTTTATATTATTAGTTGGCATTTTAATCAAAATATGGCATTTGTATTAGTATTATTATTATCATAATAATAATAATATTATTATTATTATTATTATTATTATTATTTCCATCAATAAAATTTATGACACTGAAAAAGTATATAGCTGTAACAGTCCAGATGTAAAATGCGGGGAAAGGGAAGACACGTGATCCAGATATTTTTTTTTCGTCGTTCTGTATGCAAAATCTTCCTCTTTCCATCAATATCAAATTGGTGCTCCCTAATGGTATTAGAAATCTGTAAGACGTATTTCAAAGCTTTAAAGCAAACAGAACTTGCGCATTAGTATTACGACAAACCACAAGTAAGAGTTATCCGACTCAGTTCCACGGAAAACTATGCCACAGTAATGGGAATAAGATAACAAGAATAAATACATAAAACTCCATAAATATTAGGTAACACCTTTTAAATAAGGGAGCCGTGTTAGGACGGTTTATGGACGAGCAGTTGGCTTAGTTATTCGATTTATTTCCATTTACTTTCACAATAATGTAATAAGGGTCGGAAAATTTGTTTTGCTAATATTCAGAGCCGGATTATTTATTTGCCATGTATCCATGAAATTCAGCGCATGGTGGATTGTGTTGGGGTGGAATATGAACAAATTTCGGCCGCCCTTAGGACCGCAACCAAAGATACCATATATACTCAACCCAAAAATTCCGGCAGCCCTTCAGGCCATTTCCATATATACTACACCTTCATCTGAACTGACACTTTGTCCGGAGGATGATTATATTTTAATTTTCCTATATTGCCAGCCGGGGTTTTTTTTTTCTTCCTATTACTGTACCCCCCCCCCCCCTATAAAAATACCAAAGGAAATCGCCTGTTGTAAGACTATCAATGACTTGATGTGCTACATACATTTCCTCAATATTGTATTTTATAATGATTGACCTTCAAAATTAATAAATATTTTATATGTAGGAAAGTACTAGACCGAAATGTGAGAGCAATCCCTTGACAAACAGATAGACAGGTTAATAGACAATCTTCATATTTTACATGCCATAAGCGGACCAAGACCCGACATGCAACTCTTTGAGGGGATTTTTATTTTGACGTTATTGCTTAAATTGAAGTCACTATTTAGTTTTTTACGTCAAAATGAAAACCCCGGCAAAGGGTAACATGTCGGGTCTTGTAAAATATGAAGATCGCCTATTATTTAAATTTATTACATTTCTACCTTATACCGATTAGCTAATTAGTTTGCAGCTCAGATATTTACACTTTTGACTTCTACAAGTTTGGCCCTGGTCATTCCTGAAGAGATATCAGCCATCGAAAAGCGCATATGATGCACTTGAGTTATACACATATATACTCTGGTATTTATGAAAGAAAAAAGAGGAGTTACTGGCTCAGTTATGTGGCAGAAGTCACCATAGAGCTATACAATACATGAATATAAATAATATACTAGAACATATATCACATTACAAAAATATTTGATTGTAGTGCAATTACGATACCGACTTAGGACGGTCATTTTATTTGACAAAAGCCAAACAAATGGTGTGGTTAACCGGTTTAAATAAGAGCACCTTAATAAAATATAAAAACTGAACGGAAGATTCCTACAATCTATTTTATGAACATCTGTATACGCACCGTGTAGAGAATATTGATAAACGACATTTGTGGCTTATAATGTTATACACCTACTTTGGACTAATGCAAATAAGCAAGTTAATTTCCCTCCAAGATGACATCTGTTGCACGGAGAAGGCATATTTATCTTTCTGCATACAAACAACAAAATATACTGATGTCTAGATATAATTAGCACATACAATACAACTGGATTGCTATTAGTATACATAACCACCGTTCAATCATCAACCATGCTTAGTTCTTAATACTTGTTGATATCACTACAGAGCTGCAAATAATTCGATCATTACGTACTGTTTTACACTGTGACTGGATAAAGCATTGATATCCCAGAATTCCGGAGCTTACTAAATCCCGAATTGATTTTAGAAGAATCGCAAAGGTGTTGGGACTACATTGTATTGCGTATTGCTTATTTGATTGCATGACACCGAAGCGGTATCATCGAATACAACGTGTTCCGTTAAGATCCTGTGCTACCAGAGATCTTTTACCACTGATTCTTTCACCAATCAAGATTCCTCGTTGAGGAAAACACACTTTACTAAGGACTTGATGATTTTAAATTGAACACCGATGTTATTAGTCTGAATTTAAATATAATTCAATATTGTTTTATTGTGTAAAAAGTAATCTTTATCGTGCAAAGTTATTTTCCTGTTAAATGGAGATGAATGTTGGAAATGTCACAAATGGAACACATAGCAATCTGAACAAATTTCTGATGCCATGGTGGCAACAATTAGTATTTATCACAGTGTTCGTAGGAATGTTTTTGGTGGCTACTGGAGGTAATTTTATTGTGATATGGATAGTAATGGCTCATAAGCGAATGCGAACAGTGACCAATTACTTTCTGGTTAATTTAGCAGTGGCCGACGCGCTGATTTCACTGCTAAATACACTCTTTACATCCACATACTTGATGTATCAAGATTGGTGGTATGGCGATGCATATTGCAGGTTCACGAATTTTATATCAGTATGTACCATATCAGCGAGTGTTCTTACTTTCATGGCCATAGCAATCGATAGGTAAGTGCAATAATTTCCCAAAACCAATACAAAGCAATGAAAAAGAGAAACAAACAAGAACTTAATATTTGAGACAAAGCATCCAATATTCTAATAGAATGTAGCTGAACACTCACTGAATTCAGTTTTGAGCTGATATTTCATTCTTATCTTTATCATTTTAATACAAATAATATGTTAACTTTTACGAAACAGAAAAAAAGAATCCAAATGAATTGATGACAATAGCAATACTTGAAAATTTTCATCTTCCTCTGTTAGATGTATATTAATTTGAGCCGTGATTTGAACTACTCTAAAGAAGATGTTTTTCAAATTAATTCAAACCACAACCCGCAAATTAAGGATGAAAATGAAGATGATAAGACACTAAGTAGTGCATGCTTTGTCTGGAATGTTAGATTTCAAATTGAGTTAAATGTTCTATGGTAATGAAACAGCAGTATCCGAGTAAATGCATGGTGAATTGATATCAGGTTCGATATTAATGTTTTGTAGCATATGCAAAAAGACTTAATAAAATTCAATATTCATATTCGAAAAATGTTCTTTATCTTCTACGCGATGAAAGAGAACTTTTGTTTTGTTACTGTTGAATCTTTCCTGGCATGATGTGACCATTTGATAATATAATGTGTTTTGTCGGAAGAAAATAAGCGATCGGGGTTGGGTATATTGGCCACATGAACTGTCCGCTAAAATCGTTATACGAATTTGTTGTAAAACAAGCTAGTAAATCTATTGATTCAGTTATATATTCAGGGGAGAAGATTTGATATTATATATGAATTAATGAAACAAAGGGGAATGGGGGAATGAAAATTAAGTTGTATTTCTCACACGAGTTCTACTGTCACTGGTTTATGGGAAAGAGATTCCCACGATTATAATACTATTTTCTTACTAACTCTAAATACAAAGCAAGTCAAATAGTGTACATACGGAATGGTAATTTTAATAGTGTAACCAATTTTACCGGAGTTGTAAAAATGAGAGAACAGACAGTTGATGATAAATGTTTCAATATCCCAATGTTTGCCCATCACTGAAAACCATTTTCAGAATAATAGTATTTCCTTGTAAGACTCGTAGTACTTTCTGAAAAGCTGCAAGGGATATTCAGTCTATAAGGCGATTATTATTATTATTATTTATGTATATGAACATTCACAAAATTGATATGCACACAAAATAAATATCTACTATATATTCAGAAAATACGGAACCGACATAGTTCAGTCACTAGGTTCGTGACTAGAAGGACCCATGTTCGAGATACATTTTTATCTTTTCCGTGACCTGTCTTTCAAATGAAACGGTAAACGCCGAGGCGATGCTTAACGTTGCACTTAAAAGAATCATCACTGATTTGGGTTGGGTTTGCATTACTCTAAATAGCTTCGTGTTACATTCGGCATATGCCGTCACCGTGTAAGTGCAATAATCTTGGAACGTAAAACAAATATAACAAATGAAACAGATCATGGCTGAATATCATACTGATATTACAAAGCCTATGAATATGATGGCAAGCAGTGTTAGTAGTAAAGGAAACCCGGATTACACACCCCGACTATTATAATCAAAACACAAAAATGAGATTCATTGCACAAACATGCCATGTACACAAACCCGCTTCGTGACGTCATCTACCTAAATAACTATACGTTGCATACCAAAATCATCGAATGCAATGTATCCAGAAAAGATCTCAGTAAGCGCAGATATTCAATCTATTTGTAGAACAAGAAATGCATAGCTCAATACATCCACTTTGATAAGCTGTGTGTGTCTTTGGAATCATGTAACTGATGCAAATAACCAATTGGTCATTTATCAACATATATTCAAATCATAAGGTCATCCAATTAGTAATCCGACTTAATAATTGATAAAAGTCTAAATATTATCGTTTATGCTGCACACAATTTCTATAATATGTATTTGTGCGAAATAACTAGAACGGAACCACTGAATGACCTTATTGTTTCAACAGTTCTTATGCACAAACCGACTTTATTCTGATGGTATGAAAGCTCCGATTTAGTTCCAATAAGAACCATGAAAACTGTGTATTCAGCCTTCTTAGTATAAACAGTTTTAAAACATGATGAAAGAGAAAAGGTTGTAATATTGAGCTATAGCTTTGTTCTTAGCAGGATGACTTCTACTATTTTGCAAGTGTTAAATAATGTTATGCGCCATTATGATGTCATGTTACAATTTCGCGTTTTTCCGTAACATACATGTACATATCGTTCCTTAACACAGTCCATTATGCAAAAAGACCACGATCCCAGGTTCCAAATAAAATATATAATAATGATGAACGTCTTATGTTGATGTATGCCTACAATGACAGAGTTTTCCATTCGATAACAATGCATACTTCATGGTCAGTTGACATGAGCAATCATGCATTTGTTATGCTCAAACAATGTACGGACCCCACAATCAGCCTATAAAAATTTAGGGCGAGAAAAGTGTTATTATGGCAACAGAAATAAAACATGTTATATCTGACAAAATGATAGTCATTACAAACCCACGAAATGAAATGTAGTCATGTGATCTCATTTACTGAAGTACAACATACTATGCCACTATGACTACGATGCTGCTTATCTGTATGGCAACAGCTCATTTTCCAATTAAATATAGGGACTAAACATATTTTCTTGCTTATAAGGTGCATATGACAGTTTAAATGACTTTTTTCTGTGTGTATGCATTAATTCATATAGAAAATTGTCATTTTTAGTATCTACCTATAAAAATTCATTTCAACATGTGCAGACATGAGATTGGATACACTGAAATTAGGTCAGCTTGGGATTAAAATGCTTATATCTACCCATGATTGACTCAATCTGTTATTCTATGTCCCCCCCCCCCCCGCTTGTTTATCCACATAATATTTCTGACTTTTTCTTTCTCCTGAATCAAAAATCTGGTTTCAATGCAACACCCCCGTTTTTACAGGAATTCGTGACATCCGGTTGTATTCTTTCGAATTTGTACTTCCAAATCTGTACTTGCCTTTTCCAAATTTTTTCATAGGAGACAAGGTCTTGAGACTCGGCCTCTCTGACTATTGGTTGGGGGGCTGTTGCAAATCAAGGACCTGAGCTCGCTTACAGACGGGCAGAGCACGGTTTATTTATGTTGATGTTTCCTTACATATTTTTGATACTAGCATAGTATTCCATAACCGTCTAGTGTGAAAAAGTTGTCGATCCTTGTTCTCAATATGGAGGATTATTTGTAGATTTCTAAATGTGTGTCACCTGATTGTGCTGCTTTTGCGGTGAGTGGGAATGTGGGCGTCCGAAAACCTGTTAACCACATCAGTTTAGTGATCTTTGTCTCTCTAATTGACCATCATAAGTCGGTATCTTAACTGCTGTGCAATCGATTTTTTTTTTAGTGTTTTCTGTGTTTATTTGGTTATTATCATGTTTTATGTTTAAGTCCTCGGTGATTGGAGTCATACAGTCTGGTCAGGTGTCTTCAATCTTCTATTTCCAAAAGAAACTTTAGCATTATTATTGAAACACCGACATAGAAAAGGTATAGACTTTAACTGTTTTTCAACCCGGACCACTTATTTAATAATAAATTTAGACGGATATTTAGCTATTCTACAAAAATATCAGGTGTGTGACTACACGAGACCACGATAAGAAATGTCCCTTAATGCTATTCTGCATACTAATATTTCAGAAAGATCTTCAATTCAAATTGTGACTGAAAGTTCACCCTGAGATGACCTCGAATCGGTAGTTGTCAGATCTTGTGTATGGAGAACATTGTAAAGGAACGAAGTACAAGTCGCGTTTTAATGGATTTGCTTAACGACATGCTTAACGGTATCATCCTATTCTGTGATTGACATTCAACAGAAGATAATATTACAGCACATGTACTTGCATTATCCATTTAATTTTTGTTTCTCCATTTCTCTTTTTATAGTAACAATGATAAATTTGAGGAAACTTGATGAAATCTGTATGAATGATAAATGTTAATTCGTATTTATTTGCTGGAAAATTAAAGTTGAGTGATGTTCGCTGAAATTGCTTGATGATGCATTCCATTAAACTCCATTTTACACTGTAGTAAATCCTAGCGTGATCACATTTCATTCAGTAAAGTCAATTGACGGCAGTCATGTTATAATATGTGAAACAATTTGAACACTCTTATTTACGTACATTACTAAACCATCACGCGTTGAACAAAAGATCCAACCTCCAATCCAACCTCGTTTATTTATTTTAATAATAAATTATTAATTAATAAATTATTATGCATAACTCAGAACCGTAAAACTAAAAAAAAAGGGCTTAAATCTTTACTTTTCAATACTAAACCCGCAAACTGTGAAAATTATAACATTTGAACCCAACAGTCCACCGGCAATATCAAAGCAGTGTTAACAGGTGTATATACATCAACCGTAATTAAAATTACCGGATGCGCCCTTTTATTGTGATTTGATTCATACAAAGTTTATTGAAAAAGACATACTAAGGCTTTATTTTGATATATTCGTCTAAGTTAGCAAATGAAAATACACAAGAAGCTACACCTTTGCCAAGTGAAGTCTGGTAATTTAGAGTGACACACAAAAATTTAATTAATATTAGATTCTAAAACATCAAACCAAATAGAAAATTAAGATTTGGGGTCAGATAAAGTGAAAGCAAGTTACAATGTCTAATTCGTATATGACTAAAACAATAATAATAATAAATAACATAGCGGATATTAACATCCTATCACAGCATGTAATATAATAATTTGACGATGAATATATCAACACCATTATACAAGTACATTGATGCATAAGACATTGAAGTATTATTAACTATGCAATTAGTTAAGGATTAATATACTCTTTTCTATCATCCGTATGTCGACAAACGGCTTATGGTATTGACTATTGAAATCTTGTATTAGTGCATCTGTGAATTAAAATTGATATAGAAGACAATGCAATAAAATAACTCACTGCCGCCAACGATCATTCCCAGAAAAATGAGACACATGTGTTATAAATTACAAGTCTGCCGATTTATTATGGCCAGCTTATCTGCCGGCATATGTTGTGAGTTTGAAAGCATCATTGAGATCATTAGATTCCACTGTTAGGTCACGAGATTCTATGCTCTCTACGTGCTGCAAATATGAACGTTATTTGAAATGTTTTTCGCCTACCAGTTGTAGTTGAATATGATTAATTACCAAAGATAATAAGAATAGAATATAGTTATTCAACAGTGACATGTATTACTACCACGATATTAGTTATTTAATTCAATCAAATACACAAAGGATGAAAATCAGATAGATCAGGGGTTTTTCTGAAGAAAAAAAAAACCAAATTACAAAATCACTCATATCAAGATCAGTATGCATTTCACGAAATAAGTTGAGCTGTTTTAACGTTTACATGATTACACAAGGGACTTAAAGCCGTGACACCGAAGAGCATACATAATCATCTAACGCAAATCCGAAAGAGGAAGTGACATCGTGTTCCGGGTAGAGAAGCATCTCCCGCTTGCAAGCAAAACGCATCATTATCGTCCAGTTGAAAAACTTGAATATTTCTGATAGGCCGGTTTTAATGAATCAAATGACGTGTCAAGCAATTATATATAACTATTTCTTTATTAGATTCTTGTTATACCTCACACCCGGATTTTGCATTTAATGTCGGCGGCATCTGCACCGGAAGCAGTGAGAGATTTTCTACTTGCCATGTCTACTGTGATACGAATTCTCCGTTTTTACTATCTCATTCGAAACACGTACCAGATTCAAACGTCTTGATAATCAACCTAGTGCCTAATTGATAAAACTTCATGCACGCCACAACTCTTTAACTGAACTTGAAAATTAAACAAATAGAAAAGTTTCTGAATAAAATCACAGAGCGAATTCAATTATGTTCCTTTCCTACAATTCTCATATCTAAGTTTCTTACATTGGATTCCTATAATTCGTAAAATTCAATACACAGATATATTGCAGGATCCAGAAAATGTTCTACCAAACCTGTATTAACACTCCTTTTTAAATAATATCTGCAGTTAAGATCCTATTGTTATCGATTACCAACTATCCCAATACACCTTCGGTATCCCTATGTGTACTAATCATGCACCTTACTATAAATATAGAACATATATACCTTTTAATTTAGTGCACCATATGCGCATTTCGACAAGTTATGTCTCTTCAGTGATGCTCATGGCGGAATGATTTGAATTCTCAAAATATATAAAAATATGAAGAGCAGTGTTGAAGCCAAACTGACCGAAAAGTGAACCAAAGAATCTATCTTAGGACAGAGCTATGCATGAGGGAGATACTCCGGGTAGTTTTAGATTCCAGTAGTCCCTTAATTTGAACGAAGATCAGTTTATACAAAAAATTTCTAGTGTACAAAGCAACTGGAAAAAACCTTTACTTTAACATTCAGGTATATTGATAATGTATGGTCTATAAATATTTAAAATTTTGTGCCTGGGCTTCGTACTTCTATGACGGTTTTTACTTTTCCTGTTCTTAACTTTCAATATACGTGTAGTAGTATTCCTTTATCACCTACGTATAGTGTCTCAACCGATCTATTATGCTAGAGTCTAAGTGTCTTTCATTTAACGTGGCAGGCTACTGAGTGCAAAGTTTATATCACAAGGAAAACCCACGTTTGAAGTCTACATTTGAAAAAGAAATTTACGGTCGCTATAAAAACCTTTTAACTTATCAAACTTACTGTCTGACTTCCTTATTTTATTGTAGTGATTGTTCAACAGTCTGTATTTAAATAAAGACTTTATTCTTATGGAAGCTTTATTTTTGCTTCCTCATTTCTAGTAATTTCAAATCCTTTTCTACAGAGGGAGTTTACGTCACATTTATATTACGACAGGTACCAAACGAAAGGATAGGTACACGAAAAGACCGAATATAACTTTACTGTTGATGTTCGTAACTATCACCCCGAGTACAAATCGGACAAAAACTATGTTATCTTCATCTCTTGTCAATAAAAGTATAAATGTTGTGATGACGTTTAATATATCTATCACATTAAAACAGTTGAGCGTAAATAAGTACACTATAAGAGATGATTTGTATATGAACTTTTGTTTAAAAATAAGTGTTACCATACTTACATTTAATTTAATTGTTTGAATTATTATTAAAAAATAGGCGTTTTGATATTCACTATAATGTCGTTTCTTCAATTACAGTTCTTGAATGACATCTTATGTTAGCAAAAGAACAAGTCTCACCAAAATATAATTTTCGGAGCAGAAGACGGTTACTGTAAGCAGATCCTAGTGTAATTCATTTCCCTCAAAGTTATTCAAAGATTTTTTTTCCGGAAAAAAATTCCAACACTGTTTAATTATACTACCGGTGTAGTATCATTTGACAAACCGTTCGATGCACATATGGTTTTACTGGAATTTAATAGTATTCGGCATTTTATACAATTATTCTTGAGCATAACTTTAAAGACCTGGAAGGAAAACAGTTTTTTTTTATTGCTTCCTCACATATTCCGAAGAAGTAATGATGACAAAATATATAGAAATGAGAAAATCTCAATAGTTAACTTAACGAATTCACTGTATCGACTTAATCACTTCTTCCTTTCCAGTTAAGTGTAAAAGATATTCAACGGCGCATGATTTGATACGGGGGGGGGGGGGGGGGGGGGGGGGGGAATTGTAGAGGAAGTAAATGCTCAAATGCCGAAAATAATATAAAAGAAGATACATGCTACTTCTATCAAAAGATCGTTAAGAAAATATCGCATTTAAATTGATTATTAGATCTTGTTCACCCACCTGCAGTCGAATATAAAAAAAATCTTGTTTGAGTTTATTGTAGTGAATAGTACAAAATTGTAAAATAGTGAATCCTTTCAACCCAATAAAACAAGGTTGCATAATATAAGAATCTAAAATGCAATAAATGACATTTAAGCATGTTTCATTTATGTATACTGTTACAGATGTTAATTTTTTTTATATTTTCCGTGGAAAATATGAGGTAAATACGGAGTAACGATTAAAACTTTCATACTTTTGATTTTTTTCCCTTGCTTGTTCTCTCTATATAACCATGTGTCCAATACATGATGGATATTGAAAATAAGCAGAATGAGAAATAAGTACTCTTTTATATCAGCCATATTTGTTATATTCCTAACACAAAAGTCCAGTTTAAAAAATCATAAGTAGATTAAAGACTTGTTTATAGGGATACGTATTCTACCATTTCTTTGATTCCTACAACTACCACGGTACGTAAAATAATCGTTAGTGATGTAGAGTGGTATTGCTGGAGAGCACTAAAAGCTTTGACTTCAATAATAATGAAAATAATAAATAAAGGAACAAAATATGTTTCTAATGCTGTGATTTTAACAAAATGCCAAAGAAAATCTGTTTCCAATTTCTATAAATGCAGTTACAATAAAAGCTAATAAGCGTTATTCACAACATAGAGAAGGATGCATTATTCTTCAACCTAATATTGAAACTAAAAGCATGGTAATCTGATGATAGAATCAACTGTCATCGGGATACTTAAACCCGAAATCATATCAAGCTCTCCCCCGTTATTACATCGAAAACGTATTCACCTTTTAGGGTAACGAATATCAGTCAGTATGCAAAGTATACTTCTGATGGGCAGAAATTGTAGTATTTTATATATATGTAATTACATGTATTAGTGATCGATTTTCTCTATAGGAATCATATATATACCTGTAAGGTACAAAAGCTTTTCTATTATAGGGTATAATCTGATATGGTTTCAATCATGCATAAGCCATTAGAAGTGACGATGAATATAACTGTAATAACGACAGCAGCATCTGCAAATTATTTTGAAAATAATATAGGGAATGGCAGTAAAGATGCAATAATAGAGAAAACTTCCTGACAAATAAAGAGTCCTATGAGGCATATAAAGACACTACAATGGCCGTAACATAAAATGAAATGTTCTGTAGCCCAATTGTCCACCACAATAAACGCATAGTATTTGAAATATCCTATTGTACAACACCACTTAAGCAATAAAGATTATCAATGGGATTGTGGCAATCCATAAAGTTGAAAATAAAGTACATTAATATCCAAACCTCTTTGGGTTTATTGCATTTCTTGCAATGTAACATCCTATTAATATTTTGTAACAAACTAATGCCATGTTAATTGGTATTTACTTCATTGATAGTGTTGATTAATATTTACATTAGTTCATACCAATATATCAAATGTCCTTGAAACGGAACAAACTCAATCATTTCATGTCACATGATCATTATAAATATTTTTTTTTTTTGCGATTATGGGGTAGAATAATAAATATCAAAACGGGAACTGCAATGAAATCCGTGGGTTTTTTTTTACAAAATAAGTAAGTAATAAGTGAGAAATAGTGACCAAGTATAAACATTTATATCAATAGAGGTGGAATCAGGAATCATGGAGGAGTAAGTATCACTTACCATTCGACCACATATGCCACGAATAATTAGTTTTTCGCAATCGGTAGTTGTAAGTCATCATTCAATAAATTAATATCTGTTTTATTATTTATCAACATAAGTACGACGGCTTTACATCAGCTACTAAAACCTATCAGAATATAAAATTATGACATATGCCTGAATTAATTTATTGCACCATACATGGATGCTAATTTCCACAACTTACGTCTCATCAAATATGTCAAAGGTCGAAACCTTGGCAATTTAAAGTATATAGGTTTGTTAAGCAACCATATTACGAAACAAACATAAATTTAGAGTAAAGGAAACATAAATGGAGTCAAAATTTTGAAATCATAAAATATCAAAACAAACCTTCTTTCAAGACATTAAAGTCATCCTTACCATGATTTACAGACAAATTTGACGGCTTTCTGAAAAATAAAATGAAAACCAATATTAAAAAAAAAAAATTCATAAAATTTCGTAAATTTAAAACTACACCTTCACATTAACATACACATATGATGGCTTCCTAGAATTTTTAAGCAGTTTTCACCTTCTGTGAAAGATTGGAAATGTAGACAGAAAATCAAAAATTCAGATATGAATCACGAACATGTTTTTTTTTCGGTAATTATTGACACTGATGCACATAAAACAGACTTGAAGTCAATCATTTGTAAATAAATTACGAAACAAATATGCGTAAGCGATAGGACACATCATCGTCATTTAATGATTGATGTAAAGTGATTACTCGTGGTTGAGGAAATGTACTCGGTGCTAATTTCCGGAATTTGGGAGGAGATTGTGTCGCAATTAGCCTGAAAATCAGTTCAGAGAAAAACTTACATATAGTTTGATTAATGTTGAAAAGGAAACGATAATTCCGAGTATGTTTCTGAAATTAGATGGTGGATCAGGCCATCACTCACTTTTCATATCTTGCAGAAAGGTGAATACTGATAAGATTATTTAAAGCTGGCGTTTTAACAAGAGAGCGAGATCCTTAACAAGCATTTAATCAACTTCCTGTCAGAACTATCGACGAGAACCGTTTAAGCTTTAATGCATCTCTTGAAGTTATAGAAAATAACTGTAGGCACAATGAATAAAATTTGATTTCATTTTCATATGTTTTTTAAGATGTTGCCCATAGAATAACAAGCAACGTATACATTAATATATGAGGTGTAAATTCCTGGTGCGGTGCATATTCTTTTGCAAATCTTTTCGGTTATGAAACATATACATTAGTAACTATGTGAACCACACCTATGTACTAATTTATGTACAGCTCCCGAAACCTGGCGTGAAGCAAATTTTCATATCTTGACGAAATGGATTTTAATGATAAGTCATCTTATGGATCCTTTTACTCTCGGATAGGTTTTATAACAATTTTGTATGAACACCCATCTTCATATAAACTATAAGGTATTCCTCTATATATCAAACGATATTACAAACTATACTACACTATACTCTGCTATCTCTTTTGAAATTGCTGAATTCTAAATAATAAGCATATCCAAAGTTCAAATAGATATCGGTGATCTGAAACAGTCAATGAAAATTAAAACCTTGATAGTGTACCATTGATTCTATTGCGAGAGCTGGAATAAATGATAAATGTTTGTGTGATATGAACAAAGAATTCCCAAGAATTTAGAATCCAGCTTTCGCCTTGATTATCAGTTGTCAGTTATCGTATCTTTGAAAAAGAAATATGCTAATGACGGTGCATATGTTATACTAAAATAAAAGATCATAGGGTTATATACTCGGATGTCTTACTGTAATACGATGTGATACATTTTCTGTCCATTCTCTCTTGTAGATGTTTCAATACTCAGGCCAACTTAACACATGAAAACGACCCTAACTATGATGTAAGTTTAACGTGAACGAGCGCAGACATAGCAATGAAGTCTTTTAATAAAATGCCTGTTTCTTTATTCCTATACACATAGATTTTCGACTTACTCCTATGGGATCGTTTGATATTCTGGGCAACCATTGATTGGTCATTGTAACTTGAGCGGTAATTTGCATTTGTTTTTTGAATTAACATAATGATTACCTTAGGTAAGGCAATAGACAAGGATACATAGAAAATCTTATGACTTATTTAGCAGCTTTCTGAAGCAGCTTTTCAGTATACTGGACTATAGCTAATGTAAAAAACACTATTATATTTTAATGTTAATCTTAAATACGAATTAACATTTATTAACATTTAATGCTTTATATTATTTTCGGCAGGATGGTTGTATTTATTATTGTTGTCACTCGCACGGGAATACACACACAGCGAGTGGGAGAGAGCACAAAAATACAACCTTAAAACTGGTTCATAGAGGGTTTTAAAAAGTAGTACTACTTTATAAATTGCAAATGAAGTACACCAGAACAAAAAAAAAAAATAATAAGTACTTCATGAACGTTTGATTTATCGATTGAGGTTTGTGTATTAGCAGTATTAGAGGACATCCTTACAGATACAAAGATATAATATCAAAGCCAACACAAACACCTGCGTCGTAGATTATATTAATAAAGGGAAAACCGTTAATTAGTGATTCTATCGGAAGATCCTTCTATTATTGTGATGATTTTTTTCTCATATTTGTTATTTTTCCTCTTATTATTATCTTTTTTAAATCTTGGTACCAAATTTCGTCGTAGTTTTTTTTTTTTAAGAAACTGCTTTAACTGCAAACTTCATCTGTGTGCTGATGACTCTAAAAATCACAGCAAACTGTTCGATAAAATGAAAATTAAAAGTTTCAGGAACAGTTAGTATTGATATGGTGTTGTTTTTAATTCTCTCGCAGTCTGGGATCATTGCGTATAATAGTTTCCTTTACTCCTTGCTGTCATGTTCTACAGACTAAATTCTCAAAAAATGGTATTGTTGGCAAGTATCTACTTATTGTAGTATACGAAAAAAACTTTTTTAAATATTAGTGTAAACATTTCCGAAAGTTTATAAAACATATCAACATTAGTGTAAAAATATTTTTCTTTTCAATATTTATAGTATGAGTTTTACGACATTCAAAAATAAAGTTACTTGCTTTTTTTAGCGCTCAGCATCGAATGTCCGGAGAACTATTGTCATACCCCGACGTCGTTGTCTATGGACAAATATTTAAACCTGGATCATTGCTTTAGAAATAACTCTAGAAGAATTCAGACAGGGATTTAACATTTCACATGTATATACCTTTTGCCTAGACCTTTCATTGGGTACCAAAACGTTTGACGTTGAAGTTTGACCTACTTTAAAACAAAACCTTAACCTTGATCATAACGTATGAACGGTAAGAGATAGGGCTTAAATATTTCATGTATGTATTTCTTGGATCAGACATTCCATTATGTGTCCGTGTACGTTTTGACCTTGCCTTCAAGGTTGACCGACTAGGGCTACATACATACACTTTTGTCAACGTCGACGTATGCCATCACAAGCCAAAATCACACACACAAAAGAATCGTTGATCAATTAGCCTTGCTTACTTCGCAAAGCATCGTTGTCATACAGAACTTCACATATGATACATAAGCTGGATATAGTAGTAATCCAGTTATGAAAAATCATCAATATATTTATTTTTATTGAAAAAAATGTAGACATGCTTCATGAAATATTTTTTCAGAACATTTTGGTTTGGACATGTCCTGAAGCTATATCCAAGTATCACTATCAGGGGAATATTAATTCTGTGCACATTTTGTCCGTTTTTGTTCAAATGGTAGGGTGTGTTATGTACTTAAATAAACGTCTTTGAAAAAAATCGTATAAATTATTAAGAAAGATTATTTTTATATTTACGTACATTGTAAATCTTACATTCGATGTGCAACTTTGATTATTATAAATATAACGTCCGTGATTGCCATCATATGTCGTAGTTTTGTAACTCCTATTACACTCATTTCTTCCAAACCGTATACGTATGCCTGTAGTCATTGAATTATCACGATTAGGTCCATGAATATCCATTACTCTCTATGAAAATTCTTTATGTTTTGATCAAGTCCCGCCACCTTGCGGTAGCAACAAGTAAGTCATTTTAAGAATCCTTAGATCAGAATGGTATTACAAGGAGTACTAATAAATATAGGACATACATACCTTTAAATTAAGTTAAAGATAAGAAGACGTTAGTGATCAGTGATAAGTATTCAATCACTGAGGAGGGAAATATAAGGTTAAAGAAGCTATTTTCAATTCAAAACGAAGGAAATACGAGTTCAGGGAGGGCACTCCCTGATGTGCGAAGTATGCTAATTAAAGAATTAGGCAGCTGTTACATAAAAGCGAGGGATTCGAAGTCAAGTTGATTGTAATCAGTCAACAAATGATGCTAGCTAAGTACAAAATCATCAACAAATGATGTTTGATACTAGATGAAATGTTGCCCTATGTATTAATTAAAGATGCTACAGTGAGAATGGTGGGGCCGCAAATCACAGTCCTAACATAATCTAACTCATAACCTAATTATATCAGTAGCATGATGTTGCTGTTCTTTTCCGCTCAGAGAGCACTGAAGATCATTCACATAATGGCCAATGGATGAGGTTACATGAACAACGACATTTACTTGTGTCTCATCCGCGTTAACGCCCTTGACTATATCTTGATAAAAATGAAAACTTTAGACGATTTTCAATCTTGAAAAATATACACGACGAAATATTCTGAAAAAAAAAAAAGGATCGAGACAGCTGTTAATGAATAGCAAGTGTCAATGTACATAAGATCCTAGAAAACATGTAAAACCCGGCACGAATTATACGGGTGTTAATAATGTTTTAATTAAATGTAATGCTTTAAAAATTTCTTATAAATATAAGCCACTTTCTGTGGATGTATAAATCTCATTTGACAAATTTCTCTAAATGCACCTCCAATTTTTTGATTAGTAAATGTAGTGAGCAGAAATGCAGCCTCGTCAACTATCAGATTAACAGCGCCTAGATAACCACACTGTTCTTTTTAAGAAATCAATACATGACATTGACTGAAAAATTAATGGAAACCAAAGCTCCACGCATATGCATTTTATGTAGAATTGTACAAATGTGTTTATTTTTTGTCTATCGTTGAGTGAAATCCTTTACGAGTGATAAAAGAGATTTCAATAATTAAAGAAATTTCGGAAATTTTCATTTAATATAAAACAGCTTGATCACAGAAAGGACGTTTATTCTATCGCCCAGTGAACATAACTAAAGTGAATTAAAATGTTTCCATTAATTTATCTGTATTTCTTTTATATTTGTTATTATTTATTATTTTTATTAATAATCAAATTATTGAGAGATGCTAGATCTGAGACGATGAGTCCTGTTCCAAATCAGCGAGAGATGTTAAGTAATGCTATGGTCAATCAGGATTTTATCGATCTACATATAAATTTTGGTACGATTTGGTTAATGGAGGATGGAACCAATCAACAAGTGATTCCATCACAAGGACATGGAGCATGTTACGAATAAACTAGACTTGTTAAATTATGAGCTTATGAATATGTTTTCGGTCAACAAGAGATGTATATTACTATCAACGGAGGATACTATGTACAAGAAGGATATATATTTATACCAAAAGAAAAGAGTGTACTGGATAAGAATAGATGATACCGATCAACAAGCAAAAGGGATGTTATATACAAGGATATCAAGGATTCACCGGCTGAAGTGGAATGTTAGAAATCGGACAACAGAGGATTGCTCAACAAAGTGTGCTATGCAAAAAGTAATAAGAATGTTTGCAAAATCAGCGAAGAATGCTTCATCTATACTTACCTCATTTCATTGTTGTTAGGTAGCAGTCCGGGTTACCGAATATTTTATAGTGTTTTTGTAAAACGACTTTGATATGTCATATTTTTGGTAATATATACTTGTATAAAAGGATTAAGATTCTGTTTTCAGCATTTACAATGTAAACCTGTTTTCGGTGCCTCTGTTCTGACCCGAAATGTATACTTCAAATTCATTGTGAAAATAGCTTTTAGTAAAACTAAGGTGTATCTCCCTCAGGCTAAGAACTGTCCTTAGATATTTTTCTTTTTGATGCAGATGCACAAATTCAAAACATTTCTATATTTTTTATATTAATACTAAACAGATATTGCAAATGTTGTTGGATGATATCGTATACAACGTTGTAGAACGAGGTATAGCATGTGTAATTATATAAAGTATGTTCTTTAATGCAAGCCTTATTTACCTTGTTACGGATTTGGATGATGGTTTTTCCAGTAAAATCAACCTGTATTCATGTATGTATTATCCCATGTGCTGACGTATTTAACATACTTTATAAGTTTGGTCCCGTGTCATCTTTGTGTCTTAATATTGTCAGACCCGTTTTAAAATTTAATAGTTGTTATCATTGAACACTACACTAGAAGAAGTGAAGCCACGTATTTTCATGAAGATACCTTCTTCACATTAAACTTATAATTCAACGCCCGACATACGATGTTTTGCTTTAAGTAAGCGTCATTCATTGTGACGCAACAATCGAAGTATCAACGTTATAATGAAAAGGTTATGTTGCAAATTCGATTTTTGTTTAGAAGGAGGAAACCGATTTACTAGTCAAATTTCACCGATCATTATTGTGCAAATTAACGGAGCATGTAAAATACCAAAATGGGTGATCACAGATTTGAAACCAAAATCTTAAATGGTTACTCTGAAATATCTTTAAATATCATGTATTCCACTTTGCTTACCTATTACAATTTATTGTCTATTTAGACATTTCTGTTTCTTGATAATAACATATGAGTGACAAATTTACTACGAAACACCTTTGGGAGATGAAGGTCAAGGGTTCATTAAATTTCATATTTAATATTAGGCAGTACATACTCAGATGACCGTTTGGGCCAAGTTTTGCTTATAAATAAAAACATGTATGGTAAAATACGCTATATTGACTGTAGCACGCGCTTGTTACGAGTATAATCAGCCATTTGCGTCAAATCTGATATTATGAACGGAATTTGCTATTATGATAAAAATTTGTATAGTGGTTCTAAAGATAAGAAAATTATATATAGTGAACAGCATGTGGCGGCATTGGGGATTGCAATCAATATCTAATATAGTTGAAACTGATGTTACCACTTAATTTGTAATATGAAAATGCGCGCGTGTTTGATTTTGTACAAAAAGTGAAATCGGTAATTTCCTCTTCACATATAATTTGTATATAATTCAATTATAGCAGAACATTTATTCTCATAAATATCGACCTCCAAATTTAATTCTGCAATTTATTTTTTGTGCAACTAACAGTAGCGGAAATACTGTTGTTCACGATAAATAAAAAAAAACATACTTGAATTAACAACTTGATAACATTATTAGTAAAGAATGCTGGAGTCCACTAATAGAAAAATATATAGTATACGCTAAGTCGTCAGGCTTATATTAACCTCAATAATTAAAGACTAGTAAAGAATGCTCAAAGCCATGATAAAATAAACAAAAATGGGCAAATTTAATTGGCATGATATACGTTATGTGATTAAAGAGCACTTACTTGGTAAGTTGATCACAGATTACGGTTTAATTACACCGTATTGCAATGAAGAATATATCGTGGGTCAACATCACAAATCTGACCAGTTTGACCAAATTAATAGTTTCAATCACAAATCATAGAACCTTGCTCATACTTTAGCAAGAGACAAATGCCAATTTGACTACATTATTTTCATGATTTGTAGAAAGAATATCTCATTTAATGGATCAGCTCACAAAGTGAATGTGTTTTATTTGATTTTGTTAAGTTCAAACTGTTATTGTTATATGCATAAATGTTTGTTCTTACTTCCATTCCATTGAAAGTATTTGATGTGTATATTTCAGATTTTAATTACTGTAAAATACGAAAGTAACTGGTGTCACATGACTATGGCACTAACAACGATGTACCACAGACAGACCCCTGAAATGCAGTGAGCATCTCCTGTTTGGCTAGACACACCCGCCGTGAATGCACTTACATAAAACAAACAAATATATGAAACAAATATAATTCAGCAAAGTATATAAAATAATGTGAACAAACTGTGTAGAAAATGCCACTGCAACATAACATAGGGAAAAGGACTTAATCATTGCTGCGTGAAAGGAGGAATCAATGATATTTCACTTCGAATTGAAACAGGGTGATTAAACATGCATCTTGATTAGAAATTTATAGTTCAGATAAAGGTGCATACCTGTTAGTTTTACTAGGCGACCAATTTTTATTGAATATTTCAGTATAATAGTGTCAGGAACTGTCTGAAAATGTAATTGAGGATATTCTTTGAAATCTCATACATTTTCAGGACCTTCTTTCGAAAATGTGTATCGACATTGTAGGTCCTGATCATATAAGTTAAATGCTAAAATGCCTGACAATAGATATAAGGAATATTCATTGTATAAAGTGATCGTCTTTAACTTTTTTACAATTCCGAATTCGACAATACATATTCATTTGATCGGACAGGTCTCTACAGGACTTTTAGGATATGCCCTATATCCAATCAGTAGACGGTCACTCCTCCTGTACATCTGTACTCAACAGTTTTTAAAAATTTTGATTCGTCCTGATGTGTAACTGCAGAATATTTTCCGCTTGTTTTAAACCTTTCAGATTAGATTAGCTCCAATGCACATCTTTGTATTTATTATTGTAACAATTACTTTATATTTTTATCCGTACATATGTTTTTATTTCCAGATATTTGGCAATTATCCATCCCTTGCGTCCAAGATTGACAAAAAGAGTTATTTTGGCAATTTGCATCATCTGGACCGTGTCAACTATTGTGTCATTTCCTAATCTGATTTTTGCACACACAGTCCACCTCAACGAAAGTAATAATACTTGGTGCTTTGTTGAATGGCCCGACGGTCTACAGGGAACCACAGAAATAGCGTAAGTGTTCCTGATTTATTACATCCTATTTATTGGGTCTAACGAACAAATGTATTTCCAAATCCACGTGTGTTAAGCGATCACTTCAGGGCCGTCGTCCCCATGCCAAATAGTATCTTTTTCCCCACCTTGTTCTCTTAAAATTCCCAACTGTACGTAGTCAAATTAATTGACCGAAACTTGTTCTATCGCGCTATATTTTAAACCGTAACACCAGCGCGTCCGACACAAAATGTAAACACCATCTATGTACAAACAGCGCTTGTAAATGCAGTGTTTTGAAGAGTAGTATTGAAGCGTTTTGTGGATCCTTTAATCGACAAGTGCGAGGTTATTTCGAATGGTCGTATTCGTGACAAGTCTTTTCGATGCACATTTGAACACGGACATGGCAGTCGAAATTAATTTATATTATTGAATGTGGCATATTACAGAAAACTAGTAATGGTTTTATGTTTAATGAGAACGCTGTGTCTTATAAAATCGCATAAAGCAACACGAGAACACAGAAATCAAAGGACTGATAGTGATCATGGCCAACAATCAAAACCAGCTGCCTTAATGTCAACTGGATGCAGCCATAAATAAATTCAAACAAATGAAGGACAGGCATATGAATTAATAAAACTAGATGTTCTTGAAATAAACAAATGACATTGATAATACTGCTTTTCTCATTTTATTGAATTTTTTCCCAATTTGGTCCAAAACGACGCTATTTTTCCCAATTGCAAAGGCCCTGGCCCCAGTCCCAAAATACACAGAGACGGCCCTGCACTTGTTTTCAACAATCGCAAAATGATGTAGGAAATATACAATGTATGATTATTACGTTGAACTGATATATTCCGCACATTTATTACTTTGAGCTTATACATTTCATTCTCATTATATTAAGATATTCCATGTTATTGACTGCCGTCAACTACATTCTACCACTGGTAACTCTGACTGTAACATACATTCAAATCGGAGTGGAACTTTGGGGAAGTCGTGCTATCGGGGAAGATACACCCGTACAGTTGGAACGAGTCAAATCCAAACGAAAGGTAAAGTATCAAATAATAACAATTTATACAAATTTGACAGGTTATTATATATTCCATTCTCAGGTATTTTGAATTTTTTAAGTAAAATACTTTCATCAAAGAATAGCAAACAAAAAATGCTAGTAAAATAACACATTGACTGTTTGGCAGCAATTTAGGGCACTTTAATCAAAACGTCTTTGCGGATGAAATCACAGACTCTAGTCACTTTGATACCGTAAATAAATAACTGAATAGAAAACAATTCCACCTAACAATTGTGATTGGCTGGTTTACTTAACTACGAAAAAACTTAAATTGTCGGTTAATATTATAAAGTATTTCGGAAAGGTAAACACCAATGTAACATACTCAACCATAGAATTGTATTACTGGTAGATAATAATAAACGATGAAATGTCAGAGTGGCCTCTATAGATGCGCTGGATATCATACAGAAGTCAGTACGCTTCCAACCGGTAGTAGGTTGAATTGAAATGCATTTTTGACAAAATCGATTAAATAAATATCAGAAATATGTAACAGGAAAGACTTACTTTTATCTGATACATTATAGATGTTACGTCAGAAACTGTTCACCTAATATTCAACATATGTATGACGTCGATACACACATTTATTCTCTTATTTCATTCCAATCTGAAAATATCAAATATGCCCTTGATTTTTAGCCAAGATGGCTCGCATAAAATGTTCTTCTCGGTAGTTAGCCTGAACATTCGCTTTTACTGAGATCAAAATAACAACCAATTTGGATTACTTGTTGGTCTGGAGTTTATTTTTTTTTAATTTAGATGATACATTAACAGTTAGATGCCTTGAATATTAAAGATTCTTTAGAAATATTTATCTACCTGAACTTCAAATAAACAAAGCCAATACTTCTTACATGATAACGGCGTTCTCGATATACACTGAATTATTAACAACAGTACGTAAACTATCATTTAAAATAATGTAATAATGATGGAAAAACTAATTCAATAGTCATAACATCATTTACCCGAAAGGCATACAAAATCAGCGAAATGAAAAATAAAAAAGCAAACAAACAAACAAAACCCAAGGTTCATCTAATAAGGAACATAAGTGAATCCTTAAAATGGAGAATGAGATCAGGTACCCGGACGAGTAAGAGATTTGTTCCTAGAATCAGATCTTGATATATATATATATATATATATATATATATATATATATATATATATATATATATATATATGTGTGTGTGTGTGTGTGTGTGTGTGTGTGTGTGTGTGTGTGTGTGTGTGTGTGTGTGTGTGTGTGTGTGTGTGTGTGTGTGTGATGTACTTTTCATTGACTGGTTTGATTTGCGAGCGAGCTTTCACTACTGCAGCACCGTTCCAGAATTTCAGTACATAAAACCTACATGTTTCAAACTTTCTTGTAAAAGATTTTGATCAGGTGATTTATCATCTTCTGCCTCCTTGTGTCTTTTTCCGATGAGGAAGTGTAAACGGAGACCTCATGTCACTGTATACGTATCATGTAAATGATCCCTCTGCTGCGTATAATTCTTAGCCTAGGGCAAATAATGAAAAAACGCACTAGGCAAGTGCAAACACAATTTTAGTGCAAAGATCTAGGGGTAGATTTGAATACGAAAACATTTTGACTCAGGATTACAGATTTCACCACCTTAAAAGTCTTTTGTAAAAATTCAAAGTACGTATACAGATCCTTTATCTAAAATCGGAAGAGTTACTTTATAGCAATGTGTGTCATACGAAATCTCTCATCTCAATTTTTACGGTGATAAATTAACTAAAGAGGATCAAATGTTCCAATAATTTCATATCAGGGTTTATAAATAGAGTGTAGTTTAATAGTTTGACATCAAGACTATGTGACTGAGATCATCGCAAAGACCACAAATCTTGTATTATGGCCATTTACCGCCGTATGCAGACTTTTTTGGAACATTCTGCTCCGACTATCAAGGCAGTAAGAACCATATAATGGTATTATCTATTCTGAATCTCGTCCCTGTGATTGGTAGTCGAGACTCCTACAGATCTGGAACGTTGCTTGCTTTCAAACGGGCAGAGGACGATTGACTAATATTCATATCACGTTTAATTCTATTCTACTCTATTATATATATATATATTATATATATATATATATATATATATATATATATATATATATATATATATATATATATATATATATATATATATATATATATATATATATATATATATATATATATATATATATATATATATATATATCTACTTGCAGCATTTACATGGGCTTTTTATTATTTCCAGCTTATGGTTTCAAATGTCATTTTCACATGAACTAAACTAACTTTGACAATACACGTGTTAATTTAAATATCTTATTTCTTGTTAAAAAGAGCAAACAGCGAAAGACAGACCATGTTGTATCATATCATCACTCCACAGATGTGAATAGTGATAATTTATTATAAATGAGACGGTGTCTTTGTAATACGTCCGAAATTCAACATTCGTTTATTATATTTTTATACTACTTTCATGTTTTGGTGTATGAATAAGCTGTCTGCATTTAAGAAAATATTTATATATTATTAAAGAGAATGGTCCAAACAAAACAAATATTAATAATCATAGAATAAAAAAGTAAAAAAGAAAATCCAATAACAGAAAAAGGAAAACTCGTCGTTAAGTTGGTTGAAAGAGCTTATTGATTTTATATCTGATTTCAAATCTTAACTATGCATATACAGGTTAGCGATTTTGCAAATGTATGAAAAATGTAGAACAAATTACATTGTACATACGAGAGGCTTTTGAAAAAAATGACAATGTTTTAAAATAAAATAGCAACCTTCGCATGGAACTGAAATACAAAGATATCAACAAAAACGTCATGAAAATATACATTTACTATGACGCCATTTTACTTTTGGTGCCAAGTTTGACGTCAATTATGATGTGTCAATGTAATGGAAGTAGAGAAAACTGCATGTAAAATGGCTGATAAAGAAAACGTCATATTGCAAGGTTCACGCGTTACTCTGATATTAAGGCCGGCTTGAATACAGTATATTAGAACCATGCCCTATCATATGCAACCGTACTTAGCTGGTCTAATCGCTTTAATACTGGTAGAAAATCTATTGAGGATGACCCACGCTCCGGATGACCGCCGCTGTGAAAAGTACATTGAAAGATAATGCCCGGTATTCCGTTGGTGACAGCAAATATAACCCATATTAATTAGTCAGCCGTTTTCTGCATTTTACGTTAAAAGCTCAAGCTGGGTACCCCATTTACTCAAGAGCAAAAGTAGATTCGGGTAGACATGGCATCACAGTTACTCTCTATATATGCCGATTGCAATCATCGGTGACTAGATGTGATTGTTACCGACGACGAAACATGGATGTACTTTTATTAACCTGAAAATAACAAAATAATAAAGTGTGGATCGGAGAAAATGATCAAGGACCCGAAGTCGCCAGTCGAACCAAATTTGTCCGCAGAGTTATATGCGCCTTATTCTTTAACTCCAAAGGCCCTGTGATTCAAATTCCGGTTTCAGAACACAGGAGTGTGACTAGTCAGTTTTATGTAGAAAATGTTTTGTCTACCGTCGTACAAAATGATGAGTGGGTTTTAGTGAAAGATATTCTTGGATCAACTGTCATGTATTCGAATACAAACTGGAAATGTTTTAAATATTACATGGATCTCAGTGGATATAAAAAGACACTAATTCAACCACAATTTGTATTTATTAGTTTTATAAACTTAAATATGTGGACATCCGTAATTATATAGGTCAGTTTAATATTTTAAATATACCTATTAAGTTTTACATCAGTCACATTTTTTTTTTATTTCAGGTGGTGAAAATGATGATAGTGGTAGTAATTATCTTTGCTATTTGCTGGCTTCCCTATCATCTTTATTTTATCATCGCCGCCATGACTGATATCAGTACATATGACTATATTCAGCAAATTTATTTGGTCATCTATTGGTTGGCTATGAGTAACTCAATGTATAACCCAATCATCTATTGCTGGATGAATTCCAGGTCAGTCCATTGTTTATTTTACACATATTACGCATAGTGATGTTCATTACACCCAAACATTATTTGTAGAAATTGTAATTTTAGCTTTAGTTTTGCGTTATTGAAATTTAATACCTGGTATTATACTATTATATATCACTTTTGTTTGATAGTTTAGGCATTGCTTTTATCAATGTTAACTTCAAACCATGTTATATGTATGTATATGTCGTTGATGCCGTTAATTCAGAACAAATTAAAACTAGTTACTTAGCATCTGGTACTAGGTCACTAGGGGTAGCACTATGGTAAATGACACCTCTTGTATTGTACTGGCAAGCCTTTCGATAAACGCTTAAAGTGGCGTTTGGCTGATGCTATGTCCCATAATCATAGGTACTGGTTAGTTGAATGAGCTTTTGCGATCAGTGTCCGTATAAGATAAAATTCCCAGTGGCTCTGCCAATGGAGTGCAATTATTTATGTATAATGCATTCATTTGATTTTATTCATTCGTTTCAGATTCCGACATGGCTTTATACAAGCGTTTTGCTGCTGTCCTTGTAAGCGTTGCAAGCGAATCAAGAACAGAACCAAACAGGGTAGGCCATTGTTTCCTGATACAAACCATACATATGCCATGACCCACACTCACGACCGTAATGGGTCCATGAATCATACGATGACGGAAATGTTGGAAAACAGTTCCTCTTCGCCAAACATGAATAGAAAATTCATTCGTAAACACAATGACTTCGTATAATGTGTTTAATATCAGTGTTGTTGTTTCCATCCTATATTTATGAAATTAGAGAATCAGAGTTGATTTGTGTTCTTGTTATGTATTTTCTTATTTGACATTATGTTGCATATTCATATCGTGATATTTCCGTAACATCAGTGTTAGTTTCCGTAACATCAGTGTTACTTTCCGTAAAGTTATACTTGGAATCATTATGATCCGTTCAATTATTTAGACATTTGTAAATCAGGACACTGTGGATTATGTATTCGTGTCTAGTGGATACAATGTTACCAAGACAACTGTTCCATATTGTATTAATATATCGAGGTAAGTAATATCAAATGTTGTAACGTTTTCAATTTATTTGTTTATCATTTGTTGCTATTTAATTTCAATGGGTTCTGTTTTTCAGTTTGCTCCTCTTTTCATTTTTTTTAAAACGTCATTGCTACACTTTTTGATGGAAAGGTCTTGTCACAAGGAATACCGGTACTCATGTGAAATATGAAAGCCATTCCTCTTGCAATTAAAACATTATAACCAATGTTAAAGCTTTCGAATTGTAGGTCAAAGTTCATGGTCAAGGTCACAAGGTCAAAACGTATTGTTTTGACAAAATGGTCTTGTCACATGGAATATTCATGTGAAATATGAAAGCCCTACCTCTTGTGAATTAAAAGTTATAACCAATGTTACAGTTTTTGAAACGTATGAATTCATGTGAAATATGAAAGCCCTTCTTCTTGTGATTAAAAAATTATAACCAATGTTAAAGCTTTTGAAATGTAAGTTAAAGGTCTTGGTCAAGGTCACAAGGTCAAAAATTATTGTTATGACAGAAAGGTCTTGTTACAAGGAACATGTGAAATATGAAGTCCTCCTCTTACAAATCATAAGTTATAACCAATTTTGCAGTTTTTGAATTGTAAAGCAAACATCACGGTCAAAGTCTCATGGTCTAAAAGTACTGTACTAATGGAGACGTATTGTCACAAGGAGTACACGTGTGAAATATGAAAGCCTTATCTCTTATATTTCAAAAGTTATAAACAATGTTGAAGTTATTGCAAAGTAAGTCAAAGGTCACAGTAAAGGTCAAGAGGTAAAAATTTATGCTACTGAGAGAAAGATCTCATCACAAGAAATACCCATATGAAATCATTTTTTCAGTAATATTCACACAATGGATTTCTTATATGTGGGCATTTATACTCTCAGTAAAACGTACTCTCTACATGTCTTCTGTAAATGTCATGAAATTCCTTCAATGTCGTCTTGAGGCACGATATACTTGAATGTATTTTATATCGAATAATATCTAATTCTATAAAGAACAGACATTGACTATGATATTAATTATGTATGCGACCAAATGACTAGCATGGGAGAGAAGGCGACATAGAGATGACATTACCCTGAAGATAGTGTCGATGCTTGGATGATGTATTATATTTCTTTATATAGCTGTAAACACTTGAGTTTATACTCGGCTACATGTATAAAACATTGTAATATGGACGACACATTTTCTCATCAATTATATATGTCACTGTGAGATTTTCGCCCCCGAGACAGACATTAAATATATGTTAAATTGTTTGATGGTCTGGGATGATATTTTTGTTCGGTTTCCACAACCACCGAACATAAAAGGTAATAGCACTTTTTTTTATAAAAGTGTTCATTTCAAATACATCAATTACAAATAAATGAAACAGTAATGAAAAAGTGTAACTTTATAAAAAATGATAAAATTGTCCCGTTACTTTCTTATCACAAAGAGGAAATAGTGGAAAATCCGTGAGCAAAATGTATTTGATTGTAGGGACGTAATACCTTAGCTCACAACCTAAAATTTGATCCTTAACCAGTATGATATTTTCACTATATGTATAATGTTTATGTGGCAGAACTTTGGAAGGGGTTCAGAATCTCAGTAAACGGCAGATGAAAATTCCATAAACGGTGTATGTTCCTTTTTTGACGTATTATTGCAGTCAAATGACTGTTATGTAGCTATACATGCGAATTGTCTCTGACTGAACTTAGACGTACGTGTTTCAGACGAAAATTCCATAAATGGTGTATGTTCCTTTTTGACGTATTATTGCAGTCAAATGACTGTTATGTAGCTAGACATGCGAATTGACTCTGACTGAATTTAGGCGTAAGTGTTTCAATATTCTTCTTCTAGAGTCATCATATTCCAAACCACCAACAAAATCATACTGCGTTGGCTACCATGTGAGATATATTTAACTGTCATTATTCATAAGTGTAGTCTTTGAGTTCTGGAAGTCTGTGTGTTCATCATCCATCAAGGGTAAACTGTCATGTTGTTTCATAACATCCTCTTAAAATTTATTTTTGTGACTAAATATCAGATGGATCATTTACTTTTCCCGATTTACACCTCTGATGACAACTATGAATGTCAAGTAGAATGGCATCTACTTAATTAACCCCATTTCTTTTGTTTCAGATTGGTGTATCGCACATTACAATGCGTTGACTCCACGAATCTTTGGTGCTGCTGTTATTTTGATTTTCCTAACAAGTCTGTGCTTCATTCTATGAAGACTTTATTCATAAGTGTCCCAAACTGCAAGCATAACAATACTGATAGAATCGTGACACCTGAATTTCTTCTATGTGGTAATTCTTGTTTCTTTCTTTTTCAGGTCCTCAGAGTTTTATGATGTATGAGACATTGACAAGGAAGGACACTACCGTCAAGCATAATAATTTTGGAAATAAAATGTTGGTAACTTATACTAAGTGAGAAAACTTTATTGTGTTTTCATCTTGCCTTATGAATTCATATTTGAATGTAAACGAGCTTTATATTGTTTTGTTATTGTAATTAAAGAGTATATGCTATTGTTTATTAATTTCAAAATTATCTAACGGTAACCTCGCGACATACATTAGGATTCAGTTATTTCATAAGATATCCATACATACAGCCTCCAAGAGACTAAAGCAATGCTCAATGAATGATAACGAGCATATACATTTAAATCTATTTGCGGTACAAAACACAATATATATATATATATATATACAGAGTACCGAACAGAATTTGCCTTTAGTGTATACAAAACACGACCATATACAATACAATATAAACGTATGTAGGTAGAATACGAGGGTAAATAAATAATGTGTAACAAAATTCAAACTTGACAAGAATACAAACCAGTAACTTCAAAAACGAATAACGGAAATTACATGAAATACATGTATAACCCGGCAAAATAACCAAGTAAATATAATATTTAAATCAAATCCGTTTTAAACACAATAGTCGAGTACGTATAGGTATAAACTTACCTCAACACGGCGATTACAGTGGCAGGGCATGCCGATCGGTCAACTGGCATGACAGTTAGTGTGGGTTATGGGTGAATCAACTATGCTGCCTTAGTCATTATAATAGCAATTTATTTACAGAGAAGAAACTCTATTGATAATATTTACAAATAAAGCAACTACAATTAGAGTAACTGTACTTGTAAGACCTAAATATAAAAGGATTCAAACTCATGCTTGTTTAAACTTCTAAATATTTATGTGTGACCCTGAAGTTAAAAAGCATCCTAAGTAGATATGGTGAAGCTGATATCCAGTATTTCAACGAAATAATTGTTAGATTTACGAAAAGTTTTAAAACTATCCATAGCTGTACAAATTTCTACGAGAAAGATATCTGTTATTTAGAACACGATACATCAAGCTAAGCTGACCGAAATAATTGTTTTTATGTGTCTACGAAAGTCTCTGCTCTACAGACATTTAAAAACAAAAGATATTAAAAACGTGACGAGACTTTGTAGAACTGTCTTGCCAGTCCGTCGACATATTTACCAAACACATGGCCAATCGCATGAAACTTTAAATGTGTACTTAATGTATAAATACATCATAAAAGCGTATCTTATTTTAATAACCTTTTGGTCACATGTATTTAGATAATACATATAGATATATCTGTACCATATTCGAATCTGACCTTTACATTAGATCTTGGTGTATGAATTTCAGCTTTTTCTATTCAGCCTTTCGATGTTATATATAATAGATCATAAAAAACACCATGCTCATAAATAAAAACATTACTTTTGAAATGGAGTTATTGTCCATTCTTTTTCAGTCTGTGTTAATGTATTAACTTTATCTGTGTAACAAACTTTAAATAATTATTCGTTCTTCGAGTCACAGATTCATTTGGCTGTAACTGCATTCTAATAAGTGGAATTATAAAGTTGTAGGTCGGCTGTAGTTGAAGGTCCGGCTGTATTACTTCGGTGTAAGATGATTGTGTGTAAAATGCAATACAAATATATAAACCACCATATCAAACGCAGATGTATACATATTAAATGCATATACTGGTTTGTTAAATAAGTTTAAAGAAAACTTGATACGTAATTGAGGATAATATGTATACAAAATTAAGGAAACGTCGGTTTTAGCCCATACTAATTAATGCTAACAAATATAGTGACAAATGTAGAAATAAAGTTTTACTCAAGCCAGACATGTAATTCTTAAAGCTTAACATATATGTATTTAATACACGACTAAAGGATTTCACGATAGTGCAAAAGGGATAATTATGTTAAAAAAATTGTTCACTTCATTAAACATTACATGAAATGAAGACATCGAAACATTTTCCCCTGGGTAAATTTTGTATACTGAATGATATCAAACTGGCGATGCCTCCGATTGAGCAGAGGAAGAAGTCTTGAAACTTATTGAAGAAAGATCCTCATACGAATAGGTAGAAAAAATCTGAACTGTCAACACTTGTCATAGCAAAATGGCGAGCATTGGTAAACTCTTTTTAGTCTCTTTTTTTTCAACATTCGAATCAAGTACGGAAATAAGTTTTCATCTTTCGTTTTTGAAGTATATAGCATTCTTAGGCTCAACTTTGAATACATTTAGTAGCTTTCTTCTCGTGTTATTGCAGCTGCAATATGCACATCAAAAGATAATTGACACTATTCCCTGATACATTTCAAAACGAAAATAACATCGCTGTTGGTAAAGTAGATTTAATGCATCAGATCCCGTAATACTCACACGTTGTATCTACCCACTGCTGACATTGTTGATTATAAACGAAGGAAGTATATAATTATATGGGGCATATCTGTTGTGAATTTGTTTTTCAGTTTTTACTGTTTCACACATTCAATGTTATTATATTTCTTATTTGATATACAGAAAATACTTTCTCCGTCGTTGGTTAAAGTAGATTTTAAAACTTTTTCCCGAGATTTGTATTCGTAAAGTCAACAAAAGCCCACGTCAAAAAGTAGCATGTCGATAATAGAAGATTAGTTAACATTCAATTCAAATAAATATAGAACATATATACCTTTTAATTTTGTGCACCATATGCGCATTTCGACAAGATATGTCTCTTCAGTGATACTCGTAGCCGAATGATTGGAATTCTCAAACAATCTTTTATTGCAAAAACACAAGAATATGCCCCCCCCCCCCCCCCTTGGTGTAATATTCAGAAAAACTTACAATTGTTTAATAATAACCATGCATTGGATACAGTGTGCCAAGAAGTTCTAATTTAATCTTTTCCTTTTTATTTCATTTATTTTTCTTAAATTGAACTTATTTTTTGTCAAAGATAGAACAGGAATTTTGCTACTATATTCAAGTTACAAAGAAGAAGTACCGAAGGATTAACCATATCTCGTAGTCCAAGGAATAAAAGGACAATATCGTTTATACTGTCATATTCAGACAAATGCGAATCCCAATTAAATCAAGATGAGATCAGGTACCCACGAGGAGTAAATATCCTCTGGTTACATGCAACACCCGTCGCAAAAGTCCTGCGACAACTTTTCAAGTCGAGGGAGTAAATATATAAATATACACACATGAACACATGAGGGAAACAAGAATAATAAGTCAAATTATATTATTACCTTATTGACTATATAAATTAATATTACTTATTTTATGCTGTTTAATAATAAATACGCCTTTTTCTATGCAAATGGATAACAGTCAGGGTAAGAGGGTAACAGTAAAACTGTTTCCCGATCACGTGACGAACTGTTACCCAAAGCGAAAGCGTTTTCGTAATAAAGCGCTAAAGTGGCGTCGCAAAAGTAAGTCATTTACTTCCGGCTTCTTCACAAATGATGTCATAACGCTATACTAATTATTAACCACACAATGAATTAGGTAATAAAACAGTTTTTTTTTTCATGGCTACTTGGGGAACAGTCAAACTATTGTCCCTCCAGTACAGTCAAACTATTGTCTCTCGGTAGTGAAGAAGACCTGGGAAACTGTTACCCTCGTTTGACTGTTCCCCAAGTAGCCATAAAATAAGTGTATACTATTCACGGTATGTTGTTGAACTGACATTCCTGAGTCGGAAATGCACGTGAAGAAATGTCTGCATATATACATATTATGTCAAATCAAATATATATACCGGTAGTCAAAAGTTAAGATGGTTAGTTTGTATTGTCAAGTCTCAAAATATCGGTTAACATTCTTGAAAGGTGGATCTCGAACTGCATCTGATCCCTATATCGACCAATGCATTTCCTCGGGGACAATTTCAAACGTTCCTCAATATATCCCTGGAGGGTAGTTTCGTGGCATGAAGACAAAAGCCATCTGAAATACATTTAAATATTTTTCAATCAGTCTTATAATTTGTGCTAGAAGATCATAAGTGCACCTGATGTTACCTAAAACAGACACTTGCAACAACGCTTTAATGAAATAAAAATGTCAATAATAAAATTTCATTTCAGATGATCAGAAGCGAATAATGTAGCTTTTCCTAAAAATTATTTAAACTCACTTTTCAATATGAAAAAAAAAATCATCATAAAGGAGCATTAATTTTTTTATATCAAACCTAGAAACAACTTGGGTTACATAGAAATATATATATATATATATATATATATATATATATATATATATATATATATATATATATATATATATATATATATATATATATATATATATATATATATATATATATATATATATATATATATATATATATATATATATATATATATATATATATATATATATATATATATATATATATATATATATATATATATATATATATATATATATATATATATATATATATATATATATATATATATATATATATATATATATATATATATATATATATATATATATATATATAAGACGGAGAGCGGTCAACCAACAATTTGTCCAATAATCTCGGTCCTAATCATTGCTATGGACGGAGAAATAGTAGACTTACGAGGGAGGTCAATTCGTGATACAGTATAATTCAAAAGTTTTCATGCTTCCCAAATAAAAACCCTCTGAAAGCGATGCAGAATGCCATTAAAAGGGTATTGAGTTGGATTTCATACGAGTTTATCGTACTAGTAGTTGGCCACCGTATTAATACATCATTTTCGAAAAACAAATGCAGGCGGTCAATTTTCGGCTTTTATGTGCTCCTTGAGACGCAAGTTGAGATAAACATGTGGCACTGGTATCCATATAGGACAAGCTATCTCGATAATTGTGAAGTATAAGAATTTTTTCAGTGACACAACCAGCACTAAATTGTTAAACATTGTCAAAATCAAGCATCCTGCTTGTAAATGTATTATATTTTCCCGATAATTTTTATAATTCTTTGTAGAAACCAACTTTCCACCGAGATCCGCTGTATTTAAGATCTAAACCGTCCCTAAAAGATAAAGAAAATTCACGCATGAAACCAATAGCTCTCAGTTTTATTTTTTAAATCTATTTGAAGATACAAACTTTATTATCCTTTATATATTTGTTAATTTATTAGCGTTTAAACAGAGGGGGTCATTAACTTTACAAAGATACAGTTGTAAATGTGTCTCACTTTTGCCACCAGGAGTGTGTAAAATTAAAAAAAAATGTCGGTCCAGATCGGTATCATCTCAATACTCGGGTACTGGTGCATAGTTGTGACAAGAAGAAAATTGACAAAAATTGTAAATGAAATTTGAAGATTCTTAGTGCCAAAAGAATTTAAAAAAAAAAAACAACCAAAAATACATCTGCCATTATTCGTCATGCTCCAAGAGCCTGTCAGTGTTGATGAAGAACGTGGACGACTCTATCAAATTCCAGACAAATATCAAAATCAGAATTATAATAGAAAGTGACAAAATCAAAGATCATTATACCGAATTGAAACCACCATCAAGAATAAGCACGCATACCACTATGGGAATCTGATATATACGACAGCCATATAATGGAAACAGTATCCGCTGGTCCGACAGATAACAAGACGAGAGCGGTTTTTTTTTTTCTTTCTTTTTCTTTCTTTTTTTCTGACTTATTGCAGTGCATCTTTTGCAAAGTAAGTTACCGTATATATTTAATTTCTATAAGCGCTTTTGCCTTTACAGGCTCTTGAGATAGAAAACAAAATGCTATGATGTTTTCATTAGTTGTGACGTCATAGCGACTTTATACGATAACCACTATAGAAGTTGAAACTATTATGAATAAAACGATTATTTTATAATGGACTTACCATTCTGACGAAGAAGCTAATCTCACCGTTTCTTCGTCGGTCCACAATTTTAAAAAGGGAAATATTCCCCTCCGGCATGTTGCGAAATATTCACAGCATGGTGTATCAAGTGTCGCAGGATCCCTTATTTGCTGTTTATATATAGAATCCACCCCAAATCGGACAAATGGCGCAATAAATAACATTTTCTGACCTATAGTTCATGTCAACATTACTTTTAGTTCCTTTCCACATTTTTATATTATTTTATCGCCCTTTATAACAAAGTCGCATGTTCTCAGGGTGCATCTCTGCATTTTTTTGCCGTTCTGGTTTCAAAGAAAAGCGGGCTTTTGTAAGTATTGTTTTCTAGTTTGGTACTGGTTTTCTGCTGTCTATATTATACAATTCTTGATCAACTTTTTCACATCCGTAGATGCTATGATATGAGCTAAGGAAGACTTCTTCATCAGAATGTTACATCCAAAATCCAATCACTATGTGGATAACAATACACGTGTATAATGAGTCAGTGTGTGTTTATGTAAATGATTTATACTATTTGAGTATAGAGATAATCCAGATTTCACACAGCGCTTCATTTTAAAGTAAATTGTGATCGAAATGGGAATTTTGTATTTCACTATATATGTCGACCCTGTGATGACATCACCTCTTACCTACTACTTACTATCCATTCTCTCATGGCAAACATTATTTCTCGTGTGTTTGATGTTTATAGATTCTTCAAGTATGTACGCATCATATTTCAATTTCTGTGTTCTAATATTTCGAAAAATATTTGACAGTTGTTGTTATTATTACGGTCAATTGTCAAGGACTTTCAGTCGCTCACGGAAATATAAGCCTGATGTATATTGTCTTCAAGACACATATTTCACAGAAATACTTGAAAATAGATTTAGAAGCGAATGGGAGTTTGCATGTCTGTTAAGCCCCTACATATTAAATGCAAGAATGTCACCTCTGTTATTGAATAGTAATTTTAAATTTAAAATTGATTATAAAATATATAAAAATCAGTAAGTTAAGTATGTTAATAGGAATTATATGATAGTTAATGTCAGTGAATAAAAGAAATACCTCTTATATATATATATATATATAAGATATATACAAATACATGCAAAGCAATATATACAAAATACAAGAACGAAATAAATGCAAACCAATATATACAAACAACATGATGACGTCACAATAACGTTACCAACAGTTGCTACTCCCTGAAGAGTCCAGTACGATGGATGAAAACGTTAGGAGGAACTAAATGTTAACTGTGCGACGTTATCTATCATAACGGAACTTTATTATAATTTGTATGTTTACCATTTCGATATAAATTTATATATATATATATAGATAGATAGATATATATATATATATATATATATATATATATATATATATATATATATATATATATATATATATATATATATATATATATATATATATATATATATATATATATATATATATATATATATATATATATATATATATATATATATATATATAAATATATATACATATATATATATATATATATATATAGAGAGAGAGAGAGAGAGAGAGAGAGAAGAGAGAGAGAGAGAGAGAGCGCATTGTAATTCGCCAAAAATTTGCCAGTGAATTTGAACAGATACATTAGAAGAGGAGATGGTATGATTATGTGAGGAAGTTTTATGTTCAAGATTCTATTTAGATTACTTGGATTGTGAGTATCTAAACAAAGCAAGAGCACGTAACTAAGTTTTATGATATAAAGATGAAGTTAGCTTTGAAGAAACCTATGGAGAACGATAACCTAATACACGAAGATATACCGGGAGAAGAAGAAGAAATAAAAAAGAACACAGAACACAATCATGACTAGACTTCTTCGAAATTATTGAAAATCTTTTGACAAGCTTACAAGATTGCGTATTTGAGCTAAGCTATTGATCTGACCATTCAGTTGTAAGATAAATTATACAGTTCAAAAAATGGCAAAGAGGAAATGAACTTCGGAATGTTCATAATTCACTTTTATACAATAAAAATTCCGCTAAAATAGTTAATGAGACAGTGATGAAGGTTACTGAACAACATGCCTTGCCGGTGTATAATGTTGAACATATTCAAATATACCAAAGGAATTATTTTAATCACTAAAAAGGATTAATCTTTTCTAGAAACTTTAAATGGAAATTCGTGGCAAAACATTCTTATTGGAGGTATAAGGTGTCTCAACTCACTGAATTTTTCAGTATTTCGGGGTTCACAACAGTTCCTTTTTGAAACTTACACGATTTTATATCTGTCCTTGGACTTTGAGAATGATTAACGGTTTGCATGGTACTTGTTCAATATTGATGAAAATAGAATCTGAATAACAAATAATGATAATGTTATGAAGCGATAATTAAGTTTGAAAGGAAGAGATTATAATTAGATAATATACATAAAGAGTTATACTAAGGAAGATTTAATAGTTTAGATATTAATGATGATGTTGAAAAAAATTAGGAATATTTAATGTTCCTAAACTTTCAAACACTAAATCTAATGAGATAGATGGATACATCTGTAATGTTAGTAAAGAAATTAAAGAAATGAAAAAATGATAAATATAAAATGGAATTTTTCAAAATGTTTTGAGTAAGGTATGAATGTTTGTTATAAGAGCGCCTAACTTTGGATATGAAGTTGGGGAAATATTTGTTACCCAGAACGACGGAATCATAACTGGTCTTCCAGCATAATAAACACCCACAATGTCGTTTTAAAAGAGTGTCCAATAACATTAATTTTTGTGCATGAAATTGGCGCTGGAGTAATAGCAAATAAATTTAATCTTCCTTGGATCAGTTAACAAGAAAAGATTATTGAGGAGAGCATATTAAGACAAGGATATCCTATCTCTAATGTTCTATTTATCTTATAAGCAGACTTTTTATCCATTAAAGTAAGAAATGAACCAGACTGAATGGAAGTACTGTAAACAGACTATAAATAAAATGTAGCAATTTGCTGAGGATACATCTCTTCTTCTGAATGGAACAGAGGAATCACCTGATAAAATTATTAATATGGTTTGACGAATATCCGAACTAGAAGCTAATCAAGTCATATTGATACACGTTTAAAAAGTAGTAATGAAAAACTTTTAAAACATTGGAGATTATACGATGGAAAATCTTGCCTTACTGTTTTAGGTAACGATATTGATGTAAACTTGGATAATATATGTGAATTAACTGCAGGCAGAAGATTTTAAAGTGTAAGCCCTTATGAAACATGGCGATAAAAGTACTGTGTCTGTGAAGGGACGTATTATTATTATTAAACCACTTTAATTCTAACAATATAATCAATCATCTAGATACCAGATCCTAGTACGTCATTTTAAAAGAGTTGATTAAGTCTTCTAGAATGTCGTAGAAATTTAAATATAGAACAAAAATTACATGGGATGTAAAGATGAAAATGTAAAGCAAATTAGGGGGATTGAAATGGTACATCTCATAGCTTACATAATGGAAAAGAAAACAACTTGGATAACACATGATTAAACAGTTGTTGCAAGAAGTTTGCGACAGTTGTTTCATGCAAATAGGGGACACTTACTCCTCCCGGGCACCTGGTCTCACCTCAGTTTAAAGTGGCGTTTGCATTTGTCTGAATATTGCACTATTCCCGATATTTTTTATTCCATGAACTTCGAGATATGGTTACACCTTACCTACTTGTTTGTTGTATACTCTGCTAATATTATGTATTACAAAAAGTTCATATTAAATTTCTGTATTAATGTGAACAACAACATATTGCAGAGGTGATAAATGTAGGAAAAAACCTCAAATTTTGGATAGATACATTTATTACATGTATAAAGCAGGATGGTCAGACCGTAGATAAGTATAATGTTGATGAAAGACCTTTGTGTAAGAATAATAAGACAAAAAAATAGTGGACAACGTATATATATTTCTTTTTTCATAAAACATTGCATAAAAAAATGAAATATAAGAGTGATAAAGGTACATTTTATACTTGTGAACCGAGAAAAAATTATTAAGCTCAAACTGGATTAGTTAGAAATCTAGAAAGATATTTTAATGAAAATGAATAGACCATGAATAACGGTTAACATTACGAATATCAGTTTATCTAACAAAGGCTCGAAAGAAATTGCAAATGTCTTAAATACAAAAAATGCAATAATGAAATATCAGTAAAAGTGGTTAACAGTGTTTTAATAACTTGATGAAAGTGATTTGAAGAAAATCTACCAAACTAGCTCGATTTGTACTTTTTATAATCTGGAAGAAAAGCTCCATATCACACCACCCACCCCAACATATATCTGAATACTTAATACGTAATTATGAAGTCATAGAAAACATCATTTATGAATCATTGCGTGGAGGTTTTCAACTTCCACCTCTTGCAATGCCCAAACGTGACAATTGATCCTTAAATCATCAATGTATAAGTTGATTGATTTGGTAACATGTAGCTTTTAACAATTTTAGTCGTATTGCGACAATCAACTTCTTAAAATATGGTAGCGTTATCTATCCACGTAAACAATAAAACCCGGTAGCCAAGTTCTTAACCACTTCACTAAGTCTGCCAGCCGATTACCGTATAAATATGGAATCGATGCCACTTATTGTTCGTGGGAGATTCATTACCATGACACTTATGAATTTTTCAGGTCAATTATAGCTCAAATATTTCTTCAGCAATCGAAAGTTTGGCCATTTATACACATCAATGATTCGGTGAGAAAATCATTAAAATACATATGCTTTAACTTTTATTTGATGATGGTATTGAAAAATTCTTGAGACAATGTACCTAAATATAAAAGTCTAAAAATGTGTAAACATTTTATTCAGTATTTTTCCTATAATTTGTTTCTTCCTGTTTGATCAAGTTTGGGAGTTACCTAAAATCAACCTGTAATATTTCGTACAGCTTTGCAGTTGTACTCTACATAAAATGAGCTCACTGAAAACATAGAATTTACTTTTTATACATAGTATACATAAAATTTGAAGCAATGTTTGGCAATATATCGGTAACCGGTTTCCTTATTTTGGTCTTTTGACTCTTTATGCTTAAGTTTTGCTCTGTGTTTGACATACAGATGACTTACATTTAAATGATATCCTTCACGGAATACTTTTGCTTTATATATCCACGTCAGCGAAAAGTCAAGGAAACCATCGGAGGCAGCAGTTCTACCTCGTACCTGGATATTATTTGATTGATTGGTGTTTTACGTCGCTTTCAACAATTTTCAGTTATATCTTGACATGGAAGCAGGGGGCAAACAACCTCTTAAACATAGAGGGGCGATGCGGGAATAGAGCCCGGATCGTCGGGCAACAAGCCAAGCGCTTTACCACTACACCAAGCCTGCTACTGTCTGTGTATCATCCTATTCTACGAGATAAATGTTCAACTGTACACTATATGACAAAATGCCACAAGTTCCAGTTCAGCATAATAAACTTTCACATTCTGAGTAACAATATTCAATGATCGCCTGGGTATGGTGTATTCATATTTCACTCACTATATTATGCCATGACAAGTTAAGATTTAAAAGACTTTGTCCCTTGGAAGAAACGCTGTTCTAATAAACCGTACTGCCATTGATATGTAAGTGGTAGACTAAAAATACCACGAAGAAAGTTCTATGGTCGAAACGAAGCGCTTATAATACAATTTGACATCTTGTTATCTAGATTATTCAATGATATTCTCGGTTTAGATCTATTCAGTCTAAACCCTAAATTCGACACCTGTACTTGGCATTTACCTGATTCGACAAATTACACTGAGCTAATGTAATGCCTTTTGTAATTCAGCAGTCGATGCTTACTCTCTTTAAACACCGGATCTAACCCATTTTTATGGACGGAGGGAGGGTTGGTGGTTAGTATGTTCAGTTACGATCCCAAGTAGATTTTCTTTGGTTTGCATTCCATATGGGTTTTCTTTTCCATTGTTGTTGAATTTGCAGACACTTCAGTTTCATGAGTTTTGGACTACCAAGTTACATATATCAATTATCTTATCATTATCGATGAGGTTTAAAGCTTCTGAAATGTGTGATCCACGCATTTTAAAATAACCTATTTAAAGGAGTAGTGTTATATGCAGAGCAGCTTGAATACATTAATGACAATATGATTGATGTTATGTTACAGTTTCGTAGGATATACTGGTATATGAATTGAAATATAATGCGCTTGCCTGCACACGTTTCTTCCCAAAAATTAAGCGAAAAATATGTTATAAAATATTTGCATTGATCTATTTTGAATATCAGTAAGGCAGATGTGATGTTGTACGTATACGTTTCTCTGATTCATTCTGAAATTCAATAAGATTCAATCAATGTCATGCAGTGGCAAGTGCCCTCCGCGTACTTACAACACACTTGTGCCTTACGACTATTTAACATCATATGATGCGAGACTCATATTTTATCTATTAACATATAAAAGTGAAATCTAAACATAGCATAACGGACAAGACGTCGAGTGCGTGTGTGATAAAATGAATTAATAAGGACATGTAATCTCAAATTTATACATATTAGTGAAATCATGTGCCTGATGCATTGCATTGAAATTTGCTCATATGTAACGCCCTCGCCCTAAGCATTGATGAAACTTCTACATACTAACTTCTACAGTGATACCATATTTCGGATTTCAATTTCTTAAAAGGCAGCTCGCCAATATTGGACTCAACATTAGACCTTTGGATTTGAAGACAAGAAATCTATTTTCTCAGTTAAGTCTGCTCCAATGAGTGCAAATAAATTCATTCTACATGCTACTAGGTTTGCATATTAGAACAATGCGTTGTCATCGTGAGAATGTTTCAGGTAACCATGAATGTTATGTTCAGGCTGCACATAATTTATACAGCTATTCAGATTTCTTGAAAATATTTGATTGTACTTAAGTTGTGTTATCAACTGAGGGCAGTGAGTTGAAGGAATAACCTCACTCTGATGATGACTAAAGTAGAATATTACAATTATAACATACAGCAATTATTGCAAAGGGGTGTCTTTAATGTTCTGGTTCTTTATTTCTAATTGCTTATTATTTTATATATGAAATATAACTGGTCCCTAATTGCACTACAATCAAATATTTTTGTAATGTGTAATATGTGCTAGTATATTATTTATATTCATGCATTCTGCCACATAACTGAGCCAGTAACTCCTCTTTTTTCTTTCTAAATCTATACAAATATTTTTAACTACACAAACTAAGACCAAAGATCTTATTTCACTTTATAAAGGTAATATGTGCCTATCGGCGTAAATCATGCGTAAAAATCAATCTGGAATGATGAAGTATGCTTTGAATAAAGAACGGAGCATAAATGTCAATCTGCAAGATATTTTATATTAAACAGTACAGATTAAGCAGAATCAGCATGACTCAAGCTGAAGCACGAACCAAATTAATAGATTTATTTCTATATTTCATTCTAATCAATACAGACTCCTTTTCATGAATATAATGGTGTAGTCCGAAATGTTTGGGATGAACACTCAATTTTCAAATTTAACGTGTCGTTATGAAACACAAATGTAACATAATACTACTTGATCTAGATCGTATTACGGTATTCTCCTGTAAATGTCGACGTTACCTTATCTTGGACATGAGTAATGTTGCATTTAGGAAGCATTTTATTTGCCTTGAGAAAATATGAATGAACAGTGAAACCAATATTGTCAATCGATACACCAATCCCGTGTACGTTTTAATAAAATACATTAATATATCTATCTCTATAAATTATTTAGTCTTCTCTCTGTTTGTTATCAAATTTTATTTATCTTTGTATCTTTCGTTTCTTTTTTTTTTTTTCTTTTTTTTTGTCTTTCTTTCTTTTTTTTTTTTTTTTTTTTGTTTTTGTTTGCTTGTTTCATATATCATAAACATTATCATAGGCAACTCTTTAAGGAAGAGGCAGCAATTTTTATTTGATTTTTTTACAGTTGTATTTTATGCACTGACTAATATCAAACAAACAGGCATCTAATACTAAACGATAAATGACAAGAAAAAAAAATAATAATTAATTACCCGGACAAATTACATACTTGGTATAACTAACTCCATTGGCCCCTTTGCTCCAAACATATCAACCTGACTTGATAACAATACTTTTCTCATACAAGCAAGTCAGATGTCTTTGTTTATTCTTTGAAATAAGCATATTTTTTAACCTAAGTAACAAACTCCTAAGCACAATTAAATTGCAACAGAATGTATATAGAGAGGGATGATCAAGATATGTTTAATAGGAAACCAACAATAGAGTAGTAGAATTTCTAAAGAAGAGGAAGCAAAATTTTACGAAAATAAACGATGAACGGAAGCAGTGTTATTGTAGAAAATACGAAATGGAATCACGGCATTCTTTTAAATAATTAGGCTGGAATGATATCAGGGAAAAGTAAGAACCCCTTATTACAATCACCCTGATGTCTTATTGAGTCTGAACACATTTGGGTGAGATTTAAATCTAAAGAAGTATTAATGGTATGACATGCAGTTAGCATTATTATTACATGACCACAATAAGGATAAATATATGATTTTACAATTGTACATGTATATCATAATAGAAATAAATAGCGTAATGTGCGACAAGGGCAAACATTAAACAAGGAAACCTACGAAAACAAATTGTTTCTGTTCTTGTGTTATCTAAAATATTATTTGAGACAACACGAATTTCGAATTGCAGAGATCCGCAAGATGACGATTAACGTCGTGAATTGTTAAATAATGCAGAAGATAAATTGGTTTTTATGATATTAACTAATGTTCCTGAGGTGGATATTGTTTTTCTACTTGAATGCGATATCTCATTTCCTGTCGTAATATTTCACCACATTTACAGTTTCTTAACTGGACTTTAAAAGCGGTTATCGAGTGGTACATTTATTTATACTTCAAGTCCTGTGATATGCTACTGTTATACATTTCTAATTTTTGTATATAACACATATCTCTGGAAGCAAGACATAACAATCATGCATTAAAATTCTTAAAAGAACTCTCAAGGATTCCCATGAACACCGATTTCCCATTCAACAACGACATGAATGCAACACACGAATTATTGCCAGGAGTATGTAGTTAGCTGCAGTCCAGCATTTGTCGATAACTTTAATTTAATACATTACAATGTGTCTCCAGCAATAAATTGTTCAAGACTGTTACTTATGTAGTCTATCATTACAGAGATACCGGATCATTTTACAAGCCAATGTTGTTCTTAATAAAACAGTGTTCCAAAGAATTATTAGAATTGCTTGAAAACATGGAATATTTTATACAAGAGCAAGTGATGTGGTCTTTCATATAATAATGGTATCACATTGTCAATTGACCAATACGTAAAGTTGATAACGGTAACACAACTAAATGGGTAGTTATTTCTACAGTGATCAAGCATTTGATCATTTCATCCGACGGTACATTGTTATATCTATATTTTACTTGAGTCTGTTTATTTTCACTGCAGAGAACTAAACGCAAAATGTGCTTCAAATGAAAAATTATTGTTTTACATTATACTATGAGTAGATTACCTAATATGATATCTGGCTTTACTAAAATCCCTGAGAGGACGGGATCGAATCTCAAGTCTCAGAAGTAGTTTATTGCCCCCCCCCCCCCCCCCCCCCCCCCCGATATTTTAGGTTAATTACAAACTGTGTAACAAATACGTCCCACCGACTTTACTTATCAATATAAATCATGCATTTATTTACATGGATTTAAAAAAGATAAGCTTTCTACATTATTCTTAATCTATGGACTATCCCTCTCATGTATAGCTCTGTCCTTATGTATAGTCGATCAGAAGTCTGCTAAAGAAAGGAGTTAGAGGACTACGTCAGTTTGTCAAGAACAAATATTGTTCTACATTTCGTGACTCCAATGTCGTTAGAGAACTTTCTCGACTTCACGAAAATTTCATTATTGTTCCTGCTGACAAGGCAGCTAACAATTACACATTCGTATGTAAGGCATACTATATTAAATGTCTTGTAGAAGAGCTTGGTTTTCATTCAACGCCTGGTAATCCAACTTATACAGTTACAAATCTGTCTCCTTCAGAGGTATTGGATAATCACAAGTCAGTTCTCAATTCATTCGGTATTACTACAAATGAATCTGATCTCGAGCTACCATACCTTTTTCGGATTCCAAAGATGCATAAAACTCCATATAAACAGCGATTAATAGCTGGATCTTCCAAGTGTTCCACCAAGCCTCTTTCCATGTAACTCACCAAAATTCTAACAGAAATCAAATATGGTCTTCAGAAATACTGCTCTACTGCTTACTCGAGAAGCGGAATCAATCAGATGTGGATTTTAAAAAATTCCAAGGAACTTCTAGAGCCCTTAAAATCTCCTATTTTCAATAATGTCACTAGCATCAAATCTTTTGACTTTTCGACTCTTTATACAACCATTCCTCATCAAAAACTAAAGAACAGAATAACATCAATTATTCAAAACGCCTTCTTTAACGAAAAAGAAGCTGCAGATATCTCGTTTTAGGCCACAACGACACGTATTTTGTGAAGGAACAGTCTGATTCCAGCATCAAGTATACAGAAAAAGAGATTATCCAAATGGTAAAATTTCTTACAGATAATATTTTTGTGATATTTGGTGGGAAGGTGTTCCAACAGATCCTATGGGTACTAATTGCGCGCCTCTTCTGGCCGACATATTTTTGTACTCGTACGAGGCAGAATTCATTCAGTCTCTGCTCTCTAAAGACAATAAACAATTAGCATCTCGGTTCAACTTTACATACAGATACATCGATGATGTTTTGTCGATTAACAACCCTGTATTTGAGGATCACTTCAACATCATATATCCAAAGGAACTCGAGATAAAAGATACTACAGAGAGCGCATCTTCTGCTTCATACCTCGATATACTGCTATCAATTAGTGACGATGGTTCATTAGTAACCTTTTTCTATGACAAAAGTGACGATTTCAATTTCATTATTACCAACTTCCCTTTTCTGAGTAGCAACATACCTTCCTCTCCCGCATATGGCGTCTTTATTTCACAACTTATACGATATGCCAGGGCATGCTCTAAATACGAAAATTTCGTCCTGAGAGCGAGGCTTCTTGCCACGAAACTACTCTCACAAGGATATATTGAGGAACGTTTGAAATTGTCACTAAGGAAGTTCTATGGTCGTTATGGGGATCTACTGCAATTCCAGATTCCTCTTTAAAGAATGTTAACCGACATTTTGGGACTTGACCATATTAAATAACCATTTCAACTTTTTGACTATACTTAATTTGACATAATACGTATGTACATGTATATACAGATATTTGTTCACCTGCGTTTCCGACATCGGAATTTCAGGCAGGCAGCATTTCTTGCCTTGAATGGGAAATTTGACTTCGTGTTCCTGTCTCCTTCATCATGTCCTTGTAATGACCATTAGGTCGGAATCGTTGCTGGTGTTAGTATTCTAGGGTAATAACAAGAAGAGTTTTCAATGTGGTCTTACATATTTCTAATTATTTCTGAGAAACTTTTTTTTTAATTCTTAGGAAGTACAGGTCGACACTCTTTCGGAATGTATAAAATCTATTGCAGTACTGCTTGGATCAAAAATTTAAAAAATTACAAGGTTCTGTAAACACCAGATTCGAATCTATTTTTAAAGATCCTGATGTTGTCAGAGAACTTACCTTCCTTCAAGAACATTATATCATTACACCAGCAGATAAAGCATCTAATAATTATACATTTACTTGTAAGAAATATTACTTTGACAGCCTAGTGAAAGAATTAGGATTAAATTCAGGTCCGGGAAATCCTACTTATACTCTCACCAACTTTTCGGTTTCGGAAGTACTCGAGAATCATAAATCTGTCCTCAATACGTTTGTTATTGACTCAAATAAATTAAATTTAGAACTTCCATATTTGTACTGCATTCCAAAAATCCTTACAAACAACGCTTTATCGCTGGTTCCTCGAAGCGTTCCACAAAATCTATATCGATGCTACTCACAAAAATATTATCAGAAATTAAATCTGGCCTTCATAGATATTGCGAAACAGTATATTCCAGAAGTGGAATTAATCAAATGTGGATCCTTAAAAATTCAAAAGAGTTGTTAGAACATCTAACATCAAAAAGTTTTACTAAAGTTTTTACTCCATCAAGTCTTTTGACTTTTCGACTCTTTACACAACGATCCCTCATCAGAAATTAAAAGACAGATTAGCGGAAATTATTCTAAATGCATTTACTAGTAAAAACGGAAGCCGCAAATTAAAATATATAGTAATAGGCCAATATAAAACTTACTTTGTGAGGGAAAATTCTGATTCCAAAAATAAATACACTGAAACAGCTGTCATCCAGATGTTGAACTTTCTTATCGATAACATTTTTGTGGTGTTTGGAGGTTAGGTTTTTAAAACAAATTATCGGCATTCCAATGGGCACTAACTGTGCTCCGCTTCTGGCTGACATATTCCTTTACTCATACGAAGCTGAATTCATTCAGTCTTTGCTTTCGCCTGGAAAAAACAATTAGTTCTTGGCTTCAATTTCACTTACAGATATATAGATGACTTGCTTTTAATTAATAATCCTTCATTCGCGGATTACCTTAGCATCATCTATCCAAGTGAACTGGAGGTCAAAGAAACCACAGAAAGTAGTAATTCTACTTCGTATTTAGATATCATGTTGTCTTTCGACATTAATGGTCAATTGAACACCTCACTCTATGACAAACGTGACGATTTCAATTTCGCTATCACAAACTTTCCTTTCATAAGTAGCAACATTCCATCATCGCCCGCATACAGCGTATTTATATCTCAGTTAATACGTTATTCCAGAGCATGTTCAAATTACAATGACATTGTTTTGAGGGCTAGGCGACTTTCAGTAAAGCTGCTCAACCAGGGTTATATATGTGCTAGACTAGCAACGTCACTGAGGAAGTTCTATGGTCGTTACGAGACTCTTATTACTCCATATGATATCTCGTTATCCAGACTTTTAAATGATATTCCGGACTGAGACCGATTCCGATCATTTTACACAGATTTGACACCTTCTGTACTAGAAGGTTACCTACTTCGACTTCTCCATATATAAATACACATGGAATTTACACTATTTGACTCTTTCTACTGGGTATAATGACGGGTGTTTCTAGCAAACAGGAGATGCTCACTCTCCCCGGGCACCTGATCTCACTCCATCACAGGGGTTCACATATGTTCTTCAAGTAGACATATTCTGTTATTTTCCATTTGTTTTTCATTTTCACTGATTTTGTATGTCCTCTGGTTTCATGATTTTTAGACTTGTGGTTTGGATTTATCCATCATCTTTACATTCTTTAACTAAGGGATATGGATTCATATTTTTACTTGAACTTTAAGGTACAATAGGTTTGCCCTAGAAATATTTTTACTTTGGATTCCTAAGTTTTGGCCTTGAGCAGAGAAATGAGTTCTTGAAATTAACATATATTGCACTGAATTAAGATATATTAATAGATACATTATTCATAAATTCTTATATTTGTTTTAAATTTCACTTTTCAACATTAATCCACCATACAACAAAACTGCTATTGCATCATGGGTTTTGCAGTTAAATGTACATTTTTATATTCATTTGATTGATTTTGTTCATAAGACAATATGTACTGCGAATACTGAACAGATGAAAATGAGAACTTGAAGTACATTTCAATTAAACCCATAAGTTGATCAGTATGTATATTCTTTTTGTATTTATTTGTTTGATTCTTCTTTTACATAACATTATTGTAATTTCACATATTTTGCAATGAAATCTACTTGATGGAATATATACTGTTATAAAGAACCCACCTTAAGCAGAAAGAGATCCTTTATGTACCTCTCTCCCCCCTTGGCCCCGGGTCGAAGGCCTGACTGATTGAGCTATGTCGGAAACGAGATTTTTTTAAGATATGAAATAAACAATACGTAATGATACCATTCATTGATTAATCGAATTTGTCGAATTGAATTTTCATACAAGAACCATTTTGTTCGTCAAAATAAACACTTTTATAATGACAGTCCTGTCTATATTTCACAAAAAGGTCTCAATCGAACATATATCAATAAAAGTCATTTGCGCCATAATTAGAGAAAAAAAACCTTAAGGCTATGCTTCAATTTGTAAGCCCATGTACTTTAAGTTTGCATAAGGTACGGACATTATTATTATTATTATTAGATGTTCTACAAGATGTACTACAAGGTGTACTACAAAAGCATAAATGTTTGAATTATGATAACATAATTTAATTGTATTGTGACTTTGACATCTAGTTCCTTTGTAATATTAATGGTCTCTCTTTTAATGTGAAGTCCTATAAATTGAATTAATGCTGTGGTTAAATTACAGTTCAGGGCTGGTAGTGATAATCCCAGACAAACATCCATGCTAGAATAATCATATCCTTTATATCCATATCTGAAGTTGAATTTTGTAGATGTAATACGGGTGATCCAACTGGAACAGGTCCACATTTTGTGTCTACTTTCTTTAGCCTGTGAGGTGAGAGGGTCTTTAGAATTTGTGTATCCTTTGGGGCTTAAAGGTCTCACATATCTCTGCAACTGGTATCGACTGAACTGAGCAAAAATGTTAGATAAATTGCCTTCAATGACGCATTTATTCTGCTTTTTTTTTTTTTGGTCCTGCTGAATAATGTAGTTGGAAAGGTGCTTTGGAGTATTGTCCTAAAATAAAAATAAAATTCTTAAACATTGTCCCTGCTTCAAAACATCATCTAAGGATTCTTTTTGAATGTAGAAATTACCAAAAGTGAAATAGTAATGTATAACAGTGAACAGTATTAAAGAATTGTGACACGAATGTGATTAATCTTTCCTTAGTTTGCTACATCTCTTGTCAACTAGACATGTGTAATAAAGAGTCGTCTACCTTGTTTGCAAATCTTAGATGTAATGCCCGCAATGGTAATTCATACCAACAATGCTAATTGAAAAAAAAAATCAGAAGTAACATGTACTGAACATTTAAGTCTTCTTTTTGTTTTCTAATTATAAACAGCAGATACTGGACATGTTAATCTATAAATTATATTAAATGCCTTCGTTTTGAGACTTTGGTAACTTTTACCAATTATGAAATCTTAAAAAACGCATGCTTTAAAGACAGCGGGACACTTAGAGGGTTGAATGTTGTATACTTTAGTTTGTTGATTTCCAGTCTGTACACACAACTAGGATATAAGCCTTCTAGGGTTGTTTGTGGAAGAAATGCTCTGAACAGAAGGCGCATCCGGAAAAAATGAGTAGTTGTCAAAAGATAGTGTGTGTGTGTGTATATAAACGAAGAATTACGACAATAAATAAAATCCAATTTTCGAAAATTCTGCCCCTTTTTCAAAAAAAAAAAAAAAAAAAAAAAGAAAAAAGAAAAAGATAAGGGAAGTATATGTTTACGTCTTGTTATTGTGAGCAGTAGAGAAGGGATTTCTTATCTATGATATCCTATCTATAGCTCGCAATAACAACACGTATTTCTGTATAAACATATATTGTAAGGCTAGCCAGACATCTTGTGTAAACATAGTATAAAACATAGTATACAATTCTTAATAAACAATGCATGTTTTGGTCCTCTTAGTGATATGGACACGTATTGCTTTTATCGGTCTTACGTCTTAGTGCATCTTGGGAAAACTATTATTCTCTTCTTCAAATAAATCATTTCTCATTTCCAGAAGATAATAAAACTACAATCTAATATCATGCTATTATTTTACAGGGAAAATATATTGTCTTTTGAGAAATTTTCGTGATTTTTTTCCATTTACGGAGAACAACATACTCGTGTTATCTTGATAGTAGTCCATCTTCGACACATCTGTTTTTATTTAAGAAGTGAATAAGCTGAAAATAATATAATAGAGTGGAGGTATTACGCTATCTGATGCAATATATAGAAATTTATACCTTTGCAACGGATCCAACCAAGGCAGTGAGGGAGTTTTACGTGCCACGTCTATTATGACACGGAGCTTCGATTCTTACTGTTTCATCCCAGACACATCACTGGTGTACTCACGGCGGGGTTCGAACCCGAGGCCTCTCAGTCACGTGAAAGCACCTTATCCTCTCAGTCACACCGACTTTTTAATATTGTGTTTAAGTATTTGACATATTTTGATATAATAGATTAATTCATGTTTGATATTGGTGTACTTGGCGTTCATGTCGGTTGGAAGGATGATTTTACCCGAGCGGGAAAAGTTTACTCCTTCCTGGCATTTGGTCTCCCCCTAGGATTCCAGAGGTCCATAGATATTCCCAGAGATACCTTCTTGTAACTTTTTAGGGACAGTGTATCACTTTCTTTCAAATTAACTACGTAATATTTCTTAAAACTTTGGAAATGCATAAAATGAAATATATTTACACAACGAAACTTAATTTTGCGTTCAACTCCCTAAGAAATTATGCCTATAAAATAAGTCGTTTCAATTTCAATGAAATTTTCGCACAACTTCTCTCTCTGTCTTTCTAAATTCACTAGTGAATTTTCTATAAAAAGAGACCATTATTGCAATACAAAAGCAGTTGCCTTTACGACAAGTCTTGAGTGGACGAATAGGCTGAAAACTGAGAACTTGACCCTTCACCATGTATCGTCAACACGTTTTAATAGCATAAAAAATGTCCATACTGGTAGCGTTATTCTATAAGAAATAAAAAATTAAATTACACATGTACGGGGTGATGGGGTAATTTTATCCTATGAAGAAAAAATGTAAGTAAATAAAGAAAATATCAGAGAGAAAAAATAGAAAACCAGAGGTATAGAAATACAGTATACATGGGCGACACCCCTCGGCCTTCTCGCTATTGTCCAAAGCGATTTTGATAAATTAAATAATTATTCCGTATTGTCACAGAGAATGAAATTTGTGTACAACAAATTTTAAATATGCCTATTTCAAACAAAATTATTTTGCCACTTCATGAGAAAGTGTAATGTGACCCGTATTAGATATTCTTTCTACAAAATGTGCATTTCTACGAAAAAAAATATATATTAGAATATATATACCTTTTAATTTTGTGCACCAGATGCGTATTTCGACAACTTATGTCTCTTTAGTGATGCTCATGGCAGAATGATTGGAATTTTAAAAAATATATACGGGATCTGAAATGATTTTTTTTTTTTTAGTTGAGTTGTTTGTTTTATATCCCAGAGTCTTGGCGAGGGGAAAAAAACACACAACAAATTTCATAAATACCGTTAGAAATGAAAATTCATTTCAGATTCTTTTTATCACATGTTTACACTCAGTTCAAAGGTGTTTATTTCATTAAATACCGGCTGGACACAATTATTTTCCACGCTATGACGTCACCTATGCCATTGATTAATTTATGACATAGCGATATTTCATTGCATAGACAGCAAAACGTGATAAAATTTGATCTGTAACTCCTTTAGGATTATTTTCTAGAATATTGTGTAATATCTTCTTTATTTTTCTGACATATGGCATGGGTTTGTTGACCTAGTTATGTTATAAACTGAAAAGCAAGTGTCTATTTATGGAATAATTTATACGGTTTAGATATAATAAGAGGAAAATTTGCTTGTTAAAAACGAAAAACAAATGAAACAAACAAAAAGAGATCCATTTACTTTACGAATTCGATTCAATGGTATTTTGTCGTTTATACATTATGAACTGTCAGGTTCGATAATACTCAGAGTATATGTAAAGTAATGATAAGATCATTAAGCAGTGCTATTTTCCCATTAATTTACAAGTAGTTCTTTCTCTCACAATATTTTACTCATTAGAAGATACTCCTATTTCACAATTGATAAGTGAGTACTGATATTTCACTATGGAAAGGAAAGTATTATTTGTTCACAATGGATTAGGTAGCACTGATATTTCATCATGAATTAGTCAGCACTGCCTTTTCACGATGTATTGATCGGCACTGCCTTTTAGATAATAGATAGTATAGTACTGATATTTCCCCCAAAATTCAGTCAGCAGTGCATTTTTCACGATGTATTTGGTAGAACTAATATTTCATCAAGAATAAGCAAGCACCACCTTTTTCACAATAGATTACTCAGCACTGCCTTTTCCAAATACAATGAATTAAGTAGCATTTGTATGAATAAGTCAGAACAGCCTTTGTCATAATAAATAAGTTAGCAATTGTATTACATCATGAAATAGTCAGTATTGCCTTTTTACAATAAATTAAGTAGTACTGAAATTTTATCATGAACTAGTCAGCACTGACTTTCTCACAATAGATTAGGTAGCACTAAAGTTTTATCATGTATTAACCAGCACTGCATTTTTCACTATGGATTAGATAGTACTACTATTTCATCATGGAATAGTCATCACTGCATTTTTATGGCCCCGGATTGATACATCGTGCTCCCGACAGATCGGGGGCATATTGTTTTTGTCATGTCTGTTTGTCAATTATCAACTTTAAACTTGGCCATATCTTTTAAACCATAAGGGGTAGAGACTTTATATTTCACATTGCGTACTCTACTACTGAAGCCCTTTCCAATGACACCAAGGTCAATGACCTTTTTGACCTTGACATAACCCTTCCCGCTAAACTTGTTTTGTCTATTGTCAATTTTAAACTTTGCCAGAACTTTTGAACCCTGAAGGATAGAGATTTCATATTTGGCATGCAACTTAAGTAATAAAGCCCTTTCAAGGCACCAAGGCCGATGTCCCTTTGACGTTGATAATGACCTTCACGATAAACTGTGTTTATTTGTCTTTTGTCAACTTTAACCTTGACCATAGCCTTTGAACCGTGAGGGATAGAGACTTTATATTTCACATGCATACTCACGTCATAGAGCCCTTTGAAAAGAAACGAAGGTCGATGACCTTTTGACCTTGACAATGACATTCACGCTATAAATAACTTTTCTGGCATTATTTTGTCATGATACTTTTTCCTGATGTTTTGTGTCAATAACACTTTGTATACATTTTTGGTTCACATCAATAAATAAAATGCTTAGTTACATCTTCTGTTTCTTTTGTATGTAAGGGTTAATTGCAGGTGTCTCTACCCATTCAGGAGACGTTTACTCCTCTCGGGCACTTTGTCTCACCTCTTAATTTCAGGGGTCCGTGAATGTTTACTGTGGTATATTTTTGTTAGTGTCATAGTCACTTGACACCAGTTACTTTCGTATTTTGGATTTGTCAGCATTGATTTTTCCTTGTGCAATAACAAAGACTCTTATCTCTCTATACATAAACCCACTCAAATTTGTCTTAGTGACATTTCCGTTACGGCAGAAGCCACATTGCATATAAACACGGGTTAAAACATTTTGGTAAATATTTAAAGTATTTATGTACTAAATAATACTGTTGACGGATCCCCAGATCAAACTTTAACCACGTTCATTACGTAGTTTCATAGTGACGTCACATTTTAAATCACGTTTGACAGATTATTGTTCTAGAGTAAGTTCAGGAAAGCTAGCTACATGTGTTCACTGTCGGTGTTTTAACATTCGTACAATAGTAATAGCATGAAAAACGTCGACCTGAGAGTGTCTAATATAGGACACGATCGGGTAACATCGGAGACGCGAAGTAGGTAATAGCGGACGTGAAATTAATGTGAAGAGTTCTGCGGACAGTCAATTCTTTTATATATATAAAATTATGTTTATAACTTTCAAACACATTAGTTAAAACACATTAATTATTTTTCATACGTATGTTTTTTTACAATCATTTTGAATCATATTCAGTAGATGCGTAGCTTCGCCCATCAAAAATGACATCGAAATATTCCGATAGTACATCTGAATTTCACTGATTTCATTTCAATTTCATTTATTTAAATAAGTAAATAGAAACAGAGTTCTAATTGATGCGTGCTATTCTATTCTTCCTCTCTTTTTGTCTTTTCCTTTCTTCTGCTTTTTCTTGACGGACCAGTTTTCTTTCTTCTTTTTCCTTTCAGTCTTTTTCTTCTGCCGCCGTCTTTTTCTGTAAATAAATTTCAATTGACGATAGAAGTCTATGGCTGGTCAGCTTTTTCCTGTTGTTTGGTTTCTTCTGTGGTTCTGTAGTTGACTTCACGGAAAAAATGGTATTTAATTTTTCATTCCATGACACCGTGTCACAGTTAGCGTTTAATGAATTACATTTACTGCAAGATGAACTGTTGTCGACTTTGGAGACAATTTCGAGTTAGCTACATGTCAATAATTTAATAGAAGTTCTGAATCGTCCACTGTTGGAGTCACTGCTGTTGCTATAACTTTAGCAGATCCGAGGCCAAGAGACAAACGATCAACATCAGGAGAGGGTTCGGGTTCAGTAAGGAGAGAGTGCACTGTTGGAGTCAGAGATAAATCCATCAGATCGTCATAAGGGGGCTGAGGATTCAGCGATGGGTAGGCCTATGCTTGTGGAGTTGTTTTGATCCTGTGAAGATGAGAGTGAACAAGGAGTGTAATTATTATCCAGTGCACAATCAGACGGTTTAGATGGCGCAAATGCAAACTGGGGGATCCGTGACGGGTCGAACGGATGGATGCCACAAAATTCAAGTCCCTTTGAAATGTTCTCATTGTTAACTGTCTTCATGTAGGAAAGTTTTAAAAGACGTGTCCACTCCCATTCTGTAACTAGATTTGAAGGGGATGTACTCACGAAATCTCAAAATTGCCGGTCATATTCCCTTTGGAAATACTGTCGAGCAGATTACGGTATTGTGTAGTGTGAGGCGGAAGGGCAAAGAGGTGGATGTTGTTGGCTCTTGCCAATTCAATGAGGCCTAGTGTCTTGTGCGGACTATGCGAGTCCAGCAATATGAGCTGTGGCCTTTCGGGACAACAGTTCTTAAGAAAATTATCTGTCCACTATGTAAAGCCTAATACATCTTCCATCCAGGCCTTTTTCTGAAACGTATATTTGGCTTGAGGGGGTCCAACTGCTGTTTTATAGGAGCTTAAAGACTTCTCGGTCCGCCCTTTAACGACGACGAAATGTGGCTCATCCGATCCTGCCGCATTGACACATGCCAGCACCGATTTTCCGTCATCCTTCCGGGAACAATCTTTTGTCCAACTTCAGCGTCAATAAAACATATCTTTCGTCAATATTCCAAATTTGTGGGGTGAATTTGTGAGGTTCAGATCAACAAGGAGTTTATGTAAGTCAGCGAAATATCTACCTGTAACTTCGGAGTTTAGCAGCCTTGCTCGGACAGAGTAAAACGGCGTGGCAGACCTCAATGACAGTTCTGAGTGTCGTTTTTTTTAAAACTGTCGTCCAGTCTTTTCCAGGAAACCATTCCTTAAAGGAATCTTTATTTGCAATGCTGTTGCTAGTCTTGCGACTTTCATACAGAGTTGAGCTCTATTTACCCCAAAGCCCATTTCGGCAGTGTCCTTGTTTTATGAAAGCTAAATTATTCAACAGTTCTACCGGGAAAACCGTTTCTTGTCTGGAGATGCCCTCGACTGCACTCTCCCTATTATACGATCTCCTATCGTCGATTTTGGGAATTCATACTGTTTGGAAAGCTTCCCTAATGGACAGTTTCCCAGCTTTAACTGCAGCAACTACTAAGTCCAGTTTCTTAAAATCATACTGTGATCTTATACCCTTCCCTGTTTTAGGCATCCTGAAAGTATTTTTACACTTTTTTACATCCATCACTTGGATGGCGATGTCCCTCGACTCCCATCATATGGTATCTATATATCTCAATTAGTTCGATTTGTCAGAGGCTGCACCGATGTTTTGGACTTTCATAAACGAAATTTACAAATTACTACTAAACTTTTGACTCAGGGTTACAGATATCACAAGCTAAGAAAAACATTCGGCAAATTCTTCAGATCTTATTCAGAACTTCTATCTAAATTTGGAAATATTTCTTTTCAACAGTATGTATCCAATGGAAGTTTCCATCCTAATTTTTACGGTGATCTCGTATATAAACTAAGGAAAGTAAAAGGCTTCGATAACGTTATTTTATCATGTAATAAAATAATCAAACGTCTCCTAAATAGACAATATGATATTGAGATCATCAAAAAGACTATAGGTCTTGTATTTGGCCCCTCTACAGCCTTATGCAGACTTTTACTTGAACGTTGCACGCTGACTAACAGGGCGGTGGGGACTATATGACGGGCCTTGTCCAAACCTCTTTCAGAGGAGACATGGTCCTGAACCCCGTCCCCTCTGACTGTTAGTCGGGACTCCTACAGATCTAGGGTCTCAGATGGCTTTCAGACTGGCAGAGCACGGTTTATCATGTTGATGTCGCATATATTTTTATACCATTATGTGTTTTACAATACCTTACGTGTTTATATTTTTATGACCTCTCAATATGCGATACCTGTTGACCCTTGTTCTTTACATGGAGGATTATTTATAAATTTTTAAATGTACGTCTTTTGATTGTTCTGCTGTTACGGTGAGTGGGAAGGTGGGCCCGTAAACCGGTTAACCACACCATTTGTTTGGCTTTTGTCAAATAAAATGACCGTCCTAAGTCGGTATCGTAATTGCACTACAATCAAATATTTTTGTAATGTGTTAAATGTTCTATTATATTATTTATATTCAAGTACTGTATAACTCCATGGTGACTTCTGCCACATAACTGAGCCGGTAACTCCTCTTTTTTCTTTAATTTAGCATTTAGTCAATTAGGCCTGGTGCTAAATGTTAATGCATTTTGTTGGTAAACAAACACCCCCACCCCCGTCCCTTTCAAGTATTCTTTTTATTGATATATTACCACACTTAAGTGTTTTATCAAAAATTATTTCCTAAGGCCAACAGAATGTATCATAAGCTCAACAATATTAGAAAGTATATCTGATTTAACCCTTTCCCTCACTAAAGATCATATTTAAAAGTAGGGATTCGGAAACAATAATTTTGATGAAAACTTTATTAAACGTAGAATTAAGGGTATTTAGATAGATATAACAGTTTTCAAGTTCACTATTTATTACTTAGTTCATTTGAATACTTAATAGATGCGTTGACATACGTAACTGAGACGTTATACCTTGTCACTTTTGATGCGATGTATACAATCAACATTTGTCAAGACCGGAAAGATAATGACTGTGAAATGATATGGTATGGTTTCGGTGAAAGTTTATTTGGAGAACGCTATCGTATTATGTATCACGATAATGCAATAATAAACACGAAGTTAAGATGAAATTACTTAGTAAGACCAGATAACGAGTTGGCTTTTCGGTTATGTTATTTAAAATGATAACCTCCGAAAAATCCCGATGTCTGATAAAAAGCTGACTTACTCTATGACGTCATAATGCAAAGGTGTGCCAAATGGTGCAATGTCAGGCATTTGACGATCAGTTTTTTGGGGTTTTGTTTTTGTTTTTTGGGGTGATATTTGTTGTTGTTTTTTTCTTGGGGGAGTGGAGGGGGGGGTCATTTCTATCATAGAAAATTGTCCCTTTAAACACGTATTTTAAAAACCTTTTTCTACTAATAAATAAATAATATTTACGCGCAATATACACGTTAAAGCCAAAGCGGTTAAAAGTGAGGGTTGGTGGTTAATTTTTATGATCTTGTATACGGTATGTTCATTTCTATATGAAAGCTTCCCACTGGAGGTTGAATTTTGTACCATAGAAAACACTTTGATGAAAAAAAATTCTGTGGGGGATGATTTACTTTAAGACAAAGGTATTGCGCAGTCGATAAAGAAGTTAGCTCGTGAGCAAGGGGTCACTGATTACGAGATCGGTCACTCTTTCTGGTGCCTGCTGTAATGTATTAAGCAGATGTCCTCACCATATCAAACTGAATAAAGTTTATCCCATTTTCGACTTTCTATAAAAATACCCATAAATATAATAATATGTATTTTACTTTTACCTTATGTATCTATACATTTTCATTTGGAAACATGCACCAAAGATTAATCCATATAATATTTGATATGTATGTGATAATATTTTCCCCAAAATGTGTTGATATGTTAAAATATAGAAAAATTAGTTGACCGGAGTGACTGCAACTAGACAGAAAGTGAATAAGACAATAGTAAAATACGTCAGTGTAAAGCCTTTTCAAAATAACCATTATCTTGAGAGAAAACAGGCGCCCCATTCTACTTATACATTGATTCACTTATCAGAGAGCAAATAATTCAGAAAAATGTGATATTAGCGTAATCTAGTGGACTATTTTGCTCGTAAAATTTGATTATTATTCCATTTGCCCGCAACTTTCTCTGTGATAGCATTTGAAGAGCCAGAGTTGTTTCAGAATACTGTACCTGCTAAGCATTAATGGAAATGTGATATCGAATGTGATCACTCGAGAAATTGACCAATTTAGTTCGATATTTAATTAACCTACGTCATTTCTTCATAGCACTTATTAACGTATATCTAATGAGTAATCTTAATAAACAGACGCATATAAGCCATTGGAGAGTACAGTTCGTTCCCTTGCACTTGGGCACTATTTCACAAAAGGTCTATTTATGTTATTAAATTATATATTCTACCCGTTTTATTAACTTCGGTCGTTCACGGGGAATTTTTTTTTTTCTAGAATTTATTTCAGTATAGATGTCCGTATGAAGTACGTTTCAACGTAGTCTGGAACATATGACGTAAATCATTGGTATAATTCAAAACAAGAATAATGCTCAGTTATTTTTAACCATACATACTGAATGTCATATGTTTAGTTTTCAGTTTTTTTGTACCGACGTGATATCTATATTTAAAATTTTCAATCACTGTAACACTAAGGAGTATCTTACTCATGCATAGCTCTGCTCTTCAACTACATGTATTTGTGTATTTTTAGAATTCCAATCAGTCGGCCATCAACATCGCTGAAGAGACATTAGTTGTCGAAATGCGCATCTAATGCACACAAGTGTTAATCTTTATAAACGGCAATATGCCCTACTACTACTACTACTACTACTACTACTGCTGCTGCTGCTGCTGCTGCTGCTGCTGCTACTATTAATGATAATAATAATAATAATAATAATAAACCACCGACTGAATGTAAATCACAGCTTTAGTCTGGATTTTATATACACCATGAAATCATAAACAAAGTTTACAACTGATGACAACCATTTACGGAAAGGAGTCGCGGAAAATAAGTGACAAAGAATGACATATAAAAATAATTAGAATATTAATATAAACAGATATATTAATATTAGACGTAGGAGATTGTCCATGCGATGCAGTCAGATATGAGATCCATCTTACTCTTGGACTTATTGTGAACGTATGTTAGAACATTTAGACTGTGTGCGCTTGCCGTACGAACAATATGCGCTCAGACTTATTTTTCTGCATCAGATTACTGTACAGTAGAATAATAATAACCATGCTATCGTGTTAATAAAATATTGAATCCCTCGTAATCGTTTTTAAAGTGTGTACTGGACTTTAAGTTTATCATTTATCAAATTCAAATTTAACTTGATAATTCCTAGAAACGATACTTTTTATAGATATAGAAAATATATACATTTTAATTTTGTGCACCAGATGCGCATTTCGACAACTTATGTCTCTTCAGTGATGCTCGTAGCGGAACGGTTGGAATTCTCATATCATGTAAATATTTGAAGAGCAGTATTGAAACCAAAATAACCGAAAAAGTGAACCAAAGAATCAATCTAAGGACAGAGCTATGCCTGAGGGAGATACTCCTTAGTTTCAGAGTAATTTACATAATTTCATGACGGCAAAATTTAGATATATATTTTAAGTCAGTACAAAAGCACTGAAAACTAGACTTATGATGCCCTCGGGAACTATCAGTCCACCAGCAGTGACACCGGCCTAGTGGTTATAATAGATATAGAAAATATATACATTTTAATTATTTCATTTTTAAATGGTATTGCAATATTAATGAATGCTATTTCATTTTTTGTTACAGATTCTGTAGTGTTTCTGTAAGACTGACACCGATCTATACACCCACCCATCCCAGTTTATTTTAAGGGAATTACGTGCTGTGCATTTTAAGGTCAAGGACGGTGCCAAAAAAGGCTGGATATAATATAATAATTTTAATGTAACCAAACATGATAAATAATGCCTTCATTTACTGTTGTTAGGAAAACATAATGATCGAAAGAACTGCATAATTACTGATTCGATTGCTTATTCTTTCACTGATATTATGTAGTGGCGCTATAGATCTATTTTTTCATTGAAATATATAGTAGTTACTTGGGATTTCTCCGCATAAGGCATCAGGGTCCAGTTGTTCGAAACTATAACCGCTGGGTTAAGTTAACCGATGGCTGAAGTTTGAGAGACAATTGATATGATTTATAAAATTTGTTTTTAGATTTCTACATCATATTACATTGCTGGTTTCATATGCTATTAATCAGAGTCCAGACTATAAGTCTTCTTATTTCAAAAATAGTCAGTTGACATTTAATCACTTGTAAGCTTAACCAGTAATACATTTATATGTGTGATTATTTTGTGCACCATATGCACATTTCCAGTCTTCAGTGATTCTCAAAACCGAAACTGAATAATAAGCTAGATATTTTCCTGTACCACAGACATGGTGCCCAGAAAAGATTCATTTACTAATGGTTAGCTGGTTGATTGGTGATTTACGTCGCTTTCAACAATTTTTCAGTTATATCGCGACATGGAAGCAGGAGGTAACCAACCCCTTAAACGTAATGATGCAACCTCGGGAATCGAAACCGGATGGTCGGCGCCGCAAGCCCGTCCCCTCATTTACTAATGTCACGGTACTTTTTGTGGTGATTTCAATGTACATCCCGTTAGAGAAAAATGTTAAATGGTTTTAAATAATTGTGAGAATAATATTTTGCTGTATGCCGAAAATTGTCTTGAGATTGAAATGCTATTGAGAAAACTAAGACCCAAAAGCGAGGTCAAAAGCGAGTCATAAGGGTCAAGATATATACTGATATTAGGCGTTTTATTACAGAAAATGAAATTACAGCTTTTCTGATATCACAAAAACGTGCCTTAGAAAAATTAATCAATGGGAGCTTTGCTATAAAGTCTTACTTTATAAACGAAACAATAGGAGAATATACGATAGTCTGCGGTCTTACCGTCAACAGCAATTTTCGAGAATTTGACACACAGATCCCACCTGATGATGTCCTATGCATCAAACAAAATAGTTTATTTTAGTTTATTTCAGCGGTAATTTCAAATGATTTCTACTCAAAATTATGTTCAGAAAAGTATTTCATGTAACGATTTTAAAATTTATGTCACCACTTTTGGCGATAGTTTATCATACTGAAACATTGATTTAGTTCAGAAGTTCGGAATCCTTTAAAATCCAACCAATTTACAATAGAGGAATATTGTATAATCTTTGTCATTTGATCTTGATCAAAATCACGCTGTAGAAAGAAGTTTTTATCAATGATAACGACCACGGCCATATAATTCTTTCCAAAACAAACACCCGCATCGTATAAAGTAAGTACGTTGTCACGTTCACGGAATGATACTTTAAGGTTTACAGTTTTAAAATTCAAACGGCAGGTTTATATCGTGGAAGATAATGCAATTACATTAGACTACATCTTATTAGTAGTAAAAAGTTTGAGGAGAACTTAAACAAATAATGGTTTTTATTCTAAAATTCTTTTATAATTGTTCAAAAGTAAGACGAATACTTATACAAAAGAGAAAACAGTAGACATATGACAAAGCTGCATGACACAAACCACCATTGATAAAACATGATAATAGTAAAATATACACGGAAAAATGTCATTGCAAAAATATTCGATTGTGCTGCCGTTACAATACTGACTTCGGTCGTTCAATTAAAGTAGCAAACGTCACTTAATTGGTGTGGTTAACCGGTTTACGGGCGCCCACCTTCGCACTCACTGCAAGAGCGGTACAATCAAAGGACACACATTGAAAAATGTATGAATAATCTTCCATATAGAGAACAAGGATCATCAGATTTCTCCAGACGAGAGGTCATATGTTTGTTTTACACAGAAAACGTTTATAGAATATTATGCTGCTATCGAAATATGTTTTGCGTTGACATTAAATTTACCTGTAAACGTTCGATATAATTATCTATAAAAGTGATATTGTATCCATGATCTCTCCATAGTAACAATGCATTAAGATCAATGGTAACGAAATCTTTTCGAAATCATTCTCTGGTTTTACTTTACCTTGAAAGTAAATGTCTATCATATTACATGTAATTTGTTCCGCGACTCAAAACAAAATACTTACAGATGGGTGCAGTCCTAACATAACATTCACGTTAACGCGAAAAGCGGTCACGAGGACTGCTTGAGCACACGTGCTAGGACTGCTCGACCGGATGCGCGTGCGCTCCTTGCGTTAACGCGGGAGGAAATTTGCGTTAACGCGATTTATTCCCGCGTGCGCTCAGTCCGGTCGCGCGTTCACATTATTATATTTGTAATTCTCTTTACAGTGGTACGGATGGAGGAAATAAAAGGAATCTAATTAAATTACCGCAAATGTCGCCATATATACGTGCATTAAATGTGATGTTGAAATGACACCCCGCATTAAGGGTTTCATATGTAATATAATAATGGTAATCACCGCGTAGACATGCACTCAGGTATTTATGAAAAACTTCGTCAGTTTATACTATAAAGACTCTAGGTAAATTACATTCTAATTCTATCTTATTTGTTTATTTATAATTAATAAAATTATGTATTTATTTGTTATTTGTTTATTTATTTATAATTTACTTATGTTTCTTTCTTATTTATGTATTTACAATTCTTTTTTTGTAATTTAGCTATTTTGCATAATATATGAATACCATGCTTATCATCGTTATTATTCTTTTCATTAATTTAATTATTATTATTATTATTATTATTATTATTATTATTATTATTATTACCCTAAAATAAAAATAAATTTCATTACATTCAATGTTCGGAATTTGTAGTCAATATTTTTTAAATTCACCCTTTTACTCGTAAGCGTTTTATTTAATTCTAAATATTTATCTACATGCACACAGTAATATATTTTTATATTTAAATATACAATGTATATATCGATTCTCCTTTAAATCCTTCTCTATATAAGTTGTAAGCAAGCGAACGTGGCTGTCAGGCACGTTCACGCGGCAGCCAAGCGCGTGAACGCGGCAGTCCAGCGCGTGAACGCGGCAGTCCAGCGCGTTAACGCGGTCTCAAAATTTAGTTCACGAGGAAATCTGCGTTAACGCAAACGCGTGTGCTCAGCAGTCCTGAGCGCACGAGGAAAGCAAACTTCACGTTAACGCGACGTTAACATAATGTTATGTTAGGACTGCACCTCACTGTATAATTGCTATAAACAAAAGTACGATATGACAAATCTATCAAAACTATCATTAGTTTTGTCGGTACATGTGACTAGGATCAGTAAAAGCACAGATTATAACTGCTTGATGGAAATACAACACATACAATAGATTTGGAAAATATATCATAATTTCCTTAAAACACAAAATGAACAACTAAATTCATATTATGGTATTGAAATACAGTTAATTCAAACAATGTTTAAAAGTATTGCAAGACGCAGTTTTGGTTTGAATGGAAATTTTCCTTTAACGTCATATTTACTTAACTTTAGATACTGATAAAGTACCATGAATGATACTCTTTTCCATTTCTACTTCAAAAACTTTTTCGTAAGACTGTCATGTCTACAACAGCATTTCTATTTTCCATTGTGTGCTATGTGTTAAACAGAAGTATATATTTAATTGCTTATAACTATAATGACTGTTAACTACTGTTTATTTTGTGAATACTACGAGATCACTTCTGGAATGACCGATGACTTGTTATGCATACTAAATATTGATACTGTTCTGTTGTACCATGTGTTAGGGTAGGTGAAAAATTATCAGTCATGATCACTATTTATTCTCATATACATGTATGCCACATTATACACTAACACATAGCTCAGATGAAATAATATTCTGGTAAGTCGTGTAGTTAATAGCATCACAGTGTGCTGGCAGGCATTATCTAAACGCAAATCAACATTAGTTTCCAACACTGTCATCACTTAATTATCGTTTTATATTATGTTAATATTTGTCTTGAGAAACTACGTTATTTACGACAATATGCTATTTTGATCTAATATATATCCATCCATTAGGAGGGAAATTAACAAAGTACTGTCCGGAACTTTATAAAAACTGATGATAAGTTTACAATCAACCTTTACTTTCGTATTTTACATTTATATGGATTAAAGCAAAGTAGCCTTATTAAATGTCTCATATTTCGACAAAGTGTTTGAAAAGTAAAAGCACAATCATAACATGTGTCTGAATTGCTTTCCTTTGAGTATATCAATCGTTTAAGCATATTCATAACATACATATTCCTATGGAATAACACTGTCTTCAAAATGTAATCAAACATAAAAATGAAAAACTACTTCAACACATTTTGTCAACCACATTTTCACGTTGACAATATTAATATAACATGCATCACAAAAATTATTACGGTCGAATGTTTGCGGTTTACTTAGCTGTGAACAGAATTTACTCATGTAACGTCATAAAAAGTAATTGATATATAGCGCAATTTGGAATCGAACATACGTAATCTGCAAAACAAGTCAAACGTTAAGCCAATGCCAGTCTACTTCCAATTTCTGTGACTAAACATGATAAATTCAAAATGCATGTGTCCCTGGGCAGGACTTAGCTAAATGTGTTTGAATAAATCATCGTTAGTTCATAACAGTAAAAACTTCCAACACGCAATGATATCCCTGGGTATTTATGTCGTATGGTTTACCCAGAAGGCTTAGTGAATGACGATTTTTCATTTCATTTGACCGGCCATATTCGGTAACTACACTACAAAAAATTATGTTCTTATTCCTTACACACACACACACACACACACACACACACACACACACACACACACACACATTTCGTATTTTACTAACAGAATGAATTTTGACCATTTTTGAAAGCCACACTATCGAAACTCGAGTCAATTGAAATTAAAATACGTGTAAGTAGACATTGTAAGAGCCATAAGATTTAAATGCTGCTTTTAAGAATATAAATCACCATGAAAATGATTGTATTTACGCATCCACATTTTTGGGACTATTTCAAAATTATTTTGTGACATACACATATAATTCTTGTTTAGAATTGTCAACGAGTTGAAAATGTGGATTTTTCTGTATAAAAAAATTGTACTTGATATCTATATTTCTATTAATGTGTTTGTTACTTCAATCAAATAACGTCTCTCATAGAATCACATGTAACTCGACCGTTGTTGTACACTGTATATTGGCCGGTAAAATAATGACCTGAAAGGGACATTTCACCCTTGTGTGAATCAGAAATATCACAATCAGCTAGTTTCTAATAACATGTATATTCCAAACGATACCCATAGCAGTTTTCCCCGTTTACGTAACGCTTTGGAAATTATATATGTTCGTTCTCGTTGTATCAATCAGATAACATTTGAAATACAATATTACCGTGATAGCCTGTGGATCAAACCGATGGTATTATGGTTAAGGGGTTTCTATATACTGTTAAGTGTTTTGTTGTAAATGTTTACATGTCTTTCTTTTTATTTATTTACCATAGTGTGGTATTTTCTCCTATTATTTCATTGTAAAAATGTCGTTTATTTGCGTATAGATGTCATTCATGACATCACGCTACGACTAGATTTGATCCCAGGCAATTTCAAGATAGTATCTTGAATTTAGAAGATAGTAAGTTGAATTTTCAAGATGGCAAGTTAAATTTCAAGATAGTATCTTGAAATAATTACCAACAGTGTGTGTTTATTGAAAATGCTGCAATCTGATTGGTTGATTTATTTTAAAACTACAATGTTATTTCTGTATAAAACGTCATTTTAACAGGAAGTGACGGAACTATTTACTTTCCTGCCAGCTGATCTAATGTAAACAAACAAAATTAGACCAATCCTTTCAAGTGAATAAATGAAATAAATAAAACTATAATTAAACATTGTTTTTGTTTTATTTTCCTTTTTATTCAAACATATATATTCATATACTGACAAAGAATTAAAATAAAGTAAATAAATCGCCGTCTGTTGCGACCATCGATAATCGGTAATGGATAGAGTCATCAATCTCGAGGAAGCTGTTATTTTCTCTAAAATAACCTTCGATGTTGAATTTGATCCAATGATGGACATCGACATTAATCTCAGTCCAAAGCCAAGTCAATCCCAATCGGATAATTTATACGTAGATGTAGACTATGACTCAGATTTTTTTCAACGAATCCTGAGATCGAGTCCTTGATGTTACAAATTTCGGAGTCGGATGGTGGAAATATCCTGTCCATTCCAGACAAGGAAACCTGTCTACATGTTCAAAACCTTGTTTGTCGTGAAGGTACACATCCATCACACTTTAATAGATCTAAGTTTTAATCTAATATAGATTAAAATTTAACAAGCATCCTGAAAGTATTGATTAGGCAATACTAAGTCCCCTACCGTCAAATGGAACACTTAGACCCCCAAAACACACACACACACACACACACACACACACACACACACACACAACATACTGTTTTTCAGGCTGCCAGCAAGTTAAGTATTTGATCACAACCTTTAAAGAAATTTTCTCATCCAAGGGCTGTAATTCCGTCAAAAATCAGTGGACCGTAACGAAACTCGAACTTGATCTGTAACTCATGGTTGCAGACTCACACACCAATAATTGGATGAATATCTACAAGCATTTAGAAAAAAAGTCTGGAAAACTGCCATTTTAAAGAAATTTACTAATTCCAAGGGCCGTAATTCCGTCAAATATCATTGATATATATTGATTTTCAAGACAGTATCTTGAATTTTCAAGATAATAAGTTGAAATTTCAAGATAGTAGCTGAAATTTTCAAGATAGAATCTTGAATTTTTAAGATAGTAAGTTGAATTTTCAAGATAGCATATTGAATTTTCAAGATTGTTATCCTGAATTTGCAAGATAGTATCTTGAATTTTCAAGATAAAATGAAAAATTTAGTGGCCCTAATTGGCTTCCGTAGATCCCTCCCAAAATATGTATGTTAATGAAAATGATACAATGAATTACATATAAAAACTAGAAATCATGAAATTAAGGATGAATTCCGGAGTAGATGTAAGCGGGGACATATATACACATGTTTCTGATGTGGCTTTGGAAACACAAAATGTTTTCTTAAGTCGTACAAACGAGACACTAAGTCGTACAAATGACTTGCTGAGTATCTCGTATGTATAACTTAGTAAGTCGTTTGAATTACTTCAAATCTCATATGTACGACTTAATATCTTGTTTGTAAGACTTAACATCTTGCTGATAAGACTAAGAAAAACTTTTTAGTGGCCCTTCTATGTTGTCATAGTTACCAGTAATTCAAACTTATAAAATTTCTAGAATGTGTGAGGACTCAGTTCTCTGAAAATCCAGATAATCACACCAATGTACTTTGTAAATGACCGTAAAAAACAAAGAAAGAAAGAAAAAAACCAAACAAACCAAAAAAAAAAAAAAGCTAAAAATTAAAAAAAAAATCCAAAATCAGAATACTCTTCAAATGGTCTCGATTGTTTTATCTTGTATATGTAAATGAAAATAATATTGTAAACTTCTGTTTATATTAATGAAAGCAATATTTTATTAAATTAATTTGATATGGTGATGATGATGAGGATGACGAAAACAGGTCTTTTGGTATATGCAATTGTCTTATTATTTTTCATTTATACATATGTCAAATGCACATATGACAGACAAATTCCTCTTCCTCTGACTCCGCAATGACCATTGTTGTACAGTCAGTCTGAACCCATTCAGTTCATGAGTCACATTACATCAAATTTCTCTGCAATGACGCAGTTTCGTCTTCAGCAAATATTCATGTACAACCCATACATATAGCATCTCTTCATCAATATTTTCAAGCTCGGTTTCTTCTCGATAAGTTTGGGTTTGGGATTTCATGAGGTTTTTCGTTTTGTTAAGTTTCTTCATAAATCTTTTCTTTGCCTTCTTTTCTTTCTCAGCAAACACCTTTACTTTGTTAAGGTCCTTTATAGCCATTTGCCTTATACACTCTTTAGAAGCCAAGTTATGGGTCAGAGAATTAACCAATCTAGATTGTTTTGCTTTGACTGGGGCAGTAGGATATTGTAAAGAATGTTTAAGATGTTGAGAGACCTGTTGCTTCTGTGGTATCGTGTCACCAGCTGGAGTTAGTTCTTTCTCTGACAGGGATTCGGCAGTTTCTGTTAGTAGTCCAAGACCTGAAACAGTCGAGGGATCAGAGCTTATTGCACACCAGCACCAAAACCTGCCTTTATAGCTAACTGTTTGTACGCATCAAAGATCGGTGACATACCTACCAGATCATAGTTCTCCTCTAACCTTTCACGATATGTTTCCTTGGTTAGTGTGGGTAAGACACTCTCAAATACTTCCAGTGCTCCTTTGGCTTTTTTGTCCTCCTTCAAACATTCATTGGACTCCACTTCTACGTGTTCATGATCGTCTCCTTTATAATTGGTAAAAGTAAGGCCTGACTTAAGTGCATCTTAGATTCCACTAGCTCTGAAGCTATTAATAACAGTCAAAGGCTTGTAGAAAAGTAGGTAAGCTTCCTTTAGCTTCTGGGCGAAGTTTGTCTTGTCTATCTTTACACCGGGATTTTCCCTGTAGTGTTTTCTCGTTACACAGTTCCACATGCTTTTGAGTGGCCCATAGACCCCCTTGTCCAATGGCTGCATTAAATGAGTAGTATTGGAAACAATACGATATAGCTCTTTTTGGTGTGCGATAGCTAATTGAAAAACATCCATATCAATATGGTTCCCAAAGCTGTCTATCAACAGGACTTTTCTTTGGAGCCATTTTTCAATTTTTTTTTTTTTTTTTTTTTTTTTTTGGTGTTTTTGCCAGTGTTGGTACTTTGGTCTAGTAGGGCCTACGTTTTCTGAAAAATGGAGTATAAATTTCCTGAAGGTTTCAGAATTCATCCAGCCTGAGTTTGTGTACTCCAGGGTTGTTCCAGTTATAGCTCCAATCAAAGGGTTGCCTGTCATTGGCCTGGTTCCTGGATATATCAGGAAAACGGGAATCGTGTTCCCTTTAGCACTGGCACAAAACACGGCGGTAAGGCGCTCCTTACTTGAAGTGATGTGTGGTACAGGAGTGACTCTGCTTAAAGGTCCAATGACTTTTCCAGCTTTACTTCCCATAACAAATCAAGTATCGTCAGCATTCCATATTTGCCCTGGTTTGTCGAGCAGATCTTTTGAAGAAAGAAACTCTGAATCCAATGTACCAAATCTCAATTTCCTGTCTGTTCAGTCTGGCCCTAGACGCCTCTAAAGATGTTTCTGGTCTAAGATCAACATTCTCGTTGTTACGGGCCATGAACCATTAATACCAATCATAGCTTGGTCTATTATTCTTGAAGGGAGTTTTCTTTTTTTCCATGGTTACTTTCCTTTGTACAAACCCTAGGAATTCTTTAGGTGTCAAACCCATACCTCTTTTGGCCATTTCAGCAAGCCACTTGGCCATTTCAATTTTCTCCGCCTGGCTAAAAACCGGTACGTGTCCATTCCGGCTTCCTATTTTAACTTCCCCAGATAGCCTCCGATATAGAAATCCGTAAGACAAGTTTTAAGCAGCTGCTGCATTTTTATCGGTACCTTTTCTTTTCGTACTTACTCTATTGCCTTTTTCACGCTTTCACTTTTGATTGGTGACACTGGATGTCCAAATTTAAATTTAAATGTTTTCCTCCTCTTTGGTGGCATCTTTACTGGACCTGTATGAAAAAAGTGTAAAAATAGGTTCAAGTTTATAGTCAATGTCAATAGGTATCAACGAATGTATCAAATCACTCTGGCCCAAACGAATAGACGAACGACGGACGGGAAGTGATCACAATGTTTGGCTTAATAGAGGACTACATGTATGCAAACGTGGCGAAATACATACGTCGGGATAGATTAAATTAAATAGCAACAATTAAAAAATAATGAAATTAATCAACATGGTCAATGAAGATATTGCCTAATATAGGAAAGATACGGTATACAGTAGGGGAAAATAACATATATTGGTATTCACATGAAGATCTATCTGAGTAAATGTAAAATAGCAGTCTCCGGTCACAACCAGAAATACCCCGGCCCTTGCAAATTACCATGTTGTATTAATATTGGGAGAGAGAGAGAGAGAGAGGGGGGGGGGGGGGTTGCTTAAGGGCTGGCTCACAGGATGCCAAACGAAATAAGTTCCGAAGGGTAAATTTCTGTGTCTAGAATATTTATCTACTGAGTACATGCTAGGCTACTGTATAAATATTTCGATAGATAGAAAAATATATTCCTGTATAAACAGTAACTTGTCGGCGAATTTCTGTGTACATCATTCGGTGGCGTATTTAAAGGGAGCCCCGCCCTCTCCCCTTTTTTTATCAACAAGTACGAGTATTCTTCAGATTTGGCATCCAAAATGGCTGAGTATTTTGGTTAATAATACATGACTTTCCCATGCCGGTAATCTTTTCGTTAGTCCAGGATCCGCCACTGTACATTGGGTGTTGTTTTGCATGTTAATTGAAGATAACAATCAATATCATCATAGTCCTATTATATCATAGTTTATTGGGTTATGCCACATTTGCAATTCTACCCAGTAACAAAAAATACCACGATATTACTTTACACAAATGACGTCATCATTTTTAGTGCAATCCGGAAGGACTAGTTGAGTGGTGAGGGAATTTCAACTAATGCCATCGTTTTCATAGCGAAACCAAAATACCTTTATGAATGTCATCGTTGAAGTATCGAGGTATAACTTGATGGTAAATTTGTTTCAATATACTTACCAGTAACCTTCAAAGTTTGGATTTTTTCTACTCTTTGTTTGACGTTTATTCGATCTTTTTGAAGATGCTCGTTGATTCAAACGTAACAATCGTTGCTCGCGCGACATGTGCATGTTCATTTTCGTCATCCATGTTATTAATATTTACATTGATAAGTAATCTTTTACCCTGGATGTTTGATTTATTTCATACATACACATAAACATTTATTTGAAACTAGAAATTATCCGGAATGACTTGAAACCCTGTAGTGTTGTATATAAAATTTCATCGTAAATAAATTTCTTGACACATGCACTGACTATGTTTCAATTTAGACATACCTTAATCAATCTATTATTATGATTATTTTTATGTTTTTGCCATTTGGTTTATCTAAAGGATTACTTATAAGTATTTTTTATTCAAAACATGCAATTTTGCCAATTTTACTTTGCAAATATGAGTCAATGCCAAACTAACATCATTGCAACTCTTGCTAAGACAAAGTATGAATATATTTCTTCGAGCGAAACTTGTGTTTGCAAATATATCCTAAATGAGACCATTGTGTTATTAAATTCACGTCAAATTTAAGGACACTAAAGATACTAGTCAATGATGGGTTCCCTGCTAAGACCAGTTACTGGCTACAAATCGATCATTAATATTAATGAACGCACAGGACAGAATATAAATATTGGTTATTCTGAGAGTACCGGAAAGGGGATCAGGTACCATGGAGGAGTAGGCATCCCCTGCTGACTGTCCACTCCCACTTTAATGTCACAGGAAATGCAATATAACGTTATTAAGTGGTAACAGTATTGCCGTAGTCACAATCAATAAAATGTCTTGATAAGTATTTGGTGTCATACTGTTTTATCATAAGCCAAACGGTTTTAGCAAGGACTACAGTCAAGTGAGGAAGTCAGTATGTTGCAATATGATTTCTGATAATAGCAAAGGTCATTGAAATGACAGTAAAATTTACGGAATGTAGACTTCACACGTGATTTTTCGTATCTTTCTGATCTTGTCTTTTCACTCAGAGACACAATGACATAATACACAGGTGATAAAGGTATATAACAACATGTATTTAAAAAGTTAAACTCGAAATATTGAAATCAATATTTAATACATGACCGAAGTATCAAGCGCAGGAACTGGATTCTATTGTATGTGTCTTTAATTTGGAGTTTATATTTATATATTGCGTGCACGAATGTAACAAACATTTAATGATACACGAAGCATTATCAGCATTTCTGTGTGTTGAATCTAAGGTTTCTGAATACGAATATCATGATCAATTACATATTATGTGGACGACAATCCCCATACTTATCAAAGATTATGTATAAAAATATCTTTGCAATTTGCAAAATGAAATGAAATTTTGTCTTCTTGGAAAACATACATGAACATTCAATCAAACGTCTTCGGCGTTCCTATTGGGCATCGATAAAAATCATAACATCACCTAGTTTATCAGTCATTCGGTAAGTATAAGATGTATTTCATTATATAAAAAGTGGTTTTTCCCTTTATAGAATAACAAGATTTACAATTATACCAATGACAATTCCTGTTACAATAAATTTATTCAATTGTGTTTACTTAACATTTCCGAAACATTTTAATGTATTAATGTTTTAACTTCTGGAAATTGCTTTTTCCGCAATGTTACGTGATAAACACGACAGCAGTGCATTCGTGTTCTCCGATATTCAATTATTTTCATATTTTGTAAGAATGATAATTCTGACCATTCACGCTTCCTTTAACGATTTACCAAGATGGAATACTAAAATAAGGGTTGTTAAAGGTTATTAAACATTTTGCTTGATTTTGCAGGTATTATTATGTATTAACATGTAACAGCTTTAGCCAAATTCATCAATATTTTGAATAGAAACGTCTTTTTGTAAAGACTTGTTCTGTGTAACCAATGTTATTTCTTAACTTCACATACTGTATTTTCACTGTGGCGATCCAGGAAATGGATTTCGTTTTACTGAAATATCTTTTATATATATATATATATATATATATATATATATATATATATATATATATATATATATATATATATATATATATATATATATATATATATAAAGCTCCTGCCGGTATCAATCATTACACATGTGAGCACACTCGTCGTTAAAATTACGTGTCTAAATATCTGCTGAGAAGCTGGATAGCGCATAATAGATAAAATAGAATGCCGCTGTCTAATGTACCATTTAACCTTAAATGCTCCCCAGACAATCTTGATATTATACAGCCATCATCTTTTTTTTTTTTTTTTTTTTTTTTTTTTTTTTTGTTTTGTTTTTTGGGGGTTTTTTTTTATTCTAAATGAAATCCGTTTTTGTTTGTATTTTTGTGTTTTTGTTTTTGTTTTTATGATTTTTTATTGTTTGTTTGGTCAGGGACGTATATATCTAAAGGGATATGCAACTACCCCCTCCGCTATTGTAGCCTCGTTTTAAATGTGTGGAAAAAGTTGCGAATGCGCATTTAATTATTCTGCTATGTTGGACATTAATCAATCCAACAAAATGACAATTCACACCAGCACAATTCAATATAACGTATCCATTTTAAAATTATGCAACAAAAATTTACCTATCAATTATGTCATTTATGTGAATTTAAAATAACCACTTAAAACTATATGTTTACTTCATAAGGTGGTGTCAAATGGGACGTATAGAACTATCCCTGGTGTTAATTTATATATGATGACATTACGTAACGGCTTTTATTGGTTTAACGATTACATGTAGTACCCAGATGATTATCTGGGGAAGGTATTGTTATTCCTATTGTTATATTGTATATGACGTACGTCCATAACAGAATTATTTGTAGTGCGAGAGTATGAAAGATGTATGATTGCCTTCACTGGTAATTTTATGTTTTTGTTGTTGTTGTTGTTGGGGGGGGGGGGGGGGGGGGTTGGGGGGGGGGGGCTATACGAAAGTCGTAAATCTGGTTTCCGACACACAACAAAGCAATATAAACTATCTTGCAGTTGAATAGAAAGTCTTTATTAATTCTGATTAAGTTTTCAATCTGTCCCTCCCTCTTTCATTCTTTTTATTCTTTTAACTTCTGCTATGTTTCCTCTTACTTTTCCGGGGTTCGAATCTAGGGGCATCATTGTGAGAAACATGACCGATGATAATTGTCCCAGGATATATTTAAAGTTTTACTGTCCCATCCGTATATCACATTTCAGCTATATTAACAATAATATAATCTACTATCTGATAAAATACGGTCCCCAGAGCCCTTAATATATAAAATCTAAGTCAAATAATAAGAAAAATTATTTTCGGAAATATTTTATTTCATAAATTTGCCTATTCAGTGAGTTAAACACTATATTTTATTGCATGTGCACCTTTGTACATAGTTGGAAAATCACAAAACTTTAATGCCACAGTCCATGATCTACTGTCCGGAATTCACTGACCACTGAAAGCCTGCAAATATAAAAAAAATCAGTAATGTGATTATTTTAATATTCTTTTCACTCCTTATTTTTATTTTAATAACTTTTTTGTTTACAATGGGACAATAATGACCCCTTTTATTTGATTTAATGGACTAAACACTATATTTCCTCTGTACTTGAAATCATTAATGAACCCGTCTTGGGCGTACATATTTACGTCTCTTAATCCATTTAATGAAAATATAGATCGAAAAACCATGATCCGATCGGTGTTCAGTATAATAATATAAATCAGAAAAACATCACATGAAAAAAAAAGTTATCGATGAGGAGTTTCATGTCAAAGTCGGGCTATTGATACATCAACAAAATCGGGTAGACCCTTACCTTTGTTATATATTATCGTTATAGTAATCACATGAAGCATATTGAGTCTTTTCGTTAAACAGAGTTACTTACCATTTGGGACGGTATTTGACGTAAAACAATTATGACGTCATCAAATTCCTATGAAAACGTCATTTGTGGACTATCATTTCCCTGAGTTCTAGATCAGTTTCCATAGAATCCTGGACGAAGCTAATCTTCTAAGTTTACGCAGTTCTGATTGATGTAAACTCAATTTGATTATTTTATTTTCATATAATAAACTCTTTCCTCGTATTCCGTCTCTTCCACCCAAGCAGCAATTTCTCAGAATTAAATTTATTAATAAAGGCTTCGATCTACTTAACATTTCTAATATTTTCCGTGATCATAGAGTCACATCCAAAATCCCCCAATATTTTGAGAATTTACAACCTCCACTTATTTTTTACCAGTACAAAAAGCCTATACGAAATCTTATTTTAAATTATAATAAAGTTACATCTCACCCTGATGTTTCAGACTCTATTCCTTCGTCTTGTTCTTGTGAAAATTCTAAATATGTTTATAAACCGCCAGGTCATGTTATTACTGATGACCTAAACTGTATTTCCGACAAGAAATTGCGCACCCTTTTTGGAAAAGGACCTAAATATAGGTTACCGTCCAGGATAGATTTCAATAAATGCCGTGACGTTATAGAAGATGCTTTAACTACATATTGTAAACGTTGGTGTTAAAAAGAACAGGTAAAGGTTCATGCTCTTAATGATTGGAAATACGAGATTTTAAGATATCCGTATTAAGAACTTTACGGAAAATCCGCATTTATTTCAACAGCCTAATACATTGAAGGCAATTTCTATTAAAAAGAAAATAGATGACTTACATGCTAAATAAGTCTTTGTTCCTGCTGGTAAAGCAGGTAATGACATAATAGTTGTTTGAAAACTACATTATATTAAACTACTTAAAAACGAATTAAACTCCACTCATACATATGTGGAAAGCCCTACCTGAAAAGACAGCACCTTGCACGATCACCTCATGAGCATGTCCGACTTCAAAATTAAAAATGATAAATCTGATCTACCAACCATATATTGGCTCCCAAAACTACATAAAAGTCCATATAAATCACGTTTCATATCTAATTCTAGCCACTGCTCTACTACGGTACTATCAAAGCATATTACGTCTGCTCTAACTGCTATAAAAGATCATATTATCAAATATTGTGATGTCGCATTTCATAATAGTAACATCAATTACTTTTGGTCGATTAAAAATTCTCATGAAGTTATAGACAAACTTCTTTCGCTAAATTTCAAAGCGACTCAAATTTCTACATTTGATTTTTCTACACTTTATATATATCTGCTTGATAATTTGATTAAAAGCAAGTTGCTGTCCCTTATACAACGATGTTTTCACAGAGAATCTAAAACGTACATATGTACTTCCAATAACTCCGGATTCTTTTCCAACAAACAATATACTTAATATAAATACTGGACTTGCACGGAATTATGTAAAGCACTAGATTTTCTCATGAATAATATTTTTGTGCAATTTGATGGCAAGATATATCACCAAACAGTTGGGATTCCTATGGGTACTAACTGCGCGCCTCTGATGGCAGATTTATTTCTTTATTGTTATGAGAGGGATTTTATTGTTTCTATTCAAAAATCAAAACGTTTTGACCTCATTGACAAATTTAATAATACTTGCAGATATCTGGATGACATTTTGGTTATCGACAACCCTTAATTCGAACAATTTATATCAGAAATATATCCACCAGAGCTCACATTGAATAAAGCTAATATTTGAGATAAATCTACACTTTTCTTAGATTTAAACATCAAAATTATCAACCACCTAATATATACTAATATTTATGATAAACGTGAGGATTTTGGATTTCCTATTGTAAATTTCTTACTTGGACGGCGATGTCCCTAGACTCTCATCCGCAAATTCTTCAGATCTTATTTAGAACTTCTATCTAAATTTGGAAATATTTCTTTTCAACAGTATGTATCTAATGGAATTTCCCATTCTAATTTTTACGGTGATCTCGTATATAAACTAAGGAAAGTAAAAGGCTCCGATAACGTTATTTTATCATGTAATACAATAGTCAAACGTCTTCTAAATAGACAATATGATATTGAGATCATCAAAAAGACTTTAGGTTTTGTATTTGGTCCCTCTACAGGCTTATGCAGACTTTTACTTGAACGTTGCACGCTGACTAACAGGGCGGTGGGGACTATATGACATGCCTTGTCCAAACCTCTTTCAGAGGAGACATGGTCCTGACCCTCGTCCCCTCTGACTGTTAGTCGGGACTCCTACAGATCTAGGATCTTAGCTCGCTTTCAGACTTGCAGAGCACGGTTTATCATGTTGATGTCGCATATATTTTTATACCATTATGTGTTTTACAATACCTTACGTGTTTATATTTTTATGACCTCTCAATATGCGATACCTGTTAACCCTTGTTTCTTACATGGAGGATTATTTATAAATTTTTAAATGTACGCCCTTTGATTGTTCTGCTGTTACGGTGAGTGGGAAGGTGGGCCCGTAAACCAGTTAACCACACCATTTGTTTGGCTTTTGTCACATTAAATGACCGTCCTAAATCAGTATCGTAATTGCACTACAATCAAATATTTTTGTAATGCGTTATATGTTCTATTATATTATTATTTATATTCATGTATTGAATAGCTCCATGGTGACTTCTGCCACATAACTGAGCCAGTAACTCCTCTTTTTTCTTTGACGTCATAATTGTTTTACGTCAGATACCGTCCCAAATGGGCAGTAACTCTGTGTAACGAAAAGACCGAATATAAGCCTTTCGAATTTTTTTTCTACGTCACAATACTTTCCATTTCATTGTTTTGTATTCACATTCCTGTTTACAAAGGTTTATGCCACTTATTTTCGGTTGCCGTTATGCTGCTTTTTGTTGACATGTACGCCATGACCGGCACGAGAGGCTCATAGAGAAGTTGCTTTCAACACTAAAAATAATGGTTCATTTTAACTTTACAAGAAGAAAATAATTTCAAACATTAAAGTCATCTTAATTTAAGGATACAGCACTAACAGTATCTTCTGAATACTAGTTTATGAAGACAACAACTTTCTCAGGCGACGGATAAGGAAAAATATGGCGGACATTTCTTATCCCGCATGCGCAACTCTTTCAATGCATTTAAAAGGAGGCTACGCTAGAACAGCGGGGTAGTTGCATATCCCTTATGATATATACGTCCCTGGTTTGTTTGTTTTTTTTTTTGGGGGGGGGGGGGGTTGGTTTCTTGTTTTTGGTGGGGTTTTTGTTTTTGGTTTTTTTTTTTTTTTTTTTTTTTTTTTTTGGATAAATGCAGACTCAGATAATTGTCATTTTTATGCATGGAAAACTTCTATGCCAAAGCATTGTTAATGATATATATCGCCTTATATCATTTCGTGTATGCCTTTTTGATGTGGAGTGCTTTTAGCAGATAAATAAAATACATTTCTCAATTTGGTGGACAGTAACCAAGGCGTACAATGAATGTAAACTTTAAAGATGATCGATTTCACGAATTTAAACATCTTATCGAGCAATAAATCTATGATTGGTTATTGTATTAAAACTGTCACCCAGACATGATTTTACAATGCCAATATATACTTTGTAAATTGAACACACACACTAAACATCAATAATACAAAAGCCAAATTTCTACTATTATATAATGCGGAATGCATTTACCCCCATTAGCCTGTTATTCATTGAATTAAAAACTAAAGGTATACCGCGCGCTTATATGAATATTATTACTTTGAACGCAAACTGTTTTAGTCAGTAGGTATGTATATTAATGTTTCCACACACCAGGATTAATGAACATATTCATTTAAAACAGATGTTTTATCAAAGGCATTTTCTGTAGGGTTCTCACTATGATCAAGCAAAAAGTAAATTATATGTTTTAATGATAATATACTCATTTATTTAATGTTAATGGTTGTATCAATTTATTTTTGTAACTAGTTTAATAATGATGTTACAATTAAAAGACAGGAGACGTTTAACGTATGCTATGTATCAAGCTTTATATAAAAAACTACGATCTGCTTATGGATTTCGCAACCACCCCACCCTTCCCCCGTTTAGCAGACATCCTTTCAAGATGAAGAATAGACAGTAAATGAGTAACTGATAATGAAATCTTGATAAAGCTTTCATCTATACATGTTTTAAGATCAGGTCTATGTGCTTCTTTGGTGCTTATTTTATGCCACAATGTCAGCTAATCAACATTCGATCGTTCCATTGTTGCAGTAGTTGTTGAGATCTAAAGAAGGTATGTAAAAGGAAACACATCAAGTATGATATGCTACGATGTAAAATTAAAGTAATTTCCAGAACAGAAAGAAGTTCCTAGATATATACAGAAAAACTGAAGTTTTCGTGTTCACAATATTTGTATGTTTGTCAAATCATCGTTGACAATGTGCAAATAAAGACAGACTGTTTTGTTTCTGTATTGTATAGCTCCATGGTGACTTCTGCCACATAACTGAGCCGGTAACTCCTCTTTTTTCTATCATAATATATATTAGCGGAAAAGGGCAATATAGTTTCGTAATTTCATTTATAGATTCATATACGAATATTATATTGCATTATGTCTATTATTATTGAGTATAATGCATTATGTCCATTATGGTTAATATGAACAGCCACTGAAAGTAAGGGGTTGCAAAAAAGTTTCACAAGTTTAATAAAGTGTATTACCGCCATTTACATCGACGACACATTGAACGAACATGTTATGCTGAAATACTTGGGGGAATGTTCCGCCATACCCACAATAAAGATAAAGAAGCCTAAGGACGCAAAGTATCTAACGTAGCAGGGTTGCTCTTGACGTAAACTTCGTTTCAATTCATCCGAAGGAAGTTCTATAGGTTATAAATTCGGTAAGATCGCAAGCCAGGGTAGTGCATTCACGTTTTACTGCTGTAGATAATCTAACAACGAGTGTAGTCGTGCGTTGTTCTGCTGTACAATGACGGTAAACTTATTTCTGTTAATGAACTGAATGACGTACTAACGCATTATCTCGTCAAGATAGCTTGTGCCGGTTAAACTGCCCTCCCCTATCATTAAAAAGGTCATCCATGTGTTGTAATCCACCCCAGACCATAGCCGAATAAGGGGCGCTCAATAACGCACACGTCAATGTAAGGTTCCCAGGCCATACATGCTTCAAGCGGTCAAAAAAGCCGATTGGAATCAATTACGCAAACGTGACGTCCGTATATACGTATCTTACCGACGTGACGTGCTGGTCCTGAACTTTGCTGATATTGTCTCCATAAAGCATTTAAGTCTTAATAAGAACTCCAAACCGCTTTGTCACAATGCTTTGAGAAATTCCAGCTTCTAGCATCCCAATAGAAGGCAAACGATCATTTTCAATCATGCAAGGCATCTCTTAATCGATATTTTGTTCCAAAAACAAATAGATTTTTATCTGTTTTAATACATTGAATACTGTCAATGAATGCAAGAAATTTTAATCGATTACTAACCACGTGTCGCTTGGACTCGAAATTCCAGAAAATAGTGAAGTGGCCATCAAAGCGAATCGAACGCGATATTTAACAAAAGTTAAAAAACTGAGGTATATTACTTTAGTTTATGAAAATATGCATATAAGAATAAAGAGTGATCACAGAATGCTTTTTATATTTTAATTAATTTTTTAAGCATATACAGTTTCTTCTTTTTGTTGCTAGTGTAGATAACAGTTGTCAGTCCTCTTCACTAGTCAGTCCGACATACATTTATAATTTGTTTTGTTTTTGCTTTTTTTTTTTTTTTTTGCACTTGTGTTTGATGAAACTGGTTTAAACAAAATCTGTCAATTAATTACCAATTACAGTTACAATTCCAGTAAAATGATGAATATCTTGCATCCACAGAATTCAGGTAGCCACATTATTTTTCAGCTGATTTCCATTAATAATCAATGATTAGATACATCTGTGCATATTTGTATTCAATTTAGCATTTCTTTGTTTTGGATGATTCGTGGGGAATGGTACCATTAAAATAACATTCTACAGGATAAAGGTCATGGTATTAAATCAAATCTTTGAATCTTGATAAAGTCAGCTTCCTTGCTTTAATTGCATGAAAGTCAATATCGATCATTATATTTGTCTCCTAAGAAATACCTTGGCATTCGGCTAAAACGACCACATTTATTTCCTGCAAATTAGCTATGATTATACTAAACATAAATTTCCGTTCATATTTTCAGACAGGTATATTTTCCTGGTCCGTTTAGCTTTTCCTTCATTATTATTATTATTATTATTATTATTATTATTATTATTATTATTATTATTATTATTATTATTTTAATTATAATAGTTATTTCCTTTTACCTAAACAACAAACATTGCCTTGTTTGTCCTGGCAATGGAGGTAATAGAATGTATTGCTCTTAGATTTACAATTTTGGAGTTTCTTCATTTAAAGTACCCCTCAATTTCTTTCTAAATCTTTACCCTTGTATAATAAAATAATGTACATTGTATAATATAGTTTGAAACATTGTGTTCATCTACAATATAACACCTTGAATCAATTATTAACAATTCTAATCTAACACATACGTCGTACTTTGCTGTCTGCTATACGTGAAGTTTCCACTTTATGGTCTTTCTGTCGGTGTGATCAATACCCGTAGGAAGAGATGATCCGTTCCGTCGTATCAAATTCATGACATACACACCAATATCATCTCTTAAAATGCTTCCGTTCTGGTGTATTGCAGTAACAAAAAGATAAAACTGATGTGCAAATAAACCTCATGATGTTTACTTCATTCATGATAACATCTAGAAACGCAAGAATAATAAGACATAATGAGAAAACAACATTGAAAAATTGTTTTGAACTTAAAATACATTGCCATTAGGTTTTTGGGTCAATTATGCATTTCATTATGTTACATTAATTTATGTCCGTAATGTGATTGATTGGTTGCTGTATTAACGTCCGGAATTACTACAGATAGCGATATAAAAATAGTCCTTTATGTCATGCACATGTATGTAGGGACTCAACCATTTATCTCCCAAACTGAATGAATGTCTCTTAGCTCTGTTTTCCAAGCAGAAAGAAAACGAATGTTTGAATGAAAAATGTCATTTATTTTTAAATGACGAAAAATATCTGGATGTGGAATCTCCCCACCAGATACAACAAACAAGTACAATATACAATCTTCAAAAAATTCCCAAACAGCGGGAAAAGGTGGCATCGGAAAAGGGGCCACCCCGTTCAAATAATAGTTTGCAAAGTAACTGATACAATAGTATAATACATGTACCTAACAATCCATATTCTCTAATGATCACCTTATTGCTATAAAGGTTAATTTGGGTGGAAAAATTACATTATCATACAGTAGGAATTCAAGTTGGGGCAGTAAAGGGAAACCAATTAAATTTAAACAATCTCGCATAATCGTGCTTATTGTTTGGCAAACAAAGCTGAAGTGACGCTGTGCATAATTAATCAAGGCACGTGACAAGCTTAGGCTTATGATTTGTCAAAACATTATGCATAATTAATAAAATCATATGACTAGAAGGTGTATTATGATTGGCTGGTAATTATAAATAATCATTAGCATAACAAGCAACACTACACAATACCATGTGATGCCCTAAATGATATTATTTTACAATAATAAGGTTTTATGTCATACACATGTATGTAGGGACTCAACCATTCATCTCCCAAACTGAATGAATGTTTCTTTTGTATAGCTCCATGGTGACTTCTGCTACATAACTGAGCCAGTAACTCCTCTTTTTTCTTTTAGCTCTGTTTTCCAACCAGAAAGAAAACAAATGTTTGAATGAAAAATGTCATTTATTTTTAAATGATGAAAAATATCTGGATGTGGAATCTCCCCACCAGATACAACAAACAAGTACGATATACAATCTTCAAAAAAATTCCCAAACAGCGGGAAAAGGTGGCATCGGAAAAGGTCCATAAAACTGAACGAAGCAAACTATAACAGATCGCAGAAGTGAAAATGACGCCACCCTACGAGATATTCAATCTTACAAAACATATAGTAACCACATATAAGGATTTATTCAATAGATGACTTTGACCTGCAGGCTCATAGCTGTACAGATCACAACATAAAATATTAGGAGGATTAATATAATCAGATGGTATACCTGCAGACTCATAGCCGAACAGGGTATGTGTAATAAACAAAGATAGAAGGAGCAATAGAAATTGAACATACATCTATAACACCATACAATTATTAAGAAAAAAATATTACAATAAATGAGATCTCTCATATAGATATATTCGAGTAGTACACACATGACTAGGATTTTGATGACAACATGCAGGCTCATATCTGAACGTGTCATGGAACAAAATGTGCAGCATCAACTTTAAAGACATAATTTTTCACAACATACTCTATTGAGTAAGTATTCTAGTTATTTCTAAGAATAAACACACTGAGTAGTCTACAGATAGCGATATAAAAATAATCCTTTTTAAGACAACTGCGGTATTACAATTTGTATATGCGCAAAAGTTCTTTCATGTGGTTAGCTACAAACCTGAAAAATGACGATCTCTTAAAATTGCTGAACAATGTTCAATACGTTCGGATTTTGTAGCTAGCCACCCAGAAAAGCTATTGCGCATACACAAATTGTGGGACTGCAGTTATCTTGTTGATAATTTAATTCGTTCTAACTCCAAAATTTGGAATGAAATTGTACTCCGTTGGTATAAGTAACTAAAACAAGAGTACACGTAATAATTATTCATGTGTTCTTTCGGTCAGCGTAAAATAATGTACATGTGTCAATTTATTGCGTTGTAAATTTTCAGGGGACTAATAATGGATGAACTAATACTATTTCTTACTTTGATATCTATTGTTGGCACATTATAATGAAAATAGCCAACCTTTTAAATACGTATTTGAATAGGAAATATCTAAGAAATTCACGACTATATCTGTGATTTTGTTTTCAAATTACTGTTGAATAATAATAATCTCTAACATCAAAGATCTAAATGTATTCGACAGTTGATGTATGAGGCGTCACTCTCAGTTTAAGTTCAAGATGTACATGTTACTTTCTGGAGAATTCTTATAAACATGGATTTAAACGTGTATGTAGGCCTGATATCAACAGCCAAAGTAACAAAATATTAATCGTTGTTATAAATATTAGAAAATAGATGTATTAATTGTGTGCACTATATGAGATTCCGACAATATACGTCTCTTCAGTGATGCTCTAGGCCTAAACTGGAAACTGAAAGTCTGCATATCTGGGGAGCAAAGTGACCTAATAGTAAGAGCCAAAGAACCCATCTTAATGACAGAGCGATGCATAAGGGAGATAATACTAATAAATGTCGATATTTTCTCATAGATGTTATAATGTATACAACGTTGTGCTTTATGTATACATATAGTATAGATATACTCATTAACAATTATGGTAGCATATAATTAGATACATGCCATGCAGACCTGTATACAGAATGCGTTTAAATTATGCAGATTGAGAGTATTAATAAGCCAGTGCTTGCTTCATGACCACACCAAGGTCCTGGTTTCGATGCCCGATATGGGCGTACCGGTATTCTGTCTTTGATGAGTGAAAACCCAATGTACCGTAGTACAAAAAGATCCAACACTGCTTCGGGTGGGTCCGTTGCAAAAGTATAATTTTTTTTGCAATACATCAAACAGATGCCGTGACTATATACGAGAAATAATAAAACACTCATTGATCAATCACCATTTTTGAACAAAATTCTATAGCTGTAGTTTATTTTTGTAGAAAGATGAAGAGTCGATGCTGTCATGGCCTCTCAGTTATTTTACTTGTTTGTTATACAAGTGTCAGATCGTCATTTAGATCTATCAAATAAATATTAAAAGGGAGGTGATACAGAAATAGTTTATATATGTGTATATATTGATATTGTTTTTAAGCTCACGAATACTAATGTTGAAAACCGGACTTCGCTATACGTCTCGAGTTATAAGTCGAAATAACTATAACTATTTATCTGTAGTTTCACTAATTTTCAAAACGAATATCTACTTCCGATATGGGAAAGCACACAGTATGACATCAATACAGTGGCAAAGATGGAATGAGATGTAAGCATCGGTGGAAGATTTATTGACGAGGATAAGGTGATGTAATGTAGATTTGTTAGACAAAGAGAACGAGGCGATCTATTACAAATTAGGTGCTGTCTCCAATGATTGTGGAATTCCATTGTGTTTATTCGAATAGATGATAAATGCAAGCTGATGACATACGTCGTGTTGGGGGAGTTGTGTAGATGACTGTAACCAGAGGGTATCGCTTAAGAGGATAAAATGTCTGACTGAAAATGGTAACTACATTATCTTGAATTTTCGATGAGAGAGAGACAAAGCACAATGGGAGTTACGCGGATTTATAATGGGAAAATTAGGATAGAACATCGGAGCAGAATTATAGAATACTTTCAAGCAAAAATATTTTATGTCTTTGCTAAGAGGGGGACTAGACTCCAAGCTTCATCATTAATTAAGGAGAACCTGACGCTTATGCAATCTTTATCAAAGTTCGTAAATTTTTTCCTGGAGTTGATTTTTAACACGTGATAAGAAAATTTGTATTAGTGCAACAAATTGTGGGGTTTTTTTCCTTTAATTCTTGTTTACCAAATAATAGTGATGCATAAATACATCGTTTATAATGAAGAGGATTTAAATTGTCCCTAACATCTTCTCCGAAGTAGGGACATTTACAGGCGAAATAAAAATAGATTGTATCATAACATTATATGTATATATATATATATATATTCGTAATTGGCCATTGCGGAAACAAATAATTTCATATGTATTATGTTTATAAAAATTCACATGTATTTCTGTTTTTATCATTTTTAACCTTTTATGTTACATTCAATACTTGCTAAACCCGCTGAAAATGAAGATACCAAAGTAATAGGTAATGTTTGATTGTGCTTCTCAACATCTGTTATCGAAACGTAATAAGTAGTCTTTTCTCATCGGTATTAGTAATCTGATGTAGTTCAAGACGCAAACACTAGATGATAAGTGGAACATCTGTGGGTGTTCTTATAAATCAATATGAGTTTTAAAGTTTAAGACATATCATTTTGAGTTGCTATACAATATATCATTAATAAACAATTATACACACCATATACTCATAATCGAATGGTAGATAAATGCGTGTATTTCTTTTAAGCAGTCGCAATAACACATGGCGATATAAAAGAGTAATAAGTGTTAGGTACGTAACGTTAATGTTGCGCCAAGATACCTTTGATTTCATAATTACTAAAACATTCGAACACATATGAAATATTTTTGTACATGACTGATACTTAATATCAAGATAAATTAAATATTAATGAAATCATCAAAGAAGTTTCTGCGGTATTGATTCCAAGCAACTCGAGCGTGAAATCCCACATTAATATCTTCTTTCATACCACTTAGTCTGTTCCCACTGATTTGTTATTGCCTCCTATTTTGCACTGGAGAAGAATAATTTGATTAAAACATGAATAATTTGGTTTAGGGTTAAGAATTAATAATGGACGACATATCAATCCATCATCTCCTGTTCGAGGTCAGATTGAGCCTAAAGCGATCAAATGTCATAGTCCAATCAATATTTCCAACATCATTTTTATTTATGTGAAGATACGAAATGTTTTTGAAGTGTTAAATCTTGAAATAAAATGTGTCCAATTTCTCCTGCAGATTCAAACTTAGATGACAGCATTTGTTATGAATTGCTGATTACAATCTAATTCCTATAAAAGGGATGTTACATTCAATGTAGATGAACGTATACTTTTGAAATTAATTGATGGAGCGAAGGAAAAAGGATTCTTCACAAAGAGTTTCATTCGATTTTATAAGTAGTTGTTCAAATAAAAAGTTAAATTTTATGCCATCTTCACGTATTATACATTTTGGGGATGTGATACATAATATACTTGTACATAACAAAATATATATTGCTTGTAGAAATTTTTATCCGATGAAAATTGCTTGTACGTTTTAATTTCTCAGAGCATAAGCGTATTAAAATTCACATTTATATTTTTTCTTAAGCTTCACTATCATCAAGTCTTTTGACTTTTCAATTCTTTATACTACCATTTCTCATTAAAATCTGAAGAACAGAATAACATCAAATATATAAGTATAAGTATTATTATACAAGTATAAGTATCTCGTTTTAGGCAACAATGAATCATATTTAGTAAAGGTACAATCTGATTCTAGCAAGAAGTATACAGAAAAAGAGATCATCCAAATGTTAGAATTTCTTATAGATAATATTTTTGTGATTTTGGTGAGAAAATGTTCCAAAGGGGTTGTTGATATTCCGACAGGTACAAATTGCACGCCACTTCTGTCCGACACATTTTTACTCATACGAAGCAAGATTCCTACAGTCTCTGCTCTCCAAAGGCAATAATTAATTAGTATCTCTGTCAGACATTACTTACAGATACATCGATGACGTTTTGTGGAAAAAAAACCTGCATTTAAGTATCACCTCAACATCATATATGCAAAGGAACTCGAGATAAAAGATACAACTGAGAGCGCATCTTCTGCTTCATACCTCGGTATACTTCTGTCAGTTAGTGATCATAATTCGTTAGTTATCTCTCTCTCAATTTCATTGTTACCAACTTTCATTTTCCGAGTAGCAACACTCTTTCCTCTCCCGCATATGACGTCTTCAATTCACAACTTAAACACTATATTAAAGATATATTAAAGAACGTTTTAAACTGTCACTGAGAATGTTCTATGTTCGATATAGAGATATGGTGCAATAAGATTCCCCTTTAATGAGTGTTAACCGATATTTTAGGATCTGATTATAGCAACTAACCATCTTGAACTTTTTGACAATACTTGACTTGACTTGACATTATACATATGTACATTTCTTCACGTGCATTTCCGACACCGGGATTTCAGTTCAACAGAAAAGGATGACTATCTATCATTCAGATTTAAAGAATGTCGCGGTAAATTATGTGTTTAGTACGTTTGAACTGTTCAAGTTAAAGAATTAACCAATGTATCTCTACTTCGTATATATCTAATATGACATTTCTACGCTAAAAATTAGAATTTATTATGACGGTGAATTTAATTATGTATTACTGATATCAATGAAAAACCAAATGACAAAATCAATTAATTCTGATGCTTTGGTCATATAACGATTTTGTCATAACATCCTTGTCTGAGAAAACATTAAAATTTGCAGTTAGTAATATTATACATTATTCTCTAGCAAATTTACACAAATGCACGTGAGTGCTAACATGCGAAAATGGTGATATTTACTTGTTCCTAAAGAAGGCAGGGTATTAAGTTTAAAAATCCGAGACTCAAATATTGCTCAATTTTAAACTGAAGTACATCTGTGTAATATAATCTACAATTTTGTATCCTTAGCAAACCAAAGATAGACGTTGCTCGGAATGTGTGCGCATATCCTTTTTGGCTAAAACCTCTTCATCTAAGCCTATATTAGTGTCTTTATCTTTCTGTTCCTATTATGCATCAGATTACGTTTGTTCGTATGAGTTAATTATGTAGTATATCTAAATTTCGTAAAATTAAAGTTGGCTCTTTTTTTCAAGATTTCGTGATTTTTTTTTTAAATAACATCTTTGGTATCTGTAGAATGATTGATATTCGATTCTATAAAATGATGAATTACATAACGAAAAAGCTAAATCCGATGATTAGAACATGGGAATATGTCAATTTACATACTTGTAAACATGATAAGATTTTCAGATATGATGTCATCTTCTAAACTGTCACATAATGTGATTAAGCGATGCGATAATATCCGACATAGCAAATAAACTGTGATAAGATTATTCTGTAAAAATATCTTTATTATATGGAATTTCTTCATACATTTTATCACATTAAATCAGATGATGATTGATTATTGCTTTACGTCACTCCACAATTATGTCAGATATATGGTGACCAGAAGCAGTGAGGGATCTTTTACGTTCCACGCCTACCGTGACACGGGTCGGGAATACCACAGCGGGAATCGAAGCCGGGACCTTTTCGTCACAAGCCGACCGAGCAACTCATTAACTAGGCCACACCGATATATATATATATATATATATATATATATATATATATATATATATATATATATATATATATATATATATATATATATATATATATATATGTGTGTGTGTGTGTGTGTGTGTGTGTGTGTGTGTGTGTGTGTGTGTGTGTGTGTGTGTGTGTGAGGAGAGGTCAATAAGTTCATACAACGAAGAGGTTAAATTAGAGAGAGGCTGAAAACTTTTTCACCCCATCTAAGTGTAAACCTTTGTCAGTTGAATGACAAAACCCGTGTAGTCTACACGTATATCTTTTGCTCTTGCACTGTAGTTGAAGTCAAGATGGCAAATCAGAACATTGAATTTAGAGCTGTTATAAAGTTCCTCACTAAAGAGGGAGAAAATGCCAAAGAAATTCATCGTCGCATGGCTGCTGTGTTTGGTGATAGTAGCCCTCAGTATTCCACAGTGGCAAAGTGGTCATCTGAATTTAAACGGGGACGCACCTCTCTGGAAGATAACCCCAGGTCAGGTCGGCATGCAGATGTCATCAACCAGGAGATGATCGATAGCGTTGAGAGGCTAGTGTTGAATGATCGTAGAATCAAATTCGATGAACTTGCTGGAGAGTGTGGTATTTCACATGGAAGTGTTTCTACCATCATTCATAAGCATTTGGGTATGTCAAAGGTATCTGCCGGATGGGCCCCCAGAAACTTGAATCCACAGGATCGCCAGCAAAGGCTTGAGTCAAGTCGCAAACTTCTTGAGGTTTACAACGCTAATCCAGAAGACTTCCACACTCGGCTTGTGACTGGAGAGGAAACATGGATTCATCACTGGACCCAGACACTAAAGAAGAGCTACAAACCTGCTGGTACTTCCATCACGGGGGCCTACTATGCTGACCTTATCAGGCAATTACGGGTTGCTATTAGGGAAAAGCGAAGGGGAAAACTTGCCGATGGTGTCCTTTTCTTGCATGACAACGCTCCTGTCCACAAATCAAGAGTTGCACAAGCTGCTATTCATGAGTGCAGGTTTGAGCAGTTGAATCACCCACCTTGCAGTCCAGACTTGGCCCCCAATGATTACTACCTGTTTCGAAATTTGATGTCCTTCTTGCGTGGAACCAGATTTCGAGATGACGAAGCCCTTAAGGCGGCCACAGAGGCCTGGCTGGAGGAGCAAACCGGAGACTTCTATTTTAAAGGCATAGACTGCCTGAAGGAAAAGTGGACCAAATGCATTGACCAAAGGGGGGATTGCAATGAAAAATAAGGTAGAAAGTTTCAGCCTCCCTCTAATTTAACCCCTTCGTTCTATGAACTTATTGACCTCCCCTCGTGTACACACACACATACATCTGCGTATGGTATATATGTAATTTGACTTAAATGCTTTATTCAATCAAGACACGACAGAATGCTTTTGACAAGTGATAGATGAGGAGCACATCTTCTATGAGATGTAATTTGATAAGGTGGTGAAGAGGAATGAACTTCTAACGTTATTTGACTCTTGATGATAAGCCTAGCTTTCCATAAGATATAAGACAAATAGTTTTGTGCGTTCCGATTATACGTTAGCTCTTGTTGTTTATAGATTATGTTCTGCCTTTCCTGTGTGTCTGTTTCCTGTTTATTTTATTATGGTACCAATTTATTCTTAATTATACAGTTAAATTCACGTCCATTCAATTATATTGTTTTTCATGAGAAATGTGAAAGCCCGGGAGCAACGTGACCACGTCATTGGTTACTAATATATCAGGCAATTTATTATACTCTTCTGGATAAGTAAAAAAAAACAAAGCTTTTGAAATTTATAATAATACTCGTATTCTTGTATATATCACCTCATAAGCAGAGTTATTATGAAGTGTTGAAAGTATCAAAGTTACTTCCTAGACAAAAATATTCCTCCACCACATTTCATTAATAACATAAGTATGAGTATAACATATCACTGCCATTAACTTTATCATCTAGCTATATGGAAGTGGTGAATGTCAATAGATGTATCAGTTTTATTTCATCAGTCCCGACATAAGATGAACGGGTAACCGATATTTAAATGGTAAATCTGCCATTGTCGCTCTTCCACTCATAACTCAACCTTACAAATAAACAGTCACGTACATTTATAAACATGGAGAGAATAAATCATTTCCAGTTTATTTTTCTTCCGATCTTTTGCGCCTAACCCCCGTTCAACTGTCAATTTAATGGATGTCCCGAATACTTAAAGATCACCAAATAAGAATCAGTTATCTAATGACTGTCAGACGAATGGATATTAAATGCAATTTACCCAAACCGAAGCACTCTTGTCGATGATTTAAGATCTTATTTCCAATAATTTGGCGCACTTATAGATGATGAAATGATTTTTGGATCGATTCAGTTATCTGTATGTTTTAAGGGGGACATCTTTGGTGCTTTTGTTGTTTTCGGATATTCCAGTTATTGATCTTCTTCGTGTATCTGATCAATTAGTCAGCAGTCAAGGAGTCCACTTAATGCAAGACATTGCAACATTGCCGTCAGAACTTTCCCACCATTCATTTCTCATTATAAGACATTTAGGAAATTTAGCACGAAAAGGTCATGTGCTGAAACACTTTTCAGGGGAGTGGGATATTAACTCTTTTAATGGTTTCTTGTTAATTATTAATAATTTTCATTTTATTTTTTCAATTGTTAACCGGATCAAGACAAAGTGGCAACAAAGTCCACCTGTTTCCCTAACAAGGGTGACAGATAATTATTGATACTTATATAATATAGAGTCCATAAAAATCCGAATTCTATACTCCTATTATCTAAAAATAGAATGTTTAGTTTCGTTTAAGACAAGACCTTGATGTTTTATTTATCTTGGTCATTTCATTTTCACAAGTTTGAGCACTGTAAGACTTGAAGTTCTTCTCAAATTCATTGCAAGGCTTAGTGACCTAGTTAAGCGATTGGTTTACGATAAAGTCTATTCAGTTCAATTTCTGGATAATACCACAATGTAATGGTAAATTCTTGTTGCATGTTCAGTAATTACTAATATACTTCCACTTGTTAAAAGTGATAAAATGTCAAGACTAGCCAACCTAAATTAATTCCATTTGTCCTTTAAATATTCTCTTACTGAGACAGCATTAGGAGTATCCCTAAGTTTCAGAGACAAAAAAGAAAAAAAAACCAAAAAAACTTAAGACTACTATTGTAGTAAAGTGGACATTTACCTACCAGATCATGTCAATAATTTTCAAGATCAGTTATGTTACCACATGGGCAGCAGGACTATTTTTGAATTCTACGGTGATTATACTGTTATCATATTTGACGTTATCTAAACATGGTCATACTAATAATGAATGACTGTAGCTGCTACAGAGCATACCGTTGAAAATTATTACTTCATCCAGTAGGTACATTATCAGATTATTGAAACAGGTCGTTACCTTGCAGTGGAAACGTTTAATTGTTTGTCGGTATCTCCCAATGGGGTCGTAAAAGTTGGTGTTGCTATGAATGAAATCTCTCTCTAATCTAAAACCATGCAATGCCGATAAATATGGTTTTCAGGGCAAATATTCTAGAGGCTGTGAGAGGTGAAAGGTTCATTTAGCTGTACCAGCCATAATGGACTACGACATACAGACAATACAAAATGTTTCAACACTGTTCATATTAGAAGCATGTGCAGTTGATACTATCAAGGAATTTCTAGTGTTACTCGAATTCTTTGAGCTACTGCTCAGACAAGAAATTGGCCTCAGTTTTTATGTGATGTTTGGTAAACCGTATACTTCTATTGTGTGACTATCCTCATTGGACTCCTTTCATCGGCTAGTTGCTGATAAATGTGTTCTTTAAGCCGAAGTTAAACATCAAAACATATTAATATAAGTTTTTCTTTCCCCGCGGAGGGTTTGAATTAAGTGTTATTATACATTTTGTACACATTCATGTATATATGCAATGCTAAATTAAATTTGTTTCGTCTGTATTTAAGGGTATTCGCGGCGGGTGTGGCTAGTCAAACAGGAGACGCTTACTTTAACTGGGAACCTGGTCTCACCTCTGAATTTCAGTGGTCCGTAAATACCATAGTCATGTGACACCAGTTACTTTCACATTTTCATAATAAATGAATTTGCAATCCACAAAATAACATTGAGACAATTTAGTTAAAGAGTTTGCGTGGCAAATGAATGTTAGTTAAGCCTTCACAAAGGCTCCCGATGACATTTACAGGAACGGAAGTAATTCTAAACACGGCTACTTCTCCAATGATATCCTGTGTTATGGAAGAGTGTCATGCGTAAAATCTAACACAATCATCCTTCATACCTTTCACTGTGATCTACTTTTTATCAGATGATGTATGAATTCTAAAAGCATTAAAACTCGCACGTAATCTATGCACTGAAGAAGCAGGTATTGCGCAATCACAGAGATCAATTGACATGCCTGTTCTAATATTTTAAGAGTGATTCATGTAAATAAAAGTAACACAGAGAGCCATTTATGGTCCTATAGCATTACAAAATACAGAAAGATTAAGTGACACAGTGGTAAACGGTGGAACCAGTGGCAACCTATGGTAAACTTACCATACCAGCCGCCATTTTAATCTTCCATAAAGGGCGGTCATTCAGTGGTGCATGCCAGGCCTTCGTTCTTAGAACATCGGAAGGCCTCGGGAACCAGGCTTAACTGACATAAGCACTGTGCCCTTAATTTTGCAGATATGACCTTGACGATAATTTGGGTCCATTCTCCAATCATAAGAAATAAGAATGCGACGTTTAAAAGTTCTAGCATAAACAGTTTAGTTTGTACCTTGTGTACAAGTTGTATTCTCAACAATTTTATATTTATGCCCCCAAAATGACCTTGCCTAAACGGCAACGTCTAAATCGTGTTAACAAGGTGCAGACATACCCACCGAGCCATACCATAATACGTCTGTCACTAGATAGGCGTATAAGACATAATAATACATAAAATGAAGTTAAAGTATTCAACAGTTTAATATGTAGTGTTCAGTATTTTTGCATTAATAACCGGTTACAGTTCTTTGGTATGTTCAATATCCATATAGTAACATACATGTAGGCAAACGACAAAATATAAATTCAAACAATAACCATAAAGATGTTTTAGTCTTGTCAGCAAAGCATCTATGAACTGAAAGAAGAAAAAACAACAACCTCCCTACATCTGTACATGAAGTACACTTCAAGTTAACTTTATGACTGCTTTTCAAGTTTACTTCGCGACAACAGAGTAAACTTGGAATCAAGTTTAGTAGTAAACTTGATTCCAAGTTTAGTAGTAAACTTGATTCCAAGTTTAGTACTAAACTTGATTCCAAGTTTACTCCAAGTGCACTTCAAGTTAAGCTTACTTTCTATATACATGTACATTTACTATATTTTTCTATTAAAACAGTTTATATATATATATATATAAATACAATTGTACATAATAAGACAATTACATCTATCGTGTTATACGAAACTGGATAACTGTAATAAATAAACGTGAAAAGTAAACTTGGTGTCACGTGATAGTAAACTTGAAGACGGAATTACTTAAAAGTAAACTTGAAATCAAGTGCACTTGACTAAACTTTATGACTGGTATTCAGGACGAAAATCTAAACTTGAAGTGCACTTGTCAAGTGCACTTGAATGCAAGGTTAGGACTGCACCCAACTGTATTTATATTTTCTTTAAATTCATCTTAGACTCACCCTTTACAGCTTCTTATAAATTTCAAGTCAATTTTAACATTTTTAATATCTTCATTTTGATTTCATCCAACACAATCTTTGCTATTTCTCTGTAGAATAACGGCTTATATGACTTTTATTTGTTCTTCACTTCATATACAAGATGATGGATAAAACCAACTCTGTGATACAAATATCACGAAACTATAGTCCATTTAAAACACCAGTAAAACAAGCAAATGAGCATCTGCTTCTATCCTCAAGTAAACCTTGTAAAGGGGATGAAATAAGATGTTACGATATAAACACAGTTGGTATTATGTGTGATATGGAAAACACAATTCACCGCTGGTTACAAAACGCACAACATTATTCGCTGGGGATCTATGTTTCAACAAAAGAGCAATAACATCAAATTTTAATGATCATTTCGTGAGACTCAAACCTTCTCTTCCCTAGGATGTATATCATTACATGTTATATTGTTAGTGATGTAATTTTAGTGCAGGTTTAGATGTTGTAAAAATCAACAATTTGTCCAAAAATAAAAAAAAACCCCAAGCCGTTCCTAGTGAAATAAATTGATAATATCACCAAATAATATAAAGTTTCCTTTTGGGATTTTCTAGGCTGACAATTCGTATCACTAATTCCAGCGATCCGAAGTGATAGTTTGTTAATTTTACCACCTTTGGAATATTTTCGACTTGTTAGTGATGGCTTGTGTAATGAAAAAGAAATTAATTATTAAAATTATTATGAGGGCAGTAAAATTTTCATGGCATAAAAAAGACTTTTGACAATATTTTGGCATAAAGTGACTTATACATTCCGGGAAAAACAGATCTCCATATGCATACACTATTTAGTTGTAACAAAAGAAATCAATATTTTAGCCCGAATTTTGACAACAATATTCAATATTAAAACTTTACTTTTCAACTTCTGTTACTTATTTAACAAATATCTAACACGAAATATCGAATAATAAAACCTGTCAATTCCTTTTTATATGCAAAGGTATTCTACAGCATTCAATGGGGAGTATATAAGGCCTATCATTTTGACTTATGTGGTTCCCCCCTCCCTTTCAAAACGCTTGAGATAAAATGGACTTCAGTTGAAAATAATCAGAACAAAATTCACTTTATCTGCTGTTTTTGCGTTGTTACAATGTCGACTCTGTATAAGTTTGTTTATTCCTATTGTGACATGTATACTTTAAGATTTATTTTATTTATTCTGATTTGTTTTAATCAGTTAGCATGTTTGCATTTGTTAAGTACAGAGGTAATTCCGTATTCAGAAGGGAGTCATTGAAATATCACCAAAAGCTCTACATGTAGCTCAGAAAATTTGTTTGTTAACTCAAAAGTTTCAAAATATATATCTAAAAGCATTTTCTCTGCGCAACTGTTACAAATCATGGCATTAATGATTTGTATTGATAAGGTGCACATTTACTGGAAACTCGAGATTTACAGATGTATGAGTGAGATAGAATTTGATACGTTTATGCTATCGAATATATACATCTGTTTCAATCAAAAAGAACGTTTGAGAATCCAGCTGTGGAAACTGCATTTTGATTCCTTCGTATTGTGACGAGGCAGTTTAAGCGCGTTTTATCTTGAGGAATTTGCACAGCATGATATGGTAATATTAGATATGCACGATAAATCATGCAGTGTAAACAGTATCAGGACTCGTAAGAATTACGTATTGCTGTCATTTTTAACAGAACAATTTTAACAATAGGTTTTTTTTTCCTTTTATAAAAGAAAAAAGAGGAGTTACCGGCTCAGTTATGTGGCAGAAGTCACCATGGAGCTATACAATACATGAATATAAATAATATAATAGAACATTCAACACATTACAAAAATATTTGATTGTAGTGCAATTACGATACCGACTTAGGACGGTCATTTAATTTGACAAAAGCCAAACAAATGGTGTGGTTAACCGGTTTACGGGCCCACCTTCCCACTCACCGTGACAGCAGAACAATCAAAAGACGTACATTTAAAAATTTATAAATAATCCTCCATGTAAAGAACAAGGGTCAACAGGTATCGCATATTGAGAGGTATAAAAATATTCTATAAAAATAGAAACATTTATAGACCTCTTAGTCATCACACAATGGAAATTGCTATATGAGCTTGAAACTTTGACTTTGAATAGCAGAAATATTATTTTCTTACTTTATGACATAATGACAAATATCTATGACAAAATTGTGCTCAGAATTGTCGATTTGAATTTTAAAGTTCTGATTCAACCATATGACAAACGAAAATGAACCAATCAGTAGATGATGGATGAAACGAGCTTACAAGTTCAAACAGCGTGAAAACATAATGCATACTAAATCAGCAAAACAACGACCAAAAAAAAAAAAACAAAAACAAAAACAAAAACAAAGGGGGAAGAAAGAAAAAGATTGAAAGCAAAAAACCAACTTCAGAGTGTTTGTGTATCCTTAACAGGCAGTGGGATCAATTAGATGGAAGAATAATGCATATCCCGCTTGTCATAATACAAACCTATAATACGTCATAAACAGATCGATGCCATCGTTGATCATGCTCTTTTCGCCTGAGCAAAATGATACTTGTGTGAGATAGTCTTATGCATCTTCACTCAAAGAAAGAATTAAACACTGTTTTGCCCTATTCTGTGTTTTACAATTTCATAATAATGAAAAAGAATGCGTAATACGAATATGTATTATGCACTAAGTATTATATACCTACCATTTAAAATCTGAATGTGGCATTCAACCCTTCAAAACAGAATTACACGAAGAACATGATGAATCTAATCTTGTTGCATCTTAGAAGGAGCATCTACAATTAATCAAGACTTTAAAAAAAGTTTTAAAATTATTAACATTCGTTTTGTCATCATTCATTTAATGTGGGTAGTAGTTTACAAATCAACTTCCAACCAAACAGAAAAGTAGTAGCATAAAAGAACAAACATTTCAAAATGTATAATCCTTTTATATATAAAAGAGAAAACTGAAGACATCTGACGAACTTGTATGAAAAAACTCACCAAGGACATGCACACAAAACATGATAATAAGAGAAAATACACGGAAGAAAAACATTACAAAAATATTCAGTTACGATACCGACTTAGGACGGTCAATTGAAGTAACAAACGTCATTCAATTGCTGTGGTTAAACGGTTTACGGGCGCCCACTTTCCCACTCACCGCAAAGGCAGCGCAATCAAAGGACATACATTCAAAAATTAATAAATAATCCTCCATATAAAGAACAAGGATCAACAAGTTTCTAAAGAAGAGAGGTCATAGAAATTTTATTACACACGAAAAGTTTATAGAATAATATAATATCAAAAATATGAAAGGCGACATCAATATAAGTAAACCGTGCTCTGGCCGTCTGTAAGCCGAGCTCAGATCCTTGATCAATAGGTATCGCGACTAACAGTCGGAGGGGATCAGGACCTTTTCAACATCGCTAGTATGATAACGATATCATCGCAAAAACCAAAGATCTTGTATTGGGTCCTTCTACATCTTTATTCAGACGTTTACTTGAGCGTTGTATGCTGATAAACAGGACAGCGGGGACTCTGTGAAAGGCTATATCCAAACCTTTTCAGAAGAGATAAGGTCCTGAGCCTTGTCCCCTCTGACCGTTGGTCGGGACTCCTACAGATCAAGGGTCTGGGCTCGTCTTTAACACGATGGTGTCGCCTAACAAAGCTACTATTCCATAAACTGTTTCGTGTGGGAATTTTTATGACCTCTCGACCTGAGAAAGCTGTTGATGCTTATTCTCTATCTGGAAGATAGATAAGATTTTAAATGTTTGTATTTTCATTCTGCTTTTTTTTGCGGTGAGTGGGTAGGTGGGCGCCCGTAAGTCGGTTAACCACACTGAGTGACATTTCCTAAACTGGCTCTGTTCATCATAAGTAGACGCGGTTTCTTGGAATCCCGCTTCGTATAATACGAGGATCTCTTTCGACAGAAAAGTTAGAGGTGGTCTACGTTTTTAACACTGTCACAGACATGTTTGTCCCGATAGGCAGTTTCAAAAAGATACGTGCTCGTAATTATGGACAGCTCTTTACGTATAAAGATTAGATAGAAAATGTTAAGGGAAATCAATCTTTTTTCCATGGAAGAAGTGCATGTATATCTGATTAAATGGGTTTTCAGGCATTGTCTGTAAAAGCGAACAAAGTCAAGAAAAAATTCCTCTTGTTGGAGGGGGAAGATTATGAAAAAGGTGATGAACATAAAGAGTCAAGCAATAACATACATGTACATGGGTAATATACATGCACATGTGTTTCATACTGACTAAATTTCTCATAGCTGAGCAATCAAATCATTGCACACTTCACTTAGATTCATTATAAATACATGTATGCTTTCTATTAACTGCAGTTGGACACAATACCTGTACTAACTACGTTTTAAGGATGAAAATGAGGATTTTGCGATACAGGTTCTTACAAGAAATATAAAAGCATTCTCATATCTTACTCATAGTCCACAATCAATGTTTAACAAGAAGCTACAAAATCCACGATAGACGAAAATTAGGCAATAACAGTCTGAAAATTGTACGAAGAATACTCGTCACTGAAATATATTTGACGAGAAATTATTGATACAAAATCGGCATGACATTTAACCATCTATGTCAAATCTACATTGACCATGGGAAACGCTACTGTTCAGATGTTGTCATCTTTGATACCTATTCTGAGTGTGCTGAGATGATGTCCTTCATATGGGGACGGCAAATGGACTGAAAACAACTTCACTTTAATGGAAACATGGTATATGAGCCATTCTATCTTTTGAGTGCAAATTATGTTCCTTGCGAATTTCGACTGATTGTGATAGATATAATTTTTCTAATCTTTTTCGAGTTTCGACCAACTTGTTCATTTGGCAGTATAAAATTAATTAATTAAGGAATAGATGAGTAAACATAGTCTTTTATTATGATGACCAACGTTTTGCATTCAAATTTAGTATACTCATATACATGCTTTGATACTGATTGGTTGTTTTTGTAGTAAAAGGGATATCTATTTTTCTTAAAAATTTCCGAACCGAAGTATGAAGATTCCAAAGCAAAGTCTTAAAAGACCTTCTATGATATGTTACGAACCGAGAGGTCCGAACATCCAGTAAACTGGGCTATTTAAGTAAGCAATATATAAGTCTTCTTAACTAAGAAGACATTTTCAAACTGCGATGTAGTCAATCAAGAGATGGCACCACCAAACTCAATCAACGCCGAGAGGATCGCACAATGGAATGGCAGAGATTTTGTCGGATACCTCACCTCTAAATACATTCGGAAGACACCAGGAAATCAATCCAGATATGTGGATCCTAATAAAGGCAGAACTTGATTTTTAATGAACGTTTGCAAACTGTGTTCAACAAAACTGGTTCTTTATCATGCGTCATCTTACCAAGATAATTGTTTTTAAGAATATGCTAGAGAAACAGAACGGAATTTTCAAATAATGTATACATGTGTAATGTGTTATTGTAGTTTTTATATAATATTAAAAAGTTGAAGCACTTATAAGTTTGATCATATTATTGTTCAGTTTTCTGATAAAATTAAATCAGACACAACGAGATTCTCGACTTAAGTGATTTCCGTCAGGTTACCCGTCAATTCCGTAATAAAATTTCATATCCGTAATTTGCATAGCTTTTGCGAATTGCTGTATTTAATAATAATTTGCTTAATTTTAGCATTCCTAACAATCATATATATATGAACTTAATTGAAAAGAGTTACTTTTTGCCAAATAAATGTTCGGATAATAAAGCATCGATATAATTAAAAATGTATGATTTAAAGTCTGTATAAGGTATTTTACACACAATGTCTTATCCATTTAAACATTTTTTTTTTTTGTTACTTTGTCAGCTTTTACGTTACTTACGACGCACACATGTCCAGGAAGCCAACAAACATAATATCAAAATTAATAAGTAACAAAAATTGACCTTGTCTAAAATCCTCAAAATGCTGGGATTCCTGGCATTGAAATATTGCTAAATAGCTAGCAGACATAATAAAGAGTTACGGAAAAGTCTCAAAATATCTATTTCTTTCAATATGAACAAATATAGTTTCAGCCTCAGCCAATTATTTGGTAAATGTATAAAAAAGGAAACATAGTTATTGGTTATTGCAGCAGCTGTGTCTCTGACATCATCTTTGGAATTATCTGTATAGTATGATTTATGTTTGAAATACAAAGACCCGATTTCCGAAAACATTTGTTGATCTTTAAGAGAATTAGTATCAGATATATAACAGTAATGTATAAATATCTCGATGGATTGTTTCAGTCGTATATCTCCGTAATGTGACGTCAGAAGCTGTGTAAATGTTACTTTTCCGTAGGTTTATTAAATGATAACTTTAATGTTCCACTTGTAAGGGAACGACCATAAGATTCTGAGGGGGTGGGACCTGGAAAATTTGGTGGAGTCAGATTATTTATTTTCAGATCTTTGAAAGCAGGAATATTTATTTCATTGATATCCTGGTACAGATTATTTATTGTCTTGACTTTTTTGTCGTTTATAAATACTTGTTAGACTTGCATTGTAATATATGCCATTAACAAAACACTTATATCAAAACAAAATATCAAAGTAAACTCAACAACAGTATGCAAACACTACTTTAACTGCATAGGTCTTTATACTAATACTAGTTTCTATAGTAAAGTGCATAGTCCCTCTCAGTCTCTGGTATCCACGGGGAGAATTTTCAAATATTACTGAAGAAGGATGTATGAGACAGTGTTGCTTGGCTTCCTGTCGGAATGATAATTTTGTTTCTTACTTACTTTGAACTATATCATTTTAATGCCAAAAAGCATTTCATAGATATATTTGATATATTGGTTTTTTACATTTTAAACTCTGTCTTTGCTGTTTCTAGACTGAATCTGAGAAAACTTGATAGATATTAAGCAAAAATGTTCCTGTACAATTTTACATGTTTTAAAAGTTTTTAAAGAATTAAAGATTTATGGCCATCTACAAGTATTGCTCAATATCATTGTGCAATGTTTTCTATGTCTCAGGTGAACAATATAGGCCCACCTGGGATTCTTTTTACCTTTGTTATCATATAGGTTAAGTGAAGATACGCGTTTTTGTTGGTTTTGCTTTTCTTCTCATTTTAAAGTTATGTGGGTTTTTTTATTTTTACATTTGAATAAACGTGTGTTAAAACCATTTGACGAATGTCCTGTTGCACTGATTAGAATGAAACGTAAAAGGAATAAAATATGGCCACCTTGAATTTTGAAATGCACATGATTAATTTAAACATCGACTTTGCATATATGTTCAGGTGAGGGATGAGGCAAATTCAATTAAGACCCTATTGGCCACTCTTTTTAATGTTAACACATCGGTGTGCCTAGCATATATAAATGATCTTATGGGCGGACAACACGAGGGTAGGTCGGGGAAAAGGAATGGAAATTCACGGCAAGGGGACACGAATGACACTATTTCGTACAAGAACCTGTGAGAAAACTCTCAGAAAAAAGATGGTAGAGGCCTTGTCCCCTGGCTGCCCCTCAAAATGGATATGCAAATATATTTCTTTAAAAAGTAACAATACTATTAAGTTTGTTGAACATATTGAATAGCACGGTTTGTCCAATACAAATTCCGCTTAATTTAAAAAACGAAAAGAGGTACCGAAGGGTTAACCATATCTCCATGGAATAAAGGGGACAATATCGTGTTTAGTGTTCTATTCAGACAAATGCAAACCCCAATAAAATCGAGATGAGACTAGGTGGCCAGGAGGAGTAAGCGTCCCCTGGTTGCATGCAACACCCGTCGCAAAATCCTGCAACAACCTTTTGAAATCGAGAAGGTAAATACATAAATACCCACGCATACAAAGGAGAAATGAACACGAAGTCAAATTTCCCATTCAAGGCAAGAAATGCTGCCTGCCTAAAATTCCGGTGTCGGAAACGCAGATGAACAAATATCTGTATATAAATGTATACACGTATTATGTCAAATCAAGTATAGTCAAATAGTTAAGATGGTTATTTAGTATGGTTAGGTCCCAAAATATCGGTTAACGTGTGAGTTATACAGTTAAACTACTACATTTTCTAATATAAGCAGCAATCTGGCGAGCAGGACAAAATCAACGTGTTTTCTATAGAACATTTAGCTTTATATTTGCATAATATGGTATATTTTTATGCTAGCAGCTAAGATATTTATTTCCATTACACTCAAAGCCAGATTTTATCATTCCCAGCATTGTCAGGGTCAGAATACTTCTTTCCAAAAAGTGCCAGCCTCCCCTCTCTTCCGAATGAAATGGTCGTCCACTAATGACGCAATAAAATGACGCTAGAAGTTTTGGATCAAGTTGAACAGGAAGTATTTGTTTTATTCGGGTTTTCCTGTAAAATTGGACGAATGGGTGCTTTTAATAGATATCGCTCAAAGAAATACTGAAACAGAAGGAGCGGTAATTCTATCATAATCTTATTTTTTGTTTTCATTTAAGATGGTTTTCCAGTTTCAGCATATAGACTTTTCACAGGTGAGGTTTTGAAAGCAGGAAACATTAAAAGTAAGCCCTGGTGATATATAAACAGTACAACAATAGTACAGCTTTGATCTCATCAGCGACCTATCAAGCACGGTTGTAATTCCAACACCCCATTCTGCATTAGATAAAGTCTTAAAATATCCGAAGCCTTGAGACATTTATTTTAAGTGCCATTAAATGTTGTAAAGGAAAATCTATCGAATACTGAGCCTAAAATTTAGTGTCTTTCTCTATATTTATATGATTACCATCTGAATAAAGTTCAGGATTTTGATGAGTCTGACGAAGCTGACACACACTCACACAAATGGAAATATGAAGTTCTTTTTTTGGAAAATTTGAAGCCGTTTTCAACAGATCATTTCGTTGTATGACCGAAGTTTTCGTTTCAGAGAATGTATATTTTTACTTCGACAATATATTAGAAAATCATATAAAGGTTCATTAATATATTTTAAATAATTTTAGCTATTGATTAGACTAAAAGAGTAATAGATAAAATAGTGCCTTGTGGAACACTCATTCTTGTTAAAAAGAATCAGAAATATGCATATTCAGGTCGAACAGGAAAAAATCTGTCTTTTAGAAAATTTTAAATAAAATTTGCAATTGCCTTTAAGACCATACTATAGAGAGTCTTTAGAATATCATATATTTAATTTGTATCATAGGCTTTCTTATAAAAAAAAATTATAGATACATTGTGTCCCTTGTTAAGTAACTCATCATGAATGTTTCTAAACGAACAAGATGATTGTCAGTTTTCCTGTGTTTCCTAAAGCCACACTGAATATTTGTACATAATGTATTATATTCAAGACACCATACAAGCCTATCATTAATCATCTGCTTTGCATACGCAGCTGAAGTTATTGGTCTATCGTTTGTTACATCTCAGTATTTTGAAACTGGAATAATTAAAGAATCTCTTCATGAGTTTGGGAATTCACACTTAGACCAAATTTCATTGAAAATTTCGAATAAAATATATGAAGGAATTAAGTTGGAAGATGTCTTAGAATTTGTAATGTATTTTGTCAGGACCTGGAGCTGTATTATGAGTTTTGCCCAAGGACGACTCAGTTCTTCAATTGAAAATGGTTTATTATAATGTACGTCCTTTGATTGTTCTGCTGTTACGGTGAGTGGGAAGGTGGGTCCGTAAACCGGTTAACCACACCATTTGTTTGGCTTTTGTCAAATTAAACGACCGTCCTAAGTTGGTATCGTAATTGCACTACAAACAAATATTTTTGTAATGTGTTATATGTTCTAGTATATTATTTATATTCATGTATTGTATAGCTCCATGGTGACTTCTGCCACATAACTGAGCCAGCAACTCCTCTTTTTTCTTTTATAATTCCAATCATTTTTAAAGTTAAGTGTTATTGCTTCTGTTCTTTTTTTCCCCTTTCCTTTCTGTGATTAATATTTTGTCTGGCTGGAACTCCTCTATTTCTTAAGTTTGTTAAAATTAGAGTGAAGACGATGCCTTCTTTTCATTTTTGGTTATTTTTAAATCGGCCTTTTGCGTTCTTTAATGACAATTTTACTATCTTCATGCAACCATGGGTTGTATTTACGTTTTGGTAATGTAGAGTGTTTTAGAATATTTTTGTCACTAATATGAATTAGTTTATTTGTACAGAAAGTACAGGATCATCTTCCTTGTCGTAATTTGCTGTAGTAAACATATTGTAACAATCAGATTAGAAATGAATCCAAGTAGTTTTACATAATTTCCACGACGGAGATCGATCATAGACGTAATATTTCTTCGGTTTCCTCCAACACAAACGACACCATTACGCCAAGAATCGTGCGCATTATTACGATGGAAATAGCAAAAAATATTTCAAGAGCAGGTGTTGCATTGTCCGCAATGAGACTTGCAAATGCAAGAGATCGAGAAAATGGTACAAAAACCGACTTGATGGAATTCCGGCATGCCGAAAGGCTGAAACTTATAAAATGAAACAATATTTTAGTGATAACTAAACAAAAATGTTTCAGTATATTTTTTGGATTTCAATGCAAAATGTATAAAGATGTACGTACGTATACAGGTAACACAACGTAGTTTTTTTTTTTCATAAAACGTCACGTCGATGTGCATGTACGTTGACAAATTCGACTAATTCAAATAAAAATAGTAATACATAAAGTAGATCAAGAATTGCCTTTTTTCATGTTAAAAGATTCACTCTTGAGAATCGTTTTGACAAAAATAAAATAAAATTCAAACACCCCCCCCCCCCATTTTTATTTTAGGTCCTTGATCCATATTGAGCTATTGTCATAGCGTGTCGTCCGTCTTCTGTCCGTTCGTCGCCGTAACTTTTCACATGTTCGACTTTTTCAGAACCAACAGAGGAATGATGTATTCATGGTCCCCTTACATGTGTTATTTTACGATGGGTGCTTTTACCAACAGGATGGATTTTACTTAATTATTTCATATTTTCTATTATTCTCTTGATAAAGGCATCGCCGGAAAATTTGTGGCATTTGAGTATAACTTTATTTATTTATCGGAAACGATTTCCCTTCGGATGATAAATTACTGAATATTTGTAAACGATTTTGTTTGTGGAAAATATTTTTAAAATTTTATCTCCCGTTTTTGACCAAAACTCATATAAGCAAAACAATGCACAACATTTTCATTAGTAACGAAACATTAAAACATCAGTGTGTAATGTTTTTGAAGCACAGTATTCTGTTGATTAGTATTAGAAATATCAACAATAAACCGTCTATAATTCATCTAATACATTAACCATGTTTCAGTAAATCTGACGAACGTACATGTAGCGTTAAGTCGAACGTCATAAATGCCGAATTAACGACCAGTAAATCTAAGTATTTTTTCTTCTTCGGAATTTTATCAAGATCATCATATTCTATTAACTTGCCATCTTTTGTTAATACATGATTATGCAGTATTGCTGACCAAAATTGAGGCCGGCGGTGTGTGTGACCACCTTAATACTTGCTACAAGTACTTGATGACTTTCATATTTTATCTAGCTGCACTGTAAGAAATATCTTTTTATGCCCCCGGAATAAAACATTACGGGGCATTTAGTTTTAGCCTGTCTGTGGCATAAACACCCCTTTAACACTGGTTATAACTTCTGATTCGTAAGAGATACATGTGGGGATTTCATATTTCACATGCGTATTCCTTGTGACCAGACCTTTCCGTCGGTGCAATGCTTTTTTTCTCATGACCTTTGACTTACTTTTAGAAAACTTTAACATTGGTTATAACTCTTGCATCATAAGCTTTCATATCCCACATGTGTATTCCTTGTGTCAAGACCATTCCGTCGATATAATCATTTTTGACGTCCATGATTTGATTGACCTTCGATCTACATTTCAAAATCTTTAACATTGGGTATATCTTGAAATGGTAAGTGATAGGGATTTCATATCTGTATTTCTTATGACAAGATCTTGTAACCTTTTCCTTGGAGTTTGATCTTGTTTTAGGATAACGTCTTATACGGACAAAGTTGCGGCCGGTGCATTCGTATTCCACAAATATATCTTGAGCAACTTTAAGCCTAATATATCCATTTCTCTTTTATAAACAGGATGTTCTTTGGGAGACACAGAATGACAATCATTGCATTTCGAACATTTTGCAGCTGCACAACATTGTTGAGAACCAGCAAAATATTCAGAACAATTGTCCACATCGATCACAAGTTCTCCAATTTCTGTAGTCATACAATGACCAAACTTTTGGCAACAAAAACAGCGCAATAATGAAGGATAATACAAGTCAACATTAGCGTTGGCATATCCTAGTTTTATTTCCGATGGTAAAGTTGGAGTACTAAACGTAAATATAAAAGTGCTCATTTTAATTTCTTTTCTATCTATTTTGATGACAAACTGACAAACGTCAATCATTGTTTTACTTTTTAATCTGTCTAAAATAATATCATTAGCCAGTAAATCTAAACTGCGATCTTGGTAACGCAGTATTCCCTCGTTAGTATGTAGGGTTACATGCGAAGTATGTGGTGACATTGCAGAAATTTTAAGAAATGTTGTTTCTTAAAACATTTAAATAATAACTGATTATTGCGTTGTTTTGTAATTTTGTTTTACCGTGTCTTCTGAAGATATATCCAAATTTAGACCAATCGCCGTCTTGTTCCGTGAATTCTGTATTGTCAGCTAAACGTTCCCGTTTGTTTATTGATTTGTTCGTGGATCCGTGAGAAAAGAAGATAATTCAGTCCATCCTCCCAAAGGGGAGTTTTTACAAGCACCAGGCAATACACTAGAGCTCCAACAGCGATGTACTGTAGTGGCTATTACAGTATACTCGACCATAAAGAAAAGAAATGCATCTAACTGCAGAAAAGGTAACTCGGGTACCAGTTGAGAGAACAGCACATGGCCTGCAAATACTTTATATTTACAATCGACTGGCGTAAAAGTCATGGTCTCTGGAAATTAATATTTAGAATATATGGTATTAAAACGGCAAAACTAGACAACATGCATAGTACATCAAGATGGAATACGCAAGATAAATGAAAGCGTCGCCTTCTTATAGTTCTGTTACAAAGTGGGCTACCGAATTTAGAAGAGGGGAGAACATTTTTAGTTTTTCTTTGAGAATGATCCCAAGAATCGAATTGTCTTTCAGCACGAAACATGGATTCTAAATTTATGAAAAAAGCATGCAGTGGTTTCACCAGGGCTCAACCCCTCCAAAAAGTTCCCTCAGCATGGAAAGTTGCGGCCTTTGTCTTTTGGCACAATCAGGGAATTATCATGATTTATTTTCTGCACGAAGGTCGTACGATAAATGGTGTATATTATAGACATGATTTAAAGAGGGTGCGTCAGCAGATTGTGTAGAATGTTATTGTGAGAGAGTATTATCTCTATTTTTGCATTATAATGCACACGTGCCCACTTCCCAAGTTACAATAATGACTGCGACGGTATGCAGCTTCGAGGTTCTTCTTCATGCCCAATATTCTCCAGATTTAGCCCCTATCAGTTCCAAGAAATTTTGGAAGAAACGGGGGTGTCATGAACGCTGTATATGATCACTTAAGAGATCAGGATAAAACATTCCATTTTGAAAGGATTAAAAAATTTGAACAGAGACGGAGAATGTGTGTATTGAGAAATAATGATAATTGTTTTAATCCTGGGTATTCCTACGCACATGAGGCCGAGAACTCTAACCATAACTCGTTAGGTAATTAGAGAGGTCTTACTTGTAATTTACACTGTAAGCAACGGTTTCTTGATCGGCTTACGAAAACAAAGAACTATTAAAAGTGCGAAAATAGAAAATTATGCCGATATCCTCTTTTTTCAAAACTGCGCTAGAATTAGCTATCAGTGTATATATCATCGTTGTCGTAGAAGATAATGATATTCATGTCCTCGTTTACCCCATGAGGTATTATTATAAGAATCTATTCAATCATTAAAAGGAATTGTTCTATTGTTAACAAATTGATTTTTGTTTTCTGTCTCAACCGAAAGACAGGACACCGGCATGACCAGAGCGGGACTCGAACCATGGCCTCTCGATCAGGTGGCGAGCGCGATACCACTAGGCCATGCCGGCTCACACTCAATAGGTCACCTATTGTTCAGCATATTGCCTCAAAATAATGTAACATACACAAACTTGTTCATAAATCCATGACTGACTTCGAAAATATGGAGATTAATTTTACGTTCTCCGATAAGTTAAATGATCTTAACGAGGAGGTTGTTTGACGGTAATAGAAGTACCCCAGCAAGTTTGGTTAGAAGTTGTAGTAGAGCGATTCTAACTGATAATGATAGTCGTTATGGTAACTTTGTTTTTCAAAACTTATTTACCATGGGATAAATACAGGAATCTCTTCCAATATGAATAATAGCGTTATACACAATCGCTTAAACGCCCTTTCTATGCCAGAATGATTTAACAGATGTAGAGAGACATCCCTCATCACTACTAAATTGTGATGACAATGAATGTTGTTAAGTTGCTCTTGAGAGTTGTTTATTGTAATTTGGTAACTAAAACTGCTTGCTGTTGCATCCTGTAATGATAATATTTAAGTGTGTGATATATAATGTTCACAAGATTGCTCTATGGATGTTCCGATAGCGAAATGTAGCACATCTAAGTTACAGCACCTCTAAATGCAGTTCGTTCTACCGTTAAAAATATGTTCTGGATACCCTGTCACCGAGAGTTTGTTAATTTTCAACTTTATCTCATATTGCTTCTACGGTATACATTTTAATAAGTATGATTAATTGTTTTAATGAAAATAAAGATACCTTCTTAGTATTAATTAAGTAGTTAAAATTTGGAATTTACTAGTGCAAATAGCGGTCCCCTCATATCGAACATAACATAAAGTAAGCACTGATTGTCAAACATCTCCTAAACATCGATGAAACAAAAATAATTAAACGAAATAGCCAGCCCATTACATAATATCATTCCGTTTATTTTACCTATTGTAAAGTGATGCCCTTATTATAATCTGTCGGACACGTCTTAAGTGTCGTTTGTATATTTTAGATATTTTAACACGTCATTGGCTTCAGTTATTATTCTATCAGAATTCCACCAGAAGAGATTGAATCACCATAGCAGGGTGTATCTGTGGAGGAAACTGTGTTTGATAGAATACGTTGTCAAATGACAAATAAAAAATGATGATATGCACGTGTATATTTATAATTAGAAAAACAGGGTTCTTAACGCTCTACATCTGTAATTTCTTAAATCATATACCACGCATTAAATGTCTACATATCATCCTTTTCATAATGATGTATGAGCAGACAGATCAGGAAAATGTACGAAATGTTCCATTTCGGAATACATGGCAAGATGTTTATTTCCGTTCTTACAAACAATACGCATCAAAACATTTAAGTTTACTTGTACAACGCCAATATTTCCAGACTGTTAACAATATAAACCACAAATGCATGTCACATCTTTAGCAATAACCTCATGCTTCACTGTTTCTATATATTTAGAATTTGAGTTAAACCAGCTTAAATATGAAGTGATAATAGAATATATAAATAGAACATGCATATGTTATAATTTTGTGCACCAAATGCGCATTTCGACAATTTGTGTCTCTTTGGTGATGTCCATGACACAATGATTGGAATTCTAATAATATATAGAATTATAAAGTAGAATCAAAACAACCAAAGTGACCGAAATGTGAGCCAACGAGTAATTCAAAGGACATGAGGGAAATACTCCTTATGTTATAATTTTGTGCACCAAATGCGCATTTCGACAATTTGTGTCTCTTTGGTGACCCAATGATTGGAATTCTAATAATATATAGAATTATAAAGTAGAATCAAAACAACCAAAGTGACCGAAATGTGAGCCAACGAGTAATTCAAAGGACATGAGGGAGATACTCCTTAGTTTTATAGTTATTTACAAAATTTCATGACTGAAAATTTTAAGTATATATTTCACTTCAGTACAAAAGCACCGACAACTAAACTTGTGATTTGTGTCATACAACTTGATCAGATGTGATCTGTTTTCTCCTTTGTGATGTCCTCGGGCACTATCATTCCCCAACAGTGTCATCCGCATAGTGAATATAATGCATAGTAGAACATATATACGTTATGATTTTGTGTACCAGATGCGCATTTGGACAACTTGTGTGTCTTCAGTGTTGCTCATGGCCAAATTATTGAAATATATTAGATGTTGTATTCCGATGCTTTTGCTGCTGCTGTTTGATTTTTATATTCATCTTTAAGTTTTTGGGGGTTTTTAGTAGATGAACATTATTACTATGACATATTTAGATACTTTCCCACCTTTTCTTGCTCTTAAAACAAATTGATATTGGATGTAAAAAAATTATACATGGTCTAGTAGTCAAGATCAATGGCAGTTTCTCTTCTAAATATATAATTAAATCATAGAAATGTTGTTTGTTGATAACATGGTATATTATTAGATAAGTAATTTAATATTTAGACTTTAATACAGCTTTTTGTATATTCATTTCACGCAGACAATGTTGCACTTTTCTGTATCGTCTCTACGTTTTCAGTATTCATGCAAATTATGTGTAGGCCAATAGAAGGTACTTACTCCTACCCGCAAACTTTCAGGAATTTATATTGTCGAACATGATACATTTTGTACCTTGTTGTGAATACTACAGTAGATACATTCGTATTTTTCATGTTCACGGATAGATGGTTCGGGGCATATTGTTTTGTCCTGTCAGTCTGTTTGTTGTGAACTTTATCCTTCACCATAACTTTTGCACCGTGACAGATAGAGACTAGATATTTGGCATGTATACTCCGCTAATAAAGCCCTTTAAAATTACACCAAGGTCACATCTCTTATCCGTGACCTTTGACCTACATTTCAGAATTTGCCTAAAATGGACTTTGTTGCCGCCGGCAATTTTCTGACCCCCAACCATCCAGTGAAAACGTACAGAATTAACATCACAGTCACAATAACGTGAAAAGAGGTGGTACTGCTTTAGCACTCATGGAACAATGGCTTAATGGGATATATCTTTTGAACCGTTAGTGGGGTATTTTCCTCATGATCAGAGCTTTCATACATTATCACATCTAACTTAGTGACCCTAAAGTTGGATTGTGACATACTTTTCAAAAACTTTAACGTGGGCTATATTTTCTGAAATGTTAGAGATAGGGTTTTGATATTTCACATGTAGTTCTCATGATAAAAGCTTTCAATTAGTACCAAGACGTTTGACGAAGTATATACCTTGATCTTAAACTTTGGCCTACTGTTTAAAAACTGGCCTTTATCAATTGAATCGTTGGTATAATCACTCATGGCTTGGTACTTCTAATCATAATCATATTTGTTTTCCGAAAATCGAATCTAATACTTTTTTTCAAATTGATTTCTTTACATTATTATCATTCTAATTGAAATCAATGACAAAACATCGATCATTCTATATGCCATTTAGTGATTCTGCATCTACGTACGCATGTATGTAAATAGTTTTAAGTTTAAGCACCGAACATGGCTATGGACCGGATTTATGTAGTTTTGAAGTGTAGCTAACGTAGATATTTCCAAAAAAACAAAAACAAAAAAAAAAAAAAGCATTCCTCTGGTCGAATTCACAAAAGTTGCAAGTGTAAAATTACTCTTGCGACCGATATTAAAATTACTTGCATTTTCACAAAAAGTCCTAAGTTAACATAGACTGATTTTAATCCGGTTTACCCAATCTACTCTTAAGCTTACATTATTATTTGTGCCATAGTCATATGACACCAGTTACATTTATGTGTCACTTTCAGCGCTGTCATAAGTTAATATTTTAATTATATATATAGTTGGTTGGTTGATTGGTGTTTATGTCGCTTTCAACAATTTTTAAGTTATATCGCCACATGGAAGCAGGAGGTAACCAACCTGTTTAACATAGTTGGGCAACCCGGGAATCGAACCTGGATCGTCGGCGGCGCAAGCCAAGCGCTAAACCACCACACCAAGCCTGCCACTTGGACATCATTATAAAATTTACTTACACTCTACAAGTATACACGGTCAATATATGTTATTACACTTGAACTCTGATCCGCCCATTACCGTCATTATATTCATTCGAATATTTTAATGTTCGCCTTAGGAATAATTTACAAACAGGTACATTGCATGATAGATTAAATACTGCATTCTTACACAACAGTCTTTTGCATGTTGCATGTAATAATGTCGCTTAATGTTTTGTTAAAATCCCTTCTTTTGGTACCATTGGTCATGGCATCGAACTCCTGACATGGATAAATTTAGTATTGATATTAAAGAGCCTTTTGCGGTACTTATCAGTAGCAGTAAACTTCGTTATAGCATAAATCAATCAGACTCAATCAGTCTCGGACACAGTCGGTCTTAAGCTGCCAGCAGAGAAAAGCCGATGAAACTAGGAGCGGATCAAGCTTTAAGGGGCTGAAGTCAGGCAAGAGTTTAGGGACCACTTAGGAGATACCAAGAGGGGGAAGCCGCCTAAGAATTCCTGCTTTATGACGGTCTTCGACTAAAACACGCAATTTCCACCCCCTAAGTCAGTACATTAGCTTTCGGAAAATTGATGCTAGTGATGCCCAAACTCTTTCCTTCAAACAAGCCGGCGTGACCTAGTGGTATCCCGCCGGGCTCCTTATCGGGAGGCCGGGGTTCGATTCCCGCTCTGGCCATGTCTGTGTCCTGTCTTTCGGATAAGACAGTAAAATTCGAGGCCCCGTGTCGTGATATGCATGGCACGTTAAAGATCCCTCACTGCTTCGGGTGGGTCCGTTGCAAAGGTCAAAATTTGTATGCCCCGCATCAGGCAGATGCCGTCACCATATACGTGAAATATCCGTGGTGTGACGTAAAACAAAAATCAATCAATCAATCAATATTTCCTTAAAACACATGAGATACACATTTTAGATAAGAATCGGCAATAATAACTTACCCCTGATCTCTGAAGGTTCTACACACATTTTTCTGAAACTGTGTCAAATTGCCGGTTTGTTTATATGTAGTGTGAATTATTCACATATTTGCATCTCGGTAGCAGAATCAAGCACTGGAATGATTCAGAATACGTGTTAAAAAACCGGTAAATTTGACACTGGTAGAGAAAAAATGTGCACACAGCCTTAAGACGACAGACTGGGAAATTGCCGATCGTTTGCTTAATGTTAATATATGTTGGATATTTGCTCCATTTGATGCCGAAATGCGTAGAATCGTGCCATCAATTCCATTTATCAAAATTGCAAATTTACGCAACGTAAGAAAATGTGGTCCTATCATTCATATAGGGTAACTACTTGCGGCTAGATCTATCTACAATTAAAATGTAAGTCTGAAGTTGAAAACAGGGGTCAATGTAAACCAAATGATGAAATTATGTCTTATCTTAACACTCAGTATATCATTCTTGTATTTATTACATTGAAATGTTTATTTCTGTATACAGTTTGTATACGTGGAAGTCGCCTAGTCAGAGGAAATTCGTGTAAAGTCGTATAGGGTTAATTAAAGAGCTATAGAATTAGAATAAACTATTCACGGTTACCGCAAGGAATTATAATCCCTAGCGGCAACGCCATGTTTAAAATTTATGTATTATGAATGATGAAATGAAACTTTTGATAAATAAACCTTTGTAAATAAAAGTTACGGGGTAATTTTTCACACATACGATAATCAAAATTACTTCTATGGACATTGTTTTGGTAATGAGTTCTCTTGTTTATTATGTATGTCGATGTAATTAATGACCCGTTAAAACAATACGTTTTGGCAGAGAGGGTGATCCTTTTATTTTTTTAATAGACTGTAGTCATTTCTATGTATATTTTTATAACAATGGTATCAACTGAATCAGGGGAAACATACTTATCGCATATTATGCGCCGGTAGAGATAAATTAAAAACTGAAAATGGTAGATTTAAAACACTTAAGTGTGCCAATGTCGCCCATTGGTTTCCCCTCAGCGATCAGATGTTTACAGGTAATGGACGTTTTTTCCTGTAAAACTTCACTTCAGTGGATTAAATACAAACGCTTCCACGGTCAACGCCAATGAACATATCGCTTTTATGTTCATTAATTTTAAGCGCGCCGTCGATTACTGGGCTAAATAAACACCTCGCTGTACCGCTGCGCAATGGTTAAATATTTAATGATTTCAGCCATATTCAAATATCTACTCCTAATGAGATGAAATTTAAGAAGCGAAAAGTAAATAAAATGAATATTCTAATGATATGATTTTGATTTATATGTTAAAAATATTTCTCGATCAATTATTGATGTGAAAATTGCAAACAACGCATTTTGATCAATTTGAACTTAGTTTTTTGCGATGGGCCTCACTATCGGATGCATTTTGTGATGTTATTCATATTTTTTCTTGTTAAGCCAGTGTGGCCTAGTGGATAAGGTGCTCGGCTTCTAATCGAGAGGTCTCGGGTTCGACTCCCGCCCTGGGCACACCGGTGTTCTGTCTTTCGGATGAGACAGTAAAAACCGAGGTCCTGTGTCACAGTAAGAGTGGCACGTAAAAGATCCCTCACTGCATGGGGTGGTTCCGTTGCAAAGGTCTAAATTTGTATGCAAAGCATCAGGCAGATGCCGTCACCATACACGTGAAATAATCGTGGAGTGACGTAAAACAATAATAAATCAATCAATTTTTTCTTGTTACTCTTGCTATTCTGGTGGTACCTGTGGTGGATTTTGTCATAGAGCCTAATTAGACCTGATTTTAGAATACAGCTGTCACACCTACATTGTTAAATCCGCCATCAACCCTTGCCTTTTCTCACGTACATTATTTCTGTGGGACGGTACAGACGCAAGGACAGGTAGAGATAAAAAAAAAGTCAGGAATAGGGAGAGGTTGGGGTGAAAGCATAAACTTTAGTTAAAATGACCTGGAGACATCGAGTTAATGTACGATTATTGGATTCAAACTAGTCTGCCACATAGACAGGTACATATGATAGTCTCTCTTCAGTTTATTTATTTTGGTTTTAGGGAGAGTGAGGAACGTCCCCTCGACCACCCTGAATCCGCCACTGAAAATGAAAGTAAAAATACAACTACATCGAAAGTGGATATAAATAGCCGTTGGTAGGACTGTTTTATATTAAGATGACTCTATAAGATAGTTTTGTGAATATTAGAGAAGTCTTACGACAGTCTGGAGAATAAAACTTACGAGTTTGTGCAAATACGACCACTGAACACAAGAATAACAAACTTCGCGTTAACGCAACGTTGACATAGTTTTAAGTTAGAACTGAATTACATAATAGTTAAAATGGAATCAAATTTGTTCATTTGCCCAGCTAATAAAGTATTAATGGTGAAAAGTTCCTAGTCCTAAGTGTATAATATTGAAATTTCATTTAAGTAAATGTTAAATCATCTCCATTAAATGGTGACCCAAATGGTAGCACATCAACCTACTTGTAAACTGTATTCATGTTCTCATGACATTCCTATAAATCACATGTATATATATTTGGTCCAGTGAAACGGCTATTTTGTTTTCTTGTTGTGCTTAATGCCAGTTGTTACAGATGATATCTTACCATACTGAAGGTAGATCACATATATGTTACAGGGTAAATTTATAGTATTATATTTGTTTCGTGAGTATGTAAGGGAATTCACGGCGGATGTGGCTAGCCAAACAGGAAACGCTCACTCTTCCCTGGCAGTTGGTCTCACCTCTGAATTTCAGGGGTCCGTGAATGTCCACTGTGGTACATTGTTGTTAGTGCCATAGTCATGTGACACCAGTTAATTTCGTTAGATTAGTTGCTGTATATTATTTTTTCATGGTAGTTTTTATGTAGTACACATGCATGTTGTGGGGTGTTGCCATACAGCTTAGTCAGGTGTCTGTTTCCTTTCTTAAAATTAGAATTCAAATTTTGAAACTTTGCAATGTTGACGGACTTTCCGAGATATGAAATAAACGTTAAGGTACTTCTGTATGGATTGCAATCATTTTATAATAATTTGCTTTTTAAAACATTTTCAATACTCTCACCAATAAAATTTTATCACTGATGTACGTAGTTGAGGCTTACCAGGGAAGAACATACTGTAAGATAATTAATTATAAGAACGTTTATATCTGTATTGATTTATTTCACCATCTATGTAATTTGCTATCTTATGTCTCTTCAATTATGTTCAAATCTGTAGAAATCCAACAGATGTGACGACGAAACTCGAAGAGCAAATTGAGCTTGCATTAAAAGCTAAACATTCGGATTTATTACATAGATATTCATAAGGGATACACCACTATATTTTAGAAGAATTCACCATAGTTACGTTTGAATTGTATACTTCAGGTCACTGACAACTGCACTGGTGTCATTCTTCCTCCCGAACTCACCAACAGAGGTAGCAGCCCAGCGTTAATATTGACCAGAAAGACATATAAACCTGCATATTTATTTATGTTTTATTTATTTTATTTATTCATTTATTAAATAATGGAGATACTTTCAAAAATTGTGTTCTGTCGTGATATCACAAATGTCCAATAAACATTTTAGCAGAAACTATTTATAACAAGTTTTTGTCAAGAATTTGCTAACAGTAAAGGTCAGATACGCGTACTTTCAACTTTAAGATTAAACACCGTCACTATTAAACTGGAATAGAAGTATTATAATTATTTATAAATTCATGTACACGAGCTATATAGAACATCCATGCAATATATATAACGTCAATTTTAAATTTAAGTAAGACCTAATAGTATGTTTTTTCTACACTTGTATTTTTGACAGAATATTATAAACGACGTGAAGTTGCTGAACGTTGCTAAATGTATTTTTCTCTTAAATCTTACAAATTGATACAATAACAGGTTGACATGGTCTCTCTTGGGAAATGCCATCTTGAACAATTCCAGGAAATTGCCTGAGACGTTTAAGGATAAGAAATTGTCTAAAAGTGGAATCGTCGAACATGAAGACATTTATAACGGACACTCTAGGGAAATTTGTACGTAAGATGATGTTTTGTCAAAATTTAACAATACACGTCATGCATTTTATGTTTTTGCGTCGTCGACAAAATCCTCGCTATAATCATTACAATAAATTATTAAACCTGTTGGAAGCCTAAATTATTTGAACTCTAAAATGCGTCTTTAAAAAATTATGCAAAATAGATATAATTACATAATATTCGTTCCACCTGTTTTGAAATATTTTTAAATAATACTCAGCCAATTAAAGAAAAAAACATGCATTTCAGAACCTATTCTAGAATCAGTCACAAGATAGTTCGTTAATGTATCTCTTATCAGTTAAATATATTGAACATTTACGTAATCGGATGAAGGAATGCTTCATAGTTAGTATGAACCAAGTGTTGTGTTATTTAACCAATATAGAAGTAAACGTTCTGATTGAATATTATAACAAAGTAAACAAAACAATTAAACACAAAACCAACAATCACGGCTAATTAACATTCATCAACAAATCTAGAGACAGGGGTATTTGAAGGACATACTGTCTTTTTGTGTGCTTAATCGTTTGCTCTTGTCATAAAACTAAGTAAAGTAGGATGTTTTCCTTCCTTGAATTTAGATTAAAAGAAAAACGAAACAGTCAATATACTTTCCAAAAACCCGAATCCTGTCTAAGATATGAAATAAAAGTTTAGGTACATCTGATTGTTTTGAACATTCAGGGAAGACCTTTGCTCCTCCCAGGCGCCTGGTCTAATCACTGGTTTCAAGGTCATTGAATCTTCACCGTGGTTTGTTGTTATTGTTGTTAATACCAATGAAAAGTTGCATCATTACCTCAGTAGTTTACATTTAAAATTGAAAGTCTGCATATAATGTCTACTCAGCTAAACGAGTTGTATTTTTCTTAAGTTTATGCTAGGGTTACTACAAATGTATATATAGATTTTATATATTCTTCTCGAAATATTATGATCTTTAACTTAAGTGTTTATTTCAAGGGAAAGACGATAAGGAAACTATGTTACCCATTAAGAAAAAAGAGGAGTTACTGGCTCAGTTATGTGGCAGAAGTCACCATAGAGCTATACAATAATTAAGAAACCAAAACATCAGTCCATTGTATTCTGTACTGCTGAAAAGTAATGAAATCTGAATAAAATATAAGACCATGCATGCTGCATTTCCGTATCCATGTAAAGTTGTAGATGACATTAAAAAGTTATGAAATCAGCAATGCTTTACATACAACAGCCTGTATTTCACTTTGTTATCCTTGTTGAGCAACTAAACGTTTAGAGAAAATTATTTCTTGTTCATAAAGCTTTTAAGATATTATATGCCTTTAACATTTTAAACAGATGTCCTGCACGATGCTTTGAGTGTTAGTTTATATTGATTTGATATATGCAACATATTTCGAATACATATATAAGGAGTTACTTTAATCAGCTTTTTTCACCGGGCTGTAAACTGCAATTTTCATGTAACTTATTTATTTACCAAGACTGCTACATCATTTGACCACCATTATCATTATTTTTATTTGGATGGATTCAGTGGTATAATTATACATATAACAAGGTACCCCGTATTTCACTTATATTAGTTCCTCGACGGGGACGCGAACTCACGACATATGGTACCAAATCACTTAGCTTTCATGCATCCGACCCTCTAACTGACTGAGCTACCCGAGCTCCACAAAAACTGAGCTTTAATAGCCAATCATTAGCTAATCGTATGCATGACAACTCGGCCGCGGAAAGTGAAGGAATTTACCCGACGTAAACGAAGACGGATCCTCTGAAAGAATAAAATCACTGAAAGAGAAATAAACATATAAAGCACAAATAGTCAGTGATACACCTGAGAGTACTATATACCTTGGATCTCCGAAGAAATACCTGTAGAAAATAAAGACAAATTAGACAAACATATAAAGCACAAGCCACTACATCGTTCCCCGACGGAGACTCGAACCCACGACCTATGGTACCGAATCACCTAGCTATAAAAAATATATATATATATATATATATATATATATATATATATATATATATATATAGCTACTTAAGTGGTTGGTTTCTTTATTTTTTATACGGCGGTGGAGTCTTTGTTTAGTTTAGTACATTACGCGTAGCGATATCCAGTATGTTTGGAAATTTATATTGCATTTTAAGGTAATTGTGAAATATTTGGTATTAATAATGCATTTTCTTTTTTCGTAAAAACGGACTGAAAAATTCAGGACGTCCTGATTGCTTCATATTGTTTAGGAAGATTTCGGGATTGACGACCACTTCCGAGGCTGACAAATGCAGGCGTGAAGAACTAATGAAACGGAGCGTTAGAGGTGATGACACTGACGGCTATTAAACGGAATGGAAATCGTGCCATTAATCTTGTTCTAGTGCCGTGATTAAAACACCCGAAATAGATGTAGGAAAATGCTCCTAAACAAGAATTCATTAAAAGATGCCGGAAAATACGTCAATGTAATTGCCTTAAGATTTAAGAAATGACTAAAAGCTGTTTGAACGCATGCTGCTGGTGCAAAAATAAGATACTCGCAATCCTATCGGCATTTGGACGGATCTTACGCTGTAAGAGTTTTTATCTTACACGATTGCTTTTCATCTGGTTATCTTTGCAGGTTTTAATGAAAAAATAGTATGTAAACACAGATGAATATCTACCATGCTTTGATTAGAAATAGAAATGGAAGTGTGAAACTCTAGGAAATGACCAGCACATACAGAAGTTTTCTTTCAAGTACTTTTGTCTTCCATATGGACCTTGACTTACATTAAAAAGACATATACATATACATAGTTTTGTACATTGACACATTCACATCAAAAACTTCTTGTATGCCTTTTCTTGTTAGCACATGTATGAGATATTGATTATTATTATTATTATTATTATTATTATTATATGATATTATTATTATATGACAATTGTCTTCTCTCCGCAGTAGGATATTATTACTGCAATACCTTTTTTAAAAGCCCTCTAGGATTCATGCGATATCAGGACAGTTTTGATCACTTAAATGTTCGCTAGATTATGAACAGTGTACTTTTAGAATGTAAGTGGTCTTCGCAAGTTACAGCAAGATTTTTGCTGCAGGCTTGATAATACCCACGAGACAATTAGTATTGTTGTGGTTGATTCGTCGAAAAAGAATTCATGTTCTTTCTTGTATAGGCTGAGTACAGCTGATTAAAGTCTATTAGCCATAATTCTTTGACATGAATGTTCAGGTATACATCGAGGAAAATTATCTGAAATGTTTTGAATTCATTTCGAGAATTATAATTCAGATCATAAATATGAATAACATTTGAAAAATAATGTCAAATTATATTAATATAATACCATATTATATATTCCAATATATGTTTAAAATGGGATACCATTCTAATTGCAATTAATAAAAACAATGTTTTAATACACTCAAGGACTTTAAAAACGCCTATCTAATATCATTATAGTTTAATCAACAACTAGTGTAAATAATTGCATCAAACTTGATTTATTTCGAAAGTTTGATTTATATTTGACAATATGATTGATACTATCACACGTTTCTTTCAAAAAATGATTTGATTTCATCAGTAATGTGTACCACGTCCAAAATTTCATGTGTTTTGTTTAGTAACGAGTATACCCCCCTACATTTGCTTTAACGCACGCACGCAATCTGGACCGCATGGATTGACATAAAGTTCGAATTTTTCTCATAGGAATATTATTCCACTCTTCTTGAAGAGCACGTGACAACTCAGTTACAGTTCTTGGTTGACGGTGAGGTTTACGTAAGCGTCTCCCTAACGCATCCGACGTGTGCTCTATAGGATTGAAATCGGGTGAACGTGCTGGGAAATCCATTACATTAATTCCATGGATGTTTAGAAAGTTTAAGGTGACTCTAGCCCTGTGCGGACGTGTGTTGTCTTGTTGAAACGTCAACGGATTGTTGACAATTTGATGACGCTGAATTAATGGAAGGAGCTAAGGCTGTAAAAGTCATCGATATAGCGCCGTGTGGTAAGAGTGTTCCTCAAAATAACCAGTGATGACTTGAAATGTTGATTGATGGCTCCCTCCACCATGACGCCACCACCGCCAAATTTGTCGCGCTCAATTATGCAGTTTGCGGCAAAACGTTCATTGGGTCTCTTATAAATGCGCTGTCTTCCGTTAGTCATAAACAAATTGAATCTTGATTTGTCGCTGAACACTTCGTCATGCCAATTACGTCGATTAGGAAGCATGCTCTGGGACCAGGTCAGAAGATTTCTTCGGTGGCGAGGAGTTAGAATCAAACTTTTCAATGGGCGACGGCATAGCAAACCTTGCTCTTTCAATCGCCGGCGTACTGTCCCGGGGTGGATAAGCCTACCATGACGACCTTTCACATCTTTTGACATGCTTACGGTTCGCAAACCTATCACGTAGATGGCGTTGCCTTATGAAAACGTCTAGACGTCTTGTCGTCACGCGTGGCTGACCACTTCGAGGACGATCCTTAACATTTCCTGTGGTCCGATACTTCCGTACAAGTCTCGTGATTGTAGACAAATGGACGTTGAAGCGTCCTGCGATGATACCTTGATTTACGCCGGCGTCTACAAGGTCAAGAACAGCATAACTGCTCAGACAGTCTCGGCATTTCACGCGTCAGTTTTAATGAAGCAAAGTTTGAAATCAGGATCGAAAAAGGCACTAGGTACCAGTGTACGTTATTTCTGAAGAAAATGACTCAATGAAGAGCAAGTGGTCGAGTACTTTTTGAAAAGCGCACGGGTGAGCAGTATTACGTTATGGTTGAGTGATTTGTCTCGCCGATAGCATGAAAGTTACCGCAATCACACAATATCAAGCAGATATTCAAATCGGTTTATTTTCATAACATTTATGTTTTTACATGAAAAAAGCATAAAGGCGTTTTAAAGTCACCTTTTCCGTTGTCCTTCAGATTTTCTTCGGAACACAAGTAGTCCAATGCCAGTGGCGGATGCGGTTATTTAGATAAAGGGGAGGGGAGGCGTGAAATATAATAGAGGCAAAGGCAAAAGTCTTAGGCCACATTAAGTTTCCAAGTGAGTTTGCTTGCATTTTGATAGCAATATCTGATGAAAAATCAATCGTAAGTTTAGTCTATCTGAATGTATTATAGTCAGTTGAAACGGGCGGTTGTAAAAACACATCACGAATAAAACATATACCATAATCGTTCAACACAAAATACAAAAGTATCTGTAATAAAGACGTTCACACAATTACACCATGGGATGAACCCATAAAACATTTTCAGAGTTTTATATTTCTTTTTTAGTGCTTATGTACTGACACAAAATGTATGCTTTCAATTCACTGACAAAAACTTGATTTTTATTTAAATAAAGACAAGTTCACAGCATTACACCATAGAATGCACCCATAAAACTTTTCTAGAGTTCTATACTTCATTTTCAGTGTTTATGTAGTGACACAAAATATATCAATTCAATTCACTGTGACAAAAACTTCATTTTGTTCTAAAATTAAAGAGATCTCCCTCTTCTACATCTCTGTCCGTTCTTAGATTGGTTCTTGGACTCTTTAGGTATATAAGGTAATTCAATATGACCTCTCAATATGCGATACCTGTTGATCCTTGTTCTTTACATGGAGGATTATTTATACATTTTTAAATGTACGTCCTTTGATTGTTCAGCTGTTACGGTAAGTGGGAAGGTGGGCCCGTAAACCGGTTAACCACACCATTTCTTTGGCTTTTGTCAAATTAAATGACCGTCCTAAGTCGGTATCGTAATTGCACTACAATCAAATAATTTTGTAATGTGTTATATGTGCTAGTATATTATTTATATTCATGTGTTGTATAGCTCCATGGTGACTTCTGCCACATAACTGAGCCAGTAACTTCTCTTTTTTCTTTCATGTGCTCTTCAAATGTTTACACTTCGGAATTCTTCAGTTTCCGCATTGAGCATCACTGACGAGACAGAAGTTGTCGATATGAGCATATTGTGCACTAAAATAATACACTATAGTGGTTAAAATGTTCTGATGTTTAGTGGCTTACCTGAATGTTCCATAATCTGCAATATGTATTATAAAGCACAAATAGAATCAGTACAACACCTAGGAAAACTATGGACTATGGATCTCCGAAGAAATACTTGTAGAAATAAAGACAAATATACGAGTATAAAGCACAAAGACACTACAGCTAACAAGGTACCCTATATTTCACGTATATTTGGCCTATGTTACCGAATCATCTAGGTGTCATGCATCCTACTGTCTAACCAACTGAGCTACATGTATTTCTTTTTTGTTTTATATTTTATGAAGTTTTTAAGCATGATGAAAGACTCCATGGTTTAGAACAGTTTTAGAGGAGAACAGAAGTAATGAAAAATTGTACCATTGCTGCATTCTAAGATAAATCATAGGTGAAAAGATTAGTTTATTGCTATTTCGAGAAATACTGAATATGTAAAGTTCAGTATCATGTAACTAAAGCATTGTAAATATGAAATGAATTTTTGTCACAATATCTTACTATTAAACTTCATATTATTTTATTCAAGCTATTTTTCAAATCTCTATTACAGTTTTGTTTGTTTTCATTGTCTGTGACATTTATGTTTTTACCTTTATCTTTTATCAAAATATAGATTAGGACTGGCATACAGATTTTACCAATTACAAGTAATGTCACTGTCGGTATAATCGTGAAGTAATATTCTAAATATAGTTTAATGAAGGTTTTATCTGTCTCCGATTGCCTATATCTCCTCTGTTGCCATTGTTGTGAAATGTTATTTCAATATCAATGTCACAGGCAAAACAAACATTTAATAATAAAAATAATGATGACATAAATTATTTTCATTAATAATCGTGGGTACATGGATAAAGTTAGATGGCAATTCATCTCATTGCTGTGATAAGATGAAATATTGTATTACCTTTTTTTCGTAAAACAAGCTTGAACTACAATATTATCTTGATTTTTTTATTCATATTTGAATGGCTTGTGTAATTACGCTTGTGATATAGCATCATGAAAAACAACATACTTGTGCCTACCACTTTTAAAGTTGTCCTTCGCCCTTGAATGTTAATAATGAATTCTAAAACACCTATCACTTGAAATCTTTTGTCAATTAAAAACAAACATGTACACAGGTTTTCGTACTTGAACTGCGTTCATTGCAGTGTTCAAATTCATTTTGTCGACTTATTAACACATCCCACATTCAGATGACTAACCTGAATCTGTAACATTCTTTAACATTGAATCACAAACTGTTAGAGGCAATTTTATGTGGAACAACTTAAGCGATTACAATCTGGATTGATTTGCTTAAAACGGCTTTGAGACTTTGATTTTCAGTCCATCAAAAGTAGCAGTGAAAGCAAACCTATCTCTGAGTGTCTAGCCATATTATTGACTGTACCAAAGTTTTCAATGAAAACGTAAATACTTTTGATTTTCAACGATTAACATGAAATGACTTTAAACACCATCTCATGTTAAAGGCACTCGTTAGTGGTTCAGATCTTGAAATATGAAGTTTCTGTGAGCCCTCGTTCCATATGGTCCATATTGATGGCATGCTTAATGTTGATGCTATTGTTTATAATATGTACCAACCATGACAAGGCATTAAGTGCGTGGTATTCTTTTATAAAACTAATCAGGATTTTCAAGAAATCACAAATATAACGCATTTATTGATGTGTGATAATCAGTGAAAGAGTCATAATACAGATTAATTTCCAATAATGATATATTTCCTTTAAAAATTTAAATCTTATCATTTCTTTAATGCACCATTGTCTTAACTGAATGAGAAACGTGTTATACATGACAAAAGAATTCATATAAAAGTACCAGTGGTTACCATGACACAACTTGAGTGTTCATGGAACTTGTGTATCGTATGGTAGGTAAGACTGTAAATATAACTATAACATCCCTGTAGAATATTTCACCATATTGGCCATCGTCACATAACTTCTTTCCTTGTCTACATATATTAACCACAGAACAGTGAATCTTAGCACAAGGAAATTGATACTATTTGTGACATGCATCACAAAAACACACTTTTCCCATGGTGCTTCAGTGCCATCTTTTTCACTGCAAACTTATAAATTAGAAAAATGTACAGGTATTTATTCTATCTTTATATTCAGTTTTTCATGATTCTGTAACAGTTGCATTCAGGATGTCTGGAATCGTAAATTAATTGATAGTGTTGGATGGGTGATACCATGGTAATCTCCAAGAGTAGGAATTATTAATTGAAATCAAGTTATTTATATATGTGATATTACATCAAAGGGGCAAAATGTTTCTTCCTTTTGGAGAGCTAAGACTGATTGATTACAGCCTCATATAGTTGACGAAACATGTCAGTGAAGAGTCAGGCGCAATTGGTGCTCATTGAAAGGTCGAAAATTGGTTTGACAACTTGTGCTCCCAAAACTCCGAACATGTCATCAATCAGATAATTCAACATCTCGATGACACCTCGTTTAGTGTACTTTTTTTAGAATCAGATTTGTCCGTGATAATATATTGTTCAGAAAAAGACCATTCAATGAGCAAGTCAGGAGTGAATGACAAAACTGATATTTTTATCAATATACACATGTACTCCCTTTTCAGGGAATTGTCATGTGTTTAACATCAATTAAACATTAAAGAAGTAAAGTACTACATATAAAAGAAATCTGATGGCGACGGGAGTTATATGGGACGTAGCACTGCGAAAATAATTTCTCCTGTTATGGATTTATTGTTCTTGGTCATATTAATTTTCCTGTCAAATTTTATAATTAACTTAACACTTCTCCTATTAATAACATTTTTTGTATCATAACTTATAGAACTGAAGTTTGATTGAAATAAGGAAGTTTCTTGAATAAGAAAACATTATACTTTTTCAGCTCGTGGCTTCGTTAGCTGAACAGTAGTTCATGCTCTAATTATGTTAGAATATAAAGCAACAGAAAGCTAAATCCAATAAACACTTATGCATCATTAGATAATTTCAAATATTTCAAGAGTTCAAATTAAGTAAATCACTCTAAAACTAAGGAGTATCTCCCTCATGCATAGCTCTGTCCTTAGATAGATTCTTTGGTTCAGTTGATAGATTCTTTGGTTCAGTTCTCGGTCATTTTGGTTTCAACACTGCTCTTCAAGTATTTGTATATTTTAAGAATTCCAATTATTTGGCCACGAGCATCACTGAAGAGACATAAGTTGTCGAAATGCGCATATGGTGCACTAAATTATAAAGTATATATGTTCTATATTATAAATTTTTTAATGTACGTCCTTTGATTGTTCTGCTGTTACGGTGAGTGGGAAGGTGGGCCCGTAAACCGGTTAACCACACCATTTGTTTGGCTTTTGTCAAATTAAATGACCGTCCTAAGTCGGTATCGTAATTGCACTACAATCAAATTTTTCTGTAATGTGTTATATGTTCTAGTATATTATTTATATTCATGTATTGTATAGCTCCATGGTGACTTCTGCCACATAACTGAGCCAGTAACTCCTCTTTTTTCTTCTATATTTATTACTAACTTATAATATAATGTATTATGAAGTATGATAATATAATATCACAATGTCAAACTTAAGATAATTTAAACTCACGTCAGAAGTGTTAGTCAATATTCGCGTCGCCTTCTAGTGAAAAACTAGACCTGGTGTAAATCTCCAAAAACACCCAATTATTAACAAATGTGTGTTTTTTTTTATTGCGTATCATATCAAAAGAGTAAATAACTACATTACCACAACATTGATGCATTTCTGTCTATATAACTGAAGAAATGATATGCTGTATGGCCATTATGTGTGAGCTTACACTAAAATTGAATGTCCCACAAGGGATATCCTCGAGCATTAACCTTCTAGTCTTGAAAACTCATCCCGCATTGTAGTATTTTGATAACAAAAGTTATTTTAACCGACACTAATTATAAATCAACGAACATAAAATAGTGTTTACATCAACGAAGTCCTTTTATCGTAAGAATTTCATGCATGCATCTATTCTACGTAATTACACCTCATCAAACGAAATGCTCCGATTGACTACATAAATCTCTGTTAATATTCTATTATTGAAAAATATATATAAAAAGATAATTTAGTCGCAGAGATTAGGCTACGATCAAAACATCCTGTGGGAAAAATTACAGTTGTTACGATGGTTCTAATTCAAAACAAATATTTATTTAAAAATCTCACAAAACATGTATATGATTCAGATGAGTTGTACAAATACGATAAATACACACACGTTTTTCTTATCCCCCCCCCCCTCCCCCCATATTATGTGAGAATATTTGGAATGCTTTGATTCTACTTCATTCTATTTATTTAACAAATTACAACAATTTTGTAAAATGACTTCATTACGAATATTTAAAAATTTAACAGCTGCATGTTTTATTTTTCTAATGAAACAAAACAACATTTTCACCATTTCCCGATATTTTTCAAATATACCAACATAATGTGTAAATGGGATACCGATATACAAGAAAGATACGACAATAATCATAAATAGGATTAAAAGTGTTATGTTCAGTTTCACTGTTTATGACTATATATTCATTTTTAAATACATGTATAAATCATATAACACTATTACAGTAACCGTGACCTTGGTGAACTCCTAGATCACTCAAGATGAGATCATTACCTCAAATATGTTAGCATACCATGTGCGATTAATAGACATCCTATAACCATGTGATGCTGTCTTACCTACTTCTGAACTGGTATTTATTAAAGGCACTAAGGTATTTTCATGTAATGTTCTTCAGTTAAACATCATAGACACCAGCCATCCCACTGATTTGAAATGCATCGGTAATTAGATTTTTAGCCTACACGAATTGACCGACCAAAAGAACGTTATCTTCTCAAAATTTACATTCGATAGGGCGGGGTAGGGGAGGCTTGTTCAGTTCATACTGAACTTTGTAACAACTTGCATGAACGTAAGATCACCATGCTAGCTATATCAACACACAGAAACGCCGGAAATTGTCGAAGGAATACTGACAAATAATGAGTGTCCAAAGGAATTCGGAAATAACTTATATAGCTTAGTATATTCTTTCTGAATCATTGTATTGAATCAAATGATATTATTTTAGATTAATTTCAATTTAATTTTCTAGGAGAAAGTATGCGAATAAAGTGAAACAACATAAAACTGGATGAAATGCTTGCCAACTTTAAATGAATTTGACATCTCTGTTCTTGACAGGAAAGAAAGCTATTCTCCAGAACTAGATGGCATTCCCTGTGAATTTTATAACAGAAAAAAAAAGGACATCTTTTTAAACTTTTTTATCGGGTGAAGTCAAAACACCTTTTTTATTCATATGTTAAACATTTTTCACATTGTTTCACTGGGGTGAAAATCAAGAACAAAATAATATATCTCAAAGACCAAGTGTAAAATAATAAGATGTCCTAAATTTGAGAGATTTTCTCACAAGTTCAGGCATTTCATTTTAAAGGGCGATTCATAGGTTTTAATACTCGATTTATTGCTGATATTTATACCCCCGCAAAAAAAAGTTTGGGTGGAGTGGGGGGAGGGTATATAGGAATCACCCTGTCTGTCAGTCTGTCCGTCTGATCACATTTGTCCGGGCCATAACTTCTTACCCCCTAAATATCTAAATAATCTTTCTCACAATTGTTGTACATGACCCAAGGGTGTGCCATGACCTAACCCAATGTCATATCTTCAAGGTGAAACCGGCGTGGCCTAGTGGTATCGCGCCGGACTCCTAATCGGGAGGCCGGGGTTCGAGTACCGCTCTGGTCATGCCGGTGTCATGTCTTTCGGATGAGACAGTAAAAACCGAGGCCCCGTGTCGTGGTATGCATGGCACGTTAAAGATCCCTCACTGCTTCGGGTGGGTCCGTTGCAAAGGTCAAAATTTGTATGCCCCGCATCAGGCAGATGCCGTCACCTTATACGTGAAATATCCGTGGTGTGACGTAAAAAAAATCAATCAATCAATCAATCAATATCTTCAAGGTCAAGGACACAGTGCATACATAGCCAAAATCCTTGTCCAGGCTATAACTTCTTACTGCCAAGTTGGATTATTATCCAGGATAATATTTCACACAATTGTTGTCCATGTCATGACCTTGACTCAACATCGTATCTCCAACGTCAAGGTCACAATGCACACAAGGTCGAAATCCTTGTCCGGGTCATAACTCCTTACTGCTATGTTGGATCTGGATAACATTTCACGCAACTGTTGTACATGACACAAGAATGTGTCATGACCTCAACCCAAGGTCATATCATCAAGGTCAAGGTCACAGTGCACACATAACCAAAATCCTTGTCCGGGCCATAACTTCTTACTGCCAAGATGGGTTTGGATAATATATCAGACAATTGTTGTCCATGACCTAAGGGTGTGTCATGATCTTGATTGAAGATTGTATCTCCGAGGTCAAGGTCAAAGTGCATGCATGGTCAAAATGGTAACAGGACGTTTCGTCAACAAAATACTTCGTCCACTGGCTTCTTCGTCCACTGTTAAGATCGTCCCCAGATGATCCGTCCCCAGATGATTCGTCCACAATGAATAACATAGTAATCACATAAACAGGAGATAATTACCGTTCAAACAACCAATTATGTCATTAATATTTACTGTCCACTGTGAGTACATCAAATTAATATTTAACAAAGAGGGTTCGTAAAAATGTACTTTGACAGATGAAACGAAAAAAAAATTATCTTAACTTTAAATAAATTTGATGATCGGATACCCTAACTTTATTTGTATGACGATTTCTTGTACTGTATACATGACATATCGGCAATGTCTGTCATTATTCAGGAAGGATGACAATATATGTAATCAAAATTCATTTATTTATTAGTATCAACAGTATATATTTTAAATGCATACAATACAAATAATCATTGTCATCATTGAAATATTCACAGTACATATATAGGAAGCATATCACATTATAATATGATATAATTTTGATGATATGCACTTGTCCCTAATTATCATCAACTATCATCACATGACCTATTTAACAATCATCTATTTAATACTTATTTTCATACTAATATTCATTATGCAGATAATATCGACGAATTTCCAAATAAATATGAAGATAGGACCAAGTTTGAAAATAATATGTGTTTTAAAACTATTAGTCTATTATATATGTTATTAATATCATATTTCTAATTTATCTTTGTCATAAGAATTTCTGAATCTTTTAATACATTTAACGCAATTGGAACTAAAGGTATGGGTAATCCATTTAATAGATCTAATTATATAATTACATTGAGGACGAATAAACTATGCTATTGTGGACGAAACAACTAGTGGACGAATGATCTGGGGACGGATCATCTGGGGACGACTAATCCTGTGGACGAAACGTCTAGAAACCGGTCAAAATCCTTGTCTAGGCCCTAACTCCTAACTGCTATGTTGGATCTGGATAACATTTCACACAATTGTTGTTAATAACTAGGGTCATATCTTCAAGGTCACAGTGCCCACATAGCCGAAATCCTTGTACATGCCATAACTTCTTACTGCCAGGTTGAATCTGGATAATATTTTACACAATTGTTGTCCATGACCCAAGGGTGTGACTTGACCTTGATTCAAGATAATATCTTCGAGGTCACAAGTGCACGCATTGTCAAAATCCTTGCACGGGTCATAGCTCCTTACTGCTATGTAGGATCTGGATAATATTTCACACCATCTTTTCCATGATCTAAAGGTGTGTATCACATTGTTCAGAGCATGTTGTCCGTCTGTGTGTCTATCTGTCTGTTTGTCCATCCATGAAACTTGTCCAGGTCATAACTTCTTCCTTTAACTTTGGAGGGAGATAATATGTTACAGAATTTTTGTTCATGACTAAGGGTGTTTCATGACCTTGAACCAAGGTGATATCTACAATGTCAATGCCACAGTGCACACATATCTAAAAATCTTGTCTGGGCTATAACTTCTTCCTGTTACCTTGCTGGAAGATTACATGTTACACAATTGTTGTCCATGACCCAATGATTTGTAATGACCTTGAACCAAGATCATATCTACAAGGTCAAAGTCAGAGTACACACAAACCAAATTGTTGTTATTGATTATACCTCAAAATGTACAAGCAGAACATCTACTACACTTATATCAGTGATGTATCTTGGGATGAATTATTGCATGTTTAAACTTTGTTGCCGCGTGGAGTATTAGGACAGCTCTAGTTTTAGTACGGAGAAAGACAAAATTAACAATGTATACGTGTTTTCTGAGATTTTCAATGACATTCGACTCGGTATAATAACCTGCTCTGTTTGAAACAGAAAAGGTTATAGTTTATCAAGAAGACACTTCTCTTTTATGAAAATTCAATTTGAGATTTAAGGATTAGTCACAGAGGCATTAAACAAGGATCCGTTTCCCAGTAAAAGAAAATGAAATATACTAAATTGTGATAGAATACAGTTTACATACACAATATCTCAAACAAAGGAAAGAAGGTATATTATTCAGCTGTGCGAGCACACAGGAATAATTTAAATAAAAAAAAACATCTTTCAATCGTAATGAAGTATTGACACCCAGAGATTTTAACTGGTTTACGAACCCACCTTCCCACTCAATATAGAATATAAAACGTAAAGAAATAAAAGCAATACATCTCACTGATAATTGTATTAAATTGTCTTTTAAAATTGCAGTGATTAAGTGCAGTACTATTAAATAACTGACTGAATCATACGATATCAGGACAAATCTGATCACGGAAGAGCTCAATTATGAACTGTATAAGAATGTGATTTATCATAGCTATTTACAGCAGAACATTTCTGCAGGCTTATTAATCCCCATGAGACAATTAGTGTGATTGTCGAGAGCATTGGCTTGTCAAGAGGGCATTTATGTCTTCAGTAACAATAATATGGATGCTAGACCATATAATTTCATTCTAAGCGCCAATATTGTAAGATTTTCAGTCTACCTGCTACTGAAATAAGTACCCAAGTAATCAAATAATAAGTTAATTTATTTTGCAATAATGTCTCTCGTGCAACAGAGATTATATCTTTTTCCATGTCCAGCCTCTCTCTCTCTCTCTCTCTCTCTCTCTCTCTCTCTCTCTCTCTGATGGACTGTCTCATATCATTAGTGTCCTTGGTATATCCCTTCTAGAATATGCAACGTATTCTCGTAAGAGGTCATGTTCTGGTGAACTCTGATGACGTTTCAGTCACCGAAACCGTTATTTTTCATAGCCAATCAGTGATTCGGCTAGACACGTGATAGTGACGCAATATGCAACAAACACTTTTCAAAAACTACCTCGTGGGTCACGCACGCTGTGGATGTTGATTTCATTCCTAGGAATTCGTAGCCTATCCACTAACTGGCTAAAAATCAGAGTTCATTAGAACATTACCCCTTACGGAGTTTCGCCCGATCTCTATCTGTAATGGGACAAATATCATTAGAAGCGGAATAGAGATATGGTTTTCATCAGATTGCGTATATCAGCAACCTAAAACAAAATGATGAGAAATTCAATACCTACTTCCTTCTGTGATGTTTCATATAAACAGAATTCTTTAGTAAGGTACTGGTCTTGAAGGTAAATCCGGACTGTCGCTATTTCTGTCACTTATACCCTTTTTCCTGATGTTATGTGGCATTAGCACTTTCTACAGTGTTCACTTTCATGTTTATCGCACCTCGGACAAAATTGTCGCGTTTCAATTGGGCAAAAACGTGTCACGTGGTGACTCCCTATCAGACGATATGAGGTTAGTAAAATTTCTTAGGGTGCAATAAGGCCTCCGCCTGTACTTTTCGTTACCGCCAACTATATTTACAAACAAATAGTCCATCCACAGTTGTTCGATGAACATTTTCGACTTACCTCCCTCAGTGTGCGTGACGTCAGATAAATTGAAAGCGTCTCGGCGATCTAGTTTGTTGACAAATATGATTCCGTTTGGGCAGACGACACGATTGGAAATCGACGTTGTGCGATAAGCAATGTAAAAGTTGTATGATATAAAAACAGAAAAATTAGCTGAAGTTCAGTAAGAACATCTTGTTGACAAGGTAATAAATCATCTATTGTAATAACTATGGACGACGATCGTCACTTGATGTGGTTCACCAGACTGAGACTGACCGGTACACGGGTAAACCTTTGTTCATTCGATCCATAACAGGACATTAAAAGGTCCTCAGTGCGATAAATTCGTTTTATGGTTTGTTACTGACCTACCACGGAACCTTAGAGGGTCAGTAACATCCATAGCAGGTTCGGCCTTCGGCCTCAACCCCTATAGATTTTACTGACCCTCTATGGTTCCGTAATAATAATAATAATAATGATAATAATAATAATAATATATACAGTGCTGAATTATATTTGTTTTGTCTGTATGTAAGGGCATTCGTGGCGGGTGTGACTAGCCAAACAGGAGACGCTCACTCTTCCCGGGCACCTGGTCTTGCCTCTGAATTTCAGGGGTCCGTGAATGTCCACTGCGGTTCATTTTTGATTGTGTCACAGTCATGTGACACCGATTACTTTCGTATTTTACATTAACGTCACACTTATTCCCCTTGCAGTGTGTAGCTCGTAAAAAAGTTCCCCGAAGAGGATTTGACTTATGTGTTATTATACCCTTTTTCCTGATGTTATGTGGCAGTAGCACTTTCTAAAATGTTCACATTCATGTATATATATACAGTGTTGAATTATATTTGTTTCGTCTGTATCTAAGGGTATTCACGGCGGGTGTGAATAGTCAAACAGGAGATGCTCACTCCTCCCGGGCACCTAACTCACCTTTGGATTTCAGGGGTCCGTGAATGTCCACTGTGGTACATTGTTGTTGGTGCCATAGTAATTGGATACCAGTTACTTTCGTATTTTACATAAGTGAACATTTCGTGTAACTTAAACAGCACAACTCGAAAAAAAAACTTTTTTAAACTATATGCCAATAGACTTTTTAAAATGTGTTCTTTTAATATGATTTTAACGGATTGACCTTCCAGACCAGTATTGTTAAAATTTTCCCTCTCGAATAAACATTACAAGTTTAGTTGTAATAAAATCGGAAGACTATTCTACTGCATTGACCTTCTAATCTGACGTATGCAACTCATTTTTCTACTCGTAAGATTTTCATTACAAAGGGACTATTAACGTTAATTATTGATAATCAAGGAAAATAATACAATGTATCTCTCCGCGATTCTCCTCTGTCATAATATTTTCAAACATTCATCTATTCTGTGTAATTTAACCCCATCAAACGAAATGCTCCGATTGATTACACGTATCCGTGTTATAATTTTGTTATTGTAAAATAATATGAAGAAAAATTATTCATTTAGCAAGATCCTGTGGAATCAAAGCAGCTTGTGAAGAAACAAATTACATGTATACAGATATTGCTACTTTGTTCTTTATTCGGGACAAATGCATTTCATTTGCAAATTTCGCATATATTAACATTCATCTCTATTTTATATTGCATTCCTGTCATTCGAATATGACTACGGTTTATTAATAAACATGTTTCTTGACATTTTTCAGTCTACTTTATAATTTTGAAATATTTGACAAAAATATGCAAAACTTCAGTTTTGATGCACTGGCTGTACCTATAAACGAACTGCACAAGCAATTTTTTTTTCATAAAACATAATTTTTCATAACATTCTTCTCATGCCCATTTCCCTTTACCCGTTTGAAAGTTCACACATTATGTCTCAAAACAACGAAAAGCGTTTCAGCCTTTGGGTTTGGATTTTGGCAACCATCCTGGAGATGGTCCAATGCAGAAATTTTATACTCAGCTGCGATGGTAAATTAAAAAGTGAATCATGACAGTCATACACATTATTTCCAGTATGGAACTGTATTCAACTGTCAAATTCTTCAACGTTTTCAAGGTAATCTCTCTCTCTCTCTCTCTCTCTCTCTCTCTCTCTCTCTCTCTCTCTCTCTCTCTCTCTCTCTGTGTGTAGGTGTGTGTGTAGGTGTAGGTGTGTGTGTGGTGGGTTACGATATTTGACTTTGTAACTACACTGTTATTTCCTTCCATCTATAAATTTATTTTTAAACTAGAATCACTCTCGCGTTAAACCCCATCCCCCACCCCTTCGCCTAACCAAAGTTTTGCCCTGGACCAATTGGGAGTGCATATATGCGATCCTCGGAGATCCTGCCGATTTTTAATAACCATAACTTTGGCCAGCATGCTGCTAAACCTCTTCCTATTAACACCTCTTGAAAGAGACTATTCCGTCGTGGAAGTGACAACTAAATGTACCTGCACTTAGGATTTTAAGCTCACCAGGTTTAAGAAAGATTTAATTCTATTCAGTTACATTTTGAACGGAAGGTCCATAATCTTGACTTAGGTTCAAGGCTAAGCTACACATAATGATATATTAAACCTCAGATGTAAAAGCACACCAGGTGTGGTTGCCAAACGCCAAATTATAAATGTAACTTTATTTTGCATGTTGTCCATAAATATGATCCGTTTATATTAGACTAGACAGGTGAGTAGATCAAATTGTTAGTCCGATAATTAAAGGATAAATCAGATACAGGAGATCACGGACATTGTCCGGTGTACACAGAAAAGTATATACATGTATAGGGGGCAAGAAAGTACACCACTGCAACAAATTCTTCAGATATGAAGGATTCATTGATTTCTCCTTTTTTATCAAAGTAATAACAAGGGTAGACGAGCCATAACAAAAGCCTTGCTATATTGACCCTTCATAGCATCCAGAAATCTATTACTTGTTGCAGTGGACCGTAAAATAAATTCATTAACCTATCAATGTATGTTGATGGGAGTAAATAGCTCTAGTTGAGCGTTTAGTAGAGGGAAAATATCTTATTGGCAAAAACGAAGCAGAAGTCATGGGTCATTACAAGATGGTAGTAATTTTGATTTAAATTATTTAAATGCACTGTATATAATTCTTTATCAAACTAAAAATATCACACTACGTGGTCTTTCAATCATTATTAATAAAATCAATTATTATAATATAATTTATCTACTAGATTAAAAACTTTTTGGTCTTCTAACACCCTGTTTCCTTCTCACGACGGCTTATTGACAGATCGTGGTTATGAGCATTGAAACATTGGTCAATTTGAGTCAGGGTGGGTCCTCTACTCTTGATTGGGAGCCAGAAAAATCTTAACGCTGAAAAGCCAAATAAACTATTGTCAAGTAAGATAAAGTAAAATGTATTTTCGGATGCGACCCTGAATAAGTATCATTTCGTTGAAGTTTAGTTAACATTATATCCTCAGAATATATCAATATCAGGCACAGATCCAGATTTTTTTTTTTTTTTTTTTTTTTTTTTTTTCGAGTTGTCCACCCTAATGATTTTCTGAGTAGAGGTCCACTAATATTTTTGTGTATTAAATTGCATATTTTACATAGAAAAATAACAAGAAATGTAATTTTCGCCTAATCTCAGGGTGGGTCTAGATTTCTGGCCCACCCCTCTGGATCCGCGCATAAATATCATCCTTATATCACAGTAACAAGTCGAAAGAAGAAACAGATTATTGAAAATCAGAGGTAAAAGAAAGGTAACTCTGACTGTGCACCGACTTTTGACATAAGAAAAGAACGATAACTTTAGCGATACCAATTAGGATCATGATGTCCATAAACTACAGGGGTTTTTTCCTTGTTGTTGCCTTTGTAAATTAAAAAATCATTGCAAAAATCCCAAAGCTTATTTTTTTCTGAAATGTATGTATGTTGTTTTACTGCATCAGAGCTGTCATTTTTTCTTCTGTAGAAAAAATTGTATATGCCAAAATCAATCAAAATATCTATCAACACACATCTTGACTCCTATGACCTCACTCTCAGGTCTTACAGCAGTGTATTCATGCGACGTTTCAGCCTCATGACACACCCAGACATGCACCAAAAAGCTCTAATATCATTTTTATATTTTTTCTACCGGAGGGCATGTTTAAATCACTATAAATACCATGAAAACACTGATAAATAGATTGAGAAAGATGTAAACATTATTATTATTTTAGGGGGAATATGTGCGTGGTACATGAAACAAGGGAGGAAACTGTAGTATCTTAGTCCCCTCTGACTGTTAGTCGGGACTCCTATTGATCAAGGATCTGAGCTCGGTTTACAGACGACAGAGCACGGTTTAATTGTGTTGATGTCGCCTTACATATTTTCTAAACGTTTCGTGTTTAGTAAAATTTTGATTACCTCTCTTCTTGAGAAACCTGTTGATCCTTGTTTTCTATATGGAGGATTATTTATGAATTTTTAAATGTGTGTCCTTCGATTGTGCTGCTTTTGCGGTGTGTGGGAGGGTGGGCGCCCATAAACCGGTTAACCACACCAATTGTTACTTCAACTGAACGTCCTAAGTCGGTATCGTAACCGCAGCACAATCGAATATTTTGTGATGTCGTTTTTCCGTGCACATTCTACTATTATCAAGTTTTGTGTGCATGTCCTTGGTGATTTTTGTCATACAGCTTTGTCAGATGTCTTCAGTTTCCTCTTCTATTGTCTGATAGCTGATCGAGATCTAACGTGTCAAAATATCACAGACGTGATATGATGTCAATCACATTCCTAAAGACACAGGTTTCCATAGTAAATTTACTCCTTTGCAATCATGTAAATGCAGCTGATCTATCGCCGTCCCTAAACAAATCTGAAATCACATAGCAACCCATAGGATTTTGATCAAACTTGACAGCAATAAAGTTCTACATGATTGCCAATAAGTGTTCTCGTTTGTCAACCAGGTCCCCTCCGGCTAAGTTCTGAAAATGAAACCAATGTATCAAATAAAATAGAATGGTATAGTTTAATGATCGAATGCTATACAGTATATAGACATCCAATACAGTAATTACAATATAAACACAATAAGGTTGAACCAATGCCCTACTTAGAGAAGCTTTTTCAGACCGGTTGCATGAATTTGTAATCCAAACTTGTCAGGAATGAAGCACTCAAAGGCATTCTCCTTTGGCATTTTCTTACAAACGGCTTGCTAACTCATGCTTTAAAACTTTAAAACAGAGCAAAGTTTCGACATCCATTTCAGACAAAATGATCTTTTAGCTACCCAGTCATGTTGTATGTTTGAAAATGAGCTTTATGACATCTACGGGCAGCCAGTTTTATATAACATTGTGTAATGGACACTGGCGTCACTATATTTACAGTATGATCTCCGTTGAATTTATAAATACCCTGCTGAGAATGAATGTATCACACCTTATCTTTGAAAATAAGTGCTAAGATCCGGTACAGAAATAATCATTTTATTTATGGCAAAATAGTTCGCAATGCTTTTTTTCCTCGTCAGAAGCTTTTATTATGCAATTCCGCAGACCATTTCACAAAGTTCTTTCGAACTTTTTCAGGATTTTCCGTAATTTTCACCTATTTTAAACTCCAGTATACAAAATTTAAAACGTTTTGGTGCCTTTAGGGATGGAAATATCATCATAAGTTTATTTATCAGTTCAGGTTCCCCCAGTTTGCAAAATATAGTGTTGAATGTTATAAAATTTCCTTAAAAGTTTCATAATTTTTAACGAAAACGTTGTCTGTGTTCAGACCTACATAACGTCGATATATGTTTAGGGGCAGTTAATCTTGGACTACCCAGGCGACCGTTAGGGGTCCGTTTTATCTCGTTTACCTATGGTTTCTAGGCGATCAAAGTTTTAGTTTCTTACTATATATTTCATCAGATTTATAACTGTACAGTTTTCGGAATTACCCTACATTGTATGTTGTAGTTCGGGTCTGATCACAGGCTGTGCGATTTATGTTACAGATAGATCTATGTTCGTCGAGTGGAAAACGGTCGGCTTCAAAACAATTTGCAATGCAAAAAATAAAATCGCGTAGTGCACTATTTCAGGGACTTAACATATCTTATAGAGGTGAGAGTTTATTTTATTTTTTATTGATATGAGAAGGTGGTGCTGCATTTATCATTATTATTTGAAATTCATGCATTTTAAGTCGATGACCTGGCCAGGGGTGGGCCAGCTAATCTCGAGTAAAATATTCGTCTGCAATTTAAAGTTGTTTTGGTGCATATCTTCGTTAATTTTGAGTGGACCTCCATAAAACTTTATGATCACTTAAATAAAACATTACTGAGTTGATACCAAAAGTCAAAACTTTTGTGCTTTTAGTATTTTTTCGCCCCTATGTCTTTTTCCGACTTCTGGTGAAATTCATAGTTAACTGCCTTGTTCTTTTTTACGCCGACATAGCAACCCGAGCTTTCTTTACGCCTGTGGGTCTGATTTCGTAATTTCAGGTTTTTACTATATAGGATTTCAAAAAGATGCATTTCTAATATATATAGCACATAAATTGCCGATTTTTATACACTTCGTCTTTCCATCGAGACACATATACAAATTTAGCTTAAATGTAATCCAGTGTGGCCTAGTGGATAAGGTGCTCGGCTCGTGACCGAGAGGTCCCGGGTTAGACTCCCGCCATGCGCGCACCGGTGTTCTGTCTTTCGGATGAGACAGTAAAAACCAAGGTCACGTGTCACGGTAGGCGTGGCACGTAAAAGACCCCTTACTGCTTCGGGTGGGTCCATTGCAAAGGTCTAAATTTCTATGCAATGCATTAGGCATATCAATAGTTTAAATTTAATTCCGCATCAGAGCACGACTTTGATTCAAGCAGTAGATCAAACATTTGTAGTGATGTTGTCCAGCAGCCATAAAGTCACATGCCCGGATTCTGTGACAAACCAACAAGTAAGTTTTAGTTGTAATGTGTTTGTTCTCCCGATAAAAAAAACAAACAAACAAGAAAAACAAAACAAAAAAAACCCCCAAAAAATAATTAAAATAAAAAAATCCCCCAAAAAACAAAACAACCCCCTTCTGGAATAAAAAAAAACCTTTCTTGGTTCAACATAGATTACGTCTGTTGTATTATTGTTTACATGCAAAATCACCACTATGGGATTATAGTGACTGTTCTATAGATAAAATGTTCCGAGGATCATGTAGATTGACAAAACAAACACATATGTCAATATAATATATTGATATCTATATGGCTGTGAATTTAGCTACATGTTACTGTACATTGTAAATCTCTGTATAAAGGTCATATCTGAATAAAGGTCACTTTAAATCTATCCTTAGGTGTCATTTATACAAAGGTTTGCCTGTAAAAAGCTTCTTGGTTATCTGAAATTTATTAGAATAAAGCTTCCTGGTTATCTGAAATTTATTAAAGTAAGGCTTCCTGGTTAGGTGAACTTTATTAAAGTAAAATTTACACAACGCTACAAATAAAAATTAATGACAATGAATAAAATTCAAAATATATGTTTTGTAAGTATATCAGGGATGAAGTGATAATAATTATTAACATTATGATAGGAAGTAAAGTAACCAATGGATCTATTGTAAACAATAAATTTGGAAGAGGTAAACATCACTAAGCAATGAATCTGGAAGAGGTAAACAATGAATCTGGAGGAGGTAAATAATGAATCAGGAAGAGGTAAACAATGAATCTGGAAGAGGTATACCATGAATCAAGGAAGTCAGTGGTAAAACTAAAAAAGTGAAACACAGAAGTAACAACATACTTTGAAGAATTTTTTTGCAAGATTTGTTTGGCAGACTCCTTGGAATAAGCTATCGTTATTAAATGATATCCTCGCCAAACAAGTAATGATTCTTTGATTTGTGTGTCACAGTAAAGAAAAGATTGTTTATGTCATAATGACATACACGGTTCTCATTAATATTTAGTGTTCATTGGTCTGTACATGTTGTCTTGTCTGTAGGGATACCCGTTTCGGTCACTTTGGTCATACTTTGAGTTTCCATGGTAGTAACGGTCACGTGAGTCGTATTCGTAACTTCTCTGATTGGAGTGCGGATAATCGTATCCCGATTGGTTCCGGTTCCTACCATCGTCCATAAAACGCGGATTGTCGTATCCGTTATATCCCTGTCTTTTATCTGTCATTGGAAAGTTTCTTCCGTCATCCGAATCATCGTCATCGTAATTTCTCCATGTGCACATAGCGATACATAGCAGAACAAAAGCTATAAAGGAAATAAAGCTTCCTATTCCGAATGAGAGCACGGAATACGGGAAATTCTCTGCATCAATACCACAGCTTCCAGTGTTGCATGCAACCGTATAAATTGTGACATAGAGGAAAGCGAAAAACGCAACGACGAGAATGCTGGTAATAGCTGAAAGAGAAAGAAGCAATGAATAACGCTCAAAAACAAAACCATTAACAGTCAATTAAGTAACAAAATAAAATATTATACGGTACAAAAACACTTCTACCTGAAATAATGCATGTGCATGTAAGGGTGAGTTTTATTATACATGCATTAATGACAACAAAATATGTTTTAAGTCGTATTATGAATCAATTGCATCTTCATTGCTTGCAATAGTAAATACGAACTTGACCTCTTAATAGTACTAGGTTACTTGTTTATGTATACATGTTTGAGTTACAAAATTTGCCATAACATTGTGGCTTTTCATAATATCAGCCATTCGTGTATAAATTTGACATTTTCGGCATGCAGGAATAATGGAATTCTAATTGGAATCCCCTTGTGGGAGGTAAATCTACCATTCAAATGAGACCCCTATCCCTGGCTTTGTGAAAAGAGCATTACTGTGATTTTCTGCTTGGACTGTATTATGCAATCAAAGTAATGTTCAATGATATTCATAAATAAATCCAATGATTACATGCACTTCGAGTTATTCCTCTTGAAATTAGCCTATGCTGTAAAATATATTACTTGTAGATAGACTTGAGTAACTTCTCTTACTCATGAAATACAAATCTCTGTTTGATATTGGAAATTAAAAAAAAAAAAAACCAGAGGGACATGAACAAATCTAGCATGTTGGCTAAAATCGAACTGACCTTTTGCAGTGGCATAACTAAATAAGACGTGATGGTGGGGGTATAACTTGCAACTTTCAAATGAAAAAACGAAAACAAAAAAGAAAAAAAACCTCGAAAAAAAAAAAAAAAAACCCAAACATGGAATTTTCAGCTAAAACCTGACAAACATCATTTGTTTTCTTGTATCAACTTATAATGATATAGAATAAAAGATCATAAACATATTATCCTATGACATATTTGAAAAATTCTGATATTTTAATTTTTAAATATTTATGCATATTTAAATATCAGAATATTTCAAATATGTCATAGGACAATATAACAATTCAACGAAAGAATTGGGACACAAAACCACTCAGAATATCCCCTCTTTTCAGATAAGTGACACGTGCATTCCACCCCTTGTCATGCACCAATGCTTTCAATGTAATGGAACTGATTTGTCTACGACTATCTGCATGTGTTCACGCTCTAATACACTTATGAATAGAAATATTTCATCTACATTAAAAAAAAAAAAATACGTGTTGACAGATGAGGAAAATTTAATTCTCACACCGGAAGCTGGGTTCTAGATCAATCGATTTGGAACATCGATCTAGCACGGTGTATTACTACGTAATTATTACTATACCAGTGACGTAGAATCGTTACGCCAAATACGCACGTGCGTACACATCATTTTGTCAAAAATATAGTGCCTCATGAGAGAGAAAGAGAGGTAGGTGGTCGTTTTCCTTTCCCCCAAACTCCCTGCCTTTCTTGTGCGTACACATCATTTACACTCTGGCTACGCCCTGTATACTTATTGAGTTACATAAAAGTTTTAATTAACTCTTTTTATATTTATATGTTTGTTTACTTATGATGACTGGTTTCATGTTCTTGTTACGCACTATTATTGTTATTAAAATAACTTTCCTATCTGGAACTATTTTTAGCGTAGTATTGAAACTGGGACAAAGATGTGTAAAGTGTCGGGAATGAAGAAACACTGAAAGGGGGTAGAAAGGGGGTTTATTTGGCGAGAAAAAGAATGAAAAATCACCTCTCGTCCAAGATCGAAAGATGTCAGTCTCGGGCGACATACTGCAAAATTCCAACCTCGGAAAACGCCTTGGTTGGAATTATGTCGAAATATGTCACCCTCGACTGAGATCTTTCGATCTGAGACTCGAGTTGATTCTAGATTCTCATATTCCTGAAGTATCCACCTCGAAGAACATTGACTGTGTGGCAGACATTAAAGGAATATTGTTTATCAGTGTTGCTTTCTCATCACCAATATTAGTATCAAGAGCAACGCCTAGCGTGGCAAAATACGGTCATTGTTTTGTTTGAAGTGGAGGATTTTGAGAGTATGGAAACATTCCCAATTAAATTGTTCCATTTTCAAGAGATCATTCTGTACCCTGCCTTCAAGGATTTCTATCCAAGTAGTACTACCACCTTCTCCTTTGACCTTAAAAAACAACAAACGTTTTTGTCTTGGCATAAGGAGTAAGTGTACCAAGTTTGACTGTCCTAGCCCCAACGGTTTGGGCTGCATCCTGTCTTAAAGGGTTTCCTACCAAGTAGTACTACGACCTTCACCTTTGAGGTTGAAAAACATTAGGTGTCTTTGTTTAGGCATAAGAGGTAAAGGTACCGGGTTTGACACTCTTAGCCCCAACAATTTGGTCTGTATCCTGCCTACAAGATCGTCCTACCAAGAAGTACTGCGACCTTGACCTTTGACTCCTGAACTTGAAAATCGATAGGAGTCTTTGTCTTGGCATAAGGAGTAACTGTACAAAGTTTGTCAGTCATAGCCCGAATGGTTTGAGCTGTATCCTGTCTACAAGGGTTTCTTACCAAGTAGTACTTTGACCTTGACCTTTGACCTTGAAAACCATAGGCGATTTTGTCTTGTCATGAGGAGTAAGTGTATCAAGTTTGACAGTCCTGGCGCCAATGGTTTGATCTGATACCTGCCTATAAGGGTTTTCTACCAAGTAGTACTACTACCTTGACTTTGACCTCTGGCCTTGAAAAACAATGGGTGTCTTTGTCTTGGCATAAGGAGTAAAGGTACACTAGCCCCAACAATTTGATCTGTATCCTCCCTACAAGGTTTCCTACCAAGTAGTACTACGACCTTGACCTTTCACCTTGAAAAAGAATAGGCGTCTTTGTCTAGGCATGAGGAGTAAATGTACCAAGTTTGACAGTCTTAGCCCCAACACTTTGATCTGTATCCAATCCACAAAGTTGTTCCTACCAAGTTGTGCTGTGACCTTGACTTCTGACCTTGAAAAACTATCGGCGTCTTTGTCTTGGCATAAAGAGTGAGTATACCAAGTTTGACAGTCTTATCCCAAACGGTTTGGTCTGTATCTTGCCAAAAATGTCGGACATACGGACGACGCCATACTATAATACGATCCGTCAAAGATGAGCGTATAAAAATGAGAGCAGATAAAAGTAGTTTCACAATGAGAGATGCGCGTATGTGAATTAAACAGATCATTCATCATGACAACTTGCACTACTTCCAACTCTTCACCTGGCATCACCTTACCTGATAAGAGCAATAGGAATGCGGCGAAACCATATCCGCATTTATTCTTGGTGTCTGCGCATGCGTGAATGATGAGGATAAGACAGCTGAAAAAACATAGGCCCACTGCAGTAGACGACACAGCCTGGAGGAGCAGGTAGAAAATACTGGCCGCTGAAAGGATAAAATCATACTGGTTGTAAAGGAATGCGATGAAATATTATTCAAACAAACAACGAATTTAAAAGTCTTCGTTATGGTAGAATGTCATTAAAACCGCTCATATAAGAGTGACAGGTTTAGAATATCTTTAATTGGAATTAGGTTATGAAATTGCTAAAGACAAACTAAACTGTGTGAAAAGACACTAATACATATTACAGAGCAGGGTTGTCATCAGACCATCCGGATAAGGGCCCGGCGCCATAAACATAGAAAATAATCACATCATAATTTCAAATGCGTGGGTAATAATTATGAAGCCATGCTCCATACATTATGCCACATTATGAGTAAAAGAATTTTGGAGATGCCTGAAATAATAATAAACAATCTGCATTTGTGAAATACGAATGCGCCAACCTTGACAGTATTATGAGTATAAGTTGTTATACTAAAATTAGGTCAAACTTCAAGGTCAAGATCACTATATGTGGTTGGTTGGTTGGTTGGTTGGTGTTTTACGTCGCTTTCAACAATATTTCAGTTATATCGCGACATGGAAGCAGGAGGTTACCAACCTCTTAAACATAGTGGCGCAACCCGGGAATCGAACCCGGATCGTCGCAAGCCAACACTATATGTGAAATATGAACGCCCATCACTTACCACTCAAAAGATATACCCAATGTTAAAGTTTTTGAAATGTAGGTCAAAGGTCACGGTCAAGGTAACGAGGTCAAAAGTTACTGTACTGACATAAGGTAATGTCACAAGGAATATACATGTGAAATATGAAAGCCTTATCTCTTACAGTTGAAAAGTTATATGGAATGTTGTTGTTATTATTATTATTATTATTATTATTATTATTATTATTATTATTATTATTATTATTATTATTATCATTATTATTATTATTATTGTTATTGTTGTTATTATTATTATTATTTGCTATAAACAGACAGACAGATAGACCAAAACTTAGATGCCCCCGAATCTTAGATTCAAGATGCATAACATCCCCCCCCCTTTCAGTATAGTCTCACTGCAATAACGCTACACATAAACAAAAACACGTAAAGTCTACATGTAAGTTTTACTATAACAGGTGTGCCAAGTTGTACTATATACGGTTTTAACAGTTCAGCAAATCAACGTTTTACGACTGAGCATCCTATTCTCTACCCAGGGTTCCGCGTGCTACGAACACTACACCTCTGTCAAAGCTTATTTTCAAAAATCTTGAAAAAGTTTTCTTTTCAAAATACATTGTTCGCCCTTAAAACTACACATGTACATTTGATTATATTATGATATCATTTGAATAAACACGATAAAGTATATTCTGTTTTTACTGTAATTCATCTTAAATTGTTGTTTCATCAATTTTATTCAGCACTATTTCATGCATTATTCCTTTGAATCTAGGTTGTACATGTGGTTGAGAATTAATGTAAGTATGGAATCGAAAGTAGAACAAGCATTGAAAAAAAAAAAAAAAAAAAAAAAAAAAAAAATATATATATATATATATATATATATATATATATATATATATATATATATATATATATATATATATATATATATATATATATTCGCTAAAATTAAGGAAAAAATGGAGGCTTTGAGGATTCTTTAAAATCGCAAAGATGTGCTTCTAAATTTGTCATGTGACACTGAACTAGTACTATTTCTTAAGCGTTGACAGAAATTTCAGCAATAGTAACAAGTGGTAACTCAAGATGGAGAATGCTGCACATGAAATAATGGAATCGTTTCATCTGGAGGTCACGCGTGTGCGACTTTATCTTTGCGGGACAATACATCTTATACCACGACAAAGTAGACAAAGTAGATGCATTGCATTTTACATTCGATCTTCACATAAAGAAGCATATTATATGTATTTAAAAAAAAAAGAAGGGGGGGGGGGGGCATCGTTGAACAGCACATAATACGCCCACATTTTATTACCCTAAATGTCATACAAACTAGAACTAAACATTTAATAAAATTTGGTAAATGCAGATTACCTTTGATACAAGTAAAATAGTTCATTTTTATCTTCAACTGTTTGTAGGTTAATTGATCTTCTTCGCGCATCCATTATTGCCCAAGTTGACACCCCCTCCTTTCATAAATACACTGACTACAATTGTATTAAATATTGAGGACTTAACAAACATTCCTCTTCAATATGCACATCTTCATAATGTGATTTTTCTTTGTACAAAGTTTCATCAAAATCCACCAAAGGGTTTAGGAGGAGTTGCGAAACAAAGCATTTTTCATTGAAAGATTTAAGTCCAGGGGTCATAACTCCTGTTTTTTTCTTTTTTTTTTCTTTTTTTTTTGGGGGGGGGGGGGGGGGGGGTTTTTTAGTTTTTTTATTTTAAATAATTTTTCTTTGTACCAAGTGTCATAAATATCACCAATGGGTTTAGGAAAAGTATTTTAAGAAAATCTAAGTCCAAGGATCTTTCCTCCTGTATTTAGTTTCTGTTTTTGTTTGTTTTGGGGGTTTTTTTTTCTTTTTTTTTTTTTTTTTGTTTTGTTTTGTTTTGGGTTTTTCTTTGGGTAACATTCCCTTTCCAATATGCACATCTTCATATGGTGTTCTTTCATTGTACCAGGTTGCATTAAAATTTCCCAAGGGTCTAGGAGGAGTTGCGAAGACAAAATAGGTTGGACTGACGGACGAGGACGACAGCGGTATACATGTAGCATAATGCGCCCACATTTTTATACGGTTGCATATGAAAAAAAAGAAGCACCGTGTTGCACGCTACCGGCATGTACATACATATACAAGTATGTAAAGGCTAACCGATTGTGTTGATCAAAAGATAAAGACTGAGAAATGCGAAGTTGATAAGTAGTATTTATATATGTACAGTGTGTACACCATAAAACATCGGGGTTGATAGTAAGGTCTGAACTGCATTATCTATCATAATGTGTCATTGGTTGCAGTTCGATTTTATCACCTTCATCTTCTAGCCAAGGTGCATGATAACTGATAATCATTGCCGTCGTGATAAGGAATGCGCACAGTACGAAACTAATATGCAAGATCAATAAAAGTTCATTATGTTGGTGTGATGTAATCAGCTCACGTGGTAGATAGCCTGGTGGCAAAGCAGCTTAGATAGCATACAAAAAAATCACATCCATTACGCAACACTGGTGTCATTATTTCCTTGTTCAGAATCAGACATGGATTACACTGTAATGATTTATTTTAATACCACGTTTGAAAGAAATGAATCTTATGATATGGCGTGAGTCGCCAAAGTCCTTTTTTTCATACAAAAGTTTAAGTCACGTGACAAAGTTCGTACAAACGCCTCCAAGCGAGCACGCGTGATGATGGACCGGAAGGGTTTTACTGTATTATAAAGAATTTTATGACATACAAAGTCCAAATGAATTTTGCATCCAGTAAAGGAGATGTTAAAAAGTCTTCATTGACACTGACATATAGAACAATAATCGAATAAAGGAAAATGAAACACCGATATCACCGATTTCAAAAAAAAAAAATAGAAAAATTAATGATTGATTGGTTGATTTTTGTTTAACGAATATTTCGCGTATATGGTGACGGCATCTGCCTGATGTGGGGCATACAAATTTTGACCTCAAGCGAACCCGGGTCGGCGGCACCACAAGCAAAGCGCTTAACCAATACATCAAACCTGTCCCAGTTAATGAAACTCATGTTATCATTTTTTGATTAAAGGAAACGGCCAGGCTTTGTGGTTATACATTATACACTTCAAGAAGCATGCACGAACGAAAGATAAAAGAGAATGGGGTCATTTGGGTTGAAGTCGAAATTCAAGATTTCATTGTCTACTCCTATCACAAACCGCAACTTTTATAATTTTTTTCTCTTGTTGAATATAGATATTGTTTCCATACTTTCTTAGATTTTAATTTAGTAAAGGCAATACGTTGATCCCGCGCCTCCTTTCGTTTGTCTATCGTGATATACAATGAAAAAAGACGGTCCATAATGTACCAATGGTCCAATGTGTCGACTTTCTCCCACAATCTGCTAGCCGCCAGAGGGCACTTTAATGTAACTGATATGGTTAACGACGTTATCTATGTTATCTTGAGTGATTAACATAGTGAACAAGGATAGCAGACCATGTCAGGGAGACTGGTGTTCAGTTACACAGGAATGTGTCGGTTAGGTGACATCCACTTCAGACACAACCTAATCAGAGAAGTGGAAATGTAAAGTTCTGGTCTCTTATCATTGTTATAATAAATACCCTCTCCTTTCTCGACCAAACACACACACACACACACACACACACACACACACACACACACACACACACACACACACAGTCTCTCTCTCTCTCTCTCTCTCTCTCTTAAATCAAAATATTCTGTTTTTCCTTTATGTCACCAGTGTTCTGTCTTTCGGTAGGCGTGGCACGTAAAAGATCCCTCACTGCTTCGGGTCGGTCCGTTGCAAAGGTCTAAATTTGTATGCAATGCATCAGACAGATGCCCTCAGCATATACATGACATATTCGTGGTTTGACGTAAAACAATAATCAATCAACCAATCAGTCATACTGATGTTTTCTTTGACAGACAATAAGATCTACTGGCATGCAGTAACAGCGGTGAAGCATCTTTAAGAGGGTATATAAACCATGATATGGGGTCTCAGTTTTTAGTGTCTCGTCCAAAGGACTGGACAGCAACAAACCATGCACACTACAGACTGAGCTACGTTGACTCCTGTCACAGAGAATAAATATTGTAACACAAACGATGCACATGCGCGGATACAGAGGGGGGTTGGGGGTCTGGACCCCCCCCCCCTGGAATCCGAAAATTTTACCAAAAAAAGGTAATATTTGGGCATTTCTGGGGTTGGACCCCCCTCGTCTAAGAGAAAAATTTACCTTTTTTGGTTGGACCCCCTCTGACAAAAATTTCTGGATCCGCGCATGATACATTTTCAGCCTAATTTGGCTCAAAATAGTTCCCATCCCATGAATCTACGTTTATCAGACTTAAAAATGCTATCACTGGCTTCGTTTATCTTAATTTTCCTAATAAAGTCTTAATACACAGAACATGCTTGGCGTTATGCATGCGATAATATTTCAATTTTGTTATGCATGCGATAATATCTTAATTTTATCACATTAGAATAAGTAAAGTACTTCCTACTTCCCCATTGCAAACATGCAGAGTTTAAATGTCCAGTTAAATGTACATACAATCTAATTAAACTTTGAGTTCACTGTTACGATTGCTATACGATAAATAATACTAATATAACAGATAAAATTATTTCTTTACTATTCACGTCACACCAATCAGTTTAACCATATTATGGCGGCACCAGTCTGGCGCATGGTCTTATCAATTTTCCCCATACAATGGAGCGATTCGAAGCCGCGAGGATCGTTTACGAATCTTATTTTCGCACTTATACCGTGACAAGGGACTCCGACTTAAAAAGGACATGGTGACAAAAATGGAGGCAAATCACCTTAAAGATAGTGATTAATCACCTTAGAAAAATCTGATTCGACAATCGGATTGGAACCCTGGTCTTCAGATTACGGGATAATTATTTTGGGGGGATTCAAACATCATGACTTCTTACAAACTGAAGTTGCTGTTAGAAATTTTAGGTCAAACTACGACATTGATGCTGAAATTTACCAAACTCTGACTACAAATAGCGAACATAATGCAATAAATTTCTGTCTGATCAATTTAAACAGTAAGGGGTCGGTCTGGACAATCCACTTAAAATAGTGCATCCGACCCCTCCCCCCCCCCCCCCCAAAGAAAAAAAAAAACCAAACAAACAAACAAAAAACCCCAAACAAAGACATCATTTCTATGTACCAGGCAATCTAATTTGGCAGCTTTTGGGGTAGAGTCCTGTTGACATTTTTATGATCACATTCAATCTTACTATAAAAATTTTTGTCGGAGCGATGTCAAACTGTATGCAGATAATTGTAAGAGACAAATTTCATCAGATCCAACACATTATATAGTATCAGACTGTCAGTTTTCCTGTGCCATAGTATGCTTAATATAAGATATTGTTATTTTACAGAATTCAGTTTACTGGTACCGTTCACAGAGAACATGGCAACCCAGTACAGGTTATCTCCTAGCGAAAGATCGTACATTTTGTGGGGCAGGCTTGGTGTAGTGGTTAAGCGCTTGGCTTGCGGCGCCGACGATCCGGGTTCGATTCCCGGGTTGCGCCACTATGTTTAAGAAGTTGGTAACCTCCTGCTTCCATGTCGCGATATAACTGAAAAACTGTTGAAAGCGACGTAAACCAATCAACCAACCAACCAAAGTACATTTTGTACTCTCAATTTCTACGTGTATATGGGGAAGCAATTCTAACAACTCCAAAAATCATTACAAATCATTAAATGACACATTTTATGACCATTGTGTTCTTCACATTCACATATCCGAATGATTTAAGATAAATGATGTAACTCCCGACTTTTTTATTAGACATTGTATTTACTTATTACAAAATTGATCGGGCTTTGTTTCTGTACGAAACATTGCAGATTTATTTGTCTGTTGAAGTAGGACTACACTTTGACAAAGTTAGAAAAGAAAACAGAATCACCGTTATCATAAAAAAAAAATCGCAGTCGCGAATCCAGACACTGTATTGTAAGGAGGTCCATCTAAGGTAATTTTTCGCGAGGTTCTGTCCAGTTCTGTCTCGGAAAGTAATTTTAGTAAATAACAACAAACATTCAAAGGAAAGTATTTTTTTTTTTCCTTGAATGTAAAGATCAGTTCGGACTCTAACCTTGGATACTTGCATGAATCGGGTTGAGAGCTAAATACCGGTACATGGATCATGATAGAGCGTAAATCGGGTCGTAAGCATGGTCGGTCCTAACTCAGTGGCGGATTTCTAGATTTCTGGATCCGCGTCATCTTGATTGGCATTCACATTCTGAACAATGTTTAATTTGGCATTACAAGTCAATAAAACGCAAACTGAGGATAAAATTACCTACATTTATCAATACTTATGATACATGTTCATGTATATACATTTGTACATGAAAATGTAGAGGGAAAAATTCTCAGAGACTGAAACTATTTACAGCCATTTGAAATGACTATGATAGCTTAAATCCATGCGCATGTTTCGTGAAAGTCTAGACTTTATAATAAAGAAGGAGCAACGACGGTGTTATCGAATGAAAGTGCAATATTCAGAAATAGCCCCACGAATGTCAACAACAGCTGGATCACCTAGTCAACTATGTCCCAAGAATAATATTCGACATGTACAGGCATAGACTTTTATGAGTGGACGAGGTCATAAACAAAACCACTGACCTCATGGAATCCCCATGGAATAACTTGCCCACATGCAATTGATTTTAACAAATTCATCGCCTTCACATGATTTTAAAATAAAGAAGGATCGATATATATGTAAACGTAAATCATCAGTGAACGACTAAGTTATTCCTCTGATCACACTAGGCGTCTACGTGTACGAAACAAGCATCCCAGCTATATTACGACTTTCTACATGACAGATTATAATGAGTCCTTTATTGTCCATATAATCCTGTCTTGATAATGTTGATTTTTCATTTTATTACGCTTGATGATAGGGATGATGACATAATGCCCCGTCTGTTTACAGAGTAACAATGACGAGTTAATCCTTACCAGGGGGTATCGTAATCTATAATTAGTTTTTACGTACAAACAACAAAAAAGAGTCCAAGATAACTCTAGATAAACCCTATTTATGACGTCAAAATAAACGACCATCTGTTGATTATCGGTGTCTGGCAGATCGTGGTACATGTACTGGTATTGAGTTCACACATGTATCTATCCCAGAACACCCCCCCCCCCTTTTTTTCCCAAACATTTGACCTCGAGCTCCTCATCGTGTAACTGTCACATTCTATATGTTTTGAGAAAACTTTGTACTGGTTGTACAGAGCCGGGAGTGGAAATATCCTTTCACACGAGAAGCTCCAGCGATTAACTAGGGCCTTGTGGCGACCAAGGCCCTCTCGTATCATGTAGGAACAGGTGACACTCAATGTATTAGGATATTCAACTGTGTACATTATAAACATCGTGTGTTTGATAAGATACTGGGACAATTGGTGGCCAGTCTCGTGTCTTACAATAGTATTATTATCAATACGGCAGAGATAAGACATGGAGACAAATAAATGTCAACTGACGACGCATTTCATGGTAGGTCGTCTGCTCAAACAAAGTCGTAGTCTGCTTCACCTTTCTCGTACGTAGCAAACTGTCAAATTATCAAAACAAGAACCGTGACTGACAGTTTCCTCCATTATGAATCTTCCGTTACGACTATGCACGAGTGTACTTTAATTCCTTCGTGTTTTAAGGTACCACGCCCTTTTAGTGATATCCGTCTCTGTCAGTCAGTTTAAGATGATAAAATAAACTGAAATTCGATAGCCAGAATATTCATAAGTGGAAGTTTGTGTTATTCTCGTGAAATATCGATATACCTATTCAAGCAGAGAAATTCATACTAGTGTCAGGGTGCAAGTTAAAAATAGATGAATTGTAAGGTCTTCGGTTAGTATATATTCTACACATAAACAACCCTAAACTCCTGTAACCAGACTCTGTATTGTAAACATCCTTACCTAATTGATCTCCACTACCATTGTTATCGATTTGATTGGTAACTACATTCAACAGGTTAATCACAGCGCACTTTCCGCTTGTTATTCCTTCCGAAGCTGGACACACGACGGCATAAAAGACGCTCATATACACAGTCTTGTTGATTGCGAACCACCATGGCAATACAAATCCAACTACCAAGAAAAACAGAGACACAAATGTCAGAACAAGCGCAACTTTCAAACTGCCTGGCCAGCCCATCTTTACCACGTGTATTTAGTTCTAATTTTAATCACCAGCGGCTAATAAGCGGTCATAATAGAGTAATACGACTATATACGTCCTGTTATCAATACGTAGTTTATTCCCCTGTCGAAATGGTCATAAAGAAATACGGGTAATAGTGAAAAATCCCGTCGAGCCTATGTTGTCGTATAGCCAGGCATTTGATTAGCTTTTATCATACACTCATCTCTTCACAGGTGTACGCCCTTTTCATTTGTTCATTGGTAAGCCCTAGAGGTATTCCGACTCAATGTTGTAAAACCTTGTCAACCGTGAAAAGTTGTAAAAGAATGTGGCCTCCATTCGAATCCGAGAACAAAAGAGTTAAAATATTTACGCGTCGGTGAATTACAGAGCAGGGCGTGAGACGTAGTGGCGTAGAAAGTGTACTACCGTTCCAGTCGATCAGATTTGAACGCGTAAATTTTGTATCCCGGCGACAGGTATATCGTGTTACTAGATTGATGTTGGACTCGATAGATGGTGGGGCAAAAAGTAAATTAAACGCATCAGTTATATATTTAATTCCCAACCTTTTGTCACATGTAGGTAATGTTATAAGTAATACGAAAAGTTTACATTTGTTGTTGAAGTACTTAAAGTTATTCGACGGTCAAGAATGCAACACTCCTCTACCACGCGGATAGACAAGTATATAACATTTATATAGAAGCGGACGAGTACTTTTAAGATATTTAACCCTGTCAACCATTGATTTTAATACCATGAATGTAATTTTCAATGCTCTATGTCAATTATATTGATTCATTAAAAAAATTCAGCAGGATATTGCCTTTCAGCAGTTCATTGCCGTTTAGCAAATCAATTTTATTGAAGGAAAACACTTGTCAGAGGCGGATTCAGCGAAATGGACGTCCACGACAGTAAGCAGCAACTTAAACCCTACACTGCTGGTCTTTGGTGGGAGGGGAGTGGTTGACAGCTTCCGATAAATACCTTAAAAAGGTGTTTTTTAAATCACGATAACGGGGGCCCAGAATCTGCCACTATATGTAATGTATCACTGTAGGCCGGCACTAGCGGTCCATCCTTTGATATAAGTTTGGGAAAGTTGCATGCGTTTCTGCGGTACAGTAAGACCACACCCCCAGGACTTTACACCAATGATAAAATTAGGATTTTATTCACTGCGGAGAGAGCATGTGTCACCTCTCTGACCCAGTTTGATAGATATATGTGAATGTAGTACGTTACAGCAGAGAAGTATTAAATTTGTTGGCATATTTTCTGGGGATGGGTGTTACCTTACAATTTTTTAATATTTGACGCGCTTTCTTCATAAGCAAAATTATTATTCGGTTGCCTTAGTGACTTTTGGTTATTAGCCAATCGGAACATCATCGCCATTTTTTACCAAAAATATATCTCTTTTTTTTGCGTACGGAAATGGTCGAGTTGTTATATTACGACTGAATAATAGTGTGATGTAAGTCCTACTGAAAGTTTCAGAATACAGAATGCTACGCTAAGAAGGACCAATTATATTCTACAATTGTTTTTCTGGCAAGATGATAAACCTTAATTAGTGTTCATAAATTGAAACTTGAGAATAAAAAGATTACCAACCAGCACGGCCACACCACTATGGAACGCCAAATTAACATATATTCAAATAATTGTACCTATCTTCAAATAATTGCACCTATCTTCAAATGATTGTACCTATCTTCAAATGAATTGAAGATAGCTACAATTGAATTAAAGATAGGTGTAAATGAATTAAAGATACAAAAAAATGTAGGTGTAATAATTATACCTATCTTTAAATAATTGAACCTATCTTCAAATAAATTACACCTATCTTTAATGGAATTGCACTTATCTTCAGTTCAACTAAAGATAGGTTCAGTTGAATTATACCTATCTATAATTCATTTGAAGATAGGTATAATTGATTTAAAGATAGGCGCAATTGATTTGAAGATATGTATAATTGAAACATATCCACAAAGGATTTGAAGATAAGTACAATGCAATTATACCTAGGTTCAATTCTTTTTTGAGTTATTGAAAATAACGAACTCTCCTTGGAAGGACGTGTAAATGAATTAAAGATAAGTGTAGATAATTATACCTATCTTTAAATAATTGAACCTATCTTCAAATAAATTACACCTATCTTTAATGGAATTGCACCTATCTTCACTTCAATTAAAGATAGGTTCAATTGACTTATACCTATCTATAATTCATTTGAAGAAAAGTGTAATTGATTTAAAGATAGGTGCAATTGATTTAAAGAGCACTTATTATTGTCAATATCGTGATAATTAAAGATAGGTTCAATTCAATTGCACCTATCTTTAATTCAATTATACCTACCTTTAATTCACTGCGTTTGTACCTATCTTCAAATCAATTGTACCTATCTTCAAATGAATTAAAGATAGGTATAATTGAATTAAACCTATCTCTAATTCATTTGAAGATAGGTACAATTATTTGAAGATAGGTACAATTATTTGAATATATGTTAATTTGGCGTTTCATACACCAATACCAAAAGTTAACCAGTGAAGGGTTGGTTACCTCAGTAAACCTCCAGTTGCTTATAGATTGGTTATAGATGTTTTGTTGTTAAAAATAAATAGTGGGTTGATTGATTAATTATTGTTTCACGTCACTCCACGACTATTTCACGTGCATGGTGACGGTGTGCATTGCATAGAAATCTATACCTCTGTAATGGACCCTCTCGAACAAGTGGGGAATCTTTTACGTGCCACGCCTACCGTGACACGGGACCTCTGTTTATACTGTCCAATTTGAAAGACAGGTCATCGATGTGCCCACGGCGGAAGTCGAACCCGGGACCTTTCGGTCACCTCATCCACTGAGCCCACCGACTTAAAACATATAGTAGATGATATGGCTAGTAATTTTGAAAGTACATTTCCATACTAAATGCAGGCTAATCCGTACGTCTGATAAGCTCGCTATTGCCATGCCTTATGCACTGAATGGGCTAAATGAACCCACATATAAACTATTAGCTGAAAAGGAAGTGATATTGGAGAATCATATGTCTGTGGTCGATTATCATGGTCTTTATATTACTGCTAATTATCAGTCACATGGCAGTACAATACACATTTTAAAACGTTATTCTGTTTTTAAAATTCTTTGCAGTTTTATAAACATCCCATTGCGGCCCACACTCTGGTGCTTACACCAAATTGTTTCTTGTTTACATTATACATGCATGAACATATCTTATATATGAATATCAGAGACACATATACACATATGTATATATGTCTCTGATGAATATGCATTCATATTTATCAATTCCACTGGTTCCCTCTGGTTGCTTGATAATTTATCAACTAGTTGCACCTTCTTCGTGTAATTACAAATTTCATTTCCAGTTTAGATTCGGGTACGATACTTAGTCATACATAAAGTATGAGCCCACACTTTGTTCCCGTTTGACAGCTCGTTTCGAGGTCAGAAAAATCAATATCTACATTATAAGACACATTATCAAAACGAAATGCCGAAAGCCATACTGGTTATACCCATGTATAGAAAAATATAAATAGATCATGAGCTAAATGAAACATAATGCATGTACATACACGTTCTTTAACTGTTGTATCGACGGATCATGCATATTTTTTCAAAGGAAAGGAGAATCCAGGGTTATATCTACCGCCAACTATCCATCTTCCAAATGTGGTATAAAATTCCATTAGTTGCTGGAAATTAAATTCTGTTTACAGAACGATTCAAGTCAATTATGGGGAGGGAGGGGTGTTTAAACATTCGGGAATGTTAATGATACGTTTGAGAGAAAATTAGATTATGTATTTTATCAGGAATCGGAAAAAATGCAGTCAAATCTCTAAAGCAACCACCTCCGAGAAGGTCGAATGTGGTCACTGAAGGCAGGTGGTCTCTCGATACAGGTTGATTTTGTATGAACAATTTGCAGTAAGGTACAGTAAAAGCTGTTGCTTATGACAAGTGATTGCTGCTCCATGAAGGTGGTCTTTAAAACAGGTTTAATTACCGTAGCAGGCGCGGATCCAAACATTTAGTCGAGAGAAGTCTACCCCATTGAATTTTCCGAGAGAAGGTCCATCTATATATTCGTGTGTATAATACTTATCTTGCATTGAAAAATGACAAGAAAAGTAATTTTCGCCGAATCTCAGGGTGAGTCCAGACCTTCGGTCCACCCCTCTGGATCCACACATGCTGTAGTACATATACTGAGGTTACTTACATTACAGGGCTCCGCATATGCGGAATAAGCCTCTAAATCTAACTATATGTAATTATAAGTTGATCAGACGAAGGAAAAGGGGAAGAATGTTACGTCACTTTCAACAATTTGCGATAATATCATGACATGGAAGGAGGAGGCACCTTATAAGGTTAAAGCAAAGTAGTCCGTTCCAGGAATGGGTCCTGAAATGTCTGCACTGCAATCCTATGCGACACATTTTTAACATACAATGTATATATATCCTCATTGCAGTAAAGATAATGGATCTGCATACGTGATTAAGCATTGTTTGAGTTCTAAATTCATAATGGTAAATTCATTATTTTTCGAACTTTCCTTGATTGTAGACATAAACATTTTAATAGGTCTACAATTTGCAATCACTGGCTTAAAACACTCATTATGTTTACATGTGTGTCGGATGCAAGCCATATTCTCTACTTGATTGGGTACGAGTTCAACGGAAGGCCACGAAAATGACAAGGTATGCCAGCGGATAACAAGCGCATAGTGTTTTTCTGAATTGAGGTGTTTTCTTGACAATATGTTTTGTCGTCAGATTATCGCCCTTGTATAAGGTGACAGAGTTATCTAAAAGCGTTCCGAATAACATCACATTATTCAAACATGTAAAGTACCGGCACGCTTGTTAAGACGTAAACAGGTCGATTGACCTCTGAGTATGTGTTTGGTAAGGCACATAAGCTAATTGAGAAACGGTTGTCATTTCAATTGACCGTCCTTAGTCGGTTTACCGAACGGTACAAAGTTTATAAGCTGAAAGATGTACATACATAATAGAATAATAACAAAAGTACAGAGAGAGTAGATATAGACATGTATTCTAAATAAAAATATAAATGATAAAACACACTTTTATCATCTTTGCTTTTAAGTAATTTATGGGTGCATAGATATGTAGATGTTGGTTGTGTATAATGGAATAAGTAACGAAAAAGACATCTAACTCAGCAGTATGATTTAAAACGAAACGGACATGCAGAACAATTGACAAATATAGGCGCATTAAGCATCACCAAGATTTTCGATTATAATACAGAGGTATTTTTACCTACCATTTTTTTTTCTGAAAGATTAGAATAAGAATGTACTTAATGCATTAATTTCTTCTGTTGAGGAAAAAAAAAAAAAAAGAAAGAAAAGAAAAGAAAAAGAAAAAAAATCAACGGTTTTGTTTTCAATACTGCCTTGTGTATTGAAGATACGAAAATCTGAAAAGTATTATGCTTTTTTCAGTATGTAATGATTGTAGTTCACAAAGAGATTTCACAATAATACACTATATCACTATTATTTTATACATGATGATGAATTGTGTTATAAGTAGTGCAAAACATTAGTCATGGGAGGCTGCACCCCCTTTCAAAAATTCTCAATCCACCTATGCCCCTCCTTGATGCACAGCATACCCTGCATTGCAGTGGACGATATTCAAACACTGAAGAAATATTTGGTACGAAATGTACGATTATATACAGAGGACCGAAAAGAGAAGGCAAGTAAAGAATAGCTATTTAAATTATGTTTTGATATATGTACGTAAGACAGAAACTTGGCTTAACACGGAAGAACACATCCTTTTATTGACATGTACATCGCGTGAATAAAAGTTTGTTAAAGATTTCACAAATACATTGTATCAAAAGAGATATACCCTCATAAGCGCTCTCATGTTCCTCTGGCCTGTCTTTCGTGTGATCTTATAAGATTACAGGGAGTCAGCCCATTAGACTATACTTTACTTCAGAAGCTTTTAAGAGAAATATAATATTCAGTTTGTAAAAGAACACCAGACACGTTTAACACACCCTTTTTTTGTTAACGTTGTTTCATATGTAAATGATGGATGAAATGAAACCGTGAACGAAAAATAAAGAGCTTTGAAGAAAATTTGAAAATTTTAGTACATGTATTTTGTTTATGAAGCACACACTATAGGAAGAACAGCTCACCCATAAAAATGTGTATTGTTGGATCCACAAACTACGTCGTAATCGTATCAGTTTACAAATTTCCAAGTACTGTCCTTTTGGTATGTCTTTGTTGCCCTTGCTATATGTATTTTATGAATCGAAATGTTAATTCTGTATGAACAGTTTTACACCGAGCAATATACATTTAAAACCAGGGACATTTTGGTCTAGTGGTATTGCTCTGGATCTGAGGACTGGAGTCCTGATGGCGGATTGGAATTTTTAAATATGATTGATCATTCTCTGCCTCCTTATTTGTCTTTCTATTGATAACGTATAAACCACGGCATCATGCCACGGTACACGTTGATTGGTCCATAGCATAGGACAAAATTATGAAGCAGTGCATCAAGCAGGTGCCGCCACCATATTAGTGCAATAATCTTGGAAGTTGCGTAAAACAATAATAAAAATACTCTTAAAACCAAGACAGGAAAAATACATACATGTATACGGTGATTTCGGATAATTGTTTTAAAGGGAAATAAAGGGATGAACCGCGAAAATGTTTGAAACTTCTACTTGATCATCTTCTATAAGAGTTGTCCTTCTTTTCTCGGGAAGACGCCATCGATGTGCTCATATTTGATTTATAAAGATTCGAAGAAGTCAACCAAAGGGAAGTCCGGTACATAAAAAGTAAAGGAACACAAACACTCTATGTTGCAAATTTTCGGCCTCACGAACTTTATCAAGCAATTTAAGAGATGACAAATACAATCCATGTTTACGTTTCAAAGATACATAAGCTTATATTTACAATGCTAGTCTAATTCCTTCGATGAACCATGCTAAACAGACTCATCAGGTTCATCAGCCCATGAACTTGGGTCCTGAAAGTAGTACCCGGTGTATGGCAAATCACATGCGTAGTAATATAAAAAGAGGCGGGGCTTACTCAAGTTCAAGGTCGATGTTCTATTATTGTTTTTTACTTGAATGAATGAGTGTAAGCATTTTGAGCAATTAAAGAAATTACCTGGACGAATAGAGTATTTTTTAGCATTGTAGACACGCACTATATTGCGTGGCGGAAGTACTTTTCCACTTCAGGAAAAATTCTGTCCTTGCCAGTTTGATAACTGGGAATTTGAAATTTTGTTTTCAAAAAAGAACCTTTTAAAGTGCATTGTAAATATAAGGAATGACTGTCTTATTTTTAGGTTCATGGGGAATGAATTTGGATGAGAAACAAACAAATCATTCGAGAACCGCTTAGCGGTTCACGTGATTTGTTTGTTTCTCATACAAATTCATTCCCCATGAACCTAGAAAAGAAGACAGTCATTCCTTAAATGTATCTTTGAAACTTAAACATGGATTTTACATAGCTTTGTATTTGTCATCTTTTAAATTGCTTGATAAAGGTCGTGAGGCCGAAAATTTGCAACACAGAGTGTTTGTGTTCCTTTGCTTTTTGCATTTGATTTGTTTGTTTGTTTCTTCTTGTAAGTTACGCTACGATTATTTCACTCTTATGATAACAGTATCTGCCTGATGCACAACTCGGAAAATTTGCAGCGGACCCACCCGCATTAGAATATTCCGATTTATACCTTGATGTTGATCTCTATTTCTACTGTCTCATCTAAAAGGCATTAAATCGATGAGGCACCAGAGCTACTCGAACCCGGGACCTCTCGGTTCTAAACCAAGCACCTTACCGGATGAACTTTGGCAGCTAATGTGGTTAAAAATACAAAAGACACAAACTATAAATTTTAGAATATATTCAACATTTATGCATAATAGTCTCTAAAAATGAAGAAAATGTGTTCATATACTTAATGATACAAACATTTGAGAAAAAAAAATTTGAAAATTGATTCCTTTGTGCTGACCAATACACTAGCCTAATTGGAAGAAAGAAAGTATAACAGCAACGTTTAATATTATAGCAAAATGTTTGATCAGCCAAAGGTCAAAACAAGTGATTTGAAAAAACTCCATCTATAATAAAATCTAATTTCACAATAAATTTACAACAGGTTCCACAATTTTCATTATTTAGGGTAACTCGTTCCTCCATTTTTATCTTACCTTGTCATTTTTCCAGCTACCAATAAACACAAAGTGCATAAATAAAACACTAAAACACAAGTACAAATCTGTAATAAGGGGGGGTTGTTTTGTTTTCGGGGTTTGTTGTTTTGTTACCATGGATTTTACGTCCTTAGTATAAATATTCTTCACGACGAATGAACCGAAGCCTGCAGTAGAGTTTGAGATTTAAATATGCAACAAATGTTACTTTTAAGTTTTATTTTCTTTGACATAATACTTTTCAATCTATTGTTTGTATTTACTTTTTTATGTTCATTAAACATTCCGAGGAAAGGACATGTTGCCTCGCTTTGATTATTTTTTTTCCATAATAGGTAGAATCGTCATCTTTCTGCACCTTTAAATTTAACTCTTTGGGTTCACCTTTGGTTTGTAAGACCCTCTACAATAACAAACTATACAGTGATACATTCTCGTTTCCCTTGTGCCTTTACTCTCATATATTCATCACAACCTGAGAATATGTAACAAAATCAAGAAAGAAGTTACAACATTGAGCATGACATGAATCATACAAGTCACCAAGATCGGCCTCTTTATAAACAAGATCCTTAGGTGAAATCTTATTATTCGGATCACTTAATTTATACCTTATACGACGTTACAGTAACCAACAATTAATGGCATTGATTACATACAACAACAATGCACATGCATGGTCGTCTTGATTCAACTACAAAATGAAATATTAATCTTCAATATCATTTATCATGTATCATACAATACAATATGTTCAGTAACAGAAATTCAATTTAGTTTTTGCCGCTCTGCTGACTCCACGTAAAATCACACTCAAGTTTGACGTATATTACTACATTCACACACAGTCATGTAAATCAAGGACCGACTTGTTATTCCGGATGGCATTAATATGGAAAACCTTATCAGCCATCCTAGTTAAAAACAAAGTATCAATCAAATATTTGATGCCAGAAGCCATTTATTTATACTAATTACGAAAAGATAAGTCGGATGATATGGTGCATAGTGATTCATATTTTGTAAAAAGTTCAAACAATTAATATGTATTGTACCTATTAATTTTGAATGTCCTAGACAAATTAATTGACGGTGACCATAGAACTTCGTTTCAAGTGCCCTCGGTATCGTGTGGTTCACCCACTGGAGCATCTATCACATAGTACAAACGTTATGAGGCTTTAGGTCTGCAGCAATGAAATTCAGAATAATTACATTAATACATAGTAGTAAAATGAAATATATCATTCATAGATTGGCAATACTCTAGCTATCCTGAAATAGGTTTTTTTTTACCATACTTGTACTGTAAACTTGCTTTTAGTCGCCAGGGAAGGCGGGAAAATGACAACTCAAGGCCGTTGGTATTATGATACAAGTGCATTTTGTACAGACAGTCCATTGTAGAGAACCGTGAAAGGTAGGTTTTAAAGACAAGTGGGTGCTCAATACATATTTGATTTATGAAATCAAATTTCTCATCTGTATTTGGATAGTGTCCAGTTGATATTTAAACTGTAGATCTATTTATATCTCCTCATTGCAAGGCATGTTTTCTATTTGGTATTCAGCAGGAATCCAACTAAATGTTCCAGTTCCAGTAGATACACAGCATGTAAATATAATTCCAAAATATCATATAGTATCCTGGAAACAGGGTGTTTATATCCTCGTATAAACCACAGTGAATATTTCATGTATTCCATTCCGTATTCCTGTGTGAATATTTTATCTGTTTGTTGCCTGATCTATAGAAATAACCCACTCATATGGAACATGCTCTGACCTAGCATTTCATTGTCAAATTAGAACGCCATATGCAGGCGAGTACGGGGTGTTGCTACTCAGGAGGGAAAAATCAATCAGTGTTATATAATAGTCTAAATTGTCAGGTTTGTCATAAAGGGGGCTGTATAACTGACCATCTCTATGGATAGGCAAATGTACATCTAGGTAAGAAGCAGAGGTGTTGCTCCTTGCCATGTCCTTAATCTTACGTTCCGTGGGATACATATGGCCGATGTAATTCTGAAAGAGTAGATTATCTGTGGACAGACTCGTCAAAATATTTGTATGTGAAATGAAATCGAGATGCTTTTTTTCTCCTATAGAGACAAATGAGGAATTCTGCCTCGTAAGAGTACACAAGGGTATCATTCATGAGAGGACGCGTTTGGTATGCCAACAATCTACTGGAAATCTTTTCTCGCAAAACCACTAAATTTCAGTGTCTTGATGATTTCGTCTTCAATACACTTGTTCAAAGAGAGTGTTTCGTCATGTAAATAATTATGATAAGAGTCGAAAACGAGGTATTAGTATCTACGTTTTCGTTAAAAGGATTTGTGTATAATGGAAGATAATCTGCTTTTAAGTTTTGATAAGACATAGTTGTACAGAGGATCGAAAAACTAAGACTTTGTTTGTGGTATCATTAAAAACTAAAGATTTTCCAGTAATCGCTTTGAATTAGTTAGGATCCTTATCTGATTTTCCCCCGCTTCTGAAGTATGCTGATGTGCAGTGCGTTTGAGGACCTTGCTTTATACGATTTTAAAATGATTAGTAATTATATGATTATTATCAAATAATAATTATTATTAAACGATTTGAAAACATGACCAAAACATGTTGTTATATATACATGTTAATGTATATTTCTTCTGCCTGGTTTAATATGCGGATACGACTGCGATACGAATGGTTACGACAAGGGAAGTAAATTACATTGAGCGTTATGAGACTTTTTCGGCAACTAAATAAACAAAAATAACAAAATATGTCTACTTGAAGAGCATATGTGAACCCCTGTGATGGAGTGAGATCAGGTGCCCGGGGAGAGTGAGCATCTCCTGCTTGCTAGCAACACCCGTCACATATACCTAGTAGAAAGAGTCAGATCGTGTAAATTCCATATGTATTTATATATGGAGAAGTCGAAGTAGGTAACCTTCTAGTATAGAAGGTGTCAAATCTGTGTAAAATGATCGGAATCGGTCTCAGTCCAGAATATCATTTAAAAGTCTGGATAACGAGATATCATATGGAGTAATAAGAGTCTCGTAACGACCATAGAATTTCCTCAGTGACGTTGCTAGTCTAGCATATATATAACCCTGGTTGAGCAGCTTAACTGAAAGTCGCCTAGCCCTCAGAACAAAGTCACTGTAATTTGAACATGCTCTGGAATAACGTATTAACTGAGATATGAATACGCCGTATGCGGGCGATGATGGAATGTTGCTACTTATGAAAGGAAAGTTTGTGATAGCGAAATTGAAATCGTCACGTTTGTCATAGAGTGAGGTGTTCAATTGACCATTAATGTCGAAAGAAAACATAATACTGAAAGACAGTTTTCAAATATTGTAAAATGATCTGTCAAATTTTGAGTTCTGATTTATAACTTTATACAAAGTTGTTTTTTAGCAAGATACAAAAGTCTACATCATCAGGAGGAATATTATAATATTCCCGGGCACCTGATCTCACTCCATCACAGGGGTTCACATATGCTCTTCAAGTAGACATATTTTGTTATTTTCCATTTGTTTTTCATTTTCACCGATTTTGTGTCCTCTGGTTTTATGATTTTTGGACTTGTGCTTTGGATTTATCCATCATCTTTACATAATGTCATAAGATTTATCTGTAAGCTATGCTATATTCATATAACATGACAAATACATTAAATACAGTTTAACTTCAGTTATCGTGTATTATTTAATTTAATTCTGAATGCAGCCATTACAGAATGCTAATCTTGCACTTTCAGATAATTGCAACTTATATCAAACATTTGAATCTTAAAATTAAACATAACTTGTGAAGTACACGTAAGTTTGAAACCTTACAAATCAAACATACCTCAATATATCATCAGCAGATAATTAAGATTTCTGTAAATCTTATCTCGATCTGTACCATATAAATAATATCAAAATAGAAGAAATTTAATTACTATAATATATAGTTTCAAAAAAAAAAAATACGTTACGGTATATGGAAAACATAAATAAAGTAAAATTTGTGTTAAGCGATTAACAAAAGAACGTGGAAATGGTCAATTAAGACAGATGGCATCTGAATACAGGTTGATTGATATAAATATTTAGTAGTCAATATAGTTTATGTCTAATACATGCTACCGGTACACAGTTAAGGGAGAAGATCAAAGGAAGAAATTTAAATTTCATAAAATGAAAATAATTTCATAGAAGTACAAATGATATTAAAGTATATATTTTTATCTTCATGCATTTACAACCAATCCATACATGACGTAACCCTCAAAAAGGTAAAATACGAAAATAACTGGTGTCACATAACTATGGCACTAACGGCAATGTACCACAGTGGGCATTCACGGACCCCTGAAATTAAGAGGTGAGACCAGGTGCCCGGGAGGAGTGAGCGTCTCCTGTTTGGCTCTCCACGCCTCATAAAGATCTGAAAAACTGATAGTCATCACGGATCCGCTGTTTGACTTGGGTCAATGACTTTTAATTCCAAATTTATAAACATGTTCCATTCACACTGTATGTGTATGTGAACTTCTGTAACATCCGTTGAGTTATTGTATTACAAGTAAAGTCATGATGGGTACACAGAAAATATGATTCCTAAAGGACACCCAATGCGTGATCCTCATTTGAGTATACCATGTGTCCTTTATTATTGCATATGCACAGCAATTATGCGGCAAAGCAATACATTAAACTTTTTTTCATCAGAAATATTTACCGAAAAATAGTTTGTATATATTTGTCAGTTCTTGGAAATGCATGTAGTTAATGGTTGTATAAACGATTAATTTCTATTTCCTTATACCAGCTACAACAAAATTGTATGTTCCAAAAACATGTGAAGCTTTTATATCCAACATCTGGCCATGTTTCTCACATAAAGCCTTTTGCATTGCAAGATAAAAAAAAATTTTTTTAATTCAAAATTATAGAAATCACGTGAAACAATATGAATATAATTGATGTCTCACTTTTTATAGCCGAAGGAAGAACACATTTTTGGCAAGACACAAATAAGTAAGTGATGTTACTTTTATTTCGTGTACCTGAACTTGGTCTTTGTTTGACTTTATAACAATATATAATTTTTACAATAACTCTTTATTAGGACATGAAATTTCCAGATGGTACAACTAGATCATAATCTCTCACACCTACAGAAGACTAAATTTAATATCCAAAAATTATAATCTATGGATGTAAATATATGATAAAGTACTAGTATAATCTTTATTGAATATGAATCATGGCCACTCCACAGTAAATATTATAAAATGACATTGTAAATCTTAAGTAGTAGTAATATAAGAAAGGTTATCTGAATGAAAACCACATCCATCTGAACTGCAGACAAAGGCAAGTTTGTTAAATATACCACAACGCGACAATCTCATCGTATGATTGCAGTGTACTGTGATCGCAGTTTGTAAGCAGTCAAAAACCACTAAATAATTAAGGTAGGATTTGATTTTGTTTTACATGGTATATCTTCGATGCCAATTTGTTTTTCCAGTCCTGGTATGATCTTGACCATATCCTCTGTTTTGGAATGTCTATTTAGATATACTGTAATGCAGAAGACAGCTGTGACTTCGGAAGCGATGAAGGAAATCCCGATAAGGTAAGCAGACCATCCATAATAATATTTGAATGATCCTTTGTTCTCTAGATAAGCAGATCGGGCCTCATCGTTCACCAATGTTATGTATAAGACTATTCCGACAGCAATACACAAACCTGTAATATAAAGTAAAATAATGAAATACGAAACGGTGATCGGAAAAAATGTCGAAAAGCTCAATACAAACATAGTTAATCATGGACTACCGGAAGAAAAAACTGTTAAATCAGATATAGTAAATTGAAAAATCATTCCCTGTCGGCATCTCACAACCTCCATGATGCCATAGGATAAATCTAACTAGTAGAATCAGAAGAATCTCAAATAATCATGCCCAAATAATACAGGGCTGTTACTTCATATGTGTACATGTATGTGGGAAGTTTATAATTGGAGAATTAACGTAATTACGTTTGGCAATCTTGACCTTTTAAGTAAAATTCATTATACGAAGCTTGATGCATTGTATCTTTGATTCCGAATTCGTAAAATGTTTACATAGACACATTACCAATATATATGAAAATGAACTTATACACAGTGACCAGCTACATGTTATCTTTAACTCAAAAGCTTTTGCTTAACTGTAGATCCGCACGTAGATGTTTAAATATAATTGAATAAGAATTATTTTGGACATAAATCGACCACATCCATTTTTTAAAGCATAGCATAAGTAGATCGCATTGCCAGAGCTGATATATTGAGTTTCTACACGAGAAACTAGGGGCAGGCGTGGTGTAGTGGTTAAGCGCTTGGCTTGGGGCGTCGACGATCCGGGTTCGATTCCCGGTTGCGCCACTATGTCTAAGAGGTTGGTAACCTCCTGCTTCCGTGTCGCGATATAACTGAAATATTGTTGAAAGCGACGAAAAACACCAATTAACCAACCTATTAACCACGAGAAACTACCTAAATAGACGAAAGTAGGAAACGGTAATGAGATCGGAAAAGTATAGTGAGTTTGACTCGAAGTTATAGAATTTCAATAATTACAAATCGAAGTATAAATAATGTTTTTAATGTTCGAGTAGATATTATTGTTTGTCCTTTGCTTTATTCAACTGTAATCCTTTGTCGAAAGTAATCTTAAAGAATTTCGTCGAGATCACGTGACTGCGGACAAACGATGCCACATAGTTTTTAGATTTTATTATAAAAGAAATTTTGAAATGGTATTGTGGCAAGGCTAACCGTTCACGGACTCATCTTCCAACACATCGTAGGGGCAATACATAAAACATATTTAAGAATTTATAATAATCTTTCATATACGAAACAAGGTTCAGAAACAAACACACCACCGAAATTTTGAAATGGTATTGTGGCAAGGCTAACCGTTCACGGACTCATCTTCCAACACATCGTAGGGGCAATACATAAAACATATTTAAGAATTTATAATAATCTTTCATATACGAAACAAGGTTCAGAAACAAACACACCACCTAAACATTGTAATTCCATCTAACGTCTGTTCAAATTTATGTCTTAACATCTAAATTAATTAGTTTTTGTACTGACCCGAAATATGTACTGCCAAGTGACTATAATGTAAAGTTATTTTATAATTCAGGAGTATCTACCTTATGCATAGCTATGTGCTTAGATGGTTTTTACTCTTGCTGTTAGGTCAATTTGATCATAAGTCCGCTCGTTAAATATTTTGCATTTACACAGCTTCGCCATTGAGTAGCACTTAAAAGACACAAGTTGTCGAAATGTGCATATGGCGCAAAAAGGTATTACAGGAATTTATGTATATGAATGAAATATAGAACATATATACCTTTTAATTTTGTGCACCAGATGCGCATTTCGACAACTTACGCCTCTTCAGTGATGCTCGTGGCCGAATGGTTAGAATTCTCATGTTATATAAATATTTAAAGAGCAGTATTAAAACCAAAATGACCGAAAAAGTGAGCCAAAGAATCTATGGACAGAGCTATGCATGAGGGAGATACTCCTTAGTTTTAGAGTGATTTACGGAATTTTTTAAGTATATATTTCATGTCAGTAAAAAGCACTGAAAACTAGACTTATCATGCCCTCGGGAACTATCAGTCCACCAGCAATGACACCGGTGTAGTGGTTAAAAGAAATATAGAACATATACACCTTTTAATTTTGTGCACCAGAGTATTAACATTTTTAAAACTTCATATCAAATTGTTCAAGCCATCTTATGATAATATATCCAATGAAAGATAAACAAATGGATAGTAATGGAATGGAAACTCGACTGTTTAATACACTTCTAGAGCAAAACTTTTTATACAGATTATGTGTATGTCATTTAAAATCATCTATAAAATAAAAGGAATGAAAAATGCATGCTCAACCTGGTATTTCTATTGGCTACGTTGGTGTGGATACCCTATATCTCTCCTTAAACGAGCCAAAAAACTAAATTAGACGACAAAAATCCGCCGATCGAAAGTTTCTCTTTTATACATATTTTCAATAAGTATGTTATTTTATATTCAATGCTCTTAACATCATCCTACCTGCATTGATATATATTATGCCAGCAATGACCGTTTTCTTGTCGTTCTGTAAATAGCCCAGAACCATGAACACTGTCGCTGTCAAAACCATCACCAGGCTTATCATAAATACTAATGTTGCACTTTTCTGCGATTCTAAATGTGAAGAAAATGTTGACTTATTCAGAAATACCGTAAATGAAATCATAACAAATAGATACTATTTAAAATATATTATGTGAAAAAGAATACAAGTAAACGGTTAACGTCTTTCCTCATTACAAACACAACGTGTCCAATATAGATAGAAAATACTGGTAATCATATTTACAAGTATTTTACACGTATTAACATATTTAATGGTGGTACTGTATAAATATTCATCAAAACAATAGTTAAAAACACACTATACCTAAAATGAACAATTATTTCAGACTTTACCATGATATATGCAGTAATGTTTATATGAAATATTATCGACTATTTTACACAATATGATATAACTGTGTTTATTGTGAGAAGATATGTCACCAATTTCGCGCACTTTGTGTTTAGCGCATCATATGTGGTCACATGTCATAAATGTGCTTCAAAATGCCCCGTGCGCGTTAAAGTGTGCTCTTTTTTTCTCCACAAATCTATACCTATCAATGTTAATACATAATATACACATGCAATTTAGTAAAGTGATGGAAGTAAATAAATAAATAAAACGCGCACGGAGCAATTTATTTTAAGTACAGAATTATACAATTAGTGCACGGAGATACTGTGATCGAGGTTCTCTAAAAGTTCATATGTTAGTAGCCAGTCCGAAGGAGGAGGGGGACACATCACGACAACCAGGCCTAAAACCGGGAAGATTATGAAAGGTGCCAGCAATATACCAGTGTCATCAACGAATCCTATACACAAGACCTGCGCAAATGACTAAGGCATTACTATTAATTTAATTAATACATAAACGGTCTTGTGCTAAATCCATCTTCGGTTGATCGCCAACCGAATCCAACGTACGTTCACCTTAACCATCTGTTAGCCATATGGATACATGTACTTGTAATATTGAAAGCGTGCTTAATGCAAACTTTGGCGCAGCAGTAAACAATAGATCTTTAAAAAATTTGTAGATCAATACTGGTATCGGTACCATTACCAATCGAGTATGATGTGCTGCAGTCCATTCCAAGCATACACAATACATTAGGATGTAATATAATATGTCCACAAAAGAGCAAATTACTAATGGATATATAACTCAGAAAATTACTCAGTTCAGAGTGTGATAACCCACCAAGACAATCAAGCAGCACCCAGAACCTCCAAACTTACAGAAAAAACCATATATTCAAAGAGTGAACTTATATCGATAGTTAAGTTATCATACGCGTAGTGAACATTTATATTAATGCAAATCATAGAATATACATAAAAATATTTAAACAAATACTGTTATATAAATACTTACCTGCTATTGCAGGTGAAGTTTGTTGTTTTTCATTTTTAACTTTATTGAAGCCATTCATATATTCAAGAGAAATGCAGCTACTACCCATAATTTCTATATGAAGAAAACACACTATAATTTTACTATATGATATCAGGTAAATCAAAATGTTAAATCTAACACATACTCAGTTATAATAAATATACAGGGTATTATAGAATCTGGCCGTATCTGGTGTTACTTGAGCTCCATTTGTAACAACAAAGTAACAAATATTTGTACTGGTACAATATTGTTAATGATTATATAGCAGAATGCATATGCATAATATAGGTGTACGGATTATTGTCTTAATCTTAAGATATAAGTTATTGACCTTTGGTAACTTAAACTACCGATGTTTGTAATTCTTAATTTCGTTGTGTTAGATTTAATTTCTCTCATTTCATAAATAATGTGAGGTCTAATACCCTGTTTCATCTTGTATAGAATTTGACGGTATGAAATTTCATGCAGTATGAAATGAAAGTTTGGTAGTTTCAAAAGTTTTAATTTGAAGTTCCTCTGGGGCCAGGTAGCGCAGTCGGCAGCGCGCTTGCTTCTCACCAATGCGACCTGGGTTCGATTCACGGTGTGGTACGTGAGATGGTGGGGGCTGTCACCAACCTGGCTTCGTGGGTTTTCACCGGGTACTCCGGTTTCCTCTCACACAAATGACACCCTTACGCCAAGATCCGTGCCAACGAGCGAGATTTATGTAAGTTGTTAACTTGTTTCTTAATCGTTGTAAATTAAGTAGACTTTTAAAAAAGTTCAGATCCTTTTTAATTCCGAATTTAATTATGACGTAAAGCTTTCTGTTGAATAAATGCCATACATACTGGTGTTAACTTGCTACAAATATCTAATTTACAAGAATCTTTAGGTAAACATACATACTTTTGTTGTTTTATTAATTCTCAATATAAGTTGCAAAATTATAGCGTGTTGTTAGGTAAAATAAAGCAGAATATGTCGCATTTTGTGATCATATTAAACCAACCATTTCTTACACAGAACCTCCACAATCCAATGTCAGTGATAACTGTCACAGGTCTAACAAACGTCTCATTTACAAGAAACATTGAGGCGTTGTCTCCAAAACCATCAATATCGTCTAGTGTCACCTTGGTAATTTCCTTCGTAATTAGCCAGTTGTTTGTGGCGATAGATAATACAATCGTGCCTAATGCAATTGCACCGACAGCAAAAGAAGCTGCAACAAGTCTCCACGTACTACACATGGTGTGTCTTTATATTGTCCGCCTCTACCATTGAAACCTGTCCAAATATTATCAACTCTGTAATGTTTGTTGTCTGATACAGTTTAATTAGAGTATTATGTAAACAAATTTATGAGTATATTAAAATCAAATCTACAAATTAGAGTTTATAAATCAAAGTATTTTTATTTGTGTTTTTCCCCTAAATATAAGTTTGGTACATTTCAGGCACATGATTGTAATTTTTTTCAATGCCTCGAAAGATATAAATATTAGATATCTAATAAATTCTCATAAAACTGAATTCTATGTCATTATGAAATCGACCTCAGTATCAATAAATTAAGACAGTAAACACTTGTGACTAATGTATACTTAAATAAACCTGTTTTGTTTATATATATTATAAATTATACATTGCACACGTTGAAATTTCTCAGACCCCATCGGCTCTTGTTATCAAAACCATACAATGTTATCCGGCTACAATTATCCGATGAGATATAAACGACAATCAGATTTTAACCCGGTGTTACTTACCAGAAATAATGACAAACTGCTGTAAAGTTTAAAATGGCGTAACCTGAAAGAAAATTTAAAAAAATTCACTTGCGAGTATATGAACGGGATTAAGAGAAATGTGTCGATTAAACAAAACTTATTTAATAATACCTAGCTGATAGTGCATTCTAATGTAAGAACAATAAAATAAAACATTTGCAGATATCTGGAGGGACGACAATCGCAAACAACAAACAAAACATTGTTAATATATAACTTGATGGATACATAAGAAAAATTAAACTTTATAAAGTATAAATAAATTGATATTAACAACAGTGTAGATATAAGAACTGCTTTACAAGTGGATGTCTTAGGCAACAGTGAAATACGAAAGGAACTGGTATTGTTTTATTTGGGACACTTAATCAGTAACCATTCTGTATTTCTTGAATTATAATATACATGCAAGTTATCTTGATGATATAATTTCTATCGGTATCTTCTCCCGAATGTACAGACTATAATGCTTTGTCTTGTTTTTTTGTTTTTGTTTTTTTTTTTTTTTTGTCTGCATAACGCTTTATCAATTGAACATAAATTTTCAACCATACCAGTCAGTGCCTCCATATATCATGTGTTATTGTGGCAAGATATTTCCATTGGTATCGTAGTGCATGACTGTGTGACCTTGACTTTCACGTTTGACCCACATCTAAATAAATTAATCCCTGGTCATAACTCTTTAACCGTGGGAGCTAAGGTATTTATTTTTCTTAAGGTAAAACTTTTCATTGATATCATAATTTATGACCTTGTGACCTTGTTACTGTCAACTATACAATAAAAATGTCTCTGCAGTAAAGTGGTTTACAACTTGTTAACTGAATAAATCCTTTTTCTTATGTCATTGCCACTTTTCCACACTATGTACTGATTTACTTTATGTGACCGATCGGTAGAGATTTCTTACTCCTTCACAATCAAAAAGTAATTTTTGTATACAGACTTTTATGAAGAAAATCCTTTTGAACTGAATAAAACTTTATAATAGTATGTTGGCTGTCTGAAAAATATTTCAGTCATTGAAACTGGAAAGTTAAGTATAGTGGCACAATCCGGAAATCGACACATGATAAGATAATTATTCTGAATACATTTATTAGAACTTTTGTGTAGACACAAGGAAATAAGTTCCCAGAGCTAATTCCCTTATCTTTCCATTAAAGAATATTATATGATGTTCTTTCCTATCTTATTTCTATTTCGTTTTCTTGGAGTGAACAACGTATTATATGGCAAAGTGCAATGATCTACAGCATTTAGGAGCCAAGTAGTAACAAAACGTGTATTAATATTTCATTAGCTGCTGTAAAAGAAAAATAGACAAATTTGGTAAAATATTCACCATACTGCAAACTGGCATATGATGTTATGATTTATGAATGATTGTGTTAATAATATATTAATTTCGGAAGCGGTCATTATTTATCAGTCCTTTTTATTATTTAACACTCGGCCAATTCGCCAAAATTGCAAATGCGCAACTACGGTTAATTTTGTTTATTCTTTTACTGTTCTGAACGTTTTAGATATTACTATTTTATTGACCATAATATTCATTTTAGGTTAATGCAATATGATATTGTTTTTACTCCATGAATATTTAATGAATGTAAACTATTTCTACTCAGATTTCACAATGTTAACAATCATTAAAATCGTATGTTGAGATGTCTTTGTAGCCATACTCATTCACATTTAATTATTTTGTTAATTATATCTTTATGCTTTGTTCAAATAGAGAATGCATCATAATACGTAAGATTGTTGCTTATTTTACAGAACATTTAACACGATTTTATAGGCCACTTTTCTTTAATAAAATTAAATAATTTCATTTCAATCAAAATAAAGAATTGGATGCCACAAAAGTAGTTTTTTGTCTGACGGTTTATAAATACTTTTCTAATTTAAATAATCGCTAAGAATTATAGAAATATCCTACTATAAATTATAGAAAATGGCTGACGATTGTGTAGAAAAATCTACGAAATTGAACGGAAATTGGATACTTGCTTTTAACATTAATCACGTGTTATATGCTTCAAGCGTCCTACTGATCCAAACAGGATATCAGATTGCAATAATATATCGCCCCTTATGGAAATAAGTAAATCAAATAGCATTTGAATGCGAGATTCGATATCATTCTCAACCACTGGAAAGTTGGTTTCCAAACAACACATATCAAACGAAAAACGGAAATGAAACTTTGACATAGACTTCGCCATTAGTTTAACAGAATCTGACATCTCCTGTAGAGTATACGTCCTAAAAGAATTACCATGCAAGCAGTTGTCATTGTCGGCTGAAGACACATAATTCAATAATTCCTATGAATTAATTGCTGTTTCATATGATATTGAGTATAACATATCTTATGATTGAAATATTCGTATGAAATGCAAGACCGAGTGTTATGTTCATCTATCTTAACAGAATATGCAATTCTGATATGTCTGTTGTAGGCCGCCTGTATACTTAAGGAAATTGAATTAAAACGTTCATCATAACTGTCGTTGTCAATTTCGTTTTCTGTTTAATTCATGACTAGAATTAATCTTATGATATATGTAGGCGTTCTTTAGAATAATATCGTACTCTTTAAGACTGAACTGTTAGTGACTTTGAGATAAAATACTGCTTCCATCATCCTTATCAGAATCCCACATGGAGAGTGAAACGTTCATATGTGCAGATGATAGTTAGAGTTTCCTGACAAGGCCTGATAAGTACTTGACGCTGTTCCAAGGACTAAATTTATTTATATTTATTCTATGTATGATAAATCAGGTATATATTGTAGGTTTCTACCGAAAGTGAAAATTATGAATGCTTCTCTATAATTTTATGCAACAACAAATTAATTAAATGTATTTTTATCAGACAGACATACGTTTGGTAAACTTTCTTGTAGATCTTCTACACAAGTCGTGTACCTGATTATTTTGATGTTTTGATCGATTGATGTATTGTTGTTTTACGCCTCATCAAGACCCATCCAATACAATGAGAGATGAGAGATTTTTAATAGCCGACGTATATGGCAACCGAAGGATATATGGCGAGACGAAATGAAAAATCACTACAAAATTCCGAACGACAGCCAGGCGAACTGAAGTTATCAGTTTGATTTGGGCAATACCACTGGTCCAATATTTTCCAATTTTATTTGGTGGATTCATAAAATTAAAGGCGAGATCGGAAACCCGGAGGAAGTAGGCATTCCCTGTTACACCACAACCGTCATAAATGCCCCAGAACAGTTCGATAATACATAAATATTTCAACTATGCATACGTGTAATAAACGTTGAAAAATGTCACAATATTATATGATCAAGGGGTTTAGTAATATTGTCCTTAATTTTTCCACATAATATTTATATGGTCAGCATATGATTGATATGACGCAAATCACCACTTACCTGTTAATGTAAGAACACTGCAACCTATGTTCTACATTTTCTAACACAGAAAACAAATGTTTCAACCGCAGAGAAATTACATTCGATTTCAAAGCAACAAATACCATTCTTAGATTCCAAAAGTGCTCCATAAATACACACCACGAGACCAAGAAAAACAGGCAAGTTTTATAAAACGAACACCCTTTTCGTAATAAGTTGAAAAAATAGGAACCCGCCCCGCCACAAAAAAAAAAATTGCGTTCAAGCAGAGACTAGGAAAACCAAGATGACACCCCCCCCCCCCAAACAACTGAAGTTCAAGGTAATTATACAGGGATATTTGTTGTCTTAAAAATCACGACGGATTTCCATTTGCTTTCTGTTACGCTCTTTTCTCTTTCATGGAAGAAGTGACTGAGTGACGAACTATGCTAAATTCTCCAGGACACCTGATCCCAACTTGTTTTCTTTCAGAGATTCCTGATTACCATTTTCACCTTTTGATTTTTGTATTATTATTATAGATATTTCTGTTTGAACACTGTTAGATATCTCAGTATTTTACTCTCAGACATTTATACTTTTCCCAATATATTAGAAAGTAGAAAATGATTTGATATCCTAATGTTTTATGGTATTGGTGTTAACGATTTGAATTTCATGCTAGGATAACCATAAGTATATCCCTTCCATTTTCGTTACATAATAGAGAAAATGGGAGGTTAAGTTAACACATGTTTGTAGGGTTAGCAGGCAAGATATACGAAACCAATCCCGAGCAAAATAAAAAGGGGGGAAAGTTTAAATGATGAATCTATATAAATATACGATTGCAGCGTAACTACGGTATAATATAAGCCGCTAAGCTGATTATACAGTTTATTGACACAAATATGCCTATATATTTTAACTGAATGAATCAAGGATAAAGCTTTAGCCTGTTATTTGTTGTTTTAAACAGATGATTGTGTCCTACTCTTGTATTAAACTTCCTGCCACAGTGTTTACACATTCATGTATTTTTGACTTTTAACTTACGTTGAACTCTAGGTTTTTCGTTCTGGAGATTTATTAATTAAATCTTATATGTTATTTTCATGATAATGGGAAGATATCTAACAAAACCGATAAGGTGACTTACATGTACGTCGACGGTTGTTGTATTACGAATGTTATATAACCTCAATATTTCATAACATTCAACCAGTATTTGTTCCAGTTTATTTTCTTTTTGCCTGTTTTGGATACTGCCATGAGATGAGTTAGATCGCGTACTACCAGTCTATAGTACGTTTTCAAAATGTGCACTTATATCCTGACGTCAGGGCTTTTGGGCATGGTTCGGTATTTTGTTTTACTCAAAGTATCCTCAAGGTTGGCCTATAAGAATGTAAACAAACCGTTGACATTGGTTTTTACATTATATGGTATCACCAGGATACAACAAACTGAAGTTGCGAAGACCTGAATAACAAACACATGAAACGGACATAAAAATAAACAGATCTGAATATAACTTCCTTTTTGCAATTCTAAGAAATTTATTGATGTCCACTGTATTCTGTGACTCAAAAACTCACGTAAAACTAGTTTCCTTGGTATTCTACATTATGTTTAAAAAAAAGAGATGGCAATTTGTCAGAATCACAATTCTCGATTGATTGGTGATTTACGTGGGTTATATAATTTAAATTTTCAGTCATTAAATTAAGTAAATCACTCTAAAATTAAGGAATATCTCCCTCATGCATAACTCTGTCCTTAGATAGATTCTTTGGTTCACTTTGCGGTCTATTTGGCTTCAACAGTGCTCTTCATATTTTTTATATATTTTGAGAATTCCGATCATTCGGTCACGAGCATCACCGATGAGACATAACTTATCGAAATGCGCACATGGTGCACAAAAGTAAAAAGTATATATGTTCTATATTTATTTCAACAGTCAGCAGTTATATCAAGACATCGAAGCAGGAAGAAACCAACCTCTTACAAAAGTGGTCCATCCGAGAATCGAACCCGGATTGTCGTCACCGGAAGTCAAATGCTAACCACGACACCAGACCTGTCCCTCAGGATCACAATGGACTTCAAATACAACGATATTATACAACAGTGATTATTCAATGGTAGTATCAGGTTGGACAGATAGATATTGGTATTCAATGTGCCACCAGAATTATGTCACCACAACGGCGACGAGATTCACTTAGGAAACAATATACACAGAAATGGCACAAAATGCATAGACAATAAACTCAATCCTATTGTAGAAACCGTTGTTAGTATTTCCACAATACTGAATTACATCCAAAATTTGCCTTCAGGAAAATTAGTGTCTGGGCAATAGATCAGGAAATCAAATGCAAGTATCTTGTGAATTGACTTCTAGGAAATTATTATAGTAAACCGGTTTATCTAGAATTACAATCAAAATCATGTAATGTCTTTCCGTGTACAAATCTACACAATGAAAATTTAGAGAAAAGACAAAAGTTCTTACACAATAATATAAATGAAACATCGTACATTTATATGAAAATTTATTGTAAAGCAAGAAACTTATCAAGGATTGTGACAGAATAACAATAACAATCTGCCCAGAATTTCCGGGGTCCATGAACGTTCATATTGTACCTGTTGAATTTCAGAGATGGTTTAATAGGTTAAGTGTAATGAAGATGAAACTGAACAACCAATATATTGCCAAGTTATTAATTGTTTTCATTTGCACAAAGCACATTTCATAAAATGTCAGACATCACGCTGGGATTTTCATATTTGTGGTATTGATGGTCTGCCATCTATTTACATGGGGCCTAATACAATGTGACTTAATGGCTTTCAATATAAATGGTAATGAAGTCATTACATGACATAAACAGTGGTATAGTCCTCTCCGCCATGGGACCTTTGATTTATTAGCAAAGGCTATGAATATGTGTATAGTGAGGATTTTAGTAAATCGGAGAGGTCTCTAGCTAGATAATGTTGTCCTAGTTTGGCAAACTTCGAAATATGTTTACTTTCTTTCTAGAATATATTAATTGCCCTGCACAACTTTCGGGAATTGCAGGTTGAAGTTCGTAACTGAATAGATGTAACTGCCCTGCATCGGGATGTGACATAACCATTTCTTCTTTTTGTCAACGTGGACATAACGACTTTGAATAAATCGAAAAATAAATCGGTGTAATCAACTTGTACAGCATTTACGTTAACGTGAAATGAGGGACATGGATGCTCTACTGGACATCCATGTGATCATTGTGTTTACGCGGAAAAATATGGGTTAATGCAATTCATTTCAGTTGAATAAGCGAATTTCATGATATTCATATAACACAGAAAGAGGGAGAGAGAGAGAGAGAGCATGACCATTAGTAGTAAAATACTTATTATACATATTACGGTTTTTGAAATCAAACTCATGTGACGATTTCTAACACAAATGCTTGTGCTCGGCATTCCTGTAGGCATGAGAATAGCAGTATTCACGTGAATATAACATAATGTTAAGTCAGGACAATATCCAAATATAGCTTCCCCACTTTCTGAGAAAACTGGGGTTTGAAAGGAATACTTTAAACACTATACATTACTTGAAATTCAACATACTTAATTATACGCGCCATTTTTTTATCAACGTGGTCAAATGCTGAAAGAATATTGATCTTAAGTCTGCTACTGAACGTCAGTGTACTTTAATTTCGATGTTACAGATAGCGTCCATTCCAGATAAAAGAATTTACAAAATCTATAAAATGCCTACTTGAGTATAATATTTTACTGTTTCCACCATTAGGAATAAAATTCTTCAATTTCGATTGAAAACTGTCTTTTAGAAACGAGGAATAGTTACTTGCACTAGGATCATATTTATTATTTTTACGTGTAAAGTTTGTCATTACCGTCTGTATGCATTCATTTTATATAACACATTGCAGTAAAAACTTGAGATTTAGGGGAGACGACTATTTCCCTTGTGCAAAATTTATCGTCTAAATTGTTATATTAATATATTTATATGTTTTACATTTAGTTGATTCTAAGTCAATCATTTTTATTGGAACATTATCTCGATCGTTAGACATTAAGACATGGGTATTTCAAATATTAAACAACAACTTCTGACAAATAAATTGATTAACAATAAAATGGGGAAAGTTAATGGATCCGAAGGAAACTTTTCACGTTTAGTGAATATGTGTAGAGAAGACATTGTGAATTAATGTGATAGTAACAACATTGGCATCGTAACCCTCGTCCCAACCTAATGGGATATCAAGGAAATACTTTTCATACGGTGTTAAAACATCGAGATTTCCGCAATTGCTACATACTTTAACACTTTTACTCTGAAACCTCTTGTAGAACAAATATTAGATATTTTCTGCATTCCTGAGTATAGATTTTCTCGTAGTAATCAATACCATGTAAACTGTATCGAGAGAACTGTTGTATGTTCTTTCATTTCCGTGATATTGAGATCCAAACAGATTGGTCAATTGTAAAAGACAGTAATTTTCCGCTTATCACTGCGTTATATATGCACTTGTGATTTGAAATTCAATTTGAATCAAAAAAGTTTTTGCTTTAAACATATAAAATCTTGCATTATTTTTTCATTTTCTTTATGACCATTCATATAAAATAATCAGTATAATGAACACAAATATTCTATAGCATGTATGTTTATTTGTACTTGTGTGGTGTACGGGTCATCGGTAAATAAAAGCACAGCTTCACCGGTTTTGAAAATTTCCAGTAAATATCATTGCGCGAAAATATTAAGAACGTAATTTTATTTCTTTTGCCCCTTTCAGACTCGTAAGACGATATAATGTTTCAATAAATTTCGATTATTACAACTACTTGGTCAATATTTCAAATCCAGTGAATATCACAGCATAATCGTCAAAAATTTATTACAAAAATGAGAAGGGAAAACACCATTTCAGAACGTATGTACTAAAATTGAGCTGGTTATACCCTCGGGAACTGAGAGTCCAACAGAAGCAGTATAGGCCCAATGATAAAGTTAATTAAACAATAAATACCAATACTTTTCGAGTGCATACTGGATTACATAACTGAACAGCTGCTTAAATCATACCAATCAAAGCACACTGAAGAGGAGGTGGAAACAGAGCTAAAATTTTAATATTACACACCAGGAGAGCATTTTGACATTTTCAAATCTCTTAATCTCTATTTTATGATAAAAATATATCGCTCTATCTTTACTTTATGCTGTATACCTAATTGCTCTCAAGGTATTTAATTTCATTTGTATTCAACATGGATAATAACAACATTAATGAGAAGCAGTCCATTATAATTCCAAATTCATTTAACGATTGAAGCATATACCGATTTTCTCATTTGACAATACCAGAAATTTCTTTACTTTTCCCGTACGGAATCGGTGCAAGTTTTAAAATAATCTCAAAGGAAAATACCAGTCCTGTAAATCATTGACGACAAGAAAAACACAATAACACATGAGAGTGATCAATTTATCTTATATTGTTCAAATAATCGAGTTTAAAATCAATCAATGCCAAAGATTTACCTCATCTAGGAATCTGCGGAAAATTTGTATCTTTATTGGAGGTTTTACTTCAAATTGATTATAAAAACATCCAATGTAAGGAAAATCATAGCTATATAAACATATGTCTGCTGTTCATTTTATAAGTAATTCAAATTATCTGAATAAAATATCTGTTTCGCTCGAATTTTTTTCAAAATCACAGGTATGTGAAGTGATGAAAGGAAGCAGTAAATGTCGTTATTAAATACACCCTCCACCCTAAAACACCAAGGAAACACTTCAACCACGAGAATGTGTAGAAAGATACATAAGTACATGTACATGTAAGAGTAAGTCCTTATATTGCTGCTCTTATTATAGAGAGCAAGTTTCAAATGCAAGTATAGCTTTGTTGAAGACTACGTGCAGGTGTTCAAGAGTTGCAGTGGCAAACATTATACATGATATCTACGGGGAAGAAGACCTCATATTATATCAAATTAATGACGGGGATTTTTCTTATAAACTGTCTTTCCGGAAAAATAATATGCACTAGATGGCCATGATAGTAAATTCTCACTTCTATCCTTGTAATTTCTCCAGGGATAAATTATCTGAAATAAATCTTCGACTTAACGCCAATATTGAACTTAAGGTTGACGCATTCAATTCATCATTATCGTCTATGAAGCACTCGTATTACTAGCTAAGAAATTTTACATAGAGTTTAGTTGTAATAATATGTCCATTAATAAATAGAAATTGGATTGAATTTTTAAATGAATCTAGGTAAATCATATTTATGTTTTCACTCCTTTACTTAGTACCATTAACAAAACATTACAAATTAACGTGGTACATTATTATTATTATTAGTAGTAGTAGTCGAAGTAGTAGTAGTAGTAGAAGTAGTAATATTGCACTGTCACATATACTTTGCGAATCTCATACTCTCCTAAAGCCGGCGTGGTCTAGTGGTATCGCGTCGGACTCGTGATCGGAAGGTCGGGGTTCGAGTCCCGCTCTGACCATGCCGGTGTCCTGTCTTTCGGACGAGACAGTAAAATCCTAGGCCCCGTTTCATGGTATGCATGGCACGTTAAAGATCCCTCACTGCTTCGGGTGGGTCCGTTGCAAAGGTCAAAATTTGTATGCCCCGCATCAGGCAGATGCCGTCACCATATACGTGAAATATTCGTGGTGTGACGTAAAACAAAAATCAATCAATTAATCCTACATATTCTTTTGTCCAATACACTACACTGACTTTCAAATGACAATGACTTTATTTTTAGTTTAGTTGCCACCTGCAATATGTGATAGTATCAGAAAATACAAGAAAATTATTGTCAACAAGAATCAGTTTAAATACACGTGCGTTTATCATCTAATGTTGTGAACCATAAACTAAACAAGTCAATAACATACATCACTGTTCATGAAATATCAAGTATTAATAATAACTATTGAAAATTTCTTAAAGAAGAAATTCAGAAAACTTACTAAACTATTTAACAGATTCCAACCAAGTCAAATAATAATAATAACAAATAAATAACAAAGCAAGGGCAATGAAACACACATAGGCCAATACAATATAAATATTCCTGTATAAATATTATTGCTCTTATGTTACAAACGTGGATTGAATACTTACCTCAGAAATAGTCAATCATGGTACTTAATGCTGTAAACATCCCTGAAAAGTGTTCAACCGGCCATGTATTTGATTCGTATTCCGAACAATAAGTCGATCATTGCAATGCAACATACACGATTATATTTATACAATATCTGACCAGGCGTGCACTGTTTGTCTGCACGGTTTGCAATGGAGAGAACTATTATCCTATCGCTATACTCGAGTTTCTAGTATTGTCGTTAGCAGCAATACAAGATTGATGATATTGACATATGAAGGGCGGCCCGTTATCGTACCCATATATCGCCATTTTATATACAAATATCTATGAGTGTGTGAAACTACTCATCGTATGTGTTGTAAAGGTCGATAGTTCATTATGCGCGAAATTGTTTGCGCCATATACTGTAGACAGTGATAGATAGAAAAGACGTTATTTCATACAATGCAATTTGTACCATAATGTCAGCTTACATTTTATATTCATTTTCTTAATACTCTTGAACCACATAACCACCGGTACTTCATAATTATTTTATAATGCTATGAACTGTAAAAAGCAGACCACTAGCACGAAAGATAAATAAGTTACATACATGGATAAATAAAATTTAAAAGTAAGAAGTGCATCATAAAGATCAGCTGTCAAGACCCCAAGAGAGGACAAATATAGGATAAGAGTTTACCGATCAAGTCTGGCACAGAAAACAGCCGAATTATGAAACACAAAGATTGGGCGAACCAAACGCCAAATTTGTAATAACTAATGACAGTTTAATACTTTTATACTTTGTACATGGATCCATTTCCTTTTCTTGATAGAAATTTTAATGCCAGTTAAGCTGTGTTGAATTAATTTGCCCTCATATTTTAAACAATTTTTCCCCATGTATGAATTCAGATATTACTTTTTTATTTAATTATTTTTGAAAGTAATTACATTAAACCCAATCTTTTACATTTCCTTTAATGTCTGTGATTACTACAAACTTAGATGTGACACTGACTTACATAAAAGTTTCATCAGGCTGCGAAATGTATTTACAGCTTTTCTTTTATACAGGTCACACAATTAATAATCTTATGTCGATTGTTAGCAATTGAGGGATCGCCAGATCCGACTTTAACCACGCCCATAACGTAGTTTCATTGTGACGTCACAGTGAAAGTCATGTTTGACGGGCCATTTATTTATGACGTCATAATGAAAAAGTGTGCCAAAAGTTGTGATGTCGGACTTTTGACGATCAGTCAATTGTGTGCTTTACATAGAAGGTTTAAGTATGAAATTTTTAAATGCTTTCTCATAGCTTGATCATAGCAACAGGGATGGTAGATCCCAAGAAATACCAATTTACAGTACAAAAGTTGATTATCCATATTCATCAACCATCGTGCTTAACGAGATTATTCTGTTGTAGCAAAAGATATTTGTACTTTGATGTTAAATGAGCCATTGTCATTATAGAAAAAGGTATTTCGATACGTCCTTAATTTGTAGATTATGATTTTATCCAGTCAAATTAAATGGTTTTAAAGCTTTTACAACACCGCGTAATATATTAGGATGAGTCATTAAATGTTCAATTATAAACATGTCTTTTTTCATTGGTTCACTTAAGTATTTCTTCTTATCTTGACGTAGTTTGTGCCTTTCTCTAGAAGATTTTTGTCGTTTAATTCCTCTCTCGTGTATCCTTTGTGTTAAACAAACCGTGTAATACAACAATGGATTTTCAAACACGTCGAATTTCTCTTACTTGATTTGTTATCTATAACAGGAAATTTCAATACATTCCGTAACGACATTCTATTGACGTCATTGAGAGCACAGCAAAATTGTATCCTGCTGCTGCAAAGACAGTAATGCATTTGAAAATATCGCGATAAACGTAATGTACAAATCGTTGTACGCCATCGAATCATTGCTTAAATTAGATCAGTTACGAGAGTCAACGTTTTCAAATCAAGCAAGGCAAAATGCATCTGCCATCTTAATATTCAGGAAATACCACGATATCTTAAGGACTAAAAGAGTGCATTAAAGGATTATATAATCAACAGATTCCACTAAGATGCATGTCAGTAACGAAACATGTCTCTTTCATTCTTCTTCCTTATCTTCGAAGATTAGTTCCTGTTAACAACACATTAACGCTGACAATTCTTATAAGTCTAAAATATTTTCCAAAGAAACTCTATAGAAAGAAAAGAAGGATATATACGCATTGTTAAGGTGCTATTAGAATTTTCTTATAATCCTAACTGAATTATTGTAAAATTCATAAAACTTACCACTCCTTCTGCTTCAGTATTTCTCTGATAGATATCTAAAAATATTAATTTCCCCGATTTTACGGGAAAACCCGAGTAAAGTAAACGTTTCCTGTACAACTTTCAACGTCATTTTACTGTGACGTCACAATGCAAATATTAACTTCATAATTAAAAACCCAGGAAAATTGGCATTTGTACAACTTCTGACGTCACATAATACGGAGATTAACGAATGAAAAAATCCACCGAGCTGTTATTAATTATCGTATATATAAAATTGGAGTCATGCAGCAGTGCATTTTTTATTTTATTTTTTTTTTTTTTTGTCAGTGACTTGTGTAGGTAGATACACACATTGTATAGATAAATATTGAACATCCTGATAGCACTTTAAGGAAATAAACTATAAAAATGAACGATTTAACGTCACAACATTTTATTTTCTCATAATAAACCTGCGATGTTGCATAATGGAGAATAAAATTTTTTTTCTTTTTCTGGGAATTCGAATAACAGATAATAGACGACTAAAGGTTCCAAAACTTACATTCGAACAGATTTAATACAGCATGACTTCTGATTTAGACATGTTTCGCTTTACACGAAGGGATAAAGTATAATGTTTCCCATATAGTTTTTCACTCTGTGAAAAGATGGCAAGTGTAAATAGCTAACAATAAGACAATCCCTTTGCCTTCCGTCCTTTTATTTGACGCATATCTTACGTAAATTATAAATGTTCACATTCTACCAAATCATACTGGGGAATCCCATGAGATGTGACGTAGGCCATTACGTGATTCATTCAATGATACGCCCTTTCTCAATTTAGCATGGTCGTCCACGACTTCGGGCCTTGATTGATTATTTTATTTCTAACTTGGTTTTCATATGGACTTCATTTTATCACAAAGATTATTTTCATTCTTCACTTCATCAATGTTTTGGATTTATAAAAGATAAAAATTACAAATATTCCATTCACGGATGCAGATCCATTATGTTGAGGTGTCAAACACGACGAATCGGGTCTCCATGGCTGATAAACCAAATCGACCTCCTGGATCATTTTCAGTCGGCTAAACTAAAGCTTAACTGGGCGATCTCAAGTCGGCACGATTTTCTGGTGTCAATCGTCAACATTAAATGTTCACTTGCTCCAAGCGGAGGAATAACTTATGCAAATGAACGAACTTCCCTGCGCACAAATTCAAGCGCACCAGAAATTGAAACACAATAAAATATGACTGCACCCATACATAATAACAGAGGATTTCGATACACTAAAAGAACATTTGCATTCAGTACTCTATTATGATTGATAAATGCACGAGTTGATGACAAACTCCAAGAGGCAATTCTATACCTCAGCAACTGTAGGTAGAACGACCAACTCGTTACGTGGACTTTTCGGACTCTTGTATTATCTACGCGTATGACCGAGCTAACCAGACTAGTGTAATGGATGCTAAGGATAAACATGATAACGAAAGTGAGAAAATATTCGAATTTTCAGCGGAATTTTATACAGGGGCAGATAAATCTGAACCTTAATTAATTCAGAACTTACTAAAACTATATCGTCGAGATTCCACGTCAAATTGCCCGAGGATAAAACCAAGAAAATCGTAGATCTTTACTTCAAAACCAAAGAATATAGAAAAAATTGTAGAACCAAAACCAATTACTATGTGACTCTATCCGCAGGAGATCAAGACATTGGTGCCAATTTACAAAACATAATTAAAAAAAAACCGCAAGGTTATCAAAAGATCAGACTGATACCGCTTACTCAAGCATTCAATAAACTGCTTGATGCTTCAATAACTGGTAAAAGGCTTTACAGCGCAAGATACATCTGAATGTGTCAGGCTACTCCAACATTCTTTTCATTGGGGCAATATGCATTCAGTGCGATCATTAGTTTTACCTGCGTTATTTTCTGGGAGGGAAATTGAAAGTATTCCATCGTCAATTCTGTGATGATAGTAATCTAGTGACAATGTGTCTTGGATGATAATGTTAAGACTAAAGTGAAGGACACGGACACTGTCCAAAAAGTTGGGAACAAAGTATCAAACAGGAAGCACTAATCGCATACTTCTGGTCAATCAAAACGTTTCGATCCGTTTTGGCCGTCAGCTAACTACAACAAGAAACATGTCAAAATTTTCAGGTTCTCGCAAACAAATAGAATTCTTCCGAAAAGACCCAAAAGATACAGAGCAAGTTTAGGGAAAAGAAAAGGGGAAAGAAGGAAGTGTCATGCAAGAAGCATCCTCCTTTGACACATTATGCGCATGTGAAAGTCGGCACTAACTTGTAATTTATTTCCGCTACAAATTTTTGTGAGAACGTATACATATATTGCAAAATACCCCTGCTAATTTTACAGGCGGGAAAGTTATAGTTTTATCACCACTGGACAAAAAACTAACATCAGAACCTTGGATTCTGAGTATAAATTTTGGGTTATAAAATTGAATTTGAAAGTACATGTATGCCCTATCAAAAGCAATTTATTAATAACATAGCATTTTCTGAACAGAAAAAAGTGTTAACAGATCGTGATAAAGAGTTATTTGTCGCAAAAGGTGTTATATATAGGTACAGCGTTGTAAAGGGGATTTCATTTCAAATATTTTTGTTCGAAAAAAGATGGTACTCACAGATTTATGTTCAATGTGAAGAAACAAAATTATGACACCTTACAATCAGCACTACAAATTATTAAACCAAATTGTTGGTTTGCTTCAATTGACCTGAAAGATGCCTATCATTCCGATTATTCCGTTATAGAAAAGGAATTACACTGAAACACAATACTTTATTTTTCAATGGCAGGGAATATGTTTTGAATTTTCCTACCTTCCCATGGGATTAACAAGTTCCTGTCGTATGTTTTCGAAACTATTAATTTAATCTGTATTTGATACACTACATCAACTGGACTTTGCTAGTGTCACATATATATTGATGACATTTTACTCGTAGGAGACACATTTGAAGATTCTAAAGCCCGTATCAAAAACACTGTCAATTTTAACAATCTTCGATTTACAGTTCACCGAGAAAACAGTGCTAACTTCTTTCCACCTTTCGTTTTGGATTCAATTTGAGCTCTCTGAATATGTCTATCAAGTTCTTACCAGGAAAGCCCAAGATATTGTGGATATGTGTAATTCTCTTGTTCGAAGGAATAAATAAAATTAAGGGAATTTGCAAAAATCATAGGGAAATTTGTTGCAGCTACCGCAAGAGTACAATTTGCGCAGCCTCATTATAAATCTTTAGAAATAGAGAAGGACAAACATTTGAAAATGACACAAAAGATTGAAGCACAGTGCAAATTATATCAGGAATCAGTTACTGAACTCAGTTGGTGGAAAAATAACATTGATGATTCCTGAGGATGTCTGCTTCTTAAGAATGTGGATTTGATTATTCAACCCGATAGTTCATTATTGGGTTGGGGAGCATTCATTGTTTAGACAAAACAGGACAAACACTGGTCTTACATTGAACAAAATGCACATATTAGTGTTTTAGAACTTAAAGCAGCATTTTTAGCAGTCATTTTGTACACCAAAATATGACATTCATGTGTCGTTACAAATGAACAATCTGGCTTTAAGTACTATGCATTTACAATTTTGGTGATAGAAAAGCCGAACTAAATATATTATGCAAACATATGGATTAGTGCATTAAACGCAACATATCATTAAGTGCAAAACTTTTGCCGGGCGTTCTAAATCCGATAAACATGAACAGGCAACATCCTCCTCCCAATAAAATGTATCTGGGGTGTTTCAGGCTTTCCGGCTTTCCCAAAATTGTTCAAGGATAAGGCAAATCAGACGACACTATCAACAGAATAAAAACTATGATGCATGTCTGTTGTAAAAGTTTTAAATTTGCTTCAGTCTGTACAAAACAATAATCTTGAATATAATGCCATTTCTAGTTTGTTTTCTTTAACAAAAATAATGAACACATGGGTTCACATCAATTTATTCAATGTTTGTTAAAAGGAGTGTTTATTCAAAACCGATTTTGGATGTCTCTTTTGTGTTAGACAAATTACGCAATATATGTTTTCTGTAGATACTTTAAATTTAAAAGCCAACAGGACAAAACATCCACTTTCGTAAGATTGGTGATACAAAGATTCATGACGTACATATTTGTACATATTTCCAGATAACTTTACTTGAATAATCAGTGTAAAGTAGTAATAAATTTCAAAAATATATAATCATATTATTTGGAAGAATATACTTTTTGACCAGAATGCCTTGAACAAAAGGTTCTAAAATCTCATATGATCCATCAGTATGAAGTTTAGTAGACTACAATCAAACTTCATAATACGGGTAATACTCGTTTAATTTCAAATTATTAGGTATGACATACTTAAGTCATCTATTACATACAGCGATGAAGCGAGCGTGGCTCAATCGGTTGGGAGCAAGGCTGGTGATTAGGGGTCCTGAGTTCGATGGTTTATCGGTGACCTGTCGTTTGGATGAGATGATAAAACTGAGATCTCGTATCACTATAGAAACTGCTGCCTCCTTTACATGAATGTTATCTACTTATTTGTTTATTTTCGTGCATTGCATCAGGAAAGTGCCGTCACCATCAATCATAAAATTACATAACACAAGAATCAAACATAGCATATACAGTTTGGTGCAGTCTTAGTTTTACCTTTAGTGCACATCAAAAGAAAAGAAATAAGATATCTGACCAAGCTTTTTGACACAAATCACCCAGGACTTGCACATAAAACACGATAATAGTCAAATAAACAGAAAACGACAATACAAAATATTTGATAGTACAGCAGTTACAATACCGACATTAGACGATCAAATAGAGTAATAAGCGACACTCAACTGGTGTAATTCATCAGTTTACGGGCTCTGTCCTCCCCGCTTAATTTCTATCCCATTCAGGTAAGCCGCCATAGCTCATTTGCATTCAGCCACTCCAATCGCTGGGCATTCCTCGTGCTTTTTTTAGAAGATACACAAAGAAAGCACATTCAGAAGGATAGAATACGAAATCTATCCATATTAATTTTTATATCAAATGGTCCCAAAGCGGTTATACATATTAGGGTTTGACGAAACGGGGAAAGACGTTTTGGAAGGTTGTGCATAGACTGGTTTTTCGATTTTCTGCAACTTCTTGTTTACAGGTCTGTCAGACCCTAACCAAAAAGAGAAACTTACGCTGGTCAAGGGACTGACCACTCGCACAACCATTAGGTTCCAGTGATTAATTTGGTTATTTAAATTAAAATTCTATATTCATTTTTAATGAATGTTAAAATATAGGTACGTGTATTAAATTCATTCAATATTTGTTACACGGATTGACAAACCAATTATTGAATGGACGACGAGTAAATATACTCTCACATGATATTTAGTGCACTAGAAGACGGAACTGTTCCTAAAGAAGGGCCGAATAAGATAATATGTAGTTCAGTTGATAAAATATTAGAACTGGTGTCCTGAATAGGTATGAAGAGCACTTATCTAGTGCACTAGGATGTAAGGTTATGACTTCACTCACTCAACTGTACATTAATGTCATATATTATTGTTAATTGTTATACATGTTAAATATCTTTTCAGCATGTAATTGCATCCGACCTATATATATAATTAGTGCATTTCTTAGTAGAGTATTACAATTCCTTCCGTCATCACATTCCTTACAGAGATAATGCAAGTAATACATATCAATAACATCTGTGATATTAATATAAAAAGTAAAATAGAATTTATTCTCCCGTCTTTTCTTTTGGACTAATTATAACAGCAGGATTTCACAAGATCCGGAATACGAAAAATATTGACAATTTTGTGACGTTCTCTTATACGGTCAACTCAAAAATGACAAAGAATCTCAAGAGATATCTTTTTAAATCTTAGCAAACTTTTCAAAATAATCATCATCAGCTCTTTGAATATTATGTACTTTATCATTGACATTTAATATATCAACGCTCATGATAGTAGACTCATCACACTTTTACTGTTTATATTATAAATGCTTCTAATTCCCCTAATCTCAGAATTGTTCATACTGAAGAGAATATTTACCTTTTGAATTTTTGGTAGCTTTTCTAAATTTTTATAAGGTTAATCATCGTTTTAATGATCCCAGTCTTACTTTGGACGGACGAGCTTCTATATTTAATGTGAATACAGTTACGTAATAATTAACTATGTTCACACCTAAATTAGTTTACTAGTTTAATTGTCTGACCCTACAGATTAGAAGGTATGTATGTTCTATATTTATTTATAATATGAAAATTAAGGACTTCACTCTTGCACTTCATATGGGTCAAAAGCAAAGTAATTCTATTTCCCATGGGATTCCATGCTAAATTATCAAATTTCTAACAAGATTTACACATTTTCTATCTCTCAGTTATATATAACCCGTATATCAGAATGTCCGTTAGCTCCTCCTCTATCAAAATTTTAATAGCTTACCATAGGCAATCTTAATTTTGAGAAAACCATCTGCAAAAATTTGCGAAATTTCTAATGTAAATAGTAACACATTTCAGATAATAAAAATTTACGTTAAGGAAATAGATTAAAATTCCTGAATGTGCAACAAACTCAATTTTTATTTAAATGTTGATCAAATAATTTTTATCCCATTACGGCGCCTGATACATTGAAATACTAGCCCTTATCTCTCTACAGAAGACTATATGTTTCGTAATCTACCATTCTTTGACCTAGCAATTCGATTCGTAATTCGTGTTAACAAAGATCTGGATTACTGTATTACATGTCACAGCATTCGTTATATTTGCATTCGCGAGAACTATATGTAGTAGCATTCACTGTACTACATGTCACCCCATATTACAGAAGTGACATGAATTATATGTTATCACATTCATAATATAGATATTACATTTATGACGTTCATCGTGAAGATACTGAAAATACTTCACTTTATTACAGTTACTGTAAATTTTTGCCTTCACGCTTTCTATAATACAGATCAGACCAACACTGCATACTTTAACAATCGCTGCATCTTCTTGCTCACCTGGTTGTACAAAACACAGAATAAAGAATATTTGTCGTAGAATGTTATTACAATCGTATTACATTCCTAAAATAAGTATCATTTCTGTTAATATGAAATACTGAAGGTTGAGTGTTATGGTTGTTTCCCAAGTCCTCCGAGATATCAAGAAACAATTATCAGTTTGCAGCGGAGAAATAATAAGGGTTTTATTGAATCAGTTGTCAAGAGTTTGTTGATTATAGCTGTAATAGATAAGATACACAGAATGTATCATGGCAAGAAAAATCATGCCCTTTTCCTAGCAACGCATTCCATGTGGTTATGTTCTCGTAAACACCCATATTGATTCCAATTATTCCACCAAATCTTCTAAATCAGTCTTCTATTGACAACTGCATAATTCGCAATGTGGTATCCTGAAAAGTTATTAAAATGGAAATGAACTTTTTGAATAAAATATTAATGTTCACGTGTTTGGCAAATATCTGAGTGATAAAATAAGCACCTTCTTTACTTTTGCAATGTTACACCAGACCAGGCATTTCTGAGCATCAGAATTATTTTAACTTTTGTTCTGTAAAAATGGTAATATGCACAGGATTCACAGAAATTTTGCTCATAAGTATAAATGTTACGAAAGTGAATTTGTTTTTTGTGACTGGGTCTCAAAGAATAATGAACATTCATGAGCCAGACCAGATAAAGTACTCGGATAAACTGGAGTTTCTGGTATGTTGAAGTCGTCATAAAAGCCAAAACATTAAGACGGCATTTCATATCTGAACACTATACACAAGAGATGCGAACTCGACTTACATTGAATAGAAAGAAAAAAGAGGAGTTACCGGCTCAGTTATGTGGCAGAAGTCACCATGGAGCTATACAGAAACTGCCACAAATTCAAAACATCTAAATAGAAGTAATACAAAAACTCCGTGGTGATCTTTTACGTTGCAAGTTGCAAAGCCATAAATAACACCTACGTTTTTGTATAGGTGATAGGTAGCACAAGAAACATATCAGTTAATCTCGTTTTGTTATGCTATTATGATAGAATATGTCTGCATGTTTTCTTTCATTGCATTGACGTTTATTCAAATTTGATTTTGCTATTGGGTATTATAAGAAACAATGCAAGCGCTGATTTTCATCAGGGCATTTATTTTTTGTATTTTGTGAGACAAGTTTATTTCTATGTATTTTATACAGAAATCAATTAGTTTAAAGTTGTAAGATTGTGAACACGAAAAAAAAAAAATTAAGACCCCTCACCTAGTTTAGGAGATGGTCACAATGAACATACAGAGAATATAAGAATAAATATACAAAAAGATACACAAAAATATTCGATTTATTGTGTCATCAACTTAGAACGGCCAATTGAAATAAAAAAAATCGTCGCTGAATTTGTGATATTAACTAGTTTTAGGGCTCATCTTCCCACTTGCTATAATGACAGGATTGGTGTAGTGGTTACGCCATACTATCCAAAACTCATTTCTGATAATTTATAAATAATCCTCCATGCAGAATAAAAGGACCAGCATGTTACAGAAGTTAAGAGGTCATAAATTATAAACAGAAATGTATGAGCCATCCGTACTCTGTCCGTTTGGAAGATTTCTGATGTATAGGAGTCCTGTCTGGCAGTCAGTCAGAAGGACGAGATCTAGAACTGTACTTCCTCGGAGAGGTTCAAACAATGTCCGACGTAGAGCTCCATCGTACCATTAATCAAAGTGCCACACTTATGTAAAGTCTGCTTAAGATTTTAGCAGGACCCAGTACCAAAATCTGCTATTATCTTAGGGTCGTACTTTCCAAGTTAAAGCGTTGTACTTTTTTAACCTATTAAAATTAGATTCTCGCATTACCTCCTTAGAAATATATAAAATAAACATGAGAATTTGATATTGCGCCAGATACATATTGGTTTAAAGTCAGTTTTCGGAATTTAGATATTAGATCAGTGACCCTGTGTCAAAAGTCTGAAACTAATTTGTAGATTTCTTGTGTGGAATTCCACAACGTTAGTACAGGCTCTAGCACGTACACCAGTCAAGAAATATATATATATATATATATTATTATATATATATATATATATATATATATATATATATATATATATATATATATATATATATATATATATATATATATATATATATATATATATATATATATATATATATACATATATATATATATATATATATATATACATATATATATATATATATATATATATATATATATATATATATATTAAATTGCAATATAAACATTGTCCATAAAAAATGATGCATTAGATTACTTATTGTAGGCTCAATATTTTCAGAAATCATATGGTTTATTGGATAGATATCAAGATTAATACTAAAGACAGAGGTATGTCTTTGACTCTGTTGAAACATCAGCGCATAAGAGACAACAGTTTTGTTTTGATTTTATCAAGTTGTTGTGAAGTTATTACTATAATTATAAAGAGATATATACATATATTAAATAAGTTTAAATCCAGAGAGCACCGCTAGATGATCGATATTCAAAATCAATGTAAACTACTTTAATTCAATTGTGTTGGTTCAGTAAAAATGTAAAGATGATGGATAAATCCAAACCATAAGTCTAAAAATCATGAAACCAGAGGACAATACAAAATCAGTGAACTTTTATCTCGGTAACTTCTGTGAATGAAAGAAACGTAGTCTGAAGCTCTACCATATTTAATCATTTGAGACATATAGACCCCATTTGTATGTGATGAAGGAATATTACTACACATACATGGATAGTTAACAGTAGGAAAATTTAAATCGTCACGTTTGTAATATGGTTAAGTTGCAAGTTTACCGAAATGAGGTTGAAGATATAAAATTATACAGACGTCGAACTGGCAAATGACTAACGGACGACAGACATCAAACTATGGCTATTGCTCACTTTAGTAATTGGCTGAAACAATTAGGAAACAATATTTTATTTCTTCCTATGTAGACAAATACATGTCTACCTACAATTTAAATAGTAATCAAAATATACGTATGCTAAGAATAAGTTACCATTTATACGTACCATTACATGTGAAATCAGGATTTTGTGTACGAAGCATTTATTGAACATTTTATGTTTTTGGAAGACGAACAAGAAGATGTCCCTCGAGTTTAACACGTATTGCTTCCCTACACGATGCAAATGAAGAATAATGTATATGGAAACTATGGTTCTCGCTATGTATCATTGTCTATTTTCGTATACTGTGTAAATTTAAACAACTCTCGAGTCTCGTACTGTTAGAAAGTGTTACATGCTTTCATGAAATCTCACACATGACTTTCACAGAACACTATTGTTCTCCAAAGGTGAAACAGATGCAGAGCCCAATGGAACAAACCAAGAAAATGTTGTTGTTTAGAATGTAAACGCCACTTAGAGTTTCATGTATATTGTCAAAACATTGACAATGATTTTCCTATTGAATTACAATTAAAAATGACAAATGTTCAGTAATGTTGACCATTTACTACATTAATATTTCAGCATATATATACCCACAACAGTAGGGAGAGCAATTTTTATTGACAAAAATATTTTCAGCTTACATAACTATCTAACTGCAATCTGACAACAACAATAATAATAATAAGTAGAAGGGCATATATATCTCGCAATATTTTGCACCATTATGGTCAAAATATGAATATATAAGTATTCTGGGGTAAGTCTTTACAAAGATGTGGCCTTCAAAATTTATAATGAAACACAAAATGAGAATGTAAAAAGTGACTTTTAAAAGTAAGTGGTTCCTTTACGACTGGTTACCGTCACGGCATGATTTACCGTCACTGATATCTATATTGTTGAAACAGATATTTCTATGACAAATAGCTTTGTTATTGTGGACTTTATGCATGGATTCTACCGATACATTAACTTGGAAAGGATGTCCATTTGAGGTAATTGACAATTGACATCTACTTTGGCACAATCTGTTGTGATGACAACCATCAATGTAGTGTTATCAATTCAGCATCAGCTGAATCGACTCAATGCCAAATTTAGCAATCTGTTAAGATTGAAGGAAGAAATCAGCAGTAAAGAAGTTGATGTGTTAATGAAGAGCTTACTGGGATGTAAAGAATTAGATATTAGACTGTGAGAAAATTGGTGCAATTACCACTAACGTACAATCATCGTTGTCTGCGTATGTTATAACCACGTGTTCGCTGTTGTTGTGCACAGAAAGAAAAAAAAATGGTGTATTTCATTATGAATATCTTTCATTTTCTCCTTTTGAAATATACTAAATAATAAAATAGGAAAGCAGATGATACAACAGCAGCAACAACAAACACGCACCATGATTGACATGCTCTGGAGACTAATCCCATAAAAAGAATAAACGTCTACTGTATCGCTAGCTACATCCACCAAGAAAGCCTTAACATATATACGACAAAAACAACACGGCAAACATGCAATGCTTATTGACAAACACTATCCGATCCGATATCCGATCACTTTTATACCGAGGAAGGTTTATAAATTCACTGGTTCAATTTTACAGCAAGAAAATGACATTTAGCAGACTTTTAATAATTAAGGTGACGTCACAATCAAATTTCCGAATTACACGACCTAACATGACGTCATTACAATAAAGTTTTCCGCTAAATGAATTGTCATTAGTGGGTAATGGATTGCTGGATTTCTGTCAAGAAAACTTTTAGATTTTAGTATTCTTTCTAAAAAGGATTTTCAGTGTGATTACACGTATATAGTTTTGACCTTCTTTGTGAATAAATAGACGGAGCTTCACCCACTATAAACAAAACAACCTGACTTTACAAAAGTAAGAGAAAAATGCATTCCTAGGATTTAAAAGATCATTGCCATAGCAATCTGATTGGATTGCGCAAAAATTCTCAATCTGCATTGTCGGGAATCATGAGATTTTGTCTATCAAGATTTATCACAATCTCAAACACGAAGGAGAAGCAAGATTGCATTTAATTGAACATCAAAATGACAACACTCCTGGGGTGGTGATTTTTGTTCCTTTTCGGTTACTGCTGAGTTCGACGTTTTTCAGTGTCTTTTTATTTTACTAAATTATTACTATAAATCCTTTGTTTAATAGAATATTACCATATTCTGCACACTATATTCTATACGACAAATATCTACTAGTCATATTTTATAGGGAGTTTACAATACACGTCGTGATTTTTAAGTAATATCTCACATTATAAATATTTGAACGAATGTTTGCAAGACTTTCATTTATTATGATATAAACAAAAAAATAATAACAATTTTAGAGAAAAAAATATCACCCTACAAATAACCCGAATCTTAGCACTGAATTTATAAGGAAAAGGTAGAATTACTGGATAAGACAATTCGGACCAGCTGCTCAATAGGGTTGTAATGACCATATTGATAGTATTTGATGATACGCCAAGAGGACGTCGTAGTCATGGTAAACGGAAATAAAATATACCTGAGGTCTATAACGTCTCCTTCGATGGCATTCTGCAATTTATCAATCAAATGTTAGGTCCTCGTCATATTCCTAGCAAGCTCTATTCGCTAACATTACAAAACCTACATCAGTTATGCGAATCCACGAGAAACTTACATTTCACTGAATCTGGCGCACCAAAATAACGACTCCAATGTATTATCTTGGATGTATTCTGTAACAGATTATTTTAATCCGTCCATTCACACAAGCCTTTAGATGGTAATATTTTTGCGTGCAAATAAGGGAATTGACGCACTTAATTTAAGTAACATTTAAATCACAAGTCTGTTAAACACTCCATACTTCAAAATGAGGTATTTCCTATAAATATACACCAATTGTTGCAATAGTTCCAAAATCTTTACTACATATAAACACAATTGGAAATGTGTAGATCTGAACGATTTTCAGAACCCTATACCATGTCTGAGTTTAAATGTAATCCATGTGGTCATGTTTTGACAGATCTCCATATTGCTCGTAATAAAAAAATCCTTACAGATTTTTTACGTAAAGACCCAAAATATGGAGAGCTACAATCATTCTCATGGCGCCAAAATATTGATATTATTAACTCATGTGAAGAGTATGCCAGGTGTTGGGCTAAGAGAGAGAAGATTGCTTTAGACACTCTTTCTGAATGGCTGAAGTGAAAAACGAAGTAGTACCGAAGGGTAAACCATATCTCATGGTCCATAGAATAAAAGGACAATATCGTGAATAGTGTCATATGCAGACAAATGCGAACCTAAATAAAATCGAGGTGAGACCAGGTGTCCGGGAGGAGTAAGCGTCCCCTGGTTGCATGCAACACCCGTCGCAAAAGTCTTGCAACATCTTTTCAAGTCGAAGAAGTAAATACATAAATATACACGCACGAACACAAAACGAAGTCAAATTTTCCCATTCAAGGCAAGAAATGCTGCCTAACTGAAATTCCGGTGTCGGAAACGCACATGAACAAATGTCTGTATATATATATATATATATATATATATATATATATATATATATATATATATATTATATATATATATATATATATATATATATATATATATATATATATATATATATATATATATATATATATATATATATATATATATATATATATATATATATATATATATTATGTCAAATTAAGTATAGTCAAAAAGCTAAGATAGTTTTTTTCTATGATCAGGTTCCAAAATATCGGTTAACAATCTTGAAAGAATAATCTGAAATTGCACTAGATCCCTATATCGACCATAGAACTTTCTCAGTGAGAATTTCAAACGTTCCTCAATATATCCTTGTGAGAGTAGTTTCGTGGCAAGAAGCATCGCTCTCAGGACGTAATTTTCGTGTTTAGAGCATGCCCTGACATAGCGTATAAGTTGTGAAATGACGACGTCATATGCGGGAGAGGAAGATATGTTGCTACTCAGAAAAGGGAAGATGGTAATTATGAAATTGTAATCGTCACGTTTGTTATATAGAGAGAGGTTACTAATGAACCATCGTCACTTCATGATAGGAGTATATCGAGGTATGAAGCAGAAAATGCGCTCTCTGTAGTATCTTTTCCCTCGAGTTCCTTTGGATATATAATTTTGAGGTGATCCTTAAATACAGGATTGTTAATCAACAAAACGTCATCGATGTATATGTATGTATAGTTGAACCGAGATGCTCATTGTATATTGCCTTTAGATAGCAGAGACTGTATGAATTCTGCTTCGTAAGAGTACAAAAATATGTCAGCCAGAAGAGGTGCGCAATTAGTACCCATAGGAATGCCAACAATATGTTGAAACAGTTTCCCTCCAAATATCACAAACATATTACCTATAAGAAATTCTAACATTTCGATGATCTCTTTTTCTGTATACTGAAATCAGAGTGTTCCTTTACAAAATATGTGTCCTTGTGGCCTAAAATGAGATACTTATACCTGCGAAATCCTTTTTTGTTAAAGAAGGCGTTTTGAATAATTGATGTTATTCTGTTCTTCAGATTTTTGATGAGGAATGATTGTACAAAGAGTCGAAAAGCCGAAAGATTTGATGCAAGTCACGTTATTGAAAATAGGAGATTATTAGTGTACTAGAAGTTCCTTGGATTTCTGTAGGATCCACATCTGATTGATTCCACTTCTCGAGTAAGCAGTAGAGCAGTATGTCTGAAGGTCTGATTTCTGTTAGAATTTTGCTGAGTAACATGGAAAGAGGCTTGGTGGAAGATCCAGCTATGAATCGATGTTTATATGGAGTTTTATGCATCTTTGGAATCCAACAAAGGTATGGTAGCTCTAAATCAGATTCATTTGTAGTAATACCGATTAAACTGAGAAATGACTTGTGACTATTGTTTTACGCCACTCCATGATTATTTTACGTATATACTGACGGCATCTGCTTTATGCATTGAAAAGAAATATTTTATGCTATTTGATACAGACACACCTGACCACGGCGGAAAAGGAATCCAGAAATTTTCGGTCACTTTCCGAACATCTGATCCACATTGGGTGGCATTGTTTATTTTTTTTTTTTTCTACCAAATAGAAAACAACGAAAAACTTGAAGATCATATGTAAACCTCCTTGATGGATTGAGATCAGGTGCCCGGGGAGAGTGAGCATCTCCTGCTTGCTAGAAACACCCGTCACGTCTACCGAGTAGAAAGAGTCAAATGGTGTAAATTCCATATATATTTATATATGGAGAGGTCAAAGTAGGTAACCTTCTAGTCTAGAAGGTGTCAAATAGAAACTAATACATATCTATATTTGTTACCATTTTTATCATTTAAAGTTCTAGTCAACGCTTCATTGATATATCTTTCGATAACGTTCTACTATACTATTTATAAATTTACCTGGGATTCACTCAGGCATATATTTTTTTATCATTGGTCAGAAAGACATGTTGAATTTCACAGAATTCATAAGTGCACTATGTGATTATAGCAATAAAAGGTTCAATAAAGTTAAAGATCATTTTAAGTACCACCACTGAGACGTTTCTGCAGGAATCCAAAATGTTCGTATATCCCGGAAATACTGTTTCATACAGAAAGGGGTCAATCAAGGAGAGAGAGAGGAAATGAAGGGGAAAAGTATAGTTGATTCAATGATAGAACGAAGAAAAACTGTAGTGCTACATTTCCAATAAAATTAGAGGTAGATATCGTATAATCAGTGTCTATGTAAGAAGTAGTATTACTAGACTTTTCGGGACTTCCCGGTTCCCGGTTCTGTTTACATCAAAAGGATACAAAACTGGAATGGAATAAGACGGGTGATTATAAAACTAAAGACAGTGATAATTTTTTTTTCGATTTGGTGAATATTTAAATTGAAAATTTGTATTAATATTTGGATGTCATGTTCATTAATATAAACAAGTTTTATCTTATATATAAAATACCATATGTTAATCATATTACCGTTTTATATAATATTATTATTCTAGTCAACGCTTCACTTATAAACATGTATCTCTCGATAACTTTCTGTTATTCTAAATTACCTGGTATTCACTCAAGCATAACTTTATTATCATTGCTTAATTATCACGTGATATTCATAGTATATGTTGTTCGAAGTTCTTTGTCTCTTCGGTAGCTTCTGCCCATTCCAAGCCACTTTGGTTGATCTATCCATTGTAAATAATATTTTGCTACACTATTGTTGTACGAATTCATCCTTGTTGTTCTTATTAATAAATATAAAATTCCAATATCAATCTCTATTTATTACTTTAGAACCTGGATGTAACTGAACCAAGCCCCTTGCCGGTTACATTATCTATACATGGTATGTTAAGAACGCTCCTAATGCATAAAATCCATCCAGTATACGTATTTATATGCAAATATGTCAAGAAATTTAAGTAATAAAACTTATCACTTATGTTCATTTACAGATCTATAATGATATATTAAAACAAGACAATACATTTCTCTTTAAAAGCGTATACAGCGCATGTTGTTGTCGTTGTTGAGTGTTTTGATTTTATCTTGGATATGAAATCCGATATCTAATTTAATTGTGTAACAGCAGCCGCCAGAGATAGGCAGAACAAACAGGATTTGGCGCATAAATGGATATCACAAAAGTGTTTTGACATTATCTTCGATATGTAAACAGACATCTAACGTAGTTGTGTAACAGAAGCCACCACGGACACATACAGCAAACGCATGAATAGATATCACAACATACTTGATCGAAACATCTTAATATGGTACCGATTGACCGTCAGTAGAAGTGACAAATGTCCCTCGGTTGCTATGGTTAAAACAAGTCCTGTTAAGAGGGTTAAATGTTTCTTGACAACAAATTAAGATAGTTTTACTACATCTATAATACTTTTACCGAACAGCATTCTGCTGCTTTTGGAAACGTGTCTTATGTAATAGTTTATAGTAATATGATCATAGCGTCTGTTGTCTGTGTTGACTTTTACACGATTTGCCAGCTTACATACAACGCCTTACCCTTGATAATACTTCGTTATGTCTTTGACCTTTCATGTGTCAATAAAAGCAATACAATGTTAAAATATTTTTTATCTTTTGTACTCATTTTTGTTTTGCTGTTTATGCAGTGAAATATCGCTATGTCATCAATTAAATATGGCATAGGTGATGTCATAGCATGGAAAAGAATTGTGTCAAGCCGGTGTTTGATGAAATAAACACCTTTAAACTGAGTGTAAAAGTGTGATAAAAAGAATCTGAATGAATTTCATTTCATACGGTATTTATGAACCTCGTCGTGTGTTTTATATCCCATATAAAACAAACAACCCGTTTCATGAATACCGTATAAAATATATATATATATATATATATGATCTGAAATGAATTTCACATTTTTTTTTCATATATTTTTTTATTTCTTTCTTTCAAAAAAGTTACGTTGTTAATGCAAATACGCACTTCCTAGCAGCATACGTGAAGTCACATGCCTCAACACATTATTTTTATATTCCCACATATTGCATAATGTTTTACTACCCAGAAATCCAAAACCTATAAATAATGAATGGACGATACTTTTTATTTCGTCTATGTTTCCTGGGACCTGAGATCTATACACTCCACCATGCATCTCTAATACACATGCATATAGCATTAAGACAAAATGGATTTTATATTTTGTTCATGAATATTGTACTGGAGTGTCAATATACTATCACACATCTCATATATATATTGATGGTGATATTGTAGCTATACTGTAATGTTTCATAAAGTGTATGAATTACATAATTGTGCTTTTAGAGGGCATTAAGATAAATTAATTACGATTCTGAAAATGCAAGCATTTGCAATCATGGAAGTACAAATAGAACTTTTATCAAATTATATAGGCTATGTGTTTGAAAACCGACCTATCATATGTAATTATAAAAATGTGGTTAAAATGAAATACTCTCACTTCATCTACTTCTCTGGCTACAAAGAAAACTGACTGCACATCCATTTAATAGTTATATATTCCTGTTATAATAAATACATCGTGCGAAAAACTTTACCCATGACTGACAATTTGTCAATTGAATAGATATTCATCCCATTATGTTTTGTGTTTTTAAAACAGACACTTTTACATATATACAATTACATTGGTTTACCAAAACTTATTTTTCATCTTAGTGTTACTGGTTTTATCGTAATTCCTAACCCATAAAAATATAAACCACATTTCACTGTGATAGGTGCTTTCATTCTTTTGTCATTGTTTGATTTATTTATCAAAATATTGTGCAGTTAATTGATGCTCAAGCATATTTATCTATATAGAACAGATTATTTCCTTATAAACGCAAGACAGTTATTTAAATTATCATATAAGTTGTGTTTGTTAATAGTGAATAATAGTAGTTCAATACCATATATATAGCCCTAAAAATTAAGTAAAGAGTCTTAACAATGATGTGTTGTGCACTCACATGCTAATTTAATCTATGTTTTACCTTTAATCAGAAACCTTTAATATTGTAATTACGATGATTTGTGATTTTCGTGTTTTTAACCTTCGTACCTTGACTTTACAAATTTAAGCCCTAACATGGATGGGTTCTTATATATCACATGATTTAAAGTATTTCTTAGTAACTGAAATAATTTATTTATATATTCTGTTGGAATATAGTGTTGGAATACCAACAGTATAGATGATTTTTGGGGTGTAAACTATCGCATGAAAAGCAAAATTCATGCAACAACTTCTCAAGTCGAGGAAGTAAGTACATAAATATACACATGAGCACAAGGAGGAGACAAGAACACAAAATCGAACTATCTTTCCTATTCATGGTATTTAATGCTGCTGAACTAAAACTCTGACGTCGAAAATGCACCTGAACAAAGGTCAGTATCTATATTCATATTATGTCAAATCAAGTATAGTAAAAAAAATTAAAATCGTTACTTTGAGTGGTTGAAATTCTAATAATACATATTTATTTCATTTTCATCATTATTGTATATGATGAACATGACATAAGTCATTATAGATACTACATAATTCAGACAAATTCAGAGGTCATCGTTAACGGTAAGTTGCCGTCTTAGTACAATCCAACGCGCTTTAAAAATAACCTGTATTAAGCAGTCAGCTTTCTATAACAACCACCTTTTTCTTTTCTGAACTACTTGCCTACACAAAGTGTTTCGTGTTAAGACATCTGCATAAAATGGTCATTTTCAACATTTTTTTCTCTTTTAAGACAAATTTGAGTTAGTGTTTATGCATGTATACAGTTGTAAAATTAAATATTCTGGCTTTAAAGATTTACTATGCCGATTAGTTATCCTCGTTCCTTAAAACTATGAACACGACAATTAGCCCTAGGCCCTTATACGAATTCACATCTGAATACAATACATTCAGTTAGTCAATATTTATATTGAGATTATGCAAATTGAATTCGGAACAAATGTATAAAGGCGTTTCAAATGAAGCAAAAACATTCTTTTCTCTTCTGACAACGTGTATCGAATAGCAAAAATACAACAATACTTGGATTCCAGATTAGGTGTCAATGTCACAAAAAGGTTCTAAACAACAAGTAAAATATTGTAATCACTACATTTTTCAAGAATGAAGACGAAGTTTGATCTTTAAGAGTTGGCAAATTCTGTATCAAGTGCATGAAAAACATTAAAGGTTATAATTTTAAACTATATTAAGATAGTGAAAGAGAAACATGGTTTTGGGGATCCATGAATTTAACATCTGCTCTGAAATATAACTAAAGTGTAAAATAGGTAAAACACGAAAGGATTTGTGGTTTTATGTTCCTTAGAGTATAAGTTGGTGAAGCCTATCGCATTTCAAGACAGGGCTGTTCTTATTTATGGGCAAGACGGACTATTTGAGGAAGCTTTATGGTTTTGTCGGGGAATTTTTTCAATATTAATTCTTTTAGGTGAAATAATGTTAGATAGTGTAGCGTTTAACATTGGTTAAGTATAATAGTATCAAACAGGAAACGAAATCAAAGAAATAAGAGGCGATACACAAGTGGAAACAAGGGTCACATACTGATTATTTGTAATATCCATTTTCCCTTGGTAGTTTGTCTTTATGATAGAGACAAACACATAGCAGTCGTCACAAAAAAATTCATTTACACTACCATTGAGATATTGACTTAGATCAATAAACAATTAAGGTAATTTTGTCCTCTGAATTGGTCAGACTGGCCGATTATACTTTAAAGCCAAACCTATAACCAATTTATAGGTGAGTAAAACTTTCATATTGTATATGTTGCAGTTATAGAGTCTATTCTTAAGACATAACTCGAACATCGTACAGTCACAGAGAAAACTGAACCACTGATTTTCTTAAAACTTGTTTACAAATGACTAACTCAAGCGATTATCTTTGAGATTAGCGAAAACGTTAAAGTTGTACGGATATGCCAAGATTTGGATAGCAGACTTATAGAAGTGGTCAAGAATTTGGCTTACTTTTCAAGTTGCCCTCGATGGATCTCCCAGATTTTATATTCTATCCACTGCATGTGCGGTATCATAAAATAATTATTATATCCATTTCCATCATTTGGTCATAAGAATATGACAGTGGTCAGGCAATACTTCTCTTAATTGGAAATAGACTTTACCACTTTGAGGAAATGAGAAAATATCTAACCCGAACGTACAGTATATGGAAAACACAAAGTATTTCAACATTGCGTATATGATGTAAACTCGCCATATAGAAGTACCAAGTACAAAAAATGTCATTAAAAATTGAAATATGTTTGTGTTTAGTCTTAATTAAGGAATCAAGGTATCTTAATCTTAGGTAACTTTTTGTGGTTTCGACACTTTAAAATTGATTTTTAACTTTGAATAGCAATTTCACACATTGATCCATATTTCATATTTCTTAAATGGATATGTGATAGGCAATAATATTCAGGGAAGCTTTATAACATACACGTTACTTAGCAGTGTTGCAATTTGGTATCTGTGTTTGTCCTTGTATTTATGACCCACGTTATAACACTCTTTTACTAGCTATTCAGTCAGCTTTCATGATTTTTCTCCGGAGAATAAGATTAAATTACGCATACCCCTAACGAAGAAAATGTTCTAAATGAGTATAAATGACTGCATCATTTGCAATTAACTTCTTCCTTCTACGAACCTAATATGATGCTTTGTGAATTTCGGACAACATCCAGATTTTCTTATATCATGTCGTATTAGCTATTTGATGCTATGATGTTCAGAGGTCAATAGACATGTGTGCGATATAATTAATGTTATAAAATCATAACCATACGCAGTGGGACTTACTGTCTTATGATCAATAATACCATAACATAATATTGCAATTGACAAGTAAATATGTTCATAAAAGCACATCTGGTGCTCTCATCTTCAACTCTAATGTTACATGAGTTCGTACTATTTGCATCCAGTGCATGTACATGGCCTATAGAATTTCCCCAGAGATACCGCAATGATGCGAGGTCCATGCCTATCTTAAAGGATCCTGTCTTTGTCTGTCATTCCAATGTTTGCCTATTCATCTCGGTATGATACTATACGATCAATAACCTCCAGAAATAAATTGATATAGAAAACTATAAGACGGATTAGATGACTACATAGTCAGAAATCCTGAAATACACACTTATCTTGCATTGGTCAGGTTTCTGTTTTCGGTAGAAATTACGAATATCATATAGAAAAATTCAGAACACTCCTGCAGTATGTTGCATAGCAGAAATCCTTCAAGAACATTCTTGTACTACACCAATACGCTTTCGGTAATTTTATTGTCACATGTCATGTTTTACACAAATTCAGCATGATCATGTAGGTGACTATACCAAGTTATTGAGAACAATCAAGTGTGCCGATGTCTAGTGTCAAATGCGTATTTCAAAGATCAATAGCATATCAGATTAAATGGAATATTGCAGACATTAATGTGCAAGTAGGAGTTTTTATTCCAGTAATCATCGTGAAAAAATAACAATATTAAATGTCACACATGCCCACGTCGAAGAATATTCTATACGAGTTTGTTTTATATAGCTTTAGAGGGTTTATTTGGCACTTATCTTTAGGCCAATCCGGTAATTTCTTTGCTCTTCAAATATTCATATATATTATTTGCAGGACTCCTTGAGCTTTTCTGAAGAGATATAAATTGTCAAAAAGCATATTATCACAGAATCAAAGGAAACCCCGAATCTGTCGATGAATGCATATATATTTATTTATGTTTCCATCAACAACTATATTTCAAGGAACATTATCAACTGCCCACTTGTTACTTATAAACACAAACGTTAAACTATTGGCCAAAAATGCAGTAGTAATACTTCAAAAATCATTACGTAAGGTTACCCGTGTAGTAATGTATTGTTTTAGCGTAATTGCATGTGGCATTACCACCTTCTACATTTTGTAGTGCCCATCACTGATCATTCATTATCTGCATTTCCATACGATGTTTAATGAGTGTTCCTTCAAGAACTGATTTCTAGATTTGCTACACAATATCTAATACCAGTTTTATGTTTAACATCAAGTAATGCGACGTTATTGATAAATGTTAACGCGTTGCAATATAACTTGGCAGTTTATTCTGTGACAGTATTGGAAGCAAAGTATCGCATTTAGCACATCAGTTACCTCTTGTAGGATAGACGTGTGTAACTTATATTACATATGTGGAAACGTGAGTAATTAGAACCCAGGAATATGATTGAATAAGTTTTACATAAAATGTGTACACCCTGCGCTTTGATATGAATAATTACATTGTTTTGGCGTAATCGAGTTACTCTCGGTGTCGGTGATCTTCGGGGAATATGCGCACGAAAATGACAAATCGTCAGCAATGCGCAAAGAAATCGATAGAAAGACTTGTGTTTTATGGATCCAGGTCAAAAAAAAGTCAAAAGGTTGTGTGCTTTACTGTGCTTGATTACCTTGTTCTCAAATTTTAACTGAAAAGGATAATACATCAAGAGCGCTTAGCACGTACAAGGACTCTAAATAAAAATGCATACAATATGATTTGGTTAATAATCCCATTTACACAAAAACGTGTTAGATCTTTGTTCCCCTGAAATGCTTTCGACGACGTGAATGTTGTTAATGGGTCTGTTCTCTCTAAATAAGTTTTCTGCTATTCTATTTTTGGAATTTCAATCATCCGACGTATAAAGATTAGTCACTTTTAGTTAGAAACATATAAGGGGACTGGTTTTTCCAAGGTGTATTGGTTTAGGAATATATATTCTGTTTCTTTCTCGACTAAATAATGATAATTAATACTAGTAGTAGTAATAATAGTGATAGTATTGGGAGGAGAAAGTGGTTAAAATGGATGCAGTCGTACCTCGACATTCAAATGCACTAGAGAAGTGCACATTAAGTTTAAGTCTTTTGTCTATTGCACCTGTCTAAATGTTTTAGTTAAGTACACAAAACATCTAGTTTATTCTGCCCATATGTCGAGTAAATCTGCCTTTTAGTGCATTTATCAAGTGATGCCTAGTTTACTTACCATTTTAGTTTGGTGATTTTTCATTTTAATAAATAATAATTTGAGCAAATACTTTAAACGCAACAATAAACATTAATGATTAATTGTATTGGTTCCGTATGTTATAAATATAACAGGTATTATATAAAAGAGGCTCCAATTAATTATATTTGTTTTTATATTTTTGTTTATTTATTTCATTTATTTATATACATGTATTTTGGTTTGTCATATGGCGCAACCTGATTCAAAATGTGAGTCAGACAAGAATCAATTATATTAACAACTAGGAAAATAGTTTAATGAGTTAAATGACAGTTCATCTGCAGTCACAAAGTAAACTACATGTTGAAAAGCAACCTTAAAATATACTATGGTAAGCCTGTACCAATATGTAGAAACAGTAGTAGTAGTAGTAGTATTAATGGTGGAAGAAATAAGCAACAGTAGTAATTGTAGATTTAGAAGCATTCTGAGTTGTTGTAGAAGTTGAAATTGTATAATGAATAACATAATGAAATACCTAAATACAAGGTACAGAAGTATAACGGAATAAGTTCAGTACACTTAACAAAAAAGTAATAATCTGCAAATTCTGCATTCATTTCTTGTTCGTTGTACAAAGCTTAATGTTTGCAAAACATTGTAATTTAAATTTGTATGAGGGGGGAGGGTAAGAAAGTTAATGGTGATATACAGGAGTAGAGATAGATTTTAAACAAGGGGCAAGAGATAAAGGGTTGATTATTGGGTGTTGGGAGAAAAACATGGTAAAATATCTACGTTCATTACTGATGTACTGTATATAATGTGCATTTATCATGAGGTTACTGATTTGAAATGTTAATATCAGGAAAATCTACATAAACAAAAATTTGTCATAGACATCAAATTGTACGAAATAATTAAACAAGAAAATTCTTTTACTAATTGTGTCTATGCAGTTCGGTGTTTTTGACTTTTAATACAATTTTCGGAACTCATTTTTCTACCTAAATAGTATTTATCTCCTGACAGGATGGTCTGTACTTTAAGAGCTATCTACAAAATCTGAATCCTTGTCTGGGAATTTACTTCCTAAAAGTAACATCCTAATGCTGTAACCTATGTTCCTTACAATGCACTTTTCAGTGTTAAACTATCAGTGATATACTGTTCGACATCAAAAATGATTTCTGCATGTATAAACCAATGATAAAGGGTCACACAATCAGGGACTAAATATGTAAATACTTCGTAATACGATCACTTTACTCACAAGGATGTGACAATTATACTGATACAATACATTGCAGAACCAGACAATGTGAAAAGTAAATGAAATACACAAAAATTGGCAGTAAGTGGAGTTCACAATAACATTTAATATATTCAAAGGAGATTTTATATATGAAAAGACACACGTGCGTGTGTGTGTGTTGAGTATTAAATGGTAACAAATTCAAATTATTGCACCTGTCATGATCGTGATAAAATCGCCATTTGGCAATGAAAACAGAACAAGATAGTTTGTGAATTACAACGTAATTTCATCCTACAATTTAAAAAAAAAATCATAATGCTACGACCAATTTGAAATGCAGAGGTAAGAATTGTCATTCGGTTGAATTTACATTTGTTCTTTTTATAAATATTAACTCCAGGGAAATTTTCATGTTATGTAATTTGTTTTTATATACATTTTGGAAATTATGGGAATATATAAACTTAGAATTTAACGGTTAAATGTTCGTTTCCCACTACTTTAATTTTTTTTTACTGTCTAGCGCTTTGCAGCGCAAAGCAGCTGAAATAGGCCGGTGCGAGCGGGGTCATTAATTTAGCAAGACTTATCGTCCATTAATCTTACGTCTTTCTTTTTGCAACACTTTGGCGAAGTTCGATTATAGGTTATATTTGAAATACATTGAGTTTTTCTAGGGTTAATCAACTCATGAGTGGAGTGTGCAACCACTGAATACCTGTTTGAATGTTAAACATGCCTTAACAAAGGACACTCTGACAAGGGAAATGGGGGGGGGGGGGGGGGGGATTGGCGGGACAGTGTCAGTGAATCATGAGTATTGGATAGGAAGATCATTTCCATAGTTACAGCTAAACAATATACCACGGTAGAGTGGCATGTATTTATAGAATAAGTGGGGGTTTTTTTGTGTATTGATACAGGTATCAATTACAACGACTTTTGCATGTATAATATGTCAATTTCCTGAAATAATGCACATTAGCGCATTATTACTTGCAATGTATATATGCAACAACCATTGTAATTGATACTTTCTACAGTGTTTGTTCACTTTTATGTATATATACAGTGCTGAATTATATGTTTCGTTGGTATGTCAGGGCATTCACGGCGGGTGTGACTAGCCAAACAGGAAACGCTCACTCCTCCCGGGCACCTGGTCTCACCTCTGAATTTCAGGGGTCCGTGAATGCCCACTTTGGTACATTGTTGTTGGTGCCATAGTCATATGACACCAGTTACTTCCGTATTTTACTTGTATCAATACATGAAAAAAGACACTTATTCTATATATACACCATGTCCCATTACGATTTATGTCGTTATTCCAATATATCTTGTTGTGGGGGTTATTTGTCCTGTTAGGACAACCCCAGCTCTAGTTTTAAAAATTTCTAGATCTGCCTAAAGAAAAATGATTCATCTCATATATGTGACTTTCATTTTAAACCAGTGACCCAGTTCAAAGCAGGCACGTCCAGTGCTTTCAAGGAGGAGACGAATGCCACTTAGACGAACCGTCAACAATCGAAATCAGAAGGTAATTACGTCAACAATTCCACACTTGTATGTGTGATACTTACATTGTACTTTGTAATAAACCAAACAGTACCTAATCTAATATAGAGAATATGTATGATATTCATTAGAATGATTAATCTTAGATGTAACTTGATACAATGTAAATAACTAAATTTTTTGGCGATGAAACTTTCCGAAACTGCACATTTTTTCATTGTTTCTTAGTGAATAGACAGCAAAAGACATAATTTTCACAAAGTTCAGCTGGAATTCTGACTGCAATTCTCCAAACAAAACAAAAATCAATCAATTTTTGTGATAACGCATACGAAAAAAAAACTCTGTCGTTCATTTCTCGATGAACTACATCGTAATGTATGCACTACTTTTGAAACAACAGAAAACAATCATTTCATTATCAGGACGGGCTACTTTGTAAAAAGTATAAATATAAGAATTAAATTATGCTCTTTTATTGTTACGCTGTGCTGAACTACAGAGTATCCACGTGTAAATTTCTGAAATGCACATTTGCAAAAGAGTAGAAATTTAATCCCTAATTGAATGAATGTTTCACATTTAGAGTAAATCCTGCCAAAACACATTTCTTCTTTATATGAGAGAACTGAATTAGAAAACAGGCAAAATTTAATTGTAGGGCACACACGATAAGTCAGCTGAGTATAACCTCTGTTGTTTTCTTACCCTTGTAGACAACACTAGTGATATGGAAAATGACATTTTCAAGAGACTTCGATCAACGGAAGCATGCAAAGGAATCAATACATCAGCTGATTGCACCCACTTTCGTATTCGTATTCGTTACTCAAGAAAGTTCTGTCTTGAAAAGAGAAAGAGATAGGAGAATAAAAATATTGAAAGAAAAGTCGAGGGAAAGAATCGAACGAATAAAAGTAAAATCAAGAGAAATGAAGAAAGAAATTGTTTTCCTTAAGAAAGAAATAAAGCATCTGAAACATCGATTAGAAATAGAAAGCAGAAAACTTAAGCAAATACATGTACGTGCTCAGAATTCATACAATTATGCCAAAATAAAACATTTTGAAGAAGAAGTAATATGGAACAAACAGAAATCCTCTCAGGACATGATTGAAAACAATAATGTTATATACACATTGAAGAAACAGAATAAGCAATTACATTCTGAAGTAAAGGCTTGAAGAGAGGAGAGTGAATACTTGCAACTGCTGTTTAATGAAAGAAAAGTTCTTTTGTTTGACGAAAATGCCAAGTCTGCTTCTAAGCAATGTGTTTATGAACTCCTGAATCACAATGTTAATTAAGTAATGTGTCTCCTATTATTGCGGCAGTGTTGAAAATGGTGAATCTTGAAGCAAATAAATTACCAAGTACCTCAACCATTAAAGAAAAAAGAGGAATTACTGGCTCAGTTATGTGGCAGAAGTCACCATAGAGCTATACAATACCTGAATATAAATAATATACTAGAACATATATCACATTACAAAAATATTTGATTGTAGTGCAATTACGATACCGATAACATGAACATACAAAGGTTGATTATTGCCCAAAGTAAAAAAAAAAACGAGGTACCAAAGGGTAAACCATATCTCATAGTCCATGGTATAAAGGAGATGATATCGTGTTTCATATTCAGACAAAAACCCCAATAAAATCAAGGCGAGACCAGGTGCCCGGGAGGAGTAAACGTCCCATTTTTGCTTGCAACACTCGTCGCAAAAGTCCTGTAACAACCTTTCAAGTCGAGGAAGTAAATGCATGCATGAATATACGAAAGAGACAGGAACACGAAGTCAAATTTTCCCATTCAGGGCAAGAAATGCTGTGTGCCTGAAATTCCGGTGTGGAAAACGCAGGTGAACAAAAGTGTTTATACATGCATATACCTATTATGTTTAAAATTAAGTATAGTCAAAAAGTTAAGATGGTTATTTGGTATGGTAAGGTCCCAAAATATCGGTTAACATTCTTAAAAGAGGAATAGCAATAGATCCCTATATCGACCCTAGAACTTTCTCAGTGACAATTTCTAATGTTCCTCAATATATCATTTTGAGAGTAGTTTCGTGGCGAAGAGCCTCATTATCAGGACAAAATTTTCGTATTTAGAGCATGCCTTGGCATAGCGTATAAGTTGTGAAATAAAGACGCCAAATGCGGGAGAGGAAGGTATGTTGCTACTCAAAAAAGGGAAGGTAATAATGAAATTGAAATCGTCACATTTGTCACAGAGAGGGGTTACTAATGAACAACCGTCACTAATAGCAATATATCGAGGTATGAAGCAGAAGATGCGCTCTCTGTAGTATCTTTTATCTCGAGTTCCTTTGGATATATGATGTTGAGGTGATCCTCAAATATAGGGTTGTTAATCGACAAAACATCATTGATGTATCTGTATGTAAAGTTGAACCGAGATGCTAATTGTTTTTTGCCTTTAGAGAGCAGAGACTGTATGAATTCTGCTTCGTAATAGTACAAAGATATGTCGGCCAGAAGAGGCGCGTAATTAGTACCCAAAGGATGCCAACAATCTGTTGAAACACTTTCCCACCAAATATCACAAAAATATTATCTATACGAAATTCTAACATTTGGATTATCTCTTTTTCTGTATACTTGCTACTGGAATCAGACTGTTCCTTTACAAAATGTGTCGTTGTGTCCTTATACCTGCAAATTCCTTTTTTGTTAAGGAAGGCGTTTTATATAATAGATGTTATTCTGTTCTTTAGTTTTTGATGAGGAATGGTTGTATAAAGAGTCGAAAAGTCAAAATTAAAAATCAGCCTGCAGATGAGCTTATGAAAAAGTCAGAAACATGCTTATTGAGTGACGAGACTTCTAAGTTTGGTAAAAGAAATTGAGGGATTTCATATTAGTGATCAGGAGGGTAAATTGTGGACCTTAGATCTTCGAGAGATGGCAACCAAATCTGGAGGTGACACGGTTGCAACACTGCAAAACAACCTTGAAGACATAAATCAAGCAAGTATCAACACTGCAAACAGTGCAAATACGCATATTCTGTCTAGTATTGTGTTGACAATGTCGAATCGTGCAGCAAAAAAATTTAATGAAATCTTAAAAGATTACAGGAAGTTAGTTCTCTTGGAAGATTTAGGCAACGCTGGGACTGAGATGACCCGAGATGAACAACTATTCAAGTTCTTTATTAAACTTATTTGCGGACTTTACCCACTTGTGCACATAGCAAAAACCGCAGCAAAGTCATTGAGACTTTGTACCCTCATTGAATAAAACATTTAACAACGAGACAGAGCCAGTGAGCCAGAGCCAGTGAGGTTAATTAAGACTACATGTAAAGCATTCTCCTGTGGGGGAGATGAAGGAACGACGTTTAAGGACATTTTAGTACATTTGTCAAAGACTTTCTGAAGGCAAGCAAGCTAAATAGTGTACCTATAGTCAGGTTTAGAGGAAACCGATTCAATATTTTGTTTGCCAATGCAGTCAATGTGTATTTCAGGCACAACAAAATACAGGATTAATTGAAAGGTAGCAGCTTATTGAAATCTGTGAATCATGACATACATATTCCAGAGTTTTTGGCTGGCATCAAAGCTCTTGGACTCATATCTTACTTCATAACTACACCCTTGTGGTGTATGGTGGAAGATGAGAACATCCACATTATGGATAGTGCAAACTTTTACTCCGAAATACTACAATTCTTTGATTTGTGCATAGATGAAACAGACAAGTTCATTCAAGAAGATTTGATGTTATCTTTTTCTCACTTCACAGAGGATCCAGTATACAAATCACTCATTGAAACATGGGAACATGATGGTCTTGATATGTCAATATTAAAGCCTTTGTTACTGCAATCAAAGAGACAATTGGAAGGTCATTTTCTGATTTTCTTGAGGAGAGTAGATAGGAAGATGTTACGCTCGTGCTCCGTGAGAAAACAGTATCAGTACCAAAATATAATAAATACCCAGAAAGAATAGTTGGTCCCGTTGATCGAATATTACGAGAAAAACCGAACATTTCAACCATAACTTAAGAAGCTATTGTGCTCTTTTGCCATAACAAAACATTTAAGTGACTCAGTTCTCATGATAAAAAGGATGAATTAATGATGTCGGCAAGGGAAAATATGAAAAAAGCAAGAGAAATTTAAAGTGGGGTAATTGGAGAAAATTAGAAGGAAAAAAAGAAGCTGATTTTAGCAGAGAAACTTCGAGCAAATGAGGAAGTAGAGGAAGAGAGATTTAAAAAAGATTGAGGATTGTACTATTGAAATGTTACAACGGGGGTTGTTGCAAAGTGAGGACCAAATTGATAATCATTTACTATTATTGAAGACAAAGAAGAAAAAATGAAGGACTGAAAGTTCAGCTTCACTTTCGAAAGGATGTTCTAATTAAAAACCGTAGGAATTTGAAAGATGTGTATTTAGTAACTAAATTAAATGATGGTAGGAGACAACAGCTAAGTGTGGATGAACTTGCAAACAATCTAAAGAAATTAATTAGACATACCTACACAATTTCAGAAGAGAATAATGATTCTGGAGATCCCATGCTAGTTGGAAAACACATTAGAATGAAATTCAGCTATGATAATGGGGAAAGGTGGATTAAATGCTTTGTCATTTTAAAGGTGAGATATACATGTTGTGATCAATAAAAGCGCTTTAGTATTTGGATCATCCAGCTACCCATCCGTGGGTATGTTTAGCTCTACTGGTCTGCACGGGGACCACAATTCTCTGATTTTTTTTTTCTGCAATTTTGACTCCATGAGTCCTTCATATAATAGCGATACATCAAAAATGATGCAGTAAAACAATTTAATTTTTCAATACTTTTATTATGTTGAATCTGTAAATTTGATTTAATTTCAGTATTCAATTGATATCATTTACAACTCTGGAAGACTAAGTATCATTTAAAAAAGTCTTTGACACAACAACCTTTAATTCGTACATTATTTACCACCAAGGGGTATATCCAGGCAAAAAGACCTGATAAACTGATTTTTCTATTAAATCAAGCTCTCTCTCTCTCTCTCTCTCTCTCTCTCTCTCTCTCTCTCTCTTTCTCTCAACAAAAAAACAAAAATCAATCAATCAAAATCCAAAAATGCAAAAGTAAGCCTGTATGCTCACAGTATTACTTAGATTTACGTATTTATCTGAACCCCGTTTTATATTGTCTGGAAACCTCTTGTCTGAATACATATACTTACTTAACTGTGTGCTTGCTTTCTATCTTAATACCTAGCGCTTTGATGATATTTTCTAACATATACATTTTTCATGTAAGTTATACACATCATACCCATATTTAAATGATTTAACAGATAAGAATAAAGAAGAAAGCGAAAGGACATGGACAAGGATGATCAAACCTGGTATATGGATGCATCACGGAAAGGGAATGTGTCATGTACCAAACTTATGTCACTGTGATCTTGACCTTGGCTTTAGCTTTCTTTGATAGTAAAAACCTGGGCCACTTCGTGTCCGGAGCATAACTTTTGAACCATAGCAACTAGGTTTATCAAAAGTTACAAGTGGATGCATCATGTGAAGGGGATGTGTAACCTACAAAAACTAGGTCACTGTGACCTTTGACCTCTATTATAGTAAATCGGTGTATAGTAGCATCTCAATATGATTCGCTGACCTAAGCATTGAAATAACAAGCTTGATGTAGATGTAGATAGTAGATGTCCCGTTAGGACAGCTCTAGTTGTTTTTTCATATAAAACTATATATATATATATATATATATATATATATATATATATATATATATATATATATATATATATATATATATATATATATATATATTATATATATATATATATTCAAATAGAATTTCAAATGGGAAATATGTCTTCCTTATTAGTCATATTAACCAAATGATGTATTCCAAACAATGAGAACCCAACCAGTTTCCTTTAAACAATTATACCTGACTTGACTATCATTTTGACAGAATTTTTGACTAAGGGTTAGGTATTTTGAAGACCTATATTTTTCAAACTATTGATCCTAGGATGATCAATTTTATACCATTAAATTTGTCTTGAAATGATCTATCATTTAATATACAACATGTTAGTTTTTTGTCAAAAATGAAAATAAAACCTTTGTTATCGCTGATGAAGATCTAAATTATATACGATAAACTCTAAAAATTTCACACTATTTAGAATACTTGCATCATAAATAATTCACAAAGCACTAAAGTCTCTAGGTCACACTTTCTAGAAATAGTTCGTACTAGTAGACTGAGTCGTGAACTTCATCTCTTACTTGTTTACGATCTGTAAAATGGCGTTGAGACCGGGTAATGCATGCATGTTTTTTTCTGTCATTTCCAAGAATGTGCTCACAACTTCCAATGACTTTGTAACTTCATCCATGGATGGGCGGGTTCTTGACTCTGGTAATTGCTCATCGTCATTGTCATCATTAGAGATTGTAACGTGACTGACCTTGTTCGAAGATTGATTCAGCAGCCGTACGGCGTCCAATACTGAAATTTGCGTGACCTCACCCGATTCTATGGCCTTCATTTGACGGAGGATGGCTAGTTACCTGTAGTGCACCTTAAGATTGTTGATGACAGCCTGGTCCATCGGCTGGGTCTCACTGGTGGTTTTTGGCGGGAGAAAGACTAACGATACAGACGGTAAATCGGGTGGTCGAGATATCCGATGTCGAGATATCGAATTTAACTGTATATTCAAGTGTCTCATGAGGTTATAATCACTGAGCAATAGATATGAAATATCGAATGGGTAATATACTTTTATACTTTTTCCACCTCATATATCATGAATAGAAGATCCTGCACCAGGTCAATTGTGCACAGGAAGATTATAAATTGGCATAGTAACTTTACTTTCAGTGAATCTAGTGTGTTTCTTATCAACAATTCCCGCATATTATCTTAGACCAGCTTACCCAGTTAATAACTTGTTTGGAGTATTTTAAAGGAAAATCTAAGGTTTTTCATTTCACTGCATTCCATATGGGACTTCCGAGATACATGTATGTATCAATTGTTCGACTTACGTGAAATAGAAGGCATTCTATGCCCGGAATAAAATAAACGGGTACAAGTGTCGCCAACAACCCTTGCGGAAATTCTTCAGTGATGAAAATTAGAGTTGCACTGCTGTGATTTTCATTTTATATGATTAAAATGTGTTTATGAATATTATTGTTCAAACAAATGTCCTCTTCTACTTTCTTACACAAGTTTGCTGTTACAATTGCACCCCATTTATACCATCCCGGAAATTGAATGCATAAATTCCAATTTGACGGATAAGTTATGCATAGGGAAGTTCTAACTTGCGTTATACTAAAAAGATAATTTACCTACAATATTGTTTTATTTACAATGTATCTCTAAACAAAAGATGTTTAATACCCAGCCAAGACTGTAAAATTGATATGATTCGGTAAGTGCAAAATCACTTTATTGAATTAAGTTGAAACATTTTTTGTACATGCCAATAATTCTTTTCAGAAGTTGTTGAACAGGAAATCCAAGTGAATCGGAACAAACCCCAATATTGTGGTGTAATTACATAGAATCGCAGAGAAAGGATCAGTTGATGAATTATTACAAAAGAGAGGAGAATCTCCCTCAGGACACAGTTTTTCTCCTTAGATATTTGACTACTTTTTGTTTGTTATATTTTGCTTTACAGATATCTAAGTTTCCCATACTTTTCGCTGTGTAACAATTTAATTAATGTTTTAATTAGTGAGACGTGGCGTTATATGTATACATGTATATGTTAGCCAGCTTTGTGAAACTCTTGGCTGAATACCATGTTCTACAAACTTTTTGAATAAACACCCAAAAATAAGTTCTGACGATTGACGAGCCGCAAGATGTAACACATCTTGACAATATAATCATCAAAATAGTTTCTACTAATTTTTCTTTGGCCTTGAATCATTTTATAGCAATTAAACCCCCACTATATACCATTAAAACCATCATCGCGTGGACTACATGTAATATTTTATGACATTTTCCGTAAATTCGATAAATGTAAAAGCTTGTCAAGTGCAATTGCTGTCACATATGTATACCATACGTTACAAGAAGGCAAACATTTGCATTTAGTCCATCCTACGATTGTTTTATTTCTATATTCCGTGATTGACTCAAGAAATAAAAGTGACATGGATCGATTGTAAATAAGAAGCAGTAATGTTTCGGTGTATCGGTTTATTGATAAACCATCACACACAACCTGTGTGCTCTATAAAGTTTTACATCAGCGTATTGTTTCAATTCCATGTATTGGCAACCTTCGATGTTGTTGCCTCCTTTTCACATACTCTTTTTAGCGTGCAGCTCGTAAAACACTTTTCCGCCGACTAAAGCTTTGTATATAACTGATCATATGATGAATGTCAGTGACACTTTCTTTACAATGCTAGTTTATTGTTGGACATTTTGTTGGGTGCTAATAGTAAAGCAGGACACTTAATCTCATCCCTCATATCTTTAAATGGGTTATTCGGCTTTTACTTTTAGGTAAATTTCGTAATGGGTTTGCCGTTTCAGTATTCATACTTTTGATTTCCATGCTTTATGCTTTGAGCATCAATGAAGCTAAAAAGAGTTGTCGAAATGCGAATAAAATTAATATATGTATAAATCTTCTGATATTTATTATAACACTTATCTACAGAAGACCAGGAGATTTATTGTCTTTCTTGGTGACTATGAATAGATTTTCGCTGTTTTTAGAAGTATCTATGTAAAGATTTATATTTCTGTGTAAGTTTATGCTACGATCATTTCAGGTTTTTTTTTAAAGCACGGACTTTTGTGATACAGTTTTATGATTTGATCATGCTTTCGGCGGTACAGCTCCTAAGCATAAAATGAAAGAAAAAGGACAGCATCAAGTGAAAGAGAGAAAAGAGGTGATAGTAATCATCATGTATCTTTCAGCTGGAAAGGTTGTCGTGCAGTGCACATGCGATTGTTGTGTTATTATTCTTTGATTATAGTTTGGGCTGTATCGAAATACTAATGCTTCATTATGTCATACACCTGTCTCCCCAACACATTTAAGGAATGACTGTCTTTTGTGATTTGCCACACGCCGTGTACTTCTTCCATGACCCAAGTTCATGGGCTGATGAACCGAGTCTGTTTAGCATGGTTCATCGAAGGAATTAGACTAGCATTGTAAATATTTCATCTTCCAATGCCTAGCATAGAATGTCTCTTGCTCTGTTTTCCCAAGAATGAAAACAACAATAACAACGTCTTATGATTGAAAAGGTTATTTATAAAAAATGACCAAAGCTGTTGGTTGTGCAGCATTGTCCCCACATAAAACAAACAATAGGTACAAAGATAAATATGTAGGAAAACAATGATTATCAAAATTGGGAAAAGGTGGCATCGAAAAAAGGCTACACACTATTACAATATATTATGTATATATCTAAAGGTGGAGACGTTGTTTCAACCTTCCAGCATGAATTATGGGGTGGTGGTGGGAAAACAAAATTTACATCCAGTTATTGTTACAATCTTACACGATGAACAACAAAGCTTGAGTGACGCTAATTAAATATTCATGAGATCACCTGAACAGTCACATGAAACAAACACGTGACCACAACATAGAATGTGATTGGATGAAGTGCTAATTGATTATTAAGCAGGTCACATGCAACAAACACATGATCACAAAACAGATTCTGATTGGCTGAACATGTTCTGGGAAAAATATTACACTTGTTTTAATCGAAACATAATTCTCGCATGTGACGCCCTAAATGATATTATATCTATAATGTAGTTTTATGTAATACACCTGTCTCGCCAACACATTTATTAATGCATCTTGCAATGCCCCGCATATCATTCGGCCACGAGCATCACTGAAGAGACATAACTTGTCGAAATGCGCATATGGTGCACAAAATTAAAAGGTATATATGTTCCATATTCATTATAACCGCTAGGCCGGTGTCACTGGTGGTGGACAGATAGTCCCCGAAGGCATCATAAGTATAGTTATCAGTGCTATCTCCCTCATGCATAGCTCTGTCCTTAGATAGATTCTTTGGTTCACTTTTCGGTCATTTTGGCTTTAACACTGCTCTTCATATTTTTATATACATTGTATTTTGAGAATTCCAATCATTCGCCCACGAGCATCACTGAAGAAACAAAACTTGTCGAAATGCGCATATGGTGCACAAAATTAAAAGGTATGTATGTTCCATATTCATAGAATGTCTCTTGCTCTGTTTTCTCAAGAATGAAAACAACAATAACAACGTATTGTGTTAACGTTTTACAGGACAGTTAAAAAGTTGTAAATTCTATTTACAAGTATATTTACAAGTAATACATGTATGTGCACTTGGAAATTAATAATTTGTTATCATTAATTAAGTTCCCCCAAAAGTTTCCATAAAAAGTTTTAGACTTTCCCCGCCATTGCCTTTACGTTCGATTGCCTCGAGGTTTTATATTAATAGCTATGTATTTTTTTCTCGCGAATGGCATCTGTACCCGCCTGAATTTCTTATAAAATTAATTGAAATTCTTGCACTCATGAATGACTATATGTTTTGATATAGCAGTTCCACAAAACTACACAAAAGTTATGATAATTATATAGCTATAAATTAGTAATAAAGGTACATGTATATACATGTATGTTAAAAAATGTTATCTAGAAAATGAAGGAAAACCACTCGTCCAGTAAGTGAGATAACTTCTATATGCCTCCATGTAAGAAAACCAAATTCATGACATGGCAGAATAATGGTAGATACTTCACTTTCCTATCTTGCTGTGTTATTTTACAATAATCTTATTTACCTTTATTATATCACTAAAAATATTTTCTGATTATATTTAAAATTTCTCTCTAAATTCTTGCCAGACACACATTCTTCCTTAAATAAAAATACTAAAAGAGAACTTCGACTTTATTTGAAGTTTTATATATTTTGTATTTCTCAAGCATTTCAATATTTTATACTTTCAAGTTAACCTGGGCAATGTTTCTTTCTTGTTTGCTTTCGTAGTCCTTTTAAGTTGTATGAAAATAAACTGATAAAAATATAAGTACGGTTGTGTTTTATCGTTGTGTAAAATCGTTATAATTATGATCGTAAACAATAGCTATTAAGCTAAAGACAGAATGGTCCAAACAATAGAGTTTTTGCCGGAATTTTCACTATGACGTTCACGCTTGGAATGTGACGTCAGAGTAATATGACGCAAATTTAAGCGGCAAATTTGTATTTGTTCGGTATTGCCCCTTACATCATGTAAGATTTGAAAATCATTCAGATGAAGAGAAAGAATTTATATTTAACTCGCATGATTCAAAGGTTCAAATAAGCATTTTATCTCAATGGAGTCTGAGCCTTTAGATCAAGTAAGCTGTAATCATAGCACAGCGACCATCATTTTGGACACGTGACATATTAAAAACTTCTTTTCAAATCTGCTGAATGAATTTAGTTAAAACTTGAGAAAAATGAAATTGTGAAGGCTCCCTACACGTGATGTTAATTTTCTGTCAAGTGAATCAAGTGGCGACTCCTAAGCAGGTCGACTTAGGCCCCAGGGAGTGCCCACCATTGACAAACTTCTTCAGACTGAATGCGTACACTGACAAACCAAATAGAACAATGATTTAAAAGGGTATCATAAGTGATTTTCTCGTTGCACAGTGCTTATAACAAATTCATTTTGAGAATATAATTGCATTTTAAAAAATATGATGTTATTTTGAAAATTTGAAATGCTAAAATATACAGACTGAAGTGGTTTTTGTTATGAATAATACTGGTAAATTGTTTAATTTAAGACAGAGAAACATTTCTTTACAGTTTTACATCATAGTGACATACAACTTAAAATTTGTAATTGTGTTTTTTTTTTTTTTTTTTGTAAATTTCAATATGCATTACTCAATTACTTTTAATTATAAAGGTTCTGAATAATAATTTTGGTGCTTGCGTCAATAGTTTTTCTTCTGACTTTAATAAATGTAATAAAAGATACAATAATATGAAATAATTTTCTTGCTCGACTTTGGCACTCAGTCAGGGTAATGGACCCATTAGAGTTTGGACCAATTGGTCTGTGTTAGGAATTACTGTCTCCTGTCTTTGTAGCTACATCTGCCGTAGATGTCTTAAACACAGAAGAACGTCAAAATTACAAAACTATTGAGAAAACCTTTGAGAAAAAAAAGAGATATAGATTAACGCATTTTGTTTTTATTTTATCTTTGTTCAGGGACATTGGTAAATACATGTATGGAAGAAAATAAATCGAAAGATAAATTAGCTGGTTCAAAATGGATCCATGAAAGCATCCTTCCTTCCATTGCAACACAATTATCAATTTTCCAACATAGAATAGAAAAATATTCCCATTTTTCTTTCGGTTAATGATAAGTCGTTATCATTAGACATATTACAGCGTTTATAATGGGACTATGAGACAAACAAAACAGACAAACTGAATATGTATCGAATTTTTTCTGTTATATTCAGTGGCATTCCTGCTGAACACGAAAATGAATGAAAAATCAGTAGCCAATATACTCGTGACTGTTTCGCTAATGTCTGGACTTATCATTTATCTGAAAGAATAATCGTTATGTCGGTTAATTAAAATAACCATGCACATTCTAGGCGAAAGTCACTAAATTTGTTGTTTGATGCTGTGATGTTGTAGTAGTCAGTGTGAGGTGACTGAGAATGTAAAATAACACTGTGGCACTAACAAAAGTGGCTATTTATGGAATACATGTTTCTGTCTCAAAAATGATTCAAGAAATCACCAAGAATTGGATGAATATCTATAAGCGTTTAGAAAAAAAGTCCGGAAAACTGCCATTTTAAAGAAATTTTCTAATTCCAAGGGCCGTAATTCCGTCAAAAATCAGTAGACCGTAACGAAACTCAACCTTGATCTGTAACTCATGATGGTATACTCACACACCAAAAATTGGATGAATATCTACAAGCGTTTAGAAAAAAAGTCCGGAAAACTGCCATTTTAAAGAAATTTTCTAATTCCAAGGGCCGTAATTCCGTCAAAAATCAGTAGACCGTAACGAAACTCAACCTTGATCTGTAACTCATGATAGTATACTCACACACCAAAAATTGGATGAATATCTACAAGCGTTTAGAAAAAAAGTCCGGAAAACTGCCATTTTAAAGAAATTTTCTAATTCCAAGGGCCGTAGTTCCGTTCAAAATCTGTGGACGGAAACAAAACTCGAACTTGATCTGTAACTCATGATGGTAGACTCACACACCAAGAATTGGATGAATATCTACAAGCGTTTAGAAAAAATGTCCGGAAAACTGCCATTTTATAGAAATTTTCTAATTCCAAAGGCCGTAATTCCGTCAAAAATCAGTGGACCGAAACGGAACTTGAACTTGATCTCTAACTCATGATGGTAGACTCACATACCAAAAATTGGATGAATATCTACAAGCGTTTAGAAAAAAAATCAGGAAAACGTGTGTGTGACTGACCGACTGACAGACAGACGGACGGAGTGCAAACCTATAGTCCCCTTCGGCGATGCCGGTAGGGGACTAATAAAATGTCAATTCTCTCTGTATTTCTAGGTTTATGCAATAGACAAAGAAGTTGCTTACAATATGAAAACAAACAGTCCTAATAGTCCATTAATGGACACATGGGCAAAAGGGTATCAGTTCCGTAAAGCCTCACCACTGCTTATCGAAACAATAATCAGTATATTTTTCAACAATGAAAATGACCTTTCCGATTCACCTGACGGACATTTACTTCCATAAATCAACGATACTTTCTACAACATTAAAGTATTAAAAGGCTTTTGGAGAAAACATAATATGTGTACTCCTATATGATGACAGTGGCTTAGAACTTTGATTTTATAACCTTGAATATTTTCAATCAGTGTATTAAAATAATCCCTTTATTTCGATGTATCCCTGCATACTCATATTAAGGTTATGAGAAAATTTCCCTAATTATCAAATATTATGACTACTATTCTTTTTTTTCAGTTTATTTTCATACTCGGTATTTATGTATACGATGAATGGGAATGGGGTTTAATACGCAGGATGTAAAAATATCTGATTGCTATTAATCCTAAAGGATTCCTTAATCGCCGCCTCTTAGACAATAAGGTTAAGACCCGTGTATTTAGTCAAGACATAAACATATTCCAGCATGCGACAACTAGATTGCATCATTAGTCTCTAATGAACATAGTGAGGCAGCTCCGATTGAAACTCTGTGAGCAGACCATTTAGAGAAGTGGACATATACTCTATAGATTCTTAAACTGAATTTCTGAAACAAAGTTTAATCCATAACTTTTTATCAAATAAGCTATCATTTAATCAAACTCAAATGTCAGAAATGGGTTTTGTTTGTTAATCATTTTTCATCATTAATATTGCCCTTCAATTAATCTGTACCAGTCTCGAATTTGAAAAGAGGAATATTTTGTCAAAGTGTATTTTGGTCACCAAATGTATCTTAGCATAAAGGGATTTGTGCTCATCAGAAGTCAGTGTCTGGCGTGGATTTCCGTATTTGTTTGTAGTCAATGTTAAACTTTTCGTACTGTCAATATACAATATCACAATATAGCTTTTTCCAATTTTAAATGATGTAAGGGGTCTTATACCGGACAAACCACTTTTTGCCGGAATTTTCACTATGACGTTAATGTTCTTAAGGATTAAGAGAACGGTATTACCAATACATTTGACAACGAGTTATACTATGTCAGATAATATTATGGCATCGTGGCAGAAATGACCGGTCAGCAGGGGATACTTACTCCTCCATGAACACCTGATCCCACTTCTGTTTCTTCCAGGCGTCAGTGACTGCCTATATATCTCTGTTTTGTCTAGTAGAGTAGGCGTTCCTTATTGACTTCTGCTTTGTATCTCAGCATTTTATGTTTTATACTTTCTTTGTCAAGGATGAAAATACCTGAATTCAGATATTTACAGAATTATTACATTTAATGGGATTCCAAAAGCAGTAAGTGGTATAAAATTAATCTAAACTGCTATTAAATATTTGCATTTTTAAACGAAAAAACGTTTCGCGAGGAAAGAAAGATAACCATATCATTTGTAATACGATTGATGGAGACATATACAAACCCATTTTAAAACCTCCACGTTTACAAATCTTTTGAAATTTATGTTTAGCTACTAAATAAAGATAGTCAAATTTTATTCAGAAAAGGGCTTGACATATCATCGGTAAACAGGGAATGTATCAATCAATGAAAACTTATGTGGAAAGTTGACGGTAGGAAAATTGCAGTTATCACCTCGATTTAGTTAGTGTTCGCATTTGTCTATATATGACACTATACATGTTATTGTCTTTTGATTCCATGGACTACGAGATATGGTTAACCCTTTGGTACTTCGTTGTTTAATCCTCATGTAGATTACACATTTGTTTTTCTTTCGAATCATTGTATGGATATCCAAAATATTAAATGTGGAAAATCCGGATTAGGGTACGGAAATGATGGTCAATGATATCTGAATGATTATTAATTTGTGTGCAGAAATGCATTTCTCTCTACAAAACAAATATTCAAGCTGTTGCTAACCTACTTTACACAAAAAAGGAAGGTGAGACCTGCTCGTGTCTACCATAGCGTATTGATATGAACCATAAGAACATGTATACAAATATCAATCTAATGCACCAGATGTACATAACAATTACTCGTGCTGTTTCAGTGAAATACAAAATGAAAAGTGGGATAATTCAAAATATGTGGAAAGCAAACATATTGCCAGGAATGTTCTAAATGTCATTCATCAACCGTCGACAAATAATGATATTCTCGTTTTTACATTGTTTTGGATGTGGACAACGAATGAACAATGCATGTGACAGGTTTTCAATAATCAATGGCTCCAGCACATGTGACATTTGTTCCTCGATTTCCTTCCACATATATACCAACTAAGAATACAAATTATGCAAGTAGTAGGCATGCATTTTAATGTCAACTGCTTGTCTATCACAGTTACTTCTGCATTTTTGTTTATGTGCTTTTTATTTGCATGTATATTTAATTTTGATATTTTAGTATATCGTAAATGGAATACAATATTACGGAGATCAAATCTCGAGCCCAAAATGGACAAAAGTGTTATAGCGATAGGAATATTGTCAAGTGATGGAAATACTTGCCAAAGAGAAGCACAAAGAAAGACTTTCATGTCCAGATCTCGTCTATTTAAGAATATGACGATCAAAGTGTTTTTTCTGCTTGATTCAAATACAACAGATCTTCAAAGAGAGCAAGATCGCTTCAAGGATATCATATTTTTGAATATTACTACAAGTGGATGGGGGAAAAGTTTCGCAAAGAAATTTCACATTTGGATTTCATACGCTGTTAAGCATTTTCCAAACGCTGTTATGATAGGAAAAATGGATGATGATGTTTTTACATGTGTTCCTCAAGTGTTAAACAGATTTGTAGAAGTAAATCATCCAATGCTTTATTACGGATACCCAACACCTATGCCTGGCAAAAACGAAGCAGTCGATGAAATGTTCATTTTCATCGGTGTCAACCTTGCAAAAAGAATTGCTGATCGTCCATTTTGTAAAGAGCGACCAGAAAAACACTGTCTTCATGACGGAAATGGCGGTCATCTGTTTCGTCATTGGATATCTATTTACAGTGACATACATTTTGTGGACGAAAAAGAAAACAATCGCATAATTTGGTATTACCGAGATTTCAATAAAAAGATAATTAACATACTAAAATTGTTTAGGACAAAATCATTTTGCGAAAATTATCTTGTTTATCACAAAGCCTCAATTTTAGATGTCTACCGAATGACTCGTCAGAATAGCGAACTTTTAAATGAACATATTGTTGCAAGTTACTCATCATCGAATGCCAACTGCAGCCGAGGAAGGTATCTGCCATAGGGATTACTACATGTATATGTAAACTAAACTTCTTAAATTCTATAATGTATAAGTAGGATTGACCAGTGTTACTTAAATTAATCACGAATAGTCGGTAAATAAAGGAACTGCAGGTTTTTTGTTTTTGTTTTTTAGGGGGGGGGGTCTATTTCTGTGTACTTATTCTGTGTTTCCTAAGCATATTCGACTAAAGGTGTGTTGAAATAACTTTAATTAATTTGTTTCAGGAAAATGTATTTGTAGGTGCTCCGCTATTCCATGAATGCATTACATGCATTTTTTTAAGGGGGGGGGGTTGTTTCTATTTCTGTGTACTTATTCTGTGTTTCCTAAGCATATTCGACTATAGGTGTGTTGATATAACTTTAATTAATTTGTTTCAGGAAAATGTATCTGTATATGCTCCGTTATTCCGTGAATGCATTACATGTTGCTGACACGGTTTGGTCATATCTGCATGCAATATATGTATACGTTTACTAACAAGTTATGTTTTATTTAAATGTGTTCTTTGTTTTATGGTTATATATTCATGTCTTCATTCTGTTCTGGGGCAGGGGTTCAGTGGTATAGGCCTTTCCGAGTATTGTTTCTTTTATTATATAATCTTAAATTTAAGTGGAATTGTTTTTTCATAGGCTCGTGATTTGAACTGTATTCTTTATGATTATTTAAAGCAAATGTTTACAAGTGAACAACGAAAGGAAAGGTAGTAATATCTACTCAATACTTAAAAAAGAAACTTGCACTTCAATTGTCATAAATGAAATTCTATAATTGAAACGCCAGTACGTAGTGATAATATTAATTTAAGAATTTCAAAGCGTAATTGAAACTCGGAATTCATCTGTTATAAATGTAGAGAGCTATAATAAACTTTGATAAGATCATTTTCTACAGATACCATATAGCGTTATTTGTAATTAATTAATACCCTGTGAAAACAGTCAATTGCTGAAACATTTTATAAGACACGTTTTTACACCATTTAGAAACCCACATACACTCTCTGACAAACATTCAATTTGTATTATTTACTAAAAGTTCTAGAAATACGTTAGAGTTATTCCTCTTGTTCCATTGTAGATTCACATAGATTGTTTGTATCTCATTTCAAGTATCTTTAAAGACAGGAGGTATAATGAAAAGAACCAATTACAGATCAAGGCAATTAATTCTTGCTTTGTGTCATGTCGGAAATGATTCATACATGCTTTTGAAAAAGCCTTTCAGAATATTTAGAAATGAATTGTGAGTATTTGTTAGTAAATAGTCTCCTAATCTAATGTGAATTCTTTATATTTATTATTTTTACCATTTCTTTATGGTCGTGTAACTACATTTCTACACTGCAAATGTAATAAAGAATGTTTATTCCTCTCGGTGATTGTACGGTTTTGTGTTAAGTGAATGGGCACAAATTGTATGGCCACATTGGTAGATATACTATTGTCACTTAAATTGACAATACAAAATCAATTTCCGCACAGATATAACGTCTTTGTGTTTCATATAATGTGAATGTCAGATAGCGCTTTACACATTCTGTATATAACGTAATTATCGAGGCTACTTATATGATATATAACATGCATATGACATTTAAACTTTGAAGTATTATTTTAGAGTTATATTCAGTCTTTAAATAAAATTATGTGAATTTACTAACGTTCCATTATTTAGTCATGTAAGCAATGTACATTAAGTTTGCGGAGCTCTGCAAAAATATTAATCCGCTATTTGTTTACAGTATTGTTTATCACATATTACACGCGTGACCTTTTTGCGAGGATCGCTTTTTGGACATCAAACTCTTTTTAGTTAAATTCATAAAACGTAAAAGAAATTCATTGAGGTTCAAATTGTACTACTCAAATCATTTTACACATTTTACTGCATATTTTTCAAAATTAAACTCATAATGTAGAAGGAGTTCAATAGGGTTCCAATTGTACAACTCTAAATCAGAGAGGGAAAAAGATTCGGTCAAATAATTGATAGTTATCTGTACGGAATTAAATATTCAGCATATCCGTCTTGCTTTAAATTACTTCAAATGTTTTCTTTTTCATTACGGATACACAAACAAACATATCGTGTCTGAGGTCTGATGGCTTGTAGTGGAAGTTAGGAAATACAAGATTATATTGTTTAAGTTTACTTCTTTACATAATTGACTTCTTTCCTTGTTTTCTACCCATAGGTTGACGTAGATATATTTAATATTTTCCCTTTGATAGTAATTCTTTCTGACCTTCACACTAGTAAGCCATACTAGTAGAGTGCAGGGTGCCCACTTCCTATAAATTCCTTTAAATCTGACATTTCCTATATATTTCCTATATATCTCCAAAATTCCTATAAATTCCTATATTTTTGTAAATTTTCAGGTCAGTTATATGAATATGTACCAAATTTCAAGAACTATTGGTATCATCTGTATATAGATTTAGTTTCTAACACTTAAATGCATTTAAATTTCTATAAATCAATGTTTTCTCTGTGAAAAAGTGAGAAAGCAACTAGGTAAACTAAAACCTGAACTTAGAAAGAGAGAACTGCTGTCCATGAGGTCATTTTTTATCAAGTCTACTGAATACATGAAGGAGAAATTACCACTTTCCAACAAACTACTGTACAGTTTGAGATGCTTCAACCCAGCCAACAGAACAATTGACAAAGCAGAGTCAGTCCAGCAGATTCAAGAACTGGCACGGAAACTCCAGCCAAAGACAGATTCAGTTATTATTATTGATGAATGGAAATGTTATCTGGCTGATGACATACATGTAAGCAATGAGGTTAAATCAGGAAGGATAGATCACTACTGGAGAGAGGTTTTCAAACTCACTAATGCAAATGGTGAACCTAAATACAACATGTTAAAGAAAGTAGTAAAGACAGCCCTTATCTTACCACATGGAAATGCGGACGTTGAAAGAAGTTTGTCAGTGAATGTCAATGTAGTCACCAAGGAAAGATCGGAGCTAGGTGAGACAGTAATCAATGGGATAAGGATGACGAAAGATGCTGTGAAATTTCATGACCCAGAGCTCTGTAGGCCAGAACAGATTCCATTCAATAAAGATATATATGCAAGTTTAAGAAGTGCACACTCAGCATATATGATCAGACTAGAGAGTGACAGAGAAAAGAAAGAAGAAAGAACACGAAAGAGGAAATTACTAGAAGAAGAAGCAAAGAAAATACAAGAGGAACAAGAAAGACTAGATGCAAAAAGAAAACGAATAAGTACTAAGGAACAAGAGCTCATGGATGCAGAGAAGAAAGCAAAAGATAATGTTACTGCAGCTGGGGAGCTAATAAAGCAAGGTCAGGAGAATCTGGACAATGTGCTTAAAGCCAAAGAAATAGACAGACAAAAACTGACTGTTGCACATATGATGATCGAAACAGCATCCAAAAAGTCTAATAAAGCTTTGGAGCAGTTAGAAGAGATTAGAGTACAGCAAAGAAAACTGGAGCTGGAAAAATCTTCATTGTTTGAAAAGTATCATAAGAAGGAATGGATGTTTGGATGTATATATATCTTATGTAGGGAGAAACATCCCAGTTCTGTTTTAATTAATATACATAGCAGGTGCAAACACACCTGTATCAATCTGTGTACATTGTATTTACTGTTGGTTCATAATAAAGTGGAGGACTGGATGGCTGTAAGGGGTGGAGGAGGCCACATTGTCCTCGAAATGACAAAATATTAATGAAAAATATTATTGAATTACTTTAAACACCTTAAATAGAGCAGAATATTCCTATATATTTCCTATATTTTCTGCAATTATTCCTATATTTTTCCTATATTTTCTTTCAAAAAATCCTATATTGGTGTCTGAATCCTATACTTCTGACGTCAAAATTGAGTGGGCACCCTGAGAGTGTCTTTTGTCATATACATTGACCGTCGGTAACTCGGTTCTCTGAAACTGCTAAATGTTATTAGAACATATGTACTTGTATAAATTTAGTACCAAGATCAAGACCAAAACCATCGAAATCAATAGTATAAATACTTGAATAGCCTCAACTAATTACCAAATTGACTAAATGGTGGGAGTCACAGAATCCACCTAAAGATACATGTAGGCTAAACATGAGTGAGATTTTGTACATATTGTTAATATTTTCGTATTCGGTACTTATCGTAAATCTCTCTGTCCCTCTCTCTTCTTGTGTGTCTGTCTCATTCTGTATCTCCTTTCGTTTCAAACTTCATATAATAGTTTCTCATAATATCACATTATTCATTCGACTGTCTACTATGACTGCAGGTTACATCAGGCTATTATATCACAGTGGGTATGACTGGTCGGCAGAGACAGATACAGACAAAATCAACCTCCGGGACAGCAAATCGAAAAACAAGTTATAGACAAACAGAAATACGCCATCACGCGGCAATAACCAATGTCACAAAAAATATTTTTCCTTAGTTTTCTGTACGGGTTTGCAAAGAAAAAAAATATTTCTCCTTACGGTAGCTCTACACTTCAACATTTATAATGTTATTAGATAAGAGGTATATGCAACTGCATAAATATCAACTACCGTTGTCCATTTATGAGATACTTTTTATTTTAAACAAAAGATCTTTTTCATATAAAAATGCTTGGATTCTATCAATACAAAAGTCTCTTCCAGACTTCCATAGAGAAGAGCAATGGTTATAATAATGATAATAATTAAAATAAAAAGAACACTCTGTCATGAATTTTCGGATACTTTGATTACCAGTTGAATAAATATGTACAGTTGGGTGCAGTCCTAACCTTACATTCAGGTGCACTTGACAAGTGCGCTTCAAGTTTAGTTTTTCGTCCTGAATACTAGTCATATAGTTTAGTCAAGTGCACTTGATGTCAAGTTTACTTTAAAGTAATCCCGTCTTCAAGTTTACTATCACGTGACACCAAGTTTACTTTTCATGTTTATTTATTGTAATCATCCAGTTTCGTATAACACTATAGAAATAATTGTCTTATTATGTACAATTGCATATTTTATGAAAAAAAAGCCTTTTTAATAGAAAAATATAGTAAATGAACATATATATATATATATATATATATATATATATATATATATATATATATATATATATATATAGAAAGTAAACTAAACTTGAAGTGCACTTTGAGTAAACTTGGAATCAAGTTTAGTACTAAACTTGGAATCAAGTTTACTACTAAACTTAATTCCAAGTTTACTCTGTTGTCGCCAAGTAAACTTGAAAAGCAGTCATAAAGTTAACTAGAAGTGCACTTAATGTAAGGTTAGGACTGCACCTAACTGTATATCGAGGTCATCATCACGAGCTGAGCCGTTGTGGTCAGTCGTTGGCATGTTTGGCTGACCAGGAACTCAGTTCCCTCTCGGTAGATGTTTATGTCTTTACTTCTAGTCTTTCAGAGATTAGAATTTTCTATTGGAGCCGAAGAAACTCATTGGCTGGTTTGACTTATGACTGAGATCAGAGATTGAAGTCTTATCGAGGTACAGGCACTGGGTTACAAGAAGTGTGCCTTTTTAAAACTAACCCCCTCCTTTATAGCCTATATCGTCTCGTTCTCCTTTCCCCTAAGGTAAGAAACGACGGTCAGAATGCAGCGTTTAAGCCAGTATTTCCTACATGTTCATATGATAATCATGTTTAATAGCGCCAAAAACCAAAATTCGAATGACACAACTCGCGAACAGTTTCCTAGCCAGCAATCTATTACAGGTTTATTGCATTAAAAGACTTTACCGTGTTTGCTTGAATAAAGCTAGAGAGCAGTAGCTCATTGTATGGCTAAAGCAAAATTAACACTAAATCTTTATTCCATTTTTTTATGGCTTTAATATTCTTTTTTCTCACGATCTTGACAATCTTGTCATTATACCGATCTTGTCTTTTACATCCTACCGATGTTGTATCAACATGGCGACTGGCAAGCAAACTGTCTACGTGTTGTGTCGTTCGAATTTGCGTGTGTTAGTGCCTTTAAAATGCTTGAATGAAATTTTGAGGACAGATATCAAAAGGATAGATATTGTTTTACATGATGGTACTTTATTTTCCTCTGATTATCGTCGGAACTTGTAGGAATACTGGTAGAAGCGGCTGCATCCTGACCGTTTCTTACCTTAGGGGAAAGGGGAGCGAGATGATATATGAAAGAGGGGGGTTAGTTTTGAAATGTTATTCTTCATGTAACACTCTCACTCCATCACAGGGGTTCACATATGCTCTTCAAGTAGACATATTTTGTTATTTTCCATTTATTTTTCATTTTCACTGATTTTGTATGTCCTCTGGTTTCAGGATTTTTGGACTTGTGGTTTGGATTTATCCATCATCTTTACAGTGCCTGCAATCAAAGCGAGTATGTGTCCAGAGGTTCCGTGTCCCGGATGTTTATATGTAAATGCTCCATCGTTATTCGGATGGATTTATTTCAAAAGTCGGAATTTTATTGCAATGCATTAAGAACATGCCGACGTCATATAAGTAAATTGTAACACTGAGTAAAAATAATAAATAAATAAAACTTGACAAAATTTGAAATATATTCGCAAAATATTTATTTGTTTGATATCTCGACTCCATTAAGAAATGCAGTAACAAGAATAATATTGTTGTTGATTAAACATTCTTATCTATCTATGTTACATACATTATATATCTTTATCCTACACTACAGTTATGGAAGAGGTTATTTGAATTCGACGGCTTTCGCGGTAAAGTTTACGTACTCTATGACGTCATTAACATAAAAATCTACTGAAAACTGCATAACTAATTAAATGAAGATTATTTATGCAATAAACAAAAAAAAAGTTAAAAAGGCAAAGTGTTTAACAAATCAAGAATTCTTTATTTACACATTTAAAATTTATCTCTGGTTGTTTGCAATCACATGATGTTATATAGAGCATATGCAGTGTTAACAACAAACGTTCCAAAAGTGCAGTGTACGTTGCGCAATTTTGTAATCATATTTTGTTTTAAACAATAAATGGAAACATCAATAACATTTATAGCTGTGTATAAATACTGGAATGAAATTGCTGAGTGGCGAAATTTAACAACAAATGGACAAATTAAATAGAAATTCTGATATTTTAAAATCTAAACGTTAGGCACAGAAAGACGCATTTCTAATAGATCTAGAACAGTCTTTATGTGAAATTACACAACAAATGGAGTTGAGGAAAAGATTACACCATAGCATTTATCTTGGCATCTTGATTTCTGCAGTTTAGCACGTTTCATATATTGCAATGGGCCCTAGTAATGTTCGGCGGGTTTTCTACAACATTCTGTAATTGTGTATGGCCTTAACACATCTATGTTCTTTCTTGTATTTAAATAATACATTTTGAACTTATATTATTAAACAAATTTCACACATTTAAACGATATATATTCTCATATTAAGCATATAAGATGAGGACTGTCTTGGATGAGGCAGTAAAACCCGCGTGGCACATAAAAGGTTCCTCGCTGCTTCAGATGAGTCTATTGCAAAGGTATAAATGTCTATACAAAGCAGCAAATAGATGTCGACATAATATAATTGAAATAAACAGGGAGTGACGAAGAACAATAATCATTCAACCCAGTTCTCATATTACCAACTGTTATATCATGATAAGCTAATGGGGAAACCAAGCCAGCAGTATAAAATTATTAAACTAAAGCGGACACAAAATCGACAAAAAGGAAAATAAAAAAGGAATATGTGAACCCCCAAAAGGAATTAATATTAGGTTCCAGCGCCATAAACTGAGAACATACTTAAGTCATAATTTCATATTTTTCTGTTCATCAATGAATTAATGACTTGGATTTGGATTTTATTTAGTTTCATTCTGCTGATAAATAGAATTAAGCCATTCTGCATTAAAATTTATTTAAACGTTTGATAATGGAATAAATTAAAATGAAATATTTGACTTAAGTATATTCTCAGTTTATGGCTCCGGACCCTAGTTCTCAGGGACTCTTCTCTACCAACACTTGTCACATACATCCATATTTAGAATGATCAAGATTTTTAAAAATTGTTTGATAGCTATGGAAACAAAGATTGAAGGCAAGACTTGTTAAAGTTATAAAACAAGATTAGAAACATCCACACTGACTCTTGGAAAGCAATGTGTTATCCTATTTTAAGTGGCATTCTGAACCATTACATATTTTATACATTAAATAAATGTAAATACTACGCTGATGCGATGATACCGTGGCTCTTACAACAATGTTACACCATAAACATGGAACTTCAGACACCAATGGAAGACCAAGTGCCAAGGAGGAGTAGGCATTAACTGTTCCCTCCATGAATGCAATCATACTGATGACACTGAATATTTCAACACTGCATATACGATGAATATGGAACTGTATAGAAATATCATAGTCACAGATCGTCGAAAATTTTAGTAAAATCGACTGAAATACAATTTAAACTATATATATTGAACGTAGTATAGACTGAGAGTAATAAGGAAGGAAGTCTCAATTACACTGCTATTAGATGACTTGATAATACATGAGAAGAATTCCATATATGTCAAATTAAAATCGTGCTAAAACCAACTTGAAATTAGATGAACAATAATATTCTATTATACAAAACCGCACTAAGGGTATAGAGATAACACGAAAATTTGATATTTTCAAACTCTCTTATAAATATCTACCTACATGTGTTCGAACGGAATGCAGCATTTTGTTTTAAACATTTTAATTTTACTTTCACCTAGATTTCTAATTATTCCAAACCGTTTCGTACAGTTCATCTGACTTTCCACTATTTTGTATTAACCGTTGTTAATCAACAGTTCTGATTTTATGAGTCTAGATGTGAAGAAAATTAAATGGAGTATTTCATGAAAGTCGCTGGCGAAGTTACCTGTATCTTGATAAATGTCCTTAGACTGATTCTTTGGTTCACTTTGGTTTTAACTCTGCTTTTCAATACCTGCATATTATTAGAATTCCAATCATCAGGCTATGGGCATCACTGTTGATGTGTTATTTTGTAAAAGTAAGAAGTATACCGTATGCTTTATGACAGTTCTACCTTCGTTGTTTTGGTGAATATTTCAACATATGTATGGAACAATACTGATACATGTTTCTAATACCGTTGATTACCCACACGGTTACTTGAAATAAAATACATCAACGGAACATACATGAATTCAATTGGTGTCCATGACTAAGTTCCACATTCCTCTGTATACATTTTCTACAATTAGAATTTGAAAAATAAGCAATTGCATATCACAACACGATACCCAGCAAGTAATTCAAGCATCTACATCAATAGATACGAAAATTATCAGTATCATGTGGGTGTGGCATTCACAAATACAGCACTTATATTCATGGACCCCTGAAAATCAATACAGTAATAATTACTATGACATTTTGCCTATGGGTAATTCAGTAACATCTGATTACTTGAAATAATCTAATCTGTAAAATCAATCAGTCAATTTCTGCATGAAAATTTCAAGAAAATATAATTTTCAGTGTACATACAATCTTGAACGGCGGTATAATTACTGAGTCATCTACTGCCCGGCTTATTTCATTTCGCTTAGATCTTAGATCTTATGTTTGCACAGTATGATTTCATGTCCTTGATATACCCTGGTTGTCTCAAGGACGATTTGTATGGAGGGTATTTTCAAAGAAAGGCTTCTCTTGATCTTAAAGATAACAATATATCTCTGCACTTTTTATTTTTCGTGTAGAATAAAAACATTTGTAAAATACCACATAATACGAGTTACTAGTAATTGAAGTTATCCCAACACCCCCCCCCCCCCCCCAAAAACAAATATAATAAAATAAATAAATAAATAAATAATGAATAAATAAAAAACAAAGAACGAAAAAAAAAAATCCTTAAAAGCAAAGCATATCTATATAAATGACATTAAAATGAGATTAAGAATGTGGTTGTAAGAAATGATTATTAAGTATGTATTGTACTTTGGCTTAAGTGTTATTATACTCTTTTTCCTGATGTTGTGTGGCTGTTGCACCTTTTACACATTCACATTCATGCACAATTCTGAATTATATGTTTCGTAAGGGCATTCACGGTGGGTGTGGCTAGCCAAACAGGGGTACCTTGTTGTTAGTGCCAAATTCATGTGATACCAGTTACTTTCGTATTTTACATTAACAAGATTGGTAATTTGTCGACATACATGATAGAACGTAATTGACATCAACAAATAGTTTACACGCATTTCAGGTGAAAAATGAGTAAAACCATGCTAATGACACCACCATAAATCACTGGGTCGACAGTATACCACGAAGTAATATTGCTGCATTGATGTGTTGTCGCTTGTTTCTTCAAGCATCACAGAGCTTAAATGTACAGATTAGGTACAGAGCTAATATACTATGATATTCTTGTACACTAAACGAGTACACCTAACGTGAACTATTATGTTAACATACTCGTTAATTTATTTTTCAATGTGAACATGACCTAGCAGTCTGAACATATATTTGATAACACTAGACAAGTACAGATCATACGTTATACAAACGTTGTAATGTGTGGTATATGCTCTCAGAATGATTCCATTTTCAAATGGACATGCTATATGGTTTAAAACCAATAATACCATAATTTTATGGTCTTAATTTAACTTTCCACTGATATATATATATATATATATATATATATATATATATATATATATATATATATATATATATATATATATATATATATATATATATATATATATATATAATACATACTTAATAATATAATATATATATTATATATATATATATATAATACATACTTAATAATATATATATATATATATATATATATATATATATATATATATATATATATATATATATATATATATATATATATATATATATATAAAGCACAAATAGAATGAATGAAACACCTGGGAGTACTATGGACCTTGGATCTCCGAAAAAATACCAGTAGAAAATAAAGACAAATTAGACAAACATATAAAGCAAAAAGACACTACAGCTAACAGGGCACCCTATATTTCACTTATATTCGTTCCCCGTCTGGGACTCGAACCCACGACCTATGGTACCGAATCACCTAGCTGTCATGCAAACGACCCTCTAACCGACTCAGCTACCCCAGCTCCACAAATATAGAGCTTTAATAGCAAATCGTTAGCTAATCGCATGCATGACAACACGGCCGCGGAAAGTGAAGGGATTTACCCGACGTAAACGCAGGCGGATCCTCTGAAAGAATACAATCACTGAAAGAGAAATAAACATATAAAGCACAAATAGAATCAGTGAAACACCTGGGAGTACTATGGACCTTGGATCTCCGAAGAAATACCTGTAGAAAATAAAGACAAATTAAACAAAGATATAAAGCACAAAGACACTACAGCTAACAAGGCACCCTATATATCACTTATATTCGTTCCCCGTCTGGGACTCGAACCCACGACCTATGGTACCGAATCACCTAGCTGTCATGCACACGACCCTCTAACCGACTCAGCTACCAATGTCCACAAAATAGAGCTTTAATAGCCAATCATTAGCTAATCGCATGCATGACAACTCGGCCGCGGAAAGTGAAGGGATTTACCCGACGTAAACGCAGGCGGATCCTCTGAAAGAATACAATCACTGAAAGAGAAATAAACATATAAAGCACAAATAGAATCAGTGAAACACCTGGGAGTACTATGGACCTTGGATCTCCGAGGAAATACCTGTAGAAAATAAAGACAAATTAAACAAAGATATAAAGCACAAAGACACTACAGCTAACAAGGCACCTTATATTTCACTTATATTCGTTCCCCGTCTGGGACTCGAACCCACGACCTATGGTACCGAATCACCTAGCTGTCATGCATACGACCCTCTAACCGACTCAGCTACCCGAGCCCCACAAAAATAAAGCTTTAATAGCCAATCATTAGCTAATCGAATGCATGACAACACGGCCGCGAAAAGTAAAGGGATTTACCCGACGTAAACACAGGCGGATCCTCTGAAAGGATACAATCACTGAAAGAGAAATAAACATATAAAGCACAAATAGAATCAGTGGAACGCCTGGGAGTACTATGGACCTTGGATCTCCGAGGAAATACCTGTAGAAAATAAAGACAAATTAGACAAAGATATACAGGAGAAGTTCACTCCTCTATGGCACCTGTCTCACCTGAATTTCAGGGGTCCGTGAATGTCCATTGTGGTGTCATAGTCATGTTACACCAGTTAACTTTGTATTTGACAGTAAGAAGCTGAGTTTATTCAGCTTTTGCTATGATGAAGCAATTAGCTTTTCTTTTTCAAGGTTACGTACAGATACACAGATGGACAACTACTAAATAAACCTACAAACCGAATAACTTAAATATTATCTATATACGAGAACGGGGAGATAATGATACAGATTACATAATATAAATGTGTTTTATTTAACAACTCATATGCGCACTTCTTTAATGATACTAAAAGCAGAAATTTTGGAAATGCAAAGCAAAAATATCTAAAGAGTAATGTCACCAAACTGACCACATTTAAAAACCAAAAACCCATCTAATGACAGGGGTATGTATTAGGGAAAATTCCTTTAGGTCAATTAGGTGATGAATGTGCTCCTCAAATAGACGTTCGCATGTTTTGATATTTACTTTTGGGATTAATTTCAATATAATTTCAAAGAAAACTGCAGTGCACAACAATTCTTCATCACATCTAGGTTTTATGTTATCTGACGATATCGATGGTCACCTGTACACCACAATTAAAAACAAACAAGACATTTTCAATTTCAGCGTCACAAACTTTCATTCCAGAGCAAGTTCAACGGACGTACTAGTAGAAATACACCGAAAAATCCATGTCTTCGTAAATCGTCCATGGACGGATTACTGCGATAACATTGAGAATGTGCTGACGTGGAAACAATTAGCACCAGTAAATTCGTTGGATTTTGATTGCAATTAAAGATCAAAATTATTTTTTATGTTTCAATGACTTCAAATATGTGTAAAAAATTCATGGGAAAAATGCGATTTTCATCACAAGTGGTTTATATTTGTAAACAAACACACTGTGGCGTGATATGGCGACTTTCAATAGTAGCATAGATTTTGCAATAAAATTCCAAATAGACAAAATTAAAGACAAACTAAAGGCTGTGGGGCGGGGTGTCCTCATTGAAGCATTGCTAGCAAGTAGGAATTGCTTTCTTTCCTCGGGCACATCATGTCACTCACTACTGGGATTCATATATACTCCGTCAGCAATGCTGAACACTTCGATGGTATGGCTGATATATATATATATTTATATATATATATATATATATATATATATATATATATATATATATATATATTTATTTATATATATGTATATATTTATTTATTTATTTATTTATATATAACACCGAGACACTTTTTAAAATCACACACCCATTTGATGCGGCACGATGACAAGTGCATGCTGTTAAAAGTGTGTGTAAAAAAAATCATAAAGAAGAAAGCTCCAAAACGACCAATGCGGTGACGTACTCCATCCTGACTGAATATACTGTTTGTAACGCCCGTCACAAAGGTCACAATAGTTAACAAAAACGAGATGACTGTCATAATGATATTCTGCAAACAAGAATCTTTACAGATGTTATATTGGTCATTCATATACAGAACTAAGACACTTTGGAGTCAGCATGATTACATATACAAACTGGACGAATTATGTGTTTACAATAAGGATCAGCGCTTCATTTTGGTCAATGTTACACATTGATTTAAAATGTTTGATGCATGAAGATATTTACTTAATAAATATTAATGGCACTATTATTCAAATGTTCGTTACATGAAAGTGACATATGTTTAAGTACATAGGACATTGTAGATTATGAAGAAAAAGTGACAGGCTGAAGCAATTCAGAAATCTCGGCTCAAGGTGGTACTTTATTTTACCACAGGAAATTATCAAAACAAAGATGTTGCGAATGAAATTGATTTCATACAGCATGCATGTCAGTAATAGGTTTGATACTATTATATTTATATTTATATTATATTATATTATATTATATTATATTATATTTATATTTCATGCTTGTGTTTGCTCATATTCGTATCTATAAGTAATCAATTGTATACTCAATGCCTGATTTCCTCTTCTATCAATTTAGTAAGTATAAAGTATTCTATTGTGACAGTGCCTTTTACATTATGACTTTTAGAGATAATAATTGTGTACGATAAAAGCGTTGTACTATGGTCAGTGAAGACACTGCTCTACTCTCTGGGAGTAACCAATCTGCTCTGAGAACAGCAGTGATTATCTTATTACTAAAAACTAGGGTGGCGAGAATTTTTGAAAAAAAACTGAACTACCTTCATTCAAACACTCTGCAGTGTCTTTTATGATATGGTGTTCATACGATGATAAATAAAACCACAAAATTACGCATATAACATGATTTAAAAAATAATAATAATACACTGAGAGCACATAAATGATGAGAGATAGAAATTCGGGAAATCATGATCTTTTTCTCCGGCGAATAAAAATTACCATTCAGTGAAACAAATTGTCCTGTATCAATCCACATTTATCAGAAGTCTGCAGCGTTCTATTGGTATTGGGTTGATGTTGTCTGTTTGTTTGCATTAATGATGGCTGCAGTATACCTATGAGGACTTGCTTATTCCTCTGTGGCACCTGGTCCCACCTGAAGTGTTCAATGAATGACCAAGTTGTTATCTTGGCATTCCCATGGGAACTAACTGCGCCCCTCTTCTTGCTGACATTTTCTTATATTCGTATGAGGCAGAATTTATTCAAAACATGCTCTCCCCAGGCAGAAAAAGTCTTGCATCTCAGTTTAATTTTACGTATAGATATATAGACGACGTATTGTCAATCAGTAATCCTAACTTTAAAGATAACATACATGAAATCTATCCTCATGAACTTGAGACAACCGAGGGCAATAATTCCGCTTCGTATCCCGATATGTTTTTTAACTTTCGACAATAATGGTCATTTGAACACCTCTCTATGACAAACGTGACGATTTTAACTTCCAAATAACTAACTTTCCGTTTCTTGGCAGCAATATCCCGTCCTCACCTGCCTATGGAGTTTTTATATCTGAACATACAAGGTACTTATAAAAAAGCCTGTTCTCTACACGACGGTTTTATTCCAAGGGCAAAACGACTTGCCACTAAGTTGCTCATGCAGGGATATGTTTAAGAACGTCTGAAATCGTAACTGGAGAAGTTCTACGGTCGCTATGGGGATCTTGTACGAAAATATGATGTGCCTCTTTCTAGAACGATTGATAATATTCTGGAATGCAACTAAATGGCCTGTTCAGTGAACATCAAATATAACTTTGTATACCAGTTTTGTACTTTCGTATGTACAATTAGGAAACCAAGACCCTTGATTTTGACATGTTTCTTAAGAACTGCTGTGATGGGTGATGCATGCAAACAGGAGACGCTTACTTTCCCTGGGGACCTAGTCTCACCTCGGAAATTTTCAGTATTTCGGGGTTCACAACAGTTCCTTTTTGAAACTTACAAGATTTTGTATCTGTCCTTGGACTTTGAGAATGATTAACGGTTTGGTACTCCTTTGATGTTGATTATAGTGCCACAGAAATGCTGCATTACTTATGTAAATCAGCATTCGTTCGTTTGTGATAATATTTCAAAATCCCGTTTTTCTTCTCTTCATGAAATATTAAACAGAAGAAGTAAGTCACCACGGAAATATACAGCATTTAATGTAATGATATGAAAAAACACAGAAGGACATAACAAAAGTATTCGATTATAGTGCAGTTACGATACCAACCTAGGACAGTCATTTGATATGACAATTAATTGTTGTTAAAAGAAATAAAGTTTTTTCTGTATCTCAACTCCTATCCAAAACTGCATTTCTTTTCTCTTTTTCATTTTTGAAGTAATGAGTACTCAGAGCAAACGCTCTTCCCGACAGATCAGAAACTGCCATCTAACGTGATGTTTTGATTACAGAGATAAATTACGTTTACCTCAAATACACAAAATTCTCTGTAAAATGGTCGTGCACCGAACATCATGTGAGATATCATACAATTATAAGCAGGGGTTCCCAGGGTACATATTTTCCTGTTTTTATTTTGGCAATCTGTTCATAATATCTTCTATACTGATATAACCACTGTTTAGCATTAAGTTTCTCCAGCATTTATTTTGTCAATATGTCACACTACCGGTTGTTACATTCGCTCCATTCATGTTTTAAGATTGAGTTGTTTCTATTTTGAATTCAATAATGGAATGTTTTATACATGAATATTATTTTCACCCACAATTGTTTCAATGTATTTCCATGTTTTATACAATAGTTCTGTTTCTCCTTGCGACTGTTTGCTGCAATAACTTTTTCAATAATGTCATGATTAGATAAAAATTTTGTCTGTTTGTGTGATATATTCCAACTACTCCGCTCATTACTGGTCATGCATTTTCGCGTGAACTATAGTAGATCCCAATATTTGTTGTCTGAATATCTTTTGTTTCGTTGTCTTGAATTAATTGTTCTAAATTTTTATTTTTAAAAGCGGTCAGTCATATCGCCGTTTTTATAGCAGAACTAATTGTTTCTTTCGTGCTTAATGTTAAAGGATCTTTAACTGTTGTCGACTATTATGAAGCATGCCTTCGGTGTTCACTCGGTCTCCTTCAAAACGCGGACACCGAGAAACCGCCAGTGGTACTAGAAGCCCCGATCCAAGAGTAAAATGCCTGAATAATATATCCCATCTCTGTGCATAACTCTAAGAACACATATACCTGTTTTAATTAAGTTCACCATATGTGCATTTCGACAAACATTGTCCTGTCTTTGTTACAAAGTGGCGAAACTGTAGGGGTTCATAATATGTATAGTGCAAAGTAATTACGAAATATATAATAGTAATAGTCGAACATTTAAGAACAGAACTATGCATACGGAAAAAAAAACATTGATTTTTTTGATAATTCACTTTCATCGATGTAGATATTCAAATACATACATATATTTACCCTACCACAAAACGCATTTTTTATTGTAATGACGTCATCTGAGACCCGAGAAATAACACATTTGCTTATAACGTTATTGAAAATCGCCACGATCTTTTACGAACCGTTGTAAGACGACTTACCTGAACAAGGCATATATACATTTATGTCAAATGCAGAAGCACTACCATAACTTTAACTTTTGTCGGAAACCCACGAATACATAGCTAACAGTTAACGTCTGTGATTTGTCTTTTGTGTGCATGTCCCTGGTGATTTTTGTCATAAAGCTTTGTCAGATGTCTTCAGTTTTCTCTTCAATAAATTCATATATAAATATACATTTATTATTTCATCACTACTTTCATTTAGAATTTACGTCCTTTGAAAGTTCCGCCAGGACCACTGGATTACTTATTGCTATTTGATGTCGATATTCTCATTTTCTTGGTTATCTCCTCACAATGAAGAAGCACTTAGATTTGCACGATTTCTTGCGAACAGTGGGGGGCTGCATTAATTATGTTTAAAATGACAAAAAATGTATTAAAAAAAAACCCTGTATTAGTAGGAAAAGTAATTACTTTACTGGGGTGTGTATTAAGCTTCTACATGTAATCATCGTTATTACATTATATTGTGTATTGGGTGTTTGTACTGGTTATCATGATTTGCAATTATGAAAAATGTAGCAGTACATACTCATTATAACTTATTATATTCTATTCATCGTTACAATGTTATGTTTTACTCATAACATTATTTTGTATATTATTATATTAATTGCTATCAGAAGTCAGTAAGTTGACAAAACTTAACACTGCTTAAGTCGTTCTTTGATGGTGAAGGTGAATTATTTTATTATTTATAATACCATTATGTTGTTGTTTTGGTATATATACTTTAATTTCCGCAAGGAAATTAAAATCTTTGAGAGTTGAATGTTTGAATTTGAGAATAGTGGAGCAGGATACAGGCCATACATCCACTATGCATATTCTGATATTTACATTTCACACAGAGAAAAATATATCCTTGATTGATATACTCTTCACGGTTTCCATAAAATGTGAAATTCAAGAATGAATACCATATTGGTACTAACAATTCATCAATCATAGTAAATACAATATTTCTGGAGGGAGTGTTTCTCGTTCTGCTTGTAGCCATGAATGAAAAATACAACACAATATTCTTTCTATCACTGCGGCACACACAACAACAAGACATAGGGATAAGGCGTAAGCATCCCCTCTATGACAAATCGCGTCCATCCTATTATTGAATTATTGTTAAAAAAAAGCGGAAAACTGATGAGAAGTGTTTCAATCATTCATTATCTATAATATCAATATCTAAATTATATAAGTAGATTTGTATATTGATATCAAACAGCTGTGTCGATGTATTTTTCATGTAAGACAAGAAAATGAATAAATTTATGTGCACTATCTGTATTATTTACCGTTATTTATTTGCTTACAGTTGTTGATGCTGTTTAAACGAACTATAAAGATGTTTTTTTAATCATGTACTCTTGTAAAGATCTTAGTGATAGCACCTTCAGCTCCATGGAATACTATAAAAATTGGATATGAAATATAAATACAAATACAAATAGAGGAAATCTTAATCTGTGATTCAAATGCACTTAATATTTACTTTAATGTCCGAATAGTAGTCCAGGGAAAAAACATTAAAAACTCGATAGCAAAATTAATTAGTTCCTGTTTACAAGTAATCATATGTCTAAGTGCACTTATCACGTAACACCACGTTACTTTTATTTAAGTCTGAAAAAAAAATATTCTAATTCTATTTCTACTGCATTTTGGTTGTAACACGCGATCTCATTGGCTGTCCGATTTAGAAACTGCAAGGGTATTCACGATACCCTGCATATTTTGATCGGTCACGTGACAATACCCTACAATTTTTGATATACCGTCACTGTGATTAGCGATTTGGTTTAGAAAACTCTGTGAGTATTGCCTCTAGTTGTTATTGTTTTTGTCAAATGCATTGGAATGGGGTTATGCCTCGCAGTGAAACTCAATATCTGACAGGTTATTCGCCGATACCCTGCCAGTTTTTGTAAAACACTCGCCTAAATAACAAGGTTTTTGATTGATTATGAATTAAAGATACTATTTCAAATGCATTTTAGAAGCAATTAAACACATCTGTGTTGTTCATTTATGTGTACAGTACAACCTAATCTTAACATCCAAACGGTAGTTTTCAAAGCTTTTATTTCGATACGAAGAGTGGTATCAGTTTAAAATTTTTTAATTTGCTACATGACATTTCCTCGACGTGATTTCATTTTTGTTGTTTAAGCAGCTATGGAGTGTGGTAATCGTCATCTTCACACATGGGATTTATTCTTTCCATTTCACACAATGATGTTCATTAGATCTTCAGTACAAATACTTAAATACACTTAAGTACAAAATTGATACCACAAAACTGAATCGCAGTGTACGTGGACTAAACTGGAATTCAAGTTTGACAGCTAACTAATTACATGTAGCTAGTTTTAGAGTAAACTTCAGAACAAGATTAACCTGGAGTCCGAAATAAACCTTTTAAAAACCCTCGAAACTTGAAGTGTACTGAAAGGTACATCACGATTGTACTTATCTGTTGCTGTCTCAATACAAAATTAAGCAGCCGACATATCGTCAATATCTAATATTCCAAGAATTAATAAGACAGTTCTTTACATACATACTGTCACTGAAATTGTGTCTATCTCCAAAACGATGTTATAATTATCTGTGAATTCTGTCACATTAATCTAATTATTGACACGTCGAACATGAAAGGACAGTGTACTAATAGGACAATACATTTATTGACATGTTTCTGATTTGTTTCCATAGATTAAAAAATGGAATTTGCTGTTCCATTAACAAGCATATTTGATAATAAGCATTTGCATAAAAGGGTTTTAGGAACACCATTTCACACTGAGATCACCATTTGCGATAGTTGATGTATTTTGAACGATTCTTTAATTCTCCTGTCGCGAAAACTTCCATGAGATATAAATATTGCGTAATTTTAAATTGTTTTTGGCTCTTGCTGTATAAGCATTATGATTGTGTCATTCGTAAACGACGCGACAGATGCGGTTAACAATTACAGAGTATGTTTTGTCTGGCATATCTGACCTCTTATCAATATCTTCAAAATGAAAACATACAAATAGGTAATGATCTACGTGTATATTCTATTGAAAAAATCGAAGGGTTTGTGTCGATCGATACTGAAACAGACTGGATAATGCATTTGTTCAGAAATCTCTTAGTTATTGTCAGTTCTTGTCGAAGTCATACATGTTGGTACATTATACGGTATAAAATACTCCACCCGTCCTAAGTCGGCTTTATCATGAGTGATAAAAATCCTGACAGAACTAACATATCACTGTATGGAATACATGTGTTTGAGAGTTTAGTAAAAGATAATAGTACCGTTTTGTTTACATTTATTCTTTGGTTAAAAGATACTCCGCTATACCACACATTTGCAATTACCTCTTCGATATATAAGGAGAACGCTTAACTTTTTTTGTGAGGAAATATGTTAAATTGTTGTTGAATCTTATCTCATTCAATTCATAGCATTTTTTTTTTTTTTTTTGATTTTTGTTTTACGTCACACCACAAATATTTCACGTATATGGTGACGGCATCTGCCTGATGGGGGGCATACAAATTTTGACCTTTGCAACGGACCCACCCGAAGCAATGAGGGATCTTTAACGTGCCATGCATACCACGACACAGGGCCTCGGTTTTTACTGTCTCATCCGAAAGACATGACACCGGCATGACCAGAACGGGACTCGAACCCCGGCCTCCCGATCAAGAGTCCGACGCGATACCACTAGGCCACGCAGGCTTCAATTCATAGTAAGAATCAATATTACACTTCAACATTTATCGCAGTTGTCACACAATATTCCGGCGTCCTTGCCCATTGCCTGATTTTGTCAGAAATATTGTATTATTTGATACACGAACTGTAAGGAGTCTTTTTTTTCTAATTATCATTATCTGGGGAAGGGGTTGATCTTAAATCCTAAATAGTTGGTTTCTACAGACCACAATTTCAAAAGCTTGAAATCCTTACCACGTAGGTTTCATTAAATAATCATTTTCAGGTCTTCTTGTCCTTGATTGTTTTTATACATTTTGTTAATTCCCAATTTTATGAAGTACAGTAAGAGACTTCTGAATTCTACGTACATACATGCATGTCGTAGATAACAAATCCCCATCAGAGATCCTATCAAATACGAAAATATAAAACAAATGCTAAGATTAATTATATCTAGAACACTATTTACTTAATTACGAATGAGATATGTTATCGAAAACAAGTGTAGAGCACATCGAGAAATTATATTCACTTCAGATATTGGTTTCATGATAACATGTCTTTCTCCTATGTAAGCTTTTTTTCTCATATCTATGTAAAGTAATGTTCATGAGTTAAATGAATGTGTAGTTTGCATGAGAAAATTTGATTTTATATGATTAATCTTTCAATACTTATTCATATCGTCAAATACAAGGAGAACTCATAAATTGTTGTAACAAAGCCGTGCAGTTCAGTTGAAACTCGACCTCGTGTCAAGATTGTTTGCCACTCAAAAAAACCCCCATATTTTGTTGAATCAGTGTCAGTGTGACAGATAAATGATATAAAAATGCATATTTACAGTGACCATGTATGGTATTAATACAAACCTTTTCTTTGAATATTATGAAAAATAGATCACAAGTTGTACGGTACGTGATATACATTTGAACGCTCATTTTCTCTTATACTGAAATTTGCATTAACACTAACTGAACTATCAATGATTTGCAATATACATATAAGTAAAGAATCATGTAGTCAGTTAATTGCAAAATCTATAGTTCTTATATTTCTTATATCTCAATAATTTCGTGTAGCCTTTTTTATAGATTTCTTGTAAATTTTCAGATTTGTTGCGGACTTTTGCGACGGGTGTTGCATGCAACCAGGGGACGATTACTCCTCCCGAGCACCTGGTCGATTTTATTGGGGTTTGCATTTGTGTGAATATAACACTGTACACTGTATTGTCCTTTTATTCCATGGACTATGAGATATGCTTTACCCATCGGTACTTTTTCGTTTTGTACTTGAGTACAATCTTTACATAACATACAATGTAGTGAAAGCTAACAGTTTGATTAATTTGCTAATTTGTTTTGTGATGACAGAAGAAAGTTTCCTTCTTGAATATATGCGTATTTTCTCCAACAACGAGAAGTAAGGATTATTTTTGATAATACATAAAATGATCCTATATACAATTCAATGTATTAAACATACTATCTAAACATAACTAAATAACGTGCTATATAAATTCCAGTGTACTGAAATACGCAAACACTTGTATCAAGTAAATTAAGTCTTAAATGCTCTTGACAAAATGAGTTATATTATCAAATCATGTGATAAACATGAAATTCATATATCAAGTGCACTTGCACTCGCATGATACGTAAGAGCTACATCCTTCTGTACAAAACATCTTTTTTTCAACCAAATGTGCACATAGATACAATACATTATGCCAACTTCATTTTATTTTCACCTTAGTAGACATATTTTCACAACATTTTAACTAACATCATTATAGAGAAACATTATATCCAGTTTCTACACATCGACTAAACAACACAGAAAAAAGCTTATGTCGCACACCAAGCGTCATTCTTGATAACTGAAGCTTTGACAATTTGAGAGGTTTTTATGCCATTGGCCCAAAGCGTTCACAATATATTTTTTTATATCTTATGTTTAAAAAAGTTAATGGCAGATTTGGAAACCGTTCACCGGATCCAACAATCACTAACAGCACCATTTCATCATTGAATAAGTAAGAATTCTTTTAGTTGTAACAAAGTTTACATGACTTTGAAACTTTGAAATAATCATTATCTGTATATAACTTATAATCTAAAGTTGGTCCTTAATACTTCACAAAAGTACACTGTATGTATAAATCTACTTTACCTCACGGCGGGTGTGGCTAGCCACTCCTCCCGAGCACCTGGTCACACCTATGAATTTCAGGGGTCCGCGAATGTCCACTGTACATTGTTTTTAGTGCTGTAGTCAAGTGGCACCAGTTATTTTCGTATTTTACATGAACGCCACACTTATTCCCTTTGCAGTGTGGAGCTCGTAAAAAAGTTCCCCGTGGCGGGTTGGACTTAAGTGTTATTATACCTTTTTTCCTGATGTTATGTGGCTGTGACACTTTCTACACATTGTTTGTTCACATTCAAGTATATATACAGTGCAGAATTATATTGTTTCGTCTGTATGTCAGAGCATTCACGGCGGTGTGACTAGCCAAACAGAAGACGCTCACTCCTCCCGGGCACCTGATCCGTAAATGTCCACTGTGGTACATTGTTGTTAGTGCCACAGTCATGTGACACAAGTTATTTTCGTATTTTACATTAATAAACTGTATCATATATATTTTTTTTCGAGATACTTTATACTGTATCATATATATTACTATTAAGACTAACTTTGCTGCTGCTCTATTATAATCTATAACATTTATAACCATTGAAAGATAATAATGAAATATACAGCCTCACAGTATATGTCCAGACTAATTATTTAGACAAACACATACTTCTATACAAAAATATTTGAACAAATCCTATGGTGTAGTCAACATCTCCTGCTGACTTGCAACAGTCATGATTGGCCGGTTGTCCATTAAAAAACTTTACATACATTTATAACACGTTCGTTAGACAATATCACACTTTGAATTATCATTTACTACTTTTACAGTTGCTTACAATGTCTACGTTAATGTTGATATTCTGTCACTCCGTGTTGACGCAGGTGTGCTGTTATTTCTGTCGTGAAACACAGAGCGATATCTGGTCATTTCATACCTCACTTTTGAGGAACTACTTTTGCGACAAAATAGGTTTCGGTAACTTCTACGAAAATTCTGGGATAGAAAACCGTACAGGATTGGATTTATGCAGCTATTAAAATATGCAAAGCAATTTGCTGTAAAGATAATTCCAAATGTGGCAGGGGTAATTTCAAAATGTACAAAAGATTGTACGAGAAGGATTAAATCAATCGGAAGCCAACAAATAGCGAAAACAATCACAATTACGCAAAGCATTCGGGACACTCTCAATTTTGATTGTATACTTTTCGTGCTTTGGTAATCGCCAGGCTCTGCTTTGCATATCAATTTCCGTAGAATAAGTCCGTACAATGGACATATTAATGTTAGTGGAATAGCCAATCCAATGAGAAAAAAAGATGTTGTAAAAGCTTTGTTGATTTCGTCATTTACACTGAAACAAGTGTTTCTTACCTTTATAAAATATAAATACTCAACAACGTCATACATAAAAAACAGAGGAGTGTTAATGCTCAAGATGACCATCCACATTACTCCTAATGCAATGAACGTATTCCGTTTATTGCGCATTTTAAGATTCTCAATGGGGTGAATGATTGCACGATATCTGGAATATGATATCAATACTAATGTCCATGAACTCCCAAATGCTGTCACATGGGTAATGTATTGTAAGAGTTTGCACCAAACTCGCCCAAATACCCAAATTTCGAAAACGTAATTGGCGGCCGTGAATGGTATACACAATAAAACAAAGAGCAGATCTGTCAATGCTAGATTTCCAAGCAATAAATTAGTTGTGTTCTGCATATGTTTATTTGATATCAAAACTTTTAAAACCATGATATTTCCAGTTACTCCTAAAATGAAAAAGATTCCAAATATCGACGGCACGGTATATCGCATGACCTTTTCAATACTTAGTTTTTCTTTATAAATTTTGTCTTGGAGAACATCGGCGTTAACGCTACAGTTATACTCACTTCCATTTTTAATGTCGCACACATTTCTGCAAATAAAATATCCTGGGACAAAATCTGGACATTCAGAAAGGTAATCAATTCTTAGAACTTCTGTTCCGTTATCCATATTAAGAATATGTTGTAACTTAAAAGTTTCCGATAGACACAGTAATAGCAAGACAACAAATGTAATTCACTGCCTCCTCCAATTGATTAAATAATCCTTTCCATCCTATGCTGTCACTGTTCCCTCCCCTTTCACTGTCGTCCCTTAATTTCCATAACTAATTTACTATCGATTTGCTTATAAAAAATTCATCCTCTGCCATTGAGTTTACTCGTCACAGTGGTCGCGATTTATAAAGTCATGTGATTTTGGCGAGACCCCGTATCGCATCAAAGATAGTTTTCTCGGTGAGCGGTACGTTTCGAGTTTTTGCTTATGAGATGATAATGAAAAATTATATAGCGTTTTATCCATTATAACCCCTCATACTGGAGTTATGGTACATGGTATTTCAAAGACATCCATTCCTTATTCCTACTAACGGAGTTCCTATTTAATGATTTATGATATTGCTGAGGTGAGTTCCATCAAAGGAGCATCTTCTGATGAATAATTATATGCCGAAGTAATGAAGCAGCAAACAAAACTGCTTTACACAGACAAGTTAATGGCATTATAATTAAAACCTCTGATTGCCTATTAGGATGTTTGCTGTCTTATGGAGGTTCAAGAAATTGCAAGTAATTTCGTTAAGTACCGCGTGAAAGACTTAAACAGTAGATTGCATTGTAAAACATTGAAAAAAGCTTTTCGGACACAGATTATAAGAGGTATATATGTTCTATATATTTAGTAACTACGTCAATGATTTTAGAGGTAGTTAACAAAATATGTGATCTTCTGCATTAAAGGGGAGAACCTTTGCGTTTGGATCCTCATTAAATCAGTTTAACTTAAATTTAACTGTATCTGGATGTAGGAAACATGGTCATAACTTAGTGAAATGAATCGAATTAAGTTTACTTTTGATTTGTCCTTGTATAAAACAATGATGTATTTCTTATATTTCATTCCATTTACATCTTTAAAAAGTCTTGAAGCGCATCTCTTTGTTAAAAACAATAATAATAATAATAATAATAATAATAATAATAATAATAATAATAATAATAATAATAATAAATAAATAAATAAATAAATAAATAAATAAATAAATAAATAAAAGATTAAAAAAAGAATATGGAATATTGTGTGAATAAATCTCATTTAACTTTGACATGATTAGTCACGTACTACACACATGTCAACAAATTTAATTTATTTACATATTTGTGGTCCAAACATTGATTCCTGGGCTTGATCGTGTACCAAGGCAATCTTCAGCAGAGCCCAAAATCGGAAATTCTCGAAAATTCTTCGGGATCGAGATTTATCCACCCTAATAACTTCAGTACGCATATGATTATAATTAATGTGTAGAATGGAATAGATAATATCATTTAACATTACTAGAACAAGAGGCACGTGGCGGATCCAGGATTTACGAAGAGGGGAGAGGCACATTTGAAAAGTATTAGTCAAAATATTCTGCCATTATAGGTGACAAATCTATATGGAGTTTTACTAATTTTAGTGTTTTCAACTTTATCATCTATACATGCCATGGAAATTTGTGGCTAATTAGGGGGGAGGGGGCGTTGGTCCTCCTCTAAATACGCTTCTGATGACGACTGCGGCTATAGAGGATAAGGTAGGGATGTAATGACAGAGGGAATAAGCCTTTCCATGACACGAAGATAACACAGGCGGACTGAGGCTATCGAGGATCAAAAGGGAACATCACTGGCATGGCGGATGGAGACTATTCAGGAAAAGGAAGGAACACAATGACATGTGAACTAATTCTATAGAGGATAAGGTAGGTGGACCTACTTTATGACAGACAGAATGATCCTATCGAGGAAGAAAATGAAAAGCAATAACAAAGCTATCGAGGGCTAGGAGAGGATGTTATGACAGGCGGGATCATGATATGGAGGACCGGCTAAGACTAGTTAAACGACAAGGGTAGATGTTATGACAAGAAACATAACTTCTGATTGAACTATTTACAACATTTACTCTAAATTTATCACGAGTTATTAGAATAAGTGAAACCCCAAGCATCATTAAGGGCAATTAGTTTTCATGTTCTCTATAATACCAATGACAATCAGTGTCTATAAGATTTATCTGCTGTGTATGAAATCAAAACATTTGTAATGAACATAACATATACTTTGGAATTCTTTAGCAAATATCCATGTCATTATATTTCTTATAAAATAAAGATAATAAATAATACATATTATGTAGAAAATTGTTCAGTTGGGATAATTGGTAGGATATAATATTGTGTATATATGCAATCACGGGAAAAGAATAAAGTAAGATGAAATTCATTTCGTGTCGGACGAGTTTGGATTAGTGTTAACAGTTTACACATTCAAGTAATTGCAAAATAAAAATAAAATAGAGTGAAAAAGGATTTATATCCACATGTAAATTAACATCAAAGATAAACTGCTTTTATTATCAACCGCTTGTGTATTTATGGTTTTCCTTTTCGTTCAATTATAAAAAGAATCATTTGTAAAATATAATAATATTTAATGTTTTCTTTTTGTATGTTCATTTGTTTAATGATATATACTGGAATTTCCATTTGTCGAGAGACAATTAAGAAAAAACAATATTTCACGTAAATATGAATCTTCTAAATGAATATTGGGCATTTATTTATGCGTTGCATTATGGGAAAACGTCATTACTTTATGATTACAAACATATGTTACCAGAAGATTTATAATATATATTTAGCAACGTGTTTTATACGGTAACTTACATGTAAATGTAAATAATCGATTTTGTTATAACGATTTAGTATTGCCTACTGATATTCTAAGAGCATTGATACTTTTTCTAATAATTGCTATTGAATCAATTACAGTCTGGTTTACATTCAAACCTACATTCCATAAAATCATAAAATCATGTCTATAAAAATAATACGTTCATATTACAGATTTATGAAAAATTCTCTTAAAAGAATGTTTTGATTTCTGACAAATTCATCTGCAGAGGCAAAACCTACTGATATGCAAGACAAATAGTGCCTGCTATATTACCGTGATGCGAGTAACGTAGATATTGTCAGGTCTTGTAAACTACTTTGAAAACGAATACAAGATATAGAATGAATAATTAGGGGTTACCATGCAAGTGTTTTACAAAAACTGACAGGGTATTCGCTGATGAAACTGAGTTTCACTGCGAGATGTTAGCCGTGCTGTGGAACCGAAATTTCTGAGTGTTTTCGCCGATACCCTGTCAGTTTTTGTAACACACCTGCATGGTAACCCCTAATAATTAATTCTTTATCTTGTATTCGTTTTCAAAGCATGGTAATCCCATTCTAATGCATTTGACAAAAATGATTACAACTAGAGTCACAGAGTAATGGTTTTCTAAGCCAAGACGCTAATCACAGTCATATCAAAAACTGTAGGGAATCGTGACGTTACAAATCAGAAACTGCAGGGTATCGTGACGTCATATCAAAGACTGCAGGGGTATCGTGAATACCCTTGCAGTTTTTAAATCGGACAGCCAGTGAGATGGTGTGTTGCAAACAAAATTTATTAGATTTCCTGATTAACGTCGTTTTCTCTGTGAAGCGCCAACAGTCTACTGTCCGCGCCACTCACTCTGGAAACTGGAAAATCTGGATTTTCAGTTATTCATCTTAAGAATAATTGAAAAAAGGCAAAACATTCGATAGATCTTGTTTAGTCGTAACTTTTGGTGTATGCTATATGTTTGTATGAAGAAGCGTTCATATTTTATAGAAATAAATCAATTTTAGATAGGGCGATTTCTATGTTAAATTTTGACGTGACGTCGCCAAATTTCCTATAGACTCAATGTTAAACATCGGCGACGTCACGTCAAAATTAACATAAAATTAAAACGCCCTGTCTAAAATGATTTTTACCTATAAAATACGAATGTTTCCTCGTAGAAACATATAACGTATACCAAAAGTTACGACTAAACAAGATCTGTCGATTGATATTAATTTTGTAAAACTATTTTAAAGATAAATAAGTGAAAATCCAGATTTTTCGGTTTACGAAGTGAGTGGCGCGGACAGAAGTTCAATCATTAAGGCACTCGGCTTGTGGTAAAGTTTTGGATCGAATACAGCCGATGGATCGTCGTGTCAGGCCTTTAGAATGAGACAATAAAACTGAGGTCCCTGTCTCAGCGTTGACGTGACATGAAAATGATCCCTCACTGCTTCGGGTGGATCCGTTGCAAAGATATTTTCTGTGCATTGCAGGATGTAGATGACGTCATAAAATAAGTGTAGTAATATTTGTATGGCGTTAAAGAAGAATCAAACAATAACAAATCATGCTGCGCCCAGAAATTTCCGGAACGTTTCACAAATTTTCGAAAAACACTCTCACATTCGCGAGCACTTAGGGATTAACCCAACACTAGCTAAATTATCATAAATTATCAAAAGTGGAAATAAAACAAAATATTCTTTATAAACGTAATAAGTCAAAGTTTTTCCGAAGTATGGGATTTTTGTGACGGATGAGGGAAATGAACTACTAAGCGTCGAATAAATTAATTATCAAGAGACAAAATATGCTTACAGGAACAAATGTATTGTGATTACGGTAATTTCAAATCAGCATACAAATATAATACATGTACAAATTTCTATTTTAGAAAATAATTTATTTCATTTTTCATGTTTTAATTGTTTTCGTGTAAGAACTGGGAACAAAAACTTCGAATTATTCAGCGAAAAAGAGAATGAAAGCAGTTATGAAGTTTGGAAAAAGTAAATATATAGTCCCGATAAAGTTGGCATAAACAAAACACAAGGTGACTAATAATTGCCATGATTGTACCAGATTATACTTGATAATGTGTCAATAGACCATCAAAAGATCAAGTGTACGATCAAGCAACTCTCCACCAGGATAAGTTGTACTCAAAATACAAACCGTCTTAAGAATGTTACGAAAATTCGTTCACCTTGAAACTGCTTGGTGTCAATTTGATTATGTAAATCTATTTGAACAAATAACATCGTTATCCCTAAATATATTCATGTATTTATTGATTTATTCGCGTTTAAACAGAGCGGCACATTAACTTTACACACAGACGGATGTATAAAACATGTTCCACTTTTGTACTACGAGAAAGCCGGTGTGGCCTAGTGGATAAGGTGCTCGGCTCGTGATCTAGAGGTCGCGGGTTCGACTCCCGTCCGGGGCACACCGGTGTTCTGTCTTTCGGATGAGACAGTAAAAACCGAGGTCCCGTGTCACGGTAGGCGTGGCACGTAAAAGATCTTTCACTGCTTCGGGTGGGTCCGTTGCAAAGGTCTAAATTTGTATGCAATGCATCAGGCAGATGCCGTCACCATATACGTGAAATAATCGTGGAGTGACGTAAAACAATAATCAATCAATAAATCATGTACTACGAGAAGTGCGCGAAATTGGAAAAATGTCGGTCCAGAATGGTAATACGGAACATGCATATTAATTAAACACTTACACTACTTGTATCGGGTTCGCAAATTCCCAGATGTGTGACTTCTTTGCACGTGAATCATACATTAATAAATCCCTTTTATCCTTAAGTAATACACATCTTGTGAGAGATTTTAGCAAATTTTACGATGTCGGGGTTCATCTACCGGCATAAGACACTCCTACTGTCGATTGAACTGACACTTGAAAAGCTTAATTTCCTAATCAGAGAATGGGATATATGTAGTATAACAATTCAAGTATATATATATATATATATATATATATATATATATATATATATATATATATATATATATATATATATATATATATATATATATATATATATATATATATATATATATATATTATATATATTATATATATATATATATATATATATATATATATATATATATATATATCTGCGTGTGTGTGTGTGTGTGTGTGTGTGTGTGTGTATACGTATGTGTGTGTGATAGTACCCTGGCGTGATATATGTATGTATGTATGTGTGTGTGAGATAGTACCCTGGTGTGATATATATATATATATGTATGTATGTATATATGTATGTATGTATGTATGTATGTATGTATGTATGTATGTATGTATGTATGTATGTATGTATGCATGTGTGTGTGATAGTACCCTGGTGTGATGATATCCCCGTGCCTATTAATAGCAGACAGTATTCCAAGAATCTTAGTCACAGAGGAGTAGATACTAGATAGTGAATGCTGACATGAAAGCTTTCCAAGATAAAATACATGCAGACAAGAATAAACATGCCATGCATATGCACTGGTAATGAATGTATTATTGTCGTAATCATATGATCAACATCCTCCGAGAAGACTTTTGAACGACCTTGTGTACTTTTTTCACCTGTCATCTGCTCTGATATAAGCATATAGTTGAATACAGTCCTAACATATCGTTTTGTTATACCCTTAACCATTAAATTAGTAAAAATAAAATAAAATTATTGGACTGATGACGTCATTACTTATCTCGCTTTCAAATCTGTCAAAACAAAGATGGCCTGCCATATTTCAAGAGGTCAATGCAAATGAAATGTAAAATATGGTATATGGTACGGTCATACGATGTAAAAGTGGTACAGTTTACACTGGTATGTGGGTATCATGGTACTGTGGTATCATGTAGACGTGCTCAGGTCATTATATCGAAGTTTCCTTTGTTCTCTAGTTCCTGGTGTATTTTTGATATCAGAATATGGTCAGTACCAGATCAAATTTCAAAAATGCAGCGTGATGGTAAGAATTTTGTTGATAATTGACGACTGATTAATGGTCATTGTAAATTCCTGGTGTTTTGTATATGTACGTGTTTATCTAACCGAAACCTATTTTGACAATGCTTTATGAATAGTTATTGAGGAGGGCTTCAGCATTCAGCATTCCAAGCATTTCGTTCCGTGATTTGGATAATTTGATTAAGTGTACTTGTCTCCTACATGTTCTCATGTGTGTATGTATGTATTTAATTCCTGAACTGGAATAGCTGTTGCAAGACTTTTGCGACGGTTGCTTTATGCAAACAGGTAACGCTTATTCCTCCAGGGCACCTGGTTTCACCTCAGTTTCATTTGGGTTCGCATTTGTCTTAATATGATATTGTACACAATATTGTTCTTTTATCCCATGGACTTCGAGATGTGGTTAACCCTTCGGTACTTTTTCGCTTTTTACTGTTTCAAACATTGTCTTCGACATTGCACTTTATTCTTTGTACCTTATCAGCTCTCATGATATCGAATCGCTTTTGAATGAGAGAGATATAATAAAAGTGTAATAAGAGATAAGATTTGAGGGCGGAAACTGACAGGCTTCTCAACTTGCACTAAATTCTCCTTCTAAATCGTAGTCCAGGGTCAGGTGTTTACTTAGCCGTATTCATTTTATGTCAATATTGTTTTATAAATTAAACATAAAACTGACCATGGCAATTTTGCCATCAATTTCAAATAACTCGCAAGTCGATACTTCACTGTAGAAATTTGACCTTTTTACTTACCGTATTTTGATTTTTAAAAATATCTCAAATACAACAGTAAGCAGAGAATGACTTTAGAGTAAAGTCTTGAACAAGTCTACATGATACCACTGTACTGTAATACCATTGCACAGCAATACCACTGTACCATCTTATCGTGATACTATCATGCAACCGTACCATCATACCACGATACCACTGTACCAACATACTACGATGTCATCATACAGCCGTACCATCATGCTGCTATACCACTGTACCATCATATCACGGTACTATCATACAATGGTACCATTATACCACGGTATAATCATACAACCGTGGCATCATAATACGATACCACTGTATCAACACCACGGTACTATCATACAACTGTACCGTCATACTACGATACCACTGTACCATCATACCACTGTACTATCATACAACCTTACCATCATACTGCTGTACCACTGTACCATCATATCACGGTACTATCATACAATGGTACCATTATACCACAATACCTCTGTACCATTATACCACGGTATTATCATACAACCGTGCCATCATACCACGATACCACTATATCATCACACCACGGTACTATCATACAACTGTACCGTCATACTACGATACCACTGTACCATCATACCACTGTATTATCATACCACTGTACTACCATACAACCTCCCATCATACTGCTGTACCACTGTACCATCATATCACTGTACTATCACACAATGGTACCATTATACCACAATACCTCTGTACCATTATACCACGGTATTATCATACAAGCGTGCCATCATACCACGATACCTCTGTACCATTATACCACGGTGTTATCATACAAGCGTGCCATCATACCACGATACCACCATATCATCACACCACGGTAATAACGTACAACTGTACCGTCATACTACGATACCATTGTACCATCATACCACGATATCATCATACAACCGTACCATCATACTGCTGTACCACTGTACCATCATACCACGATACCACTTTACCTATCATGGCACTATCATACAACCGTACCATCATACTGCTGTACCACTGTACCATCATACCACGATACCACTTTACCTATCATGGCACTATCATACAACCTTACCATCATACTGCTGTACCACTGTACCATCATACCACGATACCACTTTACCTATCACGGCACTATCATACAACCGTACCATCATACTGCTGTACCACTGTACCATCATACCACGATACCACTTTACCTATCACGGCACTATCATACAACCGTACCATCATACTGCTGTACCACTGTACCATCATACCACGATACCACTGTACCTATCATGGCACTATCATACAACCGTACCATCATACTGCTGTACCACTGTACCATCATACCACGATACCACTGTACCTATCATGACACTATCATACAACCGTACCATCATACTGCTGTACCACTGTACCATCATACCACGATACCACTGTACCTATCATGACACTATCATACAACCGTACCATCATACTGCTGTACCACTGTACCATCATACCACGATACCACAGTACCTATCATGGCACTATCATACAACCGTACCATCATACTGCTGTACCACTGTACCATCATACCACGATACCACTGTACCTATCATGGCACTATCATACAACCGTACCATCATACTGCTGTACCACTGTACCATCATACCACGATACCACTGTACCTATCACGGCACTATCATACAACCGTACCATCATACTGCTGTACCACTGTACCATCATACCACAATACCACTGTACCTATCATGGCACTATCATACAACCGTACCATCATACTGCTGTACCACTGTACCATCATATCACGGCACTATCATACAACCGTACCATCATACTGCTGTACCACTGTACCATCATACCACGATACCACTGTACCTATCATGGCATTATCATACAACCGTACCATCATACTGCTGTACCACTGTACCATCATACCACGATACCACTTTACCTATCATGGCACTATCATACAACCGTACCATCATACTGCTGTACCACTGTACCATCATACCACGATACCACTTTACCTATCATGGCACTATCATACAACCTTACCATCATACTGCTGTACCACTGTACCATCATACCACGATACCACTTTACCTATCACGGCACTATCATACAACCGTACCATCATACTGCTGTACCACTGTACCATCATACCACGATACCACTTTACCTATCACGGCACTATCATACAACCGTACCATCATACTGCTGTACCACTGTACCATCATACCACGATACCACTGTACCTATCATGACACTATCATACAACCGTACCATCATACTGCTGTACCACTGTACCATCATACCACGATACCACTTTACCTATCATGGCACTATCATACAACCTTACCATCATACTGCTGTACCACTGTACCATCATACCACGATACCACTTTACCTATCACGGCACTATCATACAACCGTACCATCATACTGCTGTACCACTGTACCATCATACCACGATACCACTTTACCTATCACGGCACTATCATACAACCGTACCATCATACTGCTGTACCACTGTACCATCATACCACGATACCACTGTACCTATCATGGCACTATCATACAACCGTACCATCATACTGCTGTACCACTGTACCATCATACCACGATACCACTGTACCTATCATGACACTATCATACAACCGTACCATCATACTGCTGTACCACTGTACCATCATACCACGATACCACTGTACCTATCATGACACTATCATACAACCGTACCATCATACTGCTGTACCACTGTACCATCATACCACGATACCACAGTACCTATCATGGCACTATCATACAACCGTACCATCATACTGCTGTACCACTGTACCATCATACCACGATACCACTGTACCTATCATGGCACTATCATACAACCGTACCATCATACTGCTGTACCACTGTACCATCATACCACGATACCACTGTACCTATCACGGCACTATCATACAACCGTACCATCATACTGCTGTACCACTGTACCATCATACCACAATACCACTGTACCTATCATGGCACTATCATACAACCGTACCATCATACTGCTGTACCACTGTACCATCATATCACGGCACTATCATACAACCGTACCATCATACTGCTGTACCACTGTACCATCATACCACGATACCACTGTACCTATCATGGCACTATCATACAACCGTACCATCATACTGCTGTACCACTGTACCATCATACCACGATACCACTTTACCTATCATGGCACTATCATACAACCGTACCATCATACTGCTGTACCACTGTACCATCATACCACGATACCACTTTACCTATCATGGCACTATCATACAACCTTACCATCATACTGCTGTACCACTGTACCATCATACCACGATACCACTTTACCTATCACGGCACTATCATACAACCGTACCATCATACTGCTGTACCACTGTACCATCATACCACGATACCACTTTACCTATCACGGCACTATCATACAACCGTACCATCATACTGCTGTACCACTGTACCATCATACCACGATACCACTGTACCTATCATGACACTATCATACAACCGTACCATCATACTGCTGTACCACTGTACCATCATACCACGATACCACTGTACCTATCACGGCACTATCATACAACCGTACCATCATACTGCTGTACCACTGTACCATCATACCACGATACCACAGTACCTATCATGGCACTATCATACAACCGTACCATCATACTGCTGTACCACTGTACCATCATACCACGATACCACTGTACCTATCATGGCACTATCATACAACCGTACCATCATACTGCTGTACCACTGTACCATCATACCACGATACCACTGTACCTATCACGGCACTATCATACAACCGTACCATCATACTGCTGTACCACTGTACCATCATACCACAATACCAATGTACCTATCATGGCACTATCATACAACCGTACCATCATACTGCTGTACCACTGTACCATCATATCAAGGCACTATCATACAACCGTACCATCATACTGCTGTACCACTGTACCATCATACCACGATACCACTGTACCTATCATGGCACTATCATACAACCGTACCATCATACTGCTGTACCACTGTACCATCATACCACGATACCACTGTACCTTCATATCACGGTACTAATAATACAATTGTTCCATCATACCACAATACCATTATACCACGGTACCATCATACCACGATATCATCATACAACCGTACCATCATACTGCTGTACCATTGTAATATCATATCAGCGCACTATTATACAATCGTACCATCATACCACTGTACTATCATACAACCGTACCATCATACCACCATACCACTGTACCATCATATCACAATACTATCATACGATCTTACCATCATACCACTTTATCATTATGCTACGATATAACCGTACTATTGTGCCATCATACCACTGTACCATACATTACACCATACTATGTTTTGCGGTAAGCTCGGCTTTTCTCGATACTTTAAATATTATTAAATAATCTTCTGTTCCCATTTCATGCTTATTTATCATTGTTGTTGTTGGTTTTTGTTGTTGTTGTTGTTGTTGATGATGATGATGTTATAGTGCACGTGTGACAATTACATCCTGTTCAATTTACTGAGAAAAGTCTGATCTAAATTTTTAAAGCAATATCTACATTTTTTCCCCTAGATATTATACCAAAGAGTTGCGATGATTTAAATCCCCCCCCCCCGTCAAATCGCTTGTTGAAATATAGAGAAAAGTTGAGATAACGGGAGTGAACGTGACCAGATAATTTTGCCCTCTGGGAAATAGCGCTTACATTAAGAAAGACATGACAATTTAGTTTGGCCTCTGCATTAACTCGTCTGACTACCTTTTTCACTTGTCTCACAGCCAAGTTAATGCGGTCGACAGCCACATTTCCTTGCCTGTAACACTGGCGGAAATTTGATGCTGCTCTATAAGCAGTTACAATTCTTAAATTAAGACATAAAAATGCATTCATAGGAATATGTGTTTAGCCACTCATTTCCAAAAATAATAATAATAATAATAATAATAATAATAATAATAATAATAATAATAATAAATATGTAATCAATGAATTTAAAATAACAATAATAATAATAATACGTGTTTAGCCACTCGTTTCAAAATAATAACAATAATAATGATAAACTATTTTGTTTACGTATTGAATATTCGTTTTATACTATGAAAATTTCACTCAATTCCTTTCATTTTACGGAGTCTATTCTAAAACATTAAACAAAACAATAATATGTTCACTACCAGTATATTATGAAACAAACGAAAATCTGTATTATGGAATTGTTTTATACCCAAAGCAGTTTACCAGATATCACCTAATATGTATATTTCTTTCTTATGTATATTACCTCGGTGTAATTTTTACGACATATATATGTAGCTTTCCATGCATTATACATGCTATGTTGATTAATGCACTCTCATCAAAGGAACGGTTCGTTGTCGTCTGCAGATATGGAAATCCGAATTTTACAGCTCTGTTCAGACCAGATAGCGCCAAATAAGTGTATGCCATACAGGAAACCTTAAAAGACACCAAATACAATTCAAACACGTTCATCATAACATGCATCCGTCATCTGAAAAGCCTTACGAGACTTGTATCTTACAAATATTCATTAATCAGTTAAATGTTTATCGACTATAACTCGAGAACTTTGACGCTAAGTGGTAGTTTTCATCGGAAGAGACAGATGTGATGAGAAAGCGCTTGGGACAGTAGGTCCTATATATTATCCATTCTTTCAGCTTGCACCAGTTTCCCTGATTTTAATGGTATGATTTATTGACAATTTTATAATTAGTCGAATTGCAGAAATACACGCAAGATTTTTATACGATACGCATACAAGCCATTACGTGATATATATCATATATAACATTTTTAATTTCAGTTTGGTATCATACAGTTATTGTCTAACATGGATAGAAAATAAATTAATATCAACAACATTACTATAATCTCATTAAATAGCCAACTTTCTTTAGTTTTAGTATAGTTAAAAAAACCAATTAATACTGAATTCTGTCTTTAATATTTTAATTTGTTTAAATCTAAAAATAAAATTAATCTAAACTCCCAAAAGGATCGTAAAAACTGATGTGCCCACTTTAGGATAACATTTGATTTTTACTTAAGTGAATAATAGAAAATAGCAATAGTAATTACATTGTACAAAGCATGGTAATACCATTCATATGTACTGAAATCCGTAGAAAATAACAATTAATCGAGGTTATATTGAAATTTATACTTGAATCGACGACTTATTGCTATTTATGACATCATCTATATCATCTACTACCACACCAAAGAATAATAAAAACTAATCATTTAAAAACCATATATCACGTTGTTTTAGCAATATATTTTGAAAAAAGATAATAGGATTTCTGGAATCCAATTTATCTTTGATATAGATAAAGACTGACTAAGAAACAGAATCAAATAGTATTACAGGAAAGATATTATTCTCAATATCTCGGAAAACTATATATTTACAGAACGATGTGATGTATCTTCAGAAGTTATTCCCATTCTAAAATCAGTATCCAATGGTTGTAGATTTCCAAAAATGACTCCTGGTGTGTGGATCGATGATAAGCGAGATGCAAGTATTTCTGTATGATAGGGATTTTATTCTCGTCTAGTTTTATTCGTTTGCGGGAACATTAATTAAGTCGCACCCATGTGAAAGATTGACCATTTATTTTAAAGAAAACTCCTTTGGCTGATAAGAGATTAATTGGATAGCAAGTCTATAGAAAAAGATTGTAGGCTTAAGTCCAGTATGATTGAAAACTAACTAAACTTTTCGCATTTATTTAAAACAAACCTCGGCAAGCTAATTGTGGACGCAAGCAATATGTATCAATAAATATATATAATATACATATGAATTACCTACCTATACACATAAAACGACAAGCAATAAGGCAATACTTTGAGTAAAAGCATAATATATATTTCTAAACATTTTTTTTTTCAATACGCCTGGAGATATGTTTGTTTTCTATATACTAGTATACTGCAAATTCCATCTGATAAAGTTTTTTTTTTTTTGTTTTTTGTTTTGTTTTTGTTTTGTTTTGTTTTGTTTTGTTTTGTTTTTGTTTTTGTTTTTGTTTTTTTGGTTGTTGTTGTTGTTGTTGTTGTTGTTTGAAGTTACTTCAGGATAATTTCACTTATATGGCGTCGACTTCTGCCTGATGCAGTATAGAAAAATCTAGACCTGTGCAATAGGCACATATAATCAGAAGCAATAAAGAGTGCTTAATGTGCCAATATCTACCGGAAATCAGGTCAACATTTTTCAATATCTCATCACTAAGACAGCAACAACGAGTCACCGGGTGGTTCGAAAAGTGGACATCTTGGCCCTAAGTGATGCATGCTATCAACCACACCATATACTCGGGCCTCAGTGATGGATAATGTCAGCTACACCATACACTGGTTATCTCGTATCCCGGTGATGCGAGCTGTCAAATGTACCATACTTTGGACGTCTCGGACCCGAGTGATGCGCTGTCAACTTCAGCATTTCCTAGACATCTTGGCCCCGAATGAGGCATGTTATAAACTGTACAAATCCTGGGACATCTCGGACCTAGGTGATGCACGCTATCAACTGCACCATACTGTGGACATCTCGAACCCGTGTGATGCGCTATCTACTTCACCATTTCCTGGGCGGTTCTGGCCTCAGTGAAGCATGTTATCAAATGCGCCAACCCAGGTATTCTGGGCCCTAAGTGTAACGCGCTATCAACTTTTCCAAACACAGGACATCTCCACCCCGAATGAGGCATGGTATCTACTGCACCAAATCCCGAACATCGCGGATCAGGGTGATGCGCGCTATCTATCAACTGCACTAAACCCTGGTCAAACCGCACCTGAGTGATGTGAACTATCAACAGTACCAAACCCTGGAAATATCGGACCAGAGCTATGCGCTATCAGCTTCATCAAATCCTGGACATCTCGATCCCGATTGTGCGCGTGATCAACAGCACCATTCCCTGGGCATCTAGAGCCCAGATTGTTTGCATCAAACACGAGATATCAGCTTCATTACACTACCACAAACGAACTTTGGGGGTAAATAGGAATCACCTTGTCTGTCCATCTGTCTGTCTGTCTTTTTGGTTAAGAAGTGGTACATCCACAGTGGCGGATTTAGAGGGGACCCCCCCCCCTTTTGGCCACATATTTACTGATAAAAATCCAGATTTTGCACCAAAATGGCTTAGTAGTTTGGCTTATACACATGTCCCCCCCCCCCCCCTTTTACGGAAATCCTGGATCCGTCACTGATCCATTACACTCGGGATGAAATATTGCATGTTTCAACTCTTTTGCCGCGGGGGTATTTGTCCCGTTAGGACACCTCTAGTTCAAATCGTTGTTATCATCCTCCACAGGATTAGCAGTACTTCTGTTACTCGTACACGGATAAAATTTGGTGGAAGCTGAGAGAGTTAACATACAAAGCAGTACGTTTCAAATCGCTGTTATCCTACTCCATAGGATTAGCAGTACTTCTGTTACTTGTACACGGATAAAATTTGGTGGAAGCTGAGAGAGTTAACATACAAAGCAATAGATTTCAAATCGCTGTTATCCTACTCCACAGGATTAGCAATACTTCTTTTACTCGTACGCGGATAAAATTTTGTGGAAGCTGAGAGAGTTAACATACAAAGCAATACATTTAGATAATACTTATCCAGATATAGGAAGTCTGCGTGGTAACAAATCACTATATTTCTATTTCAACTGCGTTTCGCTTAGATGATGGTACTGACAAAACTGCCCAACAATTTTCAATAATGGCAATCAATAATAGCAATTGCCTATCACGTGACCTAAAAGTACGTCACATATTTATATCGCCCGTTGTATTTTTATCATAAGGCCCTCACATGACAAATATGTGTTGTTTACGTTCATTTTCGTGTTATAGATCAAACTAAGAATTGTCGTTCGCAAATAAACATTACAATTAGCATGTTGTTTCCTTTTCATTAATCATTTTCATTAATCAAGAAAGAAACCAGTGATTTAAAATATTGCTGTTCCTTTATCAAAGCTCATCCCTTTTATTACATTTTATAAATAGAGGTCAGGGATTCAATAAGGCACAAAATATAGACAAAACGGAAAACGGAATATAAATATAAGCATTGTTTTATTATATTATGGCTCATTGGTGTGTACTGGCAGTGGGAAATGAAAAAAATAATAATGTAAAGTACTTCTTGGGACTTTACATTAATTTTCTCCATTCCCTACTGCCAATATACCCCAATGAAGCACAAAACCTTAAACAATCCTTAAATGTTAATTGTTGAAAATACATGTATGATATAAAAGACTACTCAAGACTCGAACCTTCAACAGTTCATATATATATATATATATATATATATATATATATATATATATATATATATATATATATATATATATATATATATATATATATATATATATATATATATATATATATAAAGCACAAATAGAATCAGTGAAACACCTGGGAGTACCATGGACCTTCGATCTCCGAAGAAATACCTGTAGAAAATAAAGACAAATTAGACAAACATATGAAGCACAAAGACACTACTGTGATGAGATGAAAACAGCAATATATATATATATATATATATATATATATATATATATATATATATATATATATATATATATATATATTGCTGTTTTCATCTCATGTCTAACCATTAAATTTCTGCTTTGAAGGATTCAGTTTACAAATCTGCTGAATTGCTTAAGTGGAATGTATTTCTCTTCCATCAATGTGAAATGCCTTTATACAGTGAAAATGTCATGGTGTATTTAATGAACTATGATAAACAAAGAAAGAAAACATTGTGCTACAGAGAAAGTAAATATAGGGTGTTTTTTTTCAAATTTTATAGCCCTTATCTTTTTCCAGTACTATTATGATAAGAGAATGTTTAAATTTATAATTCTCTACAAAGTGGATCGTTCCAGTATACATTCTTTGTTAAATTACATCATAACTTATCAAGTTTAGATTATACTTTTTCATAAAGCAAAGCGATAACGTGTTTGAGCTTAGATTGATCTTAAAGATGACCATTTATATGATCAGTTTAATCTACTTTAATCTAAATTTGAATGAAAATTTGATGATTGCAGTTAGCTATAGGAAAGCAAATCCCATGCATTTTGTCGTAAACAGTAATAAAACAAACACAAAATTGGAAAGGCAGAAGTCTAGTGTAAGAAATAAAGGAGGATTCCATCTCTAATACTGTATCAAAAGTTACGAGCAAATTGAATATTAGAAGGAAAGTTATCAAGAAATGGAATATGAAGAGCTGTATTATTCAGCTAGAGATCAAAAGGTGATTCGTAATTTCATGCGTCGTATTTACCATTATGCAAATGTACGATTCGTTTCCAAAATCCGACTAGTATGGCGTTATTAAACTCATTCCTATCTGCAAAAGAAGTCACCTTGGTCGTATTTTGCTAGCAATTCAATGCCGTTACCATCAGCTACATTATCTAGCATTTGTGGATTTACGTTGTTATGTGAGAGAAACGCAGCTGATTTATTTTTATTTTTCAGACAGATTGATAGCTGTTTGTGCAAAAAGTTCCCTCACATACACATTTAGAAATATACGTTGGTTCATTACAACGACAAATACATAATAAATGAAAATAATTAGTTTAGGATTCGCTCACAGTTGATGGAAACTCCTATGGTGAGAAAATAACACTATTTGATAGTGATTCACATTATGTGAAAAGAAATAATTAGGTTAAGATTTACTTAAAGTTAATGTTAAACCCTGAGATTTTGATTATTCAAAAGTCGCTGTAAATTACTTCTATCATAATCAAATAAAGGACTGTTTTACAAACAGTATTTTTAGATTTGTGAAAATCTTGAAGTGGCAGCACAGATGCATATTTACCGTCTGATTTCTTTTTCCTAAATATTTTTATATGATTTGTAAAGCCAACTTTTTAATGCAGTGTCGAACTGTTTCGTGTTTTAGAAGGCGACAGATGTGACGTGCCGAACGGGAGATGCTTATTTCTCCTTCCACTGATTTCCTGTGTCCGATGAATGCAGATTTTATGCGTTGTTGGGAGTATTTCACAGTGACATTGCAATGATGTTCTACATTGTTCGCGTTTGTTATTTTTCTCTTCATTTACTCATAATTTACAAATATACAAAATATTGTTGCATAATGTGAGCAGAATAAAGATATGTAACAAAAATTACACGTAATTCTTTAACATCACTGTCTCAATAAGAAGACACCTACATTTGTTTCTAGAATTATAAGATTTGATGCATTTATGACGTACTAGCATGTCTTTATACCACATGGTCAGTACCGCTACTGCTTAAATATTAAGTCCCGATGATATCAAAAGCCCCGTTTTCATGTATGGACCCGAAATATACACATCACAGATACTAAGACAAAGGTTTGTAAATTATTGTAAAACTAAGAGGGGGTCTTTGGAATTAACGTTTTTAGTCAATATATATATATATATATATATATATATATATATATATATATATATATATATATATATATATATATATATATATATTTATATATATATATATAAACGCACAAGTAGGAAATATTACAGCGTTCGCTGATCAAAAATTTCGGATCAACCGTGGGTCAATGCAAGTCGCTAAGGAATAAAAGAGGTCAAACGTTATAATGTTTCCTTTATCATGATTATCTATTCAAACTTCAAAGCGCCTCTGACAAATCGAACTAATTGAGATATATAGATACCATATCGACCTTATTGATAAGTTCAATGACACCTCTAGATATCTTGTTGATATTTTAGCAATCGATAATCTGAATTTGAATCTGAATCTGAAAACTATATTACCGACATTTATCCACCTGAACTTCAGTTAAACGAAGCCAATACTTCTGATAAGGAAACACATTTCTTGGACTTAAATATTAAAATTATTAATAATAATATCTATACAACCATATATGATAAACGTGACTACTTTGAATTTCCTATTGTAAATTTCCCGTATTCAAAAGGTAAGGTCCTTCAAAACCCATCGTATGGTATTTATATTAGTCGATCGATTAGGTTTCCTAGAGCCTGCACTAACATTTTGGATTTTCACACACACAAAAAAAATTCAAATCAATTTCAAACTTCCGACTCAGAGTTACAGATATCATAAACTTCGAAAAACTTTTGTTAAATTTTACAGATCTTATTTTATATAAATTCGGAAAAGTGACTTTTCAACAATACGTTTCCATCGGAATTTCCCATCCTTTTGCTACGGTGATCTACTGTACAAATTAAGGAGGGTCAGAGGTTCGAATAATTTCATATTGGCGGGCTCTAAAATTATTAATTGCCTTCGACTTTGCCGAGATCATTGCTAAGACCATAGTTCTTGTATTGGGTCCCTCTACAATCCAATGCAGGCGCCCGCAAATCGGCAAGCCACACCATTTGAGCGTCCCAAGTCGATATCGTAACCGCAGCACAATCGAATATTTTTGTAATGTCCTTTTTTCGTGTATATTCTACTATTATCATGGGTTTTTTTCTGCATATCCTTGGTGATTTGTGTCACACATCTTTGTCAGATGTCTTCTCTTTTCTTTTTTGTTCTCTGTATGAAGGATTTTTTTGTTTAAAGAAATTAAATGCGTGTCCTTTGATTGTACTGCTTTTGCGGTGAATATGAAGACATCCGTTAAACGGTTTACCACACCAATTTTGACGTTTGTTACTTTAATTGACCGTCCTAAATCGGTGTCGTAACTCCAGCTGTACAATGGAACATTTTCGGAACGTTTTCTGTGTTTATGTGACTATTATCAGTTTTATATGCATGTCCTTGGTGATTTATGTCATACAGCTTGGTCAGATGTCTTCTGTCTTCTCTTTTATCTGTTGACTTTTGTAAATATTAGTGCATGTAACATTGTCCATTAAAAGCTATGTATTTCTCTTCTTGATGTTTACGTTCATTTATCTTATATATCAACGTTCTATTTATCGTTATATTTGCTAGCTCTGATTAACCTAACACTGCTTTGAAATGAAATACCCAAACTGAATGCTCTTTTCTAAGAATATTTCTTTTCAAATAACATTGGAGAATACAATTTTGCGATTTTTATGTCCATTTATAAATATTTATAATCGATACTTCGATAAATTAAGATATTAGTTTGCTCTTTAAATATTTCTCAGCAGAGTTTAGACACTCCTTAGATTATTCATTTACTAAAGAGCGTTCTCACGCTTCCCTTATCCTCCGGGTCCGCCGCTATACATGTATTAGATAACAACCAAAATGGTGATGAGTAAGAAGGTCGCGCGCCCCTCTGTTATTTCGACCCCCTAAATATAGATTCAGAGCTACGATGCCTCTATAAAATAACTGCATTTGGTGATCAGGATCTTATAAACTTCAAAACAATTTCTTTAATGCTTATCCGAAGACATTACCGACAGAGATGTATCTAGATATCATGAACTACCTTGTTTACAGTCTTAGTCCGAATACATATTCTAAAGATCAGATTAGATTTAGTTGTTGGAAGGGTAATTATTTGTAATACAATTTCAAGTATTATAATACCTATGGTTTTCTCTATGACCAAATATTAATTTTTAAATTTATATAAAATTGAATGCGTTCATCATTGGAGTTGCGGCGACATGGTGTGGTTGTTATGATTTTTGTTTTTTTTTTTTTTTAGCCTGTCGTGAATGTTGCCCAAGGTGTAATGTTAGGTTTAGTCGCTATCTAACGTATCATGACCGTGCCATGACCTGTATGGAACACTGTTTTAACATTCACACAATTATATGGTGATTCAACTGATATCGTTGGTCGATTGAGAGATCAAAATCCAATAACACATCAATCATTTTGCTTTCACTTGTATAATATGGTATTCTTATAATTACGAGAATTCTCTATTTCATTTGCAGGTGCTACATTTACAACAACTGCGAAAGATCCATTGATCTATGTAGAGAAATATGTGAAAATTCCAAGCAGAGCTTTGACAAAGCTATACTGCTTGAGCCGAATTACTGGGCAAGTTCTAATCCAAGTCACTTTGGGACCATGTCATTACTTATTTGAATATTAACAATCAAACTACACTCGTCTGTGGTTTGGAAATTCCAGATAAGTGGAGGAGGCAGATTACATGATTTTTGCGAAAACGAAAATTGCCAAATTGTTTATATTTAGTATTGGATGTCTCCACATCAAGAGAGTACGTACAGCAGGAAAATGGTTCTGTCGCGAGTCCCGATTGTCAGAAGAGGAAACCACCGAAGAGACCTAAAGTAACCTCAGATGAGTGTCATTGTTAACCGAGCAGGTATAGCTAGTGCGTTCACGAAGCTTGATAACAACATTTAATATGTAAAGTTTAACAAATTATTTAAACTTTAATCAAATACTTGCATTTATACTGGAACATTCAATAAGTTACATGTTATACTATATAATTGATGTTGGATTGTTATGCCTGCAATAAGATAAATGATATGTTATTACTTGTATTAACATACGTGTATCTTCTCATGGACATGTTTAACATGTAATATAAGTAGATTTGAAATAATTAATTATGAATAAAAAAAGGTATAAAAAAAAACTGAAAGTCCAGTGTAATACGTTACATTTTCCTTAATGGTTTTGCTTAAAAGAAAGTAAAATAAAAAATAATCTGATTCCTTCCGTGATAAGAGCAAAAGCCATATCTATGAGTTTTGATCTAAAAGTCCCCGGCCCGATACACTTTGATACAATAAATAAGTATAAAACCCCAATCAAACCACTATTCAATCATATTGATTGTTTTACGTCACACCACGAATATTTCACGTATATGGTGATGGTATCTGAATGATGCGGGGCATACAAATTTTGACTTTTGCAACGGACCCACCCGAAGCAGTGAGAGATTTTTAACGTGCCATGCATACCACAACGCGGGGCCTCGGTTTTTACTGTCTCAACCGAAAGACAAATCACCGGCATGACCAGAGCGGGACTCGAATCCCGGCCTCCCGATCAGGAGTCCGACGCGATACCACTAGGCCACGCCGGCTTCAATCATATTGAACTTTTATGTAGAGACAGAGTAAGTAATATTTCACAGATGTTGGTTGTACACGGAATTCGCTGAAGAATTAGTCAAACCGCATTAGTTCAACAACTTTAATCGACATCGTAGGTATGTATAAGGTCTCGGCCAGATGGGTCCCTAGAATGTTGAATAAAGATCAAAAGTGAATTCGGTATGATGTTTCTTTGCATTTTTGTCTCGCTTTGAAGATGATTCTGAGGATTTAATTGGTTTAAATGTCACTCAAGATAAAACTTACAATGTTTTCCCCATTTGATCCTGAATCTAAGAAACAAAGCATGTATTGGATTCACCCTTAATCACACCTTCCTAAAAATTCAGAAGAATTTCCTCAGCTGGGAAACTCATGACCACTATCCTTTTGGAAAATCGGGAAATAATCATGACTAATTTTCTTGAGGACAACCGCATGATTAATGGTGCATATTATGCAAATGATTGAAAAAGCTGTGTCCGCAGATTGTGGGAAAGAAGAGGATAGCTAACCAGAGGTGGTCACCCTTACCCCGGTTGTGCAGCGTGAGGTTCCTCTTCATCGCCAATATTCTCCAGATTATCCCAATCTTATTTCTATCTGTTCCCAAAGCTAAAATCTTATCTACGTGATAAGAGTTTTAAAAGCAATAAGGGTGTGTTATTCACGCTGAATATGAGTACTTAGGGGACCAGAATGCAGCATTCTATTTTGAAAGGATTCAGAAATTGGAACAGAAACGGAGAAAGTGCATTGAAATAGGGGAAGATTATATTATTGAAAAATAATGACAATTCTTTCAATCCTGCGTATTCCTAAGTGCATAGCGCCAAGAACTTTTTTCATACCTCGTACAAGGTGACAGTCCTTTTTTTTTTAAATCCAAGTGTGGAAACTTATAAGTGATACTATGTCTAATTCTTTAAGAATGTCAGTTAATTTTATGAACGTTTACACTTATTTCTGGTTTGTACCACAACGACCTGGAGCCCGTTTCATCAAACGGCGTAACTCCTGGCGTAAGCTTAGTTTGGCGTAAATACCCACTAGACTAAATTTCAAACTATTCTGCGTTTCATCAAACGTCGTAACTCTGCGTTTAGCGTATATTTAGTCGAATCTCTACGCCAACCTCCTACCTCTACTAACTGTTGGCGTAAATCACTGTAATGACTTCCAATTAAGTAAATAAGAGCGAAACAGAAGACATCTGACAAAGCTGTATGACATAAATCACCAAGGACCTGCTCACAAAAATTGATACTGGTAGAATTACCAAGTGGTTGAATGATAACACTTGAAACACCCGGCCGCGGGGAATCTCTTTACAGACCCCACACTACAACCGGGAATAAGTGTAGATATACACAGGGGCTGAATAATAACACTTGTACAATATACACATGTGCAATATACTCTCCACTTTCACCAGAAACATAGTGATAGTTTGAAGTTTTATAAGTTTACACTCGCTAATTTTATTTTTAACGGGACTTTGCGGAGGGCGTTGGTCGTCTTGGACAATAATATAGTATAATACCAGATTGCCAGAAAGGGGAGGGAGGAATCTTTTTTCCTATCTCGTTGCAAATTCGTGATCCACTTGATTTTATAGATCTTTATAGATGTGGACACATATGTACTTATCGGGATAGTTTAATTTAATGACGTGATGACGTTTTTTCCATACTGCATACGATTCCATTTGATTTCACTAGATCTACATGTATACAATAAATATTTAAATTTTGTGCACCAGATTCGCTTTCGACAACTTATGTCTCTTCAGTGATGTTTGTGGCCGAAGCGCATCGTGTGTATATATAATTGTAAGCACATGTTGCAAAAGAAATGTATTTTAAGTTGTACATCTGTAAGAAGTGTACTAGGACTAGTAATATATCAATACACTTCATACATGCATTTTGTACTGGGTAAAGTTAGTCAACTCACTAGTCGGATACTTGTGTACATATACACTTACGCCGGTGGATGAAACACGCATTTCGTTGAACTAAGAATGTACGTAAGTAGACTTAAGCCATTGGCGTGAGATTTACTTATGTTGATGTTGCCTTACATATTTTTGATAGCTATATATTATTCTATAAACGTTTCGTGTGCAAAATATTTTTGTGAGCTCTCTTCTTGAGAAAGCAGTTGATCCTTGTTCTCTATATGGAGGATTATCTATAAATTTTTTAATATGTGTCCTTGATTGTGCTGTTTTTGTGGAGAGTGGGGAAAGTGGGCGCCCGTTTACCGGTTAACCACGCCAATTGAGTGACATTTGTTACTTCAATTGACCGTCCTTAGTTGGTATCGTAACCGCAGCACCATCGAATATTTTTGTAATGTCGTTTTCCATGTATATTTTACTATTATCATGTTTAATGTGCATGTCTTTGGTGATTTGTGAAATACAGCCTTGTCAAATATCTTCTGCTTTCTTTTTAAATATAGACATAGAGTCTGGACTGCTTTATGGAGTTTCTGATCGTAGTTCGTACGCGGCTGTTTGAAAGGGGATCGATTGTTTTCATGTACAGTCGAGCTTCGTATAAATTTATGAAAAATTATCAATGTACTAGGATCGAGTTGCTTACGAAAATGAAATGTTCATAGCAGCTAGCCAACACAAATATGGGTTTCATATCTCTTATTGTGTGGACTAGTCATTTTGTCGGTTTTAAAAGCTTAAAACCTGCCTGTTCTTAGTTTGTTCACAAAATCGTATAAACGGACCAAAAAGATCAAACAATTTTTGTGACTTGTGTCAATAACCCACATGTGAAAGTAAAGTTCTTTGCTTAGGGAAAACAGCATCGTCTGAGCTCAAAACAATAAATAAATCGATATGTAATAGAAATTTGGACAGGTTCTAGGAATCGAACCCCAAAGACGGTAGTTGATGGAATAGGCTCTGATGAGATCTCTATTACTAGAGGTGTGCCCAAGGATTGGTCTTCGGCCCGGTTCTCTTTCTTACCTACAAAAATATCTTATTCTTCGAGCAGGAAAATTACAGGTGAGGTTGTTTGCAGACGACAGTGTCATGTACACTACCATCAGACACCAAGAGAGATTATTTATCCAGAAATATCATTTAAGTTCTGACATGCTCACAATAACAAGTTTAATTGTTTTAATTGTTAACTGCTTAATTGTCAATTTGTTATTTTTCTTCCTAACGATCCAAATTGACAGCACCTGTTAATCAAGCTTTAAAACGACATAGAGCGAGACTTAAAGCTATGGGGCTCAGTAGTGAAAATTGGTGATGTCAAGAGTATTTGAAGTGTTTGAATAACTATTAGAACTTATATACGTTATTTTTTGTGCACCATATGCGCATTTCGACAGCTTATATCACTTCAGTGGTACTGAGGGCCAAATGATTTAGAATGGTTTACAAAATTTCATGGCTGAAAATTTTAAGTATATATTTTACGTCTGTGCAAAAGTATTATCTGTCCACCTGGAGCAGTTATAGAAATTGTTAGAACATAAATATGTTATAATTTTGTGCTACAGATGTGCATTTCGACAACGTATGTTTCTTCATGTCCGAATGATTGGAATCCTAATAATACATTAATATTTGAAGAGCAGAGCTAAAATCAAAGTGATCGAAAAAGTGAGTAAAAGAATCATTCTAGGGACAGAGCTATTCAGGAGGGAGATACTCCTTGGTTTTAGAGTGATTTACAATTTCATGACTGAAAATTTTAAGTATATATTTTTACTGAATACTAGACTTATGATGCCCTCGAGAAAAACATACATGTATATACGTCATAATTTTGAGCACCAGAACCAGAACACTTATATATTTTCTGTGAATCTCAAGCCTAATCTGTGAAAATCGAAAGAATTAATGTCTGAAAGGCAAACATATTCTCAAATCGACTTAAACGTGGTAGCAAAAGAATTCATCTAAGTACAGAGTTGTGCACGAGGGAGATACTCCTTCGTTTTGGAATAATGTAGAAATAAGTAATTCGTTTTTCTTCATCTCATGGTTTTGCTTCACTCTCGTATATTCACTCTTTTTATCATTGATTTAAAGAACAATTTTAAACATTTTCAACCTCTATTCTACATTTTCTCACATATTTGTCTGCTACTGTTCCTCTTACAACGGCAACTGGCATCAATAAAGATTTTGAAGTTGTAACAGTGGGTGAATTATTCGTTTCGGTAGTCAGTCTTTAGGTTTTGGTTAAGTAAACCAAACTATGACCTACGAACAACACCATTGTCTCTTGAATACATCAATAGAAAGCCAGAGCTGAATGACATTGAAGGACCAAATTCGTTATCAACCGTCCAATTGTTGCTGAACTCTCATCTTTTCATTTCCATTAAATTAAAAAATATATATATTACAGGGGCAGACGTTTGCATTTTCAAGTCAAAGCGCCAATCAATTTCAACAGAAAAAAACCCACAAAGTTAAAACAAAACAAAATAAAATAAAACAAGACTAGGCGACTTTCAAAGAACGTAAGAAACGATTTTTGTTGTCATAATTAATATTAAGTAAAGAGACAAATTAAGGCATTTATAATAAACATTTAAAGGTATATATTATATCATATATCGTGTTATAAATCCAGAAATAAATTCTCAACCATAAAGGTGGATACAGAGAGAAGACGACAAAAAGTGAAAGAAAAATACACGACAGACAGACTGATAGATAGATAGATAGATAGATAGATAGATAGATAGATAGATAGATAGATATATAGATAGATAGATAGATAGATAGATAGATAGATAAATAGACAGACAGACAGACAAATAGATAGATAGATAGATAGATATATAGATAGATAGATAGATAGATAGATAGATAGATAGATAGATAGATAGATAGATAGATAGATAGATAGATAGATGGATAAATAGACAGACAGACAGACAAATAGATAGATAGATAGATAGATAGATAGATAGATAGATAGATAGATAGATAGATAGATAGATAGATAGATAGATAGATAGATAGATAGAACAGCAAACCAAAACTAAATGGAAAATAAAACAAAACGTAGCAAATAATTTACCATGTCCCACCAAAGACAGAAATCATAATACAGACTTGCCGTGGATTGCGACATGAAGTATGGTGTAATTTTCTCTTTGCATCTTATTTCGAGTCAGGAATTTCATTGCCAGCTTTTAGTTCTTTTCGTGTTGCACATTTAGGTTACCTTGGTGCATGACATTGCATGGTATTGATTTCTATGAATGCTCTGACAAGCGCATTAATCCTTGGTTGTTAAGAGATGTTCAGTGAAGTTCATACGCGATTTGATGCTACGCACTGGGAGCTGCTTCTCTTTTAACCTGTGTGTGAAGCAAGCTCAAAGTAAAAACTGAAGTCAGTTGGTAAGTGGTTTACTAAAATATCGGCAAAACCATATCAATTATCCACTCTTATGGAGGAAATAAGCAAGAATACTCGATGTACCAGGTATCATATTGCTTTAGAGTAACCAGTATTCAGACTTGATGTGACGCTGGACACGAAATGCGCCACATCATGTTCCTTATTGATCATAAAAACGAAAACATTCACATGATTATAACAGCAGAGATTGCTCCGGAAAACAAAAAAACCCTAAAAACAAACAAACAAAACAAAAACAAAACAAACAAAATGTGTGACCAGCACTCTCAAGTCTATGGTAAAACATTGAGTAAAAAGTATATCATCCGTAATAAAATCATGTATACAGCATTCATCTAATTTTCAATTTTTCTAAATTATTGTGATGACTAAAACCAAGAGATACTATATACCCAAGGTATCCCGAACTTATCTATCGCGCTTTCCGGTATTGATTTATCAGTGTGTGCAATTCTTAAGAGCGAGCTCTAATATACTGTGTATGAAAGATTCATAGTATCATTTCTATATGTTTAATTCTTGATGTAGGATATTACGTCTAGTTCTCATTAGATCTTACATTTTTTCTCGAAAGTCCTTAAAACTATTCGAATAATTCGTCGTGTTGCCATTATTGTACTCTTGCAGTGTCTAAGAATATCATTCTTTCAGCACTACTTAGGCGCTGATATAAATGATCATTACTCAGAGTGGGTAGGATAGCTATAATAGAGCTCAAGCTGAGTACTATAGATAACGTATGTATAGACACAACATTACCGCTTCATACTAGTGTGCTGCATATCGTGGCTTGACGTCAAAAACGTTTTTTACTACGACGATAAAAATCCTTTATGTGTCTTTATTTCTATTTAGCTGTCTGTATGTGAATCTGAGATAATGTGCTGTCTTTGTTACAATTACTAAAATTATAAACTAGAACGTAACTAACACGTTTTAGAATTAACATTATTCATTGTTTACGAATAAAGTTTAGTTGAATATTTAAACTACATGACGTCATAATGTCATCTGACGTCATTTTCAGAATTATGGAGGGAACGTCAATGAAGTCTACAATTGCAATTTTTGCTCTAAACGTGTAGAAATTATTATGTCTCCACTGGGAAATGTTTGATATTTTAAATCTTTTAACATTTTTTTTCAAAATATCTGAATTGGAATATTCACCATATTTTAATATAACAGTTTCTATTATATTGAGATCAAATCTACATTGTGTAGTTCGTGCTGTTAGATATGTATATAGGCATATAAAGTCAAACACTCTACTACACTATATGAATGTTAGACCTGCTGTCCTTTACCGTTCTGGCTTTGGATAACTAATTCTCTTCATGAAATTTATTCTTTTACTTTGGGGACTTCATTTCTTGCAGCCTTACACTAGACAAGATATAACATTTGTTGAAATTTAAATATTAAGATTGCATTACTGTCGTTTATTCATTCGGCTCCAAATTCTTTTGTAAAAGAATCAAATGAAAACAAAGTGTGCTCTATTCACTGAATGGATCAATAATGACAGGTCGCACAAAACAAATTCTTTGGTCAATGTTCTTCAGATTGCATATCTATATATTGCCTTTGTATTTGCCAAGTTGATGAGTATGATTAAACATCACCTCCTGAGTACATCATTTTGAACTCGACACATCCATATACGCCATAACAGTACATAGCCCTGTTTGATGACAAATCCCAGTACATACATGCATGTCTCCTCATATGAGACGTAAATAAAAGGAATCTTACTGAATCTAATTCACTATTCGCCCGTATCTCAAAGACAAAATAGAATAGGAAATTCTTGTAATGGTGTTAGCTAATTCAAAGGCTTTACATAAATATGCACTTTTATGAATGCGGCATCAAATTTAAGTTACGTAGTGTAATACAACAGAAACTAGTGGAATGTGAGTGGGGGAAATCCAATTGATCTACTAAATAGCAGATTTTTATTACTTAGAAAAAAATTAAAACGTATCAGAATAATTGATGTTATATCACTGTGGTACTTGCAAATTCATAGGTAATACAGGATGTCAGAGAGTGAGCGGCGTCTCCTGTTTGGCTAGTCACGGTCATCATGATTGAAAGAAAAAGAGGAGTTACTGGTTCAGTTATGTGGCAGAAGTCACCATGGAGCTATACAATACATGAATATAAATAATAATATACTAGCACATATAACACATTACAAAGATATTTGATTGTAGTGCAATTACGATACCGACTTAGGACGGTCATTTGATTTGACAAAAGCCAAACAAATGGTGTGGTTAACCGGTTTACGGGCCCACCTTCCCACTCACCGTAACAGCAGAACAATCAAAGGACGTACATTTTAAAATTTATGAATAATCCTCCATGTAAAGAACAAGGGTCAACAGGTATCGCATATTGAGAGGTCATAAAAATATAAACACGTAAATTATTGTAAAACACATAATGATATAAAAACATATGCGACATCAACATGATAAACCGTGCTCTGCCAATCTGAGAGCGAGACAAGACCCTAGATCTGTAGGAGTCCCGACTAACAGCCAGAGGGGACGAGGTTCAGGACCATGTCTCCTTTGAAAGTGGTTTGCACAAGGCTCGTCATATAGTCCCCACCGCCCTGTTAGTCAGCGTGCAACGTTCAAGTAAAAGGCTGCATAAGGCTGTAGAGGGGCCAAATACAAGACCTATAGTCTTTTTGATGATCTCGATGTCATATTGTCTATTTAGAAGACGTTTGACTATTCTATTACATGATAAAATAACGTTATCGGAGCCTTTTACATTCCTTAGTTTATATACGAGATCACCGTAAAAATTAGGATGGGAAATTCCATTGGATACATACTGTTGAAAAGAAATATTTCCAAATTTAGATAGAAAGTCCAAAACATCGGTGCAGCCTCTGACAAATCGACAAAAAATTAAATTCAAATCAAAAGTGAATTTTGAATGTTTAAACCGTATAAATTTATTTAAAACCTTAAAATAGGTCGATATCATTGTCGATTTTAGTGTAAAAATACGCTTAAAGCATAAGTTTCAGATGATTTATAAATAAACAAAGTGAATAATATTGGCATCATAGCCTTTTCGAAAAATGATACGCCACATAGAGAGTGAATAATATTCCTTGGAAGCATTTCCTACTTTATCCCGCAGTGAAGGCAATAAACTTATATAAATAACTTTGGAGTCAAAACCATAATGTTTTAAATCTAATTGAGAATTGGTTTGGGGTTTTGTTTCTCAACACATTCTTTAACTCTTCATTCTCCCCGGGAATACCAACTAATAAAATTCATCACAGGAAGCAAATTATCTTATTACACTGTAGTCATGCTGAAAATCTAAAGTGTTTTCAGTATTTACATGAATGAATGAAGTGCGTGATACTGCACACCCTAAATCCAATATAACTATTGCCTATATAGATTACTCTTGGAACTTAATACGGTTAAAATGCATCTGGAGATCTAACTTCCATGATAGCTACATCGCAAAACAATCTGTTATGTCATCCCTTTTTCATTTTAGTGAGCAACGAATGATACTAATCAGTGATCAAAAACAAATTTGACAAAACATTCAGCTTCAAATCTGATTGCGTATATGGAAAACTTCAAGATATGATGCTGGTGACATTCTTTTACTCTGTTAGCATGTACTTTAGATATAGGATGATTTTAATGTTGCAATTAATTTCAATTTATATTTCCCTTAAATCTATTCATTATATTATGAAACACGTACTTCGAACGGAAGCGAAATTATGTCTCCAGGGAGAGTAAGCATTTCTTTCTTGATAGGAATATACGTTATCTATGTATAGAAATAATTGTCGAATCAAATAAATTCAAATACATAAGTATATTTCTATTGTTTCATTCTATACCAGAATCATTTATTGTTTCACGGCTATCAGTGAAGTTCGACGAAATGCACGAAGACCACCATCTCCCTTTCGACACCTTTGCTTTGTCATCAATATTCAAAATAATTCATGCCTCCTTCTTCATCTTGTTATACGATTCACAGAGTATGTTATAGGAATAAAAGCAGGTCCGTGTGTTTTAAATACATTATTTCCTTATCTTATGCATGTGTGTCTAAAGGCTATTTTAGTATTCCATATGGTCCTTCTGTAGTAATTCAAAACATGGTTTGGTGAAATTTGCCGATAATGAGATAAAGACATTCTCCGCATATAATGTCATTTCATTATTGTCTTTCAGGAGTCGACTTAGGGATGTGAATATCCCTGACACTACTTATATAAGGGCTATCCTTTCCATCCAAAAGGATTCATTCAAACAGGTGTGTAATATACGATAAAAAGGTATTTGGTTGTCATAGTAATACTCACTCACTCACTCAACACATTGACATTCATGGATCCTTGGTAAGCCGGTAGAACAAAGTACCATTCCGTCAGAAGTAATCAACTCATGTTTTGCCAGCCACACCCGCCATGATTGTCTAAACATAGAGGCGATTTTAAAAAAAATAACATTGCATGCATGAGATATATAAATATATATATATATATATATATATATATATATATATATATATATATATATATATATATATATATATATATATATATATATATATATATATATAATATATATATATATATATATATATATATATATATATATATATAGTTTTATCATATAAACTCTTCTCGGTTCATCGATGTTTACTAGAATTCAAGATTGGTATTTGGCATAAGTAGAAACTAAGGACTATGTTTTTCATGCATAATTATGTATTTATTTGATTTTTGGCTTTTCCTACCAGGTGAATTTGGTAATGAGATTGCTTTTTATGAATGCTGCTATTGCCACAATTTCGGCATTGGGCATCATTAAAGAGACATGATATGTCGAAATGCGCATCAAAGGTGTATGAAGTAAAATTCTATGTTCTGATAGTTCTATTACGTTTCAAATTGTAGTCGATAATTTTCAGACTTCGGTCTCTTAAACTTTACTTTACCATTATCTACAGATTTGCAAGACATGACATTTACGTTGGCATATTACAGGATGTCAGGACCCATATGTACAATACTTCGTAAACCCTACGAGTACTCGTAAGTCGCTCGTAGCGTAAATTTACGAGTGACGTCTTATGTACGAAGTTACATAAACGTAACTTATGAGTGATTCTACTCGTAAATCTACGAGTGCTATAGTAGCACTCGTATGTCATTCTTATCTAAAATAATGGCGTATAAGTACAGTAGCGATTTAGTGATACGTGCTTTTCCGTAATGACAAACCACTCTTTTTGCTTCCTCTCTGCTGTCAATGTGTTCGAAAATTGTTGTTAATCATTTACTTTACTTTTGAAGATATGAGTAAGAATTTCGACTTTCTCGGAAGAAATTTAAAAGCTTATTAGATAGATTTACTATAAAAATATTTTCAAAAGAAAATTCGTAGTCCTAGATTATATATACACTTAACACGCAAAAAATCAGATAGCCTACTGGAAATGTAATATGTAGGTCTAATTTGATATTTATTATTCTTTTTTACTTTATTTTTATATTTTTCAGCAAGGAAGGGGGTTGCCTTGAGGAGGGTGTTTCACATGTATATTACTACACTAGATTGACAAAAAGGAGAGGGAGAATTCTCTTTTTTCTATTTCGTCTTAATTCGTGATCCGCTTGACTTAATAGATGTACATGTATGTGGCGGCATATGTGTTTATCGCGATATTTTATCACTTTTTTGATGACTTATTTTGAAGTATTGCTTACGATTCCATGGCGTCATTAGGCCTACATGTTTACAAGCACATTCATAGACATAAATTCATAATGTTATACATCTGTAAGAAGTACACTTTCACTTTAATATGATCTATTTCGATATATACTTTATGCATGCATTTGTGCTGCGTAAAGTTAGTCAACTCGCTGGTCGGATCCTTACGTACGTACACACTTACACCTGTTGATGAAACCCGCATTTCGTTGAACTAAGAATGTATGTAAGTAGAACAAAATTTCAATTAATTTGCACATGGTGTCGAAAAAATATTTGATGACAAAGAAACTGGCTTGGCGATTTATAACGGTCAATTAGTATACAATCAGTCGATGTGGTTAAATGGTTAATGAACCTTACTTTCAAATTAATAATGTAAATACTGTAATGGCATTGCATGCATGTAAAACTAATTAAATGAAAAAGACAAAAATACAGATGCTAATGTCAATTCAATTTTTTGTGTGTTTATTTGTAAAGAGACCAAGTATTCCTCTTTATCATTTTCAATTTTAGTCGCTTTGTTTAGAGTCAAGTGTTGGAATGAATTTAAAAATAGGAAATATTCCGTATGACCCGTGCCTTTCCGGTAATAAACATATGGATTTAGAAAAAAAAAAGAACAGAACAGAAATTAATATAGTGCTTACGTATTATGCATCAGTTTGTTATTCATAGGAACATACATGCGGGGTTCCTTGCTGTACGATTGAAGTGTTCTGTAAGCATTTAACGGTTCACTTGTGAATAGTATAATAGAACTATTGATCTGTACATGTACTCCGTGGAAAACTTAGTGCTAGATTATGAATGCTTATCACATAGAGTGATACTTCCCTACAGCCACCTGATCTCAATTAACACCAACATAAACAACACATCATTCACTGACTCCGATTTTCCGCCGGAAAAGTCAATTTCAACCATCAGCAACAAGGGCTACATCTAAATACATATAGCTTTACCGTTAATGACATCCAGCATTCCTCATACTAAACGAGATGGCCAAAAGATTTGATATATCAATGGAATCCTCATTGGTGGCATTACCTACTTTGCATATGAAATTTAAAATGACTAATATCATAGGCACTCACTTATCTGCAAGTGGGTTCCTTTTTTCTCATCCATTATCTATGCTACAATTCAACACTAAATGTCAAGACCCTTAGAAACTGTCCAGAACGTTTCAGCTATTACCACATGTATTTAGATTCTTCTTTACGTATGTTTTTATTATTTATCTTTTTTATTTATGTATTTTTCTTTTCTTTTTATTATTGCTTTTTTTCGGGGGGGGGGGTTGTCTTCATTTGTTTTGTTTGTTTTTTTTGGGGGGGGGGGGGTTTTGGGGGGGGGGGGGGGTTCTGAAAGTACATGTAAGTAGTTAAGCAAATTAGTGGTGTGTCTAATTTGATTATTGCAGAATTATCTCAATTGTATTCTATTTAAAATCATTCCTTAGATAAGATGTGTTATTTTCATTCCTTTCCGATGTGATAACACCACCGCAATTTGTGTAATTTTACCTTCACTATAACAAAATCACTGCGAGACATTAAAAGTTTAATTTCAACATTTATTGAAATACGCCCTTCTTTTGATAGGTTTTGTAGTATATGTCTTGTTCTTCGGTTTTATTTTGAGTGTCTGAATGAGATCTCTTAACTACCGTTTTTTATAGAAATATTCCATCTTATCATAATGGGTAAAATGCTAAGATATAGAGAAGTCAATAAGGAACGTCTGTTGTACAAGACAAAATAGAGCTATCATGGACGTCTTAGAGAACCAGAGGTGGTATCAGATGTCATGGAGGATTAAGCATTCTCTTCTGACCGGTCACACTCGACGTGATGCTATCGGATTATGAGAGCTAGTAGAACTCGTAGCCGTACAAGGTGGTAACGGTATAAATGTAATCAAAATTGGTAAAAATTGATAAATAGAATGGTGTGATACTGTGTTATCACAATGTAAACGGTTAAACAAAGACTAAAATCAAATTAGGAAGTCAACAAGCCAGACAATAATTTCTGTTAATCGCAAAGAGAGTCTTTATGGCGACCGTAAAATTTCCGCAATGTAGACTTCAAAAGTGGTTTTTCGTATCCTTATGATGCTAACTTTCACTCATAATTGGCAAATGCAAAAATCGTAGTCTGAAGAAAATCAAGCATTGCGGATCATACAGACACCATATTCTGCTGATTAAGGTATATCACACGTATGTAAAACATTAAAAATAGGAAAATTGAAATCGTCATGTTTGTCATATTGTGAAAGAAAAAAGAGGAGTTACTGGCTCAGATATGTGGCAGAAGTCACCATGGAGCTATACAATACATGAATATCAATAATATACTGGCACATATAACACATTACAAAAATATTTCATTGTAGTGCAATTACGATACCGACTTAGGACGGTCATTTAATTTGACAAAAGCCAAACAAATGATGTGGTTAACCGGTTTACGGGCCAACCTCCCCACTAACCGTAACAGCCGAACAATCAAAGGACGTACACTTAAAAATCTATAAATAATCCTCCATGTAAAGAACAAGGGTCAACAGGTATCGCATATTGTGAAGTAGTAAGTTTACCCTCTTGGTCAATACTCAGTAGAAGAAAATTCAAGAAAGAAGCACAAAGACATCAATATGTTGTCCTTGGCCATCACATACAACATACATCGTATATATCAACTTTCTTAGTAAAGAAGAAATTAACAATGATGCTAAAGAGTTTATCAGATGGGACAGTAGTGTAATAGTAGAGAAGTTATTAGTCATAATCTAAGATTGATAAAACTTGAGACCACAAGTCTTCTTAAAGATCTTAAGAGGTTTCAAAATGCAAAAATGAGTAACAACACTTCTCGAGTAGATAATCTCCGAGTTCTGATGAAATTCTTACCTGCAGATTTTATTTTGGTGAAGAGGACTGATAAAGGTTTGGCGGAGTATTTACGAGATCCTGCAATATATCTCCGTTTTCAGTGCTTTTGCACTGATAATAAATATATACTTAAAATTATCAGTAATGAAATTTTGTAAGTCACTCTAAAACTATGGAGTATCTACAGACAGTTTGCAAATGTTGTCCTTGACTTTTGATCCCGTGGCCCGAAATCAGTTTGGTTCTTCTTCTTACCATCAAGTAACATGTGAAGTTTGAAAGCAATCGGGCAAAAACTGTAGTGTGTATTGTGCTCACAAGGTGAAGTGTCACGGACTCATGCACATTCGCACGCACCTATTCACTCACCCAACCACACACAAACGGTTGCATTACTATAAACCCTGCAACGCTGTTGGGAAGGAATAATAATAATAATAATAATAATAATAATAATAATAATTAACACCGGTTAATTGCTCTCAATATTTCGTTGATACAGAGTGTAGAGCGAGTATGTGTGGGATACCAATTTCTGAATCAATTATGAATGTAACATTAAGTGAGTACTTTTCAATTTTTTGTTTTGTTACATACCATAACAATGAAAATTTCAGTAGATAATGTTATCAATTTTTGGTTAATACCCACTTTGATTGTCATTCTACGCCATAAAGATTGTTCATTGAAAGAAATTTTCACTTCCAAATGATTTGTTTGTTTGATTTATTCATGAAAAATATTCAGTGGTTCCCTTGTATTGCAAATAGTAAACGACTTCATCATTGTGTATAGCAGAAACGAATTTCACCGGATGACACGTCCTGTCAGTATTTGATTGATTATGTCTATTGGAAAAGGAGATACAGACAACAATTTTTGTTATAATAACAATTGCTTGCTTCCATAGGATATCTATCACCATAGTACACCTAATAGAATTAATAATATATGTGTATACTCTTCGAGATATTAGGAATATTTCCGTATAATACTTTGTGTTTAATTTCATTGGTTTTAGATAAGATCAGTAAGTTAGCCACGTGAATTAAATGAGCGTCTTAGGCCTGCAATTTGATATTTGTCACGGAACTTATTTGCAACATTCTGTATGGGTTTATTTCTTTAGAGATGGACGATAGTAAACACTTCAATTAAAGACAGTGCCTTCTCTTATTAATCCTTGTTCTCTATATGGAGGATTATTTATAAAGTTTTAAATGTGTGTCCTTTGATTGTGCTGCTTTTGCGGTGAGTGGGAAGGTGGGCGCCCGTAAACCGGTTAACCACACCAATTGAGTGGCGTTTGTTACTTCAATTGACCGTCCTAAGTCGGTATCGTAACCGCAGCACAATCGAATATTTTTGTAATGTTGCTCCGTGTATATTTTGCTGTTGCCATTTTTTGTGTGCAGGCCCTTGGTGATTTGTGTCATACAGCTTTGCCAGATGTCTTCTGTTTTCTCATTTAAAGGAACACTGCTTTCTAAGCAAGAAAATTGTGATATTTATATAGCTGTAATTATCTAAACATTTTGCAAGGCAGATAGGTTTTTCCAACAGTTTGACAAAACTTCTTCATGCCATGGACAGCTCACCTCCAGATTGGCATGGCATAATTAACTCTTGTTGACGTTGCTTTTTCTTTTGCCCTGCATCCTGCGTATTTTACGCATTAAATTCGAAAAAACCACATTACTTTCTGGCACATGCATCCAATGGACGCATACTATTTTCCAGTACCTATTTTTATCGGTTTGTCGTTCAGAACATTTTAACCTAATGATATCAATGAAAGTGTTAGAGGGACACCGAATGCAGGCCGTTCAGGGCAACACAGTGCATTACTTAGACACGTGAATTAACTCTATCTATCTCCATCACAGGGGTTCTGAGGGCTAGACGACTTTCAGTTAAGCTGCTTAACCAGGGTTATATATGTACTATACTAGCAACGTCACTGAGGAAGTTCTATGGCCGTTACGAGACTCTTATTACTCCATATGATATCTCGTTATCCAGACTTTTAAATGATATTCTGGACTGAGACCGATTCCGATCATTTTACACAGATTTGACACCTTCTATACTAGAAGGTTACCTACTTTGACTTCTCCATATATAAATACATATGGAATTTACACGATTTGACTCTTTCTACTGGGTATATGTGACGGGTGTTGCTAGCAAGCAGGATATGCTCACTCTCCCCGGGCACCTGATCTATCTCCATCACAGGGGTTCACATATGCTCTTCAAGCAGACATATTTTATTTTCCATTTGTTTTTCATTTTCTCTGATTTTGTATGTCCTCTGGTTTCATGAGTTTTGGACTTGTGGTTTGGATTTATCCATCATCTTTACATATTCTGACCATAAGTATTCCTTCTATATCGAAGGGCATGAATTGCTGCCAGCTCAAACAAACAACCAAAACTGACGAAGCTATCTCTTCTCTCATCTACTCATTGGATGATGACAGAAAATCTGCATCTATCAAAATTTAGATCCTTTGTTGGCTTACCCAATGATTTTAACCTTGAAATCATCACTGTTTTAGAAAATTTTCCCAACATCAACTATAATTTCGAGTTCTCCGTTGAATTTCTTGACAGCTTGTCAGACGTGCTGAACAGGATATAAATAAATGATTATAAGCATCACCAATTGTAAACGTTAGGTCAGAAGTTCAGATATTACCAAAAAAAGAGAGGAGTTACTGGCTCAGTTATGTGGCAGAAGTCACTATGGAGCTATACAATACATGAATATAAATGATATACTAGCACATATAACACATTTCAAAAATATTTGATTGCAGTGCAATTACGATATCGACTTAGGATGGTCATTTATTTTGACAAATGCCAAACAAATGGTGTGGTTAACCGGTTTACGGGCCCACCTTCCCACTCACCGTAACAGCAGAACAATCAAAGAGGCAGAAAATACACAGAGACTAGTAGTATGTCCACAAGTTATATCTGGGATCTGGTGCCATCAGTATTATATGTTACTAAAATGGAGTATCTAAATGTTAGTGGAAAGGGTATAGCTACATCGCGTCTTGAGCTAATGAGAAGAATACCAGGGTCCAACATTATGAGCATGGGATCTGATGGGGCATCGCATCTGCTTTGACTGGGAAACAAAATGTTACTTTTTTGTTTATTGTTTTCAGTGTTGACATACACCTTACGTTACTTATAATATACCAATAGCAGTGAATACTAAATGACTGGAGAGGTATATCATGAACAAGCCAACGTAGCATTAAAAATGGATATGAATTGAAATTAGGTAAATCTATTTCTTTTTCGACCTGCATTTTTTATTTATTCTTTATGACCTCTCAATATGCGATACCTGTTGACCCTTGTTCTTTACATGGAGGATTATTTATAAATTTTTAAATGTACGTCCTTTGATTGTTCTGCTGTTACGGTGAGTGGGAAGGTGGGCCCGTAAACCGGTTAACCACACCATTTGTTTGGCTTTTGTCAAATTAAATGACCGTCCTAAGTCGGTATCATAATTGCACTACAATCAAATATTTTTGTAATGTGATATATGTTCTAGTATATTATTTATATTCATGTATTGTATAGCTCTATGGTGACTTCTGCCACATAACTGAGCCAGTAACTCCTCTTTTTTCTTTTTTAAAACATGTATACAAAGTAAATAGATTATGTCAAATATCGAAGATATATATATAAGATACATGTATGCTCTATTAGGATTACCAAAACTGAATTACATGGACAAAATGACATATGTTCAAAACCTACAAATATACCGGTAAATGCCAAATAAGAAATATGGATGCCAATGGCCAACATAATTTTTTCGTATTTTTCAATATGAGCAGTGGCCATCATGAAAAGTTAAAACTCACATATGGTAAATGTTCATTGTGTTTCCCATCTTCTACCCTTTGTACTTACAAGCAACTGTCAACATTCCACTATTACAGAGCCACCAACAAGTTCTGACTGATATCCCTCATCAGAAATTAAAAGACAGATTAGCGGAAATTATTCAAAATGCATTTACTAGTAAAAACGGAAGCCGCAAATTCAAATATATAGTAATAGGCTATATCTAGGCTTCTATACTAGAAGGTTACCTACTTTGACTTCTCCATATATAAATACATATGGAATTTACACGGTTTGACTCTTTCTACTGGGTATATGTGACGGGTGTTGCTAGCAAGCAGGAGATGCTCACTCTCCCCGGAAACCTGATCTCACTCCATCACAGGGGTTCACATATGCTCTTCAAGCAGACATATTTTATTTTCCATTTGTTTTTCATTTTCACTGATTTTGTATGTCCTCTGGTTTCATAATTTTTGGACTTGTGGTTTGGATTTATCCATCATCTTTACATTACTACATTAAGGTACATGAGAAATAAAATGTCTAAGTCTTTCATCTTCATAAATTTACACGAATTCAATACTTTTAAGTTATTTCTTTCTAAACTTTTATCGATTAATTTCATCAGGTATGTGAATCTCTCAAATTTAAGGCAGTAGTAAATGAAAAGAAAAGTTGAAAATTCAAACCATATTGGACGATCCGCATTTGATTATCAAAGAGATACATTCAATGAGATGGCTTTCTTGTTTCAATGAATTGTCAAGTGCTGCGAGAACCCTGGGTAGAGTGCCAACACATTTGGCGGAGGTAGATGGCAACCAATATCCGAAGGCATCTGCTTACGGGAGAAGGTTTACAATTTGAAATTATTGAGAAGTAAGAACTGTTTTCTTAAGTCAAAGATTTTGAATTATGATTTTAATATACAGACTATATAATAATTCGACTCAAATTTTTCAATTTTCTCACTTGGAGACTTTTATTTCAATCACATACTAGATAAAATATCATACTGTCACAGTTCTTCCAAACAGAAAATGTGGACTTGGCGCCAGTAAAGGTATGTTTTCCCTTTTTCATGTGTAAATGATAATATACAGTTATGCATGGAATGTGACGTAATTAGCATAGAGAATCATACAAATTTGACCACGTTGTCCATCGGTATATAACTTAATCACAAAGAAGATAGCAAAAAAAAAATGCTCACAATTTATTTTTAAATATTAAACATATCTAAACATAAATATATACATTGCTAATTATTGCCCTTAGCAACCGTCGATGACAACCTGACATTTAGTATCAATTTTTCGACCAATCAAAAATTTTGAATTATGATTTTAATATACAGACCATATAATAATTCAACTCAAAATTTTCAATTTTCACTGGGAGACTTTTATTTCAATCATGTACCTGATGTACCTGATGAAATATGCCATGCCACCAGTTACCATACTGTCTTAGTTCTTCCAAACAGAAAATGAGGACATGATAGCAATACAGTTAGAGAAACAAACGGAAATTTAAATTTGTACTTTTGTACATGCATTTTATGAGTGCACCATGTAGGTGAGTTTTGAAACACATATCCTCATTGGATATAATAGTTGGTAAAGGTAAACTGTACTCAGCACTTAATATAATTATAGCTTTGTTTGATATGTATGTATTCCATTGTGCTAGACAGAATATATGGTTGCACATATTTGAGGTAAAGGCAAAATTACTGTATTGTTATCATGCAGAAATGAAGGATTTTCTTGAAATGTGTGAAATGAACTAGAAGATAACAATTTTTCAGACGTTCAGTTGAAGTATCATGTGAAATATTCTTATTACTGATCTAAAAAAAAAACTATCAAAAACTATGTAAACATTAATTCAAAAAAATTTAAACATTTATTTGAAGCCGAATTGTTTAGAAGGGCAGACATGATGTAAAATGTGGATTCCAGTGCAACCCAACTTTGGCACCATTAAAAAATTAACGTCTGGGTATCCATAAAGAAAAGAAAAAACAATTAAATATAATAAATGTCCTCTCAGTTTGAGAACTCTATTTTTGTTCTCTATAACTATCTGTTTTAGATGTGTGTTCTTTAATTGTACTACATTTGTGGCAAGTAGAATGGGATTGTAAATCAGAAAACTACACCAACTGAGTGACGATTGTCAAATCATTGGACCGTCCTTAGTCGATAGCACAACTGCATTGCAAAATTATTTTGGTGATGATTTGTGTGTTTACTTTTGTTTGTTGTGTGTGTATGTTGTGACTTTTGCCATATATCTGAGTCAGATGTCTTATTTCCTCCTTTCTAAATGATTACAGATGACTGATTGAAGTAAATGTTTCCATTTGTGGCAGCTACCTTGTGGCAGCTTCCAATTAATAATCCTTCATTCGCGGATTACCTTAGCATCATTTATCCAAGTGAACTGGAGGTCAAAGAAACCACAGAAAGTAGTAATTCTACTTCGTATTTAGATATTATGCTGTCTTTCGACATTAATGGTAAATTGAACACCTCACTCTATGACAAACGTGACGATTTCAATTTCGCTATCACAAACTTTCCTTTCATAAGTAGCAACATTCCATGCATACGGCGTATTCATATCTCAGTTAATACGTTATTCCAGAGCATGTTTAAATTACAATGACTTTGTTCTGAGGGCTAGGCGACTTTCGGTTAAGCTGCTCAACCAGGGTTATATATGTACTAGACTAGCAACGTCACTGAGGAAGTTCTACGGTCGTTGCGAGACTCTTATTACTCCATATGATAACTCGTTATCCAGACTTTTCAATGATATTCTGGACTGAGACCGATTCTGATCATTTTACACAGATTTGACACCTTCTATACTAGAAGGTTACCTACTTTGACTTCTCCATATATAAATACATATGGAATTTACACGATTTGACTCTTTCTACTGGGTATATGTGACGGGTGTTGCTAGCAAGCAGGAGATGCCCGGGCACCTGATCTCACTCCATCACAGGGGTTCACATATGCTCTTCTGGTAGACATATTTTGTTATTTTCCATTGTTTTTCATTTTCACTGATTTTGTATGTCCTCTGGTTTCATGATTTTTGAACTTGTGGTTTGGATTTATCCATCATCTTTACAATTGAATACGAGTAGATGCAAGTCGAGTTCCCTACTTTCGCTTTCATCGTACAAGAGTTATGCTGCTTGATATTAGTTGAAATATCTAATTGTCCAAATGTTAAAAAGAAACCTATTTGAACAAAATAATATTTGACATTCCATCAAATTAAAAGAATACAGTTCAGGTTTAGGTTTTGCTACTTTAATCATTCAAGATTTATGGCCCTTGACAGAACTGGGAACAAAAGCAACATTTCAAGTTTTTGTGTGATGATGTTATGTGATTAGATCATATTTGTACTCTCTTTTTACAGTGGATTGGGTTTATAATTACTCACTTCTCGGTCCATCTGTGCGCCGGTCTCTCTGTGTGTCCATCCCTTGTTTTTTGTTACCTTGTTGTTTTCTTCGTAAATTTATTAGAAATCTTAAACCCAATATAAAACTTTATTTAAGTGGTGTGTAGTACATATACATATATCCAACGAGAAATGATCCGCAAAAAGAGCCGCTTTTATCGTCACAATAATGATATTTTTATAAAGAACATACAATGGATCCGGAAATGATGATTTATTATTTCAATACTTCCATCGTTATACGTTATTCATTTATTTTAATTCCTTGCCATCAGTCATTTAAATGTCGCAAATATCCATCTAGATTTGAAATTTATATATATGATTTAATGATCTAATCTTTATCAAACAAATATTTTATCTGATACAATTCATCGATCTATTACTGCTTTTTACAGACTTTTTCCTCCAATGTTTGTACTTAAGTTCGAAAAGCAGTTTGGATGCCTCCATTAAACAATCCGAAACACTGAAAATATATAGGCAAACCAAAAACGTGTATGTAGATAGACAGGTATAAGCCAGAACAATATCAGAAACTAAATATACCAGGACATACGGATACTTAAAAACGAAAACAATGACAAAAATTTTACTTTCACATTTATGCAATTAGCAATTTCCCCGTTACTTTCTTCTTCAATCAGTAATATAAACTTTTTTACAGAATAAAACCACTCAGTAAGAATAACTTACATGCTTATAATGCTCCTCACGACATGCAAGACGTTTATAGGAAATCTGGCATATTAACAGACATCATAAGAAACATCTATCTTTGATCAGAATAACTGGAAAGATTTGATGAAAAGATGCTAGGTTTTGTGTTGAATAACATTTGTGTTGATATAGATAACACAGACACAAGCATGTAGTTTTAGACTAATTTATTGATAACTGTTAAATAAGACATGCAGATACAGGACGGATCGCTAAGTAAACCGTTATTGTAGGACCTTGATTGCTTTCAGATAAAATGCAGTGCATTTGTATCAACAGATGATCTGTAATTTAAACAAAAATATATCTTAATGATTTATTAATCCAAAATAAACTTTACTGTGTATTGGACAGAATGCTTTGTGACTCAAGAGCACTGCGAACACTTGTTTTTAATACAAAACGGGTTGATAAAAATAGAATCAATACTTTACAACTAGATTACTTTTTTCTTCACTTTACACGATTTACTACATCCATATATATTTAAAGCAATTTGACAGAAGTCTTAAAATGTTATATTTGCAATGATAAAATGTTATATACACATTTTCCAATTTATTTATGTCTTCTATAATTATTTCATTTCTGTCGAACAATTTCATCATAGATCAGTATCAAGTGTAGCACTTAACTTAAGGTTTGAATTTTTGTAATAATCTATGTACTCTTGTTCTGATGTATGACTGTAAGAATTTCTATACAGCGTTGATTTACTATTATGTCATACACGCAGAGTTTAGATTTTTTTTTCATCGTGTGCATATTTAAGATATTTATGGGGGATGTGGCTTGCCAAAAAGAGAAGATTTATCCTCCCAGGCATATTTTTCTCAATTGATTTTCAACGTTAAAATAATGGCTGTTGCGTCGTTTTCAGTGCCACAGTGACAAACTACCAGGTACTTTTCTCTAATTTTACATTTTTCAATACATTTATGGTGGATGTATCTTGTTGATATGATAATGTAATTTTTATCACATTTTTAATGGAAACATGTATTTGTAAATAATCTATCTTAACAAAATAAAGCTATTTAGTTCAGTTTAAATCTACATGGAACCAGGGAATGTATATATCTATTTGGATATATACATCCGTGGTGAAATAACTACAGACACTAGTGTTGCCTTGATGAAGAAATAGAATATTATCATTATGAATATAATTGATGGAGTGTTATGTGATATGTAACTAGTTTCATTACTAGTCAGCAACCTGACATGAAGAGTAATTGTGAAAAAGTCGTATCGGACGGAAACCTTCCATGAATTGAGGCCACAGATGCCATCATGTCGTAGTCGATAAAAAGTGAGAAACAGGAAATCGTGTGATGTTTGAAACATTGTAAAATAATATTTTTCGTAATGGGATACTGTCAATTATGCATGTTGATATAACTGAATAATTACGTTACAGTGTTGTTGGCAGTGGCTGATTCCATGTCGGGGATATGAGACCGGCCTACATACTTAGTGTGAGGAAGTTATGTGCGCTTAATGCCCATTTACCGGTTGATACATTTGATAATATGATGGATGTTTGTGGTCAGTTTTTAATCGATGAATTATGTTTAAATGATCAGTAAATGTAATAATAATAACAAAAATTATTTCATATATCCAACTTTAAAATATATTGTAACACCTTCATTATGAGTCTATTCAGTCAATAAGGAGTTTTCATTACACTGACAATTCGTCGTTCAAGCTGCTCAATTTCTTCTGTTGATTCCATATTAAAAATCTGTAAAATTTTAAAGCATTGTCTTGGCCTTTATTACCCTCAGTGCCCTCGTTAATAGAAGCCACAGGACACTGGCTACAAGGCAAATGATTACCCCAACCCACGCTACGGGCACCGCCCATAATAGCTTTACACTGCGTGCTGAGGCACACACTGTGGGGGGAATGGGGTATAAATTCTGACAGTTATACTTTTCATAATGGTGCTTCACATGGAATATAACGAGTCCAAACACAGTGAACAGACCTAAAACAAAAGATATTTTTATTACAAATATAGAATATTATTTACAATAATGCATTTGTTTATACAAAACACACAGACCTTAGACAATATGTAGTACTAGATTACTACAAATTATTGCAGTAATATTTGATATACTTCAAGACTGCAAATCTTATTTTATTGTGAATTCTCTTTCCTTTTCACTACATATTAAAATGGTTTCTATCTATGTCGTTGTATGTAGTTAAAATACACATATATTCCGGAAATCTTCATTAACGCATTAATATATATTCTTGGCGTTTATATACGTCTATGAGTAAGATTTCATCCTTACTTAAATTAGAATAAGATTGTTTTAATATAATTTTTATATAAACATTTTATTGTCAGGGGATGTTTTGTCATACAATAATTATACAAGTCAAAATCATATGACAATGATCAAACAAAATTCGCTTCGAACTTAGTTCATACTGTTTTATACGATTTTGGAAAATTCATATTATTATCGGGAAATAATGATACAGAATTAACCAAGTATTGCAATATGCCAAAAGCATTTCTTTTAAAACGTTTGATTTTACATGAACTCTTTTGTATGAAATTCTTATAATAGATATAGAAATACAACAACTCTAAAGAATCATGTATGTGCATAAGTGTATGCATAAGTGTATTTATTTTTGTGTGACACACAACAAAGTTCAGACAAAACTATCAGTATAAAGTGAATCAAAATCACACGATCAAACTCGCGTTGTTTTACGAGACTGTATCACCTCTCTCTCTCTCTCTCTCTCTCTCTCTCTCTCTCTCTCTCTCTCTCTCTCTCTCTCTCTCTCTCTCTCTCTCTCTCTCTCTGTAACATGTACAATACATTGATAAGGTTTCTTATTCGCTACGTGTCGCTATCATACAAATACTCCTACTTACTCGCCATACAGTACAAGACACCGGTGACCATTCCAGCTGCTACTTGTTTCTGTGTTAAAGTGATCACTCCCACACCGGCTGCCGCAATTAAATCAATTATGCTAACGATGAAACATGATGCACCTGAATTCTGAAGCCCTGCAGAGAGAACAGCGAATAAATGTATACATAAACTGGTATATACATAGGTTATGTATAAATTCATTTAGCTTAATATGTCATCTACGTTTGTGTATGCATCTTTAATGTAACGTAATTATATTTTTTTAAATTAATAAATTCTTCAACATATTTCTTGGAATAGCTGAATGTATTGTGTGTTGCTACAAGGCACATTGGTAACTAACTTGCGATTGATTTTCCGTCTTGTTCGAGCGTACTTGACTCTTCGTCATACTCGGAAACGAAATTGTAACACTTGTTTCTGGTCGCTCCTTCAGATGACATAGCCAACCGTGCCGCATCTACATAAATAAAAAAATTAAGACATGAAACAAAAGAGCATCATACTATGGAAATATACTATCAATTTTATCTCATTTACACTATAAAATCAGAAAAGCCATGGAGACCTAGTTTGCCTTTCATATATTTATACATATAACAAACTGTGTCCTGGATCTCTGGGCTTTATTTATTATTTTGTTTTTCAATTTTTTAAAGAAAAGCATCTTATGTACAAAACTAATTCAATAATTGCCATCACGACGTACGATGACATTATGGTATTACAAAGAATTTATCTTTTAATAGTATTCAGTTTCGTATAAACTCTTGGGATAACGAACTTGCTATACGGATTCTAATGATTTGCATCAACATATCAGAATTGACAACAAAATGTCTTTAAGGCATTCGTCTACATACACATTAGAAGGGAAATCATTACTATGTAAATCATACGTGTCATTAAGTGACTAAACTGCCAAAGGTCGACCTAAAACTTTCAAGGGAAAGCAAAATTAATTACAAGTGAATTCAATTTCCATTTATTTCATGGATGTTAACTAAAATCATCTTCAGCTAATCAGGAATTCCCAAATCTATCTTTCAATTCGAGTACGATAACGTAGCCACTTTATCTCATAGTTTAATCAATGTATTCCATTTCAGACTTAGTCTACACTGAAACACAGAGTAAAAATATTCACAGAATGAACACAACTCCTATTAGTTAAGATAAGTGATGTCTATATCACTATTTTCCCGGCAAATTTATCATACAATTTGTAATCATTCCAGAATATCGTGTCCCAAACTGTTATAAACCGGAAGAAGAGAGAAGTATTTATGCTATGATTGTAAAAATTGAACTGATACGACATAGTCATGATTGATCTTTATAATTAGTCAAGGAAAATACACTAAAAATGTCAATAGCCTAGAATTTTTCTCCACTTGCATAGCCATACTAAGAAAGGTAACTCTTCTGACAAACACAGTTTTTATATGACACACTTTTTAAACAACCGCTTCAAACAGGCTGAGTGGTTGAAAATTGGTTGAATGTGAGTGTTTCTGGTAATGTCACGGAATTCCCTTTTGGGAATTACATTTTTACAGTTGCATATACATAGAGATAAATGTAATTCCCCTTTACCCCTATAAATAGCAGGACATCTTTTTATTAAACTGAACATTTCTTTAGGTGCATGTATATTGTTCTATCTGAAGAAAATCACTGTTTCTTGAACTTATGTGATTTATGCTTTCCGGAAAACAAAATGTACACACTTTTTTGTGGCTTGGCTCATTGACATAAAAAACATCTGTAACAATGCAATTAAATCCTGATTTCGCCGACGCCATTGGGATGTACAAATGATGACATGGTATATAAGTATTGATGGCAGATCTGACTGGCCAAACAGGATATGCTTACTATTGTGGGACACTTTGCCTCATTTCTTATTTTCTCAGGTTCATGAATATCTGCCGTGATGCTGTTGTGAGTGCAGTGGTCACATTAAACCAGGTACTATCGTATACTACATTTACAAAATTAATGAATTGTTTTATATTGTAAAACTAAACCGTTAACGTATATATACAATCAGATATGAAACAAAATAACTTACTTTAACTGTGAAAGCAAAATGTTTCAATTAATGTAGGTTATCGCAATTTTTAATCAAATGTATTTAAGTAAGATTGCCTAACAATTTTGAAAATCAGAATAGATGTAACTGTTTGTATATATCTTAAGGATAAGTGTCTGCTTCCAAACACACACACACACACACACACACACACACAGAGAGAGAGAGAGAGAGAGAGAGAGAGAGAGAGAGAGACAACATAAATCACAACAATCAAAACAACAAAAGAAGACAAAACAAAACGGTAATAAACAAAGTTCATTCATCATTATAATTGATCCTTTTATTCAATAATTACACACTTTTGACTTCACAAAACACTTGAAAGATTTCAGTTTCTCGAATAACATAAGTTAACAGTACTCATTTACTTCTAGTGCAGATATATCAGAGCAGAAAATAAAACAATGTATTCGTTTATTTGTAAAACACAAGGTACGGACATGATGTAGACAGGGCGAAATCCATTTGTATAATACAAAGTAAACACAAAAAAAGTAATTTGGGATTTATCCAGTGTCAATATTCTAAAATAAACAGACAGTGTCGTGTATGGTTCCACATCAAGACGTATGCGAACCCAATTGACAAATATGATAAATGTAAACATAAAAATAATGAAACCAGGCACCCGGGAGAAGTGAATGTCTTCTGCTTGCATTGACTCTCATTGCAAAATTCCTGTAGAAACCCATGTATTTATTGTCGATTCTTGTATTATCAGAAAGGTAAAGAAGGTCAGTGTATGTGATCATGTTCCAAAACAATCAGTTAACAGTTTGAAAGTGGGACATCAAACCGCACGAGATAACTGTAATAAGATAAAAGAATTTCCTCATTGAAAAGTTCAGGCAAATGGGAATGATAGAGTAATACAGAGATCAGGAAAGGGTACAATAAATGAGAAGTAATTGTAGAACAAATAAAACAAACAACGAAGAAGAACCAATCAATCTAAGACTGAGGTTAAATTATGGAATTATACCATACAAAGTAATTGTTTGATGAATAATATCTATTGTGTAAAATATTTTCATACTTTCTCCTATTTTCTTTTCATTGTGCGTCAAAAGTGTTCCTGAATTTTCAACATACTACGTCCCGCATAATAAAATTCATCTAAACTGTAAGCAACATTTGGCAGAAAAGATATATTCTAATGGACAATGACTGTTACATAAAGTACATTTTACCATTTATTTATTAACCTCCTATTTCTATTGTAACATATCACAGATTTAATCAAAATAATACGATTTATTTTCTTATGAAAGAATTACTATTTTTCAAGATATAAATGATTCACTCTTAGACATGAAATAGAATTAAGTGACTCATTATTTTCGGATAGTCGTGATTGTTTTGCATGGTCAGATAACCATGTCATAGCTATGGTAACTGGTGAAGGTAAAAGGAAAATTCCAAATGATGCTGTATTTATTTCTGGCTATGCAAAAGGCGTCTTGTTTTTCAAAGATATTAATTGAATATGTCATAAACATGTGAATTCCATTGCTTACGTTCAGAAGATTTACGGGTTGTCAGATATTTCAGATAACCACTTTACTGGATGTAATCTTAAATTGGCTGCAGTAGCTGAATGATAAGCACGGTTCAGGAAACATTATCATACCCCTGCAGTGATATTAAAACAGTAAATTATTCCAGATTATAAATTTTGGGCCCCGTTTGGCTAGCTTTGTCACTTCCATCAACTCTAGTGATTAATATACCGTGTATTTTATTGAAGCAGGCTTTAATAACTTTAGTGATTGCTGAACATGGACCTATTTTTCTCTAATGAGCAAAAGACAAATCACTGTTTGATTTGGTTTTTATTTCAACGCGACATGATAAATCAATACATGTTCCATCCGGAGTGTTATAAACGTGTATATTGGCAGAAAGTATGGCCAAGCCAAGAACAGTGGTAGGTGCAGCATTTTCGTTTCCCTGATATTCTCCTTGTTATAAATACCGTACCGAAATAATACGTTATACAAATCCACAATTAAGATGCAGAAATTTTATATTGATGGATAAGACGTTTTACCATGTTTTGAAAAGAAAGATATTCTTTCCTGTAATTCTAGTATAAATCAATATTCGAAAATACATACGTTATAATGTTTGAACCAGATGTGCAATTCGACAATTTATGTTTATTCAGTGATGCTCGTGGCCGAATGATTGGAAATCTGATAATATATAAATATTTGTGGAGCAGAGATAAACACATAATGGCCGAAAAAGTGAGCCGAAGAATCAATTTAAGGACAGAGCTATGCATGAAGGAGATACTCTTTAGTTTTAGACTGATTTCCAAAATACAAAAATTTTATGACTGAAAAGTTTAAGTATATATTTCACCTCGGTACAAAAGCAAAGAAAACAAGACTCGGTTACGATGCCCTCAAGGACTATCAGCGGTCCACCAGCAGCGACACCGACCTAGTGGTTGTAATAATATAAGATATAAATTCTATATTTATACATATACATGTAGCTATATTATTAACAAATTGGCTAAAGTGTGGCCTGATAGAGGTGCTCTATTGACCCGAAAGATAAATTGCTGAGGGAAGACAAATCCGTCTGTTGTCCACAATAGGATTAATCTATCATCCAAATTCAATGAGTCAATAAGTGTATTGTTTGCCCTAAAATTATCCGTCTCACTATGGTGTCCAATGGATTCAAATTTATTGCTAAAACTGTGACGCCAAATGGATTCAAATGTATTGCTAAAACTATATTTGGTACATGACGTCAGTGCAATGTAAAGCTGACATTTTGTTCTGTATGACATTTCTCTACGCATAATATGAACCACACAAGGACAACACGAGAATAGCAGTCATTTCCTATTATATAATTTTCTCTCCAAAAGTGGGGAAAAAACCTGTTCAGCTTGGTTCAGGAGAGGGCTTTATATAAGAATTTCTTGTTGCTCAATCCTGATCTTTTGTTGTTTGTAAACATTTCCTATGCATTCTAATCAATAAATACTGTCTGAACTAAACTAAACTGAATACCAACTCTTATAGTTGTTGTAGAAAAACGAAAGGACATTGACCTCTGTGTCACAAACACCGTAAGAAAATAAGATTAAAAAAAGAGAAAACTTAAATGGCATGTTTTATCACTAGCAAGTTTCATCGTAGTACAGTTACGGAAGTGGTCATCGATGTTACGTATATACATGTAATAAAAAAAAACCTGCCTCATGAGATGAGATAATTATCCAGGTGTTAGTCTCGGTAAGTATGGTCCTTGTTCGGAGCATATGGCATTATACTAAATATGCTCTTGTCTTTAATAATGTAGTATCGTATAGTACAGGTGTAGTGCTGTTCGTGTATATTACGTATGATGCATTGTCTGCAGTCATCACATGTAATCGATAGTCTGGCATGCTGGTAGCTAAGTAATCTGTTTCTTGTTTATCAAAGTGTTGCATTATTTGCGAAACGGCTGTAATTGAACTGTTTTGTTCACAGTTTGCGCAATCAATAATAAGACGTTGAAGTATTCATGCCAATAATGAAACTCTAACAGCATGTAAACAAGTCTGTTGTTCTTACAGTGTTATCATCAAGGAGGCACTATCGAGTAGACACTATAAGGAAATTACAAATATGTAGAATTTAAGACATATTTAATGGTATAGAATTTGTATTTGGAATTTATATTGAAGCAAGAGCATAGTATTGGTGCGAGTGTTCTATAGCTATAACATTATCTGTCTGCCTGTTTGTCAAAACTTTAGTTATGATGCGATATACATGTACATACTACATTCAAATTTCACATATAAGAGCAAAATAATAAAAGGAACATGCCTATTGCCATATGTAAGTCAAAGGTCAAACAGCGGGATATTTTATGACAATATCATTTTCCTTCTTTGTAATTATGCTTTCTCCTCTGAAAATTATAAGGGATTGTTATGAATACATTTCGTTTATAATAAGGCTGGTGTCTAAGAGAACTCTTCCCCATGGGAATTATTTCTTTTGATAAAGTTTCCATGCAGGTCATTTTATATAACAAAACTGCCCTATGATAAACAGACAGATTAGCAGATCCTCTCCATAACCCACTGTATGGTAAATCATATTTCACAAAGTTCGTGCACCCGAAAATGGCGAGGTTTTTTAATCGTTGTCATGAAAACTTGTTTAAGTAATTTAAACATCAGTGCTTTTTGCATTTTCAGTGCTTTTGTACTGACATGCAATTTCAACCATCAAATTAAATAAATCACTCTAAAACTAAGGAGTATCTCCCTTATGCATAGCTCTGTCCTTAGATAGATTCTTTGGTTCACTTTTTTGGTCCTTTTGATTCAACACTGCTCTTCAAAGATTTATATATTTTGAAAATTCCAATCATTTGGCCACGAGCATCACTGATGAGGCATAAGTTGTCGAAATGCGCATATGGTGCACTAAATTATAAGGTATATATGTTCTATCTATACCATTATTAGTCATATCAAAGGTATTTAAGAAATGAATCCTATATTTTTTTGGTTGATTGAGGTATCAACCTAAAATTTGGACGGAAAACTGTATCAGTGCGCGAAGCGCATTGATGCAAAAGTTTTCCGTCCAAATTTTAGGTTGATACCTCAATCAACCAAAAAAATATAGGATTCATTTCTTATCATTTTATTTAGCTTATATATGAAAACAAAAATTTAATAAGTGTCCAATTAACATAATTTATTATGGCACTACATCACTTTTTATCTCTGAATACACGTGACTTGATCGCGTAGTAATATAATAACAAGGTAAACAACATTTTGAAGTCAATAATGGCTGCTAAGACGAAATTCGAAAAATTTGATCCTAGTGTCTATTGAAAAGATTAGAAGTGAAAAAGAATGAACAACTATTAAAAACACGACTTAATGAAAGATGCATATGAGGATGATAATCTGTTACCATGGGTATTTATATTTTAAATGGTATTAGTATCATTAGAAATGCAATGCATACAGTATGAGTATTGACTGGTGCACGTGCGTGTCACAAAGTGGAAAATGTAGGCTCAAGGACTTGGATCGGAGGCAGCACCTGCTCTGGTGCTTTTTTCAGTTTGCTCAGTCGGGTATGATACTGTAGACATTTTAGTTATCAACATCCGTTGTCAAACGATCGGCTAGTAGCAGACGAGTACTGTTTTTATTTTTTACTTGACTGCATGCATTTCCAAACAGCACTGTACTGATAGACCTAATTATATTTTACATTGTTTTTAATAAGAGTAAGAAATTATATTCTATATTTAATAGTTTCTGAAGTGAAGTGCGATTTCTTTTGTACTTTGCATTCGTAATATATAACAAAACAATTTTATGCAATCGATTAACACGGGAATCACGATTCCATAAATAAAACGGGGTTTCGCATTCCAGAGGAAAGTAGCGCCGGCAATTGTGACATATCTGCACTCAAAATTTTGTTCATGCAGAAATGAACTAAATTTTTTAACCAATCAGAGTCGCCGTAAAACCATGAACACAAAGAAAATTAAATGATTATATATTGATTCTAGCCCAAATTCAATATGAATAGAACATTTCCAGCAGTAAAATTTCAGCAAGGCAGAATATGACCAAAAATGAAATTCAAATTAGAATAGAAAATATTGTCATAAATATAGTCAATATCATGATGGAAATTAAATCACCAAATATAGCATAGATCTGTCAACATTTCTGAGAGATATGACAGTTTGGAAATTATTTCTCAAACTGATTTATCGTTATTAGCTATAATAAATTACCTATCAAATTTTATATTCGTCAAATACATTTTTGTTTTGTTTTGTAAAATCTAGTAGTGCCATAATTACGATAAAAAGAAATGTTGTTACGTTCGAGATATTCAAATAAACGCGATTTACCGAACTCACGGGTAGGTGGTCTAAACAATAATTGAAATATCACATTGTAAATATGTATATATGTATGCCATGGATGTATGTATATATGTCTGTATGTTTGTCTGTCTGTCGGCATATGTATGTATACGTTTCCATAGATAAATAAATAAATAAATAAATAAATAAATAAATAAATATATAAATAAATAAATTTAAATCAATGTGTCTAAATAAATGACAAGAAACATTCAGAGTCCTCCAAATTCGGCAACTTGGCCTTTATAAAGTTGAACTTTATTTATCCATTTATCAATAACCTATAAGATTTATTTAAGCTTTTTATTCATTTATTTAATTTGATAATAATAATCACTAACAAACAGACATAGAATTTAATCTATAACAATTTCTTTTGAAAGTGTCTTTAATTCTATATATTTCATTTCCATTTGATAAAGGGCGATTGGCAAAAGACATGGGGGACATTGTTTCTTATTACTTATTGTATTCACACATCCTTTTGGAGAACTTTTTTATTTCTTGAATTTTCAAACAGTATAAACTTGTTTTGTCAAAACATATAATGAAATATAATATAAGATCTGTTTGTGAAACACGAATGCCCCCCGCGGCAACAAAGTTCAAATAAGGCAAATTTTGATATGTAAGTCAAAGATTACGGCCAAGGTCACGACATCAATAACCTTGGTGAATTTGAAAGGGCTTTAGTAGTGGAGAATACATGCCAAATATAAAGTCTCTACCTCTCTCGATTCAAAAGTTGTCGCGAAGTTTAAAGTTGACAAGACAGACAGTCAATCAAACAAACACACAGACAGACAGGTCATAAACAATATGCACCCGATCTATCGATATGGGGGTATAAAAGGAGAAGAAAATGAGATCTGAGTAAACTGTATGACAATACTCTCACAGAACATGCAAAATTGATATTTGATTGTAATGCAGTTTTGATGCCGGCTTAGGACGGTCTTTTGAAGTGGCACTTGTCAGTCGGTTGGTGTAGTTAACTGGTGTGTTGACCCACCTTCACATTCACCACAAACATAGAGAACAAGGATCATCAGGTAAGTCAAATTGAGAGGTCATAAAAACATAAACACAGGTCTACAGTATCATAGAATAAAGGTTTTAAAATCCAAAATATAAAGCGACATTAACAAGAACCAATTGTGCTCTACATTTGTAAAAGTAAGCCAAGATCCATGAGCGATAAGTGTCCAACTAACGGCCAGAGAGGACGAAGCTCATGACCCCATTGTCCTTTTTAATTGGGGATAGGATTAAAGTTATTTATTCAGCAATATTCCCTCACAAAATACAAACCGAGATATCTAGCTTGAATTCATTTTGCTTTCTACCCTAGATTACTTTAAGTTTATTTATGTTAAAATTAATTAAAGATAGGTAGAGGGAATACTGACCTATTTTCAAGTGATATTCAAAAACAATTCCGACATATTAGACTCGCTACCAGCAGCCCCCTTTGTTAAGTAATATTCTTGATATTCAAGTACCATACTCTGCAATGAGCAGTTTCTTGTACAAAAACCACATGTGATAAGTGACCGTTTGTCTTAAGAGGCCAATTTCTATTTGGTTACCGCTGCAGACAGATTTACCAATCCCTTATTTTTAAAATACACTGTACATAAATATTCGATTGTAACAGACTTTGTTACGTCAGATCAATACTAAAAATTATTATTTTAAACATAGCAGCTTTAGCATCGAATATTTAACTGTCAGAATCAATCGAGGAAGTATTGTAGAAATCGATTACTCCACCTGAATATTCTCAGGTATTTTACAGTTAATGGAGCCGCCAATAAAACCCACTAGTGTAAGGTAGTCTCGATCGATATTATTTATCTGTGTTATATACCAACGCTAGCCTTTCAGTTTTCACATACGGATCATTGATTTTAGAAAAAAAAAATGGGACTAGCACAAGAACTTTATGAAAAATTATGTACAAAATTATGAAAAAATTTGGTCAAATATAAGGGTGAACACTTTGATTTTCTCCATTCTAAATCCGTCAACAATCTTGTCAACAAGTTTTCAATAAAGTACGAAAACTTGGCTAAATTCGAATTGTTCTAATTTGAGTCAGGTACTAAAGCAAACGCACACGTCCAGAACATGTGGGTATTTTAAAGATAGAAATAAAAATTATTTTTCAAGTAAGATAAAAATTTCTTCTACCATTATAACCATGGTAATGTCATCTTTACTACATAACCGGGGTGGTTCAGTGGATGAGAAGCTTGGCATGTAACCAAGAAGTCTCGGGCTCGATTCCCGCCATGGCACACATGTATCCTTTCTCACGAATGAGATAGTGAAAACCGAGGTTCCGTGTCACTATGTGCATAAAAGGTTTCATACTGCTTCGAGTTTGTCCATTGCCAAGATTTAAATTTACTATATACGTGAAATAATAGTGGAATGATGTAAAACAGTAATAAGTCAATCACTGTTAATAGAGTATAATCAATCATTGAATGAAGAACCTTTTTAGTATATTTAGTACTGTAATTCATCCAATTTATCTCGGTGAACCTTTCAAAAGTGTTTATACTATGAAAGGCATTCATTGAAACTCTTTTGTAAAATTTGATATAAAGACCTATCAGTGGAATGAGTTACATTCTCTTTTAAACCCACTACTAGTATGTTATAACCCTTCAGTAAATGTATTTAGTATAACATCTATGTATATTATAACCCTTCCGCAAAACTTGTCAGTAGAACCCTCTGTGTGTAACCTTACAACAGAACCTTTAGGTTATTACCTTCTATATAGAAATCTGCAAACCTTTTCAGTAGAACCCTCTGTGTGTAACCCTACAGCAGAACTTCTAAATATTACCTTCTATATATAAATCTTCTGCAAATCTTATCAGTAGAACAATCTATGCGTAACCCTATAGCAGAACTTATAAATATTACTGTCTACATAGAACCCTTCTGCAAACCTTATCAGTATCACCCTCTATGTGTAACCCTAGAGCAGAACTTCTAAGTAATACCTTCTATATAGAACCCATTGCAAAACCTGTAGTATAGCCCACTGTTATGTAACCTTTCGGAAAAACCTTTTGTTATAAACTTCTATGTACATATATTCCCTTAGTAGAACCCATTAAGGGTAACTATTCAGTAGAAATTCGTATAGGCTATGGACTTCTGAGTAGAGTCAATCATGTATAAGCTTCAAGAGACCTTTTAGTATTAATTTCTATGTTTAACCCTTTAGGAAAGATGTTTAGTAGAAACCACTATGTGTAACCCTTCAGTAAAACTTATTGTAAACTTCTATGTACAGTACAGTCCGGGTGGAACTTTGAATGCCCACTTCCACAGTGGGCAGTCCACCTGAAATTTCAGTGGGCATTAGGAGTGGACATTTACCTGGGCTATCAAGCTGTTCACTTACCTGTATGTTAATTCTAACGGGCTCTTACAAGAATGTCCATTGTATCCAGTGGACATTTTTAATGCCCACTCTAAAAATGCCCACTGTGACCAGTGGGCAAATTAAGTTCCATCCGGACTGTACTGTATAGCCTATCAACAAAACTTTTTAAAAGAGTCAACTTTGTATAATTTTTCAATAGAACTTCTTAGTATAAAGTATAATTATTCCTTCAGCAAATCTTTTAGTGTAAACTTCTTTGCTTAACTCTTCAGGACAAATTCAGTACTAGAAACCCTTCGATATAGTTTTAGTATAAACTTCTTTGTTCATATAAATATAACCTTCAGCAAACCGTTTATTTGATTTATTTTTTGTTTTACGTCATTCCACGTTTATTCATGTTTATGATGATGGCATGTGTTTGATGCATTGCATAGAAATATATACCTTTGCAACGGACCAACCCGAAGCAGTGTTTCAACCGAAAAACAGGATTCCTGTGACCGGGGGTCAAACTCTTGACCTCTCGGTCACGAACCCAAAAATCAAATAGTTCCAACTATGGAGCACTCAATTGCTGGCTTATGATAACAAATATACATGAATCTCTTTTTGAGATGATTTTATGAAAAGGAAACTTCCTAAGGGATCTTCCTTGACCAGAATATATTTCAGCAATATCTATGGAGTTTTGGTTTAAGTGGAAAAAAATCAATTTCTCATGACTTGACAGAAATTAAATGACCAATATATCGATGAAAAAGCAAGACAATGATGTACGAGACATCCGCCAAAGAAATGTAAGGAACAGGTTGTAAAACTTCCCCTCTCTAATAGAAATTCTAACCGTATGGTTTTCCCCTTCTAATTATCAGAATAGCGCCCCCCCCCCCCCCCCCCGGCCTAGGCGGATAAACCGACCTTGGTTCCGGATTATTCTTGGGGAGAAATAGACAGGACAGAACAAAAACCACATATCCCAAATCTTCGATTACGGATGCATGATACCCATGCGCGGATTTAGGTAGGGGAGGGGGGGTTAACGTCCCCCACTAAAATTGGCAAAGCATTGATAAAAAAAACCAATTTTAATTACTTTAGCGCTATGTGAAACGTATGTGTGAATATTAAATCAACCCATTACTGTTAATTGAATATAAATTACTGCACAAAACGACGAAAAGTGCATTATTTTGAATAATTTTTTTTGGAAAAATTTTCCAGAGAAGTCTCAGGGGACGTTGATGGCCCCCTCCCCCACCTACCCCTTTTCGCCGCTTCGCTCTTCAGTGAAGCCTTCATGTACCGTGAGCATATTGTTTGATTATTTTTATAAAAAAAATTGAAAATGCTGACGAGTTTTAAAGGTTTTATGCCTTTTGACCTGTACATTCATTACGCAAACATATACGGGGAAATGCTGTGTTTGTCGGAGGCCGAAGCACGTGCGAAATGTGAGCTATAATTATCACCGTCGGTCAAGATAGTCGCCGTATCATAGGTACTCGGTCAGCGGGGGGGGGGGGGGGGGTGGGGGGGGGGGGGGGGGGCGTGTTTTGTGGATAGGTCAATTGTGCCCCCTTTTTAACTTATCCGGGATTTTCTAGTTGCTTTTGTATATAGGTTGTGACATCAAGAGGGCTGGATCTTTAACTTTTCCTTTCAAGCTTTAGAACCTTAATCCTCCTCTGAAGTGTGCTTCTACTAATTAATACTCTATGATTAAGAGCTAAGCAATGTAAGATTTCCGACTGAGTTAATTGAAGTCTTGAATAAAACTTTATTAAACAAGTTGTGTCATCCGCAGACATATCTAACCCGCCAACATGTAATTTACTTACATGAATCCTAATGATTATGTGAAAAGTATTGCGTATATTCGCAATAAATTAATATTTTTGTGTGAAGCTAATGGGCTTCCGTACATATTCATTCATTCGTCTATGAGCATTTCTGATGTGGATTTTGTATCCCTTAATCACACGTACAGTGCATTATATATGTTTACCTATTTCACTTAATTAAGCAACGTATTGGTAAGACTACCTCCTGTGCCATATTGATCGTTCGAGAAAGTTCATTTTCACGTAGATCATAATAACAAAATCTCCCATTTCTTTTCCAATTAGAGTAAATGTCTTTATGCTGACAAATGATATCTTATTATGAAAACAGAGAACTTAACACCTACATGCATTCCTATCCGAGTTCGTAGATATTATAGACTATTATAAGAGATCTGCTTTGTTCTTGGTAGTTCGTATAGATGGTAATATCATAAATATGAGTTTGTAACATGATTGCTAAATTCTTGCAACTTTAAAAGCATGAAGTATTAAAACACCAACTTGTTGACATTTTGCAATACTTGGCTAAATTGGTACTTAAAAGACAATAAAAACAAAAACATAAAACAAAAAACACAACCCCTCCCCCCCCCCAAAAAAAAAAATCCCAAAACAAAACAACCCCCCCCCCCAAACAAACCAAGAACAAAACAAAAATACACACACTAAGTCTTGTTTTTTTCCTAGCCATTGTTCTTGTTCCGAATATTATAATGCTGATGAAGCATTTACACTTGGCATTCTTATAGAGTGCGCATTAACGATTAACTTGATGGCGTAAAACATTGCCAAATCTTCTGTAAAGGGAATATTTAAATACTTTACGAAACATGTAACGCCTAAAATTAAAATAATTGTATTTATCCTAATCATATTTCTAGTTGTATGTCATTTTACGTCAGCGATAAGTGGTCGTATACTTCAAATTCTCTAAACTACTTAAATGAAATTATTTTGAAAATAGAAAGCGATTCGGAAGAAACTCCCTTCTAGCTGAACACATAAAAAGAGACGCATTAATTTGATACAAACCAGTCAGTGTGTCACAAAGTCGCCATGCGCCTGCGTACTGATAATACAGGAAGTAAGTGGTCCATGCGTCTGAGGTGGACGCGCGGTATTTGTACTTGATATAATCGTTCTTGGACGTCCGAGGAACAACCTGGATCGTATCGTAACTATTGTTAGTATTTTGTGACGCAAAAGCGCTATCGTCATAGTTGAATTCTTCCCAGGAATCCACTGAAATGGCCAATAAGATGAAGATGCTACCCACAACTCCGACCACTACAGAACTCGCCACCAAAATCACGAGCGGTGATGTCATTGTCACGCACCTTCTCACTCATGAAAACTGTTATGACCAATCGTCACCAGATTACGTTCACCCCATAACTAGATTATACTCTTCATTAAATCACTTCAGAGGCGTCAATATGGACGGAATTCTACAGTTAATTGCGTATAGATCTCGTTCACATATTCATTTTTCAAGGCAGAAATCGTCATTCGTATGAAATCACACTTAATACGTTCTAATCGACTGCCAACTTCTATATTTTAGAGCCGTAAATGGACGACTTGTTGCGCATGCTCGTATCGACCATTTCCATAGCAGTAGAGACAATAAAGCGATCGCTGCTTTTAGAAACGCGATGAATTGCGATTGGACTCGCTTTTGTAAGGAATGCTTGCAGCTTTAATCCACTATGTTTCTTCTGTAATAGATCAATAGGATTGCGGAATATCGACTCCCAGGAATCTTCCGTATAATACTTCATTATTTGATCGACATAGTAATCATAAATAAATAAATTATATCGATTCAATATATATTTGATTTCATTATGATTCATTTATTTAAGATTAACTGGTTGGTTACATGATAGGGTGGTGAAACTGAACCCTGCCTGTTACAGATTTGGTGCCGTGGCCAGCCCCTATGAGTTACATGTTTGTTTCTGCACTGTGAGGGTTACGTTCTTTGGGTTGTTGTGTGTTTCAGTTTCCAAGGTTGGAAACCTCTGGCCGGGAAGAAGTGTAACTGGACCGGATAGCTCAAATTTTGTAACAGGCAGCGTGAAAATTGTGGCCGAACCCGGGAATCGAACCCAGAACCTTCCGCTTCAAGATGGATGTTCTAACAATTACACCACGGAGTCTATCCAGGAGAATTCTGTCACAGGCATGGTGAAAAATTGTGGCTGGACCCGGAATCGAACCCAGAACTTTCCGCTATTATAACGGACGTTCTAACCTTTGAGCTATCCGGGCCGAAATCGGCATCCGTCACCCCCCCCCCCCCCTTGCCAGAGGTTTCCAAACCTCGAAACCCTACCCTGGTCCCGGATTCGAGTACCGCCGGTGGTTGGTCGATGTCTTGTCTTTCGAATTAGAAAGTATAATACCGAGGTCCCGTGTCGTGGTACACGTGGCACGCAAAAGATACCCCTTTGCTTCGGGTGGGTCCGTTGCATAAATCTAAATTTCTTTGCAGTGCTTCAGGTAACACCTTAACTATATGTGTGCAATAATCATGTTGTGACGTCGAACAAGAATCAAACAAACAAGCTATATCATATGATGTCGTATTAAAATAAAAATGTTATTGTAATTAAACTATGACGAAATACTTGTATAAATCCATATTGCCAAACTGTGAAATCAAACATATAACTGAAATGTGAATTACAAAATAGCAAGGAATCAGACTGAGTCGAGTGGCATAGAGTCGGCACCGATCTCACTATACGGTGATTAAAAAGATATCGGTTGACCTCTAGAGGATAATATTTATTTCAGAAATAAATGGCTTACTCTAAGAAATTTCTCGGAGCCAATGTTGACTGTAAATTACTAGAGTACCAAGTTACCAATATCAGTGAGAGACTAACAACCATACGAGACATCAAAAGGAGAGTACATATTTATATTTTCAAAGCCTCCAATAATAAAGCTCTTGATGAATATTTTTCAAACATAGAATTTTATATCCTTCTTTTAATCTAAATTGCTTTATTATCTCACCTGAGTTGAAACCCCAAGTGAGCTTTTCTGATCACACGTGCACTTTGCCCCGCGTCCGTCTACATGTACCTTCAGTAAACGTTTTCACATTTTAGACTTCCCCTCGTATTAAACCGCCTGACCGATTTTAACCAAATTTGGTATACTTGCTGTTATAGCTGACCCCTACAAAATACAAGTTTTATTTATTTATTTAATTTTTCATTCCGATCTGTTGACAAATGGCGCCATTATAGTGAGAAATTAGAAATTATTCCCAAAAGGATACTCGTCTTTAAAAACATTTTTCAGAGGGGATTCTCAATGAGTTTTTAAAACTAATGGCATACGAAAGTTCTACAAGGATATAAGATTCAAGTTTGCCAATTTCGTTCAAATTTAAAATCGGGGAAAAATAATTTGTCGTTAATGCCTTTTTGTGTAATTCTTTAGATTCCCTCCTTGTGATTGCTTATAATGCACTGATTTGTTATATACACATTATTCCACAAAATACACATTGGTTTGATATAACACTGTCAAATCAAGTTTCTGGTATTCCCAGCTCTAGTGACATCTACAAGGTCTAGTGCCAAGTGAAAACGACAATATTCCTTGGCAAGTCGGAAGGCTGAAGAACGTTTTTCATTGAGAAACCATATACATCTGAGCAAGGTTCATTTCTGTATACCCACCAGTTTGACAACTACATTAAAGTTGTATACCCTACAATTCGGTAAAATTTATAAAATTAAGGCATGTAAAAGAAAAACTGTATTTTTCCCGAATGACTGAAGTTATTAACTTTGCGTTAATAACATTTTTTGTTGCTTCAAACCCTCGGAGATATCAAAATAAGAAGAAAATACTTCGTAAATAAAGAGGGTATTCCATAAATACAACAATAACCTGACTACGGGCATGCACAGTTTAATTAAAACAAATGCGTCGAAGGGAGATTCCAAAAGAAAACAATTTCAGTAAATACTAACTTTAGCAGACTTGAATGCAGATTTTTTAAGTTACTCGTCAAGTTTATTTCCTCGCTCTCCATGATACGGTTTCCGAATAATATCACGTGATAAGTTGGTTGTAAACATGTTTACAAACATCACATTTTAGACAACCATATCTCACTTAATACGACAAATTTTATCACAAAATTTGCAAAGATCCGTTTTTATTATGCTTAAGGCATATATATATATATATATATATATATATATATATATATATATATATATATATATATATATATATATATATATATATAAAAAATAAAAACAATTTAGAATAAATTTACCTATAATATGCTCTGTACTAGCGAACATAGGGTATACAGCTTTAATAAATAAAATGTCGTACAACTTCTTCATTCTTTTGACATTCAATACGATAAGACGGCAACTACGATAACAAAATCGGACATGTAGTTAAGTTAGCATAGATAATTGCATGCGTAGCCTTTAGATAATTAGTTAATCGTTACTTGCACAATTTTGTTAAAAACAGTCGCGGTGTTATGTCAGGGACGTATATACGTCCCTGGTTATGTTGACCAATTTCGTCTCTCTGCGACTTGCCATAATAACCTTACCGATGTATTTTTCTAAACACCACTGTCAGTCGACTTTCCATGTTGACAAAGACAACACAGACAGAGACCCATGTATCACCATAATTCAAATCAGACCAGTAGAATACTAAATAGTTTCATAATTTCTTTTTCTCAGTATCTTCCTTTCCCTTTGGGCAGTGTTGAAATAAGAGACAGTGTCCGCAATGTAGACTTTTATTTGACTTAACACTCAATCTGAATACAAATCAGATAAAAGTATACAAGTACTTGTACTTGTAAATATAGTAGACCAAAAACGGAACATCATTTTTATGCCGACCAATTTTGTGAAGCAAATATGAAAAGAACAATTGAATTTGTTTTATTTGAAAGTTTATTAGAACCATAGTAGGACAGGGAAAAAAGCGTTTTGTGAAAAAAGGCAGACCTTAGTGAGATATTTCGTTATTATGTGGCCATAAGCGCCAAAAGAATCGTCGCAGCAGAGGACTTTCAAGAAAATACAGATCATCATCAACTTGGTTATGAAGCTGAAAGCCAGTAATACTCTGAGTTTGGTCCTGACAAACTTCAGATTGAGTAAGATACAGTTCAAAGCCTGGGGTAGAGACCATTCCAACTATCTCAGAATAATCAGTTACATGCCTTGGAAATGTTTCATGTACACGTTCTGAGACATCAACCATTTGAGACAAAGTCCACCAAATAATTTAAACAAGAGGCCCAAGTGGGCCTATATCGCTCACCTGAGTACCTATATTATCAGTCATGCATGAAGGAAGAATTCATTTATTTTTGCATTAATGTGACTAAGTCAACACAGATGTTGAAAATATGTCAAATTTTATTTCAGGCTAGAATAAAAAACAACACTTTTTTGCACATCCATTCAGGTGATTTTGATATTAAGCATTTCCTTTGTCTCTGCAAGAAGTCATTCAGGGCAACAAGTTAGTCATTTTCTTTAGGTGGGGCCTTTTGTTGACTGATTTCAAGTCTGGGTCATGAACAACAATTGTTTCAAATATTGTCTAGATCTAACTTAAAATTGCCTAATTTCATATGTTGAGTGTTGAGAAACATCTAAAAACTTATTTAGATGTGTAAAGAAATGAAAAAAAAATTTTGACCACAGCTGGATTTGAACCGCTACTCTCCATATTTCAATTACCAAGTGGTATATGTACTATTGTGAGAACTGCTTTTTAGACATGGTGGCATTATCTGTTAACCAATTTGGATGAAATTTACCAAACTGATAGAGGACTTTTAGTACTTCATGTATTCCATGTTTCATTAAAATCTTTCATGTGGTATAACAGCAGAAGTGAAAAATGTGATTGAATTGTTCCTATACACCCTCATTTGGAAGTCTTAAAAAATTCATAGAAAATCTAAAAATTGAGATATTGACAAAATTCTTTCAAAGTAACAATCCTTACCATAATTATGATCACAATAGTCCATAAGAAATCATCATTATCAATTAACTAGGAAATATGACACTTTTTTCTGCATTGAATCACCAAGTCCAAAGAAATGTCGAAAAAAATTCTAAAATTTGATTTTGGAAGGGAACCAAAATGACAATACATCTTCACTCATCCCTCTAGATCATTTCTATGCATTCTGTTTGTCTCTGTATACAGCCCGTATGAAAAAGAATATTGTTAAACGAGGGAACTCTTTTGTGACCTACTCTTGACTATGGTGGCGCCACCTGTAAAGAGGTCTGGACGAAAACAACAGAATTTGAAGAGGATCATAAGTGACTTATTTCTACCAAGATTTATTAAAATCCTTCAAACAGTTTTGTAGAAAAAGTTGAAAATGTGAAAAATGGCCAAACCCCCCTTTTTTTTTTGAAGTCTTAAACGTAAAATTCCTAATTTCATATGTTGAGTGTTGAGAAACATCTAAAAACTTATTTAGATGTGTAAAAAAAAAAAAAAATTTTTTTGACCACAGCTGGATTTGAACCGCTACTCTCCATATTTCAATTACCAAGTGGTATATGTACCATTGTGAGACCTACTTTTAGACATGGTGGCATTATCTGTAAACCAATTTGGATGATCCGCACAAAAAACAAAACCTTTGAAAAGGACTATGAGTACTTGCATCCTACCCAGTTTTATCACAATCCTTCAAGTTGTTCTGTAGATCAAGTTGAAGATATGAAAAATTGTCCCCCCCCCCCCTTTTCTTGGAAGTCTTAAAAAATTCATAAAAAATTCAAAAATCGAGATATTGAAAAAATTCCTTCACATCAGCATTCCTTACCATAGAAATGATTAAATGAAACCAAATGAATGCATCAATGTTTACTAAAAGAAAATAATAACTCTTTAATGCATTAAAATAACAAAGTCCAAAATGAAAATGAAAAAACGTCATAAATTTGATTTCGGAATGGAACCAAAAATATCAACACTTCTTCCCATATGCCTCTATCTCATTCCTATGCAGTCGGTTTGTCGCTGTATGCACCCGATCTGAATAAGAAGTTTGTCAAAGGAGGGTACCCTCTGTGACCTACTTTTGTCTGTGGTGGTGCCACCTGTTCATGGATCCTGACAAAGATGACCACATTTGTCGGGGACCTTGAGTATTTGATGCATGCCAAGTTTCATTGAATTCCAGCAAGTGGTTCCGAAGAAAAAGTTCAAAATGTGAAATGTTTACACCAATTATCCCAAGTCTTAAAAAATTCATAAAAAATCCAAAACATAAAATATTGAAAAATTTTCTTCGCAGTAGTATTTCTTACCATCAAAATGATCAAATTAAACCAAATTAATGCATCAATGTTTACTAAAAGAAAAAAATACCTCTTTTCTGCATTAAAATTACCAAGTACAAAAAAACGTCAAAAATTTGATTTCGGAATGGAACCAAAAATAACAACACTTCTTCACACATCCCTCTAGATCATTCCTATGCATTTGGTTTGTCTCTGTATGCCCCCGGTCTGAAGAAGAAGTTTGTCAAAGGAGGGTACCCTCTTTGACCTACTTTTGCCTGTAGTGGCACCACCTGTGGACGAAAAACAACAACACTTGTAGGGGACCATGAGTACTACATGCTTATCAAGTTTCATCAAATTCTGTTCAGTGGTTCTGGAGAAGAAGTCGAAAATGTGAAAAGTTAACGACGGACGACAGACGGACGACGGACGACGGACGGTGATTGATCACAATAGCTCACTTGAGCCTTTGGCTCAGGTGAGCTAAAAAAGTATATGATAATAATGAACCTCATAGCAAATGCATGACATGGGTTTATCAGAATGGATGATGGATGGGAGATATAGAAACAGTCAGAAGTCGAAAATCAGAAGCACCTGCCAGCATCTGATGAACAGAGACGACAAATAGTGCAGTGGGAATAATTTCGTGCCACTGAATACAATGATAGAATGGTTTCAGCTATTGGTCCAGGCAGAAGAGACTGGGAAGGAGTGTTAGTACATATACCCTGCTAAGAGAAAGTAAGGTGGAAAGAGATATAATCAAGAGAACCTCAGACTGCAATTCCAGTTGAAATTTGTCTTTTGTGTGACTACATTTTGCATATCTGACAGTTGAAGAATGACTGAAGAACTACACTGCATTTTGTGGAAAACCAGCTGACTTTAAGAATGTAGTCTTATGTAGAAGCAACAACATTAGGAAACAAAATGGAAATCTGAACAGAATTACGACTATTTAAAAAATTTACTAGACAAAGACACCAGTCTATTTGTCATATTATGAAGCTGATAATTGAGCAAGATTTTAATTTTTAAATACATTACATTGTCATATGTAACTTTTTTTGAAATAGTAAAAATTATAATTCTGCACAATATATGATATGGATGTTACAATAACCCTGTATTATGGAATGATATGCTTCAAAATGCTATGATCTTTCAGGATATGCTGAAAGTAATATGCTGATAAGAAATAATATTGGAAATTTTCCCCTTTAGTAATTTTGTATCAAAAAGTCATCAGAAAATAATAAAATTAAATAAAACTGAACATATTTCAATTAAAAATTCACTTAATGACATAATTTAATGATGTAAATAATCCAGATATTGATGAAAAAGAATATTTTTTTACATACATCTATGAACTCTCAAGTATTACACGATTTTCTAATGACTCCACTCATGACAAGGTGAACTCCGGATTTCAGTCTATTGCAGTGGTACACATAGAATAATGACATCATTAAAGTTGTGAATAAAAACACAACTGAAGATATACTTTAAATGGATTTCAGAATATTAACTGTGGTGGCACCCTGTTCACAGCAAACTAGACCCGACATGAAAAATCTACATCTGAAATTCTAAATTAATTGTTTATTCAACTTAGGTGAATTCAGTTCCTTAAATTGTTAACCTGGTGACATTAATACCTGATTTATAGTGATTTCAGTACCTTCATTTCAATCTGTTTTCAGAGAGTTTTGTCACATTTTAAAGTTATACTCTATGAGTTTTTTTTTTGGGGGGGGGGGGGATCTTTACACATTAGAACAATTCAGATGAAGGTGAATGAGGGTCAGGCAAGTACAATGTTTATTCATTTATTCAAATGAGACAAATGTGTTATCCTAATAGATCTACTGAGATAAGATTGACACATACACTGAATGGCAAAAGTTTTTACAAAAGATTGATGATGAAAACAAAAACATGTAATCTAAATCACAATATTATATACTTGAAATATCAACTGTATATATAGAAAATAAACAATACAGAAAAAACTGAAAGGGACCGAAATCACAAACGAACATGTACCAAAATTACCAGGTACCAAATTCATTATATAATAATGAATCCATCAATCTGGAAGGTAGCAAAATCTCAGCACATATCAGCATTCTTATTCACTATGTATCACACTTTACTTTTCAATACAATGAATTAGTACAAAAAATATTAAACAGTTTTTGCTATGTTACTTTATATGCTGTCCCTGCAGCAATTTACTCATGAAATCTGCATATATTCCTGCATTCATGCATGAGCTGTTACAAGTATAAACAACAGACTTAGTGTTCCAGACGCTATGGTGATAATTGTCTGTGCATTGCACAGAAAGTGTGGAATGTACAATAAATACACAGTGAGTGCTCATAAAAATTTCCATACTGGCACTAATACATTGCTAGTACATGCTTAACAAGACACCACTAAAGACAGTAGAACATGATTGCAAAGCAAATTCTAAACAAGGTCAAGGTCAAAAGTCAAGATTTCAATTGAAAGCTCTGGTCACAAGGATATGCCCCAAGAAAGTTTAGGGTTTGCTTCTTTCGAATTGGTATATGGTCACCAAGTGAGGGGACCTATGGCCATATTGAAAGAGTTGTGAACAAAAAAAGTTGACAATGAGCAAGTTAAGTCAACTTATTTATATATTTTTGAGAAAGACTTGAATCAACATGTGATTTAGGTCAACAAAATGCAAATAAAACCTCATCCAAGTATAAATCTTTTTCTGATTTTTTATGACGTATCAAAGCCCTATCCCTATTGATTCAAAAGACATGGCCAAAATTAAAGTTTTTTTTTTTAAAGTAGGCCAAACTACAAGGTCAAGGTTAAAAGTCATGGCATAATTTAAAAGCTCTGGTCATAAGGAATGTATATGAGATGTACTGTGTTTATACTCCTCTTAGTTGCAGAGATTTTGCTTCAACTAAAAACTTACTCTGAAAAAGATTTTGCTTTCACCAGAAAGTTTACGAAGTCGACAGACAGATGGACAGAAGGAAGGACAACGCCAATCTTGTGATGCAATCTTCATAAAAATATTATATATTGTCTATGTTATGGTAAACACTTTTGAACATGTTTAAGATAGTCTTCTTCACTTCTGAAAACTGACATTAAACAATGTTCACATTCAAATTTCGGTGCATTTCGACCATAAGTTGACCGATCATCATCTCCAAGGGTACCACATGGTACTGCCACATTCTTATCCAGTGGTATATTTTCCATAATCTTCTCGTTTAGAATACAATTATCTGTCAGCAGTGAGTCATTCTCAGCTTTTAATTTATCATTCTGTAAATAAAACGTATTTCATCATAATTTTAAATAATTTACAAAAATAAATAATGAAGGAGAAACTATGATGCATCAAAAGTTTTCATGATAATTTTCAAGATTAAATTCGGGGTTTCATTAACAAGAATTGTCAGAAGATAACATAACTTGCCAACGAGCCATTGTCAGAGGGACAGCATGTAATTTCAATGTTTTCTTTATGCAACATTAAGTCTAAGGTAAAGGTCAAAAGTTAAAAAGTTAGATACTATCAGATGATGTTAAAGCCCTATCTCTAACAGTTCATCAGTAATGGCCGAGCTGGAAGTTTTTGAACCAAAAGTAGGTCAAATGTCTAGGTCAAGGTGGCGGGGTCAAAAATGATGGTACCAATCGCAAGGTCTTGTCACAAGGAATGTATATATGAAATGTGAAAGCCCTATGTTTAATAATTTTCAAGGTATGGGTAAGGTTGAAGTTTTTGTCTACACCGCTGACGCATAAGTGGACACCGACAATAGGGCTATCACATTAGCTCTCTGGACATTCATTCCACTGAGCTAAAATGAATAAAATTGACATCAAAGATTAATATTCTTGTTTTTCTGTACTCCACTTAATTTAAGTATCCCCAAAATCTAATGCAGAATATTGAAAGTAGAGGTATTCAACCCACCAGCATATGTGACTCGTGATTGACTTTCTTTGTATTCATGCATACATTGAATCAACATTATCATACCACTATACTACTAAAATATGAATCTTGCTAAATATGTACAACATAAAGTACACATACTCTACAAATATAGTACACATGTAATACACATAAAGTAGACATTTTGGCTACTTGTTTTCAAATTGTAAAGCTAAGTAACAGTACTGTGTATAGGGATTCAAATTTTAAATCACTTGTTACAGAACATAAACTGATTTAAAACACTGGGCATCAGTAAGTATATGTATACAATTTAGTTCAACTCTAGACCTACTAGAAAACTGACAAAGTCAGAAAGGCCTTGCAGAATGCCTGTCACCATGACCTTGACCTTAATCTGGTAAGAGCAGAAATGTCTTGTCATAAGGAATGCAGATGCCAAACATGTTATAATAGTTATGGTCAATGTTAAAGTTTTCAAATACAGGTCAAAGGTCACAATCAAGGCCACATGATGACAAATTTTGGTACCAAAGGAAAGGTCTTGTCATAAGGAAACATGCCAAATATGAAAGCTCTACCTATGACAATGTATTAGATATGACCAACGTTAAAGTTTTTGCTGACAGACAGACAGACGGCGGATAGACAAACTGATTACTATAGGGCACCCACTTATGAAGCAGGGCCCTAACTAGTGGAAACAAAACCCACCACAGAGATGTAATCAAAATTGGCATAAATAGTGACACTGATTATGACTGCTCAAAACTAGAACGAAGGCTAACTGCAACAAAATGCAATTATGATGTGCAGTTGTTTTTTTTTTGGATAATGAAGATGGATACCAAGTTTCAATCAAATCTGTCAAACTTTCAGAATAAAAGAATAGCTAAAAGTAAGAAAAGAAATAGAAAATCTCAAAAATAAATAACAGTATGTCATAAAACAAGAATCAAACCAACCATCTCATTTAGTAAAATGTTGGTTCATATTCACAAGGGCTTTCAATAACCAAAATCGCCTTGTACACATTAAATAGCATTACCTGCTTCTTGAGTTCAGATAGCTGTGATCTCAGTTGATGCATTGAATAAAGGTCTTTCTGTTTGTCTTGGGCTATCTGAGCTTCTAATGTGACTATTCTTTTTCTTTCATCACTCACTTGATTTGTGATTACTTCAATCTGAAAGTTCAACATTTCATATAAAACAAACTTTGACTATACACTGAAATACAGCCTATCCACACATCCTGTAAATAATTCTAAAAACTCTCTATATATTCTGGATAAGGAAATATTGTTTGGGAATTTTCATACCCCCACTTTAAAAAGAGGAATGATAAGAGTAAATGTTTTTATTTGTGGCAGCTTCCATGCAAACTTAACTAATACACAGATCAAGTTCAATTTTTGCTACTTTCGCTTTAATCAATCAAAAGTAATGGCCCTTGAATTTCAAGTTTCCAAATGATATAGGAAAAATTATTAACACCTACATTTTCATATGTTACAGTTTCTTTGCAAACTGAAATATGCAGATGAAGTTCGATTTTTAATTTTCGATTGCCACATGTCCATCCATCTTTCTGTGTGCCCATCTCTCTATCTGTCCATTACAATCACTATTTGGGTGGTATATGTATCACATTCATGTATATATACAGTGTTGAATCATATTTGTTTCATCTGTATGTTAGGGAATTCAAGACTGGTGTGGCTAGCCAAACAGGAGACACTCTTCTCAGGCACCTGGTCTCACTTCTGAATTTCAGGGGTCCATGAATATCCCCTGTGGTACATTGCTGTTAGTGCCATTGTCATGTGACACCAGTTACTTTCGTATTATACTTTAGTTTATGGTAATACTTTAATACTTTGGTTGCATTCATTTCTATAGAGTTAGTGCTGTCATTTGTGAACGCTAATTTATACATTTAACTATGGGAATACAAACATGTTCAAACATGCTTAGGGTCTTGCAACATTTACACAATTCATAGCTAGGGTCATTTAGGACAAACCTCTACTGAAAATGGATAAAAATGTCTTACATTTCTAAGTAACTCTGAATTAGTATCCCTGAGGTTTGTTAATTCCTTTTTTAGTAACTTTGTTTCCTCTGAATCTTCATGAACTCTACAGTCTTGGGAGTTTTGTGGAATTTTCTGAGATTTTCTTAGTAATGATTCATAGTTAGTTTTGATAGTCTGAAATTAACATATCATACATGTATGTCAAACAAGATAAATATGAGGAAAAATCAGTAAAACAGGTTATGATACAAGTATAGGTATTTGCTTATTGAAACTATGGGTGTCCCAAATATGAATTTGAAGAATCAAACTATGAATGACAAATTAAGGAATAATCACAAATGAATTAGACTGAATAATCCCATCCTGGTAGCTCCTGTTACTGATATGCCGCCATATGTAATACCGCCACACCAGGATCTACTAGAGGCTAGACTATTCATTCTAAAAATGAATATAGACTTGTTTGATTCTAGTTTTACATCACGCCAAAATTATTTCAATAACATGATTACAGCACCCTCCTGATGCATAGCGAAGAAACGTAAACCTGTACAATGGGTCCACAAAACACAGTGAGAGATCTATCACATGCCACATCTATTGTGATTGTGACTGGGGTTTTACTGTCTAACTCCAAACACAAGACATCAACAAGCCACTGATGGAATCTGACCCTGGGACTTTTCAATCACCCATACCCAGGCAGTGAATTTTAAATACACCAGCTCAGTAATGAGGGATCAAGCTACACATAACACTATACACAGAAATTACACATACTTCACATCATAAAAACACTGCATACTACATGTGTATGTACACACCTCTAAATTTCAATACTTAATCATTCATTTCCTAATTTTAAAGAGATCATTTAAATGTTATTGTTCTTGGAATTATTTAAATAAATATTTCACAGTTCAGGGAAACACAGTTGTGGATCCATCTAATGCATTAGGACTGAAGTGTACAATTTTTTATTTTTGACCAAAACTGTTAAAAATTTACTGTTTAGGTCAATTTTGGTTACAGGAAGGGGAATGAGCCCTCCAAACCACTTTCCATTCAGTGGACATTTGTAACAGCACCAATTTGAATTTCAAAGAACATTCTGTCATGTTGGCTAAGGCATTTTACTTAGGTATATCAAAAGCTTTTTTTGAAACTGTGCTAAATACAGTTATTCAAAAGTTTGAAAGAAAATATTACTAAGCAGGGATTTTTTCCATTTCAATGGAAATGGGTTGGAAACCTTGCAATTAGGAAAAAAATGTTCTTAATCAAGTAATTTTGAGAAAAAAAAACAAAGAATGAAGAAATACACTCTTCTGTCAAGAGTACTTTAATCTACATGTAATAGCCATAATTTCCAAGGGAAATGTACAATAGATACGGAATTTGCAAAATAAGTTTTACATATACAATGTAATTTAGTTTTTTGACATGTTCTCCAATGGTAAACTGTGACAAATTGCTTGAGGGAAAAACATAGGATTTTTTACTGAGGAATGGGTCTGAATAACAGACCCAAAGTTGAATGTAAGAAAATTAGTAGGGACATTCTGAATACAAGAATTTTATACTGAAAAATTTGTCTCATAAACATGGCCATATTCTGGCCACATTTATAAGACAAAAAAAAAAACCCAGGTGATGAATCTTAAAAATGATGTTCAAGGGAACAATACATGTAAAGCTTACTCTGATACATAACAAGTTTGTTTTATTTGATTACTTAGTGCATGTAGGTACAGTACACTCCTCTCGTATCCTAACGTGACCTCTCTGCACGGGGTAAAGAGTTTAGCGAGTAAAGGAGCAGTGATGTAATGGAAAGTGAACCAATACTCTAGAGGCGGGATAAACATCGTCATCGATCGCGAGCGCCTCATGATGTAACATTACGCAATACTCTTGCTCGGGACGCGGGGTGGCCCGGCGCAAAGATACAGTGTAAGTAATTAATGCATTAATGTATACTCACATTTCTTTCAGTCTGCAACTTGTCGAATTTAGCTGTCATGTTTTTCAATTCATTTTGTAACTTCTTCTCATTCAGCTTTTTTTCTTGTAATTCCTATTGAAATAGAAAAATTCAACTTCAAAGAACATGTCAGATTTACAGATGGATGGAATATGTTATATTAACAATCTATGATTTTTCCGACTTCATGATGATCTCCGAAAATTATTTATCTGATTTAAAATATTGATTATTCCCCTTTTTATATATAGGAAAACACAAGGAATAACCCAGATTTTATGGGGAATGCACATTGCAATTTTCCCTCAAGAATATGCACAGCTGTTAGAGTTATTTTTTTAAAACTTTGATCAACCTATCACTATAATTTCAGTAACATTTATATCAATTAATAATAGTCAGACATCCACCGAAATACTTAAATGTAAACACGACACCCAGTATATTCACCCATATAATGCTGCTAAATTAATATGTTATATCTATTATCTTAATTTATCCTATGACCTGTGGAAATCCAAGAATCTTTTGAAGTAAAATATTGCCATGGTAGTAACTCACTGTGGAAGGAAAATCTGGGGTCAAAGGATTGCATTTCCTCTTCTCTGTATTACTACATTGTTAAGATCATTAAGTGTGAAAATAGTCAATTTCAACGCTTACCTTAAACTTTATATTTGTGTCAAAATCAAAATATGCAGTAAACATTAGAATAATTTTTTCTAATACTTTTCATGCAAAATCCTTTATTTCATTTCAACATTTAATAATTTGTTAAAAGTCTACACTCTACAACAGAAGCTGAAGAGATTTGTCATTTAAACATAGCACTACAAAGTAAAAAGGTTCAAAAGTGCTTAATTTTACCTGGAGCTGGGAATCAGATATGTTCACAACTGTACTACTGTCAGATCCACTAGTGGTTTGTTTTGAATCTTCACTTTGGTGAATATCATGGTTTGAATATTTAACTTGCTCTAACGACATCGCTCGAGGAGGAACAGAAATTCCCTCCGTTTCTTCCCTCAAAGATCGTTTGAACTGCTGGTGTTCCTCAATCTGTTTATGTAATAAACCTCTTTCCTCATACAACCTTTCAATTTCCTTAGTTTTATTTTCCAGCATTTCTTCGAGTGATTTTATTATCTCTATGTAATTTGCCTCTTTCTGAAATGTATTACGAAAATTACAAATACCTGTACTTGCACTAAATACTAAAACAATATGGATCTGAATTTCAGCAAAATCAGAAATGACAAATATGATAACTTTATAATATATGAAAACGTTATCTAAGTTATTGTTTACCATGACTTCTAAGGCATTGGTGTTTGCACTGGACAGGGCTTCTTTGAGGCTAGATTTAGTTTTTCTCAGTTCTTTCACAGCATCTTTAAAACATGTTTGAGATACACTTGCACTCATACACCATAAATCAGCCAATGACTGCAATTTCCGATAACCAACTTGCTGGAGATACGATCCACCTTGTGACATGCTAGGTTCTCCATGTGTCATACTGGATCCACTGTGTGACACCCTAGACCTACCATATGTCATGGATCCACTGTTTGTCATATTGTCTTTACAGTCATTTTCTCTCACATCAGAGATATTACCGGTAGCATCTGTTCCATTCTGACCAGATATCTCGTTGTTAGACTGACCTTTCATGAACTCCTCTGAAGGACTTATTGTTGGGAAATGTTTGCCATGTGCTAACACTTGTTCTCCCTTCTGATGCACTGCTCCAATCTGTTGTACTTCTCCATCTGTAACTACACTTGATATGAACGAAGCAGGAGCAATGTCAGAATTTTCAACAACTGGAGCTTGGCTTACTCCAAATCCAGAGTCTGAAATCAGACTGGGAGAAAATTGTTTTTTTCCATAACCTTGTATATATCTCATTTCTTGTAAGAGTTTACATGTTTTAAATAAATTTTCTTGTAAAGTTTTATTTTTTTGAGTTAGTTGAGCAATAAGATTATCTTTTTCTTGCGGCCGAGACTGATCTATCACTTGTAATTTCTGTTGTATTTCTCTGTATTTTGCTCTGCTTATTGTGACATTTTCATCTTCTAAACATTCATCCATTGTAGAAATCAGGCTTTCGACTCAATTCTGTAAATAAAATATGAAAATACATAATATTATAATAAAAACCAACAGATTTGATACTTTACAGACATATCCATAAAGCTCATTACATGTATTACTGTATCCTGTAGATGAATTATCGCTTAATTGCTTCTATGATTATCTATACAACCTCATGAAGCAACAACAACAACACCTAGCGTGGCTTAATATGCCCGGCCCTTACATTGATTGGAGGGGATGAATTAGAATGTATGGTTTTATTACCCCCAAACTTGGGTCTCTTTGGTAATATTTTTATGAAATACTGATATCCAAAAAGAGGGTAATTATTGAATTCTATTAAAGTAGTGAAATATAACCCCACATTATTATATTACATTATGTATTATTATTATTATTGTATTATATTATATAATTTCCATTATCTTATTTAAGCATTCTGCATGATTTTCATGAAAAACAGCTGATGTTTATTAAAGTTATTGCGTTCCATAGCATCTTTTCATAGTAAAAATAAAATCCAAGTCCCATAACTTCATAACAACATAACAGAATTTGCTCAAAATCGAAAGGCGGTTTCCGCTACCCTGTTTAAGCATTCTTAGACAACAACCTTATAGACAACCTTACAGGTTATAGACAACTGTAGACAACAACCTTATAAACCACCTTACAAGTTATAGACCTTATACAACAACCTTGTAGACAACCTTACAGGTTATAGATAGCCTTAGACAACAATCTTATAGACAACCTTACAGGTTATTAACAATTTTTTATTTCACAAATAATCACTCAAATGTATGAAATAATATCAGATATTCAGTAATCAATTTCAAAAACTGAAAAGAGATAAAACACTAAACAAGTACTACAAATAAAATTTTTAGAATTTTGGATCCAATCTCTAAAGATCTCTCTATAACATACTGAACATAGATTACAGAAAAGAAGATGTTAGCCATTTTAGAGTTTATAGCTGCAGCATTTGTAGTGGACTACTCAGAAGGAGGTGGAGAGGACATATGCACTCCCACCCCAAACCCCTCCCCAAAAAAACCCAAGAGAAAGAGAATAGGGTTGTAACCGTCTGCTCAGAGAATATCCTAAAAGGATCATTTTGGTTAGGTTTAGGCTTTCAGCCCCAACCCTATCCCTTTCTTAACAGAAAAGCAATCTTGGAAGGTCACAACCCAGTCTTCAAAAATTTCTTTAAATTTCTAGATCTGCCTATAGAAACTTTGATACTGTCTACTAGAAGTGGTATATGTGAGAAAAATTAGGAAATGATGGTGGATTGTGTGACACTGCTGACTCATGTATATAAGAAGATCACATGTGACTCTGCTATACGACAAAATTCATCACAGGTATAAGATAAACAAGGTAGAAAAAAAAGCATCACAAAAAGTTTTGATTATGCAGCAGCTGCATTTGAATTGCCAGATCACCAGAGGTATCCTGAGGACACACCCATTCTTCCCCCCTCCCCCTTACATCTCCGGGCTCATGCTGTCTCCAGATCCCTAACCTGAGTTAGGCTCCCTCCCCACTCCAAAAACTGGATCTGCCCCTGATTTGTTAATTGAAATGGTCAACTTCTTTACAGACTTGTAAACATTAATCAGTACATCATACATCATTATGTGTAAAGTCAATGTACATGTAAAATACAAAAATAACTGGTGTCACATGACTATGGCACTAACAACAATGTACCACAGTGGACATTCACGGACCCCTGAAATTCAGAGGTGAGACCAGGTGCCCAGGAGGAGTGAGCGTCTCCTGTTTGGCTAGCCACACCCGCCATGAATGCCCTGACATACAGACGAAACAATATAATTCAGCACTGTATATATACATGAATGTGAATAAACATTGTGTAGAAAGTGTCACAGTCACATATCATCAGGAAAAAGGGTATAATAACACTTAAGTCAAAGCCTTCGCGGGGAACTTTTTTACGAGCTCTACACTGCAGAGGGAATAAGTGTGACGTTCATGTACCATTTTGAATTTCAAATCCAAATTACAAAATTTGCTTGTTCTTTTAGATACTTGACATTAGTTCCTGAAAACTAAGATTGTTATGCATTTGAGTGATTGTTTCTCAAATACATTAAATGAGAGGTTACGATGTCCATTAAATGAGAGGTTGTTTTATCCATTAAATGAGAGGTTATCATGTCCATTAAATGAGAGGTTATCATGTCCATTAAATAAGAGGTTGTCATGTCCATTAAATGAGAGGTTGTTATGTCCATTAAATAAAAGGTTCTCATGTTCATTAAATGAGAGGACGTCATGTACATTAAATAAAAGGTTCTCATGTCTATTAAATGAGAAGTTATCATGTCCATTAAATGAGAGGTTGTTTTATCCATTAAATGAGAGGTTATCATGTCCATTAAATGAGAGGTTATCATGTCCATTAAATAAGAGGTTGTCATGTCCATTAAATGAGAGGTTGTTATATCCATTAAATAAAAGGTTCTCATGTTCATTAAATGAGAGGACGTCATGTACATTAAATAAAAGGTTCTCATGTCTATTAAATGAGAGGTTATCATGTCCATTAAATGAGAGGTTGCCATGTCCATTAAATGAGAGGTTATCATGTCCATTAAATGAGAGGTTGTCATGTCCATTAAATGAGAGTTGTCATGTCCATTAAATAAAAGTTTCTCATGTCCATTAAATGAGAGTTTCCTAACCTCAGAGGTTGCGTAACCTCAGCACTGGTCAGAGTCTACGAGCCCATTGTATGTCCAATGCTGGAGTATGCTGCCTCCATATATATGGAATCCTTACACCAGCGGACAGATTAACAATAGAGAAAGTCCAGCATAGAGCCGCTCGATTCACTACAAGGAACTACTGGGATAGGAAAACTGGCAGCATCATCAACATGGTCAACTCCCTGGGATAGAAGCACCTATATATCAGAAGAGTAAAGATCCACCTTCTTTTGCTATTCGAGATCCAGCAAAATCTATTGCCGTATTGGCCAGCTTCCAGCAGAACAATATGTACGTACCTGATCCAGACAGACAACAAGACAAGGGGACAACATACCTTTCATATCACAACAACTAAAAAGGATGAGTACTGGTTCTCTTTCTTCCCACATACCATCAGGGATTGAAACAGACTTCCATCAGCAACGACACAACTCATCAGCATATTCCTTGGGGGACTACCAACCTGCAGTGGGCAACATACCCACTGCCCACTTCAGCTTAGGGTGAGGATGAATGATTTTAACCTTTTTAACTGTATTAAAATGCCTTGTGAGGCTTTTATCTTGACTGCCACATGAAGTATAACGCTCAACTTTTGAATTTAAGTACACTTCGTATTGGAAGAAGAAGAAGATACCTAGACCCTGTACAGTGGTTCTCAAGGAAAACTTAGCACATAAACTGAAGTCAATGCCTCCATAATTAATTAATCAGAGAAACTTTTCAATACTTACATTCCACATAAATGTTATACGATCATTTCAAACGCACATAACAGTAGTTCTAAACAATGATTAAACAGAAAGGGTACCACAACTTCCGCTTTACATGGGGGGGAACTTACCAGATCTATTTATAGACGCGAAAACGAAAGTGGAAAGCCCGGTCTGTACAATACACTCATTATGGGTCATTTCCTTTTAAATTATAAATCATCCCAAATAACTAACAATTGTGCATATAGCTGTTCTTCCTGAACTTTTATCTAACTAAGTTATATATTTAACCCTATCTACTTTTTTTCCATGCTTTTGAAATTCTTACTACTATCTCACAGCGCACCCTGTTCAGAATACTACAAGTGAAGGGCGAACAATACTGATAGAAAGAAAAATAGATAGTGTATAGTTATCATCGTAGCATCTTTCACTGCTTAAAATTATACGGTAAAGCACCTAAAACTCCTTTTTCCGACGACTCGAAATCGAGGATTTATATTCATATCCTACAAGGGACGTATATCTCCCTGATCCTACCAATATTGGCAATAAACATATATAAACTGATATGATTTGTCAACAATACATCCGAACTCGGAACTGAAATAGGTCAAAGATTTTAAAAGGGAGAATTGTTAAAATACAATAATAGTCTAATACGGCCATACATGTATAGTTGATGATAAGAGGGACATGTATATATATATATATATATATATATATATATATATATATATATATATATATATATATATATTATATATATATATATATATATATATTATATATATATATATATATATATATATACAGTATACTGATCACCTTTTTTCCCTGTCAAAGTATGGAAAATGTCGTAATTCGCGTATTTAATTTAACACGGACATTTTGGAGAAATAGAGACGGGATCACGAGTCATGGCAGAATAATTATTCCAGTCCTGTCCACCAACCAGCTAGACGAACCAAGTTTTTGTAATTAACATAACTTTCAAACCCCATCAATTCAAAATCGTATTCTGCTAAAAAAACCAAAACAAAACAAAAAGAAAAAACACAAAAAAAAACCCAACACACACAGAGACAGACAGACAGACACACACACACAAACAAACACGACTTTTAAACATCAACTAACACCACACAAATAGGTCAACATATACTTTGTATTTGTTAGTGACAAATGATATAGGAAAACCAGGTCATCACCATAAAATGTGCAAAAGAAGTTAACACAAGCCGTTATTTATTATTTTCTTGAAAAGAGTAGTCTCTGGTCAGTATATAAATTCCTGTATAAAATCATCTAACTTTCCTCATTTGTAACAACAAACGTGACATTTATCGCTTGTAGGCCGTATATGGTGTTTATATATGTCATTCAGTTTATTCAATACATTACTCGCCTACTCAGCAAGTTGTATATTCCTTGAATCAGTAGGTAATATGTGTAAGAAGAACATAAAATTAAAACACATGACGTATTCTTTTAAAGTATAGTCAGACACGCAGAAAAACGGATGCACAGGAAAGAATGTGTCACAACTGTCGTCACAAATATCCTAATATTGCAAAGGGCTGTTGCACACGTAAGGAGAGAGAGGTCAAGTAGACATCACTATGATACTGACTACTTGACTTCTAAGCTTCTCAAAGGCTTTCGACAAAGTCCCTCACCAGCGCCTAGCACACAAACTAGAATTCTATAGCATGCGGGCCACCTTCTTCCCGTGGATTACTGACTTCCTCACAGACAGGACTCAGAAAGTACTCCTAGAGGGCCACAAGCTATCACATCAAGAGCGCCTGCATTCTCTGGAGTACCCAAGGGGGCTGTGCTCGGCCCTCTGTTATTCCTACTTTACATCAATATGATCTACCCGAGAGGACATCGTCTGATGCACACCTGTTCGCGGATGATTGTCTTTTTACAGTGCAATCACCTGCAACACAGATAGAAACAACCTACAGAAGGACCTGAATGCACTGGTTCAATGGGAGGAGGAATGGCAAGAACATTTCGCCCAGTAAAGTGTAGTTATAAAGATTCCATAGAAGAGGAATACAATCATCGCCACCTATAGTATACACGGCCACAGACTTGATGTGGTTGACTGTAGTAAATACTTGGGAGTACTAGTTACCATCAGTAAATGGGACAACCACACCAATGATGTAACCTCTAAGGTAAACAGAACGCTGGGCCTCATCAGATAGGAAATTAGCCGCAAGTAGTGGCCCTATGTGAATGATATACATGTATAGGGCCACTACTTGCGGCTAATAGGAAATATAAGGGGGATACAGGCCATCAGCATGGGCTACTAGCACATCAAGGACTTGTAAGACCAACTCTTGAATATCCTTGTTCAGCATAAGAACCCTGCATGACTTCCAAGTATATCCATGAACTTGAGAAAGTGCAAAAGAAGAGCGGCACGTTTTGTCACCAGGACCTACCAAAACCGACACCCAGGTAGCGTAACCGGCCAGATGATTCAAGAATTACACTACATGTAGGAAACATTACAGATCAGACGGCTTAAAACCAGGATACTCCTTTTGTACAAGATCCAACACGCACAGGTGGCTCTTCCAGCAGACCTACAGTGGCGGATTTAAAGGGAGAGGCTTTGTTGTTGTTGTTGGGTTGGGGTTTTTTCTTTTTTGGTTTTTTTTTTTTTTGGGGGGGGGGTTGTTTTTTGGGTTTTTTTTAACTTCGGATGTGGCACCTAAAATGGCAATCGTCACAACTCGTCCATTTCCGTAAAAAATTGGCGACGGTGTTCCGATTGCTAAAATGGCGAATTATTTGACCACAAGTGATCCGAAGGACCAAAGGAGCCACACTTTCCTCCAACCTCACACCAGGTAGATGCACATCGTTATGCGGAAAAGTAAATGTGGGACAATAGGGAGGGGGAGGTTTTTCTGATTTTTCTTTTTATGGGAAAGTGGGGAGGGGGGTTACTATTTTTAGTAATGCGGGGCATAAAGTCCGGGAACACTGGACGTCTTGTAGTTTCAAGGAAAACTATCTCGCTATGCAAATTACGGGAATATGAACGGAAAAGGAAAACTTATGAAGATTTCATGAAAAAATTATTCTCCTAGTTATATATTCTAGTCAAGGATGCTGGAAGTATGGAAAGTAATGTTAATAATAGAGTAAAGGTAAGAGGGAAAGGGCGAGGGGCGCAAAACCGATGTCTGTTGACGAGGACCGTAGCGGAGATTGAATATTTGCCATGTGAAATTATTCGTAGGATCAGTCAAGTAATGTGCCCAATTTCTAACACCTATAATTTCAAAACAATATGATTTACGTGTAAAGATAAACAACCTATAAAATGAGTACAACTGATGATGCACACAGTGACGGATCCAGAGCTGCAACCGTTTATTTTTTCCGAGGCCCGAAGTGTCGAGGGGGAGTTAGGTATGGGAAGGCCATCCGCTCCCGTAGTAGGGGATCTCCGCTGAGAATTTTTTGAAAAATTGAAGCAAAATTGTGCAATCTGGAGTGTATTTTTGTCCTTTATATCAACTTAACCACGTGAAGTATCAGTGGCAAGTCATTACCAAACTCCACCACGAGTATTTCCAAGGCTGACAACTTATAGCCGAGTGCGACCTCGGAGTTCATTTTCTGGGTTTATTCTGTCCATGTTTCCAATGACAAATTGTTAACCCAATCAATTTACAATTAAACGGCCTATATTAAGAAGCACCAATTGCTGTTTTAACTAGATGTGTGTTTTTATGTCCCCGGATCGAGTGATCGGGGGCATATTTATTTATTTATTTATTTATTTATTTATTTATTTATTTATTTATTTATTTTGCCCCCGGTCTTGCAGGCCACAGGGGCATAGAGCGTTTGGGTTGCCCGTCCGTCTATCTGTATGTTTGTCTGTCATTCCATCCCACTTTCAATAAAAAATGCATAACATTGTATATATAGGTGGTAGGTCTTTCATATTTCACATGTGTATTTCTTGTGGTGAGGCCTATCTTTCTGTTCAATATTATTTGACTTTCTGACCTTGACCTTGGAATTTGACCTACATTTAGGGGGAAAACTTTCTGCCATAACTTTTGAATGCTAAGTGACAGAGCTTTAATGCTTCACATGTGCATATGTAGACTTGCTCAAGTCTCTATTTTATGTTTTCATTAATAATTATTCTCTATTCTGTGCTCCCTAAAATACGTTAGGTATTGTGAAAACTATGTTCTAGAGTATGCAGTATGACAACGAGCAGAATTTCAAATAAGGGACTTTATGAATAAATATACCCTTTACATAGAAACTTGAACAAGTCTATTGCATATCTTATGGGAATACTTTTCTACTAGTAGAAACAAAATTTGACTTTGTGACCTTGCACTTGGAGTTTGACCTGAATTTAGGAAAACAACATTTCATATTACAACTTTTGAATGGTACGTGATAGGACTTTAATATTTCCCATGCCTATTCCTTGTGACAAGACCATAATGTTTTACCTCTTGACCTTTACTGTGATCTTTGACCTACATTTCAAAAACTTTAATATTTGTTATAACTTTTATTACGTAAAAAATAAGGCTTTCATATTGTACATGTGTATTTCTTGTGACAAGAACTTTCCTTTCTTACAGTAATTTTTCACCTTGAAAATATGATCGTGACGTTTGCCCTACATTTAAAAAAAACTTTAACATTGGTTATAACTTTTGATTCATAAGAGGTAGGGCTTCCATGTTTCACATGCATGTTTCTTGAGACAAAACCATTCCGTCAGAACTATAAGTTTTTACCTTATGTCCTTGACCTTGGACCTACGTTTAAAGAATTTGATATCGGTCATAATTTATGAATCGTAAGAGGATAGGGCTTCCATATTTCACATGTAGGTTCCTATGGGGTGAGGTGTAAGTAAAATATTTACCTTATTTGGACTTTGTTGTTACCGGGAGGCATTCGGTATTTTACAAAACGGCACATCTCGGGGATTGGGTTTTTTTTTTTTTTTTTTTTTTTTTTGTTGTTGTTGTTGGGGGGGGGGGGGGGGGGCGGTTGTAGGACCGAGGTTGGGGGGATTGTTCCAAAACCCTACCCCAACCCCCTGGATCCGCCACTGTGGCACATGAAATTACGATGGAAAGGTAAACCAACGTACTTGGTAAATGTGTGTGAAATTAGTTGAATATTTTTAAATTAAGCTAAATGAAATATATAAGAATAAACAAATAGTCGAGATAACAAATGTGGTATGTTTTGTAACATTGGAAATATATTTCGATCCGCTATCTATTTCAGTCCTCGAAATCTGCAACCCACCGCCCTTCCTTTTCTTTTTTTATCTTTTTTCCTTTCTTCTTTCTTTCTTTTCTTTTCTTTTTTTCTTTTCTTTTTTTTTTTTTTTTTTTAACATACTATTAATCTGGTATGAATGTCTATACTTTCTTTCAGAATCAACTGATGTCTACAAAATAGGGATATTGTGTACTACAAAGGTCAACTCCTTCCCCAGACCATCTGCCAGCTGCCCTAGCCTGCCATATGTAACAACGCAATAGACTAGTTTTCTCCCCATAGTTCCGTAACTATCCGACAGGATTTGCATTTGATTGCAAAGCGAAACTAAGGGAGAAAACGAGTTTTGGTTTCTTTTTCTAATAATTATGTATGTTATTTGGCAAGTGTCATAATTCATCCTACATTTTCTCCCAAAGAAAGAAACAACATTATTTACATGTATATATTATAATAGGGCTGTCGAAAGTCATTTCGAAATAAGGATAATCTATCACGTCAGAGGAAATTCGAATCATTCTACATTGCTTTAACGCTACATGAAATACTTTACTGTATACGTAAACATGTTCTTAGATTTAAATTTGAAATGATTTATGAATAAACGGGGTCTTTCTTCATTTAACAGTGAGTTATCCATGGATTTTGCCGGCAGGAGTTGCCGAGATTTGAGTAAACTGCATGCGATCAAAAAGCAACTAAATTAAAGAACTTTACCACTATGGCAACAACAGTTTTCGGATGGGGCAGTGGAAAATATGGTCAGTTAGGGATAAGGACAACAGAAGAAGAAAATATCTTGTCACCAATGAAAATACTTAGTCTCCAAAACTTGGAAGTTAAACAAATTAGTTGTGGAGAGAAAAACACTGTTGCTTTAACAGAAGATGGATTGCTGTATTCATGTGGTAACAACGACTATGGTCAGCTAGGACACAATAACTGTACCACTAAATTTGGTATGTTGAAAAACTCTAGACATTCATCATTTTGGGGACAACCTCGCATTTGAGAGATAATCACTTAAATGAGTGACAATCTCTAGCTTTTCTCCATATAATCAATTTCAAGGATTGAGCAGAAGTAAACAACAGTTTTAGCAAATCTCACATGCCCAAAGCTTCCAGATTTATTGCTGGGTTAGTAAAAAGTCTCTAAAAAAGTATGCAGTGAGCTAGTAAAATTTGTCTGTGGGCAAGTGGTTCAAAAGTTTTCATGAAGACTATCAAAACAAGTACTAAAAAGTAAAAATTTTAGAATTTAGATTTCAAACTTAAAGTGGCACATTTTTTATAATATACATGTACTGAATATAGGTTACAAAAGTATTTGGCCATTTCAATTTACAAATTTACCATTTTGGTGTACATAGCTACACAAATGTTGCAGCTATTAACTCCAAAACAGTAAATTAAAAATATTAACTTGTTTGTAAACTATATATAGTATTGTATGAGATATACCCAATCAAATTTCAAATCAAAATTCCTAAAAATTTTTAAGTACTTGAAATTGTTCACTGAAAGTAAAGATTTTTACTCATTTGAGTGATCATCACAAAAATGAGAGGTTACACCTAACTTGTTCATATCATCATACAGATCATGAGGGGAAAAGATACATGTATGCCATAGATGAGCCAATGCATGCCAATGGTTATGCTGGTTATGATATTAAATTTTAGCTGTATATAGAGATAAACAATGTGATGTTTATTCCTTCAATACAGTAGATATCTTTTTAGCAAATATTCATTTACTGATAAGTTTGATAAGTGTCATTTATAATCATTGCTATCATACCAAGGATAATCCAAGTTATACACATTGATACATACTGATCCACAGTGTGTTTTTTCCCTTGTGTATAAGCTGACATGGCTCAATGGATAAGGTGCTCGGCTCGTGACCAAGAGGTCCCGGGTTCGACCCGCTGTGGACGCACCAGTGTTTTGTCTTTCAGGTGAGACAGTAAAAACTGAGGTCCTGTGTCACGGTAGGCATGGCACGTAAAAGATCCCTCACTGCTTTGAATGGGTCCATTGCAAAGGTCTGAATTTCTCTGCAATACATCAGACAGATATCACCATATATGTAAAATAATCGTAGAGTGACGTAAAACAATATTCAATCAATCGATCAATTCCTTGTTCACATGAACACATTGTACGAATAGTATAAGTAACACTTAATTTCTAATATACTTTGAAGTGATGTCAGTGTGATATAGATTTTTATTTTACAGAAAAAGTAACTTCACTAAGTCATATGACAGTTATTCAGGTGAAAATAGGTGCTAATCATTGTCTGGCACTGACCACTGCTGGTGAAATATTCAGTTGGGGGGACAACAGTAAAGGACAGCTGGGAAGGGGGTCAGTCACAGAAGAAGAACAAGGAAAGGCAAAGTAAGAAATTTCTGTATTACAAGTACTGTGCTTTAAATATTATAAAAAATCATTTTAAAAATTACTTATTTAAATTGAAGTATGCAATAAAAGTTAATATTTTCATTGACTACGAATGAACCAGTGATTTAATCATTTAATTTATTTCGGTATGACTTTAAGGTTTTTCACATACCAGTTGATATACTTTAAGTGCAAATAACGTATGTGTATGGCAAATAAACGCATGACACACACACATCCACAAGTTTACTTCATTTTAACATATGCTGTAGTTGAATAATGTATACTGTTTTACTGTAGATTAGTGAAGGATTTAGCAATGCACACAACTGTACAGATAGCAACAGGGGCATATCATAATCTGGCCCTAACAGATGGTAAGTTTACGAAAATAGCAATCAAAGTTTTCTACCCACATAAAAAAAACTGTTCATTGATTAGAATTTGTTATGGAACATTTTACAACCATATATTCATATAAATTTCACATTAAATTCCAGATGGTCGTTTGTATTGTTGGGGCGCCAATGATTTTAGCCAGTTGGGTCTTGGTGTGAATGACCCCTACATAAACAAACCACAGCAAATCTTATCCCTGAAAGGTGTTCCTATAGCTCAGATCACTGCCGGTGGATATCACAGCTTTGCTCTGTCATGGTCTAGAGCTGTATTTGGATGGGGGAAAAATAAGTATGTTTTCCATAAAAAGAGACGATGATGTTATTCTGGATTTTAAAGATTGATTTAATTGGAATATTCCAATTCTTTTCTTTCTTTGTTTTTTCTTATACATGTATTGAAATGTTATCATAACTTTGATGAGGTATTTCCAAATTCTAGTATTCATACTCTATCTTTAAGCCGGTTATACATGTAAAATGTATCTTACTGTCCACACCACTCACTCTGTAAACCAAAAAATCTGGATTTTCACCTATTTATCTTTAAAATAGTTTTACAGAATTAATATCAATAGACAGATCTTGTTTAGAGGTAACTTTTGGTGTATGTTATATGTTTCTACGAAGAAGCACTCGTATTTTATAGGGAAAAATCATTTTAGATAGGGCGTTTTCTATGTTAATTTTGAAGTGACGACGCCGATGTTTAACATTGAGTCTATGGGAAACTCGGCGATGTCACGTCAAAATTTAACATGGAAATCGCCCTATCGAAAATTGATTTTTTTCTATAAAATATGAACGCTATATATATACAAACATATAGCATACACCAAAAATTACGACTAAACAAGATCTATCGAATGGTTTTGCCTTTTTTAAATTATTCTGGAGATGAATAACTGAAAATCCAGATTTACCAGTTTCCAGAGTGAGTGGTGCGGACAGTAGTATTCGTTATCTATGGCACTGTTGTAAAGATGGTAGCAATAGACAATCTTCTGGTAAATAAATAATACTTTTGGAATTGAAAAGAATGCATGTACATTACTGTTCACTTTTTGAGTGACTGAAAGCATCATGATAAGTAGGAATCACTGTTGTTTGTTTGTCTGGCAATTTCTGAGTCTGTTTATCTGTCGGTTTGTCAGTCGGTCAGTCAGAGTCACACTATTGAGAAATGGGTAGCTAGCTAAAATTGTTCCTTCAAACACTATAAAATAATATGAAATCATTTTTAATTAACATTTCTCTGATTTTAATATTTTGCTTTCATTATTTTCAGCTTTGGACAGCTAGGTGTGAATGATAATAAAGGTAAATAATCAAAAAAGCAATGGACAAAATCCTTGATGCAAAATTTTCTCCTATTGTTTGTGGGTAATGTACTTCATTAATTCATTCCAAATTTATTAAATATGGTGTTTGTAAGGTAGAATTCAAGATTTTTCTGTCACTCTTTTACATTGGTCCATTTTGGGACAAAACTTTGTGAACTTGTGTCAAGGATAGTTTATGCAAACCTCCAAAAGAGATTCTTCATGCCTCATGAAAATTTTGAAATAAATTTGTTTATATATAAAAATATAGAATTTTCTCGCCAAAGTGATCACTGTGTAGTTACATTATTGTGCACATGTATTCATGTTATTTGAAAATTAAATACGTTTACTTTTTGGCATTGAAATGAATTATTCTGAATGAAGTCAAAGTAAATTCTTTTGTAAGTTAAGTAATATTATAAGAATATAAAAAGCCAATCGTATTTGTTAACTCTATGCATTTTCATAAACAGTTTGATATTATTATGTTATTATTATCTAGATCGTCCACATCCCACACACTGTAAACCCCTCAGAAACCAAAAAGTCCAGTACATCACCTGTGGTGAAGAACATACAGCCGCTCTTACAAAGGTATTCAGAACTAATGAAAACCGGCTTCCAAAACTATTCTTTTGCACCTCACTGTTCAGTCATTACCAGTCATCATTTATCATCACTCATCACCATTCAGTCAGCATCATTCATTCATCATCACCATTTATCATCACTCATCACCATTCAGTCAGCATCATTCATTCATCACCATCATTCATTATCATTCGGTCAACATCATTCATTCATCATCACCCTTTATCATCACTCATCACCATTCAGTCAGCATCATTCATTCATCATCACCATTTATCATCATTCATCACCATTCAGTCAGCATCATTTATTCATCACCATCACTCATCACCATTTGGTCAGCATTAATCATTCATCATCACCATTTATCATCACTCATCACCATTCTATCAGCATCATTCATTCATTGCTATTTATCATCACTCATCACCATTCAGTCAACATCATTCATTCATCGTCACCATGTAGTCATCGCTCAATCACCATTCAGTCAGCATCATTCATTCATTATCATTTATCATCACTCATCACCAATCAGTCAGCATCATTCATTCATCATCACCATTTATCATCATTCATCACCATTTAATCAGCATCATTCATTCATTATCAATTTACAGTCATCATCATCCTTCACCATTCAGTCACCAGTCCTCATCATCACCATCACTATCTTGTTATCATTCATCATCATTCAGTCAACACCATTCATTTATCATTATTCAGTCATCATCATCCATCACCATTCAGTCACCATTCCTCCTCCTAATTTTCATCATCATGTTATTATTCATCACCATTCGGTCAGCATTATTCATTCATCATCATTATTCATTCATCATCATCCATCTCCATTCAGTCACCATTCACTCATCATCATCATCATCATCATCCAATTATCATCACTTATCACCATTCATTCAGCATTATGACATGATGATCATAATGACATGTAAAACAACCCTCTTTGTATTGGGTTGGTTTATTGCATAGGTTAGAATAACTTCCTGTCCAATGTGTCAAACAGATACTGTACATTTTGTACCTGTGAAACAATCTTCATGTGACATAAAACAGAAAAAAAAAATGTATGTGAGAGACTTCATTAATCATTTTCATTCACTGCAGAATGATGCATCATATGTCATAAAAGTACAACTGTGTTACTCAGTGCAGAAAACTACCCTCTTATTTCAGTACTTTATTCTACATCAGTTTGACCCACTTTCTATGAAAAGAGAAGGCATTTAGAATTGTAAACTTTAATGAAAATGAAAGTATTTCTTTACATATATACAGTAACAGATACATAGATGTATCAGCAAAATCACACATAGTATTTCACAATTCATAGTGGATATAGCTATCTTTGGATATGTATTCAGAATAAAAATATATTAATGTGAAATCAAGTACATGTATATTGAAATATCAAAATATCAACAGAAGTCATTATAACCTTTAACTTGTAAAAGCTAGAATTTTTTGCATTTGGCACATGTTGTGTTGCACTAGAGTGCTTGTCATTGTTCAATATGTACCTCCTACTGGAGTCATCATTTAAACATATAGTCCCTTGCTGTGGGTACCTTATATCACTAACTGAACCCTCCTGTTATACTCAGCATTGCCTCATACTGATGTCGTTTAGCTTTCCTGGCCAATTCACGACCCATACTAACCATTTGCACATGAGATGTGTACTCCGGAAATCTCTTAATGAAATAATTTGGCACTTGACGTTTTGTGTTCTGTGCACGACTTCGTTTATTAGCAAACCAGGATTTAACTTGGGCCTCTGATATTGCAGCCTGCTTTGCAAGATTTTTTTTCTCCTCTTCATTAGGGTATGGATAATCCATATGGTTATCATACCAGTCATTTAATATTTTACGAGATTCATGATTCAACTGTTGATAGGTAGATTTATTTGGTTGCTTAGAAACACTGCATGCTCGGTTACCTTTAAATTTGAATTTGATAGGATGTTGATTTCCACTGATAGATAAAGTATTGTAATTTCGGACTCTCTTGTTAGCCATCCATTTCTTGATTTGTTGACATGTCAGTCCTGTCAGTTCTGAGAGTCCATCGACTTCTAGGTCTGAAGGATATGGGTACCTTATATGTTCATTATACCAATTCATAAGAATATGTGTTTGAAGATTACTCAGTTGCTTGCTGCGTCCTCGCATTTTGTTTTCCTCGGTACATAGATATTTGCTGTCTTCAAATTTTATATTTCCCTCCTCTATTTTCCTTTTCTCAGATTTTACTTCCTCTTGATTATCATTAATCTTTTCATGACTCTTAACACATATGTTGTCCATGTCATCCTTGTTAAAATTGTCAGATTCTGTATTTTCTGTTGTTTCTTTGATGTCAGATTGCACTGAATCTGAGCCAGAATCAGACGATACTGAACAACTATCATCTGCACAAACTCCTGAATCACATAGGTTAACATTTGTATCTTTGTTCATGGCATTTCCTTCACTTTTATCATGTGATATTGAATCATGGCTTAAATCCACTTCTAAACATTCTGGTGAACTAGCTGCACTAGAATATTCATCAGATACTTCAGTACTATCCGACGAAATAGTGTCCTTAGATGGATATTCCAAATGTCGTGCAACAGGAAACTTGCAACCAGGTCTGTTATGCGGAACTGCTATATTGGAATTGATTACATCAGATTTCATTAAAGAGTTGTCGCAAAGGCCTTGGATACTGTCTCTGTCAGATTTTTTTTGTGGAAAATGCCTATCTATAATTACTTTCTCTAATAATTTTTCATAACGATTAATCAGAGTCATTCTTTTGTCATCAAAATGCATATTGACACAGAGCCTTTGTGAGTTTGATGAGCCTGCAGCACAGAGTGCCTGATAACGAGCGACCTCAATTTGTCCTACCTCAGAACTGTAATCTGATTCAATCTCCAGTCCTCTACTCCGGAAACTTTCATCCGAACGTAGATTGATAAGTTTCTCTTGGAGCTTCATATGCCTGCTGAACACCTCCTCTTTGTCCTCATTACGTGTGTGACCGGAGGACTGCATACTCCATGCATTGTTGATTAAATTTGTAGGTACCTGCATGTGTAAACACTCTTGAGCTAACAGCTTCTGTAAGTCTTGAAACATAGGATTGTTGTATAAACGTTGAAGATGAGAGTTCTCAATAGCACTATCCAGATTTGTATGTAATATTGGTGCTGCTGTGTAAACAGGTGATGTAGTGGAGGTGAACAGAGGTGATGCATACGGAGACCTCTGCAAGAATCTAGCATCCATACATGGAGGAGAGAAATAGTGATCTGCCGTATCTTTGTTGCAGTCATATGGTCTATGATGCAGTAAGAATGGATCACATGCCTCAACTGTATAGGATTTGTTTAGTGAATAGTCTGCCATTGATGGTGATGTATAGGATAAAAATCCATCAAATATCGGAGAAGAATGTCCAGAGAACATGTCACACTGTAAAGTTAATGTCCTTTATTCACACTAGTGATGTTAAATCTAAATTTTCATGAAAAATTAAGTGTACATGCACTTCATTGCAAAGGTTCTTCTTATGACCAGCTTGATGGAGTTCATATCACTAAATGTTGCTCTCACCCTGGAGTTTCTAGAGATCAACTGCTAAAACAACACCCTCATTCAACCAGAGGGAGTAGCTCTACTGAGTTTCATAATTCTTTGCTGACAGACATATGTATTTGCTTTGTAACAATTCTCCCCCAGTGTATGTAATTGAATTAAAATTTTACTAAAAACATCAAAGGTAAATATCAGTAATGGTTGTGATGTTTGTCCATGCTAAGAACTGTCCTAACACACTACTTTATCAATTAGTGGATGATATTGCTAAAACAACACCAATGAACTGATATACCTGCTTAGGTAGACTAATCCCTTTGATGTTGCCTCTCCTTGGCTGCTTAAATAAACAGGTGTAAAAATTATACCTGTAGCAGATAACAGACAATGACAATGGTTATCACAACAACACATTAAGGAATGGATTGTTGTATTTAATTGTAATCATTAGACTACTTACCATCTGTGTTTAGATGTAGTGTGGCTTGGTATTAAGGGTCATGCTGAGTAACTTGTGTCCAAATTCTGCTCAAGGTTTCCCAGCAGATCTATCTGTACCATAGCTTGGTTTTGCATTGAGTCCCCAAGCTCGAAGCTTTGAAGATAAAAGGAATGTAAATTTCTTTCTTTCTTTCTTTCTTTCTTTCTTTCTTTCTTTCTTTCTTTCTTTCTTTCTTTCTTTCTTTCTTTCTTTCTATTAATAACAATCATGAAAATGTTTTGAATTATTTAGATGGTAATGTATTCACATTTGTGTTTCCTTTCATATATTTATTCATTCAATAATTAACATATAAGAAGTGGATTTTTTTCTGTAAAAGAATATGTTTGTAAAAGTATTGCTGTGTATTCATTCATTCATTCATTCATTCATTCATTCATTCATTCATTCATTCATTCATTCATTCATTCATTCATTCATTCATTCATTCATTCATTCATTCATTCATTCATTCATTCATTCATTCATTCATTCATTCATTCATTCATTCATTCATTCATGCATTCATTCATTCATTCAAATTTTTTGGTTGATATAATAAAGGGAAATGTATATTTTCATTCATTCATCCATTTGGCTTTGTTTGTATTGTAACAGGATGGTGGTGTATTCACATTTGGAGCTGGCAGTTATGGTCAGTTGGGTCATAATTCATCACAGAATGAAATTCTACCAAAGAAAGTTTTGGAGCTCATGGGTAGTACAGTATCACAGATAGCTTGTGGGAGGTAATTAAAGAGTCTATTATTTAATAATGTATGCAGTGCAATTAAGCAATTAAGTTGCAACAGATGTATTGAGTAATTATGTAATTAACTTGCAATCCCAAACATATTTATTAAGCAATTATGTAATTACTTATGTTGATTGTTGATTGATTAATTAGAATTTTATAAATATTGCTGATCTTGAGAACAATGATATAAGCAGGTATATACAGTTATTATTTAAATATCAAAGATATTAAAGATTATTGAACATGTATTGCAGCATCCTTTCATAAGTATATTACACTCCCATGTAAAGACTTTTTTAAAGTTTCAACAAATATGTAAACAACTTTTGTAAGGAAGAATGTGAAGTTAAAGTTTAGGGTTATATTCTGAGGTTGATCTAGATATACACTTCCCTGCTTTCATTAGAAGCTTATACATAATGTTACATGCATGTATATCTCCTTTATCTTAAATGCTTGCTCAGAATGCAATGGATGAATCAAAGATAAAACATTGATCTTATGAGTGCATACTTTTGTGAAACTCAGACTACTTTGAAATGTTTTTATGTACTAACACAGAAAAATTTTTCTTGATTTTATTACATGTCATTTACATTGAATTGTATAATATAAATATACTGGTTTGATGTAAGAAATGACATTTAGATGGATAGGTTACCTGCCATTTATCGATAGGTAATCCCCCCCCCCCCACCCTCTTCTTTTATTGCCTTCAAATGGTATGTAACATTTGAGGCATAATTCAAGGGTATATAGTTTTTGGTCTGTCCATTGGTTGAAAAATTCTTTTGATCATTGTAAGAAAGTGGGCCTTGATATCGATATATTCATTCAATATTAAAAAAAAAGTAACAAATAGATCAAAGAATTTGTTAAATAATGGTGACTTGATTTGTTGCAGGCGGCACACCTTGGCCTTTGTGACAGGTTCAAGACGTCTATACACCTTTGGTAGTGGTGGATGTGGACAGCAGGGATCAGGGAACACATCCTCTAGGAATTCTCCTTCCTCTGTCGTAGCCCCATTCTTAGTGGGAGGGAATGTCAGGAACTCTCAGGTGATGGATCATGATGGGCAGCAATATATCATGCAAAGTCTGTATGCAGGGGGAGACCACTGCTTCATTCAAGTGCAAAATGCAGCTGTGAGTAAATTCGCTCAGTGATTTTTATGCCTCTAGATATGTAATAAATCATATTTGTCTAACATAGAGTCTGTATGTGAAAATCTTTTGTCAAGCTAACCAGTGTTTAAGGCATTAGTGGTAGATGCTTATGTTTGTCATGCATACTTTGCCATTGACACCCTAAGAAATTTGGTCAATATAGTGATTCTGACCATGACCTGTAAAACTACCAGAGGAGTCAAAAAATTTCACAGACCCATCTTATGTATACTAAAATGTGTTACATCGAGAGATTCATGTAAATAATTGGCATCTAAAATGTTTCTTAATTTTATTATAGTGAAATTAAAAGATAATTGATATATGTGCTCCTGGCAGATTCTTTTTAATAAGCAATACAAATGTACAAGTGAGGGTATCTAATAACACCACTGAATTTAATTTCAAAGGTTTTCATATATTTTGCTCATTGTAATTTTTCCCCTCAGATTGCATCAGAACCAAAAGATTTTCGGCAGTTTGACAAGTCCACATCCATCACATATCTTACACCTGAAAAATGTGAGGCAGTACGGCAGCTGGAAATTGATGAAACTCCACCTATAGAACTGTCAGAGTAAGTTCTTTCAAGATCATTTTTAAGTACGTCTCTAGCCTAGTGAATTACAGAGGCCACATTTGTTACACCCTTTCACAATTACTGCATGACTGACATTTTCGTCATCAAAATGATCAATATTCCTGCAAAATGATATCAGAAACATTAAATTCTTTTTTATTATAACCTCAAAAGTTTTACAGGAAGGGGTACAGTTAGCCAACTAAAACACGAGTCTTACAGTTATCTTCAAAGGATCTGTAGAAAAAACTTCTAAGCTTAAGTCTTTTAACATAGTCCATTCAATTACATAATCCAGAATTTCACAGATATATTTGTTCAGCTGTCTATCAAATCATAGATTAATGAATAATTGTAGATACATGTACTTGGAAATGTTTCTTATTTTCATAATTATCTATACACTGTCTGTTTTTTTGGAGGGATATGGGAAATGTGAAAAAAAATCACAGAAAACTTAAGGAATTTCGGTACTGATGTTTCATGTGAACCATGAAGTATGAATGCATAAGAGTCAGTTTAAAGCTATATCAAATGTATATGAGTTAAAAGGTTTTTAGATAACACTTCTTCACTCTACAGTTTAGGCAAATTTAGTTCATTTGATGCCTTGTGGTCTTTTGCAGCTGTAAACAAATTGTTTATGAGTACTACTCTTCTGAAACTTTTCTTCCTAGATCCTAGTTACTATAACAATCTTAATTTGTGTGTGGTCTAGTTTTTCATGCGAAATATTTATATAATATACGCAAGATAATCCTACAAATTCACTCGAGGAAAGAAAATTACATATGCAAGTCTTGACGTTGATATTAATATGTTCAAAGTAAATATATAGAAAAATGTAAAAATTTGTGTTTTACACTTGCAAAAGTCTCGGAATAAAAATGAATATAAGAGAATCATCACCAAATTTTTATGATTACTTTACAAGCTGAGATGTTCTATCCTATCATGACTATGTTACTATATTCTTAACATATTACATGTTATCTTATTGAATATTTGTATTGAAACTATGGAGGATTTTCTGAATACAAGTATTGTAAGATTACATGTATCATGAAATAATTTCTTTGCATGATTACATTTCAGCGACCTTATGAAAATCTTCTCTACTGCTGCCTGTCTCAATGCATCATTTCTTTTATCGTAAGTGTTAAGTTGTCTTGTTGTTCAGACATTCAATCACATGTTCAGGGGTTACCCTGGCTTTCAGGGTGAATGATAGAATTCTCTCACTCCAAAATTTACAATGAGAGATTTCACATTTCAATGAGAGATTAGTATCTCGCTCAAGTGGTCACAATGAGATTTTTCACATATTGTACTTTGTAGTAAAAAAAAAAAAAAAACAATACAAAAGCATGAATTTGGTGTTTATGACATTTTTAATCAATCAAGAATTAAATGCAAAGAACTCTTTGAACATCAGAGTCAGGGGCTTGGGGTGTCACATTGTTATTGTTAACCTCTTTGTCTTTCATGAATTTTAATTGTGTTTGCCCTGACCTGGGGACTGATGGCAATTTACGCTTTGGTGGCATGTCGGCGTCCTTGAGCAACTTGCCTTGTCGATAAATATAAAATATAAACACGTACCGAATAGCGTGTATTTTCGCACTGTATATTTCTCGAGTCGGCAAGAAAATATTTATCGGTTATATTGCTAGTCATGGTCATCAACACGCTTTGACGCGATAAGATTTAGTTTTGTGTATTTAAGCGCTTTCATGATTTAGGAGTGTATAAGAAGATTCACCGTTCGGACATTTCGAGCTATGATATGACGATGTTGGAGATGAGATATTTTCGCGCTCTGACATTTTTAATGCGATTTTTGAAAAAAAGTGCGAGAATATCACGAAATCGCGCTCCAAAGTAACCCCCGCATGTTACATATGAGTACATGTATATTCAGTATAAACACTCATCAGAATCATTTATATGAAAATTCTTTTTACGTACAAGTAATAACATTCACAGTCAACATTCTTATCAAGAGATGTCCCTATTTCACTGCTGACCATTATAGATAATGAATCCTGATTTTCCTAATATTTCAATTAAATAACAAGTTATTTTTCTTTGCATCTGTAATGCAAAATATGAAAGTAGTTGGTGTAAAGTGACTATGGCACTAACAACAGTGTACCATAGCAGACATTCACGTACCCCTGAAATTCAAAGGAGTAAGGAGTAAGCGTCTCATTGTAATTAACACATTGTTTGTCTTCCATATAGTAAAAAAAACCACTTCAGTAATAAAATGAATTAATTAGAAACTGTTCACATACTTGTAACCTGGATTATTCCTCGTTCAGAATTTCTTTTGGGGGAGATAGCTTTTGTGAAAGAGTTTTTTTTCATAGGACAATCAGTTTGGTGAGTTTCTACATTTTATCAATATCACACCCAAGTTTCACCAGACTAGAGATTTTGCTGCAAAATAAAACAAACTCACAAATAAAACTCATCTTTTGCTTCATGCATGAATATTGATTCCCTCAGGTACATGTAAAGTGTGAGAACATAAATACATTGTTGCTAGATTCTGAATTATTTCTATCACTGTGACTCTTAATTTCAATGTCAAAAACCGACAGTCCAGCGACTATCGGGATCTTTGGTGAAAGGGGGTGGGGGGCAAGTTGATCTTATTTCACAAGAAATGATTGATTGTTGGAAAGGAATTATTCATAAATGATTTACCATCCTCTGCTTCCTATCTATCATTCAGATCAGAGTAAACTGTGGTCTCATTTCACAGCGTACATCAGTGTACATAAGATCTCTCATTATTATGGTTGGGTCTGCTGCTCAAAGGAAAATTATGAGGCTACCGGTACATGTATGCACCAAGCTGTAGCTGCCACATATAGGGAAAAAAAATCTTTGTTTTGTATTTTGAATAAGAAACAAGTATGTCATTCCAAATGAAAGGAATACATGTTTATTTTAAAAGTGATATGGTAGTTGTAAAAGTCTGCTGTATGAGATGTGAAGCATGTATTGGAATAAGGTCTTGAGTTTTATTACCTTGATACATTATTTTTACAAATTATGACACCTCTGCATCGTATAATCCATAAAAGGTTGTTTCATTTTTCGATCATTTGGTTGGTTGGTTTTACTATCAGCTATGTGTATAATGTATTTTCATTTCTAGAAACTTTTGAGCATGTATATCTTGTTTTTGATAGTGATGAGGAACATTACGGGTGTAGCAGTAAGAAACATGGTATAAACATGGACGAAGTCAGGAGACTGATGAATCGTATAAGTGACTCTAACAATGTTACTATTATACAAAAGGTATTCCACTTTGATATATCTAATTTATCCACTTTTCTTGAAATGTAGTTTTGCTTACTTATCTAGTTTACCATCATACAACAAAAAAAAAAAAAAGAGGAAAAAAGGGTGACTTTTAGGTCACTCAGACTTACAGCAAACTTTATTTTGTTGCATACTCATCTTTTATAATCATATGATTGAGATGAGTTAAGCTCATTTCATACCCCATTGTTTTGTTTGACTGAGTTAGTCATGCAGTCATCTATTTCATAAATATTAGTGTTTCTTAAAACTTAAGTTTGGCAAAAGTAGAAAACAATCCATTGACTTTGTAAGTGTTGTATATTGCACACTAGTAAAATTCCCTGTTTTTATGAAAAGAAATCATATCTTAGAGAACGTTTGATACCTTTTGGAATTGTGTTTTGATATTTGTTACTGTCCATCACTTTTGGATCAATAACTGTTGTCATTTATATTCTACAAAATGTACTTAATTCAAAACAAAGTACCGGGGCAGTATTAGTGGTCAAGTTCTTGGCTTCCAATGCAATCAATCTGGATTTGAATCCCAGAAAACACCACATGTTGCAGAGGTTGGTTACCCTCCTGCTTCCCTGTCACAGTATACCTGTAAAATTGAAGAAAGCCATGTAAAACACCAAGCAGCCAGCCAAAAAACCGAGACAAAGTACATCATACCTCTTCGTTCACAAATCACACTTTTCATTTCAGATTATAGAAAGTATAGAGAATAATTTGTTGTCATCTTTACCTAAATCTCCTCCAGACGTAGAAGCTCTACGTGTGTATCTAATACTACCAGAGATGCACATCTTTGATGAACCAAAGTATTTCAGCACTCTCTTATCTCCCTTTGGCCATCGAATCATCAGTCTAGATAAAGCTGCATCAAGAGTTTTAGGTGAGAAAAGAAGCAACTTACAAACTCTCCAAGAAGTGTAATTGAAATATTTAAGAAATAATGACGTTCTAGCGACGAGGGGCGGTTACTGGACATTAGAAAACGACTAGGATGTCATTATTTCTATTCTGATATGAACTGTAGAAACAAGTATGAAAATAAGTACTTTAATATTAATATTTTATTTCAACAACAATATGTCTCCCACTTCTGGTTGACTGTCGTCTGCTTTATCCATTGTGCATGTACTTTATGTGTGTAGAAAGTGGATGCAGACAGCAGTTTTGTGTATTGAAAGTGGATGTTACGTGAAAATCAATAATTTGATTTTCAGAAAACCTAAATAGCATGACCTAAATCAGTTTTCTGGAAATTGATTTTATTCACATTGTCAAAATCAATAACACCGATGGGTGGGGGCGGGGCTTTTAAACTCATGACTGCTTAGTAGGCGTGGTGATTCTGACCGTGAATATATCAGAGAATAAAGCAGAGTGAAACTCTGTGGGACATATAGGGGAAAATTCTCAAGTCATGTTAGAATAAATACTTAATTGCATTTAAAATATTTATTTTAAGATACTGGTCTTTTGAAAATCTATGCATCTTATATTTTGATCATGAGCTGGTATAGTGTGATTGATTAGGTGCTTGGCTCATGACTGAAGATCTTGAGTATGAGTAACATGCCTGTATCCTGTATTCCGGATAAAACAATTAAAACTGAGGTCCCCTGGTACAGTAGACATGATATGTAAAAGATCCCTGACAAATTCAGATGGTTTAAACTTTTCTGTTTTGTATTAAAATGATGCTGTTACCATATAAATGCATTAATCTTTGTGTGACCAAAAACAAGAATCAAACAACCAAATAAATATTATTTGCTTGAAATTTAAATATTTTCGTAGACACGGATGGTTTTAATATTTGTTTCGTAATTTTACAGATTCCTTTTGAAATTTTGTGACGGTTAGCTAGTGGATTCTGTATTTGTGCAATACGTTTTATTTTTTAGATCTATGGTGGGGATCACTGTACCCAAGATTTTTCAGCAGATTAGTATATGTAAGTATTAAAGACATACATTGGTCCCATATCACTCATCTGATCACATGATAAAAAAAACTGAAAGGTTTCAGAAGTTCTTTTTCCAAGTAAAAAGTTCCAACCAAAATCTATCCCCAAAATAAGACTTCCTCCCTCTTGAATACAGTATTTATATGCCTGTTGTTAATCTTTTGATTTTTTAAGATCACAAACTTTGATACTGTAATTCTTATTTCTTTGTTGCAGATTTACAAACAATTAGTAGTACATATTTTACATTTACCAGATTCAATCATAGACAGAGAGGTATGTTCACACAATACATAAATAATATAAATGAAAAATTGTTGCACATTCAGTATATATGATAAAGTCACAGCTACATGTACATGTAGAATTTAAAATTTGATTAAATGATTTATTATTGTGGAGTATATTTAAGTCATTGAGATCCAGTTTTCATGATTTTAAAACACTAAAGTCAAAGGTAGTGGTATGACCATCGTTTCATGAAATAAATTGATCAGGGCTATTAGGTAATTAAAGTAACTAATTAGAATCAGCAGCTATTTTGCATTGAGATATCTGGTTAACACCTTCTTTGTCTAATGTCAAATACTTAGGGATTTACCCTTTCAAGGTCTGTAAATGTACATAACACTCGGACGATTTCCAATTTTTCTATTTATAATGTCAGTGCATTATCTGTCTGAGGTTTTTCAGACCTACGATGACGTCATCACAATGAAAAATTTGTGGAAGGGTGAATGACATTGGAACAGAATTTTTTTTTTCCATTGGAGTGGTATCCATGAAATTACAAACACATGAACCTGTATTTTTATGTTTATGGAGCATTTAGTCCCTGTCGTGTCCGTGTGTCTGTCCATCTGTCCGTCTGTCCGTCCGTCCGTCTGAGCTCATATCTCCTACACCTTTCATCAGAATTATCGTACTTCACCAAAATGTTCTTTAGGTTAAGGGCTTTGGGACAAAGTTCACTCAGGTAATTTCTGAAAGGTCAGGGTCCGGCGCCATAAACTGAGAATATACTTAAGTCATAATTTCATGTTCTTCTGTTCATCAATGAATTAATAACTGGGATTTGGATTTTATTTAGTTTTGTTCTATCCATAAATAAAATTAAACCATTCAGCCTGAAAATTTATTTGAACGTTCGATAATGAAATAAATTAAAATGAAATATTTGACTTAAGTATTTTCTCAGTTTATGGCGCTGGACCCAGGTCACTTATTAACTATGACTTAAAGTAACATGAAGTACTTATATCTCTTACACCTTTCATCATAATTTGACCATACTTCACAAAAAATTTTATTTAGGTTAAGAGATTTTGGATAAAGGTCACTCAAGGTCATTTCTGAAAAGTCATGTTCACAATAAAAAGTTTTATTTCATAAATAATCAAGGTCAAGCTTACTCATTTTAGTTTAAGATACTGTGATCACTTGTTGTTCTACAGTTGACTCAGTTGGATATCCATATGATACATTGAGATTTGAAATTGTCATCAATTAATACAATGATTTTCTATATACTGAGTCATTCATTTCCTTCATTATTGCTGTGTTTCTTGGAGCATCCATCAGTTTTACTGATTTTTTGTATATGAATTGAGTCGTCAATTTCCTGCATTATAACTGCCTTTCGGGGAGCATACATCAGTTTCACTGACACTCTTGTTATTACAGCCACAAAAATTAGAATCTACGATAATGAACTATTTCACGATATTATTTTTATGCCCCTGGATCGATAGATCGGGGGCATATTGCTTTTGCCCTGTCTGTTTTTTTGTTTGTTTGTCTGTTGTCAACTTTAACCTTGGCTGTAACTTTTGAACCATGAGGGATTTAGTGTTTCACAAACACACCTTGTTAAATTGGTGTTTAAATCATTATATACATGTAATAGATATTATATAGATATATATAGGAAGATATAAATATCTTGGTAGTAACACCAGTTTTAGAGCAAAAATCATTTATACCTCATGGTGTGCATTTTCACCTTGAATAACTAGGTATCTTTACTATCAGATTGTGGGAAGTTGTGTCTTGGTACAAACTCCATCTTTAAAGGTCTTCTCACAATGAAAAGTGTTTCTTCCAGTAACATAACTAAATTTTTTAAAAAGTTCATTATACTTGCAATATTCAGATTTGTAGTATGATCCTCTCAACACTAGAGATATCTACTGTTAATGTTAACAAAAGATGACAATGGGACTACTCTAATAACTGTTTCCTTTACTTAAATTTACAGGTGGCAAGCCGTTTATTTGGCCTTCAGATTTCTATGGAAATTCTCAAAAAATTAACTGCTGTAAATGAGAAGAATGGACAGATTGTGCCTTACCATCACTTCTATATTCCAGAGCTGAAGGATAAAGTGAACATCAAACAAGATTATGTGAACTGGGTGCATCAAAACAGGGTATTTCCTCGAGTAATTACAGTATTCTCACAATAGACGTTGTTGTTCATGTTGCGTTTCATTCCTTGTATTTGTTTGTGATTACCATCAATGTTGATTGTATTATTTCTATATTAACCAGAGATCATTTGAATTGGTTTAAAGTGCTATTAGAATGCTGGAGAATTATGCATTTTCATGTAATACTAATTGAATTATTCCTCCATTGATAGAAATTACAATTTTTCCTGCTTCAGTATTTCTCTGGGAGATGTCTTAAAATACCGATTTGCCTAGTACCATGAACAAAATAAAAGACTTCCGGTTTAACTTGTTACAGAACCTTTGTACAACTTTTAACTTCATTTAGTATGACGTCACAATTCAAAATTTAACGTAATAATGAAAAATCAGGGAAAAGTAGCACCTGTACAACTTCTGACGTCATATATTATGGCGGCTGACTACTGAAAAAAGCTATCGAACTTTTTATTGCTTATTGTATATATCTTGAGATCGGCGTCACGCATGAGCATAATATTTTGTGAGCGACTCTTTTATGTAGATAGGCACATAATATAGAAAAATTGTGATCATTCTAATAGCACTTTAAGTGTTTGATTTTGAAAGTAATTGATCATGTTTGTTTTATTTACCGGATTGCAAAGTAAGTCTGACAGTTTGCGTTTAGCTTGATTTCTAGCGTACTGTAAATGATGCCATCTTCAAATTTGGTCAGTTTGTAGACATTGAAGATTTCTTTCCGACCAACACAAATTTTGGTGACCTATACCTCGATTTAATGATACTAACTTAGAACTTGGTCTGTTTGTGGACATTGATGAGTTTTTCCCATTCAACACAAAATTTGGTGACCTTGACCTCGATTTTATGCTTTAGTGAACACAGTCTGATTTTGCATTTAGCTTGATTTCTTGCATACCATTAATGATACCAACTTCAAACTTCTGGAAACATCTTCAAACTTAAAGAGACATGTTTCTGGATAAAATTCTACAGGTAGGCTATAATGTTATACTTTGGAATCCGGTCATACTGTCTTTGATAGTTTCTTGTTGAATTATGTCATTTTTGAAAAATTTAGTATTCATGGAAACAAAATACATTTCTATAATACAGTACTTAAATATATCTAGAATTAAAAAAATCATTGACCTTAAAATGAAATTAAACAAAAGACTTTATTGCACAACATTTACATTTCCCAAGAAAAATGAATATAAACCTCGATGTTGAAAAATGATTTGAATAGCTTTTGTTTATCTATTGTCATTGGAATTAAGATTGTAATTGGAACATTTGTAGTTTATTGAGAGTGTAATATGTCTCAATAACATACTAACAATAATTATTTTGAGACACATGCATATTTTTCTAATCATTTATTGTCCATGATAAAGGTGTGATGATTTAAGCTCAGTGCTAGTAATACTCTTATAGTACTTGCTCAATTGAAATGAAACACAATTCATTACTGTTCTGCCAAATATATATTCTCTAATATTTGAACAGTTTTTTTCAGGAAAGTTATAGAATACATCCCTTTTGTTTTTTTTTCAGCCTGGTCTTTCTTTTTGTGATTACCCATTTGTATTTGATGGGGCTGCCAAGAGTATGCTTCTTCAGACAGATGCTTATATGCAAATGCAGGTAAAAGGAGTTATAGGATATAATTTTTACATTATTTAAGTTAAATGTAGGTAAAGGGAATTATGATATAATTCCTACCATATTATATAAGCCAAATACAAGTAAATGGATTTATGATATATGTAATTTGTACCATATTATATAAGTCAATATACTTATACACTCTTCTTGTGCATTGGCCATACAGTTGAACAAATTGTTAGCAAAATGAAGGGAAATGTTGTCAGAAGCATATGATAACTTTAAGTTTTAGGGGAGTTTTCCAGTATTCGACATTTAAATCATCGAGGTTGATTGCAGCAGTTGGGTAGTACTTCATCATTGTTTTGCTATTGTATTGATCATTTGATGATCTCTCTTTCCAATAACCACTTTTGACCAATCTGATTAAAACCATATCTTTATTCCGCTTCTTTATTTGTCCAATTGTGGATAAAGGTCTAGCGAAACCCTGTAAGGGGTCATGTTCTGGTGAACTCCGATTTTCAGCCAATCAGTGGATCGCCTACAATTTCCTAAGAATGAAGTTAACTTCTCCAGCATTCGTGACCTTCAACGTAGTTTTCGAACAATGTTTGTTACATACTGCATCACTTGCACGTGCTTAGCCGAGTCATTGATTGGCTATGGGAAATAACGGTTTCGGTAACTGAAATATCATCAGAGTTCACCAGAACATGATTTGGTTTTAATCAGATTGCACTTTTGACTACCTTACTTTTACTACACATTGATATCAGGTCATTCCATTCCACTGCCCACTTACTAGTACTTTTGTACCCATTATTGAACTTCATTCGCCATCAGATTTAAAGTTTATTAGATCATAAGATTTTTTCACATGTATGATATTAACTGGAGAACCTCAAAATCAGTGAATGTGTTCTTCAAAAAGGAGTTAAAGGATATAATTTTTACATTATTTAAGTTAAATGTAGGTAAAGGGAATTATGATATAATTCCTACCATATTATATAAGCCAAATACAAGTAAATGGATTTATGATATATGCAATTTGTACCATATTATATAAGTCAATATACTTATACACTCTTCTTGTGCACTGGCCATACAGTTGAACAAATTGTTAGCAAAATGAAGGGAAATGTTGTCAGAAGCATATGATAACTTTAAGTTTTAGGGGTGTTTTATGTTTATAAACCAGCAGGTCATGTTATTACCGGTGACCTAAACTGTATTTCGGACAAGAAATTGCCCACCCTTTTTGGAAAAGGACCTAAATATAGGTTACCGTCCAGAATAGATTTCAATAAATGCCGTGACATTATAGAAGATGCTTTAACTACAGATTATAAACGCTGGTGTAAAAAAGAACAGGTAAAGGTTCATGCTCTTAATGATTGGAAATACGAGATTTTAAGAATTGTCGATATCCGTATTAAGAACTTTACGGAAAATCCGCATTTGTTTCAACAGCCTAATACATTGACGGCAAATTCTATTAAAAAGAAGATAGCTGACTTACATGCTAAATATGTCTTTGTTCCTGCTGATAAAGCAGGTAATAACATAATAGTTGTTTGAAAACTATATTATATTGAAGTACTTAAAAACGAATTAAACTCCACTCATACATATGTGGAAAGCCCTACCTCAAAAGACAGCACCTTGCACAATCACCTCATGACCATGTCCGACTTCAAAATTAAAACTGATAAATCTGATCTACCAACCATATATTGGCTTCCAAAACTACATAAAAGTCCATATAAATCACATTTCATATCTAATTCTAGCCACTGCTCTACTACGGTACTATCGAAGCATATTACATCTACTCTTACTGCTATAAAAGATCATATTATCAAATATTGTGATGTCGCATTTCATAATAGTAAAATAAATTACTTTTGGTTGATTAAAAATTCTCATGAAGTTACAGACAAACTTCTTTTGCTAAATTTCAAAGTGACTCAAATTTCTACATTTGATTTTTCTACACTTTATACATCTCTGCCTCATGATTTGATTAAAAGCAAGTTGCTGTCTCTTATACAATGGTGTTTTCACAGAGAATCTAAAACGTACATATGTACTTCAAATAACTCCGGATTCTTTTCCAACAAACAATATACTTCATATAAATACTGGACTTGCAAGGAATTATGTAAAGCACTAGATTTTCTCATGAATAATATTTTTGTGCAATTTGATGGCAAGATATATCAACAAATAGTTGGGATTCCTATGGGTACTAACTGTGCGACTCTGATAGCAGATTTATTTCTTTATTGTTATGAGAGGGATTTTATGGTTTCTATTCAAAAATCAAAACATTTTGACCTCATTGACAAATTTAATAATACTTGCAGATATTTGGATGACATTTTGGTTATCGACAACCCTGAATTCGAACAATTTATATCAGAAATATATCCACCAGAGCTCACATTGAATAAAGCTAATACTTGAGATAAATCTACACCTTTCTTAGATTTAAACATCAAAATTATCAACCACCTAATATATACTAATATTTATGATAAATGTGAGGATTTTGGATTTCCTATTGTAAATTTCCCTTACTTAGATGGCGATGTCCCTCGATTCCCATCATATAGTATCTATATATCTCAATTAGTTCGATTTGTCAGAGGCTGCACCGATGTTTTTGACTTTCATAAACGAAATTTACAAATTACTACTAAACTTTTAACTCAGGGTTACAGATATCACAAGCTAAGAAAAACATGCAGCAAATTCTTCAGATCTTATTCAGAACTTCTATCTAAATTTGGAAATATTTCTTTTCAACAGTATGTATCCAATGGAATTTTCCATCCTAATTTTTACAGTGATCTCGTATATAAACTAAGGAAAGTAAAAGGCTCCGATAACGTTATTCTATCATGTAATAAAATAGTCAAACGTCTTCTAAATAGACAATATGATATTGAGATCATCAAAAAGACTATAGGTCTTGTATTTGGCCCCTCTACAGCCTTATGCAGACTTTTACTAGAACGTTGCACGCTAACTAACAGGGCGGTGGGGACTATATGACGGGCCTTGTCCAAACCTCTTTCAGAGGAGACATGGTCCTGAACCCCGTCCCCTCTGACTGTTAGTCGGGACTCCTACAGATCTAGGGTCTTAGCTCGCTTTCAGACTGGCAGAGCACGGTTTATCATGTTGATGTCGCATTATTTTTATACCATTATGTGTTTTACAATATTATTATGACCTCTCAATATGAGATACCTGTTGACCCTTTTTCTTTACATGGAGGATTATTTATAAATTTTTAAATGTACATCCTTTGATTGTTCTGCTGTTACGGTGAGTGGGAAGGTGGGCCCGTAAACCGGTTAACCACACCATTTGTTTGGCTTTTGTCAAATTAAATGACCGTCCTAAGTCGGTATCGTAATTGCACTACAATGAAATGTTTTTGTAATGTGTTATATGTTCTAGTATATTATTTATATTCATGTATTGTATAACTCCATGGTGACTTCTGCCAGATAACTGAGCCAGTAACTCCTCTTTTTTCTTGTATTTTATTATCAGCATACACATGAAAATAGACTATATCATAAACCTCATTATGTCATTTGTTAGTGTGCGTATGAGGAGGTACAGCGGAGGAACATTCAGAGTTTATTTTTACCTATTGATCCAAAAAATCCTATGTTAGTGCTACATGTTACGCGTCCAAACATTGTGACAGATACACTTCATCAGTTAGAGAAACAAGCACCTGCAGACCTCAAAAAGCCACTCAAAGTAAGTTGATGCAAATCTTTAAGGTTATTTGATTTAGAGAATTTTGTTAGACTGATAATAGTTGTATCAAACTAGCTTTATTAATGAACTCTTAACCTTTGTTCTCTTGTATAATAGCTGTTTTATTAAAATGCTGAGACAAATTTTACTGTGTTCTACTGAATGAAATCTTTTCAACCATAGTTTTGACTTTTGTTAAGGATGACTTTTTAAACAGGAAAGGGAATAAAATTGTTGAATTAGTCATAGTTCTATGTGTGCTTTATATCACTCTTGATTTAGTCATCAGTTAAACAAAAACCAAAATGTGCAAAATTTTGGCAAGTTGTGTGGTGGAACATACCTTCTCTCTATTTACATCAACATATTTACATTGCATCTTCAGAAAGGGGTAATAAGCAAGTACCTTTAACCTTACTTAACATACAGGTACCCTTATATTTACAAGGATACAGTAGGTCTGCCTTTCCTTCTCTCTTTAAGCTATGTTCCAGTAACACATATACATAACAGTGTATGCAGTAGTACATTGTGTGGCCTGTAAAGCTACATGATATATAGGGACCATTTTGTTTATCTGTCTGTGTCATCTGTCTGGTAAGAGTCAGACTTTTGAAAAGTGGATTGCCATTGACATGTGTGTTCCTTTAAACACACTATGTTATTTCTGAATCTTAAAAAAAATAACCAGTCAAAACAGTGGCTTGAATCTTTTGACTTGGATTTTAAAAGTACAGATTAAGGTAAAGATTTTGAAGTTTTATTAGTTCAAAAATTGTAATCATATTGTTGACTTTGATATGGTCACATTATGTCAACAGTAATGTATACAAGTACATGTAGTATTATAGTGTTTTATCAAATTTGTACTCTTTTTTCTGAGTCTGAAATTTAAGAAAAAAAGGATGTAAAATGAATTTATTAGTTGTACATCATAGGTAGTCTTTCAACAAGAGGAAGCCATAGACGGAGGTGGGGTCAGAAAGGTTTGTCTGTAATGCTTCTTCATCTCGTCATCGGTTCAATGCAGTCAGTAAACTCAGGTCTGAAGAAAAAAGTAATTGTCTCTTTCTCACCCCCCCCCCCAAAAAAAAAACAAAAACAAAAAACCATGAAAAAAACAAAACCAAATCTGAGCATGTTGTGTTTGATATCAAAATATACCAGTGTGGGTCATAAACCTTTTTAAAACTAGACCAGTCAGGCTAATGCTAGAGAAAACGCATTAGCCCGAAACAAATTTTACTAGTCTATTTTATGACAATACAAGAAACAACGCATTTCAATTGATAACTTTATATGTAAAAAGCTCCCTTTATTTTGACTTTCAAATTTAGTTCTTTTTTATCCTTTCCTCTGACATTTCATAGGTGATTAAATTATATCCAGAAATTTGATAAAATGAAACAAAACAGGTAATAACTTGTAAATTTGATTCAAGATTTATTTATCAATAATTTTGAGACTGATATTTGAACTGTATTAAAAAATTTTCATAAAACTAATCAGGCTAGTGTTGACCTCCTTCCCACTAGCCAAACCAAATTGTTACTAGTGTTTGGCATAGGACTAGGCCTTCTGGTGCACACTGATATACATAATTATCCCGGTTCCTTTTCAAACCTGTGATTTCCTGGCTGCATCTGACGGCTTATAACAGGTAGCTCACATGCTGTAAACCTCTGAGCTATCATTACATCATGCAATCATACAACCATACTAAGCCCAACTGACACATGCTTTGCTTCATCTATCTTTGCAGGTGATATTTTTGGGAGAGGAGGCTGTAGATGAAGGAGGTGTTAGAAAGGTGGGGTCCAGTGATCTGTTAATACATGTTGATTTCTCATTGATATGACCCATAAAGGAGCAAAATCAATTACTAAAGTACCAGTATTTCAGATTTCATTCACAATATCATTTGAAAAAGATGTGTATATGATGTCTCTTCAGGGAAAACTTTAGGTAATTGGGTGAAAACTGTATGAGGATTTACTGTTGACACAATGGAATATTTGTGTTTTGTTTACAACATTCATAGGTTCTTGATAATGAGGGGTAGAGTGGATAAAGAGGTTAAGCACTTTGTTGGGATCCCCAGTTGATGCCACTATGTTTATAATATTGTACTCACAAGTCATGAGATGACTCACTATATACTGAACACATTGCGAAATTTTAATAAGAAAAGAAGACTCACCAATGTATCAGTATAAGAGATATGATCAAAAAGTTCTTGGCATGATATACTTTGATACAATAAATAAGGGTAAAACCCCAATCAAACCATAATTCATTTATATCATAATCAACATTTTCGGTAGAGAGAGTAGTATTTCAAAGCTTTTGATCATACACAGAATTTGCTGTTAGAAGTTGAAGGTTTAATCAAATTGCCAAAATGGAGAAAACTGAAGTTAGGGCATGTGATTAAGTATCTGTGTAAGACGGGGATGATTCCGAAGGAAATTTCTGAGAACTTCATGAAAACCCTTGGGGAAAGAATCACCTTCTTAGAGTACTGTTAAAAACTGGGCTGCTGAATTTAGAATGGGGAGGGAGAGCATTGAAGATGATGAATATTCTGGACGTCCTGATGAGGTTACCTTAGACGAAAATGTTGATATTGTGCACACTCTTGTCATGTTGACAGAGGACAAAACCTCAGAATTATAGCCAGAGAAGTTGGCTTAAGTTACATGTATGGGGCTGTTCAATCAATTTTAACTGACGTCTTAGGCATGTCTAAAGTATTAGCTGGATGGATCCCCAGCATGTTGACTAGAGATCAAAAGAGAATCAGGTATAATGTTTTTTTGCATCTTTTTGTCGAGCTTTAAGGATGATCCTGAGGATTTAATGGGTCACTTAGGATGAAACTTTGGTTCACAATTTTGATCCTGAATTTAAGAAACAAATCATTCAGTGGATTCACCATGACTCACCAGTCCTAAAATTTCAAGAGTTTCCTCAGCTTGAAACGTCATGGCCTCTATTTTTTGGGGACAATCAGGAAAAAATCATGATTGATTATCTTGAAGAAGGTTGCATGATAAATGGTATATATTATGCAAATGAGTGAAAGAGGCTGTGTCAGGAAATTATGGCAAAGTAAGAATAAGATTTGAGCAGAGGCATTGTGCACTTGCAGAATAAAAATACACCACCTTACACTTCACAAATTGCAATGATAGCTTTAATGGAATACAGCTTCAAGGCTCTTTCCATATTCTCCAGACTTGGCCTATCTGACTTCTGTCTGTTCCCAAAATTGAAATTACCTATGTGGTAAGAATTTTGGAAGCAATGAGAGTGTCATGTACACTGTATATGAGTACTTAGGGGATTAGAATGAAGAATTCCGTATTGGAGAGATTCAGAAATTGAAAAAGAGATGTAGAAAATCCTTAAAGTGACAGGAGATTGTATTGAAAAATACTGACAATTTTTCCTATCCTGGATATTCCTGAGCACATGGGGCCTTTAACTAAAAGGCATAATGCATTGATACATGCATCAAAATCATGTTGCATTACCTAAAATTATTTCAGTAATACAGATGTCTCTCTTTACAAATTTCTTTATATATAGCAATAACTAAAGGTGCTTGAAAATCATCATATCAAATCTCTCAATGCCAAATGTAAACTAAAAAATAAATTTAAGGTTTATAGCTTATGGGAAAAACATCAAGATATGTATAGTATCATATCATTACTAGCAAATCACACCCCATATATAATAAACCAAACCTCGATTTGTCTATGTAAGACATGTTTTGTCCTTGAAAATACATACTACCTGAAAACCTTTTTGTACAAACACAGTAGATTATTGATTTATGGCTGCGTATGATAATGTTATTTTGTTTACACTATTTCGATCCATTATATTTAATAATGGTAATTCATGCTACAATTCTGAGCTCCTCTTCTAAGCATCTTTGCTAGCCAAGTCTCTGATCTGATTCTATCTTTTCCCCCTTGGCAGATTTAGACGGGGTTTTAAACTCCCAGATATCGATGTGGTTGAATATCATCCACATCCAATAAGCAGGTACAGTATGGTGTATTAGTAGTCCATAGTTATTCCTTGCCACTTCTGTTCTATAAACCATTACGTATTTGAACTAGTACTGCAACAGTAACTATATTACCTACGTATTGGATGTGGGCGATTTCAACCACATCAATAACTGGGAGTTAAAATCCCCATCTAAATCTGCCAAGGGGGAGAGGAGAGATTGGATCAGAGCCTTGGCTAGCAAAGATGCTCCTGAGTGGCATGGTTGGTTATTAGCCGCACTACTTTATTTGGATCATTTGAATAACATCTGCACTAAGGCTTATACTTACTTGATGTATTTTGTAGTGAAAGTGGGGGGTATGATAGCAAATAATCTGTAAAGTGTTTAACTGATTTTCATACTAATATTTATCACAATTACTAATTAGATAAAGTCATTTTTAGTCAATTAGTATTAATCATTTGTAGATACATGTATATGTATGTGTGTGTGTGTTTATATGGCATATACATGTATGATACATACTGTTGTGGAATATTTGTCTTTATACATGTATATTTTCTATTCATGTGTTTGAAATGAAGATTTTATTATGTTATGCTTTGAATTTGTATGCCTATGGATAGTGATCATTTTCCATGTTTTGCAGGAATTTTTTCTCTTGCTGCTTCGAGAGATATTAGATCCAAAATATGGAATGTTTAAATACCACGAGGAGTCAAGACTTCAATGGTTTAATGCAATGGTCAGTGTATATGGTAACTCTATCATTCCTACAATGTTTTGTACAATCATTGCTACTTCTCAGGCAATTTCTCTTACAAAGAACATGAAGTATAATGCTCAACTTTTGAGTACACTTCATATTGGAAGAAGAAGAACTAGAAATAATATAGCAAATGGTTTCATAAGTCTTAAACTTAAACAGATTATATGTCAGCATCAAAAAAGAAAAAGTTAGACATTATTTTTGTTTGTTTGATTATTGTTTTTCCTTATGCCAAGAATATTTCTCGTATAAAATGACTGCATCTTCCTGATTGTGTTTGCACAGGGATTGAGACCTATACTACAGACCAACGCAAATCAGGAAGGGATCTTTACATCCCATATTTACCGTTTCTAACAACCTAGCTTTTTATTGTCTCATCTGAAAGGCAGGAACCCGACAAGTTACCATTGGGACTCGAACTCGGTACCTCTTGGTCATGAGCGAAGACACTTACTAATTGAGTTACCCAGGCTCAATCTATATGCTATGGTGTTTTATATTGAAAATACATCACAGTTAATATTCTTTTTGTCAAGAGATGTGTAATTTTCATTTTGACTGATACCTTCATACCATTAGTACTTAAAGTGTGTATTTTGAGATGTTCCCATGAGAAAAACATAAGTGGAAAGCAAGGGAACATCTCAAAATACACAATTAGTAATCTGTGCTTCATGCATTGGTAAAACTGAAGCTTGTTTTTCAGACCTTTGAAGACCGCAATATGTTTCATTTAATTGGCTGCTTATGTGGACTGGCTATATACAATTCTACTATTATTAATCTTGGCTTCCCTTTAGCTCTCTACAAGAAGTTATTAAGCAGGTATGGTGTAAAGAGTTTTAAAAGCACCAAACAAATTATACCTGTCTCTTATATACATTATGATAGTGTCAGAAAACATTGCACATTTTTTCCAAATATATTGATATTCGAGGAAAGGAACTTATATCTACAGATCATAATTATAAAGTTGTTCATGTACAATATCAAAAGTGAGGTATATTGCAAAGTACACACGAAATTTGTTTATGAAATATGTATACAAATTTACTTGATGGTATTGGACAAAAATTGTTTGTTTTCACAATTGTTAAGACATATACCAACCCCAAATAGGAAATAAAACATTCCCTGTGTAATATTCTGACAACATAAGACTTAATTTATCACTGTCATTCAGTATTGTTTTTATTGTGTTTTACACTGATTGAAGATAATTATTGTTTAATTATTGTTATGAAATGTTACAGGAAGCCAAATCTAGAAGATCTTATAGAGCTGATGCCATCAGTGGGAATGTAAGTAGAGCTTAGATAATTGACTGATTGCCGAAGGTGTGATATGGCACCTTTTGGTTCACTTTTTCATTATAGTGTCAAAAATAAATGGCATCTCAACTTGCATTTAATTGTGACTTCACAATAAAACTACATAATACATGTAGGTGTAGTTGAAGTTAGATCTGGCGATCTCTCAATTACTTTGAAATACCTCTTATTTTGATGTGAATCAAACACATACACCATGTCTGACTAAAATTTAAGTCAGTAGCACTTGGTTTTGCCTTGCATGTATGATTGTTGGTGTTTTGTTTGTTGTTTTTGTTTCTTAATTTATGATTGTTACGGTATTTCATTGGTTCATTGTAACATACTTTAGACAAAAGATAACCACACAGTTTAACTATACCACTGAACCCCTATGGGACTGATCACTGTTTTGACATTTTCAGTTATCCCTAACCTGATAACTTAAAACATCAAAATAGCTACAAGTCAGGTAAGGGTACAGTATAGTAGTTACACACATTTTTACTCAAAACAAAATCAGTAAACAAATATGGGAATAAGTGATATGTTGTTGTTTTGTAGGGGTTTACAGCAGTTACTTGACTATGACGAGGATGATGTAGAAGACATATTTGCATTGTCTTTTGAGGTATTGTACATTGTTATGTTAATTCAACTTCTTCCAATATAAATGTAATATTTATCTATTGTGTATTGTCACTGATACATAATATTTGACTTGCACATTTGAGTACATGTACTTTTTCAAACAATTTAGATATCGGTAGAGGCATTTGGAGAAGTCCAGAGTGTATCTTTGATTGAAGATGGGTCCAATAGGGCAGTCACAAAGGAAAATAGGTAATAAAGTGTACTTGTTATAGTATGTTATTAGAATGTTTACATTTTTTTTTATATATAACGTGTGTATCTACATACACAAGTCTCTGGTTTCTGCTTGACCCCGATCTCAAGATATATACAGTAATCTATAGACAGCTTGATGGATTTTTTCAGTTGGTAATTGCCGTAATATGTGACATCAGAAGTTGTGCAAATGCTACTTTTCCCTTGGTTTTCATCATGATGTTAATGTTCCAATTGTGACCTCACAGTAAAGTGAAGTTAAAGGTTGTTGCAAAGACTCTGCAACAAGTTGAACAGGAAGCATTTATTTTACTCTGGTATTCCTGTGGAGTGGGGCAATTGGGTGTTGTTAGATATCTCTCAGAAGAATACTGAAACAGAAGTAACAGAATTTTTATAAATTTCATAATAATTCAATTAGGATTTTACGAAAATGCAAAATCCTCCTGCTATCTAATAGTACTTCATGGAGCTATATAAGAAGTATATAAAGCTCTTGTGCAGGATAAGGAGATCTGATGTAGTATGGGAAGATCTTGAGTAGAAAGCTTTTGTGTGGTAGTGGTACCCATATAAAAAGTTCTTGTTAAGTTTAAGATGTTCTTGTTTAGAAAAGAAAGATCTTATGTAGTAAAGGAAGCTCCAAATCAGTATAAGATATTCACCTGTGGTATAGGAGGCTTTTGTGTGGTACATGTATTAGAAATTCTTTTTAGTAAAGAAAATTCTTAGATAGTATGCAGTGTGATGGCTGATTGGTTGATTGGTGTTCTATGTTGCTTTTAACAATTTTTAGCTCACTGGGATGAGTGTCCGGGGAGCTCTTGTAATACCCTAGGCATCGTTATTGTCCCTAGATAAAATACTTTTAAAGAAACTTTAGCCTTAGTTATAAATTATGAACAGTAAGAGACAGGGCTAAAGTATTTCATTGTGTATTCTTTGTGACAAGACCTTTCATTATGTATAAATATTTTTTACCTTTTTACGAAAAGTATTTGCTATTTAAATTTGGTTGCCACTGGCAAACTCTGTGGTCTCCTGAGAACTCTTGTTCAGATATATCATAATATAGAAGCAGGAGGTAACTAACCCATTAAAGATAGTAGCGCAATCTGTGAATCGAATCTGCATTGTTGGCGCCGCAAGCCAAGCGCTTAACCACTGCACAAGCCTACCCCTATATAGTATATGTAGATCTCATATAGTACAGGAAGAACTTTATGATGTACAAGAATTTCACTTGTTGTAGAGGAAGCTCTTGTGCAGTAGAAAAAGTTTTGATAGCATAGGATGTCCGTGTGTAGGATAGGATGATCTCATTTTGTACCAGATGTTCTTTGTGCAGTATAAGTCTTTCACCAGTGGCATATGAAGCTTTTGTGTAGTATGGAAATATCTCAATTAGTACTGTTTGTTATAAGTGCAGTAAAAGAAGTTCACCAGTGGCATAGGAAGCTTTTGTGTAGTATAGAAATATCTCATGTAGTACTGTTTGTTCTTAGTGCAGTAAAAGAAGTTCACCAGTGGCATAGGAAGCTTTTGTGAAGTAAAGGAAACTCTCTTGTAGTACTGTTTGTTCTTAGTGCAGTATAAGAGGTTTACCAGTGGCAAAGAAAGCTCTTGTGTACCGGTAGTATAGAAATATCTCATGTAGTCCTGTTTGTTCTTAGTGCAGTATAAAAAGTTCACCAATGGCATAGGAAGCTCTTGTGTAGTATAGGAAACTCTCATGTAGTACAGAAAGATGGCATGTAAAAGAAAGTTTACATGTAATTGACTGAACTGTGAAATGCCTGACATTGTATCTTTTGGCACACTCTTTCATTGTTATGCCATTAATAAATAGCTATTCAAACATGAATTTAACTTTTACGTCACAATTAAAATAAGTAACGGTTAAAGTGGAATCTGTGATCTTTCAGTTAAGAAGGCCCTTGTGTGTAATATAAAGCTCTTATGTTAGACATAAATAGAAAGTTATTTTATAGTAAAAGATGGTGTCATGTGAAATAGGAAATTTGTGAAGTAAAGTAAAATCTTGTGTAATATGAGTGGCCGTCATATAGTATAGGAAACTCATGCATAGTTTAGGAAGCTCTCAAGTAGTACAGGAAACTGTTGTGTAGCTCTTGTTTTGTATCGTAATGTAGGAAACTTATGTAGTAAAAGAAACTCATGTGTAATATAAGAAGTTCTCTTGTTGCATTGTAGCATAGGAAGCTCTCGTATAGTATTAGAAAATCATATGTAGAATAAGAAGCTTTCGTGCTTTAAAGAAACACATGTGTTGTATAGAAAGCTTCCATCTCATGTCATATGCATTATAAGAGGCTCTCATGTAGTATAGGAATTCTCATGTAGTAGGCCAATTGGAAACTCATGAGTTCTATAGGAAACTCTCATGTGGAATAGGAATCTCTTGTATATTATAGGAAGCTTTCATGTGGTATAGAAAGCCCTCTTGTAGTAGTGGAAACTCTCCTGTAAGTTAGGAAACTCTCATGTGGGACAGGAAACTCTCATGTATTATAGGAAAATCTCATGTAGTATAGGAAACTCATTTATAGCAATGAAAGCTCTCATGTAGTAAGAAACTCATGTCTTGTATATGAAGCTCTCATATAATATAGGAAACTCATGTGTTGTATAGGAAGCTCTTATGTAGTATAGGAAACTCTCATGTGTTGTATAGGAAGATCTCATGTAGTATAGGAAACTTTGGTATATTAAAGGAAGCTCTCTTGTGGTGTATGAATCTCTCATGTAGTATAGGATGCTCTCATGTACTGTAGGAAACTTATGTGTTGTATAGAAATCTCTCAAGTGGTATAGGAAGCTCTCATGTAGAATAGGAAACTCATGTATATTATAGGAAGATCTCATGTAGTGTATGTCTCTCATGTTGTATAGGAAGCTCATAGCTCATGTGTAGTATAGGAACCTCTAATATGCATGTAGTATAAGCAGCTCTCTTGACACAGGAATGTCTTGCAAAGTTAAGGTATCTCTGGGTAATTCATAAGGCTGATTTGTAGTATAATACTTTCTCATGCGTGAAGCGAAGCCCTCATGGAACAAAGGAAGCGTTGGTTTTGTATGAGTTCTTTGCTCGATCATGATGTATTAAGTGTAAATTACATATCCAATATGGTAGTTATTGAAGATGGACTATAAAATTAAACAAATTATAAATGTATATGATATTGTTTTGTTGCTTAAGGCAGCACCTCAAAATATAGGGAATTTTAAATATTCGTTTGTTATTCATGTTCATTTATACTTGTATATGTATGCTCATTGGCTAGTGAATTATTTTTAGGGTATTGTAATAAACAGATCTTTGTACTTTCATATCTAGGTTTATATGCTACAGTGTAATCTGTCTATTCCGAACTGAGGGATCGCCAGATCCAACTTAAACCACGCCCATTACTTAGTTCCATTGTGAAGTCATAGTTAAATTCATGTTTGACGGGCCATTTATTTATGACGTCATAACGAACAAGTGTATGATGTCGGGCATTTGACGATCACTCAATTGCAGTGGGACCAACGAAAATGTTCTGAATAGACAAAGTTCAGATTGTAGAATATATTTGTTGTAGCAGACTAATCTTCGATATAAGTCGTTTCAAGTTATATACTATTAATTGTAGTTTTCACCTGTAAGTGATCGAATGCAAATAGATGAGATGAGTACTATTTTATTCAAATTTTATTTACAAAGAAATTAATTTGGTTAATATACATTTTCTGTGTAACTTTCGGGACTTTTCAGATTCATTAATAAGACTTATCTTTTTCCTGAGCAAAAGATCTTTCCTGGCTCTTTTCCATGAAGGAGCACATGCATCAAGGGTAGAACATGATGGTTTTTGTGGCATGGACGTCATTATTATCCAAATCTAAGTTTAACACGCTGTACACCTATCGGTACAAATATAATTTTGCAATTACTTTTATCTGACTACAACTCATTAACTATTACACACAGGTACCTGGTCTGACTAGACAAACACAAACAAACCAATTATCTCTTTGAATGGCCATTGATAAACCTTTCTTAGCCTGAGGCTCAGCTTGGATAAAAAAATAGGAGTCGGATTAGACAAAGTTTAATTAAGTATTAAGTAGATTATCGGACAGAATTTATGTTCTGAATTCGGAGTGCACAGAATACGGAATACAGAAATTATTTTCGTATATACTTATTAGGGAAATTGTTGGGACCATAGAATATCATCGGAATAGACAGTTAATCGGAATACTCAAGATTCGGTATACACAGATTATACTGTATTTTGTATTATATTGTTTTACAATTTTATTTGTCAGAGAGGAATATGTAGACTTGTACATAGACTTTGTGTTCAACAAATCCATAGAGAATCAATACAGTCCATTCAAAGAAGGATTCCTGAAAGTGTGTGGAGGAAAAGTTCTGGTAGGAATTTAGTTCACAGATTTTTTAAGTATCTTCAATTATGGGATATGTCATCTGGTTGGATAATATCACATCAAGAATCCTATTAACTTGGGTCTTACAACAAGTGATGAAAAAAGGTTGCCTTGGCTTGGAAAATTTTCTGAAATTTGGGGAAAGACTGAAAGTAAAAGTCACCAGTATTAAATATACAAGAATGATCAACACTTGTTACTCTACACTTCTTTTCAATTTACTTTCAATATGGTCATGCGGTAATTGCTTCTGAAGAACATAGACCATAGGTAAGGAAGACAACTCTTATTAGCCACAAATGTAATTGAATCATTATGGACCCCTCACAGGCATTTATGCGACACTGGTGAAAAATTTGGCAAACATCATTCAGAATGACCAAACAATATGGCTGAATAAAGAATGATACATGAAGCAACACAGGGTGTACACAAAGATAGAATTAGAAAGATAGTTGAATTCAAATTTGTACACATATCCGAAACAAAAAATTATAAATACTTCTTAAACATATTTTCCAACTGCGGAAACTATTATTGTCTTTGCTATTACCTAAAAATTACTGATGACATTTAGCTTACGTGGTCCACAGGTTTTAGCTCCCCTGAGCCAAAGGCCCAAGTGAGTTATCGTCAAAGCATGCCATCCATTATATGTTTTCTCACATATTCGACCAATCTTATAAAAATCAGATCTTTTCATATCACTATGATATTATCCCGGTGTGGTACATGAGATGGTGAGGCTGTCACCAACTTGGTTTCATAGGTTCTCTCCAGATACTCCGGTTTCCTCCTACACAAACGACACCCTTACACAAAGATCCGTGCCAATGAGCAAGATTTATATAAGTTGTAAACTTGTTTCTTAATCGTTGTAAAATAAATAAAGTTTAATTTTAATTTTTACCTTTTGATCTGTCATCCAAGATGGCTCCTGAGTGCTCTGATTGGCTAACACATTTTTGACTTCTTTTCAGCAACAGCTGCACAGATTTTCACAAAACATTACAGAAATAACTACTGAAAGTCCTCTGCCAAAATTGAGTTGTCATTTGTTTAAGAATAAGCAAATTGTGCTCAGGTGAGCGATATAGGCCCACTTGAGCCTCTTGTTTTATATGCGTGTCATAATAATGTGTGTCTTTCCATCCATCATCCACAAGTCGCACGATATCTTAAGAATGCTTACTGTGAATTACTTCAAACTTCATACAATAATATTTTTCGTTGTAAGTCATGGGACTTTATTCGGACTGGGACTTTATTCGTTGAAATTTTTCCAGATTTTTACTTGTGGCTTTGTAAGTGCAAATCATATGACCTGATTTTCTTCAAATTTGGTAGAATTATTAATTTACTCCTTCTTTAGATGACGGGACATCGAGGGGACCTACAAACATTCCTACTTCAGGGGATGCAATATACAAATAAATATATTGAGTTGAGATCTAAAATTGCTATTATCTACAAAGGTTTTTTTTCATGGCTTATGGCAAATCTGATTATCGGTTTAGTTTTGTGGGATTTTTTTGTTTTGCTGTTCCTTTAACTATCTTACCTTTTGTCCACCTTTGTGTGTCATGTGTTAACTTTTTACATCTTAAACGTGTGAAAAAGCAATTTTGACAAAATTTGGCATAAAGTATTTCCAAAAGGCGGCAGGTTTGTTAACGAAAAGGGCAAGTCTGCATTGGGTTCCAAAACAAGGGGTAATTTTTTTTTTACATTTTCATGTGCATGTCATAAGACAGGACATATGTCATGGCGCTTTCCTTCTGGTGTCATGTTTTCTGGACTTTTTTGTATCAATTGCACCCATTCACAATATATCTCTCAATCATTGTAAGGATGAGTGTGAAGCTGAGTGGATGAGATGTTGGGCTTGTGACTGAAAGGTCCCATGTTTGACTCCTATGGTGGGCACAACAGTGATTTCGGATGAGACAAGAAAGAAAACGCCCCATGTCGTTGTAGGCCAGGCACATACAGGGTAAAACATCCTCAGCACTTCGGGTGGATCTGTTGCAAAGGTTTTGTCCTGAAATTAACTCACAACCTTCCTCTCAGAGAAATGCATGCAGAATATGCATTTCAGCCAAGTTGGTGCACCATGACCTACTTTTGGAATAACTATGGGTGAAAATGTTTACCGTTTAGATATTGATACAGACATTGCCCTAAAATAAAATTACAAACATTCAGGTAAAAACAGATTCAGTTCTTTCATCAGCTGGATTTGTGAGTGTTACCTACTTTTGGAATAAAAGTAAATCAGTTTTCTGGAATTTATTTTTCATTATGGAATCAGGTATTGCTATGAAATTTACTCATAATTTTACACTCTGAAAAACGGATCCGGATTGCGTTTCAGTCATAGTTGTGCAGTATGACCTATTTAGGACTAAAAGTAGGTCAAACTCAGACATGTTTCCAGACTTTTTATGGATACAGGTATTCCTCCGGTGTGCCTAAATGAAGAACACTAGAGAAAACTAGTTATACACAAAAGAAAGCAAAAAGCGAAGAAGTACCGACGGGTAAACCATATCTCATAGTCCATGGAATAAAAGGGACATTATCGTGTTTAGTGTCATATTCAGACAAATGCGAACCGCAATAAAATCGAGGAGTAAGCGTCCCCTGGTTGCATGCAATACCCGTCGCAAAAGTCCTGCAACAATCTTTTAAATCGAGGAGGTAAACACATAAATATACACGCATGAACATAAGATTTTATTTTAATAAAGGTGGTCAAAATTGAAAAATAATTTGATATTTTGATAAAGTGGGATCATGCAATTCAAAAAATATATAGTTTATATGGGTTTAGTCTTAGAAAAATAGTTTTTTGATATTTGAAAAATTCTTTATTTACACGCTACGCTGCTCGTATATACGCCACATTGAAATACATGTATATATAAACATGATATCGGCAACTTTATTGATAACTGCAATAAATATGTCTATTAAAATACTATTATTCTGATGATATTTACTGATTTTAAAGCTTTTAATAATATCTTTATTTATTTTATATCATATATATGCAAATAATTAAAGTTGGAATGAAATTCTTTTATAAAGATTAAAGTCGGCAAATGATTCCAAAAAATATAAAAACCAAAAAAAAAAAATCGATTCTTTAATTATTCATTCGCTTACTCGTAGTAATAGATTGAGCACGTAAATCCGGCGTTCTTGTCTGACCATGTGTAGCGTAGCAATTGTTCTTGCAAAAAGCGCATGTTTCGTGGCAAGTTTCGATATATCTGCTTTTCTTACGCAATTGAGCTTAGCCATAATTGGTGTATTAAAAGTAAAAAAAATCAGAAAAAGTAGAGTGTTTGTGTTCTTTTATTTTTAATGTACCGGACTTTGGAGGACTATTTAGAATCTTCATAATTGGTAGGTTTGTTAAATGAATATATTTGTTGATATAATTCATAGAAATTTAGACCTATACAACAAACCTATCCGAAGAAGTGTGGGATATTTTATGCACCGCGTTCCCCCGTAACACGGGACCATCGGTTTTTACTATCTAATCCGAAATGACACCGACAAACCATCAGCGGTATTCGGTCCCGGGACCTCCCGTCGGCCTTGGTTACGAACGCATGACGGATTGAGCTACGCTGGCTATATATGTGAAATGACCTTGTAGCGACGTAAAATAAATTGATGCGAGTTAAACACGTGAAATTAAAAATTACGTTATAGTTAATCTCGAGATATTTTTAGGATGAGAATTCTAATAAGTAATGTGCTTGTTACATTTACCAAATTAATGTGCTTTCGTTTTGGAACAAATATATAAACAATATCTATTGTTAACTTTTAGATAAACATTTAGTTGCTGTATGTACATACATGTATGAATGTTTATTAAAAGATAGATAGATTGTTTACTTACATTCCTTCATTTTCGCTTTGAAGCAAGGATGTTAAAATCACCCAAATAACGCTGAATTTTCCCATTGAGTGCTTGTGGTAAGACGTGCGTACTCAACGACGTTGTCAAGAAGACTGAGGCCGCCACGTTGCACGTTGATCTTATATACCCCTAATGACGTCGCGCATAACAACGCAAAACATTGACGTTGATTGGTCAGAAATAACGAGACTAAATGTGCCAAAATCTTTAATGGAATCGGAGTGGAATCATGGAGTGTGTTTCTTATTGTATACAAAAATGTGTGTATCTTTTTTAATAGATACAAGATCGAGGTGAAATTTTCAGGAATGTTTTATGATGATTGTATCGGTAATTATGGATGCACATACACCGATTTACTAATTTGATACCCGTTAATATGTGCAATTTATAGCTGAAAAACGGGAGTTTCGATAAAATTCAACGTATCTTACAGCGAAATATATTTTTGGTTGATATACAACGCATTTTAATTCTTTACTTTGAATAGCGTTCGATTTGATTTGTACCTTTCCATAATTCTTTCAACTATGATTTACAAAAATACGTTAAGAATTACTATATGTTATCGATAAAAACATCGTGAAAAGCACAATCAGTTCATGGACGCGTCAATGCGACGTTTTTGACGCCACCGTCTTTGTAGTGTTCACACTTTAGAAATATCTTTTGTGTCCTAGGCCATCAAGTTTAACATACTTCGCAAAATGCAGGCGCATATAATTTCACAAACACATTTTGTTCAACTCGGATCCATTCAAGCTTGGCCAGGGCCTCGTAGGTTTTATAGGCAACCCTTTGAGAACTTCTCTAGATAGGCTACATGATAGTACTTAACATGATAAGGAGGAATAATTTGATTGTACCTTCTTTTGGATTTTTTTTAATTTTCTGTAAAACCCTTGTTTACTCTGGCAGCTGTAACGATTTTTTGGTATCTTCAAAGCTTGCCAGGACGGAATGTTTTGAGAGCTGTTGTTGTTCCCCTGGGTTGGGGGTGAGGGGAGGGGGGGGGGGGGTTATGCGTCTTTATCTGTTTACTTTGGTCATACCTTATGAACAGTAAAAGACAGATAGATTTCCCAGGATAAGAAATTACCATAATTTAATAGCATGACTTTTTACCGAGTGACCTTGACCTTGGACATTTAATCCAACTTTCCAAGATTTTTAATTTGATCTCTATATTTATATAAATGGGGATTTCATATTTCACATATAGATTCCTGGGGATAAAATTATTCAGTTGGTACCATGGCTTATGACCTAGTGACATTGACCTTGGATTTTACCTACTTTTCAATAACTTAACCTGTGCTCTATCTTTTGAAGCATGAGAGATAGTGATTTCATATTTCAATTCTGGATTCTTCAGTATCAGAGCTTTCATTTGGTACCATGGCTTTTTATCTTGGACATTGACCTATCAGTAATTTTCAGAAACTTGAATCTGGGTTTTATCCTTTCATCCATAAGGAATGGAGGTATCTTAATTATCATTAAGTAAAATTGGTATGACAACCACTTATATTTGGCTTCCTTGATTTAGTGACCTTGACCCTGACATTTAACCTACATCTATTTTTGCTGTAATATTCTATTCTCTATTCTATTCTATTAGTTGAAACATTTTAAAAGTCACCCTACTGTTGTGGGCTTTTCTGACAATCCTTGTTTACAAATTTAAAGTTACTGTACAGCAATATGTTAGTGTATAAAACACATCAAAAGTGAGCATATTTAATTTAATTGTTGTACTTTCACTTTCAGGAATTATTTCATCCACAAGAACTACAAGCAATGGTTGTAGGAAATGAAAATTATGATTTCTTAGAACTTGAAAAGGTGAAAACATGTCAACTGATTTAATATTATCACTAATATTGATTTGATCTATGATTCTAATCCATGCAGATTTCCTTATTAACTTGACTTTATTATTAAGAATAACAATTCAAAATTCTATAAGTAAATTTTAATGAGAGTTGCATATTATCAGATGGATGATGAACATAGCTTTCTTTTCCACAGAATACCTCCTACAAAGGTGACTATCACAGGTACCACCAAACTATAGTGTGGTTCTGGAATGTCTTCCATGATCTCTCCTTAGAATCCAAAAAGAAATTTCTCAGTAAGTGATAGAATGTAATATTTAAATAACTACCTTTGTGGTATCGTGTAATACCGGTATTTCAACAACTACCTACTAGTAAGCCGGTGTGGCCTAGTGGATAAGGTGCTCAGCTCGTGATCGAGAGGTCGCGGGTTCGACTTCCGCCCTGGGCGCACCAGTGTTCTGTCTTTAGGATGAGATAGTAAAAACCAAGGTCATGTGTCGCAGTAGACGTGGCAGGTAAAAGATTCTTCACTGTTTCAGGCGGGTCCATTGCAAAGGTCTAAATTTGTATGCAATGCCTCAGGCAGATGCCGTCGTCATATACATGAAATAATCGTGGAGTGACGTAAAACAATATTCAGTCAATCAATAACTTAAACTACCTATAGTTCTGATTATCTCATATAAAGATGGTGACTTTATGTTGAAGTAGGCTATATAATGTAAATTAGAAAAAGGATCTTATAGCAAAAAGGTACTGAAAATTTTATCTTGCAATTGAGTTGTTAGTGTACCAGGTGTTCTTATTCATGATTTCCTCTAAAGCTGGGTATATAACAAACAACGACATTCAGCATTCAGCTTTGAAATTTAGTTGTGATAGGATAAGTATATGTACAGTATATGCTTTCAGTTATTGTAAAATCAGACAGTGAATAAATTACATGGGTTTTTTTTTTTTCAGTGTACCTTACTGGCAGTGACAGAATTCCTATTTCGGGTATGCAGTCCTTGAAAATATTCATCCAGCCAACAGAAGGGGGAGACAACTATCTTCCAGTAGCACACACTTGTTTTAATTTGTTAGACTTACCCAAGTATTCCAGTAAAGCTATCCTACAGAAAAAACTTACCCTGGCTATCGAGCAGACAGAAGGATTTGGAATCGTGTGATCCCTCTAGGAGGAATCTTCTAGTCATACAAAATGTTCAGATACATCATGTTTTTCTGCTAGCGTTTCGTTTGTGCAGAATAGTGCTTCAAGACAGACGAGACCTTAAAAAAACCTGATAACAGACACAGAGTTCTTTCAAGGGTGTATGAGTTATATAGCAGTTTGATGTCCTCGTTCTGGCTGTGATAAAAAAAAAGTTGACCCATTTTTATATACAATGTACAGAGACATTGACATATTATATACAATAAGGTCAACAGAGTTCTGCGCTGCATCTGTGGGCAATGACGGCTTTGTGATGGAGTGTTTTTGTATACATATCATTTATATATACCTAGCTTGTACATGGTCATTCATCTTTCTCATTGCTTACTCACAGTTCTTAGATTACACTAGGTATACAGATTACCATATTGTCATATTTCATTAATTGTAACATGTCAATTAGTACTTTACAGGGTGTTCAGAGAGGGAAAATTCAAATTCTATGTTAAATTATGCAATACAGCTTATCTGAAATCATAACCTGTTACCTTCACAATTTTACAGCAGGTAGTTTTGTTAGTTCCGCAGTGTCTTGAAGATTATTCCTTATGCAACATCTTTACATTTTGTAGAAAACATATACGGAAAATGTCTTTTCAGAGGAAGACCTTGCCTTGATGCCTCCAAGTATCTCAAATATTTACATAACTTGCTACATATATATGGAAACGGATTTCTTCCAATTTTACCAGATGTCACAGTCCTTTTTACATTTATACAGTCATGATGTAATGGTGCAAGGAAAACTACTTTTGCCCTGATTGTCTCTATGATGGATTGTACCATCACAATAAAGTAATGAAATTTTTGTGGCAAAGCATGCCTGGCATGTAGTCAGATATAAGATTAATTTTAAGTATTTTTTTAATCTTTTTAAAAAAGTCCAGTTTACAAGGTCTGTAGCATCAAGCATCCTATTAATCTGCACCTATTATCAATAGTGTTTAAGGAAATTTAAAGTTTTGCTGTCATATTTGGCTCCATTTCATACGTCTGTCATAGTTTTATAATGATATATTCTTCAAAAGTCTTTATCCCTAGTGAACCACCAGTCAGACTACATATATTTTCAAACAGCATTCTGCATAATATTCTGCGAAATTTGAACAAACTCTTCACAGTATTCAAGGTACACTTAGTTGGTTATTGAGTCTTTTCGTTATAGTTATTTCCCATATGAGCAGGTATCTGACGTCATACCATTGTGACATCATATAATTTCTATATCATTTCCCGTAATTTCACACCAGTGTCCATAGAATTGGTTGATGTCACAATGCTTTAAAGTCAGATACCTGCTCATAAAGGAAACGACTATGTATAACGAAAAGGCCCAATAGGTGCTAGTAAATGAAACCTAAGTTACCATGTCCTGATGTGTTGTGAGCAGAAAGTATCCTCCTTATGTGTAATCTCAGGTGAATTCAGTTTCCTTGTGAGTGTTCATTTTATGTCATCTACAGTGCCACAGTGCCTGTACAGTAATATTCCTTAAAGTATTGTTATGGTGAAAAAGGCCATATAGCCAAAATGCCAAAATTGTCTCTCTTTGAAAAGTTTTTGCATAATAATTTCCTTTTTGTAATCCTATATATTACAGCAACCTGCAATGTCATAAAAATGTTAATTTGAGTTTTATATGTACTGATAAGTTATATCTTCTTATGTGTTAAAATGAATAAGGTTGTTTCCATTTAATTTGCTGAAAAGATGCATAATTTAGTCTTAAATAGACAAAATTAGATCGAATTATTTTGCTATTAATACCAAGCTTCAAGTTGAATATTGTTATCACATTCCAAATCCTTCCAAAACATTTTAATAAGTTTGGTAGAAATAGCATGCCCGTAGTGCTTACATATTCTGTTGACTATATTTATGTCCCCCACAAACCAAGTTTTTTGTTATATATAGGAACCACTGTGTCAACCCATCTGTATGTCTGCACCATATCTCTAAAATCTTTAATGAATTTTAACCAAACTTTGTGGAAAGGATGAAAATCATGTGCAGTTTTTCAAGGAAGAAAAACTACGATTGTTCATAAATTTTATGGGAATTATGGACCTTGACACTTAGAATTTGTACTGCATAACATATGATAACCTTGTCACTGCAACTCTGCCTGCACCACTATAAGGATTTCAACTAAACTATGAACAGGAATTCTTGTAGATTGGCATGAAGGGAGTTAATTGTGACATTTTGAATTTTCCTTGAGTAACAACCCATGACCCTTAAAAAATTTTAGAACATTACACAAGTCATGTTAAACTTGTTTTCACACACCTTCTAAACCACTGTAAGGATTTCAACAAAACATGGTACATGTTCTGAGAAAGTCCATCATGTGCAGATGTGCTTGAAGGGAGATTATTGTGACATCTAAAATTTTCCAAGATTTACAGGCCATGACACTTAGAAATTTTTATATCACACATATTAACCTTGTCATCACAGTTCCTCCTATTAAACCACTGTAAGGATTTTAACAAACTTGGCACAAGAAAAGGCCATCATGTATAGATTTGGTTGAAGGGAGTTAATTCTAATATTTAGAATTTTCCATGAGTAACAGCAGGTGACACTTAGAAGTTTTCACATTACACATGTTAACCTTGTCATCAACTACTGTAAGGATTTCAACCAAACTTGGTAAATAAAAAAAAAACAAAACAGAACAAAACAAAACAAGTCTATCATGTGTAGATTTGCATCAAGGTAGATAGTTTTCTTAAGAGTAACAGCCCTTAACATTTAGAAATTTGTATACACATATTTCCTATGATAATCTTGTCATTGTCATTTTCTTTAACCACGGTAGGGCTTTCAACCAAACGACAAAAAGAAAGATCGCTATGTGTAGAAATTTGCATAAGGGAGATAATTGTGACACCTAAAATTGTTACGGCCCTTAATACTTCAAAATGTATATATTACACATGATACTCTTGTCACTGCAACACTTCCTAAGCCAATCAGTAAGAATTTCCAGGAAACTTGGTAAAAGGAAAGATCGTCACGTTTAACGCTTTGTAAACACCTTGTATGCATTGCAACCGAAGGAAAATGACTCCAGTATGCTACCGTACATGTACCGTGGAAGTTGGAAAATCCTCGTTGCCTCGGTGGGCAGTCCACGTCTGTCCTCCGTGGACACCACGGGAGGCCAGTTTTCTGTCCACGTTAATGTTTATAATACAATTTGCCATCTACCTGTACTTGTCCTCTCGAGGTCAAAGCGGACAAGGTTTTCACACCTTTTACCTGTACGTGTCCTCTGGTGGACAAAACGGACGAGCTTTTCACACCTTTAAATTAAAATTGTCCCACAGTAGACGTAAGGGACATTACATAGATGTGCCTGTAATTTACAAACGGTCAGACATAACGTGTTGTCATCTTGTCTTTAAAAATACGATCGTGAAACTTCCAGATTATTTTTATATATTTTTTTTTGCTTTCGCTAAACCTCCTGAAAGACAGACGCAAATATTAGTTACGGCCCCGATAACCTATTAACCGGCTGTTAATAGAGCGTAGTTTTGAAAAACGAGTGATTACAACAATATTGCCGTGGAAATAGTGTCAGTTATTTTAAGATTTATAATTATTATTTTTATTCTTAATTTTTTGTGACCATGTGCGCGAATATCTTTCTTGTCGGTATTATGTCATGTTAATCAAAGAACATTAACGATAGTTTCACTTGTTCACAGCAGGTATCGGACATTTACGATTAACTCCTTTGTTACCATATCCATAAATAGAATAAACCCATTCTGTATGACAATTTATTTGAATGTTTGATAATCAAGGACTTATAAACAAATTGTTTATAAGTCCTTGTGATAATGGAATAAATTAAACTGAAATAATTGAAATGATTTTCTCAGTTTATGGCGCCAGTGGTGTTTTGCAAAAAGTCAGAAAACACGATGTTTTATTTAAGGAGTTTTTGATTAAAGAAAAAATAAATAAATAAAATAAAAATCAGAATGTTTTCTAAATCACCCTTAGTTGAAAGCATCCAAGGTGTTCCCCTGTTGTGGAAAACGCCTGATCATTCATGTGTGAACCAACTTTTTTTTAATTTGAGCCACAGAGGTGTGAAAATCTCTTGTGTGAAGACTGTCATACATGTACATCCCAATGCATATACATGTATTCTATCGTTATATGTGGGTGTGTATTAATAAATTGTGTACTAGCATTACTATTTTATATTTGAAAATTAATTATTATCAGATTTCTTGTGATTTATTACTCCCTCTCAACAGCAAAATCTAAGAACCATATCTCCGGCAAAGGGAGAAAACCCAAAAATGAATACACCCCCCCTTCTTTTATTTGTACTTGTAGATAATGAAGATTTGTATTATGTTTCAGTCAAATATCTTATTCGCCAATACAATGGGTGATTTCCCTATTGCAAGTCTAAGCATTGTGCTGTAAGCCTACAGGGCAATAAATTTAAGTGAAAGATCGACGTCACTAACGACCGAGTTAAAGTAACGACACATTACCCCCACCCCACCCCCTTCTCTCTCTCTCTGCTGTACACGAGATATCGTTTACAAACGTATTTTAAACTTTTTCAATACAACCAAAATATATATTTGTCTATGTATTAATGTAAAACATGCAAGATTCAGTGTTCAGTCGGGTCATCATCTTTTATATATAATTGCATGATCGTATCCGTGAAATTAATACAAAAATAGATACGATCGTATTGGGAAAGAATATGTAACGAGACAAAACAATAAAAAAAAGGGGGGGGGGTCCTCTATGTTTAGGTCAAACGGCACTTAGTCCAGGTAACCTTACGACTGGAGCACGCGTGTTGTGTGAAGTCTATTGTGCTACTTCACCCTGGTAGCGAATAGGGGTTTGACTTATGACACTGATTAATACACGGAATTAGACGATCGTATCCGATGAAATCATAAGATACATACGGCCCTATATCTGGCAGGAGTATGTAAGAAGGTAAGAAATTTAAAGGGGGGGGGGGTGTTTCTGAAAAATACTTTTCTTTACTGTTTAGGTAAGAAAACGACCGACACTCTAGTTTCCCTTGCGACTCCAGTGCGCATGCTTTGTCTTTTGTTCTGAGATTATAAATATTTTTCAAAAGTTTGCCTGCACTTCACCAGGAAGATAAAAGAATACATAAAAAAGAAGAAAACAGACCAAAGAAAATAATAATGAATAAAACAGAATGAAGATCAATGTCCATATGTAAAAATATCTAGCAGAATTAATCAATTGTGTATTTCATCGTAATCGCATGTAATATTTCAAAATCTGAATATGTTTATCAGAGCAATCAATAATGAATATCATATCACATATGATATGAATTTATTTGATTTTAAAGTCGGCTTTACTGTACTGAACTCACAAGTAGTAATTGCACTCTTAAATTCGGTTCGTTGCCTTCTTTAATTAAGAGTCCGAAATAGGTATTACAAAGAAACTCGGCACACTCTCGGAATAATAAATCATTTTTTTTGTGTGTGTGCATGTCCTTGGTGACTTTTGTCATACAGCTTTGTCAGATGTCTTCAGTTTTCTCTTTTAAATCACACTTATATACGTATCTGTACAATGACCAATCCGCTTGTCTTTACCGATTTCATTCAAATACCATTGATGCACTTTTACGACAAGTAGATATACGGGTATAAAGAACGTAGTTATACGTCCAAACAGGGACGTATATATCTAAAACATTATATACGTCCGTGCTCCAGGTGCGCACTATATTTTCAATTTTTATATAAAAAATGCGTTCTAGTTTTAAAAATATTTAATAGCAGAATATCTTAAGATACATTTCAAACGTTCATTGTGTAATCAAGCAGAGGAGATTTAAAAAGATGTTAAATGATTATTAATCAAGATATCTTTAAGTCTAATTTCGTTATTTTTCATGCTTCACTGAACAAACACAATACGCATCATCATAAGGTCGCTGCCTTTTTAGCACTATCATACCCATTTACCGGGACATTTCGTGTCCACATTTGACCGTCTGACGGCGCGGACACAGGTAAATGACCACCTATATACGCGGTCAATATGGCCGATATACAGGGACAGTGTCCACGCGTGTCCGCGGCTTTACACGCCCAAATCCAATGTCCACGGTACATGCACGGTAAGATTCAAAGGGGAGCGCGGAGGGAGTATTTAAATTAGTCACGCTCCATTGACAGCTCTAGCTTACTGTCCGCGCCACTCACTCTGGAAACTGGAAAATCTGGATTTTCAGTTATTCATCTTCTGAATAATTTCAAAAATGCAAAACCATTCGATAGATCTTGTTTAGTCGTAACTTTTGGTGTGTGCTATATGTTTGTATGAAGAAGCGTTCATATTTTATAGACAAAAATCAGTTTCAGATAGGGCGATTTCCATGTTAAATATTGACGTGACGTCGCCAAGTTTCCCATAGACTCAATGTTAAACATCGGCGCCGTCACGTCAAAATTAACATAGAAAACGCCCTATCTAAAATTATTTTTTCCCTATAAAATACGAATGTTTCTTCGTAGAAACATATAACATACACCAAAAGTTACGACTAAACAAGATCTGTCGATTGATATTAATTTTGTAAAACTGTTTTAAAGATAATTAAGTGAAAATCCAGATTTTTCGGTTTACTAAGTGAGTGGCGCGGACAGTAGTATGATTCGTATGGCTAGCCAAAATTGCAAAAACAATACCCTTACTCCTCCCGGGCATTTAGTACGCCTCACCTCTGATCTTCAGGGGTCCAAGAATGTTCCTCGTGGTCCGTTGTTGTAATATACACAGTGACACAGCGGCAGCAGTCGCATGTATTTTTGTGCCAACCTTCTTCACATAAGTTAATACGATGTGCAACGTCTTTGATGTATCATTTCATTGAATACGTCACAGTTTCGTTCCCTCAAAAGCTTAACATAGCCTAGTAGTTAGTGAGTTCGAATCAAGTTTGCAGGTAGTGTCCCTTCACTAATTCAAATTTAGCTATGCCATCGCAACCAATCTTGCGTTTTGTTGCTGTCTAGTCCTCCGTTGTATATATATATATATATATATATATATATATATATATATATATATATATATATATATATATATATATATATATATAAGGGACTAAAATTAACTGTTTTGACATGGTAGCCACTCGGGCCCCTAGATTTCAATGTTAAAAATACGCTCAATCACATGCTTTTCATCTTCTGGCACCTCTGAATCTTTCTCCTCTAGCTCTTTTCCCAATCTCTCCCTACATGTATCGTTGTCCCTATCTAACTTTTTCTACCCATTACTTCTCTCTGTCCCCTCTTTTTCTATATCTTGCACACTCAGCTAATGTACTGGTATCTCCTGGACATCTTCCCCTTCATTTTGTCTGTTTTGTCATTCTGCCTCTTATGAACCAGGAACTAAAATTAGCGGTCGCCCGAGACGACCACTTGCAAAGTCCGACAAAACAAAACTTGATTTATTGCTATTAAAGATGTATAAAAGTAAATATTTAAATATTACCACAATAATGCTAAAATATTTCAAACTTCAAGAAAAATCAGTAGTTTTGTTTTACCGAGTTTGCGTCGGCGTTCGCGAACTAGTTTTAGTGTACGGGTAGGTCCTCCGCGACTTCAAACACTGGACAGACGGAGATGATGTAAACACCCAAAGAACATTGGTTTCAACATAAGAAGCGCCCCAAACGACTCAAAAAATGATTGTACCATCAGAGAAACGGCAATAAATGTTTACTAACACTCAAGAAATTTAGTCGCCACTCGACGATCAAGTAGAAGGATTTCAGGGGCCCGGAAGCAAAAGTGGTCGTCCCGGGCGACCGCTAATTTTAGTCCCTGATTATATATATATATATATATATATATATATATATATATATATTATATATATATATATATATATATATATATATATATATATATATATATATATATATATATATACATACATACATACAAATTTATAACAGTTTTGTGTGTGTTTAACAATAGAATTTTTTAAAAACCTTTATAGACGTGGTAAGTTTGCATGAACAAAGTTCGGTGTTTATTTTGTTGATTGATTGATTATTGTTTTACTTCACTACACCATCTTCACAAAGTCAATGTTGAGTTTAATCTCAAACCCTTGGCGTTGTAAAGATGCTTATTACACCGGTTAGGAGACGACCATTCGATTCTGAAGGGGCGGGGGCACTTTTGGAAATAAATATTCTGACCCAGAAAATGCTGGAAATAAAAAATCTGGCTTTGACTGAAACGAACATAAATATCCTGGCTGCTAGCATGTACATATAGAACTCTATAGAAAGCATGTTGATTTTTTCCTGAATCGCTTCGCTCGCCAGATTGCTGCCTATATTATTAATGTGTTGTGATTTAACTTATAGTTTTTCAATATGTTTGACAAAACTTTACAAAACTGTTCCTTTAAAAAAACATATTTATATGTCCATTTTGAGGGGCGAACAGGGAACAAGAGCTGTCATCTGCTTTCTTAGAGATTTTCTCTTCAGGGTACTTGTTCAGAATAGTGTCATCCACGTCCCATAGCCGCCATTTTTAATCCCTTTTCCACTCATGATGTCCGCCTCCCATTTATATACCAGACACACCAATATGTTAAAGTTAAAAGGAATGGCCAAAAGGGGTCTTAATTGAATTCACCTCATCTATCACCTGAGCACATATGCGAAGTCGATGTTCAAATTAAATCATGTGCATTTCAAAATTTATGATGGCCATATTTGTTGACCGTGTTTCATTCGTTTTAAGTACCGTTCAAATCAGTGCAACAGGACATTCGTCAAATGATTTTAACACATTTATTCAAATGTAAACTAAAAACAAACATGACTTTAAATGAGAACAAAAGTAAAACCAATAAAAACGTGTATCTTCACTTAAGGTACATGATAACAAAAGTAAAAAGAGTCCTAAGTGGGCCTATATCTTTCACCTGAGACAGAAAACATTGCACAATGATACTGAACAATACTTGTAGATGATCAGAAGTCTTTAAAACTTTTAAAACATATAAAATTGTACTAGACATCTTTGCTAATAACACCTACACGTACCAAACTTTCTCAAATTCAGCCCATAAGTATTGAAGCCGGGATCTTTAGGTCACGAATCGAGTACCTAGACCTAATATTCATGCATCTACTAGGCCACACTGGCTTGCGCTAAATATTTGAAATATATACATCAGTGGCGAATTTAGAAGGGGCCCCGACACCCCCTTCCGTTTTGGCCATACATTTACCATTAAAATTCAAAGCCAAAACTGGGTAAGTCGTTTGGCTAATACACATCCCCCTTTTCGGAAATCCTGGATCCGCCACTGTACATATACTGTAAATTTCCTGAATAACCTTTATTAGTATTATAAGAATGTCGTTGAAGCGTAAAAACGCGGGACCAAATCTCGCATTTCGTGGCTTCACCGCTTTAAAATTTCTGTATACATTTTTTTTTTTCATATATGCAGAAATATCAGAGACACACACACACACACACACACACACACACACACACACACACACACACACACACACATATATATATATATATATATATATATATATATATATATATATATATATATATATATATATATATATATATATATATATATATATATACCATAATGCCGAAACACGTGTAGTAATGGAATAAAATATGTTAATCGTTGAAGACAATGTTTTTATTTTTTGAATATTGAATTTATCTTTACGTTGGACATTATCTTTATCCTTATTTGTATATATGTATATATATATATATATATATATATATATATATATATATATATATATATATATATATATATATATATATATATATATATATATATATATATATATATATATATATATATATATATATATATGTAATGTATGTATGTATCTGGAAATATGCATGCGTTCCTGATATAGATCTATAAGTACTTCCATTACAGAAATATTTCGAGTGGAAATTTTTCTATGCGGAAAAGTGTCATTTTACCCTTGCAGCACCAAAGAGTGGTACGTCCTGCCCATTTCATCTGCGCTAGAGATTTAGCCTATGGCCGCGTTTACCCAACATTGCCCTTATATCATCGATATTTAAAGTAAATTAATCGTTTCGGTATTGTAATTGCTGTTCCGGTATTTCGTCTCACGATAATAGAGTTTCCTATGAGACCCTATGTACTTTGATCCCATCAATGAGCTTCAAGTCATGTGACACACTTTAGCATGTGAGGGGAGTGTAAATATTGTGATTCTGCACTTGTAACAGAGTAAACCACATGGAGACAAATGTGATACGTCTTTCATGATATCAGTGCAATGTCACGAAAAGAAACGTAAATGTAATTTGTGAAAACCAGATACTGATTTAGATCTAGATTAGCATGTAGTTGCGATGTACAGTAGACTTGTGAAACCTAATGACAGCGGTAATGTAGAAGTTGGGGTTTCCCATTGCGTACAGGAGCGCCGAGAACTTTAATACACGTACAGTACAACATGTATTTTCCTGACTAGATCTATCTCTAACACAATCACTGATAATGAAAAAGAAGTTGACGATAGTGTTTGGGATTGTGGTTTTGCTTCCACACATTATCGCTGAACATTTTCGGTGTAGAAAATTCTACGGTGATGAGGAGACTGCAGAGGACGAAATAATCGAGAAGACCAAATATGGTAAGGGTAATTACAAAATGCCATGTGGTAATCATATTATTTCTTGATATATACATGCCTTGCAACTTGACTAATTGAATGTCTTGCTACAAATAACGCATGACACCTCCACCTTCAAATTTTAAAAAGTTGTTAAGTCACCTGTTGTCCGTCTGTTTGTTGTCTGTAAACTTTTAACATATTTGACTTCTTCATAATTAACCGCTTGAAGAATTTTGATGAAACTTGGTATACATGAAGTACTATAGGTATTCTACCAAGTTTATTCATTTCATCCAGATCCATCGACATGTGGTGCCATCATGGCTTTAAAAGTGATCTTACATTAGGTACCCCTCTTTTTAAAAACTCATCAGCTCCAGAACCACTGTACAGTATGGATAATAAAAAACATTTTTTTACTTTAACAATTACATGCCAAATAGCATGATGATCGATTTTACTCAATGTTTTCCCTGCGGTTCAATTTTTAGATGTTCTGAAATGTTTATTTTAGCCAGAATATGGTAAAGGAATTTTTTTAAAAAGAAATTTGACATAATTTTGATTTTTTCATTTCGAATCCTGATTGCAAAAAAGGTAGAAGGGGTAATTTTTCACATTTTCAATTTTTAAATTTACTTTTGGAACAACTCTATGCATTTTGATGAAATTAACTTATTTACATATATCGGGTAATAGGAATAAAGTAATATAGGTCCTCTATAAGTGTAGTAGCTTTTTTTTAGTGGATATGTCAACAGATGGTGCCACCATAGCCAAAAGCAAGTCATAGATGGTACCCTCCTTCGACGTACTTTTTCCGTCAGAACTGCTGCATACAAACTGTAGTACATAGAAATCATTTATGGTTATTGGTGGTATCTCTAAGTCTTCCTGACAGTTGTAAATGATAGTATCTCTACCACCGGTCTTGGTTAATGGTAGTAACATTCATAATACCTCACTAATGGGGAAATAGTCAGGTACATTAGCTAATATTGAAGGATAATGGCAGTACATGTACCTCTACCTAAATTCATTTAATGGTGATAATATTTTACCAGAGTAACCATTAATGCTTACTGGCAGTACCTCTCAGCGGTCTTTCTGACTAATTGTCAATGGTGTCTTGACAGTAAGTATTAATAGCAGAAACCCTAGCTGACTATTCGCAAAAGTGGTACCCTTACTGTCAGAAGAATAACAAATGGTACCTCTACCTGATTTGGTTTATGGTGATATTCCATGCATTTCATAGTAATCATTAATGGTTACTGAAGGTACCTCTCAGTCTTCCTGATATAATTGTCAATGGTGGTATGACTGGTATCTCTACCTCTATTGGTTGAATGGCAGTATATATCTTGCATGCCATGGTTATCTTGGTTATTGCCAATGTAGTGATATTTCTATACTCATGGGAAATTTGGTACTTCTACCAGCCTTCTCGATGGATTTTGCTTAATCAAAGTGCATCTACCTGACTTTGGTAATGGTTGTACTTCTGTCTTTCTATTATGGAATGCATAATGGTAGTACCTTGACCTACCGGTACCTGACTTAGTTAATGGCAGAACATCTACCAGTCTTGGTTAGTGGTTGTACTGTGCATGTATACCTCTACCTGACCTGGTTAATAGTGATACCTCTCCCTAACTTAATTAATGGTTGTATGTATACCTCTAATTAACTTTGTTAATGTCAGTACTTTGACTTGGTTAATTGTGGTACTTCTGACACGATTTATGAAGATATGATACTCTCTTCCTGACAAATTTAATGCCTTATGAATGATACCTATGCCAGAATTTATCAAAGACAGAACTTAAACATGATCTCAGGTTAATGGTTGTTCCTACATGTATATCTACATGTAACCTTTCAAGCTTTAATTTTCAAGGGGTTTTGAATAACCACAAAAGTTTCACATTTATGTTTAGCGATCATTGTACATTTGAAAAGATTATCATTGACTCAAAATTCATATTCAGTCAAACTTTGATCACTCAAAGTAGAACAGATTTTCAAAATCACATAAAATTCCAGTTGGTACAAATTTTTGAAGTACTTTCAATGATGTTATAACTTATAATGAAATGAATAGATTTAGGTTGTTTACGGGCATCACATTGAAGTTATCAAAGTTTGACATTAAGTATTTGGTCTTTTTGTTATTCAAAATGAGCCTTTCCATTTAGAATGGTATCTGAGGTAAAGCAGTTATGATGACATCAAATTCTATAGAAACCGATCTAAAACTCATACGGGGAAATGATATTCCACAAATGGCGTTGTCATAGGAAATTGATGATGTTAAAGTTGTTTTACGTCGGATATTGTCCCAAGTGGGAAATCACTCAGTTTAATAAAAGGACTCAATAATTATAAATGTCAATACAAAATTAATTATGTACAGTATATGTATTTGATTGTATTGTATTTCTCTTTTGAAACAGGTAATTACAGCTTGAGGGTAACCAACTCTGGTCCTGCTGTCATATACTCTTCCATCAGCTTCCTAGCAGAGTTGTTTCCCTTTACATCTTTCCCTCATCAAGAATCTCTTTTTAAGTACATTTGGCACAATGATGCCAATGAAGACATCCAAGAGCAGAACAATAACTGGACCTCTAACATCACAGCATGTAACTTCTATAGGGAAATAGTTCCAAACAAGTATCGTATGACCGTATGTGTGTATAAAAATGTTGCCACGCAGAGAGGACGTGTTAGGATGGTGAATATTGCAAGTGGCTTCACAAAATTTGAAATAACTGGTAATGTTGTGATGCATGTACTTGAAGACACTAAAAGTCTTCTTGATCATTTACATGTTTTCTACAAATGTACATCAGTACAGTACAGTTCAGGAGTTTTGGAGGAATTGCACAAAACACAGTGAGAAAAACACTCGAAATCATGATGGGAACCCAGATTGAAAATTTATCTGAGTTTATTCACACCTTTGCTTATTGCACTTTGTATTGTGTAATTCTTGCCTTTACACCTGGATGTGGTTCAATGTGGCCAGTGGAAAAATTACAAAACACATGGACTGTACTGTATGTGTAAATAAATTTGATTTAAAATTAAATCTTTTGATAGTGAGATTTCTTATTGTATAAATGCTACTCTTTGAAGCTTAATTTGTGTGCAGTCAGTAGAATTAAGATTCAATTATAGTATTGAAACTTTACAAGGAATGTAGCCAGATTGAACATAGTATTCAGTTTAGAAAAATTAAAATATATGAATTAAAGATTGCTATTAATGATTTTTTGCTTTCCATGCTTTTGGCATGAGATGATCTTAAGGATGAGCCATACTTTTCATTGGTTCCTTACTCACAGTGATAACAATATTTGACAAATTTAATGGAATAGTGCATGTGGTTTTTATATTTATTTCAGGTAAGCTAAATGCTAAAGTCAATCTGCAACAGAATACAAGTTTACCGAGGGAGCACAATTATTTTGCCACAGGGGTCAAGGTAACATACTCTGTCAATCTAACAGACACATTTCCTGCCTCACAGCCATCTCTTCATTACACATGGTCTGCTTGTGGAAAGACTTATATAAATCAAACTATGTTAGTATTTAGTGAACCCTTGCCAAAGGTTTGCAGAGTTACATGTGATGTGAAAGCCATATTTGACTATAAGGTGAATAACCTTGACAAAAGGAAACTAGAAGTTGGAAATCATGAAAGAGATTTTGTAGCAGCTACAACTGAATTAGATGGATTCTGGAAAAATAAAATTTTCTTTCAAGGTAATTCAAGTTTCTTTAACCTTAACATGACTTTGTTTGATAGAGAAAGATGAGTCAATGATATTTTGTCCTTTTTGACTGCACGGCAGTTCTATACTTTTCTTCGAAATAATGATTTAACAATTTTTCACGATTTTAACTGTGAATAATATGTAAGGTACAGGTCTGTGTACATTTTAAAGTAATCCAAATGGCATGAGGTAGACATGGCCTAGTATACGCCTATCTCCCAAGTGGTAATCTTGTATGTCATGTAGTGCAGTGGTACACTTTAACATGTTTAGAGACATAAGATCTAGGCCATGGACTGTAACAGCACTAAAACTTTCATATGGATACTGGGAGATATCAGTGAACAACCATCAACGCCTGTCTGAATACCATTAGTTATAGTAATTTTATGGGTACAATTGTTGTCAACAGGTAGATAACATATTTTATCGTTATGAATATTCTGTTCAGATAAAGTCCCTTCATAGCAATTGCTATTTATACTAGCAAGATAACAACAATAAATTGTGCATGTATTTGTCCAAAGTCTGGATAATTTATTTACAATGAGAGTATACTTCTTCTAGTACATGTACTATTAAAACTCTTTTTATATTGTATGTTATATTTCTAAAACCCAAGTTTTGCATTACTCCAGGGTTTGGTACTTAATAGAAAGGAAATCTACTTTTATAAAGGGTATCCCAACAATAAATTCTTATTTGCCCCACTTAATTTTAGACCTTTATGTAGGCCTGTCATTTGATGTAACATTTTATCAGCCAAGGTCATATCTCCAAAGTGAATGTCATTGTGGACTTTGGTAAATTTTTGTTCCCAGAAAGTTTATACTTGGATTAAAGGTTTCTTTGGAAAGGTGGTGTGTCATTATATAAAGCCAAAGTCATAGCTGTGAAGTCAAGGTTACTAAACTTTGATGATTTTTTTTTGGGGGGGGGGATTTTTTTTCAGTCTGGTTTTCTTTTTGGTCTAGCACACCATTTAAGCATGAAACTTACAGGGAAGGAAGACAAATTATGATGGGATGCAATATCCAGTGATAAACAAGGTTACATCCAATGTCAAGGTCACACATTTAGTGCGAGATATAAGACAGGCAACATATGTTCCATCACTCTCCAGAAATTAGGTTATGGCATATTTTGCAATATAAATGTTGCTCTTGTTGTTGGTAAATGCCATGTAGAATTTATAAATTATATGAAATAGAGTCATATGTATCTGTTCAGGTAATTGACAATAATTATGACTTGGGCATTTGGGTTGGTAAGATCTTTGTCTGTTGGACGGTACATATATGATATTGAAACTGATTTGTATCATACAGAAAATATTTGTAAAACGTACGTGAATTTTTGTTTTACTACAATATAGATATTGCTGATAATAAGCTGATATAATATGCATTGTACATAAGGCTTTCTTCACCGCAGTTATTGTTTCCTGTTCATTTATTATACCACACTGCCTGATTACATCATATTTTCCTGTTGTACCATACAATATTGAATTCATGGTGTAGAAGTCTTTTTTAGGTTGTACTTATGTTTCTTGACCCCTCATGCCATACTATTTAACTTTGCTACAAAATGATTCTGTGCTTCTCTAATTTCTTATATCTTACCTCTACATTATAATTACCATAAAAAAGTTTACTTAAAGTTTTCTTATTTACCTAGCATATTTTCCATCATTACTATTAGACTTCCTTATTGAATTAAATCATTCATATTCTCTATTTAGATGAAATTAGGAATATAAAATTCACACTGCTAGATGATGAGATAACAGCTAGCAAACCTTTTACTGTGAATGTTACCTATATTGGGAGGTATGTAGCCCATTTACTGTTAATGCTACATTAGGAAAAAAAGTACATCATATGCTCAGAAAAACATTCGAACAATTTGCAGCTTTTATAATTACAGTACGTCATGAAAACCTGGAGGTATGTGTACATGTATGCAAACCTTTACTGTAAAGATTAGTTTGTTAGACAAATTAATGTTTTACTGTAAATGTTTCATACATACATACCCTATATATAGGAAAGCTTTCCTCTTTATACCCCTGCTGTAGACGGATATATTATGGTATGGTGTTGTGGGTATGTAGGTCTGTCCACACGATACAGACCATATCGTTTAGACTAGGTCTTTGAAAGTTAGTACACTTATTTCTTATGGCATGAGGACAAAATCTATTGATTTTCAATGTCATGTTCAAAGGTCAAGGTTGTTTTTGAGGCAAAAATAACAAGTTTTTAAGAATGCAACTTGTAAACAAGGCACAGATGAAACTGTTAATGAAAGAACTTTTAAACTTTGCACATTTATTTCTTATGAATGGAGAACTAAACCTATTGATTTTCAAGGTCACATCAGCAAGTTCTAAGTCACAGTGGTTATGTAAGGCAGATTGTTGTCCAGGCCATAAATTTTTCTATCTTCCATGGATTTGAATAATATTCACAGAATTGTTGCTCAGGACCCAAGGGAGTGTCATGACCTTGACTCAGTGGTCATATATGCAAGGTCAAGGTCACAATGCATAAATGGGTAAATCTTTGTTTGGGCCATAACTCTTTACCATTAACATGGATTTTAGTAATATTTCACTTAACGTTGCCCAAGAACCAAGAATGTGTCTTGACCTTGAACCAAGGTTATATCTTCAAGGTCAATGTCACACTGCATATGATGGATAAATATTTGTCTGGACCATAACTTTTTACCCCTTGCATGGATTTGAGTAATATTTCACTCAATTGTTGTCCAGGACCCAAGGGTGTGTCATAACCTTGAACCAAGGTCATATTTGCAAGGACAAGATCACAGTGCATATGATGGGTAACTCTTTAGTAAATCCGTAACTTTTACCCATTGCACAAATTTGATTAATATTTCACAGAATTGTTTTCAGAAGGGGGAATATTTTCTTACTTTCATCCCTTCACACTAAGCGACAGACGTATTATGCCACATTAGGTGTTGCTCTTGTTAAAACTATAAATACCAAATACATGTACTATATGTGTATTTATGTAAGCACATCAAACTTTAAGTGCAAAATATTGAAAGGAGAGATTTAGGAAATTTTAGCATACCTAATCATAAAATTGTGAGATCTATGACTGTCTTTATCACATTTGTATCAGCTTGAGTTAGCAGAGGACAATGCTACACCACTTTAGCATTAATCCTGCTAGAATAAGTACACATATAGAAAAAATATTAAATATACAATAATTTCTACTTTCTTTTTCAGTAATACATCATTTTGCTGGAGACTTATCGGGAACAGTAGTGACCCCTACATTAATGACACTTGTACTTACTCCACAAGCACTTGGCATCTGTTGAAACTGACATTGCACAAGGAGGGTGTATACAGACTTGAGGTCAGAGTCTCTAACAATGTCAGCGAAGTCAGTCAGCTGAGTGGAGAGCTTCATGTTGATGAACCTGTCCAACCAGGTAAGAAAACATACTGTCTTGATGTACATTTTTGTACTGAAAAATGTGAATGTTTTTAAATTATAGAGTAAAGTAGTTTTAAAGTAGTAAAGAATGCTTAATTTTTGTTGATTGTCCAGATTGGGTAAAAATTTGCGTGTTGACCATTTAGTTCTATATTGACTGGTTAACAGTCTGTGTGATGACCAGTTAGCTTTATATTGACTGGTAAATAGTCTATGTGATGACTAATAAGCTTTATATTGACTTGTAAACAGTCTGTGTGATGGTTGATTAGCTTTATATGGACTGGTAAACAGGTTGTGTGATGGTTGATTAGCTTTATATTGATGGTAAATAATCTGTGTTATGACTGATTAGCTTTATATTGACTTGTAAGCAGTCTGTGTGAGGGTTGATTAGCTTTATATGGACTGGTAAACAGTCTGTGTGATGATTGATTAGCTTTATATTGATGGTAAATAGTCTGTGTTATGACTGATTAGCTTTATATTAACTTGTAAGCAGTCTGTGTTATGACTGATTAGCTTTATATTAACTTGTAAGCAGTCTGTGTGAGGGTTGATTAGCTTTATATGGACTGGTAAACAGGTTGTGTGATGATTGATTAGCTTTATATTGATGGTAAATAGTCTGTGTTATGACTGATTAGCTTTATATTAACTTGTAAGCAGTCTGTGTTATGACTGATTAGCTTTGTATTAACTTGTAAGCAGTCTGTGTGAGGGTTGATTAGCTTTATATGGACTGGTAAACAGGTTGTGTGATGATTGATTAGCTTTACATTGATGGTAAGTAATCCGTGTTATGACTGATTAGCTTTATATTGACTTGCAAACAGTCTGTGTGATGGTTGATTAGCTTTATATTGATGGTAAATAGTCTGTGTTATGACTGATTAGCTTTATATTAACTTGTAAACAGTCTGTGTGATGGTTGATTAGCTTTATATTGATGGTAAATAGTCTGTGTTATGACTGATTAGCTTTATATTAACTTGTAAACAGTCTGTGTGATGGTTGATTAGCTTTATATTGATGGTAAATAGTCTGTGTTATGACTGATTAGCTTTATATTGACTTGTAAACAGTCTGTGTTGTGGTTGATTAGCTTTATATGGACTGGTAAACAGGTTGTGTGATGATTAATTAGCTTTATATTGATGGTAAACAGTCTGTGTTATGGCTGATTAGCTTTATATTAACTTGTAAACAGTGTGTTATGACTGATTAGCTTTATATTGATGGTAAATAGTCTGTGTTATGACTGATTAGCTTTATATTGACTTGTAAACAGTCTGTGTTGTGGTTGATTAGCTTTATATGGACTGGTAAACAGGTTGTGTGATGATTAATTAGCTTTATATTGATGGTAAACAGTCTGTGTTATGGCTGATTAGCTTTATATTGACTTGTAAACAGTCTGTGTGATGGTTGATTAGCTTTATATTGATGGTAAATAGTCTGTGTTATGACTGATTAGCTTTATATTAACTTGTAAGCAGTCTGTGTTATGGCTGATTAGCTTTATATTGACTTGTAAACAGTCTTTGTGATGGCAGACTAGGTCTATATTGTAATTTTCTTCAGCTGTTAGAACATCCACATCCCAAGCTATTCCTATCATCATAAGTGTAGTGGGCATTCTAGTCATCTTCGTATTTGCTGTCCATGTCCTGCGGGTCAACAAGAAAAAAGAAGTGGAAGTTGCTAATTTTGACTTCCATCCAACGCTTCATGAACGTTTGACTATTCGAGACAAGTTATCCAAATATTGGAATACAACCAAAGGTGTATTGTCACCCAGGAACAAATATAATCGGGACCATACACATCCTAAGCACAGGTCATCTACAGCTAGAAATTATGGTGCAACTGAAGAAAGTGATAACATTTTATTATAGATATTTTTCCTTGAAGTGACTTCATTATTCTTTGTGCCAAAGGTTAGATTTGATCTTATCTCTGCCAAAAACATTATTTATTTATGTATTCATGAAACTCCTTCCATTTTTATCCTTCTGATGTACTGTTATAATTTGAAATCTATACAAAATTAGTTTCCAATTTCAAGTTGGGAAAAACTGATTTATGTGAGGAAATGATACACTTGTATCTTACATATGTACAATATAAATATTTTTGTACTGTATGTTTTGTGTACAATGAACACTGCTTTAATTTGAAATTAAATACGAGTTATTCATCTGTTTTTCCATCATATCTAATATGAATTTACAAGTATTTATAAATTTACCAAATGTTATGCATGTATTTGTTTTGTTATGGAGACTTTATAGATTGCGACTTTTAGATTTTGATTTTAATAATTTATTGAAGATTATGATTGATTTTGTATTTATATCACGCCTCATAGTTGAAATGCTTAAGTTATAATAATCAAGCTTAATAAGCCATATCCGAGTTTCGTTTCTTTTAGTTTAAATTCTAAAATCTAAGTGAAATTGTATTTCCTTAAGCACATGATTTCAACAATATTCTTAAAGATTAGTTCAAGCAAAAGGATTACAAGTGAACAAGTCAAAGGGAAATAGTGATATTTACTCAAAACTTAAAAAGATTTGAACTGGGATTTGTAATAATTGTAATTCTTTAATTGAAACGTCCATGTTTGTCCATAGTCACGTGATTTTTAAAGTCATATTTATTTAAGAATTTCAAAGCAAAATCAAAAACTAGTCTATTACTATAGCGTTTTAGTAAAATTTTGACACATTCCATAAGATAACCTGTGATGTCCTGTTAATCGTTTCACAGCCAAGGCAATTTGCCAAATTTTGTTATTAATCAATTTAATGTCTGGAGAGTTTTTGTCATACCTCAGGCGTCATTGTTGTTAGTGTGGATAAAAAATTTACCTTAGACATAATTTCTCACCTGTATGCTGTGTTATTTTCATACTTTCGATATTCAATCGTTGTAACAAGACATTTCTTTGGTACCATAATTTCTTACCTTGTGAACTCGACCTTTCACTTGATCTACTTTTTGGATGGATTGCAAAACAATTCCCATCTATAGATTGGTAATGTCTGTCTGTCTGTCAACATTTTGTTTAAAGTTTCTGGTTGAAGCAAAATAGCAGCAACTGAAAGGAGTGTAAACATAATACTTCACACAGGTTCCTTATGACCAAAGCTTTCAAATTATGTCATGACTTTTGACCTTGACCTTGGACTTTGACCTACTTTTTAGAAATTTTACCGGTAACTTTGGTTATATCTTTGAATCAGTAGGGATAGGGCTTTGATACTTCACACATGATAGTTTTCAATTGATACCATAACTTTTGGTCTTGTGGCCTTGACATTGTTTTCAATTTGCTTTGCAATCCCACCTTTATTGTCTTATTTGTTTGACAGCTGTTATTTGCAAATTTTAACCCTTTTGGTGAGCTGTTATCTTCTTAAAAATCTTGTTTGTATATATATACATGCATATTATATTACATTCATACATATGATTTTGAACAATTCCGTATCTTTTTTAACCTTTGTCAGTTGTGATCACCATCATCAACTTTAATCATGCTCGTATTTATCATAATGCAACTGTTAATATCTGTAGATATTTTACCTTTTGTGCAATAAATTTTGAATTTTGTATATGACTTCGAATATTTGTGCTGGTCTGTCAGCCTTTTCCTTTACTTGAAATTGACAATATAAGGAGGTCAGGTCACTAAGGGGTAGTAAGGGTCTTTAATATAAGAGTGCTCAAGGAATGTAGAGCCTTCATATTATATAGCCAAGTTGTAGTATAATATAGAACTGTAAAGTATTATTCAATTACATGTACATGGTTCTCCCTATATGACATCAAAAATGCCATTTTTCGTCCAGTTTTGGATAATTTGGACAGGAATGCAAATTTTGTTTATACTTTCCACTCCTTTTAATATACAACACAAATATATACTGATATCAGTCCTTACAAAAGGATGCAGATGTAGCCTCATGGATAAGGTGCTCGGCTCGTGACCAAGAGGTCCCAGGTTTGACTCCCGCACTTGGCGCACCGGTGTTGTGTCTTTTGCATGAGACAGTAAAAACCGTGCCCCATGTCATGGTAGGCGAGGCACATAAAGATTCTTCACTGCCTCGGTGGTCTGTTGCAAAGGCCTAAATTTCTATTCAATGCATCAGGCAGATGCTGTCACCATATACTTGATTAGTATTCATGGAGTGACGTAAAACAATATTCAATCAATCAATCAATCTCAACCTTACAAAAGATGGTGTTTTCTTCATGCTGCTTGCTTCATTCATACCCTTTGATGGTATGAAACCTTAATATTTGATACTATTTGGACAAAGTTTGGGTCATATGTGATTATTAGTGACCCTTACCTTTTACTTTGTCCCTCCCCAACTATTTATAACCCCTCCAAAAACCATTTGGAGATATGTATAGGAATCACCAAATTTGTCCATCAGCTTGTTCAATCCATAAAATGTATATGCTTGCTTTCATGTGGTCGATACTTCATTAGATTATTATCCACGTTACAAGGGCAAATCATCTCAACCCTGAAGCCAGGGTCAAGGTCTGTTACCAGACTTCCCATCCAGTCCATAAAACCTTAGTAAAAATGGATTCATACATGTACTTAATAGTTAAACTTGACATTTGAGTGCCATGAATTTGAGTAAAGGTCATACATTCAAGGTCCAGATCACAGTCATGTTATTTACCCTATAAAAGCTAACTTACTGCCCCTGAAGTGAAATGATGTATCTAGAATATAAGGTACATCTAGCAGATCGATATCTAACTGCAGTTTTGATGAAACAAGCAAATTCAGAGAATTGTGGTCCCCCGCTTTCGGCCGAGTCTTACGGTTGAAATATTACATTGAAGTAGGTCAAAGGTCACGGTCAAGGAAACATGATAAAAAATTTTGGTACCAACGGAAAGTTATTGCAGTTAGGGACACGCATGCCAAATATGAAGGCCCAATGTCTTACGGTTAAAAAGTTATTACCAAGGTTAAAGTTTTTGTGACAGACGGATAGAGGAATGAGATTTAATGTCCCCATGGATCTGTTAAAAGCGGGAGACAATTACACAGAAATTACTTACTCAAAGCAAAGACATATACACACATGTACATGTACATGTATATATGTCTCTGCTCAAAGTATGTACATTTTGTAATTGCTCAAGTCAGAAATTTTGTTACATATTCTAAAATGGTCAACATGAGAGTCATACCAAAAAAACACTAACGTTAAAGGTAACATTTCGCTTATGGAGAAATCTTTATCACACAGGAATAATTTAATCAAGATACCTGAAACTTGCTACAAAATCTTATTACACAATCCAATATTGCAACATCAAAACTCAAAGGAGCAACATATACCAGTATTGCAACAAGGCTTTCCTTTAAGGAAACTTGATACTTTGTACCAAAAGGATAATACACATTATAATTTACTGTTCAGGAGTATTTTCCTTTCTTTTGCCACTTCTGATTGACAAAGTCTCTCCAGTTGATTTAATGAGCAAACATTTATTTTCTCTACAGATCTGTTAGATTTGATAAAATATTACCATCACATTTCTAAAATGAAACAAAATTGTTAAAAATCTAGTACTGAAAACATGGCTGAATGGTTAACAAGAAGTGTGTGTAATCAGTCAAGTTCTCATTATAGATACGGAATTTTTGTGTTGTACCTTAAACAAGGCACTGCATTGGCATACTGTTGGTTTCGCCAGCTTAAACTGTGTAACTGCTACTGCTGGAAAGTGAACATGCGATAGGCTGTTCTATTCAGAAGGAGACCAACTTTCATCTAATTGACCCATCGCCTTTGCAAAATATTTATTGAATTTTGTGATGTCACAATACATTTTTAATATTTGTCCGAGGGGTAAAGGGCAGGCTTGGTGTAGTGGTTAAGTGCTTGGCGTGCGGCGCCGACGATCCGGGTTAGATTCCCTGGTTGTGCCACTATGTTTAAGAGGTTGGTTATCTGCTGCTTCCATGTCACAATATAACTGAAAAATTGTTGAAAGCAACGTAAAACACTAATCAACCAACCAACCAACCGAGGGGTAAAGTACTGTGACGTCATCTGATTTAACAATTTTTTGCGCATAAACGGATGTGTCAATTAGCTACACAGAATCCAGGTACAAGCTCCGTGTATGTATGAGCCTTTGAGAAACTTTAACTTGACTTGGAAGAATAATGTACAGACAAATGTTGATCGGCCTCTTTCAACCTTCAGCTTAACATATCTTGGAAAGAAATTGTAAAGAGGATGGATTTGAATAATCTATTTCATATATCTTCACTAAAAAATATTCATATGCATTGCATACCTCATAATAAATACAATCTGCATATCTACAATTATATACATATATCTACATTAAAGTTCTCAATAATGGACGGCACTATGTACAAATATGTTAGTTATATGAATAAAGACCAAACGCTGCAACTGGCATCTGTTATCATTAAAATAAATAATGAAGCATATACGATGCACTTGATAATTAGTTACATTTTTGTGGTACCGTATTTAATTTCCCTAATCTATTGCTGCCTTAAAGTCACCTTCCTCCACATCATTGTCATTCACCATGTATCAGAGTGTGTCCTCTCCCTTCTGTTTGTGGGAACAACAGAGTCCACATAAAATGCAGCAGAGGAAGATACCTCAGCATGTAAAGGATGAATAGGAAAGGCAACAGATGTTACTCAGAATATACATATCTATGCTGTATGTCATTTGTGTATTACAATTAATATTTTACCGATTTGAAACTGCAGAATTATTATCAGCAATTGTTCGCTTTCAACATGAAGACAAAATCATTTTCACAACTTTGCGTTCAGCATTCAGAGAAAGCTAGTCCCAAATGTGTACATGTGATAATATTTACATCGCATTTTAAAACATTTTCTATTTTCAACATTACAATGCATAAGCTGATATAGGTTATAACATTTGAAAGGGAAAGAGAGGACTTCATCAGCAAATTTCTAGTATCTCCTTTGTCTAATCTGTCTGGATATAATTAATGAACAGTACATTAATCTGAATATGCATAATGTGTATGCGCCAGACATCTACTGAAGTAATATCTGATGAAGTACGAGTTATTTATTCTTTATCATAATGAATTAAATGCATTCTATCATGTATCTGCAGTAGTGCCCTTCATTCCAACATTTTCTGGAACCATGGATGATGTCACTTCTGACGGAATGACGTCATAGCCTAGCTTTTTCATGTCTTTCATTACCACATTAAATGACATTGTAACAAATCCTTGAGATCGAACTCTTGTCACTGAAAATAAAAAAAAAAAAAAAAACACTATCAGTCAGAAATGAAGGAAAAATAATTCAATAAATTTCAAAAATATTTTCAGATTAAGCAATCACCCTATCATCTAATCTAATCTCCTTTAAAACTTATTCTTTGGTTAGATAGGTATGAATATGAACAATTGTAAGATCATTCTAATATATTTCACAGAGACAAACAAGCTCTGTCATAGCTAACTAGATGACTATAATATGCACATCTCTGTATACATGCATTCAAAAATAAATGTATTTGTTTTTCTCGCATAATATTCTCATTATTTTAGTTGCATGTGTATAACATGTGTTTAATTGACATAGCCTCAACAGTATGTCAGGTATATTGAGACAGTACAATGCCTGCCTTCAGGGACGCAGAACTTCCTCTTAAATAAGAAAGGTCTGACCCCTTATTCTCACAGCGTCAATGGAGTTGGACCAAGAGCTTTAAGAATACTCTCTAGCTTTCAACTCCTGAATTTTTTCTGATCTCCAAATAGGCCAGAGAGCAGATATTTATCTTATTAACTCAATCTGATTAAAACCATATCTTTATTCTGCTTCTCTATTTGTCCCATTGCGAATAAAGATCTGGCAAAACCCCGTAAGTGGTCATGTTCTGGTGAACTCTGATTTACAGCCAATCAGTGGACCGGCTACAAATTCCCAGGAATGAAATTAACATCCCCAGCGTGCATGATCTACAGGGTAGTTTTTGAACATTGTTACATATTACGTCACTTGCATGTGCCTGGCTGAGTCAATGATTGGCTACGGAGAAATAACAGTTTCGGTGACATCAGAATTCACCAGAACATGACCCCTTACGGGGTTTCGCCAGATCTTTATCCGCAATGGGACATATAGATAAGAGGAATAAAAATTTGGTTTTAATCAGATTGCTTATTAACTATGTCTATCATCAAATTCTCAATGGCATTAACTCTTGCTTTAATCAAGTTTTTGAAGTACAGTTAATGTAAAGCATGTAAATGCTTGCAGAGGAATACAACAGAATTTCCTTCTAGTGGACCTCTTAGTATTGTTCCCACTAATTACAGATTACTGTCTGTGTAAAGCAACATACCTTCTCGTCCTTCACCTGACCCAACGACTCTCACATCGATAAACTCTGGACGTCTTCCGAGAATCCAAGCTGTAAACTTTTGTAATTGTGATGAAGATTCGGGCACAAACATTGGAATGGTAATCTTATGTCTGAAATAATACAAAACATGTTAAAATTTACTGTTTAGTAAAATGTATTACTGTTTTAAATAGAATATTCAAAAGAAATGTTTAGATAAATATTTTGGTGAAAATACATTTATAAATATAATCACAGTTTTATGGTTAGAAGTGCATTAAGTGTTTTAAAAACTGATCTACAAATAATATTTGCACAGAGATTCAACTCTTGCCAGTGTTTTTTTTTTCTTCAAATCAGGGCCATCATAAGGACCCTTCTCAATAGAAATTTCATTGATTTTTTCCCAAAATTTGTCTAAATTTTCCCCAAACATTGATCTTTTAGCATTATGCAAATGGGACGAAGAAATTCCCAACTGAAAAAGTACAGGCACCTTTGAAAAACTAAAAAAAAACATTGAACTTGCACATCAATGTGGAATCAATTTTTGAAAGTCCTATCAATTTGGATATGTAAGTTGGGTTTGAGATAAATAGTGCCAAATCTAATTTCATGTAATATTCTGACCTTCCAGGAGTGATTGGCACATGACAAACTCCATATCCCCTGACAACTTCCACTCCAAAGGCATCCAGACCATATGCTTGAACAATACACTGTGGCCCTAAAATGCAAATGTCAATATCTCCAAAATCAGTTATACAGAAACAAATTTTTTTAAATAATTGATACGCTGAATAAAACAGTAAACATGGATAGTGCTTCTCATTTTCTTTAATTCTCTTCAATTTCTACTCTAAAATCTTAACATTTTCAAAAGCAAATGACAGGGTGAAAAATCAAATAAGTTCTTTTTACTATGACTGAAACAAATGAATAAACTTTAAACATGCATCAAGCATATCAAGAATTATATTCACTGAATCATGATTCTTACATCCATATGGGTTAGTGCTTTTGAATGTTACATCAAGGGGGAAATTCCAGGTAAACTGTTGTCTGTCATCTCGACTCTTCTTTGTTACTTGAGTAAGCCCTTCTTCTAAACCCTTGAAGTATGAAATACATGTTACCATAAGTCAAGTGGTCCCAAATTATTATACTTTATGAAGTACAAACTACAAATACATTTCTTCTTTTGAAAATCAATTGTGAAACTTGGTAGTTCATTGTACATTTACTGTCATGTGAGATTCTCTAATGAACAAAGAAATTAAAATCCTAAATAAATTATTGTTTATTATCTCGACTGTCCTTTGTTACTTGTACATAACTTGTTCTTACCTTCTGAAGTATGAAAGTAATAAGCATGAAAGTATGTTATATGCTAGTTGATGTAAATTCATGTACAGTATTTTGGGAATTTCATCACTAAAACTAATCATAGTTTTAATACATGTGGATTATAGTGAAAAAGGTCACATTATCTTATGCTTTATATGATATATCCGATACTATACGATATGTGCTATATAATAACTTTGCCAGCATTGAATGTAAATCATTTTTGCATTCTACTTACAGATGTTATAAGCCAGTCTTGTCCATATGTGAAACAGTATTTGCAGTAGATGTCATCATATTCAGGAAACTAAAAAAAAGATAATCAAGAATTAAAAAGATGAAAGCAAATGAAAACTTTATTTACAAATGACGAAAGTAATAGGTACAGTACAGTCCAGGTCTTTTGGAGAAATTGTACAAAACACAGTGGGAAAAACACCCAAACTCACAATGGGAATCCTGGTGGAAATTTACCTGTGCTTATTTATGCCTTTGTAAAATACACAGTGTATTGTGTAATTATTGAATTTACATGTGGGTGTTGCCCATAATAAAAATATCTTTAATATGGTATGATTTGGTGTGAAAGAACATTTTGAATACTGTGTGATCTGATTGTTGGAACATTTCAAGCAAAAGAAAAAAAACAGGGTGCCACTAAAACCTGAGGCACTAAATGGGTGCATGCTATGCCCTCATGTTGATGTGATTCCCTATCCCAAAGGCTTTACCAAAGGCAGAATTTAAAACACAGGTGCACAACTTCAATATACAAATTTCACATACTATCACTAAATTATCTGCTAAAGTTACGTACATTTTATACCTTTCACAGATGAAGAAAAAAAGAAAGACAAGATTTTTTTACTCTATTTATTTTTCCTTATTCAAAGGGACAGATCCCCACTTTTAAAACCCAGGTGCACAAATTCAAGTCAGACCCTTTCATATACCACCACAAAAACATTTGTACCTGCATGTCCATAGTTAAGGAAGAGAAGCGCAAATAAGATTGTGGGGAACAGAGAGACGACTGCAATGGTATAGCATAATCCACCCACAATTTATTGTGGGCATATATGATATATCAAAATATGCTTATTTCTAATGAGTGGAGACTAATAAAAAGGTTGGGAAACCCTTAGCTGCATTTACCTATAGTCTTATTATATACATGTACTTTTATTCAATGTAATTTATCATATTATGTCATGAAAGATTGATTGGAATTCACCTTAATTTGTCAAGGTAAGTCCGTTTCTGGAATAGATAGTTTTCAAATGTATGAAATTCAACATGAGTAACTTCCATTATTCATCATCTTGGAGGTATATTTGTAAACAATTGTGCATAAATCAAGCAAATTATATGTGAGGGATTTTTAAACAAACTTCGTGAATTTTTGCCATTCTTCTACAATATTAAACCACTGAAATGTTTTCAAAGGAGTGTAAATATATGTAATTCCTGACTTCTCTCAATAAATGATAGACAAGGGAAGTAACTCCTGTTTAATTCTGTGTATACAGTACTGTCCAGGTGGAACTTAATTTGCCCACTGGTCACAGTGGGCATTTTTAGAGTGGGCATTAAAAATGTCCACTGAACATTCTTATAAGAGTCAGTTAGAATTAACATACAGGTAAGTGGACAGCTTGATAGCTCAGGTAAATGTCCACTCCTAATGCCCACTGAAAATTCAGGTGGACTGCCCACTGTGGACAGTGGGCATTCAAAGTTCCACACAGACTGTACTGTACACCGCTTTCCTTTCACTACACAGCTGTAACATTTAAATTGCCTTGGCAGCGAAATCATTAATGTTCTGAATCATATCGATAAGAATGACGTCAAATTACATTATGACATAATAAATTTGGAAGAAACGTTCATCCATCTTCCGTCCAATGTTACAGTTTTGTTGTTAACGGAGAAAGGTTTATTAGAAAACTATATTTGATAGTATCTACTATCTAGATTATTTTAAATTTGTCAAGCTCTCTCTTAATTTCCTTTTCGTACTGAATTAAGAAAAGACCAATAATGTGAGAAAATTACTAAGTCACCCCTATAAATTTATAACCGACCAAAAATATAATCACTGACTGACCGAGACATGTGTGAGCTTGTTTCACTTTACAACCAGTTTTGCAACCTTTAAGTAATTTTTCAATGGTTTAATCTATCATTGAAATGTTTTGATGTCTATATCTCTTAATAAACAGAAAACAAATCATGAGGATCGATATAAAGATAAAGCATCACCTCCCCTGTCTCTATTTGGCCGCCAACCATGAGAAGAAACACCGAGTTCGTCGCCATGTTGTTTACAACATTTCGTCGATTCGATCGGTGATTATTTCAAATACATCATATTCGCACATTTAAATCTTTCCCATACAACCGCACATTTTTTTTTTTTTTTTTTTTTTTTTTTTTTTTTTTTTACATTTCATTGCGCGTTTGCTCTGAACAGGAATTTATGGAAATCAAAATAACCCAAGATTTATCATGAACTGTAATAATTTTGTTTTGTTTTTTTTTCATCACGTATCTTTCCTGTGCGTTATTCATGTTTGAACAATGCTTGCATTCAAGGACTTATAAAGTTTATGAGTTCTTGATGCAGTGCAAATGCTGTACCGATGGTACGTGGTTCACTAATTTTTAAAATGCGTACGCGTATGATAATTCAGATCAGGGATGCATATATCAAATGCCATTATTAATTTAACGTATATGATATTTATTGCTTCCTTATATTGAATGTGTACTTTAAACTTATTCTTTAAATCAATGTAGTTAGTGAAAAACTGATATGCATCCCCTTTTTTACCAATCCATCCAATCTGATTAAAACCATATCTTTATTCCGCTTCTCTATTCGTCCCATTGCGCATAAAGATCTGGCGAAACCCCGTAAGGGGTCATGTTCTGGTGAACTCTGAAATTCAGGACTACGAATGAAATCAATATCCCCAGCGTTCGTATGTTTTACTCAGTGTAAGCATGACCTACAATTTATAGGTAGTTTTTTTTTTAACAGTGTTTGTTACATATTGCGTCATTTGCACATGCCTATAGCCGAGTCATTGATTGGCTATTGGAAATTACGGTTTCGGTGACTGAAACGTCATCAGAGTTCACCAGCAGAACATGATCCTTTACGGGGTTTTGCCAGATCTTTATCCCCAATTAGACAAATATTTCTTTTCAAAGCATTTAGTCTTTGCTTTATTGTTTTGATACGTAATTAATTCATCCATAAAATATTTGTCTTTTCCCACATTCATATCTCTAATACACACACACACACACACACACACACACACACACACACACACACACACACACACACACACACACACACACACACACACACACACACCCGCGCTCGGTGACCATAGACGCCCGAATAAGCCCTCAACTAAAAGTATACGCTCGCCGGTCACAGCGTTGATATTCACATGAAATTTATATCAATGTTATCTGTGTTTTCTTTTCTTTCTAGATATGTAAGATTTATTAAAATTTTGAACTTGTGTTTCTGTGTTTAATTTTGGGACGCACACTGATTCCCGGCAACCAAGACCGGTCAAATTATTATTATTTTAGCTATACGTCCACGGGACAAAAAAAAAAAAATTATAAAATGCAATCAGTATTTTGATTGAGGTTATTTAAAGTTTTTATCTTGTATTTTGTGAACGTAAACAATAATGACCGAGTTCGCCGGTCAAGTTTGACATGCTGATTTGAACTATACGTCCAGACCCATATATACACATGAGAAAGACCTGGGAAACTGATGCCAGTGGCTGTTAGCCGAGGACAACAGTTTCCCAGGACTGAGGTCTCGGTGTATGTATGTTTCTGATACGTCCGTGGAACAAAAAGTACATTAATATCTTTCCAGGAATTTACATAAATGAAAATCTTATTTTCTTACATTCTTAGAACTATGATTTTATTGGGATTAATTGAAGTGTTTTATGAACATTTATTGATCGTGTACATGTTCACGCGCGGCATAATTCCGAGTGGTATTGTTGAGAAACTTTCAAATATGAACAGTTGGAATAGCGAATAGCCTCGCTATCCATGAAAACGTAACGCAACGATACATTTTTATCAGAAACAATATGCCTAAAGTAAAACGTAGTAGAAAGCCTCCCCCAGATGGATGGGAATTAATAGAACCAACTATTGATGAATTAGATCAGAAAATGAGGGAAGGTAGGTGACTCGAGTTTTTATTTTAGCTCGAATTTTCTCGTTTGCTTTCTGAACATAACACTAACAGCATAACTGCTACAAACAAACAAGAAAATTTGTTTTACAGTGTATGTATGTATGCAATACAAGTGATATGAAATAGTAATATAGGAAATATACTAATAAATATAAAAAAAAAATATAACATTTTGGTGTACAGATTCCCCAAAACGGCAAAAGGCAAAAATATTAGAAATATAACATTTTGATGTTGATTCTTCCCAAGTTAGATCTACTGGTACTGGACCAGTAGTCGGCTAGGACCAGTAGTCGGCCACAACGTGAGTTCGGCTATGTCTGGCGTGATTTGTAAAGTTTTGTTTATTGCAACCGTCTTCTGCTTGAGATCGAATTTCATTACAAAAAAGATTATCCTGTTATTGTAAACACCAAAGAAGAAATCGGAGGAAATCCTATCGTCATTATCCAGCATCGGTTTTCATTGGCTGGGGGTAGTGACGTCACAAGGTTAAAAATAGATTCATCCTAGTCATTGACCCACAATATGTGCATACACTTTGATGTGACATAAAGGTTGAGGATCACTAAGGGGAAAAGTTAAACTTAAATGTCAGGCACTACATTGCGGTACATTGTATATATATATTTAAAGGAAAACATCTTTAATTACTGTGTACAAATGTAGTATACTTTGCCCTGAGTATGGTATATCTATCTATACTTGTGTATTTACTGCTCTATATGCAAGTAGTGTCCACCACAATTTTTTTACATATTAGATTAATAAATCAACAGATGTACAGGAGCGGATTGGTGTGTGTGTGGGGGGGGGGGGGGGTTGTAAATTTTTCCAATAATGCTAAGTTTTAAATGTGTCTGAATTAAATGTCTGAATATTTTATTTATATATTTTATTTTTATTTTATTTTCTTCTCTTTTTATTTTTTGTTTGTTTGGTTTTTTCCTTTGTTTTTATATTAAGTTTTTTGTTTGGTTTTTTTTTGAGGGGGGGGGGAGAGGTGGGGTTAGTGGGTTTTTCTGTTTTTGTTCTGGTTTGATATTTATACAGAAATTTTGTAAAAGAAAATGGCGAAATTCCCCCTATATTTCATTTTGTTCGTTTTGCCAGTTATCATTTAAAACATTAAGGATATTTATTCCATATATAGAATGACAATTTTAAATATTATAGCCATCATCAGCTGTAAGTGTAAAAGTATCAATTAATGTCAAACCCCATCCACTATTAGTTTTTTTAATCTATAAATTAATCCAACTACATTTTCTTTTGGGTCACTATTTGTGTATATTTCAATCCTGATTATCAAAAATCACTTTTATTGAAATAAACAATCCCCGTGGTGCGCCCCTCCAAGCGTTCAAATGACATAGCCGACTACTGGTCCAGTACGTAAACAAAAATGGCTCCGTACCCCTCGATGAAATTAAGCTTCGGAAAAGCTGTTTTTGACCACAGATGATCGAAAAAAATATACAAATATAAAGAATAAGAAGTAAACATAATGTAGTAAATTTTACGTCAAACGAAGGAGTTTGAAATAAGTTATTGACAAAAAAGCACGATTTTTAGCCGACTACTAGTCCAGTACCAGTATAGTAAAATTATGGGTGGTAACAGGACAAACCAGTCTTTCAAGGCAAAAGTCAATATGTCCCCAGATGACCCTTCGGGTCATACTACTAATGAACGCCAAGGGAGAAATGAAAGCCAAGAATTCGCCAAGGGTCATATGCCGTATTATTTCGTCAATCTATTGATTTTATCGACACTTATCTAACATATATTAACCTATACACACCAAAATATTTGTACATGTAATCATAGTAATGTTTTGTATACATTTTTATAATTTCGATTTCCCTTAGCGTGCAGCAGCCATTATTAGGAAGAATAAGTCCTGAACATTTGATAACTTCATTCACGGATTGGAAAGATCGTTGCGCTGTTTATTTAAAAATTGTAGTAAATGAAGTAATATTATCTATCTACTTGCTATTATTTGTTTCTTTTTCTCATTAAACAGAATTGATCGACTTCATCAGAGATTACTATTTGTGACTGCATTCACGGATGTATACGAAAACATTGCCATGATTACATATACAAATATTTTAGTGTATGCAGGTTATTATATGTTAGATAAGTATTGATAACTCAATAGATCAATGAAGTAATACTGCATATATGGCCCTTGGCGTGCTTTGGCATATCCTTGGTGTTCATTTATCCCTTGGCATTCATTAGTATGACCGTTATTTGTATATCTTTTATGATCACTTGCACCATTTATATTTAATTTGTAAATTGCCCATTGAAATTTAATGATAGGCAGATCGACAAATTAAACTTTTAGACACTCTGTCCACTATAAACTTTTATTAATATTCTTATAAAGATTTTAAAATGAAGATATAGTTTTATGTTTATTCAATTTAATAAAAAATAAAAATAATAATCGCTTTTTGTACTTTGTAGAAGATCTGTGTATATTAATCTATTCATTTGAAAACAGAATTTAGAGCCTGTGTCTGTTCTTTTGTAAAACCTGCATCGACTTTGAATAAATATTTGTCTTTTTCTTTGTCAGTATACATGTGTTCAGTTTTAGGGATTGTTCATTCATTTCTACAGAGACATATATACACATATATGTCTCTTATTTTCATAAAAAGTATATTGCATCTATTTGTTTGTTTTCATTAAAACACATATTTAAATTTATGATATAAATAAATTATAATGTAATATTGTATGGATGGTCTCTGCCACTATGATTTATTTGGTAAATTGCCCATTGAAACCTAATGATGGACGGATCAACTTCTAAAACTGTGGATGGAAAGGTTTGTGGATGGGTCGAATGGGGATGGATTGGTTTTTGGACACTACAAATCAGCTAGAATACCATTTGCAGGTCGGGTCCAAATCTGATTTTGCAATATACTGTGCTATAGAAATTAGAAGGTACATGTATATCCCATTCGGGCTATGGGAAAGAGTGCCTTTTGGACCCCATTTAATTTGTTTGATTCTTCTCTAAATGATATTAAATGATACTGAAAGAATATATGTTTTGGATTAAAAGTGTGTAAAATCAATAAAATATTGGTTTTATTATAGTTTTGATTAATTATCAGATAAATAAGTATACATGTATGATAACAAAATTTTGGTGGGGTCCAAAAGGAACTCTTACCGGGCTATGTTAGCCAGAGTTAGAAGCTGATATATATTCTCATCTGGTCTATGGTCAGGTCTGGGTGTACTAGATATATTAAAGCTGTATAGAATACTCCTTTGGAGGGCCATACAGTACATGTATATCGAGACAATATGACAGAAGGGTATTGGCCCAGATATCTCATTGATGAGAGGACCTGCCTTGATAGTGGAAGGTTCTGGGTTTGATTCCCAGTCAGGCCACATCATTTTCTCCTGCCTGTTACATTTGGTGCTGTGACCAGCACTCATGAGTTGCATGTTTGTTTGTACACTGTGAAGGTTACGATCTTTGGGTTGTTCAACTTGTTGTGTGTTTCAGTCTCCAGGGTTGGAAACGTTTGGCAGGGGAGGTGTGTGACGGACAGGTATCTGCCCGGGTAACTCAATGATGAGACCATCTATCTTGATAACGGAAGGTTCTGAGTTCAATTCCCAGTCCAGCCACATCTTTACCTCTTGCGTGTTACAATAGATAGAGTTATATATATCCTGAAAAAGAAAAAAACAGCTCAATTGGGCTATAGTAGCTCCATTGGCTTTAGACCCAACCTGGTGTGTATAGTTTGATTTATCTATGAATCACATTCTCAAAGTCAGCATGATATTACACTACATTAAGGTATTCCCAGAAACAAGTCGGCGTGGCCTAGTGGTATCACGCTCGTCTCCTGATCGGGAGGCTGGGGGTTTGAGTCCCACTATGGTCATGCCAGTGTCCTGTCTTTCAGATGAGACAGTAAAAACCGAGGCCCAGTGTTGTGGTATGCATGGCACGTTAAAGATCCCTCACTGCTTCAGGTGGGTCCATTGCAAAGGTCAAAATTTGTATGCCCTGCATTAGGCAGATGCCGTCACCATATACGTGAAATATTCGTAGTGTGACGTTAAACAAAAATCAGTCAATCAATTCCCAGAGACATGCCTATGATGACTTGGGGGATAAACTCAGTGTTTATCATAGACTGTAATGTAGTTTTTCTGAATTACACTGAGCACAAGAGTTACAGAAGTCATAAAACTGCTGAAATTCATTGAGGAATCTTATGAAGTTTGACTCCCTTTTCTTTTTAAAATTTTATGTGACTGCAGTTTGCAAAAATGATGTTTCAAATATCAGATTCTTCTTAGAAAACAATGATAAATCCGGAGACATCCCACAACAAATATGGCATAAATTTGGTCTTGTGACCAATCCAGTTTCGAGAATCATTGTATATATATGCATTGAATTATTATAAACAGTTTGAAAATTGGTCTATTTCTTATTTCATTTATTATATTCATTCAGCTGAAACTGATCCTCATGAAGGAAAACGTAAAGTGGAGGGACTTTGGCCCATTTTCAGAATACATCATCAAAAATCCCGCTATATCTATGATCTGTTTTACAGACGGAAAGCCATCAGCAGAGGTAAGTGTCTGTGTATAGGAGATTACTTAATATCTGGACCAAGGAAAAAAATTCAGTATAAGTCTAAATATAACAATGCAATTGGAAGTAAGGAGTCTGGGACAGTAATTTATATAGCTGGGAAACCATTTTATTTGCAGGATTTTAGTTAAACTATTTGTTAGCTACGTATAATTAGTTAGATAGGAATGAAAGTTTGTATCATAGCCCACAAATATTTTATAATGCCTGCTGTTGAAATTGAAAAGTACTGGTATGAAATCTAGAATGTTATTTATAAAATTATCAACCATTCAACTTACTATTATCTAATCCAGGCTTTGCCTCTTGGTCACTGAACTACGCTGGTGTTGAAATCGCATGTTTAGTTTAGCAAGACTTGACCAACATCTGTATCACAGTGTTATTAAAACGTGACTTGTACTTCGTTCCTCTACGATATTCTCCATGTACAAGATCTTACAACTACCAATTCAAGGTCATCTCAGGATTACCTTTCCTTACAGCCAATCAGATTTTGAGTTTGAGATCTTTCAGTTTTATTTTTCAAATTACATAACACCGAAAGAACCCTAATTCAGTTTCTGATTGGCTGAAATGATCAACCTGAGATTACCTGGCATCGGCAGTTGTAAGATCTTGTACATGGAGAGTATCGTAGAGGAGCGTAGTACAAGTCACGTTTTAATAAGACTGATCTGTATCAATAATTGATTCGACTTGTTATAGATCTATAGTTAAATAACATTTTAGTAACAACATGTATATATACTAATTTGTGCACGTAGTTTAAAATTAATTAGGTACTTCATGTTTGTATAATCAGCTGAGTTACCCATTTACATTTGTACTATGATATTCAGAGTGTAAATTTATGACTTAATGTCTTGCTTTCAAGTTACTGTTTATTTTCAGAGTTATATGAGTATTGTTTAAAGGAGAATATAGCTGACAAGAACCTGATAGCAAAGTGGAAGAAACAAGGATATGAGAACCTTTGTTGTCTGAGGTGTATACAGTCACGAGACACAAATTTTGGTACAAACTGTATCTGTCGAGTACCTAAGGCAAAACTAGAAGCTGTAAGTGGACATTTCATCATCCAGAATTTTAGAACACAAAAATTTAGAATTTAACTTAAAATATACTTCAAAAAAAATCGTTGACTACAGTTTGCAATAGGATTCATGTATTGGACAAATAATAGCTTATCAAAAGAATTAATGATTTTGTAAATTAAATTTTTTACCCCAAGTTGATATCCCAGAATAAAGAACATTGGGAATTTTGTTCAATTTCAGTAACAGTAGCTGATTTTTTACAAAGGCAATATGATAATTGAACTGTAGATAAATTTGGACTGAGAATTAGAACAAGGATACTGAGAATGATATTAGTAACCTTTCAATATACATGTAGTAACTAGTATTGTTCATATAGATTTTGCTTCCTGCTAAGATACATGTATTTCATTAGATACATTTATTGTTTATCAGGTTATCAAAATTTGACTGTAGAGAAAAGTTTGGATTGAAATTGTATTTAGATTTTTTTTTCTTTTTGCTTATTTTCAGGGAAAGATTGTTGAATGTGTACACTGTGGCTGTCGTGGGTGCTCAGGATGATGTCCCGTTCATATCTATCATTCTGTCATGGAACATCCAGATCCTTTTAAATAACCAACATGTCTGGAAATCTTATTTCCTAGAAAAAAAAGTCAAGTTAACTAACTTGTATTATAAATGAACCTGGTGGTCAAAATAATAACAACATCATTGCCATACTGGACTTTACACCGGTATAAACCATATGCTTGATATCATTTACACCATGATGCATTTATACATGATGTGTCTTTCATGGAAAGATAACATTTACAAATTACTATAGTATTTTTTGTAATGAATTTGTGACAAAAATTATGTCAGAATTACATGCACAATAATTATGTCAAAACTATATTGGACATGCATGTGTATCATTGCTGCTTGAGTAAGTGGCTGTAAACCATACTTCTCTTCTCATCGTCTCATATGTTACCTGTTTTCTTGAACTTTAATATCATGCTTTTTCAATTTATATAGGGATAGTGTAATGTGATGATGATACATGTATTTGTATTGTCCAGTGTGTGGATGAACGTATGTGAGAATTAGTATCTTTATTGTAAAGTTCTTTCTAGAAATCATGTTAAATAGATCAGTTTTTGATTCCTTAACTTCCACTCTTCATATAGAATGATCATAATAATAAAAGATGATTTTATGTGGGGTCAAAAAGCTAGGTCACCGTAGAAGATAATCAAAACTTTTGTGCATGGAAAAGAGATGGATGTATTCTTTGGAAACTCGAGTGTTGTCATCAATCATGGCAATATTTTCTTGTTATGAAGTGATGATATGACATGGAACAATGAAAATTTTGTGAAAATGTCTTTGTTTCAAATAAAATTCTGTAAGTTTGAAGATGTTTAGAAGGCGCATGACGTGGAGTGAATTATTTCTTGTTACGTGAATGAGGTATTGAAACAGGTGACAGGTACATGTTTTACCATGCCAAGATCAGTTTTATCGTTTTAATTTTTATCTTTTTTAAAATAAAAATTGTGTGCAAGTATTTTACATAATATAAGGATTCATAACTGTCACATTGACACATAGGATACACAGATGTTGGCGTGTGCACTCATTTAAATGATGTAAAAGTATCTTTAATTGTTTTAATGAAAATAAACAATAAAACTATTGAGAAGTTGCTTCTGTATATTTGGTCTGAGTATAATGACTGTGTTTATTTGTACATATATTGATATATGTATATCCTTATTCTCCCATAGCAATGTAAAGATGATGGATAAATCCAAACCATAAGTCTGAAAATCATGAAACCAGAGGACATACAAAATCATTGAAAATGAAAACCAAGTGGAAAATAACAAAATATGTCTACTTGAAGAGCATATGTGAACCCCTGTGATGGAGTGAGATCAGGTGCCCAAAGAGAGTGAGCATCTCCTGCTTTCTAGCAACACCCATCACATATACCCAGTAGAAAGAGTCAAATCATGTGAATTCTACAAGATATATCAGTGACACGATGGGAAGCATGACATACATAATGACTTTCAACAATTTTGATTTTTCATACATTATAATGCCAATGCATGATATGAGATCTTTACAAACAGCTTGTGCCGTTTGCTTATCAAGGTCAAGGATATGTTCGTCCATTAGGCTAGCTGATAGGTAAATTATAATATGTCACTGATATATTGGGTACAGAAATATAGGTATCAGATGGTAACAGGAAACTTGTTTTTATCTGCTTAAAATGGCACAAATTTAATTAGTAAATATTTGAATACCTAATTTTCAGTGTAATCGTGTTGCCCGGTTGTTTCCGCTTGCCTGATTTGCATTGATATTCAGTGGCGGATCCAGGATTTCTGAAAAAAAGGGGGGGGGGCACATGTGTATTTACCATAGTCAAACTATTCAGCCATTATTTTTGGTGCTAAATCTGGGTTTTCCTTGTAAATATGTGGCGAAAAGGGGTAGTCCTGGCCCCCTCTAAATCTGCCACTGATATTGATAGGTACATTCTTGGATTGTGTATACAGAAACGTTTGTTGTTTGACATATCCTCCATACCTAATGTGGCACAGTATGCAAGTTTCTTCTGGACGCGTGTGTTAGTGTGTCTAGTTCTTTATGTTCGTAAAATGCGTAGCACTTTGATATGTCAGTGGATTTTTATGCCCCTGGTGATAATCATACATCGTTTGGTCCACTCTCACTTTTATGAATTTTCCCTTGTTAAAGGAGTTATTGCTGATGTGAGCAAAAATATTTCACAACACATTTTGTTCTTTATTTTGAACAATATTTTGCCTGCTTAGCGGTATCAGCATCCGCATTTCTGTTATGCATCTCCCTTTTCAGTTGCAAATCCAAAATTTATAAAAGTTGACACACAAAGAGCTCAGTGTTATAGTGATAACACCGTACTTTGTAATAGGCGTAGAACGGATGGGGTGAGAACACTAGCTTTTCAGTTCAGATTTATGCATTTTTGCTTTCTACTTGATATGAAATAAGAATTGAACCTTGTGGTCCAGTTTACTCTGTTCAGACTCTGCTATGCCACTGCTTTGTTAGGAATATAACTAACAGGCATTCGAAATTATGTAAGAAAACAATGCTTTACGATCCCAAACCAGGAGCTGTCCATTCAAATCTGCCATTGTCTATGAAGATTTGTATCAATTATGTAAGATACGATGATAAATGGAGCTATTTCATTATGACATGAACGACATTATACCACAAAGGGCATCCATGGGCATCTGGGAATCAGAGATGAGAGGTATGTCAGTATTTTGGTTTGGTCTAAGAACAAAAAGAAATTCTAAAATGAAAATCAGTTTTATTTATACTACATGTATTTGATTTTGTAGTATATTGTTATGATTAAGAATTAAACACATCATTTGAGATACAATATACATGTAGTAGCGTAAGCTTTAGTTAAATACAGGCCAGCAGAGCAAGCGTCCTTACAGACAACTCTGGTTTCACCTCCAGATGACTGTTGGAGCATAAAGATGTAATCGATGGTGGTGGAATACTAACTTATTGGCAGACAATGCGACGCAATAGTATATACATGTATAGTATTTCAGCTCATACCAGAACCGTGAAATTGTAAAATGTAAAAAGAAAACAAAAAGGAAAACAGCACAGAAACAAAAGAGGACTAGGCCAGTACAATGCTTTAACACGCATATCCTTGAGAGTTGAGAGAGACGATCAGTAATGAAGTTAAATTTTCCGTGTATACATACATACATACATATATATATATATATATATATATATATATATATATATATATATATATATATATATATATATATATATATATATATATATATATATATAAGGCTTTATAAAACATTGACGTGTGTGTGTGTGTGTGTGTGGGGGGGGGGGGGGGGGGCAGTGGGTTTGTCTCCCTTCTTTTTTTTAAATGACATACCATAATAGTATACACGAAAACGTGTTCACGGCCATGGTTTTTTTTTTTTTTTTTTTTTTTCAATATTCTGATCCTTTTTTTCATGGCCCCCACTTTTCTTTACCCATCGACACCATTGACCTGAATAAAATCACAAACGCTTCGATTACATGGCAGCTACAATACTACATGTATATTCCGCGATTTAAGGTCCTAAAACCGTCAAAATACAGGATCTTCCGAGAGGAGGGGACTTCGACCTCTGGTCCCCCATCAAAGCCGCGCTTTAGATGTGTTGGAGACCTAAGCACTCCCCAGACCATCGCCCGACTCTTCTGCACCCTTTTTAACTATAAAACTTGGGTTCGCTCGAAAATATTTTTCCGAAATATGCACAGTACACTGTACTTCGATATTTAGCAGTTGCTGCACTATTCATTTATTTAATTTTTATATTTATTTAATTCCTTCACGACAATCTAGTTATATGTGTATTATTTCATTCTTGACTTGTTTACAGTACGGATGCAAACTATATGCATAATATAAACATGTATGCTATTACATTTCATAACATGATCCACCACATTGTACACGAGAGACAGGGGGCTTTTCTGTTAATCCTTCCCGCTTCTTGCCTATCTTTTAACCCCGTTTTCCATATTCTACCAAGCCGGCGTGGCCTGGTGGATAAGGTGCTCGGCTCGTGACCGAGAGGTCCCGGGTTCGACTCCCGCCCCGGGCGCACCGGTGTTCTGTCTTTCAGATGAGACAATAAAAACCGAGGTCCCGTGTCACGGTTGGCGTGGCACGTGAAAGATCCCTTACTACTTCGGATGGGTCCGTTGCAAAGGTCTTAATTTGTGTGCAATGCATCAGGCAGATGCCGTCACCATATACGTGAAATAATGGTGGAGTGACGTAAAACAATAATCAATCAATCAACCATATTCTACCAGGGTGGTATTCGTCCAATTTTACTCCCTCCTTACACGACTCCCCTGCCACTTCTCCCCCTTTGGCATCACTTCTCTCTTTTCCACCTCACCTCTTAAATAAAATTAACTTCAGAATAAGTAAACCGTATTCCTACGGACGCTTTCAGATCTTGACTTCTTCAATTATACAATGTACGTATTTTTACATTTGTAATAGACAAAAATAATGAGAAGATACTCCTCCCCCCCAATATATATATATATATATATATATATATATATATATATATATATATATATATATATATATATATATATATATATATATATATATATATATCATTAATAAAAATAAAATTAAAAAAAAAAACAAAACAAAACAAAAAACTGTCTGTTCTTTGAACAATATATTGTCTTATCATCTTTCTTTCTTTTTTTTTCAAGGAGTGGTGAATGGGTTGGAAGTTCCATACGGTTTTGTATAATATTATAAATGGGGATTTATATGCAGAGGCATATCCAAAGCTGCAGTCGGGGGGGGGGGGGGGGGTTGGGTTCGAGGACGGAAGGGCCGAGGGGGTAGGTAAGGGGGCATTCCCGGGCCCGATAAATTTTTGAAAAAATGAAGCAAAGTTTTGCAATCAGGGATGTATTTTTGTCGTTTATTACCAACATTAAGAAATCGAACAGCATTTTTATTATTTCTAATTTATATATAATTTTAAAACATTTTCTTTCTTTCTTAATCCCATTCCCCCTTTTTTCACCAATCTATGAGATCTTGTGCGAAAAGCGCTACTGAGGTCGGTCCATCGGTTTGTATGTGCTTCCAAGTTCAAGTTCTGTATTCTTTATGCCATGCAGCATATCAGATATATATACAAGTACACATATAAATATATAATGAATGCAAGGACTTATAAACAAGATGAATGTCAACAATTCAAACAATAGCTGGAGAGTGAGCATATAATACTATTTAAAATACTATAAAACAATTTATGACATACGACACACCAGATAGACATGAAAACATGGGACGTATAAAATATAATAAATATCAATTCAAATAATAGATGGAGATTGAACATAATTCTGCAGTGCCTGATAGCTTTCAATAGAAAGTTATTACAGATACCAATATTCAGCAATAAGTATATCCCTTATGCGCCATCGCGTGACGCTTAAGTAGACATTGGCGGTTATGCTTCATGGGGCATCTGTGTTTCAGAAACGCTTAACTGAAAATTTTACTAGTTCTTTGTTTCAACAACGCACCAGTCCAATAATAATTACATAAATAATCACAAAAGTGTCATATTCTTTTCTGTGTCCGTAATATATTTTATCGATGAAAAATATTTAATGACGCGGTTTATACATGTAAATGGGAAATGGAAGTTTCCAGTATGATTTTTGGCGTTAAAAGTGCATAATACATGTATATTACGCGCATTATATCTAATAAATGCACCAGTCATTGTAATTTATTCCTGCATGAAAATACAAAATAAGACACTTATTCTATATATAGTAACCACATTACACTTTAGATCAGTGACACCCTCCTCGTTTCATTAAAATTCATCCATGATTTGTAAGTTCAATGAGTCTCATATTTTACAAATAACATTATTCTGTATGCACCCGCTGCATAGGGTCGTAAAGTGTAGGGTCGTAAACAGAATCTTGTGAATAGTTTTGAAAATTTCGTTTTCAATCAATATCATTTCCTGTTTCAATTGTATGTTACTTATTCGAACACTCCAAAACAAACAGATGTGTAAACTGATGTGTATTTCTTTTCAGTAAAGTATATGAATGATAGCATGATTTCTAAATGTGTGGTCAGGTAAAGGGTATTGGAATTTGGCACATGTAATTTGGAGAAAAGATAGTATAATACTAAGTATTGTCTGAATATTGTAAGTTTTCAAATAACGTGTATCTCATTGTCCTTTTTACAATACGGAATATCGCAACTAAAATAACGTCAACATACACGCGTACTGTGATTGTTAAGATGTCTTACGATTACGACGTAAGTTTACCACATAAAAATGCCCACATCGAGAACAATGGATTTGGTAGGCGACTAAATGCAAACCGTAACGGATTTTAGTAGTTGAGATATTCCGTATTGCATGGAGGGGGTGGGGTTTCGGTAAAAGTACAACTGAGCACATGATTTTATTTGTACAGTATAATATGTGTCATACCTGGTCATATTATATTACAATATCTAAATAACGAGTACACGTACTATAATATGTTCGTTTAATTTTTGTTCATTCATATTACGTACAGTTGGGTGAAAGGCCTTTTCTTCGCGAAATACGCATAGTGATAAAATTCACACAACATAATAGTATCATGTGCTCTATTACGATTACTAATTTTGTATCATTTATATGTTACTTCAAAATATGAAGAAAAAAATAAATACATAAAGATAATTGCTTCTTTTTGCCATTCTATGTTGCCTTCCCCGTGTCCTCGATCAAATGTCAAGGTTGTATGATTCCGCCTGGTTCTTTTATACTGTGGGCGAGAGCTCTGTTCGAGCATTTGGGTCAGACGTTCATTAAATATTCGTGAAACATACGGTCCTAAAAATCCAAATACTTCGGCTTTTTAAGTTTGAAAGTGAAAATTAGACAGGCAGTAGCCTGGTTCCCGAGGCCTTCAGATGTTCTTTGAAGATCGGAAGGCCTCGGGAACCAGAGAGGTGTCGCCATCATATAAAGGAAATAATATTGGCACAAAACATAAAACCAGTCAAAAAATACATATATCACAGGGCATGCGCTCTAGGACATAATATAAGCTTAGATCAAATCTTAAATTTGATGTATTGAGAAATATAAATAAATACGTATACTTAATTTAAAGTATAATTATTCAGACATGGTGTAGAGGAATCTTTAAAAGGTCGCATCTATTGAATCCTAAACAATTAGTCACTATACGGTTAAGTGGTTAGTGTGATGAGTAAAGTTTACCCGTTGTGGACTTAAAAATGTTTATATCGGCACAAGGTGTGTTCATAGCGGGGTCGTTGACATAGTACATCAACCATGTCGGCTTCGGTATTACCATACAAAACTAAACTATGTTTACGGAAATAGTTTAAATGACCAGGGTAGATTTTGATAGCACATCCTGTGATTAAAAAGTAGTATACAGACGGATAACGGTTCGTCTCTAGATGTATGTTCACATGGATTATTTCACGATCTGTATGAGGCATGAATGTTTCGTAATAGTTGGATAGTATAGCGGGGGACTATAGTCATGGAGCAGGTAAATTCATCTTTCTTTATTTCAACAAAGGTAGGGAACTTAGCCATTGCGACATTCATTGATTTACAAAGAAGCGCATGATCTAGTTCAATGAATGAACAAGGATTGGCACTTTAGAAAATTGTCTTTGTGCTTATACGTATGCAAATAAAATCTAAATGCATTTGGTCTTTTCATTTATACCATACCGGTCATTTGATGCATGTATACAAACAAACTTGAAAGGAGATCAATTTTAATCATATTCCACAAACACATAATGCAATAACTTTTAGGTAATTATGCTTTTTCGTACTTTGTGTTGTGTTTGTTTTTGTTTAGACATTGTGAACATCCTTTTATTACGTGGTTACGACATTAGCTTTCTCGTGCATAGATATTTTGGTATTATAGTATAGTTTATTAGTCTTAAGCAATACAGCTCATTGACATGCATATATAGTAAAACATTCAACATTATATACAAAATTGTCAGTAGCGAAAAAATACAATATCATAATGTTATATGAATTAATGAATGACACAATATGAGTATACTTAGGTATAATTATATATGAAGTTTTCTGATAACAAAAGCATTTTTATATATTTGCCAAGGTTACAAAGTTCTTTTACGTTTTGACTGGCAAATAACTGTATCAATTTATAGACTGAAGGTTTTACGCAAAAATTTTACTCTTATGTCATGATTATAGGGACTTACCAAAATAAAATGAAAGTCATCCTCTAAATCGATTGTACAAAGAGGACATATACGTCTTTCGATAGGAATTTTCTTATATCTTCCCGTTTCTATAATTAAACAAAGGGGAGATAATCTGAATTTACATATGAGTTTCTTGAAATGAGTCGGAAAAGGTTTTAATAAGTAAGTTTGTAATGTAAAATTATCAACAATATGTATTATTTGCACCATAGGTACAATGAGTGCTGCAGCTATATAAACAAGCACGGTGATACACATTCTCTTCTCATTCTTTTGTTTGTTATTGATCATGCCACTCCAAAGTTATTGCACTTCTATAGTGGCGGCACCTGCCTTTGTCCTATGTTACGGACCTACCCGAAGCAGTGAAGTATCTTTTATGTGATTGATTGATTGATTATTGTTTTACGTCATTCCACGGTTATTTCATGTATATGGTAACGGCATCTGATTGATGCATTGCATATCATTTTCTACATTTGCAACGGACTCAACCAAAGCAGTGAGGGATCTTTTAAGTGCCACGCTTACCGTGACACGGAACCTCGGATTTTACTGTCTCGTCCGAAAGACAGAACACCGGTGTGCTCAGGACGGGAATTGAACCCGGGACCTCTAGGTCATGAGTCGAGCACCTCATGCAATAGGCCACACCGGCTTGATCTTTTATGTGCCAACATATACCGTGATATGGGGCCTTGGTTTTTATCGTGACACGGAGCCTCGGTTAATACGGCTTCATCCGAAAGACAGGTATCGGGAAAGGGGGGGGGGGGGGGCGAGGGACAGAAGATGAGAAATCATCTCTGAAAAATCCGAGCCAACAAACGGAATCGAATCTGGGTCCTCAGATCTGCAATCCAATGCGATACTACGCCTCTCTTCTTCATCTTGAGTATATACCTTAAAATAGGAGAAGGTACTAGCCAGAATTTTTTTGTAGCAATTATGAATGATAATACATCAAAATTAAACTCTTTTCAATGCTAAATGAATTAAACCAGTAAAACCTGACCACATTGGCAACAACAAAACAGTTCTTTTTAGCTCGTCGGGACGACAGCCCGGAAAGCTATTGTCATACCTCCGTCGTTGCTGTCGTCGTTCGGTGTCCGTAGACAAATTTTAGCCTAGGCTATATCTTTTGAATTGGAAAAGGTGCAGCTTTGATATTCTACATACGGAATCCTCATGACCAGGCTTTCAATTGGTATCATGACTTTTGACCCAGTTACCTTGGACTTTGACCTACTTTAAAAAAAAAAAACCGCTTTTACCACTGCTATATCTTTATGATCGGCAAAGATACAGCTTAGATATTTCATATATGGATTTCTCATAACCAGGGCTTTCAGTTGGTACAATGACTTTTGACACAGTGTCTTTCACCTTGGACTTTGACCCACTTTTCAAAAACTTTAAGCAATGCAATGCATTATGAACTGATAAAGAATTCCTCATGCCATTGACTCTTCTGACTTAAAGCATTAGCCTGAAAAATTGGACTTTGTATTTCAAGGTCAAAGGTCAAGGTCAGAATGGAAATATATGAAAAACTTTATCAACATTATAGAAGAAAAACTTATTGTTGTAGAGTCTAGATCCTCACACAAATGTTGGCCATGGTAATATGAAAAAACCGATTGATTTACAAGCTTGAGATATTTTGATCACTAACTTACTTTTAGATATCTTTATGAGGTAGGGAAACAAAATTTCGAGAATGCTCTGCTTCTTACATTTATTCTGCTTGAAAATTAAGATCCATCTGCGGAGAGCTTTGTTATCTTTCGACAGCTCTTGCTTTATATTGTTTATACGAAAAAATTCAAAATGAATTAAAATACTGTTATATAATTGTACCTTCAGAATTTATATTAAATATTTTAAATCTGTGATATTTACTGTTCACAAATTACTTTTAAACCTTTCGGAATACAAACAGCATGTGAAAATTATCAGTCAATTAAATAACTACGATTTATGACAATATATAGACATTATAACATAAAAAATACATAAATACCTACATATATCAATCATGTATTGTAACGAGATTCAAATGAATATAATATTTGTGAAACTATATTAGCTAAAGGACTACAGACCTTAATCATACAACCATTTTTTCTTCTTGGTTAGTAGTGAAGTTAATTTGTCATATATGGGGTGGTAAAAACGAGGTTCATGACAAGAACAAGCGCCTAGGTTGAATAAGCATCTCCTAGCAGCCAGACACACCCACTCGCCATGTATGATCAAAGTCAAATTTGATACAAAATGGTAATTCTGAACCCAGATATTGAGTTACGTTTTGAGGCTTTATCTCAGACAGTATGATATTAAATGTAAAATTTATAAAACTATTCAGTATTTACGTATGAAGGTAGCTTTTGTACGTAAAACTGTATATTTTATGATTATCTGAAAAAAGAAATGAAACCTACATGTATTGAAGAACTGGAAACAATTTTAATGAAAGAAATATGTATTAATGATTTACTCGTTTTTATGACTAACAAGTAATAATGATAATGATACCCCATGGATGCGAAGTGCTAAATTACATGTATTTGATTTTGATTTAATCGTTAAAAAAGATACATATAAAATGGATCATACAATCACGTTGTCACATTGATAATTAGGGGAAAATATTACAAATTCTGACCAGGTTGAATGAATTACAATTATATCCATTTCCGTCTCCTTTCTACAGTTTTTAGTTCACCTGAGCTGAAGGCTCAAGTGTGCTATTGTCATAGCGCGCCGTCCGTCGTCCGTCGTAAGCTATTTCACATACAGAATTTCACCTTACCTTACAGGACGTAAGTACTCAAGGTCTTCTACTAAATTTGTTTTTCGACCCAATTCGCAATCCAAAATGGCCGCCACGAGCTGTGATTGGTTGACACATTTTCAACCTCTTCATAAAAAGACATTACAAGAAGTAAGTAATCAAAGACCTCTACCAAAATCCATCATCCAAGATGGTCGCTAAGGGCTCTGATTGGCTCATATATATTCACAGTCATTCAAGATGTCTGCCAAGGATCCTGATTGACTGACAAATCTTTGCCTTCTTTTCGACAACTGCTGCACATAGTATCACAAAAACTTACAGGAAGTCATTTATCAAGGTCCCATATCAAATTTGTATCTTTTGACCCAATCTGTCATTCAGGATAGCTGGCAAGAGCTATGAATGGATGACATATTTTTCAACTTCCTTTCATTAACCACTTCACAGAATTTCACCAAATCTTATAGAAAGTAAGTACTACAAGTACCTAATGTCATTTACCAAAATAGAGCGGTCATTTGTTTGTGAATAAGGAAATTGTGCTCAGGTGAGCGATATAGGCCCACTTGGGCCTCTTGTTGTGATTGTCTGCTCATCTTTTACAGTGTTTCATAATTATTACTCACCCCATTGTAGCGTGCTACATAAACAGATATAACTAATGGGAAATATTTGCGCCTATTGATTCTGCCATTCCATAATTGCACCCTTTTAAAGTCATTGAGGATTGTTCGAGAACAATACCCTGAAAATAAAGCAATGATATTTTGATTTCTAGCGCCGTGTGGCAAGATCATTTAGTAATTGGAATTTATCGTGATGCTTCGGTCAATATGAATCAATTTTAATGAGTTAAGCTAGGTTGAGAAATTTTCAAAGGTTGGCGATATCATCCATCAGTCGGCAGCACCCAGGTACTCTTCATGAACGGTAGGTGATTTTGATATATGTCGTAAAAATCTTTAGCATTAATGCAGCTCACTAACGTCAAGTCGTATTGCCATGAAATCTCGACAACTATATTTGAAATATAATCAAGAACAAATGAAGGGGTTTTGAACTGGCTTCAACTTTTTACGTTATTATGTCGGTCATAAAAGAAAAAAAAACCTACATGATCATAGTCATTTAGTCCACAACAAGACTGGATGATGAAAGATATTTGAATTGTTCTTTAACATTTTGCATACGTATTTCTGAGTTCCGCCATGTTGAAAATATTTAGTTGGTTTAAATAGTATTGATTCATGAAATTTCAATGTTTCATAGATAAAGATAAATAAGTTTAGAATGGAGCATCAAGCTATAATTCTTCTATTACCCTCTCTCCGAGGGAACAAACATATATTTGCCAGATTAAGTATTGGCCAAAATTTGGTGGAAATCTTCCCATCGTACATTACATAGTACCTATAACAGTGAAATTAATATTTGGTTACAGAAAGTAATAATTATGATACAGATGATGCATGCATGGTGATAAAACAGCCCTTTTGAAACGAGTGAAATTCGTTTTGTTGACCAGCACGAAGTAGAAATGAAAGATTAAAAACTTCACACATAAACAAAATTAATGGTCAAGGTTATTGTTATCAAAACTTAAATTATAAATAAAGGAAAAAACAGAAGACATCTGACAAAGCTGTATGACACAAATCACGAAGGACATACACACAATAATGATAATAGCAAAATATACACGGCTAAACATTACAAAAATACTCGATTGTGCTGCGGTTACGATACCGACTTTGGACGGTCAGTTGAAGTAACAAACGTCACTCCATTGGTGTGGTTAACCGGTTTAAAGGGGCTCACCTTCCCACTCACCACAAAAGCAGCATAATCAAAGGACATACATTTAATAATTCATAAATAATCCTCCATATAGAGAACAAGGGCACCCACTATTGTATTCACAAGAAAAGGAATGAGAGAGAAACGTAAACAGAAAATTTTCGTAATTAGGAAAAACGTGTATAGACATATGTGGTCTACTTGTTTTTGTCTTTTTTAACGATAATATGATGCCAATAGCAATACTAAGATAATAAGCTGAACCTCTAATCATTATAACACTCGTGTTATGGCCAAATCGATTGTCTTTTAAAAACAAATGATAAAGTAAAATTTTAAACCTGTATCTTAATTTTCATGATATTTTCATTATTATTATTATTATTATTATTATTATTATTATTATTATTATTATTATTATTATTATTATTATTATTATTATTATTATCATCATCATCATCATCATCATCATCATCATCATCATCATCATCATCATCATCATCATTATTATTATTATTATTATTATTATTATTATTATTATTATTATTATTATTATTATTTATTGTTGTTGCTGTTGTCGTCACTATCATCATTTTTACATGATGCAATCTGACAAAGGAATGGAATATCATATTCTGATTCCTGATATGCCTGACAGAATATAATGGAGTCAAGCTTTAGAATATAGATGGTGAATAATGTTGTTTGTTTTTCATCCTAGATGCCATTATTACAGCATGGGATCTTTTAATTTGATATTTGACATTATTAATTAATTTCTTCAAGGAATACTCAAATACTGAGTTTCAACAGATATATCAAGTGAAAGTTTTTATGTGTTTCTTTGTTAGTCTTTAATTAAAGCATATTGTCATTGTTAATGCACTATCGATACACAGGTATATGATGGGGTATACAGGGACATGGAGTACTTTCAACACAAATTAGTCTATGCCTCTGGTGTATAGAATAGAGAAATATCACGCAATCTAATAATCAAACGTAATAAACATTTCAAAAAGGAAAAATGAAAAGAAATATAGGAGCGGATCTAATAACCTTTTGATACGGGATTCCAGCATTTGGTGGTAAAAGTTCACGACGGAGAGAAAACCACATCTTCAAAAATAGTTATAAATAACTTTTTTATGTTCAATAATACACTGAATCTGTGGGTGAGTTTGTAAAGCTACTGACCTCTTTGGATCCGCCAGTTAAAAAGTTCTTTTTGGCCTCATAATATTGTCATATAATAAAGCACAACTTATTGTTGTCTGTATCAAATAATCAAGTATAACAATGGTCAGAGTTGAAATAAATATTTCATCATCACGTAAAATTACAAAGTCATTAATTTATATACGTATATATTACAAAAGTTCTTTATCATGTCTTCGACTCAGCAGGCAAGCACTCATTGGTAGTCACTTGATTATCAATAATATATATATCAATTGAATTTTTAATTAGTTTTACCTCTTTATCATTTGCAAACTAACGTACATTATTTCAGATTATGGTTTAACCTACTATATCAATAATTAAAATTTTAATTTTATTGTGTAGTCGCCGGTCGTTGCTGAGACATTTTTTTTTCTTTCTTTCTTTCTTTCTTTCTTGTTTCTGTTTCTTTTTTCAATCAGTATTAAAGTGTATTCAATTCACAAAACGAAACGTTGTATTTTTCATTTTCAGGAAGTCAAATTTAGTGACGACGAGATCATGCGTAAGCAGTTCCCGCCTAAAATTACTAAAAGGAATAGCGGTAGATTCAAACCCGTATCCTTAGCATCCTCATTTTACCCTGCTTATAAATCAAGACAAGGAAACAAAGACAAAAAATCTGGACGTAGCTATTCTTTGTGGCAGGTAGGCAAACGAAATCAAATAAATGATGTATCAAAGAGGCGAGAAGTATGTTTGTTATTATGTGATTTTAATTATCTTTATACCCTTGTTCTGGTGTTGTGTAGCTGTGACACTGCAGTGTCCATGTAGTATTTTAACATTTCATCTCATGCAATATGGAAATATCTTTATAGTGTCTTTGGGTTTTGGCATTAATAATGGGTGCAGCTAGCAAACATGAGATGTTTACGTCTTCGGGCAGCTGGCTTAACCTCTTATTTTCAGGGATCAGTTACTGGTTTATAGGGATATGTTAATTGCCGTGGTTGCCATGGTGACTAAGCTTATAGATATGTTCTGAATATGCATTAAATTTACATCGTGGTCAAAAACTTGACGGATTGTCTCGTTTTTTATATATTCGATACAAGAAATGTAATGGAAATATTGTTCATACAAAAATATGTGCGTCTATCAATATTTTCACATTTGATATCAAAAAGATATAAAAAATGTGAATGAATTGTTTGGCTTTTATGGCATGGTAACTTCACTTATACAAATTATACAAAACGCATTTTGGAGAGCGCCACTGCATATAGTCGCTTCCTATTTTCACGCTGCGATATATGTGCAAAACTTGTTGAAAACAACGTAAAACACCCCCCCCCCCACATTAGCATATGCAAATATTTTGCAGATCACAAGGGAAAATGATACAGAATCATTGAAAATTCGCCTGACACATCAACCAGAATTAGTATACGAGGCTGACCATGCTGGTTACAGCTGTCTTCACGTAGCCAGCAAGTTCAACTTACCAGATATAGGACAAATTCTTCTCAATTATAATGCAGGTAATGATCAGTATGAAAATTAGTATTACAAAATTTTGTGATAGGCGGAAACGGTTTTAAGATTTTTATCGAGGAATTATGTACATTTGAAGCTGCGAAAGTTTTCTATGATTTCTGCAACAGAGAACGCTTGATGTCGTGTGGAAGCCGACAATATGAGCAATGTTTGATCCTATTTTATCTCCGCTTTTATTGCACAGAGAAATACAGTCATGAGCCACTCAATCTTAGATTGCCATATGTCGAGTTTCCTATTTGAGTGCCAATGCGCAGGGTATTTGACAATTGTTTAAAGTAAATCGAGCATTTCTGAATGTAACTTAGTCCAATTATCGTCTTATTTTCGTCAGAAGGGCATTGAATGTAGTAGCATCTGACTGAAAAACTTTAAGACTAAAACCTGGTAGCAATCCGAAAGAACAGTGTCTATGCATGATGTTCAGCATATTTCATCGAAAGACTAAAACGTGTCATCGGCAGGATACAAGATTATTTGATCCAGACAACCATTATAATTTATAAAATATTAGGTTTGCCCCTAAAATTTGAAACTTCAAGAAAAATCAAGTGAGGGCAATAATGACGCTGTAAGACGAAATCTCGAAGTGTTAATCTCTTGGATTTAATAAATTATTGTTTTGAAATATTTATTTATACTTATGTTTAAAAATATAATAATTCAATGATAGATTAAATGTTTTTGCAGACAAAAACATTATCACAAAATCGTATGGTGTCTCTCCACTTCATATTGCTGCCAAACACAATTCCTCTGCAATGTGTCGTCTGCTCTTAGACAAGGGCGCGAAATGTGACATCACAGACTTCAAGAAAAAGACACCACTACATTATGCTGCACGGCGTGGGAATATACAAGCTGCAGAGGTAAATGTTTAAAAATTTTTAAAGAATAATTGTTACTAAACTGAAGCATGCATTATATATACACTACCCTTCGTAAAAAAGTACACATTCTTATATTTGTCATATTTTTGGAAATAATTTGTCAAAAATGAAAGAAATAGAAATAATTTAGGTATTTTGCTGTTTATACTCAATGAAAGAACATACTTTATAATGGAAAAGTAAAGTTTATCAAAACATTTTTCAAAAATTATATACACATCCAATAGTAATCTATAATGCACATTTCAGTCTAATTTTTTTGTACCCTTTTCTTGTCCTTATCATAGCTTCATTACGCTTAGGCATGCTTTTAACACGTGTTCTGCATCTCCTGGCAGACAAGTTGTCCCAATATTCTATCAGATAAAATCTAACAACCTAAAATATTGACTTATAATTTGTTGTCTTATATAGAAAATTCCTTGGGTGGGTACTTATTTATGGAGGGTAGTGTATATATCTTGAAAAAAGACGATTATTTTGAGCATCAATTATTTGTTTATTTGTTTTCTAGATTTTGCTCCATGTTGGTCATGCAGACGTGAATAAATTAGACGAGGACCGGATAAGCCCTTTGCACGAAGCCATCATTCAAAAAAGAGCTGATATTGTGCCATTACTGGTAAGGATAATAACTAATGTATACATTGAAGGTAGATCACATAATATATTCGTGTATTCACTCAACTTATACTATTGATTATACTGCTCTGTGCTGATTGTAATTGCACTGAAGTCATTGATTTGCTCGTCATTCTACAAACAAATCGTGGAAAATGATACTGATTAAATCCATAACCATTAAGACATTTTGTTCATGTTGATATATTTCCATTTACAACATACTTTTCTAAATGGACTATACAGAGGATATTCGAGTTTCTTTACATGAATATTACTATAACACGTGCACAAAAATGGCCTAATTAATGTTTGACGCCAATACTGAAGCTTTGAAAACGAGATTAGGAGAATTGTAACACTTTGTCAGTTTACAAATCAGATTTATTTGCGAAAATACTTTGAAATAGAAATAAATGTCTTTATTCGCTGTTCATGGTTTTAGCGAGTAACATAGTGGCTTCATTTTCCATGAATATTAACAATAAAGACACTCATTCCTTAAATAAATGTATCTTTGAGGAGAATACAATATGTAGAAACCAATCAAAAGATCAATGGTAAAAATAACATAATGCTTTTTAGTCTGAAAATACATTACTTTTTTCACTGGTACTTTTATAAATCGGCCCTTTAAAATTTAGATGAATTGTGTTGGAACTTTCATGAGATCGGACGTAACGCATTTATTGCATGAATATTATTGGTATTGCACTCCTGTAGATTAGATTTGGTGCTAAGATTCACCAAGAAGATATCAACAAGTGCACACCCTTCCTGTATGCTGCAGCAGAGGGAATGGTAGATACTATGAAACTGCTGTTACTTCAGAATAGTAAGTATACGAAGAGCTATTGCGGAAAAAATGTTTTATTCTTGTTCGTAGTATAATTGTCTGAATAGAGGTTTTATGCCTTTTTCTTTCTGGAGAAATATGTTTCAATATCAAATTATAACATCTTGAACATATGTCTATAGTTTACCTTTTGTCATGTATTTTGTCATCATGCGCCATAGGTTTTATAAAATGTGCTAGACAAAATTTAATAGGAACTTCATGATATCTGAGTTATTTAGTACCATTTAAAACGATTTAGAAATTTCATCAAAATTTTGCAAAATCATTTACTTTCTACTTTTGAGTAAACATGATGTACATTAATCACTTTTTGAAGATTCAATATCCAACACTAATATTAATGCTGGTGGTTTTTAATAGGTAAAGATGGAAACGATAAAATCAATCAAAATTGGATTTACAGACATCGACATAAATTGCCCTCGTCACAACCAAGCATCTCCAGTCATTGCGACATAGATGGCAATACCGCTCTCCATCTTGCAGTGCAAAACTCTGAACCTCAGGTATAAAGTGACACTTGTTCCGTGTTCTGACTTTTGACATCAAAATGTGCCTATCATGTGATTGCCAATTACCAATCAGTTAATAAACCTATTGATGCCCAAGGCTTTATTCTGTACTCATTTATAGCTTATGATATTGACATCCTTGACGATATTTATCAAATTTATGAATAATGAATCTGTTATGTAATTAAACATAATGAATCTAGATTGTAATGTTCCTATGTGTAGTATATAACCAAATTACATCTTCATCTTCATGTTCGATATATTCAGTTACATGTATTTTGTATTGCTAGCTCGTCGGCATATATGTGCAGTAAAGCGATGTTGTATCCTCGACCCTATCGTCGGCGTCAAATGACGTAGACAGTTTAAAAAATGAGCATAGCTCCTCGATACACGTGACTAACAACTAAGTATAATATTTTTTTTTCTATACCTGTAGGCTGTGGAATTCCTGATAGGATTAGGTCTTGATGTAGATACTTTAAATGTGAGTAGAAGTTTTCCTAATCTCTAAACACATTTGTAAGAATTATAGATGCACATCTTATTATACGCTTAAATTTTCATCAGAAGCAACTCAAAATTAATGCGAAATGCTATAATTTTACGACAAATGTTCTTGCAGATGTGGCAAGACAAACAGAAGATGCCACATCTCCATAGGATATGATTTACTTCTCATTTTTAGAGATCCATAAATGGATGCTGTTAGTGTTTACAGCGACATTTAGGGGTTACCATGCGAGTGTTTTACAAAAACTGACAGGGTATCGGCGAATACCCTGTCAGAAATGTCCGTTTCACAGCTCGGCTAACGACTCGCAGTGAAACTCAATTTCTGACAGGGTATTCGCCGATACCCTGTCAGGTTTTGTAAAACACTCGCATGGTAACCCCATTCCAATGCATTTGACAAAATAATTACAACTAGAGATACAGAGTTATGGTTTTCTAAGCCAAGTCGCTAATCACAGTCATATTAAAAACTGTGGGGTATCGTGACGTCATAAATCAGAAACTGCAGGGTATCGTGACGTCATATAAAAAACTGCAGGGGTATCGTGAATACTCTTGCACTTTTTAAATCGGACAGCCAATGAGATCCCGTGTTACAAACAAAATGCATTAGAATGTATCAGTTGCCTAACATTTTATCAGTTACGTAAAGTGTAATTACGGTAGATTTGCTTTCATTGTAGAATAACCACCAGGCCCCACTGCACATGGCTGCCATTAATGGATGCATCCAAATAGTTCATTCTCTCTTGGCGGGTTACTGTACTGTTGATATCAAAGATGCAGAATTCTGGACTCCAATTTTGAAGTTAGTTACTAACATTTCATCATACTGGGTGAATAAACATATTATTTGTGATGACCTCAATTTTCCATTGGCTTTGTTAATTTTAATTCCGTAATATATCTTTTTTTCGCTTGCATATCATCCGATATGCTTCTGCTTATTCTTAGTAGGACCCTATCATTTTCCTAGATAAAGTGATAAGTTCATATCTCAGGGATACCAAAATAACACATAAAGTCCGGGATTCCGTAACTTTTACTGTCCCTTCGAAGACATTGTTTCCATATAACATAAGTCATCGTCGGATATTTTAGCTTCTGAGTTGATTGTAAGTCAGCGTAGATCTATTAGTTAGGTGCTTTGCTCGTGACCGAGAGTTCCTTGCTCCGAGTGCCGCCAATATCTCGTTGTTGTGCTGTACTTCGGATGAGATAGTAAAACCGATATCCCATTTCATGGTATACGTGGCACATAAAAGATTCCTCACTGTTTCAAGAATGACCCACCCACTGTCCTAAATTGTAATTGAAATGTATCAGGTGAATGCCGTTACCATATTTTCACTTCAGGTTTTATTCTACTGATTGTCACTTTGTTTTTACCGCTAATCAAACTGTTTTTGGTTTTAACTGGTTTGTGGTTGTGACTGGGGAATATGTATCACACACACACACACACACACCTACAAACACACACACACACACACACACACACACACACACACACACACATATATATATATATATATATGTATATCTTTTTCATTTCTTAATCATAGATTTTCCACGAAGGTCTCACTTATTCAATGGTAAATCAACTCAAAAGTCAACTAAACAAATATTGAATTTAGAAATAGCTCATCCTTTTACGTCAAATATTATTTATTCTGTGCATTTTACGTTATTTCCTATGAGAATAATAAATATTTATCCTTGCCTTGCTTTAACAAAAATATCTCGTAAACAGTTGAAATATGGGATAAGATAACATTAGATGTGATCTGATAATTCGAGCCCTTTTCATGTGATGTACCAAGCAAAAAACCAATACATGCTTAATAGTTGTAAACAAAGCAGATTTCACACTACATCTTTATATAAATGATCAGTTTCTCGTGTCTGTTATTCGTAGTCAAAATATATATATATATAAAGATTCACTGTACTTTGAAGATTCGTTGCGATATTTACGATAATTGTTCTTTTCTTTTAAGAATTAGTAAGAGAGAGGAGACAGGTTCATAGAAGCCGAGGGAGGGGGGGGGGGGGCAGCTGAAACACTTTTTTGGCCGATCGTTGACCAGTGATTTATAAATGCAGATTTTGGTCCCTACCCCAACTTTTGAAATGCTTCCTATGGTCCTGGGAGATGAGATACCTAACTCAAGTTTTTGAAAACTATCAGGCATAGGAAAACAATATCAGAAGAATCTCTTAGTATGACAAGAATTTGTGATTACTCGACAGTTATAGCGCTGACGTAGTACGGTTAACCAGTATATAATCAATTGGTGTTGTTATTCGGTGATCGCTCATATCTTCAGATTTGCAGCAAACGAATAAAAATCTAAATCAAATAAATCTTTAAAGATAATGAATTCTCCAATAAAAATTGTGAATATTTATTGATTAAAGTGAATAAAGTCCTACAGCAGGTACCGAAGTATAGATGCAGGACAGCTCTATCCGTCTAAACCGCTTAACTGTATAAACTACTGACAGCATGTATCAAAGTTATATTAAAAAAAAACCCACACAAAAAACAAAAATCAAACGAAAACCATGATAAGCAAAGCGGTAAGGCACTCCATGTATAGTAAATGAATTATTTGCTATTTTCAGTGCATATATATTCGACTAACATAATGCTTACAAAATAAGTTATAGCAAACATAAAAAATTACCATTATTTAATGTTTAATTTAGAAAAAGATTCAAACTTTTCAAGGTGACCTAAGCATTTTTTCTCCGAAATATAAAGAATATTTCTATGAATTTCTTGAGCAACACTCTTTTTCCAAAATACCTTTTCTTAAATTCTTATCTATGAAAAAAATTATTTTGCCCATTGGCTTCAGTGTTAGGTTAATATGGTCATATTTATCTATTTTCGGATAATTACACTACATTGGTTATTTTTACTTTATTATACATGTATTTATGTTTTATTATACATGGCACTCTAACTGTCTGTATTCTGTTTACTAAATAAATGAATTAAACGTGTTTTGTTTGCAAATAGTTAAAACTGCATTAAATTGTAATAGTACGATAATAGATTTTTGTTATTGATCGAATACTTTTGTTGTATTATGTGCTTATTCCTTGCTTTGCATGTTTATTTTCGTAATACAGCGGAATCTGATGTCTTTTTCTCCTCTCCATTATTATGAACCAACAAACAGCTGAAATTATCTGATACCCCTACTGATTGAACTTCTTTCAGGGCAGCTGCTTTCAATAATGCTGAAGTCATTGACGTATTAATGAAAAGGGTAAGAAATATAATAGTTATATTCTATTTGTTCAGTTGCTATGCATTTTACTAGATATATTGTAACAGTTTATAATTTCATAGAATGTATTCCTAAGAATTTGTTATATCAATCAAATGCTTTATTGTTAGGGAGGTAATATCAATGCTCGGTCGTCAAATCAAATGACTCCTTTAATGATTGCAACATGGAAAGGACATCTCGAGACAGTCGAGTTTTTATTAAAGAACGGTGCACAGATCGCCGAAACAGATTCCAGGTTAAGGAGCACTTTACATTTTGCAGTAGAAACAAGTAATGCCGAAATCCTCCATGCTTTACTAAAGGTATCGTCAATATGATTTAATAGTATTCAAGTTATCCCTCTCGAAATTTTGTATTTAAATGGTAAGAAATAAAAGTTTATTGTACACATTAGTGCATTTTAAGAAGTTGTTCATTCCTAAGTTTGAAAAGGAATTTTTATGTAATTTATGAGTGGGTCTTTTCTATTATTATTTTTAGCATAGTGGCGAACATCTCCTGGAAACTCCTGATTTTGAAGACCTGACTGTATTGCACTACGCTGCCATGATAGGAGATGCCAAGGTCGATATTTTATAAATCAGTTTGAATTATAGTCCTGAGTCACTGTACATTTACAGATTATGAAATCCCTAAAGATATCATGTATGCCTTGTACATAGAACTTTGCTGATGATTTCTTATACCAAAATAAGATAATGTTATTTCATTCTTCCCGATTTCACACACGAATCTGACTGTGTTTACACGGTTTACTTGACCATTGATTGATGACTACGTCATCTGACCTTTGTTTCCAAATATTCAACATACTGCATTAGGGCGTTCTAGTATCACGTCCTAAGCGGTGATGTCTAGTTGGTTTATTCTTCGTTTAGTAAAGGTTCATTTTGTTCATAAATATAATTGTTAGCCTTTGGATTTCATGAGTATAGTACGTTTTATCAGTTATAGAAGTTTATAAGTATAATATATAACTATAACCGTGATACTATTCCAGGTGATAGATATGTTGATTGAGCATGGTAGTACTGTGGATAGTCGTGACCAGAACGGAAATACGCCGCTACATGTCGCTGCAGAGTAAGTTAAATTATACTTCACTCCACATGACCTACATGAAATCATTTTATTACATTCTTAAGGTATGACCCGAAGTATGCGCTGAATATGTATTATGTTCTTTTAGAACTTTGTGATATTTTTAAAACTTTATTTCAGAAAAGACCAGTGTTATGCTATAGCAGCCCTTATTAACAGTAGCTTGAACGAGTTAAATGAGGAGAACGATGATGGACTATCACCGTTAATGGTGGCTGTGCAAGCAGGGAACTACAAAGCTGTAAAACTTCTTTTATCACGTGGTGCTGACGTCACATCTAGGTGAGAAGAAAAAGCAAGAAAAGTAACGTAAGGTTTTGATTTCAAGTACATTTCACTTCGGTGCTTTATATAATTTTGAGATCTCAGAACCCTATTGTCCAGCATTGTGGAACTATTATGTACAGAATGTTAAAGACGATGAATTGGCGACAGCTGCCCGATGCACAGCTTCATAATTATATCCTATATACCAGATCCACTTGATGCCGTGAGGGATCACTTACGTACCAACGTATACTTGACACAGATAATCAACTAAAATCAATACTAACAACCGGATTCGAACTCGGAATTAGAAACTCAGTGTTATAACACTGAACCAACCTTCTGCATAAAAGGTAAATGGATGATAACGTATTGCCGCTCTGTGGACCGTTGTTGTATTTTTCTACTTGAACATAATAATATTTCATCGTATTTATACCTAAAGCGAATAGAATTACATTTATGAGGATAAATGTGTACGGAAAGTAGAACTTTCTGTTCTGATTATAACACGGTTTATAAATGTTGACGCATCGTTTTAAGTATTGTATAGTTGACCGGGCGGAAGCTGAAATAATGTTTACAAGAATTTGTCACACATTCCTGACCAAAAGAAACCATAAGAAATAAAGTCACAAAGTAACGGTTGTATGTTTAAATTTCAGATTGTCTATTTAACTTCAATCCTTTCATCGTACCGCGATTCATTTAAAGTCTTTTAAGAAAAGTTTAGGTTTCGTTTGCTTAAAGGAAATATATTTATAGACAGGATGAATGTTTAAAGAAAAATCTCTTATTGTATCGTTATATTTGTTAATTGGCAATGTTTGCCGACACAAATCGTGCTATAGTGTCTGCAGAAATGGTCAAGGTGATGTCTCATTTCAGAAGATTTCTTATATTTATCTGAGCACTGTAAAATCAAGTAATGATTTTGCTTATGATAGTACATTGTCGGATCAATATTTGCCCTCGAAAATATCTGGCCCTGAAATTAATTACCATACACGACTCGGCATTACTATTATAAGATGATGAACGAACCAGATATGACATGACTAATTTAATAAAGTACTGATTTAGAAAATACTTCAGAGTATGGGGAAAACTTTGTGGTTATTTTTATATTATGTATTTAAAAAGTTCATTTTCTTGATATCTATTGTAGATGAATGAAATTATACTGACCAAAGTTTATGCATTTGATAAATAGAATTCTTTTGATAGTCATTGCATGGTATGTCGTAAGTACATTGAGTTGCATAATAAGTCGGTACATTTGGTACATTTTGATTCCACAGGGACGACGATAGTTGTACACCATTGTTGCTGGCTGCGAGGTACGGCGAGGCTAAAATTATGAGCATTCTCCTGGACAATTATGCAGATATAAATGCAAACGATAAGCTGAAGGTAATATTTTTACCAATTCAAAACATTAATTTCATTCCAGAAAGAGTTTATCAAAATGATAAAACATCATGACATTTTTATTCTGAAAGGGGATAATAATAATAATAATAATAATAATAATAATAATAATAATAATGATAAAAAAATAATAATAATAATAATAATAATAATAATAATAATAATGATAATGTCCCTTTGATATTGTTTCCTACAATAGACTAATCATGATGTACCTTTCTCCAGAACACTTCCCTTCATTTAGCATGTGAAGCCGGTCATACTCCGTGCGTCTCCCTTCTTCTCAGAAAGCATATATTAGTTAACGCAAGAAACAGCATAGGAAAAACAGCACTAGACCTAGCAATTGACGGTAAACATACAGAGGTAGTGAAAGAAATGCTTGCAGATACAGATAGGTGTGTAATTTGTTTTCAGCAAATTATTCCACTTTTTACAATTCCAAATAATACAGTAAAATCTAAAAATACAATCACAATGTCATCTACTTATATAAGAAAAAAGAGGAGTTACCGGCTCAGTTATATGGCAGAAGTCACATATAAGTTTCTTTTTATTTCCCATACTATGAAATTGCTCGCTAAATTAACCGTTCAAAGCTCAACCATGTATAAATGTCACTTTTAAGTCTTCCCTATGTAAACTATATAAGCAGGTTACTGTGTATCCAATATAAGAAGATAAAAACATGTATTTATTTAATACAACATCTGCGCATTTCCCTAGAAATTTAAGATAAATCCCGAGGAGTATAACTCATAATAAGTCGACAGTCAGGATCATCTAAGCGTTGATGAAATAGTCTCATTGATGCTTTTGACCAAAACGACAGAAATCCAAAATATAAATATTTAAACAAGAAACTACTTTCTCAACAGACGTAAAAATAAGCAAATAAGAGCAAAAAGCCATACTAATCACAGAACTTTGCTTGAGGGAGACACTTCTCAGTTTAACATTAATTCACAAATTTTTGTTTCAGCTAGTTTGAAGTATTTATTTGGTGTATATTTGTTTCAATTGAATATTAATGCATTGATTCTAGTGTATATTCCCGTTATTTTATAATTGTCATGATGTATAATCAAGACAAACTTGTCTTACCTAGTATAAAAAACAATCATGTTAAGAGTAATACTTTGTTCCAAGTTGAGTAGGGGCAGGCTTGGTGTAGTGGTTAAGCGCTTGGCTTGCGGCGCCGACGATCCATTCTATCCACTCTATCCATTCATATATTGAGCAAAGTGTAAAACATACCCATTCATATACTGACCACATACACATAATAAAAGAAGCCGTAGTAAAGATGAGACCAGTAATAAATTCCCTATTATTTACCATGAACAGTATTACGATCTGTTTCTGCATTTCAGATTTTAGCGAAAAAAAATATACTTTCTTGCAATCTTCATATACGTTTTACATGTTCATATATCTTATGATTAGAAAGATACATTTAAAAAGGAAATGATACCCATTAATGAATTGGGTGGCCTTTAAAGTATACCCCATTCTAGCTGCACGTCTGTATATACCTTTATATAGGAAGTTAACCTCCCCCCAAACCAAGTAATCAATTTATTAACTTGTATATATAGTAATTCGAAAGAACTACAATTACCCCAATTCCGATGGTTATTTGGCTAGTATGGGACGGTGTATTTTTCAAAATTCAAAACTTTATTACTACTCAATACTAGTCAAGTGTTCGATTTAAAAGGATGAAATAGCATTTTCTAAATTTTTTTTACACATATTAAAAGACTTTACGCAAATTGAGTGGCCGCCCAGTTCATTTAAAACCACGCCTATCACATATTTTCATTGCAACGTCTGACAACAATTTATCTATGACATACGCTATTCGGTGCAATGTCGGACATTTGGCGATCAGTCAGTTTACTTCATAGATTTCAATTGAGTTATCATATTTTTTCATCATGCCAATACCTTTCGGATATAAGCTGTGTAACCTCTTAGGGATGCGATATTGTCTTGAAACTCAACGTAATTCATAAATTACACTATATTTGTTTTGGTTGTGACGTCACTTACGCAGATATAGAATAGAATATGCCGTACTATACACAATTCTTTCATACAGAAATCCTTATCCATGTAATGAACATATTATCTGGCGTTCTAAAGAAATTGATAATAAAGAAATGATGGACCTTTTTATGGATATATGTTGTTGTAATAACGTGACAATACATAACTTAAATGTATTTTGTACAAGCACACTTCTTTTTTATTCAGATGCCAAGAGCTGATGGAATTCAAAGATATGAAAGGGAAATGTCCCCTGGATGCTATTATTGAAAAAGTTCCCAATGCATGCCTGGTAACAGCAAAGATAAATATTTCTCTCTCTCTCTCTCTCTCTCTCTCTCTCTCTCTCTCTATATATATATATATATATATATATATATATATATATATATATATATATATATATATATATATATAAACAATGTATATATATATATATATATATATATATATATATATATATATATATATATATATATATATATATATATATATATATATATATGTATGTATATGTATGTATGTATGCATGTATTCCGTGATTATATTTGGGTCCATATTTATGACCTCTCAAATTTACTTTTAACTTTTTATATTTGTGTTTTCTTTCTTCATTAAATTCGGGATTAAAGTATCCTCTGATGATAAAGTATCTCAGTACAAGGCTGAAAATTTGGGGTTTTATTAAAGGAAAGTAGGGGAATTCCCACCATCACATTGAGGGTAATCTTATCAACGCCTTGATAACCTTAGATACGAAGTGCAGCATATGATATCTCGTTATCCAGACTTTTAAATGATATTCTGGACTGAGACCGATTCCGATCACTTTACACAGATTTGACACCTTCTATACTAGAAGGTTACCTACTTCGACTTCTCCATATATAGATACATATGGAATTCACACGATTTGACTCTTTCTACGGGGTATATGTGACGGGTGTTGCTAGCAAGCAGGAGATGCTCACTCTCCCCGGGCACCTGATCTCACTCCATCACAGGGGTTCACATATGCTCTTCCAATAGACATATTTTGTTATTTTCCATTTGTTTTTCATTTTCACTGATTTTGTATGTCCTATGATTTTTGGATTTGTGGTTTGGATTTATCCATCATCTTTACATTTCAACAACTGTCCATGTGTCACTGCTGGTGGACAATTTGTCCCCGAGGACACTTGTCGGGCAGTCCTTTATATATATATGGATAATGTTAATAAGAAAACCATAGTGGCTTAGGCGTCGCCCACTATAAAAAGGCCTCAAACTGTAATGTGCAAGGACACGTGCATAGCAGTTAACTGAGGTGTCCCCAATATTATCTTAAATGACATTAGAAATCAAACATTTGTGGTAAGCACTAATAATGAACTCTGGTATCAACATGCAGATAGCTTCATAAACATCAAGCCCTGTAAGGTTAAACTAGTTGACGTAATTAAAGATTACCAATTCTCCCCTTATGATTGTGAAATATCCAAGTGCGGGACCAAAAATTGCAAAACTTGCAACATCTTAATTACAGACAATTCTTTTACGAGTAATTTAACCAAACATACCTTTCATACGCATAGTTTTGACCATTTGAATTGTAAGAGTTCAAATATTGTGTACGGTATTGAGTGTTCACTCTGTGGGTTAATATATGTTGGAGAGACAAAGGGACAACTCCGTACAAGAGTATCAGGTCACAGGTCCAAAATAAATTGTGGTGGACACCAATTACTCTATCGCCACTTCAACCAGCCTGACCACTCTATTCTCTCAATGAAAATTAGAATTATAGAAAAAATATATCACCCCACAAACAATGCCAATTTGAGCACTCTTTTTCGTCGGAAAAGAGAAGAATACTGGATAAGACGTCTCGGCACTGCTTCGCCCTATGGATGCAATGACAATATAAGTAGTATTGGTAATCTCACTAGTCCTGCGTGTCAATCAGTTAACGTACTCGGTTTATTCAACAAAAGCCAGAGGAGGCATCGAAGTCATGGTACACGCAAATACAACAAACCTGAAATACATAATATTTCCTTTGATGCCCTTTTGCCATTTATAAATAAACCTTTGGGCCTTCATCACATTCGTACAAAACTTTATTCTATTTCACTCAGAAAATTACACGAGTTGTACGTATCGTCCAGACACCGTATATTTACTGATATAAGCTCTGCAGAGTATAGACTAGATGGCATTATTATGGACATATCGACCGCTAGACTTTTTCGTCCCGTCAAGTCCGATATTTCTATGGAAAAATCTAATCGCCCTTTCATTTGACTCTTTCTACGGGGTATATGTGACGGGTGTTGCTAGCAAGCAGGAGATGCTCACTCTCCCCGGCACCTGATCTCACTCCATCACAGGGGTTCACATATGCTCTTCCAGTAGACATATTTTGTTATTTTCCATTTGTTTTTCATTTTCACTGATTTTGTATGTCCTATGGTTTCATGATTTTTGGATTTGTGGTTTGGATTTATCCATCATCTTTACATACATATCGTTCTATAACAAACGTCATTATATTCAACTATCGGATTTTGTTGAGTCCCGTTAATGATACTGTTTCTAGTGAATAAAATGTTTATTTCGAATTCAGCAGCATATAAATTTTGACACACCAAAAGGAAACCGATGAAGTGTAGATAATTATTTATATACAAATGCATGTCGTTTTGTACAGCATTCTTCATTATTCTTGTAGGCGACACAATACATAATATTTTGGGAGGGGGCGTTCAAAGACATCCTTCTTCTTGTAAGAGGCAATAGTTATGGAACAAACTGAATCCGTCCGTCTCTCTGTAATGGAACAAACTGAATCCGTCCGTCTCTCAATTATAAGCCAGACTTCATGAAAAAAATGTGTTTTTGTTTTACGTCATGCAAAGCTTGTTTTACTTAAATGGCGATGGCATCTACAGGAAGTAATACATAGAAATATTCATCTTTGTAACGGACTCGGCTGAAACCGTAAGGAATTTTTCTGTACCAAACTCCACCGCAAATAAGATTATGTGGATACAAGACATAAGAGGCGGTTATTCTCACAAAAAGACAATAAAGTTTAAGTATACTAATATACAATTTTGATTCGATATCAGCGTTATGAGACATTAGGGATACTTGGTATGACAAGGTGACTGATGAAAGTATAAAAAAAATCTGATGAGATTTTGACGCTACGATTAAATCAGTGGCGGTTTATCGAAAAACGGACTTGAAAAGGTATAAACAAATCTGATATCTTCAGCGCTACGAGACATCAGTGACACTCGATCTTACAAAAGGTATAAACAAATCTGATATCTTCAGCGCTACGAGACATCAGTGACGCTCGATCTTACAAAAGAATTAAAACATAAGAATAAAAAACATTCTGGTTAAATTTCCGTAAAACTTCAGGTATGCCACAAAGGGACCGATAAACATATAAACAGATAAATAAATAGATAGACAGACAGACAGACAGACAGACAGACAGACAGACAGGTAGGTAGGTAGGTAGGTAGAAAGATAGATAAACAGATAGAAAGATAGATAGATATGCATGATTATGAAATATTGTAAAATTTAAAGAAAATATAATAAATTTATATCCGGATATGATTTTTATACTTGTTTGTTTAGTTATTGATTTTAGGATTAAATACTGAATTGAATATGAATTTATTGTTATATATATGTATTATGCTTATATTATTATTTGCAGACATTAATGGATAATTGCGTAGAGAAGTCCCATCATGGTAAAAATGAAGTGGACTACACTGTAAAATATGATTTTGTTTATCTTGATCCAGGACCCAATACGACGTCTTGTCCCTTTAGTCTCAAAAAACGTTATTACGCATTAGATGTAAGTTTCGAATTCAATTTTACACTTAATTTACCAGAAGTATACATTTATACATATATGTCAATAATATAAAAGTGACTTGAATTATATAATCATCAAATTCAATTTTTTTAACCTGCGATACACTTTTCACTTTTTATATTTTGATTATATGCCCTGTTCAATTAATTTACCAGAAGCACTTTTCACTTAGTTTACTAGAAGTATGCATATACAAATAAGACGAAAATATAAAAGTGACTTGAACTATATAATCACCAAATGAATTTTTTTTTTACCTGTGATACACTTTTCATGGAGACGGTTTTTATTTTTATTATATGCACTGTACACCCTGTTTTGATTTTAAATCTTTCAAATACACACATTAAAGTCTAAATTTGAAATGAAGTTCTTCATCATGTTTCAACTTTACGTTTATTTCATATTTTCAGACAATGGTGAAGTTTCGTCGAGAGGAATTGCTGTCTCATCCACTGGTTCAGACGTTGATGATGTCAAAATGGTAAGAGTTTCTTAACCGGTTAAAACTACCATACTCTCAGCTATATAATAGAAGTCAAACATAACTTACCATCGTGTGAATCCATGGGATAGATCGTACCTCAAACATATGTGAGGTACAATCTAACCCATGGCTTTCACACGATGATAATATAATTGATTAAATTCGACGCCAGTTCGTCTCATCATCTCTGTGTTTTCTACATTTTGTCCTGCTTTTGTTACTAGTTTTACTCCATCACTTTGCTGATAATATATGAACTAATCGCTTCACATTTGAACGAAATATTTAATAACTTTGACATATTTGACTTGTCATTTTTTTATGTGATGGTCCAAACTCTGAGGAATCTATATGTACCTGTAGAAATATGTGCACGGATTTTCTTGATCTTTTCTAATGAGACGTCGAGTGAAAAGCACCATAAACACTTTCTTGCAAATGCAGTCGTAGAAGTTTTACACGTGAACTTGCATTGTCCTTGGTAGTCGGTATAGCTGCTCAAAGCCGAAAGGTTATGGGTTAAGTCTCGCTGTCGTGTCGAAGCACCAATTCACGGAAGACGTCAGTATGAAAAATATCTCCTACTGCTTTGTGTTGGTCCGTTGCATAGCTCAAAATTTTAGTGCAACGCATCAAACACATATAGTCGCTATATTAGTTAAGAGACATTAGTTGTCGAACTGCGCATATGGTGTATTAGAATATAACGTATACATGTATATGTTCTAATATTGATTACAACCACTAGTCCAGTGTCATCGCTGGTGGACTGAAAGTCTCAGAGAGCATCATAAGTCTAGTTTGCAAAAGAATAAACACATATAAAGAAAAGAAAAAACATATTCGATTTTTTTTTTTTTTGCATTTTGATGCAGTTACGTTTTCTATTTGTGATTGTCACTTAAAATGAGAATCGTGTAATTAACCGGTCTCGGGGCCTACCTTTATACCACAAAGCAGTACAATCCACCATTAGACAATTTAAGAAGTTTAATCAATCTTCCATTTAAAGATCAAAGATCAACGGGTTGCTCAACAGAGGTCATAAAGATATAAACACAAATAATGCTATGGAATAAAATTTTGGTATCAAAGTGACACTAACATGCGTCAACTCTGCTCAGCAAGTGTGAAAAAAATATCATCTTTTGCCTTTGCTTGCATTTGTACTTTCAGTATGTCTCCTTGTATTTATTATTATATTATATTTCTTAATATGAACATTCATGAGTCTATATGAAATTACAATACTTCGATAGCAGATTCAAGGAGACTGCCTTTAAATAATCTTAGGTTTTTTTCTTTAAAAGCTTGTATTCGTAATTTCAGGAACAAGTATGGACGGAGACATTTCTACGTGAATATGTTGTTGTATTTTGTCTACCTGACACTGCAATCCATTTACGCTATAAATACACCTAACATTACAACAACTATATTGGACAATGTACGAAAATGTCCTGTTTACCTGACCGATGCTGAAAAACAAAATCAGACTATAGTCCAGATGAAAATTGATGTATGTATATTAAAATCTCTAAAAAAAATGTTTCTTGTATATTTCCATGGTGACTTCTGCCACATAACTGAGCCAGTAACTCCTCTTTTTTCTTTCTTGGAATTTTGTTCCTCTCGTACAGTGAAAATTTTAGTAATAATAAAAGTTAATTCAAAACATACTTGGGCAAATACAAAAGAGAAGAAATTAGATCTTAATTATTTGACTATCTCTCCATGGACATACCGTACAAGTATATGAATAAGTATAAACGGAAATACATAACAAAGAAAACATAAAGATACCTGACTCCGCCATATGAAAAAGGTCATTACAGACAAATCACGCAAACAATAAAGACATAGAAACACATCACAAAAATTCAGTTACAATACAGTTGACGCACCGACTTAGGATGGTAAACTGTAATAACGTTAGGTGCTCGATTTCCCGTTGTGATTAATCAGTTTGCGGTCCCACCTTCCCACTTTCCACAACGGCAGAACAATTAAAGTATACAAAAATACCTATTCCCCTAAATGTCATAGCAAACACGAATGTTAATATTCAGATACAAATTTTAGTGTTTACCATATTCTTCAAAACCGTACTAGCTAATTAATGACTTTTCAACTTAGACATGTGTATCCACTGAAGTTTTACCATCTAATGTAAGTGCTTATATCACGTGTTTCAAAACATTTTGAGATGGAGTTGTATCTATAGTAAAGTGCTAAGATTCCGAGCGTTGTCGATAAGAAATATCAACTATACTGGACAAAATTAAGACTATCACAGATCCATGGAAATACTCGAGGTGGGATAAGATACATGGAGGAGTAAGCATTCTCTGCTTACTGGTCGCATCCTCCATGATACCATAAGATACTTTGAGCTAGTAGAACTTGTAGTTATATCAAGAGGTAACGGTATTATTGTAGTCAAAATTTTAACCTCATTTTTATTTATTTATTACCTTTACGGTCATCATGATGTACTAGATACGATTTTATCACAATAATTCAACTATTCAAATGTTATTTGGTAATATAGCTTCTGCATTCCAACCTATTTTAATACTTTTAAATTTTTGTCAGGAAGCTGCATATTCTTATACCACAGTACAAGACATGCATTTGGAAATAATAGCATTCATCCTCAACGGATTCATTCTGATTTTTATCATACAACAATTGCTACGTTTTATTGCCATGGTAAGGATGCATACTATTTCATTATTTTAATCATATAAATGTGTTTATTGAATGTTTCAGATTATTTCATAAAGGCTTAGTATCCATAGTCCCTTAGTGATAAAGTTGCATATACATAAACCAAAATGGATCTAATTATTACCTTAACAGGGGTGTTAGGTTGGTTTATTCACAATAATCCCTCTGCTGATATTATCTAAATGTTGTTTGATGATGTGACATTGCATTCCAATCTAGTTTAATACATTAAAACGTATTTTTATGTTCTATTTGCAAATCAACAAATAGATTATATTATTTGTAGGGTTGGCGGTATTTTATCAACGTAAATAACCTTTTGACATTGCTGATGTTGTTTTCCACTGTTATATTTATAACTCCACCGAACACTCTTCCTTGTGAGTTGAGGTGGCGAAGTGGGTGGATATCTACTGCCGTGGCATGGATGCTTATCATGGGATACTTGAGAAGGTAACATACAAAAAGCCAATCAAATCTCTTAACAGCCCGAATAGGAAAGTATACAAAGACAACTCTCAATGGCAACAAAATTATATTCGTTATATTTTCATTTCAATATTTAACCTTTTTCCAAGACAAATGTTATAGTTAAGAAATAACAACTACCTAGCTATAGCCGTGGTTTATTGTATAGTTATTCCCCGTGTCATCTGAACCAATAATAAATCACCGAGCCCAGAAACGACTAGTGCATTGACTGGGGGAATTACTGGAAAATAAACCACAGTTAGGTAGTTGTTATTTATATTTTAATATGTTCAGTTTCGCATTAAATATTAGTAATTCAGTTTTCGGAAAATTAACTGGACGGGACATTAAAAACTTTGGTTGTGTAATAGACGTGGCGTATCTGAGAGAAAATGTGTTTGAAAATAATGACCAGGCGAACTCTATGGTACATAGAGGGAGAAAATCTAAAGTCATAGTATATTAAAGTATTAATATGCAGTAACTAGTGTCATGCGACTGTGGCTCTGACACTAAAGTCCCGAAAACGATATTCATACACATTCTGGTAATACGACCTTCAAAAAAATTTAATTATCTGATATTTGGGGCTTGGTTGAAAAATATCGATTGGCTGATTTTCTAAAGACTTGTGTTGTACAAATCGGTTCCCCTAAATTATGTTTAATCTTGTATTCGTTATGTTTTATTACATATTTAAAGTTATCGCTGTGGAAATATAGAATTTCCAAGTTCTTTATATTATTGAATACCTTGTTTTCAATTGATTTACATAACTGCAGCAATTACAAGGGCTAGTGGAGATGTTAAGCAATAAGAAAAGCTATAGAAGAGTTATAGATAAAGACATAAACCAAGAGGCCAAATTCTTAATATTTGCATGTATTTTAATTTATGCTATTTTATCTATGAGCATAATTCAATGAAAAACTGATCACTAAAATTCATTTGCTGGACGCATATTTCCTTACAGCACTGGAAAAAGTTTGGCAATTATTTGTTTTGATATTGATATACTTGTACTATTTTAAGTATTTTACATAAATGAAGCTAACTTTAAATCATATAAATATATTTAGTCTTTATTTTACTCTAAGGTAATTGTTGTAGTCGTAGTCATTCATCTGGTCCGCGTCCTATGAAATATTACATATTCCATTTACCATATTATTATCATTATTATTATTGTTATTATTATTATTATTATTATTATTATTATTATTATTATTATTATTATTATTATTATTGTTATTATTATTATTATTATTATTCATCTGGTCCGCGTCCTATAAAAAATAGATATTCCATTTACCGTCTTATTATTATTTTTGAGTCGGCGCTCGCTTTTCAAAGTCTCGCTTTTCAGGGGTTATAAGTTTCACTACCGATATAGAGCTTACTACGCCGCTGAAAAATAAAGTGCCGAAAAATTACTGATGTTTCTTACAAATTCTTGATCAGCACAATGTACCTTTGGCTCAGTTGATTTAAGCTAAACATAAACTAGTTTCAATAACTCGAAGAAGGAGTTGCAATAATGTTTTCAAATTTCGCGTAATAATATGTAGTTGTGACTACTTTACGATGTGTTTACCACCGACACCGTCGGATGTACTCGATTGTGTAATTCTCCGGACAAAGCATTTGTCTTGATCTTGTATCGCTTGTTTTTATCGAGATATTTCAATTAAAGTTTTCCCCAACATGTTCTGGAACATTAGTTCTTTTTCACATATATGACAAATTTAAAGATCGATCTTCCCGCATTTCCTCTCATAATGAAAATGCATTATGAATATTTAGGTAAATGTTGTATGTTTCTAAATATAAATGATGTTAAAACATTATGAGAATCGTGAATAAGATGGTTATTTAATGTCCCACTTGAAGGAATGTCGTTCCTTGGCTCAGCTTCGACTCGTGACAACAATGCAGTAAAACTTGTTGCCATGAAGTTGTCGATTGCACGTTCATTTCGGATACAAGCAATTACAAACTCTTTGCCGTAAGATAGTATGAAGAGAGCAAATTTTATTAGCATTTTGTACATAGGTATAATGACGATGTAGTTGCAACAAAGACCTAATTTTTGCCCCCCCCCCCCTCCCATTTTCCTGAAATCCTGAATCCGCCACTAAAATGGTAAAATGATTTCATACTTTAAATCAGCAAAGCCGACTCTCAGGACTTCTGAGTCCTTTGATTTTATTATTATTTTCATCAGATATATACTTATGTAATAATTTACTTATAGTGCTGACAAGATTGGGATCTATTTTGTCATGTTTGAAGAGGTGGTTCGATCACTTGCAAAGGTATGTGACGTCACTGAACATCTCTACGTTTATCATTAACATAGTTCTAATTCTGAATATACATAGAAATTTTACATATATCCATTTTATAAAATATTACAATGTATTTTACCATTCTAATGAAATACAACAAAAGAATTCACTGATTTATATGTTTCATGAATGTCTATTGTATTATTGAAAATGAGAATTTGGACACGAAATTGTTAAAACACGATCAACATGTACGTGTAGTATATAACGAAATTAAGATACTGTTATAGGTTTCGTTGGTGTTTTTCCTGTTCACCATTGCTTTTGCTCAAGCTTTTACAATTACCATGGCACAGAGGGTAAGCATTTTATTTACATTAGATACTGTATGTTGTTTTTGTTGGATTGATAAAGAGTTAATATTTTGCTCCATTGATAACATTTCATTTGTTATAGTCTAATACATATTTCCTATGACTATGTTCTACAACACTGGCATTTCTACCGTATAAAGATGCTGTAAAGCTAACTTAAAGGAATCTTAGTTATTAGCTATAATTAGTTATGGTAAATTTCTTTGTTCTCCGTGTATATTTTATTATTATCATGTTTTGTGTGCATGTCCTTGGTGATATGTGTCGTAAAGCTTTGTCAGATGTATTGTTTTCTCTCTTAAATTAACAAATTCAAAACCCTTTTCTATGACATTTAATTGTTACAGGATGGCTTTAAAAACAACGCCTTGCTTACTGTGTTTTCTATGGCCGTAGGAGAGATAAACTACATTGATAATTTTGTGGTAGCAGATAATTCCCCATTCGCTGCAGACAACTCAGTACTCATTTTCATTTTCATGGTTCTGGTACCTATAGCTCTCATCAATTTCCTGGTGAGTAGAACAGAGGGCTATTCGTTTTTGTAATATCAGATGTGATGTTCTTCCCAAATGCTACATTTTTTATTTAATTTTTGGCATTTGTTTGTTTGTTTCTTTCTTTTCCAATACAAACCAATCAGCTCGATATTTGGTTTTTGTGTATGTGTTTGTTTGTTTTCCAATATAAACCAATCAGCTGGATTTGGATCATTCACGTTCAATATTTAAAATCTTTCAAAAACTTTTTCAACCTAACAATTTTTAAATATTTTTACATTCAAATTATTAATATGAAAGAGGTTACAGTGTATGTGAAATAATACCAACTTTTTAATCTTGTGTGACGTTTTAATAAGTTATCTGTTTTTGTTTATTCGGGCAATCCTGGTAAATGGAAAAGGATACTGCTATTTTAATTCGATATTCTTATTTGTATGGTCAATTAACCATGGTGAGATATGGTCAGTTAAGAAATAATTTCGCATTACAACCCAGTCCAGATATGCAGAAAGTGGAAGAATTAAGGACAGACAAATCACCTCCTAAAAACATAAGCCAGATTAATGCTACGTACAATTTATCATAAAACGAAATTTTAGATTTCGTATAGAAGTTTTACTTACTTCGCTTCATTGATCTTGAGAACCTGGGGATTTTGATAGAATTTCGTTCTAATGGAATCTATTGTATTGCGTTTCAAATTTCTATTATGAAACATCCAGATGTATTGTAACATTGTGTGTAATGGTGATCAGCGAAATCCTTTTTGTTATTTTTCAGATTGGAGTGGCTGTAGGAGATATTGATAAAATCAGAAAGCAAGCCTACTTCACGATCAGTAAAATATTGGTAATTTGTTTTTATCACTAAAACACCGTAAAAGTTTTTAGAATCAGTAAAATACTAGGATTATTTCAAAATCAGGAAAGACAAAAGGTAAATCTTTACCCTGAAATATTCAGGTATTTTGCGCAATAATCTATTAACAATTCAGAGTAATGTTTAGACTTGTAGTTCCTTCGTACATTATACATTATGAATTTCCGATTTCATCTCTGCTGAGAATTTTTCTACTTGAAATATATGTTTATCTTGAAAGGTATTAAATTCTATCCGCAAAACTAATGGCATTTTCCTTTGTATTGTGTTATTTTGGATCATGTCATGAAACACTTTCTATCTACTCGGTTAGATATTTCAGGTTTTCTTTCTTTCTTTTTTTTTTTTTTTTTTTGGCATCACAGATATCTGATTTATGTAGAACTGAAGAACGGATGCCATTATGTATACAGAGACGGTATTATCAACGGTATTATCAAGTTCATCCAAATAAAAAGAAGAAATCTTTATGGAATAAGGTAAATAAATGCTCACGATATGCATAGATATTCTCTGTTTAGCTCGAAGCTCTTCTGTTCAAATGTCTAAATTTGAATTTATACTTTATTATATACTTACGTTACTCTAACTAAAATAAAATATTAATCTTTTCTTATCATTTCTGTTTGTAAGAGACCACTTATACAGAACCTTTGGGCATCTAAGAGTGCTTTTAGCAATTACATGTATTTGCTAGAAACATATTTTAAACATCCTCAGTTTTAGCCAAGGGCATCATTGAAGACGTGTTTAAAAGAGCAAATAGTGCACACAAAAATATTGATATGGGTTTTGTATTTTTAGTTCAAGAGCAGATTTAAAAGATATTTATTCTGATTTTGTAGATATGGCAAACAAGTGACCAGGATGAAACTTTTGTAAAAGATGAAAATGATGACCCCATTACAGCGACTGTTGACGGACTTAAACAAGATATGGGAAAGGCTAAAACTAAGTACGACACCACTTTAACAATAGTACATGAAAAAAGTATACATGTAATGCAATTTTCAAAATCTTCTATTTTATAACGTATAGATATATCGTGAATTTGCCTGTCTTTATAGTAATATCAACTGAACCCCTAATAAGCCATAAATAGTGTATATGTTTCTCAAGTTGTTCATTACTGAAAACTTGTGACAGGAATGAAGAATTTTGTCAAAATGTTTACGTCAAAATTACATTTATAAGGGTCTGACCAGTCTGATCTTAAATCAACAATAAATAAATTCAATGGACAGTTCTTTGAACTTATTCAGTAGTCCTTACATGTATCTTTTTTTATTATTGTATTTATGAAATTATTTTTTTTAATTTGTCTGTCTAATACGCAAGATCGTGATTACTGATCCACTGGTTTCCAGGGGTCCGTCCCCAACTCCCACCCCACCCCTTGTCACCAAAAGTATAAGTAAAACTTCAGATCTGGTGGCCAAAATGGCTGAGTATCTTTTACATGTGGGTCCTCCATCCTCTTTCAGAAATCTTTGATCCGCCACTATACATAGTCTGCAATGGGTCATAGCAAACTTGAATACGTTAAAAGTTAATGGTCTTTTGTATACTAAAGGTCACGTGCAAGGTAGCTTCCCATGTTTCTCTTTTAGGTCGATAATGTTTTTCTAGATCGATCACACACAATTAGTATGATAAATAAAACATGGAGATGTACATTTATTTACCTATAGAGTCCGCATATTGAACTGTCAGGGAAGTGAAATCATCTTAGAACAAATTTACATAGCATGTATCATAGTAAGAAATATGATTCGCGGAGTATTTAATTGGTTGTAGTTCTGAGATGACGTCAAGATCAGACACAATATCAAATTTCTGGACCTGAAACCGACATCAACTACATAAAAAATTCTTAAGAAAGCGTGTTAAGATATTGATATTCTATATTAAAATTTGCTTTAAGCGACCAAAGGAAAGGAAGAAAAGTGCTCACTCAAGGCAGGTGGTCTCTCAATACAGGTTGATATAGTATAAACAATTAGTAGTAAGGTACGGAAAAAGGTTGTTGCTTTAAAGCAAGTGGTTGCTCCGTATAAGTGGTCTTGAACGCCGGTTTGATATATATAGTTATCTTTGCATTTGACTTTTATAGCTTTGAGTTAGATGAATATTTTCAGTTCGAATCTATAACAATGCATTCAGGACTATCGTTTTGATTTCTGGTAATTTTTCTACCGTCCATAGTAAGTTATCTTTTGCATGTGATTTTGGTCCCCAATGTACATCAGCGACTTAATTAGACACCATCTTTCCGTACCTGAGTTTGTACTGTCTCATCCGAAAGATAGGATAACGACAAACCAACAGCGAGATTCGAACTCTAGACCTCTCGATCGCGAACCAAGCATCTAACCAATTCAGCTACCCAAGCGCTACCTTAATCTTTTTGTAAGGGAATTGTACTGAGCAGGCGTGATTTTCTATCAAAAGGGGACAACTGAAAGCTTGACCTTCTCACTACCATCAATAACCACCCCCTCCCCCACCCCCCTTTTTTTAGAAGAAGAAGAAGATTCTGGACTAGTTTTAAAATGCTTGTTTGCGATTGTCGAATTTTGGTCTTTTTCCGTATTTAAGTATGTTTCCGTTTATAAGATAAAATGTTGCAAATCCACGAACGTTTATTTTCAACACTCGTATATAGTGCGTAGTTTTAGTTGCTTTTCTTCATGGTGTTAGACAACCTTTTACATTATCATCACCACAAGCTCGGCGTCACTACCGGTTAGACTCAATGATACACTTGTAGTATTGCTGATCCTACGCAGAACTTCTGACAGCGCACCAAAGAGTAGAAAATTTATCTGCGTAGTTCCAAGTACATTTTAAAACATGTACAAAATATGTTTGTAATCTTGAGTACGTTCGCACTATCGATATGTATGCCAATTTAGTTGGAATGAAATCTAGAACTATTAACTCTCGGGTATCCAAGGTCAATCGGCAGTATTACCAGGGATAAAATCCTGAGACTACAATGTAGAAATACGAGGCAGCTCGTGTTACATTACTACAGCACTGACATTCACAGATCCTTAGAAAATATAATTGAGACCATGTGCCCGAGAGGAGTAACGTCTCCTGGTGTGACCAACCATGCCTCCCCCCCCCCCCCCCCATACTGAAATTACGTTACAACGTATTTTAGCACTGCACACACGAGAATGTGGCCAACACTGTGTAGAAAGAGTCGATCACACATTAGTTATTTCAATGGTACAAGGAAGTTTCACAAGCTCAAAATTGTGATGCGCCATTGTAATTAATATAGATTGATGATATGGATGAAAGATGCATGCGATGAAAGATGCATGCTTCAGGAAAGAAACCTTTATTTGTAACCATAAAGCCGAGCAAAGTAATAACCAAATAGTTAAGCCTAGGTTCAATGCTTCATCAAAATTATTTAACACATTTTGATAGATTTCAGTAAGATCTCTATGAATTAATAATGCTCTTGAAATTGAAGTGTCCCTTTAGTCGAATTGTAATAAACAATAACAGATGCCTTTAGGAACATCAAGTCCAGCGCCAACGGCACTCACATAATTATATAAAGTTAGTGTATCGATATTCTCTTAACTCAAATCTACCCTCAGAATCGAATGTGAAGTGACGCTGGATATGTATTTGATCGTTTTCCATGAAAACAACTAATTAGGTTATTTATATATTTTACTTTCAGAATAACACAGATGCATACAATCTTGTCACAGACACAGGAAATGATAAAATCCCTATGTGAGAAAATGGATGTTGAATACAACTTTGATGCCATATCTGTGATTTCTGATAGGTCGGAGTTGTAACTCTGAAGGAATGCAGTAGATCTCTGAAAGATACTGTCATGTCATGAACGATTGTTTCGTCGCTGCCGTCCCGATTACTATGATGCAGTTATGGATAAGAATTTTGTCCTAAAAGTGGATAATGATGTAGCACAGGTTGAAGTTATTGTATGGCATATGCCATTACCGTTTTGGTATGTTGTGACATACATTTATTGTATTGCGCAACGTTATTTGTTGTTGCACTAAATTGCAACTTTGCTACGTTGTACGTTACTTCTATTATCATCAGATAATGTATATAGTTTGCTAAGATCTGTATGTAAATGTAATCATAAACTCGAAGCTGTGATATGGCAAGCTGTAATAAAGAAATGTTCTTTGTTTAATGTCTATCACTCTATCTGAATCTTAAGTGAGTAGAAAGACGGCGGATCAGTACGAACCTGTTTAGTGGATTTTCCTACCCTGGGTGCAAGGAATTCATATATTATGAAAGCTACAAATCCATGCTTTGGGTTTACAAAAACACACTTCACATACTCCGATATGATTGATTGATCGATTATTGCTTTACTTCACTCCAACGGCATTTGCATCCGAGGCATGACGAACTTCGTAGAAATGTATACCTTTGCAACAGACTCACCCAAAACAGTGTCTCGTGCTAACAGTGAAACGGAACCTCGGTTTTCACCGTCTGGTTTTCGCGGTCTCATCCAAAACCAGGATATCGGTGCACCCATGGCGGGAGTCTTCACAACCCGAACACCTCAACCACTGAGCTACACCACCTCTAGTCCTATATGACTAATTGATTGATTGGTTTTTGTTTTACGTCACACCACGAATATTTCACACATATATGGTAATGGCATCTGCCTGATGCGGGGCATACAAATTTTGACCTTTGCAACGTACCCATCCGAAGCAGTGAGGGATCTTTAACGTGCCATGCATACAATGACACGGGGCCTCGGTTTTTACCGTCTCATCCGAAAGACAGAACACCGGCATGACCAGAGCAGGAATCGAACCGTGGCTGCCAGATCAGGAGTCCACTGCGATACCACTAGGCCACGCCGGCTTAGTCCTATATGAAGGTGATAAATATAAAAGTAAGAAACACATATGTATGATAGAATTTATAAATCTGTAGTAAGGCAACAAGATGTACATTATAAAATTCTACTACGTCTAAATGCATCAACAGAATAAATCATAAGTTATTTTTAGAAGATCCTGTTTTAAAATTACTTTGGGGCATTCTATCATCTATTCCCATAGAGTACACAATGAAATACTATGTAAAATACAAATATCAAAACAGTACACACTAAACAAACATGTATGTGAAAACTAGAATTTCTTGTATTATTCTTTAATAAACACATGTTTACACATTACTGCCTATCGGCCATATTCTACCTTATCTACAAACATGTATATCAGAAATATCATAGGTAGATCCAAATGAAGCACACATATGACATAATTTACTTTAAAAAATATAACCAATATCAAAATCCTTAAACTACTCTACCAATTAAAACACACATCAAACTAAGTTTTACAAAAACCAAAATTAAATCAAAATGTGTTAAGGACATGTAAATTAGTACACAAGAGGTATAAGTGTTGATACCTGTATAGTACAGAGTATCCATACACATGTGAGAAAGTGTTGACATATGTGTCTCTACTATTGTTTATCAAAATTACTATGTATTATAATAAATTCTTTTCTTTCTTTAAATAAGATATATTATGCAATATATTTACCATAATATACAATATATGTATTGAATGTTAAAGGGAAGAGAAATGTGATATAATTGCATGACAAAATCCATCCCTGGGAAAGCAAACCCAAAACAAAACAAGAACAAGCACAAAAAGGACTTTGTATAAATATTTGACTACACCTTTAAGGCAAGAAGTCGACAGAGTAAAACGTTGGTTTACTACTTGTAATGAGACAACATCAAGAACAAATACATATAACAGACCAGATTCTTCAGCCCATCAGGCAAATCTCTGAAGTGTTCTCATAATGTGATTATAATGTTTCTAATAGATATTAAAACATGTGCATTAGGAAACTTGTGTCTACTGAATAAAATATCATCTTCACGTTATAAGATAAAGTCTACAAAGTTATAATTTGTTTTTCCCATTTATTATACAATGATACCTGTTACCCCGAGACCTGAGTAATACGCATTAAGATATAAGTATACATATATATATACATTGTATATTATTGCTTGAAGTATATGCACTTTGCTTCCAACCCCTTCCATACAAGCACATTGTGTAATAAGGATATGACTTGCACTCCATGTACTGTCACTACGAGTGTTTTCTGCCCTCATTATATATATATAAACGCGTACTATACCATATCACATGTAAGCCCAGCTGGTAAACAAATTGTCGTTCACATTCAGAAAGAATTCCAACAGAGGAAAATGCCCTCAAGTTCTATTATATATGGATATAAAAGATCATGATCTAACAAAGGCAGATGATGACTATACCACATCGTAATACACATGTAAATGTATCAGAAAACAGACACAATTGAAGCACTAGTAACAAAATAACTGCTATATAAACAGGGAATATACTCTAGAAAATTGTAAACAGGGAACAGGCAAAAAGACGAACACAAACAGCAATAATGACACAACAAATGATGGACAATTCAATGGATATTGGTTCATCAAGTGGTGTTTGTCTTTGTATGTTCTTTTGTAACTATCACGTAATTGATGTCAGTCATCAGCCTGTGATGCTTGTGAGAAAAAAAATTGGGTTAGTATCCTCCTTGTGAAAGAAGAGCCAGCAGAACTTTCCTATAATCACCAGATGTGTCGTCCTGAAGAATGAAAAAAAAAAGATGAACTACAGTTATGTCATGCAACTCGGTATGTAAAACATTAACTGTCTCAAAATATTTAGAAACAGAAATGATGAAATGCTGTAACTACTGAAATTGAACCTAAATTATACTGAGAGAAAGAAAATTTCTATTAGAAAGTTGGACTTATCTAACTTATTTTTAGGTAAATCCAAGAACAAGATTTGACAACACCTTGCAAATAATTCATGCCAACATGCTTGCTTTTGTATGAATTCTGGTAAAATTGTTTGCACAATATAGCAAAATATTGAGCAAGTAGGATCCAAAAAAGGATATCAATGATGCAAATAAGTGCATTATGAAAATAAAAAAAAAACTGAAGGTATTCAATTATTAATGACAACTGTGGTATCAGAAGGCCTTAATCCTGATGCTAAAAAGACAAATATTCTCACAGCATTTCAAAAAGTTATCCACAAAATTAGTGAGAATTTTATGCAACAGATTTTCAGAGATGTGGGCTATGGCTGAATATGTGGTTTTAATATTTGTAGAATTCCAAAGTCAGATTTACATTTCAATTTTGACACTCTACTGTACATTACATGTTATGCACCATTTCAAAAAATTTTGACATGCATTAGAAAAATGATCTGTGTGGCTTACTGATAACATTTACTTTTACTATGGATCCAACCTCCAGTCAAATGATAAAGAAATTCTATTATCTCCACAATGGACATCCAATAAGATTTAGTCAGTATGGTTATAGGGTTATGGTACCAAAACACACACTGAGAAAAAGGATGCTGAACTAAGTGTGAAAACTACATTCTTCTAAATGAATGAATTGTTGCCACATGAATAGCTCCCCACTGCACTTTTTCTGAAGGGACACCATCAGACAAATGTCGACACATTACCTCTTGGGAACAATGAGAATCTCAAAAACAATATTCCCAGGCAATTCATGCAAAAACAACATGAAATTTTTTTTTCAAAGTTCATAGATATACAATAAACTTATAATACAATTTTTGTAGAATCAATTTACTTGGAGGATCTTGCAAGTCCAAAATCATATCCAAATGGTTTTTTTTTTCATTTTTAAGTCAATTATTAATTATAAAGTACCAGCTTTTGGTTGGTTGGTTGATTGGTGTTTTACGTCGCTTTCAACAATTTTTCAGTTATATCGCGACATGGAAGCAGGAGGTAACCAACCTCTTAAACACAGTGGCGCAACCCGGGAATCGAACCCGGATCGTCGGCACCGCAAGCCGAGCACTTAACCACTACACCAAGCCTGCCCCTAAAGTACCAGCAGTTATATAACTTTATACATAATAATGTATAAAGACAATATCATCAATTCAATCAACAGAAATATTCAATCTAACAACAATAAACCATCTATTATTACTGACATTAGACTAAACCTATTCTTATATTGTCCACACATACCAATTACCATAAAAAAGGTAGATATATCATATTAATGAATTTGTTAAAGGGTTAAAAGGTAAATTATATACTTTAATAGCAATGAAACAGCTGAGGAAAATAACTTTTTATCACTTGATGCATACATTCAATAGTAACAGCATTCTCACAGCACAGGGAAATGTAAAGAAAAGAAAATCATACACATATCTATACAAGCATAATGGATACTAAAAACCTCTCTGCTGTATTAATGGTATCCAAGGAGAGCAATAAGCACCATCTTATAATATCCTGAACAGTCATCCTTCAATGTACACCCATCAGTAGCAAGTCATTATAAAGAGGTCATAAAAATAAAAAAATGTAATATCATGCTATAACTCCAAATGTACTTTGAGAAAAAAAATCCTAGTGGTTAGTCCAGAAAGATTTTCTGAAAATTGCTGAATGTGAAAATCCAAAGTTCGTGAAGTACTTCAACAACTTGGCTGATTTCACTTGAAAAAATCTGTCACTAGATTGTTTTTATAGGTGGTATCTGTGGACTGGTGTACAAATCACCAAGCATGTTACACATACCACAGAAGATACTATAAATTATAGTTCAAAAACAAGCATATTGAGTATTGCTGAAGCAGTATATGTCTCCCATCGGTTTCCATAAATTTACTAAGTCCAAGGCCACATCTCATCAAAAATAGATCAATCATTACTAAACTCAAACATGATTCTTAACTCATTGATACAAAGCTACGTACCAAATTTCGAGTCAATAACTTCACTGGTTGCAGAAAAAAAGTCGGGAAAATCAAAATGTCTCAGATGTACAGGCAGACAGCCAAGTTGAAATCTATGTTCTCCTTTGGTTTTACCAGTGAGTGAGTTGGTATAGCTCAATCTGCAATATGCTTGTCTTAGGACCAAAGGTCCCAGGTTCGAGCGCCACCAAATGCATGTCAGTCTCCTCTCTCTCAAACAGACAGTATAAATAGAAGTCCCCTTTCATAGTAGATGAGGTATGCTTAAGATCCCTCACTGCTTAGGGTGGGTCCATTACATACATCTAAATTCTGTGTGATGCATCAGGCAGATGATGTCACCACATAAGTGAAATAATTGTGGCGAGACATAAAACTAAAGCTTATGTTTGGAATGACAAACTATAAACACAAAAAAAATTTACTCAATGCTGGTGTTCAATGTACTAGTCTCTAAAAAATGCTGAAAGTTGTTGAATGAAAAATCTTCAAAAAAAAAACAGAAAGAAAAGACCAAGACGGACTGGTGATATCCAAAATACACAGAATGCTACTGAATGTTCAAGTCTGAGAAATAGTAAAAGCTGAAAATATATCAAGTTAATGATTTCATATGAGCCATAAGAGAAGTTACATCAAGTAAATACAAGTATATAAATGCAGTAACTACATTGCAAGAAATATATTACAGAATGTTCTGATGATAAGCTTCTTAAGTGATAAAGGTAATGAGTGTACGATATATTATACTTACACGTATGAATGCATCAAGGGTCTTCCCATAGATCTTCTGGAATTCTTGCTTGATCTGTACCATGTCTACTTCAGCCCTGGTGATCATGATCCTAATGAGGGTTCTGTCATCTGTTCCCAAACCCTGCCACACAAACAAAATGTATACACATTAGATGTGTCCATTCATAAATTACAGTCGTCATGAACTTTCCATCTTATTTTTACAATTGTTTTGGAAAGAAAGGCTGTCTGAGTAGTGTGTAGTAACATGTGTCTTTACCTTCATACTGTTGTATAATTTCATTGCAAAGTAAGCTGGTCTGTTCTTCACAACTCTCACTGTAAAACAAGAAACAAAAGCTCCTTCATTTTACATTCCAAACAAACATTAAATGATGTTTATACATTTTCAGAAGGAAATTACCTGTGCCTATCTTATGTATTTCTTTATTCACTAGTTTTAAAATGCTTTAATATCAGTCTTACCAATGTCAAACATGCCTAATTTCAAATTCATAAATTTGTCTTCCAAATGCTGCCATGCCCATTTAGAGACTGATAAATCAAAAAAAAAAAAACAAAAACATTGGCTAATATACCTGTATTCTATAAACCTAACTTATAGATGCCTTGCAAGTTGGCTAATATTTACAGATTATAAACCATATGCTGATGGCCAAATGCCTATTTCTAGACTGATAAATTATATAACCATAGGCCAACATGCCTGTTTTCTAAAAACAAAAATCTGATTTACCAATGGCTAACATGTCTATTTTCATAAACTTGACTTAACAATGGTCAGCATGCCTCGTTCTATAAACTTGACTTACCAATGGCCAGCATGCCTCTTTCTATAAACTTGACTTACCAATGGCCAGCATGCCTATTTCTATTAACCTGACTTACCAATGGGCAGCATGCCTATCTCTATAAACTTGACTTACCAATGGCCAGCATGCCTATTTCTATAAACTGGACTTACCAATGACCAGCATGCCTATTTCTATAAAGTTGACTTACCAATGACCAGCATGCCTATTTCTATTAATCTGACTTACCAATGGCCAGCATGCCTATTTCTATAAACTTGACTTACAAATGGCCAGCTTGCCTATTTCTATAAATCTGACTTACCAATGGCCAGCATGCCTATTTCTATAAACTTGACTTACCAAGGCCAGCACGCCTATTTCTGATTTACTAATGGCCAGCATTTCTATTTATACAAACTTGACTTACCAATGGCCAGCATGCCTATTTCTAGATTTCCTGACATCTCACTCTTAATGACAGATTCCATGTCTTTGCCAGAGATTTTATGGTAAGCATCAAACACTGCTCTCAATTGTTCATAGCTCTGTGATGCCATGATAGAGTTGAATGTTGACTCATCTGTTCCTAGCTGCTTTTCTCCAGCTTGATATAACCTCTGAAAGACCCAAGATATTGTTGTAGTCTATATATTCCTAAGGTTTAAAATCCACTTTTCATAGAGTATGTAGATATATATAAAACTTTGATAACAAAGCACATACTCAAGTTAACTTAGTGTTTAAATATTTTTGCAATGACTTATACAAACTTGCATAAACAGAAAATCTAGAACCCAACTCAGAAATATTGTAAAATATTGGCAAGAAATACTTGGAATCCAATATGTATTCTTGTAAATGAAATATAAACGATGTTTCAAAGAATGAGAGCAGCTGTAAACTTGTTAATAGTGTGTTTATTCTATAATTGATACAGCTTTATTCTGATTATTCTATCTGCATAATGTATCCTGCTATTGGTCATTATGTTCACATACAGGTATCCTAATACTGTAAACGTTCTTGTGCATCTTAACAAGCTCTGTTCATTGTGTTCACCGATGTAACAAATCCAGTTGAACTCTGCTCATTTTGTATAACGTTTTTAATAAATAAATGAATACGGTACTAGTTTTGTTCATATTGCTGAGTATGTTCATAATGATGACTGTACTTGTTCATATTGCTACGTTTAATCAAAATGATGACTGTACTTGTTTATATTGCTGTGTATAATCATAATGATAACTGTACTTGTTTATATTGCTAAGTATAATCATAATGCTGACTGTACTTGTTCATATTGCTGAGTATAATCATAATGCTGACTGTACTTGTTCATATTGCTGAGTATAATCATAATGCTGACTGTACTTGTTCATATTGCTGAGTATAATCATAATGCTGACTGTACTTGTTCATATTGCTGAGTATAATCATAATGATGACTGTACTTGTTCATATTGCTAAGTATAATCATAATGATGACTGTACTTGTTCATATTGCTAAGTATAATCATAATGCTGACTGTACTTGTTCATAAGGCTGAGTATAATCATAATGATGACTGTACTTGTTTATACTGCTGAGTATAATCATAATGATAACTGTACTCATTCATATACTTAAATATATTTCTGAAATATGTTTATTATGCTTAATAAGCTTGCCCAGGTAAACCTTATATTACAATGTATAAGACATACTCACCTGTGCATCTTGCTGAGCTTTGTTCATATCTACTGTTTGGTTTTCCATTCTTCCACCCTTAAACAAAATTAAGAATCAAATTCTGTTGTTATGTTTATCCAGAGGTTACATATACAGATAGGAGACAGATTCAAGGAGCAATGCTTAAAAAGATCTCCATATCTAGGAAATCTCTAAACTATATATCAGCAATCTGTGAAAACTAAATTAGTATGAAAATATATTGTAACAGGCTTGTCACCTGTAGAGACTGTTGATGGGGTATACACCAAAATACACTTGAAAGGACGAACAGACTCTAATCCATAAATGTACGTGTACAGACAGACACTGATATACTTCAGTGTAGCATTACAAACAGACAGACAACCAAACCCATTTCAATACCCTAATTCTATGCCTGATTCCATTTGGACAATATACACAAGATTTATTCAACTTAATAACAAGTTTTAATCGTGCATTATGAAAATATTTACATGTGAGTATATACAAATAGTGCTAAGTGCAATGCGGAGACTAACTCAGTGACTTAGTGCATAATGATATAAAGACCAACCTATGAAGGAAGGTAAATGGCTTCAGTTCGATGTGAACTATTGTCAATCGGGGCGAGACTGAGAAAACAGCTCTTTAAATACCCTTATCAAGAGGCGCTGTGGCCAATGAAACCCAACGTATCATTTAACTAATAGAAAAAGATTTTAAATCTCCCACCAAGTCTTATAAATTTTGATTCCGAAATTTAAAGTGAAAGTAAAGGTAAATCCATTACAATATAAATTAGAAATTCCTAAGGAATTTACATGAACTACAATACTGTATTACTTCTATTCAGAAATCTACATATCTATTCTGTTGACTTGGTTTGATAAATCTGAAACAAGAACAGTTCTATGAAGTAGCAGGATCTAAGTATCATGGGAGAAAGTATCCCTTGCTGAATGTTTATAGTACAAGTAAAATACATGTATCAGTTTATGCTAGAAACGTTTCAACTTCAGTCTCATTAAAGCTCGATTTATCTTGTTCGCTGTGGTAGATCTCAATACACTCCATAGCAGTTCATCTCAGATTGATCTTTGACACTGACCAGTCAGGGACTGCTGTGAGAAGCTGGCCAGAGAAAGGAATTCTATGTCAATGTGTGTAAACAAATATGGGTACGCCCATATCTCACAGCAGCACGCCTCGAAAAACCTATTCGTTTGGCAATTTGTGCATAATTTGGGATTTCAAATTTGAATTATTATAGACCATGATAGAAAAAAGAAAAAAAACGGCCAGCTTCACACAGTGGATGCTGATTTGTCCGTGTCAAAGGTAAAATGAAATGAACTGCTACGAAATGTATTGAGATCAACCACAGCGAACATGATAAAAATAAGAAGCCTGATAGATCAAGTCTTAATGAGATTGATTTCAACATAAAACCTAAATCATGACATAAAATATCTTACATTTGCCATCGCAACCATTAGCCTCTTAAAATGTCCTGATGTGTCACTCACAATATCTTGTTCTAATGTGCGTCCATAAACTGAAATTACAAAAGTTTTGGTTCGTTAGTTAGTTGTTTCATTAGAGTTTTACATTGCTTTCAACAATTTTTTAGTCATATCCTGACATGAAAGAGGAAAGGAAACCAAACTTTTTCACATAGTATAATCTGGGAACCAAACTTCAATAGCCTATACCAAAACCAATGTGCTTAACCACTACACCAAGTATGCCCCTGAGGCATTTATTTATGATAAATAAAAAAATATGAATCTATAATGCAAATTTAAAAAACCTTTGCATCCATGATATTTCAAAAATATATGCAATAATAAAATATTTCATGATAAACAGTTCCACTGGTATATATCAAAACTTACGCTTCTTGTAAACTTCATTGATTTGTTGTATTTCTTTGTTAGATCTGCTACACAGGATCTCTATCATGGCATCTTCATCTGTGCCAAGTCCCTGTAAAACAGATAAATTTTCAAATTACCAATAATAATTATGGCAATTGATCGAGTTTTATACATCATATCAGAATATTTGTAAAAGAAATGGTTCCAATGCTTTGGAGGGGTTTTTTTTTTATTTGTAGTCCTTTAAACAAAAATAAATCCATACACAAAATTAAATATAAAAGTCAAACATATCAGGTTCTATGTCTAACCGAACATCACCATGTGGGTGAAATATTTTTTTATCTCTGTCCCACCTCCGGAGAGATACATAATATCACATTGATTCACTCTGTACAATTCTTTCTGAAATCATCAAATGGAAATATCTTTTTGGAAATGTAATGTAAACATTGCTTGGAGAGATGACTGAAAACAATTTTTAAAAACAGTATGCAGTTTAAGTATAATATGGAGATACAGAATAAATGAGAAAACCTTCATTTCCCATAGTTTTACAATGATTTCCACAGAACTGGTTTATGTTAAAGTTACTTTGTCATACAACTACTTAAAAGGCAAATAACTAATAACTACGTATTAGAAATAGACACAATGGAATAAACAAGAAAAAAGTGTCATATTCAAAAAACAAGTTCTGTTTCATTTCATTTAAAATCAACTGCCGGTACAATAAACGTTGTTATTAGGACTAGCTACTGAATATTCAAAAGAAATGATAACAAGAAATTCAAACTGACCCTTTTAAATGTTTAAATATAAAGGTTGTTCAAATTTCATTTCCAATAACAGATCATACCCTATTAATATTATCCAAACAAAACCTAGTATCATTAGCCTTTAGAAAGAGTAACAATAATATGAAACTTAACTGGTAGAGTTTACAAAAAGGAAATCTTTCATTTATCATGCTACAGTCCTAAAACTTTTTTCAATTTTATAAATTAAATTTTATTATACATTCGACTATTCTGTAAAAATGGTCTTTGGAGAGGTTTCATATAGCTATAATTTAATACAATGTACAGCATAAAGTCTCCTCTCATTATATATATGGTCATCTTACCTTCATTGCCCGCTTCAGTTCGGACGCATCATATTCATCCTGCTTCACCATTAAGCCAATCACCACATCTTCAAATTTACCACCAAGTTCACTCTTCAACTCCTTTATTAAATCCTGTCAAATAAATTATGCAGCTCTTTTACAAAATCCTATAAAATCAATATGTAATTCTTGTACCGAATCCTGCCAGACAAATTACTGTTAATTCTCGTTTACTTAAACACCAATAACTCATATTTCCTGGTAGCTCAAACTACACTATATATGTCTCAATCCTAATTTCTTAACATAAATATATATCCCTAACTTGAACTCTGTTTATGTCAAACTGTTTTTCATGGTCCCTTCTAGTTTGAATTTTTGATATTTAACTTTATTTGACATTTTGACAAAATCCTATCAAACAAATTATGTAACTTCTTTACTAAATCCTAATAAATCACGCAAGTTTTTATCAAATCCTATCAAACGCATTAAAGAATGTAACTCCTGTGCCAAATTATCTTATCAAACAAAATTATCGTAACTTATTTACTATATTCTACAAACAAATTACAGTACATAATGTATGAGACACATTTGAAATGACTATCAAACAAATCTTATCATGGCTCTTTGTGCAAAAAACCAATTGTAAAGGAATAGACGATCTTCATATTTTACATGATATAAGCAGCCCAAGACCCTACATGTTACTTTTTGCATGGGTTTTCATTTTGACGTAAAGAACTAGATAGTGATGTCACAATTTAAGCAATAACGTCAAAATAAAAATCCCGGCAAAGAGTTGCATGTCGGGTGTTGGGCCACTTATATCATGTAAAATATGAAGATCGTCTATTCAAAATCATATACACCTACAGATCTATGTTGATCCCAGAACATAATATTCTACCCATTTCAAAATATGTAAACATATACATGTAGATAAGTAAAATATCAATATACTTACCTTTCCAAACATAGTTTTGAAAAGTGTTTTGATTTGCATTCTTTGGTCACATGTTCTGTAGGCAAGAACATCAATAATGGCTTTCTCGTCAGTACCTAAAATCAAACATTTTTAGCTGCAGATAATACATCAATATTTAGAGGCTAAAGTTTTCAGTATTTGCTAATCTAATTTCAGCATTTATCTAACAGACCTTGATTCACCTTTTTCTGAAAGTTTATGTAAAATGCAGCAAACACAGCAATGTTAGCACTTGCTATTGGGTTTTAGAAGTTTTGGGGTAAAAACCATCAATATTTTAACAAGTGTTTAAAATTGGAAAATCTCTGTAACTCATATCTTACTTTTTGTTTCTTAATCCCTACATACAGTAAAGTCCGGGTGGAACTTTGAATGCCCACTGTCCACAGCAGGCAGTCCACCTGAAATTTCAGTGGGCATTAGGAGTGGACATTTACCTGAGCTATCAAGCTGTCCACTTACCTGTATGTTAATTCTAACTGGCTCTTATAAGAATGTCCGTTGTGTCCAGTGGACATTTTCAATGCCCACTCTAAAAATGCCCACTGTGACCAGTGGGCAAATTAAGTTCTTCCTGGACTGTACTGTATATGACAGTCATCATAAATAACAAATAATTAAAGCCTTACACATATGGTCTATTCTAATAAATATTTTTGGGGGCAAAAACTAATGATTTTTCACAAAAATATTCAAAAATTAGGAAAAACTCTATATAGAACTTAGTGGGACTTAAACTTATGTTTAACCAATGGAAGTAAAACAATGTTAATTTTTTACAAACTTATTAAATATACTACAAAATCAGCTTTGTCAGTACTTTTGTGATTCAGGTATTTTGGAGTTTAAACACATATATGGATCATGGACAATAAATGGACTATAATTATGACATACATATCTGAAGTAAATCTTGAAATATAAAATCAAGATATTTTCATATGAAAGCCATAAATACCAAAGCCTTTCATGGCCTTCCTGAGAATATTGGCATCATTTTCAGGATTAAAGTTCTTGGCTGGTTTAAGTGTCCCTTCCTCCTGAAAAACATTAAATGGAAAATTCACAGAATTTGCACACACACATAAATATATGTGTATACTAAAGGTTTAATTGACTGATTGATTTTTGTATAACGTCACACCACAAATATTTCATGTATGTGGTGACGGCATCTGTCTGATGTGGGGCATACAGATTTTGACCTTTGCAACAGACACACCCAAAGTAGTGAGGGATCTTTAATGTGCCATGCATACCACGACACGGGACCTCGGTTTTTACTGTCTCATAAGACAGGACACTGGCATGACCACAGCAGGACTCAAACCGCGGCCTCCCGATCAGGAGGCGAGCATGACACCACTAGGTCACGCCAGCTTTGTATACTAAAGAAATACTCTGAATTGAGATATTAATAGGTAAAAAAAATCCTGAGTAAGACTTGTCATAACTATACTGCTAGAACATAAGACAGAATATCAAGTAAAAATAATGTAATATAGTAACCTTGACCTTGTGCACCAAAAACTTGACCAAAATGATGACACAACTTTAAAACACCTCTAAAGAACTACAATTACAGAAATGACATTGAGTGAACTTTGTCCAAAAGCTCTTAATCTACCTAACATTTTGGTGAAGTATAATTAAATTCTGATGAAAGGTGTAGGAGATATACATAATTCATGGTATTTTAAGTCATTGTTAGTTAGTGACCTTGACCTTTCAGAAATGACCTTGAGTGACCTTTGTCCAAAAGCCATTAACATAAATAATATTTTGGTAAAGTATGATCAAATTCTGATGAAAGGTGTAGGAGATATACATAATTCATGGTATTTTAAGTCATATTTAATAAGCGACTTTGATCTTTCAAAAATGACCTTGAGTGACCTTTGTCCAAAAGCCCTTAACCTACATAACATTTTGGTGAAGTATGATCAAATTCTGATGAAAGGTGTAGGAGATACAAGTACTTCATGTTACTTTAAGTCATAGTTAGTAAGTGACCTTGACCTTTCAGAAATTACCCTGGGTGACTTTTATCCAAAAGCCCTTAACCTAAATAATATTTTATTGAAGTATGATCAAATTCTGATTAAAGGTGTAGGAGATATACATACTTCATGGTATTCAAATCATAGCTAATAAGTGAACTTGACCTTTCAGAAATGACCTTGAAAGAACTTTGTCCAAAAGCCCTTAACCTAAATAACATTTTGGTGAATCAGGATCGAATTATGATGAAAGGTGTAGGAGATATGAGCTCGGATGAACAGACACACCCATACGACAGCGACTATATACTCCCCCGAAAGTTTCCGGGGAGCATAAAAATCATCATGGATATATAGATGATAACAGAATAAGCACATAAAAAAACATCACGAAAATATTCAATCATAATGTTGTGATTCCGACTTAGAAATATCAGTTAAAATGATAAATGCCTCTCTATTAGTGTGGTTTACATGCCCACCTTCCCACTTATCACAAAAGCAGTACAATAACAAGAGATCACAGATGCAATGTGCCAAGTTGTAAAACTTGAACCTTGGAGTGAATAAAGTCTTGCTACACTAATAGAGTCCCCAGACCCCAGAAACAATAAGGCACATCTTCCACTCATCATCTCGTGGTGAGTAAGTGTACCTGGTAGGAAGCTTCATTGCAGAAAGTCTGCAATTATTTATGGGCTGCTAAACACTACTCTGGGCACCTAATTTTTTTAATCTGGGGGTCCGGGTGGCTACCATGTCAAATCAGTGAATTTTAGTCCCTGTGCACATTTCCTTTTATAAGTAACAAATGTGTAAAATGTGGATTTTATTGATCAGACAAGCTTAGACGGACAGACAGACAGACAAATGACAAGGATAATTTCACCTAAAAGATGGTCAAGTAAACAGACAGACAGACAGACTCCCTGTAAACATGGGTAGGAGTGCTAGATGAAACCAATTTAAGGGAAACCCTTTACCACTTTTACAATCCCCTTGGTGTACCCATGTATGACTTCAAATGCAAATCAATACTGTTTAATCATACTGAAAAAAGCAAATATGTATTTCATTATAGTTTACTAAACCAAACTAAAAATATTTGAGTCTAATTCGTTTTCAAATGCAGCGAGACGACGTAGCGTAAAACAACCGATGTTATCTTTAATCTTAATGAATATTTAAAACATATACATTGAATACATTTTAATCAAAGAACACATATATAGGACCTGGTGTACATGTACAATACAGGATGAAAATGGTGAATCTTTCCGCGTCTAAATGCCAATACATGCATGTTCAGTGACTTCCAATAATATCAAGTATACATATAGATGTCTCCGATAACAATCAAAATCAATGACCGATGGTCAGGTCGACGCAAGTCTCGTCCAGTCAGGTCAGTCTAGGAAGACAATATAGATACCAGATGTAAGCACGGTCACTACAGAGAGCCAAAGGCGTCATGTTTTGCTCTAACTATACCCTACATCGGCTTACGCTAGACAGATACAGATTTCGTTCACGTCCTTTCCATGTTATAGTCTTCATGTATCGACCTAAACCATGTATACAACGTACGTACACATACTAGCTATATGTATTTTTCACTTTTAATTTAAACCTATAAATAGATTGCGGCTTACGTTACCTGAGGTGTAGCCATGTCGCTAGATGTGGTATGGTGGAGGCCGGTAAGCAGAGTGTGAAACTTATGAAGGAAGTCGTACTTATATTCAAGGGTCAAGAGTTAAGAGGCAGTGATGGGTCCCGGCTATAAACAACACTTAGAACGCGGATAGCATTACAGTATTATGTCATACGAGTACTGGTTTATTATCTAGTTAACTTAAGACATGATTTATCACACAGGTAAAGCTAAAAAAGATAAATCGTAAATAAATAGTTGGGTAGTTGGGAAAGGGGGGATGTTCTATCAAGCATAGACAGAAACATTCTTTAAACTTACAACTGTTTATTTCCCTACATATACTAGGCAGTCCCGTAGGAACCGGGGGACCGCCTGAGGCCCGCCATCCCCTCACTTTTTTAGCTGATTATCGACCAATTTCTATCACATTACGAAAAGAAAAAATTAAAAGTTTACCCGCCCTCCCCCCCCCCCCCCTCCCCCACACTTTTGAAATGCTTCTTATAGCCCTGCAAGGTAAATAAATGGAAATTCCCAGTCTGTCCACTAGTCTACAAACAGTAATCCTGTTCGTTTAAACTTAAATGTATTATGGATTGATCATGTAATAAATTCATGTTTAATTCCTTATGCCAATCAACACATCGAACAACTAGTTTTTTTACAGATTCGAAAATATGGAATTCCATGTCAGTAAAGCATATATATCTAGGTCACAGTGATCTCCAGAATCTCTTTTAAGAAAAGTTATATTTTTTTCATTAAGCGGCCATCCGTACATTATGTACATGTACACGACCTGGTCGCGCGTCTGGCAATGTTCGATCCTATGTCTTTTCAGCCACAAACTCGCCAATCATTCAGCTGCGTTCACTCTCGATACACTCAGAATCTCCTCTGCCCGAAATGCAACAACCGTATCACTGTCTCGATAGTCTAAAGCGCGGCGCTTTTACTCAATGTCGCCTCTAATCTCTGTCTAGTCCGCGTTCCTCTCCCGGGCCGGTAAAGCAGGAAGGTCTGCCTGTCTATTTGATACTCCAGTTACCTCCACCATACCGACCGCCTCAACAGGGTGCATTAATCCTGCTTCTCCGATTAAACAGCTTTCGCACTAGTCATACATGGAATGCTGTATAGAGTATTATGACCCACTGGTTTGATCAGAATTTAATTAAAGAAAGGACTGTACAAGCCACCCACCCCCCTTTCTATTATCTTAATAAATACCTGCATACTCTAACTTTGCCTTTATCGTTATCGATATTTTCACCGACTGATAGAATCCTTGATGGAAGCGAAATGTTGAAATATGCGCAATAAATAATTCATTATTGATTTCATTGTGAAATGATTTTACACGTTTTGCTACAAGGATCCCTGTGGACATGGTCGACAAGCTTCAGTATAAATCAGCATATCCCTGTGTATTAAATTATTAATATCGTGTATTTCTATTTTATGTATCAACAAGTTCTTCCCGTTTAGACCATCACTGCTGTACCTGGAGTATTCATTATTCATGTCAACTATGCAATTAGCCAATTACTATATCAAATGGCATGCACATGAATCACTTTCCAAGGATGTGGTTTCAGAATCTCTAAAGCTGATCCGATGTAATGAGATGTCGATATATACATGTAAGCGCATCACAAAAACGTTTGATTACACAGCATTTACTTTTATCACCAATTTAGGCTGGTCAACTGAAGTAACAATAATCATTCAGTCAGTCAGTGGATGTAGTTAACCGCCTTCCGGGAGCAACTTCCACATTTCCTGCGAAAGCAGTGTTATCATATGAACAAACATCTAAAATCTATCGAAATAAATCTTTGATTTACGGACAACGTAGCTGTCTTATGTTGAGATTTGTTATTTCAAACTTACGATCAGGAGGCTACTAAATTAAATGTTTGGTATTCCGTGGTCGAGCTGGGTCATGGTAATATAAAGGGTTGCCACTGATTACTATTAACAACTTCTTAATTTGACGGTCCTTTGCAGAACATTTGTTACACTTACGGGTGCGCATGTACTAACTTTTGATACTGGCTACAAAGGTATTTATTGAAAGGTTTCTTTTCTAAGTTTTGAAAAAAAATACGGCGAAATTCATCTTCCCTCCCTTACCCCGTAAAAATCAAATAGTAGTCTCCTAAGTCGGTAAAGTACATGGCTCAGGACCGTCGGTGACGGGTGTCCTGCCTTTTAGGTGAAACAGTAAAAAATCGAGACCCGTTTCACACGGTAGACGTGACACGTAAGAGACCCTTCATTCGGGGTATACCCGTAGCATAGATCTAAATTTTTATGCAATGAACTTTGCAGATGCCATCACCACACAAGTGAAATAACATTGGTGTAATGTAAATCAACACATGCACTTACCTACATCGACTCTCGTCCGAGATATCAACCAAGATCATACATATGTTTGTTTATTTGTTTGCTTGTTTAACATATCAGCAATATTAAGTCACCGTACTCACGTATGTGATGGCGGCACCTGATTGGCGTATGAACTCATAATATTTACGTACGTAACAGACCTATTTGAAACAACGAGATATTTATGCTAGAATGTCAGCTACCCAATTTCCAGTGTTTTGGCACTGACACAAACAAATTGTTCAAAACTTGGTAATAATAATAAATATTCTAAAAATCTAGGGAGTACCTATTTCATGCACAGCTTTATCTTAAGAGATATGTGAAAAACGATGACAATTTTTACATTACGTTCCTCTGTATTTTTCAACTACAATATAAACATTTAGGTTATCTAGCACTCTGCAAAGGCAGTTAAGATAATGTAGTAACTGTACTTTTGTCTGTGTTTGATGGCATTTATTATTCATGGTTTCCAGAAAAAAGGATTCTTTCATGAATCAAAATGCTAAGATGAACATATCCTCTCTATACAAATCTATGATGGTTACATGTACATGATTTCATGTTTGCAAGACAAACCCATGATTCCACATTAACAACTAACACAGTTGTAATAAGACAACTTAACCCCAAAGCAATGTGGTACAAATTTATTAATAGGTTAACTGCAATCCTGACCTTAAAGATATAACCTTGTGTCAAGGTCATGACATGATTTTGTTGACAAGACCTTTGGATCACTATTATAAAAGAGTATACAACAGTATGAAGTCTATGCCCCTAAACTTCTATCATTCTGCAGGCTTTAAGGATACAGTCCTACAGACCTTGAGGACTCAAGACGTCAGTACACATTTTTTTCATGGGCAATAACTCACTGAAGAATGAGACAATATGGAATCAAAAGAGGAACAAATACACAGACACATGAAACGATAAAGCAGATAGATTATATGCTTCCTCAACAAGACACCCCCCCCCCCCCCCATTCACATTAATACAAAACTTAAATTGTAGATATAACTGCCTCAAATATAGCCATTGTTTCTTTTGTTATTCAAAACTTTAAGCTGTAAGTCATACAACAGCCACAGCAAATTAACTTGTACATGTACAAACATGGTAAAGACAAAAGATTTTAATAAAACAAACACAACAAAATCCATCTTCCTCAAAACACAAGGGAAAGTAAGATTAAGACAAACACAACCAGAGTGCTGATTTTGGATGTTGCATTTTCCATTGATATGTATAATATAAACTGGATGTGGTGCAGTAGTGTATGGGCCTTAACTTATGCTAGTAATTTGACTACATTTTCAGTGAAAATTAAATGCCGTCGGACCGACGGACAAGTCTGGTTATGATAAATACGTAAAAATAATAAATAATCTTAGATATCTGGATCGATTGTCAAGTGTTTTCCAGAAGCCATTTTGGTTTCAAACTTACTTCTAATGTCATCATGATGTACATTTTGCTTTTAGTCTTGTAAAAATTGATTCAGTCTGGTGAATTGTCCTAATTTACTAGACCAAATGTCCTGTAAATATTTTTACAATTTCATACTCACTGTATTTTGCTAGACTTGGTAACAATATGACCTCAAATATTTCTAATAGGAGAGTCTCTTAACACCAGTACTTACTCTGACTCTGTAGCCAGTGGCAGCACTTGCACCAGAACTGCTACCAGATGGTGCCCCGTACCCACCATATCCACCAGCTGGTGGAGCAGTTCCACCGTATGTTTGACCTGAGGGTTGCGGTGTATTGTATGAAGGGTTTCCACCAAAAGCTGGAGCACTCGCCTTCAAAGAAAGTAATCAGTGAATAGTATTGTAGCTCTGCAGTGATGATAAATTGTAAACAATACATAAGCAGTGATGACAAACTGTAAGCAATACATATGTATAACAATAAATAATAAATAACTATAAATCATATTCATAGAATCATGAATAGAGTTCTTAATCAAAATCAATATTTCATTGTACATGTATAAATAATCTGCATAATAGAACTTAGGTAAGTATAACTGAAACCAAGTATGAAGATTATATTCATAATGATAAAGAAGTATTTACCAATATTTATCTACCACAAGAAATAATAAGAACATGTACATGTATTTGAAACCTTGGCACACAGACAAGTGGTGTTTCACTGTGAAAATTCTTTATTACTTATCTTTTCACAATTTTATCATTATCAAGAATTGTCAGAAAACAACAAAGTATGCCAGAAGGGGGGTGATTTTCAAAATGTTACAACTATCACATATGATCCCACAAATGAACCCAAAATAAAGTTGAAAGGCATCCTAGATTTAGTGATTCAAGATGCAGTACATATATTCAGCTTTGATGATAACAGAGTATTATAACAAAATAAAGGTAGGTCAAATGTCAAGGTCAATGCCAGTAATTCAAGGGTTCTGAATATAAGCAACTGTATCCCTTGCAGTTCGAAGATTATAGACCAGGTTAAAATTTTTGGATAGTAGACAACGTCCAAGGTCAATATCATAATGTCAAAAGTTATTGTACTTTTTAAAAGCTCGAGGTAATCCTGAAGAATCTAAATGTAACAAATAAGAGTTTTATCTCTTATGGTTAAAAAGATATAGCACAGGTTAAAGTTTGTGAAAAGTAGGTCAAAGTCCAATGTCAAGGTCACTATGTCAAAAGTAATTGTACCAAATGAAAGCTCTGATCCTGAGAAATCTATATGAGAAATATGAAAGCCCAATCCCATTACATTCAAAAGACAAAGATCAGGTTAAATGTTTTGGAAAGTAGGTCAAATTCCCAGGTTAAGGTCACTAAGCCAAAAGGCATAACACTAAATGGAAGCTCGTGCCATGAGGAATTTGAATGTGAAATACCAAAGCCCTATTCCCTACAGTTCAAAAAAATCTGGGCCTTATTAATGTTCTTGAAAAGTAGTTCAAAGTCCAAGGTCAAGTTCATCCTGTCAAAAGTCATGACATTAAATGAAAGCTTGGAATGAAAACATGAGGAATCTAAATGGAAAATACCAAAGCCCTGTCCTTTGTGGCTGTTAAGATATTACATAATACTATGGTCAATGCCACAACAATGCCTGGGGTATGACATTAGCTCTACAGACTTTTGTTACAATGAGCTTGAAATGCAGGTAATATGCCTTTGAAACACTTAACACTCAAAAATCTCTGATACTGAAAACAAGGGCTTGATCAAGAAATAAATATATAAAGTACAAAGAAGATCAAAATCTTAACATGCAAAAATTGGCATATCTTGAATAAAACTAGAAATATATACAAGTATAGTAGCTTAAATTGTATATTGTATAATTACTATGAAATGAAATTGTCTGCTTTGTTTCATTAATAACATGACACCAATATGATCTTTAACTTGTTAAACCTTAAATAAACCAAAAACAGTTGGGGTCTTCTTTATGTTTCATATACATTGTAAACTTCAGACATAAATAATGTGTAGTCTTTACATAAAAGTTTACAAAGTTATAAATTATACAGTCTGATGCAATATCGTAAGCTATATGTGATTTTATGAACGGTTTTAATGATACAAACCTAAAGCAAACTTCACAATGAGTTTAAGCTGTTTTCTCAATTGTTATAATTTTGCAAACTGTATTTACAATTACAGTTATTCATTTTGAGAATTGTCTGAAAGGGTACAGTGAACCCGTCAATGGCTAAGAACTCAAATTCAGTAGGTCAGTATTTTAACCAGCAACTTTTAATGTAAAATCAAGTAAAAATTGAATGTGGCTGTGGGAATTGTCAGCTTGAGTTTGATCGCTTTCATAGTTTGTATTTTTTTTTCAATGTTACTATTGACATCATTGATGTCATTATGTATATTCAGAAAGGTATTCAATTTACCCTGATTATGGGGAAGTTTAATGACTTTTTCTCTGAGGCATAACGCACCCTAACTATGCTTACTTTCATTTTCTTTGCCAGTCGCAGAATAAGGGACTATTTCATTGGTTGGTATTTTGTGTTTCAGCTAATCGAAGTTTTGGTTTGCTCTTTGCTAGGCACCTTGTTCAGTACCCCTTTAAGTGTTATTGCAATTTACATAACCAAAAACATTCACATTCCACAAATTTTCAGCAAACCTGGCCTTTTCCAAGTGGTTTATTGGTAAGCTAAAATTATCTAAGTGCAATCCATGTTTGCTAGCAGAATGACTGAGCATAAAAAAATATTACTGACACAGCTGATAATCAGTTATTGCAACAGATGAAATTTAATCACAAATGCATACTCGGGATGCACTCAACAGAAACCAATGGGTATTTAATGAATTCAATGCGTATATACGCAATACGTAGGGCAAAATGAATCACTGCAATTGCGACAATTTCATGCAAGTTTTTTTCTGTTTCTTGTATATTTGACATTAGATTAAATAAATGTTTTGTTTTACTTCAAAGCTATTTCTGTGTGATTAGAGCCCATATATATATATATCTTGTGACTTCTTTACAGTCGGAAAAAGAAAAGTGTGCAGGAAAATGTGCATCAGCATATATTTACTGGTAATAGATAAGAAAATAGTAACGTTTTACTTAAAGGAATCAAGAAATAAACAAATAGATGTATAGATAGTTTTTTCTGTTTTAAACATTATACATATTCTGACAATGATCTATTTATGTTACATAAAATCAAACTGCAAAGCTACCTGTACTTTTGTGCCTTTCTGTAAAATGTGATTTTAAACAGAAATAATTTTTAAAATCATACTTCCAAAATTAATCAATAAACAGACTTTGGTTGTTAAAAGATATTTATTTAGAACATGGAAAATATGATTCATGAAAACAGTCATTGGTGGTTTATTATAAAGTGCAGTTCAGGTGTTCTGTAATTTTTCCACCCGCCACAGTGGGCCACATCCAGATGTAATTTCAAGAATTATGCAATACACAGTGTAATTAACAAAGGTGTGAAAAAGCACAGATAAATTTCCACCAGAGTCCTCACTGTGCTTTTGAGTGTTTTGCCCATTGTGTTTTGTGCAGTTTTTTTCAAAACAATTGGACTGCACTGTAATAGAGATCTTACTGTACCTATATATAGGTACATGGTAGGTAAATTGAAAAAAAAAACCCAAAAACAAAGGAACAATTCATGAATTTTCTCTACAATATATTTCAGTTTCAATGTTCTTTCCAATGATTCATTACACCATTTGGTTATTCTAATGATGATGTTCTCACCTGTTGTGTGGGCTGTGGAGCATTGTACTGAGCTGGCATGGATGGTTGTGGTGGTGCACCATAGCCTCCTGGTTGAGAACCAAATCCTTGTTGTGCAGGAGGTCCTCCTGGGTATCCTGGCTGCTGAGCACCACCACCATATGGTTGCGTAGGTGGCGGTGCTCCTCCGTATGGTTGCTGAGGGGCATTGTATCCTGGTTGGGGAGCTCCATATCCTGGTTGGGGTGCTCCATACCCAGGCTGAGCTGGAGGTGCTCCATAACCAGGCTGAGGTTGAGGTGCCCCATAACCTGGTTGTGGTTGAGGCGCCCCATAACCTGATTGTGGAGGTCCTGAAACTCCCTGAAGAGAAGTATATCATGTATTTATATTTCGTTTTTTAAAACAAATTAACGCATTTTAGTATTTTCCTGATATAGATCACAAAAAGCACTGTAAAACCTCTTCTAGACAAAAAAAAAATTGACCAAAACTGATTATTTGTTTTGTCTCTCAATTTACTCACTCCAAATCCTAAGACACCTGCTCCACTAGGATTAGCTTGGTATGGCATTCCTCCGGGAGACGATCCATAAGCTGCTGCTGAGGCAGACTCAGGTGTTGGCATAGCAACCTAACAAAAATAAAAAGAAATCCTAGAGGAAAATTTACCTACAAAGATTAGTCATCCTTTAAGATACAGGAACATGACTGAAATGAATGTTAATTATTCACATCTGTTTCTAAATTCTTAATTTTTATGAGATAAAATATATGTAACTCAAAATTCTAATAGTTTAAGTACATATTGCAATGTTTACAGTTCATCCAACTTACACTCCTATTGGCATGTGCTGTTGCTGTGATACTTTCTATATAGTGTAAGTCTACATTTATGATATGTATGTAATGTACAACAATTGTTGTGTCACCTAGGCCAAAAGAAAACATATGTATGTTTCCTGTAACCCGGCCGACCCTAATTTTTTACCTGGACCCTAAACTTTTTTATAGCATTTTCAGTAGAAAACTATTCCAGTATTGAATACCTATCTTAAAGTATACTTTTTTTTTATATCCAAGGGATATTGTTCATGCAAAAAATAAGTAATTGTTACTTGTGAATGGTCCAAATACATTCTAGTTGCCATCAAACATTGATTCAGTAATACTTAAAATATTAAAAAAAAAAAGAAAGAAATATGAACCTAACCACCTGAAGTGATTTGATGAACAATGAAGGATGACCGCCTGGTCTCGATCCGTGGAACCAAGGATTTACAGTCCTGCATGCTACTGAGTGAGCTAAAGAGACGTCCGAGTAGCCAAGTCTTTAACCCGCTACACACCCCTAATTCCACAACACACTTCTACCCTTTAATTTTTTGGAGAAAGGCACACCCCCTCCTGGTGTCTCTGAGACCTGCTTAGGCACACCTTACCCAAGGGTAGAAGTCATCAAACACTTCCCACCCCCATTGTACACCTCGTCGCCAGTGAAGTTATTCGATGAACAATGAAGGATGAACGCCTGGTCTCGATCCATGGAACCCAGGATTTACAGTCCTGCATGCTACCGAGTGAGCTAAAGAGACATCCCAGTAGCCGAGTCTTTAACCGCCTACACACACCTAATTCCACAACACACCCTAATTTTTGTCAGTATGTTACAGGAAACATGTATATTTTTTTGTTTGGCCCTATATGGTTTGTTCAGTGGGTGTGGCTTGCCAAACAGGAGATGCTTACTCCTCACAGGCACCTGGTCTCCCCTCCAGTTTCCAGGATTTCACAAATATCCACTGAGATACATTGTTGTGTCTTGTGAGAGTCACAGTAACTCTGCATTAGTTTCTTTTGTATTTCATATCACCAAAGCAAAAACTATGTTACCATAACAGGAATGCACAAACATAAGTTTGTCTTTTTTCTATTTTTCACTCACAATGATTGAAAGAACTGTTCAGTGTAAAAGCATTGCTACGCAAGTTAGTTGACAATAAAAATTTTATCTGTTAAACATACTCTGCAAAACTAAAGGCCACCATATTTACTGAATGAGTTATATCTCCCCTATGACATTATCAAGAACAGATTACAAAGGACTTCACTTTAATAAGGAAGAGTAACTTTCCTTTGATAAGGTTTCTTTGTATTTTTCACTATTCATATGGGTAAGCAATAACATACACCTTAAATCCAATTGTATCCTGAATTTCTTTCCTTTGAAAGGTTCACCAGCATCATGCTGTGTTCATATTCCATGCAAGGCTATATATCACTTTTCACACTGTTCACCTTAAGAAACCAGTGGGTTTATAATGCAAGTTTTCCGCACTGTTCTAGTAAAAAATGTATCTATGTAATGATAAATAGCTGGCCATTTAGACCTTGATGTTACCTTGACAATTTAACATTTGCCGTATTAGACAGCAAAATTGAGTCTGAATTCCATCACTTCTTACTTTCATGGAAATTAATATCATTATGATAAATGCTTCATCTTAACCAATCACAGCTCCATGATATTATGAGGAAAACAGCAATATGGGTTGACTAAAACTAAAGGGGAACTCCATGTGTCCCAAACTTTTCCTTTTTGGAAATTTTGCAAAGAAGATTCACAGCAGATTTACTTCTTGCAAAGAGAAAAAAATAACCTCCCTTTTTTCTTTTTTTTTTCTAATTTGAAAGAACTGGGTGATAATGGAAATACCTCACATTCCATTAATTCACTTGATTTACTGAGAAACAAATCATATTTGGAGGAATTGAATATGATGAACTTTGATATACCAGATCCTAATTTGGTCATGAGAAATATCACCTGCATCATACCATGCTGACATATCAGTTTCATACAATACACTCAACACAAAGTGACTCTCATACATCACTTTTAATTGGAATGCCGTCATATTTTTTTGTCCCTATTGACAGTATTGCACTAGTTTCATGGTTCCAATTAGATCCATATCTCTGAAAATATTTACATGCAACATATTTACTTTCAAATAAGCATTAATTGTCTTCCTTTAGGTATAAAATTATGCCTGAAATACCCAGACTAGAAAAAGTTATCTTTCTATATGATACAAATGAAAGTTCAATTCATGCCATCATGGATCTGTATTACAGGCTTATGTCGCTTATCACTATGGAACTTTCGTGATATGTGTTTCATGAAATGTTAAGCATCCAATTTCCAGCATGATATAAATAGAGTACAATTGTTATACAGTGAGACTTCCCCTATAGCCAGACTTCCCTCCAGAGGTCTCACTCTAGAATAGGAAGTCTCACTTTATAGAGTAAACCTTTCCCTGGGGAAATCTCGCTCTAGATCAGGACCTCTCCCTTCAGGAAGCTCCACTCTGTAACTAGTTATAGAGTGCGACTTCCCCCTAGAATGAGGTTTCTCCCTATAGTACCTTTATAAGGATCTGCATGCAATCTTGCCCATGCATTTACATTTCAGTACTTATGATAACTAGGTCTCCTTCATAAGTTCATTCAACCTTTGTGTTGTTAAAGACCTCTGGATTCATGACATGTAGGAGTTTTCAGTGCACTGAAATTGGTCAACTATGGAAGGGATTTCATGTTTCAAATATATGTTCATTATGGCTAGACCTCTCTGTCCGTACATAAATTCCTGACCTTGCAACCTTGACCCTTAAATTTAACCCATTTTTCAAAAACTTTTGGCACTGGCCATTACTGATGCACTATTAAAGGTAAGGCTTTGCTATTTCATATGAGCATCATCTGATGGTACCTTTTGACCTTGAGACTTGAACTAAGAAAACATCTAAAATACATGCTTTATTTCTGACAATGCCCCATCAGATTGTTTTTCTGACAACTCTTGTTGTTGAGAGCACGTGCCCCCCCCCACCCTGATCCCCTCTTATGATCCATAATATCTTCCAGAGGGAAGCAAAATATATGTGCAATCCAAATTAATATCCAGCGCACAAATGTTCGGCCACTTGGCCTTAGGCGAGTAAAATCGTATGGCTACTTGTACATCGTGCAGCAAATGTTACAAATGTTGGAAGCTACGCGCTGTACAAGATGGATTTTACTTATCCATACAATTTTACTCAAATACATCTTGTACATCGTGTAGCTTCAGTACAAATTTTTGAAACGCTTGTACTGAAGCTACGCGATGTACAAGATGGATTTCACTTATAGCCATTTCTAGAATAGTTTATTTTCACAACGTATTTTGTATCTCCAAAAGTCTCAAATACAGAAGCTTCCGTGGAGGGGGACTTTGCACCTTGTTCCCCCTACCAAGGATCTACCCTGCATCCCCCGGGGACCTTTAGGAAGTCACTAGACCCTGCGCCGAGTTTTACGCCTCCTCCAACTGACAATCTGGATCCATGCCTGATAAAATTTATGTGAATTAGAACAAAAGGGGCCTAATATGGCACACATGATTTTGCAAGATTTTTGGCATATCTTCTCCGGGAAACCCCATCCCAACCTATGGGAGGGAGGGGTGAACATGATAATTTTCGATCGCAAATATTACGACAGTTTTCTTCCGATTTCAGAGTTTTTGCGGAATATTTGAAGTCAAAAAAATGTTGATGAATAATGCGAAAAAAGAGCACCAGATTGCACCATTTTGCCTCATTTTTGCACAATTTTCGAACTGGACCCCCACCTATGGGAGGGATGGACTCCTCCCATACCCTCCCCATTCGGCCCTTCAGATCTCAATTGTGAGGTGCCCGCCATGAAGTTCTGGATCCGCGCCTGATAACACATATATCAAAACATTTGTCAGATCCTCCCCTACCAGAATTATAACAGTTTACCAGTCATCCACCTTAATTTAAAAAAAAACTTGCCAATTTTCAAATGTAAACAACAATCCCTTTTTAGGTCATAAAATCTTTACATTAGTAAAATGAGATTAATATGAATGATTTCACAGCAAAATTAATCTTTATAGATTTAGATTGATCAAATAATTTCATCCCATCAGAGCCCCTAGCTGATACATTGAAATAGTAGTCCCTTTCTGCAGCAGATCAGCCAATTATGCCTCTCGTTAATTACCATACTTTGACCTATAGAGGCATTTAACTACTTTATCATATTAGGAAAGTGTGTTGATTTCTGAATAAAATGGCACAAATCTCATGAAAATCCATGCAATTTTTCATGAGCAATGTTACTTTAAAGATGCCTACCCTCATCTGAAGAGTACTGAAAATGGACACAAATTTGGATTAGGGGTTATGTCCAAGGGGCCTATTAATTGATAACCCCTAATGACTTTTACGGTACCTTGCTTAGCCTTTCAGTTTTATTCATTACCGGTATATATTTAATAAAAATGTTCAAAACAAATTTTAATCAATTTGTCAGTTACATTAATATTCAAATAATACTTTTTAAAACTAAATATGCGATTTTCAGTACAAAAATGCAGACATTCCGTGATGTTAATATTTCACATAGAACTTTAGAGGTAAATGATGCTATACTCATTTCAGATTAATTCAGTATGTATTTAACTTCGAAGAACTCAGAATGCTCAGTAAGGGTTTGTGGTCGGTCACAAGGGTGAAATGTCTACCATATAAATAGTCCTTAAAACTCTGCACTTCCAAGTACAGAGAAAAACCCTCTTTGTCAATTTTTTTGCACATGCCATTTTGGATTTGTGCAAAGTCCAAGACGCATAAGTGATTGGGTGCTTCACGTTGTTTGGAAATGCAGACTCAAGCTCAGAATGGTCAGGAAGAGTTTGTGGTCGGTAACAAGGGTGAATATCTACCATATAAATATTCATTGAATTTTTGCACCCCGAAATACAGAGATAAAGCCTCTTTGTCAATTTGTGCCTAATCCTATTTGGATTTATGCAAGGCCTGAGACACATAAGCGATCAGGCGCTCCATGTTGTCTGGAAATACATGTAAGAGGACACAACAAATGCCAAAGGGTGATGCGTCACATGCTAACTTGAGCGGTAACTCTGGGTCATAATGACAATCTTGAGATTCAACTGCAGAACAAAACAATGGTAGTACGTAGCCAAGATTACCAAAATACTTAAGTCAATTATTTCATTTTGATTTATTCCATTATTAAACGTTCAAGTAAATTGTCATGCACAAGACTTTAATTCTATTTATTGATAGAATAAAACTCAATAAAATCCAAATCCCAGTTATTATTTCATTGTTGAACAGAAGAATATCCACCACAGGTTGGCAAAGATATTGATAACTTTAGGTCGGGGATACACAACAAATTCGCACACTACCATCCTTTTTCAAAGCTGGTACAATAGGGGTTGCCCAGTCACTATGCTTAAAAGGTGAAATGACCCCTTGTGATTGCAAACAATCAAGTTTGCCCTCTACTTTTGGACGAAGAGCAAAAGGTACACTACAAGCTTTCAAAAATTTAGGCTGTGCATTCCTTTCAGGTTCAAATGTGCAGTAAGGCCTTTTATTTTCCACAAAGTGGGTGAAACATTGAATCATTCTTGTCAAGCACTGTTTGAAGTGGTGATGGTCTAGATATTGCACGCATGGTTGGTTGGCTGATTGGTGTTTTACGTCGCTTTTTACAATATTTCAATTATATGGCGACATGGAAGCAGAAGGTTACCAACCTCTTAAACATCATGGCGCAACCCGGTAATCAAACCCAAATCATTGGCTCCTCAAGCCAAATGCTTAACTACTACACCAAACCTTCCCCCTACATGCATGGACTTAATCTCAAGTCAGTTTAGCTTCAGAACATACAGACAATAGGGACCGGATAACAATGGACCATTTCTGAGTCCTATATACAGGTCCTACATGCAGTTTGACCATTTAGAGAAACATTGACTTTGGCCTTTCCAAGTGGTTTGAGTGTGTATCCTGAGAAGCTTTGAAGTGTTGTGCCAGCTTTGTTAAATTTATATTTCTTAAAGTTTGCACTAACCCTATCATAAGAACTGTACCAGTGTCAAATTCCATGCCAATTTTACGCTTCCCTATCTACGGGGACATGACAATAGGTCTGGAGTGCTTAGGGCTCATCGAGTTGACATACACATGCTGTATCAGTTCCTCATCGCTCAAAGTTGATGTAATGGGTTATGCACAAGTGCTTGTGTGTGCGCATACAAGCATGTTCAATGTGGCCTTGTGCTCTTTGATATTGTAGTGCTTGCACATTGAGTTAACATGCTTACAGTTTTAAGGAGAATGCAATGAAATAATGACTGATGTTTTCTCTCATCAGGTGGACGAGGGGGCTTTGACAGCTTTGATGTCTAATGTTTTTACTTCATTTTGTTGAAAGACTATGTGTGTCTTTGACCTTGAAATTCGGAAGCATCTAAAGCAACGGTATCCATAGCTGTAGCTAATAGACCAATTGCTGATCTTGATAATAGCAGCATTTTTGTCTGAAATAATACCTTTTGGCATTGTTTTTCATTGCGATGTTACAATAAATTTATGTCACGTATTATGAAGTCACTATGGAAAACTACCCTAAAAGGTGTAAGCTCGGACAAAAAGACAGACATTCTCAAAATTGGCAAGTGGTCTATTCAATAGCTCTATCAAGAGTCAGTTCACTCTCTGAGAGAAGTCATTTTTTAATATTTTCATAGTGCAGACCAGAAACAAACCGATCTCCAAGTGCATCATTCAGCTGTGCATCAAATTTGCTGTACTTTTACTCTACATGCTCTAGGAGATGTAATTTTGATTTTACAGTTTTTTTAGCTTGGATACAATAAAATATGTTTGGGTCAGAAGGCAAAAATTAAGAGTTGGTCGGGGGACCTTAAACAGACATATACTTTTGGGAGGCCTAAATGAAGATAATCCACAAACCATTTTGAGGATGACCAAGGCGATAAACTTGTGTTTATCCTAAGCCATATTGCAATTTTGCTGCATTATACTTAATTTGAGCACAAGAGTTATATGAGTCATAAATCTATTGAATTTGATTGAGGAATCTTGATTGATTAATTGACCCTATTCCTCTTTAAATTCTATATCACCATGGTTTGAAAAAATATGATTTTAAAATGTCAGATTCTTTGTATAAAGAAAAGTGAAATCCTGAGATGTATCGCCAACAAATATGGCACAAATTGGGTCATGTAACCAATCCGACTTCAAGAATAGAATGTTGAAAATTCTACTAAAATCAAATCAGTGATGCATATCTCAGAAATCCTGTATTATGAAAGAGTAAACTCTATAAATAAAATTATTCAATTTAATTGATCATTGTTAAAGAATGCTATTGAAGCAGACAATAAATCTCAAATGATATCATTTCCTGTTTCATTATAGTAGATACACTTGAGATACACCAAGGAAGTGCTGTTACATTTTCTTGATAGCAATATAAACAATTTTTACATCCTCAGAGGTGCTTCAAACTTTCATTTATAAAACAATATATACGTACATTTCCTTGATTAGGGTATTGCTGAAATCCTCCAGGTTGTGGATATCCCCCTCCAAACCCAGGCTGAGGCTGCTGACCATATCCTCCTTGTTGAGGATAACCTCCTCCCCCATATGGATAATTACTCATCTCTTACTTTAACTGTGTAAAAAAATAGTTACAATTATCAAAGGTGACGTCCTGTATACTCTGTTAAAACTTGTTATTTAGTAGTCATGTACGTTTACTCAGTTAGTCAGTAAAGTCAGTTACTTCGTTGCAAAATACCGACATAAAATTTCATTTCCTCGATGAGGAAATCTGATGACGCTATACTATGAATCACCATGTTTCTAAGACAACGTCCTCGAGAATAAATTCTAATTAAGATATATATGCCCATTAAATTTACACATAGTATCATGTTATAAAAATCTAGAATTGTACTATTGCTGACTTACTTAATGCCGAAACCGCATAAGCAACAGCTTGTCAGAGTTATCTTTCTTACATCCTTTACCCATAACGAAAGTAGAAACTTACTCGAAAAAACGAATAATGAAAACAAAATCCGGAAAGAAGTAAATGTGGTAGACCAAAGGAAAGTTCAATTTTGCACTTATTTTTGCACGGCAACTTTTTAAACGAAATAGCTTGTTAATCATTCATTCATTCATAAGATAATATAACAGAGCGTTCAAAAGTACCACATTCGTCACTATCAGCAGAGACATATATACACACTGTGTATATATGTCTCTGCTATCAGAAAATCCAAGGCCTAATATAAACTTATACTATTCAAATAATAGGAACAAACCTAAAAATGGATACAGACTAAAATTATACAACATAAATGTTTCGTAAGCAGCAAGATTAAGACAGTCACAAGATGTAAATGGATACCCGACCCATCACGAAACAGAGGCGTACATGAGGTATGTTCGGCGTCTAGAGCACAGATTACAGATTTTCTATATAGACTTATTGTTATGATTAGACACAAAGTGGAGGCCCCTTGGGAAGTTCTCTCTCTCTCTCTCTCTCTCTCTCTCTCTCTCTCTCTCTCTCTCTCTCTCTGAAAAAAGAAACTGTGGTTTATTATTTTATTTATAGATTAAAATACAAAACATCATGTTGCATTATATATATCAGTATTTCATATAATGCATTGTATTTCAATTCAAACAGCAAACATGTCCATTAAGGTTGATACGAAAACCACTGAAAGTAAGGGAGATACAAAAAGTTTCACAAGTTTGATTTCGTGTATGACCGCCATTTGCACTAATGCATTCTTCCCACCTACGACGCATTGAACAAATCAGGTTATGCAGAAATGCCTGGAGAATGTTCCGCCATGATATGCGCAATTAAGAACGACGCAAAGCATCCAACGTAGCAAGGGGGTGGCTACTGATGCAGACGTCGTTCCATTGGCGATAAATCCGGTGACATCGCAGGCTAGGATAGCACATTCACGTTTTGCTGCTGAAGATTGTTACTAACAACACGTGCGGTGTGCGATCGTGCGTTGTCCTCAGTGCTGCAGAACGACGTTACGCTGATTGCTGTGAATGAATAGAATGACGTACTAACGTACAATCTCGCCAGGGTAGGGTTTGTTGGGTAAACTGCCCTCCACTATCACCAAATGGGTCTTTCCATGTGTTGTATTTCTACCCAGACCATCATGTAACGCTCCCTCCGCCGAATTTGCGGCGCTGAATAACGCAGTCGTCAATGTAACCATCTCCGGCACGATGGCAAGCCCTAACACGACCGTCACTGCTGTCGAGATGAAATCTCGACTTAATCTCGACTCGCCCGTAAACAGAACATCTGCCCAATCTCTGTTATTGAAACGACGATGCCTCCTACAGCACGCTGACCTCGCAATACGGTGACGCCGGAACAGGACAGATATCAGGGGGACGGATGTTGGCCTCTCGCAGTCTGTTCCTTACGCCACGAGGATTTATCTGTCGATGCCGAGAGATGCTTCTAGCGACCAAAGAAGTCGATTGGAATCGATTACGCAAATGTGACCTCCGTATTTACGTATCTTGCCTACGTGACATCATACGCGGGCGTCCTGATCGTGGACGGCCCCGCACGGTGACACTTTGCAGATATCATCCCCATAAAGCATTTACAGTGTTACCATGGATTCCAAACTGCCTTGTCACTTTCCTCAGTATGAGACATCCCAGCTTTCAGCATCCCAATAGCACACAAATGATCATGCGAGGCATCACTCAATCATGTTTTTATTCTAAAAAAAGATGTTTTTCTGTTTCAGTTCACCCTTCCACGGTTCGTAAAAGAATGTGACTTCCAGACTATTTTCAATTGTTCTATCTATGACGTCATAAACAATATGCGTTATTTGTAGGAGTTTTGTCAGACCTCTGGTGAAGTCATCACGATGAAAAAAATGCGATTTGTGGAAGGGTGAATACATTGAATACTGTCAATAGACCCCTTCACAATAATTGCTGGACTGACATCTTGGGAGAAGAAATGATCACTGTTCCCGCAAAATGACGTAAGAAACACTGAATCGATATCTGATTATGACGTCAAAATTTTTCTGGGAAATGTAACTATTCTTCCCCAAAACGTTAGTTAATGTGAAAGGGTCTATGACTTTCAAAGAAATACACCGATCAACATTCGTCGAATGTCAAGCACTTTAGCGCAAAATACGACTATGATGACGTCACGCAAGGTTGGACAAGTCGGCAATTTGATTTCGACGTCATAAGCATAACCATCAAAAGTCCGCCAAACATCGGTTTCTGTACTGAAAAGTGGATCGGTGTATTCTGTTCTAATCGATTACTAACCACGTGTCGCTTACGGTCGAAACTCCAGAAAAGCGTGATGTGGCCATCAAGACGAATCGAACACGATATTTAAAAAATTGAGAGCTCGTTTAGTACATTAAACCATGTCATTAAAGTGCCACTTCAACCTAATTTTCAAAATCTAATTGTTTCCACTCAATTGGTGCATGTTCATACAATAAATAAATTGCCGAAAACCCGAAGTTCATATCAACTGTAGATAACGAGATATTTGTGATAAACTAATGCGCGCTGCTAAGCCACGCCTGGTAAATATACAGAAACGCCAGATTCTGCGACGAAGAGATGCTGACGTCATGTTTTGTATACAGTGCTGGACTTTAGTATAGAAGTGTCCGAAGAGTAGAGTTGTTTAATAAAAAAAATGCCTCGTGAAGACAAGGGCGGGTAAAGCAAAGTCGGGGGAGGGGCTTTCGTTGTGTTGCTACTAATTATGGAAACGCCAATGCGATGGTGTGTCAATGCACGGTTTTCCTAAGATACCCAATGAATGACGCCAGTGGATTCATTTTGTTAAAGAAAAGCGAGCAAAATATTCCTACAAAATATTCGACCTTATGTTCTCTGCATTTTACACCAGAAAGTTTCCCATTCGCTTTGAAATGCAACAAAGCGGGGCAATTGTCACTTCCCGGTGCAATACCTTCTGTCCAATGTCGACCAGCAAACGCATTTGATTCACCTGGGTCTCTAAGTAGTTTAGGAGCAAGTAACCCTTATTTGGAAATTTTAAGTCCGGATGAGAAAATGGCAAGTCAAACATCAGCTCCAACAAAAAAGAAAATTATAAATGAATAAAAAAAAATTTAATAAAATCAGAAGAGCGGATTTAAAGAGGGAAGTATCAAGAGTAAGTGTTGTATTATCACCTTTTTTATATAAGAATATACCGAGACACTGATCAGGAGGAACAAGGCAGTGATCAGGCAGAATCAGATACCCATGCAGTGGCGGATCTAGGATTTCCGAAAAGGAGTGGCCCGAATGGGGTCTAGTCGAACTTCTCAGCCATTTTTTGTGCAAAATCTGGATTTTTACTGGTAAATATGTGACCAAAAGGGGGGGGGATGCGGTCCCCGGTCCCCTCCTCTAAATCCGCCACTGCCATGTAGATACAATGGATGTAGATGAGGTAACTGGAATATGAGCGATGGATTCAGGAGGTCAGTGGGAGGGCGCAATCCCAACCCCTCACTCACCCGGAATCCCTAACATTATATGGTTCACACGTAGAACTCAATTCTTTCAGGTTAATTATTTTCATAAATAAATATATAAATAAGACATCTAAATTACATTTTACATTACAATATATTGATGAATTACGTACGACCCGTGCGGAGGCTGCGAGAAACATATTATTGAAATTATGTTACATTCATGAACACATGAATGTTACAGAGCAACATGGAAAACGAAGATTTGCTCCAACCAACAAAGAAGTCTTTTTCTTGTCAATTTTCAATAAAACCGAACAAACGGTCGAAATCATGTCAAACATCGTCAAAATGGATTACTGGTACGGCTCTACTGACGTGCGCAAAGTACCTTGGATTATATCACCTTTTTTCTCGTCACTATCATGTTCACCTTCTTCGAATGACGATGTATCGCAAGAAAAAAGGAACATCACTCTTGTTTAATAAATCTTAATGAAAGAATCTTGTGTGCTCATTGTTTTGCTTACTAAATTTCATATAAAAAGTGGCGTATTTCTACTATAATATATCCTGTTTCTATGAAGTGACCACATAATGTGGCGTCAGCGATCTCGATTCCAGACAACAGAGATTTATTAATATCCTCGCACGCGCGGCCGCGTTAAACAGGTAAACATCTGGAGTTTAACCAGCAATAGCTACTTATTGCAGTATCTGATTGTCAAAGTTTTGGTACCAAGGGGTTTTATTTACATCAAATTATTAAATTAGTATGAGAAAAAAAATTGGTGTAGTGGCACTTTAAAATAAAAAGTGATCAAAGAATACTTTTTATATTTTCATTTAACTTTGATGTATACACAGTTTCTTTTTTCCTCTAGTATATTATGTATTTATTTATTTACAGTTAAATCTCCTTGAAAAAAAAAAAAGAAATCAAAATGGAAGAAGACATCTACCTGGTACCACTCAACCAATGATGAAAAAAAACCCCAAACAAGCCGGAAATGAAAACGAAATTATTTGTTTATTTATTTATTTATTTATTTATTTATTTATTTATTTATTTATTTATTTATTATCATTATTATTATTTTGTTGTTATTGTTGTTGTTGTTTCTCTCTACATAAAAAAAGTTAAATGTCGAGCTCAATAGTTCAATCTTTCATTGGGAACTTTTCGGAAGACTTTCAAATGTAGAGTGATAAATCGGAGGCATTCCGAGTGATTAATGACTGCTCCCTAAGCCGAAAAAGTTTACTTACTCTCATTTGGAAAGAGAAAATGCCACGAGGTAAATTATCTCATCTCTGTGAAGTATCGAACAAGTTTAACTTTATTTGATTTAAGGTGTCATGGATATGTAAACCTTTATTTATCACAGCGTCATATCATACTAGCAATATATGTAATGTATAGTAGTCAGAGGAAATGAAGACTAGAATTAGTAGTGATGACGCAAACTTCTACATACCTCTAGATTATTAAACATACATAACAGTTATTTAAGGACTTATATCATGATTTAAGGGAAAATTTAGAAGAGAGCACTGAATATTAATATGAAATATACTGAATAATGCAACATAAGGCCAAAAGAAAATATGTCTGTATACGGTAGGGTCTCATGCCCCCAAAAACTTATGGTCTTTTGGATTTTTCTTTCTTTTTTTTTTTTTTTTTTTCTTATTTAAAGAAACTAGGTTGCTACGTTTTTATTTTGACAACTGGGCCTAGTAACGTCTCATCAAGGGCCAACACCCATGGCCATGTCACGGCGCACCTTGTTTTTTATCAGTTAAGTGTTTGAAATTGATGGGACATTACTTTTACTTTAAGACTAAGCACTCTAATAACACTGATCATCCAAAACTATCTTTAAAACAAAGACATAACTTTAATTTGTGGATTTGAGTTCGGATACGAGAAAATGTTCAAGGGGTAAATTACTAAAGCCACTCGGAACCCTAGACAGACATAATTTTTTTTCTTGACCTAAATGAACCAGAGGCTGAACCATTGGCCAGATTGTGCAGCAAAACCCGTTCTATGAAATTGTGATGTCCCTCTGTCTATCAGCTTCAACAATTTGGTTTACCTCTTGCTTTTGTGTCCATTATAGAAAGACCATTGACAATAACTCTTCCAAACTTCACATGTAGATAGACTTTGATGAGCTCTATCCATTGAATTCTTTGTTTGAGACATTGAGCAGTTTCAAAGTCAAATGTGTAATTGTCTTCAGTTCAATTACAGAAAGAGCCTGAGAGTTATGTCTTTCATAATTCACATTTAGATAGACCTTGTTAAACTCTGTTTGTTGAAACTTATGTTTAGGACCTTGACCTTGAAGGTTTTCAGTTTCAAGGTCAAATGTGTAATTGAATGTAGTTGAAAGACCATAGACATAAACTCTTTCCATCTTCACATGTAGATAAACTTTTATGAGCTTTATTCATTGAAAATCTTTGTGACCTTGACCTTAGGAATTCCCAATTTTAAGGTCAAATTTTTATTTTATTTTTATTCAGTTACTGAAAGACAGAGAGAGTTACGTCTTTTAAACCTCACCCATAGATTGACTTCTTTCAAACCTCCCACGTAGATTGACTTTGATAAGCACTACTCTTGATGACTGTCTTTTGTGACCTTGACCTTCAAGGTTTTCAGTTTCAAGGTCAAAAGTGTATTTAGGTAAAGTTCACTTACAGAAAGATGTTGAGAATTAGATCTTCTAAACCACACATGTAGATACATTGTAGAATCGAAGTTGGACCATAAGAATTATATCTTTTCAATCTCACATCTGGTTTGATTTTTGATGAGCTCTGTCAATTGCAACCTTTGAACCTTGACCATTAATGCTCAGTTTGAAGGTTTAATGCATATTAAAGTATAAATCAATTACAGAAAGATCATTAGAATTAGATCCTTCAAATTTGGCACACAGATTGACACTGATGATCACTATACCAGGCCACCTTTGTGACCTTGAACTTGAATGTTCCCAGTTTCAAGGTCAAATGCATATTTGAATTTAGTCAATTCAGGGCTCGAAACTAACTTTTTCAAGCACTAGTCTGGCGGACTAATCGGTTACAAAATCCATTAGTCCGCACAAAAATCTATTAGTCTGCAGAAAAATAGACTATTTATTCATTTTAGATTGATTTAATTTCAGGGTAAACACATTTCATTTGTCAGATTTAACATTTCAAGACACTGTGGGGCACATATGCTCCTTCTCGTCCATAAAGGAAGGATGGCTAAATTTATTGCCACATTTCTCTGTGGCCCCATGATCACCATGCAAAACAATGTCATTCGAAAACGTATTGAAGCTGCTTAATAATCTGTTTCAACGAAGCGTACCAGCGACTCTGACTCTCGTTACTTTCCATGTACTTTTCGGCGATTACGGAATATCGCAACTAAAGTAATGTCAACATGCACGCATTTTGTAATTGTTATGACGTCGTATAATTGTGATGTAAGTTGCCCACAATAAAGAGCCACATCGCGAATAATAGATTTGGTAAGTTACTAAATGCAAACCGTGAGGGATTTTAGTAGTTGCGATACTCCGTATTGTTACTAAAATAGGTTACGGGATTTCCAGAAAAATAAGTTTTCAGTCATATTGTTTGCAGGGCGGGTGAGAGGATTTGAGTGGGTTTCACAGAGTTTTCATTAGTCTGTCGGACTTATACAATGAGAAATCTGTTAGACGTGGCATAATTTCTTAGTCATGGACTTACAGACATACATTAATTTCGAGCCCTGCAATTTCATAAAGATCATGAGACTTGAGTCTTTCTAACCACAGGAGTAATTGTAGAGCAAGTGTCCTAATTTCACCAGGGGGTCCATATTTCATTACATTTTACCAATATGCTTAACAATGTCTTTGTGCAAATTTGGATAGTTTCTTTGAAGTTGTAGGATAAAAACTTTTCTTCAGGCTATGCTTGCTCATTCAACCAACAAAGTTCTTGTCGATGTCTCCAAATGAAACAACTTTGTAACATTGTCTTTTATGCTAAAATAGATTATATTGCACTCTGTTGCTTCTGTGGGCATAGTGTTTCAAAAGACATTCTGCTTTCACAAATTGTCAGTGCTTTGCAATCCAGCCATACCACTTGTCCTTGTTCTGAAATCTCATAAAAAAGAAAGGAAATAGGAATGAAAAGAAAAAAAATGAAATACATGTATTGAAAATCGTTGTGATACATGTAATCATTTCTGTTGTTTGATAACAATCCATTAGTCGGACCTTGTCTCGAGAAGATGCATTCCGATAGGTTGCAGTAAAAAGTATTTTGTGCATGACTATATGTGATGTTACAATGTAAACACAATACAAATTTCTTTAGTTACCAAACATATTGAGTGCAAGTGGATGCAATCATGGAATTTGGAAAATTATAAATACTGTCTACCTGTAGCCGATAAAATTAAAGTGAGCAGTCATTGCATGATTTTTGTGACTATCTTTCTAAAAATGTGAATTTTCTTTACAGTCTGGTAAAGGTTGCTTCGGTCAGGTGAATTGTTAAGGGTGCAACGATATACCGTTTGACGGTATATCGCGGTACAGAGGGCTCGGCTCGGTTCACGTTATGAATAGGTGTGGAAACGGAACAACAACGGTTCACTCCTGCATTTATTTTACTGAAATATTGTGCATTAAATTTAATTTACATTGCGTCTGTATTTTAAATACACAATGATTTACACGTCCGAAAGTAGTCTAGCTGTATGCTGTAAAAGGATCAGCATTTCTTGAAAGAAAGCCTAAACTGATATGAGTACCTTTTTGAACATAACGCTTACCACTGTAATATTAAAAAACCAAAATGTAATACACCTAATTTTATTTCAAGTTTAAAATGTGTACCGTGATACGTACCGTACCGTTGACCATGTACCGTAATACGTATCGTATCATGAGGTACCCGTATCGTTGCACCCCTATGAATTGTCTTAGTTTACCAGACCGAATGTCCTGTAAAATGTTTTACAAGTTCATATTCACTTTTAAATATACAAATATAGGTCACAACTTAGTTGTGCTAGCATTTGATTGTTGTCAGAGGCAGTTCAGCCACAACCTCTTTGCTATATATTACTGACAATATACTTGTACATGTAATCAGTAATGTATAAATGTAAATGAAAAACAAAGATTTTCTTATCCTGTAGGAGGAGGACGAGGAAAAGGAGGCTATGGGCCAAAGAAGAATTATAAGGGTCAGAGAAGACATTTTACAGATGCTGATGAGCTCCGAGAGCAGATGGAACGTGATGAAAAAAAGAAAGAATGGAGGGTAATTATACAGAAGTTACAGAATAAAAATGGCATATACGGTTATATTTAATTACATAACACATATTTTGAAATATTTGTACTCAGTTGCATTGGTGATGCATTGTTTTTGTCTTTGAGTTTGAGTTTGTGATTTGTGAACAATATTTCTATATTGTCCCGATTCAGTCGATAAAATGGAAGTAAATATAATTCTTTGCATGTTGTCATAAAGCAATTTTTAAACTTACCCAAAATTTGTACTCTCCAAAGAAATGTGAAAAATTTTTACTTCCACCACCACTGAATATTAGCTGTATTATGGAATACTTATCATGGGGTGGTGTAGAGATTCAACGACCCTCTGAGCATTTCAGGCATTTGTCCTGCAAATTACTAAATTTAACGGACATGAGACAAATTTACTGGACATACAATGTAAGAAAGTGATTGACTTTTATTGTGCATGTAGAGTATGGAATTGAAAAAAACCTCTTTCCACCCCTGTGGTTTCCCCACCCCTAATTCATATTAAATGTATTATATTTCACCTTCATTTCATCTTGATGTTAGTTGTAACTGATCTTAAGAGTACACTACCTAAATCAATTATCTCATGTGAATATTACGTAACTTCAATACATGTACATGAAACTTTAATATGGTTACAAAATTATAAACTATTGTAGATATCTGTACTACAAAATAAAAGATTTGTTGGGATGATTTGTCAGAATAATCTAACAAGTAACATTTTTATGTCTCTTCAAAATTTATTTTTTCATCAATTGAATTTTATTGTCCTAATAACTCCTGTAAATTTTTGCTCAGACGGAACTAAATTTTAGCATTGATATTAACATCTCTCTTAATTTGATAAAATTCTGATAACGATGGCATTATATACGACCTTTACAAGCTTGGTTAAGTGCTTGGCTTACAGCATGCTGCAGGGCTCACACTGGCTTGAAAAATGTGTAGCCACTTTTCTCGTGAAAGATTTATCACAGAGGCACAATGTCTTTCTCAGCTTAAGTTACCTATTTACAGCTGTTTAACAAATGCATAACACTTTTCTTTGTTTTTATATATTTATTGTCACTAATTATATTAATATACAATGGACAGTTGAAATAAAGCTAAATGTACAAATTATCAAATAAGCACAGTGATGTACTAGCATAATGATTCTTTAACAAAATAAACAAACATTGGTATTTGTTTCAAAATGAACTGTGGGACACTGTCAGTCACTACCTAGTACTTTGGAACCATAATTCTTCTATTTTTCACAATAACCCATTGCATTATACTCTTAGACATTGCATTCATGCGGGCTACGTCCATGTTAGAACTGCTGTAGATAATCCGGGTTCAATTCCTGGATTGGCCACTATGTGTTAGAGTTTTGTTACCTCCTGTTTACATGGTGCCATGTAATATATCTGAAAAGTTGTTGCAATGTAAAACACTAACCAAACAGCCTTATACATAATCATCTGTATTATATATAAATGAGATAATATTGATGTGAGGTGAATCGATATCAAACAACTTCTATATGATTGGCTTTTTAGAGGCAACAAGGGTTAGACAGTGATGAGGAAAGTGCAGAGGAAGAGGAGGGAGCAAAAGCTAGGAGTAAAATAGGTGCCCCGGGAGAATTACCTCCATCAGATTCATCGGAATATAGTGACAGTGATGATGAATCAGTAAGTTAGGATTTAAATTGCCTTCATTTGTACATAATAATTTTGTTAACAATTTGCTGGAAGTATTTATTGAGTATCATGGTAAGGCTTGGTAAACTTCTGTTGCTAGATGTTGTTAATGCCTACTTTGAAGGATTTTTAGCTCACCTGAGCCAAAGGCTCAAGTGAGATATAGTCATAGTGCGCCGTACGTTGTCCGTCGTCATCTTCGTCCGTCGTTAGCTTTTTCACATTTTCGACTTCTTCTCTGGAACTACTTTGCAGATTGGGATCAAACTTTGTGTAAATGATGTACTCAAGGTCCCCTACTGAAATTGTGTTCGGAATCCAGATTCTCTCCGGGGTGGATCCAGGGCGGGGCCAAAAGTGCCCAAAACGATACCCCTCTTCAAACATCTTCTCCTCCAGAACCAGTACATAAATGGGAAACTAATTGCATTTCAACAATCTATAAAGATGGTTCATTAAAAATTGTGTTCGGGGTTAAAATCCGTCAAATAGAAATTTACACTTTTTAGCTCACCTGAGCCAAAGGCTCAAGTGAGCTATTGTGATCAATCACCGTCCGTCGTCTGTCGTCCGTCGTTAACTTTTCACATTTTCGACTTCTTCTCCAGAACCACTGAACAGAATTTGATGAAACTTGATAAGCATGTAGAACTCATGGTCCCCTACAAGTGTTGTTGTTTTTCGTCCGGATTCATCAACAGGTGGCGCCACCACAGGCAAAAGTAGGTCAAAGAGGGTACCCTCCTTTGACAAACTTCTTCTTCAGACCGGGGGCATACAGAGACAAACCGAATGCATAGGAATGATCTAGAGGGATGTGTGAAGAAGTGTTGTTATTTTTGGTTCCATTCCGAAATCAAATTTTTGACGTTTTTTTGACGTTTTTTTGTACTTGGTAGTTTTAATGCAGAAAAGAGGTATTTTTTTCTTTTAGTAAACATTGATGCATTAATTTGGTTTAATTTGATCATTTTGATGGTAAGAAATACTACTGCGAAGAAAATTTTTCAATATTTTATGTTTTGGATTTTTTATGAATTTTTTAAGACTTTCAAGAAAAAGGGGGGTGGGATAATTGGTGTAAACATTTCACAGTTTGAACTTTTTCTTCGGAACCACTTGCTGGAATTCAATGAAACTTGGCATGCATCAAATACTCAAGGTCCCCGACAAATGTGGTCATCTTTGTCAGGATCCATGAACAGGTGGCACCACCACAGACAAAAGTAGGTCACAGAGGGTACCCTCCTTTGACAAACTTCTTATTCAGATCGGGTGCATACAGCGACAAACCGACTGCATAGGAATGATTTAGAGGCATATGGGAAGAAGTGTTGATATTTTTGGTTCCATTCCGAAATCAAATTTTTGACGTTTTTTCATTTTTATTTTGGACTTTGTTATTTTAATGCATTAAAGAGTTATTATTTTCTTTTAGTAAACATTGATGCATTCATTTGGTTTCATTTAATCATTTCTATGGTAAGGAATGCTGGTGCGAAGGAAGTTTTTCAATATCTCGATTTTTGAATTTTTTATGAAGTTTTTAAGACTTCCAGGAAAAGGGGGGGGGGGGACAATTTTTCATATCTTCAACTTGATCTACAGAACAACTTGAAGGATTGTGATAAAACTGGGTAGGATGCAAGTACTCATAGTCCTTTTCAAAGGTTTTGGTTTTTGTGCGGATCATCCAAATTGGTTAACAGATAATGCCACCATGTCTAAAAGTAGGTCTCACAATAGTACATATACCACTTGGTAATTGAAATATGGAGAGTAGCGGTTCAAATCCAGCTGTGGTCAAAAAATTTTTTTTTTTTTTACACATCTAAATAAGTTTTTAGATGTTTCTCAACATATGAAATTAGGAATTTTACGTTTAAGACTTCCAAAAAAAAAAAAGGGGGGGGGGGGTGTTTTGGCCATTTTTCACATTTTCAACTTTTTCTACAAAACTGTTTGAAGGATTTTAATAAATCTTGGTAGAAATAAGTCACTTATGATCCTCTTCAAATTCTGTTGTTTTCGTCCAGACCTCTTTACAGGTGGCGCCACCATAGTCAAGAGTAGGTCACAAAAGAGTTCCCTCGTTTAACAATATTCTTTTTCATACGGGCTGTATACAGAGACAAACAGAATGCATAGAAATGATCTAGAGGGATGAGTGAAGACGTATTGTCAGTTTGGTTCCCTTCCAAAATCAAACTTTAGAATTTTTTTTCGACACTTCTTTGGACTTGGTGATTCAATGCTGAAAAGTGTCATATTTCCTAGTTAATTGATAATGATGATTTCTAATGGACTATAGTGATCATAATTATGGTAAGGATTGTTACTTTGAAAAAATTTTGTCAATATCTCAATTTTTAGATTTTCTATGAATTTTTTAAGACTTCAAAATTAGGGTGTATAGGAACAATTCAATCACATTTTTCACTTCTGCTGTTATACCACATGAAAGATTTTAATGAAACATGGAATACATGAAGTTCTAAAGGTCCTCTATTATCTAACATCTGTGTTGACTTACTCACATTGATGAATGCAAAAATAAATGAATTCTTCCTTCATGCATGACTGATCATCTAGGTACTCAGGTGAGCGATATAGGCCCACTTGGGCCTTTTGTTTGACCTAGAAATAGATTTATGATACCCATATATCATGTATAATTCAGAAGCGGTTGTATAACTTAAAATAAGTGATTTTTTTTGCCCCACCATGAAATGGCCAGGGGTATATAGTGTTCCCTTGTTCTGTTATTCCGTCATTCTGTCATCATTCAGTTTCCGCTCATTTTCTCTTTGAAAGTTTGATGGATCAAATTGATATTAGCTATATAGATGTATCAAGGGAAAATGCAGGTCAAGTACGTATATGGGTTTGGTCCAGTAATTCTTGACAGAGTTATTGCTAGTGATGAAATGATTGTCGCCGATGATTGAATATCGATTGCTGAAAATGCTTCGATTTTCGATTCTTTTTTCTAAAATTGAAAATCGCCGGGAAAAAATACGAAGAAGAAGTTTTATCACCCAAATTGAGTCGTAAAATGTAGTGTAACTATCTACCGAAATGACCCAATTGACCGGAATGCCCCATCTTATTACTGAAATGCCCATGAAATGGAACTTAAATGTCAATAATTATTGTTTTTACATATAAATTTGAATAAATCAGGATAAAAACGTATGAACATATAGTATATTTGTTTGATTCTCTTATCTTTGTATAAATTTCATTGTAAAGAAAATCGTAATACTCAGAAGATTAATGTTACATTTTGCCGATTATTTCTCAACTAGATTACTATTTATGCCCTAGAACTCTAAGTCAGCATGAAAAGCAATGATTTGAAACTATTTGACTAGAAGGAGAAGGGAATATCGGTATATATTTTGGGCATTTCTGCATTTTATAAGTTTCATTAATGGGCATTTCGGCAAATAGTACTGCCTTAGCACTAATAAAAATAGCGGACAAGAATAACAACATGCTCCCGGATCGTGAACTCCCCGAATTATTTGATTAATTTCTTGTTTATTGTATTTTTCAAATAAAAAAAATTCTACATACATGATTACATTGTCAAATGTTAAAAATATCCCCTTGAAAATGGTTTTCTTATTCGTCCGATTATAATTGATCATTGATCGGTTATGATTTCTGATTATTGTCCGATCATCGATTATGAAAATTGTCCGATTCTGCATCACTAGTTATTGCCCTTGAACAGAAAATCTCTTAAAAATGAGTTTCAGCTTATTTTCTTGGTGAAGGTTTGATGGATTAAATTGATGTTGGGTATATAAATGAATCAAGGTAAGATGCAGGTCAGGCCAGAATATGGGTATAGTCTGGTAATTTTTGACAGAGTTATTGCCCTTGAACATAGAAAATTTCTTAAAGATGACAGTTTCCGCTCATTTTCTTGTTGAAGGTTTGATAGATTGTTTTTGAATTTGGGTATAAAGATGTATCAAAGGAAGATGCAGGTCAAGTTCGAATATGGGTGTGTTTCAGTAATTTTTGACAGAGCAATTGCCCTTGAACATTAAAAATTCCTTGAAAATATTACTTCTCTGGCAATTATATTTCATTAGCTTAGCTGCCAGCAAGGGCATTTGTTTCACACTGACACATTAAAATTCTAATTATTCTATCAAATTCTGTCAAAGTTTTGATATCAAATATGTAAAATCCTTATTTTATTGACCAGATTGCAAAGCAAGTCCGGACTATAAATTGGTGAAGTCTGTCTGTCTGTCCGGCGTCAACAATTTGCATTTAGCTGGGTTTCTTAAATACCATTAATGATACTTAGGTCAAACTTGGTGAGTTTGTAGACATTGATGAGTTCTTTCAGACTGGTGCAAAATTTGGTGACCTCAACCTTGATTTCATACTAAAGTAAACACAGGCTGATTTTACAATTACCTTGATCCCTTGCACACTATAATTGTGACTATTGATAATATTTGAGTCAAACTTTATATGTTTGTAAACATCAATGAGTCTTCCTGACTGATGAAAACTTTGGTGACCTTGACCTTGATTTCACGATTCAATGAACACATTGATTTTGGATTTTGCTTGATCTTTTGCATGTTATTAGTGATACTTAAGTCAAATTTGGTGGGTTTGTAGACATTGATGAGTTCTTCCCAACTGATGTATAGCCTGGTGACCTTAACCTTGATTTCACACTTCATTTAAAACAGACTGATTTTGCTTTAAGCTTGATTTCTTGTATACCATAAATGATAAAATTGCAATCCGTCTTTGACGGTTTCTTGTTTATTTATATTTTTTATTTTCATTCTGTTCTATTGAATCTGTACATACTTCTTTTTCTTATCATTTGGTACATATAGTAATTGGGGGAAAGGGGGAGACTGTTGCTTACCTATCCATCCACAAAATCAAACCAACTTAACTCTGCTTCATTTTAACTGTTAGTGCAATAGGTGTGTTGGATGGAACCTCTGGATAAGGCATGGCCAGCAATATTGATTTATTAGTTCATCATTTCTATTACAGAGTAAGAAATCTAAAGGTGTAGAACATTTAATAGAAATACAGAACCCCAACAGAGCTGGTGGTAGGACCTCAAAAAAAATAACAGAATTGCAAGACCAGGAAAAAACTCAGCTTAGTAGACGTGAAAGGTAAGCATTATAATTTATAGGCTTACAGACATTTTACCTAGAGAATTACAGTGTGATATTGACCAATTTGAACTGACATTGATGTGACTTTTTATTCTGTTTTACTTTGTGTATTTATATTTCTATAAAGTATGAAACAGCTTCATTATACAATACATGTATCAATAAAGTTCTTTTATCTACCTAGGGAGGAGTTAGAAAAACAGCAAGCTAAGGTACGATACCAGCAATTACATATGGAAGGCAAGACTGAGGAAGCACGAGCTGACCTAGCTAGACTAGCAATTATACGTAAACAGAGAGAAGAAGCTTCTAGAAAAAGAGAAGAAGAAAAGAAAGGTAGGGAATGTCATTCTCAGGATGCTGTAATTATATGCAGTTGTATATAAAGCAAGTCAAGAACATCTGATGTTATCTGTTTTGTATGCTATATTGAAATTTTAAAATTGCCAGTGAATTTGTAGGGTTATAGAGGTTTCAGCATGTCTGTGGTCAGTGCATGTCCTGGCTGTGATTTGATTACTCTTTCAATATGAGAATGACACATTTACTTTCTCATGCTTATGTCCATGGGTATTAAGTCAGGATCTCCAGACACAGTTTATTTAAAATGGTCATTATGGTGTGACTCACTTGGTGTGACTCGCATGCATTTTGATCTGGAAGACTTACAATACTTGGGTATAATACTGCATGCAAAGGATCCCAGTGGTCTAAGAAGGATCTTTAAGGGCTTTTAGATGAATAAATCAAAGGTCAAGTTCACATGACATTTGATTAAAATTACATTCTCAGTGTGAGCGAAACTGTGTTAGGCATTACAGGACATTTGTTTGCTAAAGTTTCATAATTCAATGAAATGATGGTGAGAGTTTTACCTAACCAAGGCAATTTTTACCAGAAATGTCAGATGGTCAGGTGGGTTTCGGAAACGCTGCTTTCTTGGTTATAACTTCACACATCTGACTAGGACAGATACCACCCAGGGGGAAAAGGGTCACATGTGTATTAGACCTTCCAATTGTACATGATGTAAGGGGACTAAAGCTCGGCAAAGTACATTTTGCCATGATTTTCATTATGATGTTAATATGGGGATTCTGACGTCTCAGAAGAATGACTCATAGTGGTCAAATCTTTATCAGTTTATGGCAGAACATTTTATGAAGTTATGTAAGGTGTATAGAGACTTACAATTAATGCAAAGAAAATGTTGATGTACGATGTTGATGCATCATACATATGATGCCAATCTATCCTATGTAGGATGCCCATGGGTTACTATCAGAAGGGCTAAATTGAATTTCATAAGAAGATTAAAGAACTATAAAAAAATTGCAGCATGTAATTTTTAGGAATTTTATGTAAGACCCTTATGATTTGGACCTTAAGATAAAACAAAGATGTGTTCGTTTTTTCAGCACAAGAGGCTGCTGCAAAGGACAAGAAAAAGTCTTGATATTGAAGATAATAATGAAAATCTTTCATTTGTACTACTACTGTCCCTTCAAAAACACTGATGGATGCCACCAAGACCTATGCCATTCTTCAGATGATGGAAAGGACTACTTCAAGAAGTGCTTCATATTTGTTCAAATGATATATTATTTATGAAATGTAAATTCGTACTGATGCTTTATATTAGCATGTTGTAACTAATTCAATCATGTATTTGAATGACAAAATGTACAAAGGATAGGGATTTATTTATAGACTTTACAATATTTAGAAATTTACATGTCTTAGTAATAATTAATTTCAGATGAAATAAGAACTGTCTGCTCTATGCATATATTACATGCATTACATGTATATGTGTTGTATGCATGTATCAATGTGTGATTGATGTGCCAGTGATCTGACATACATGATTAGGGAGAGGAATTACTGCCATTTTATATGATGACTTTGTTCATAGAATATTTAATTGACATTAGGGGTGAAACGATTCACTGCGATTCTCAGTTCATCATGATCATTACTGACAATTTGATTTATGGTATGACGTAGTATTCGTATAGTTCTGCTTCAATTCGTTTCGAAAGTTAGAATTTGTAACAAAATGACACTGTTTATTGCAAATGATAATTGTCCAGAGAATATAAAAATTCATTCTTTGACTCCAGATAATTCAGGTTTTAGTATTTGGTATTTATAAGAACTATAATTTGCTTGAACTATGAATCAAAGTTTTACTTACTGGTAACAAGATGTAATTCCTTGATCTTTTATGTAAGGTTTTGTCATGTAACGACGTTTGGAACAGTTCAATGTAATATCAACGTACATATAGTATCATGAGCCCTGTATCGTGATATGTATCGTATCATGAAGTATCAGTATCGTTGCACCCCTAATTTATATCTAAAATTTCTTTACTGATTTGTCAAAAATGGATCTACCTATATTCTTCAAGTGTTTCTCCATGTTGTGACATCCTTGACTGTAGTACTTCATGTTCTACAGATGACAGATATCAAACAAAAGTTCTACAGAAATAGATTTTAATAAAACGAAAAATGTATTGTTCTTTATCATGTAATATTGTTTTTATAAAAATTATGAAAACATTACTTTATCGGGGACATTGAAACTCTTTATGCCATTGTTTACTGCTTTGTCTGTTATTGATGCATTGTTTTGGATAGTTGACAATAGTGTAATGTAGAATATTGCAAACATGTACAAAGCAAAAACATTCAGTATTTATGTTATACTAAAACCAAATGTGAACCTCTGAATTTAGATAGATAATACATAGATTGTAATTATTCTCTTTATGAATTCAGTCTGTAAATGAATAATCTTGATGGCATTATAAAAAGCTATTAAACTAACTGCCCCATTTATTCTCTTTGTGGCTGATATTTCATATTGTAAATCATAAATCCTGACGAATGACATTTAATGTTCTTCAGGATGCATTGTCTATATATATATAATAAAATGAAGAATGAAAGTTTTTACTTTGCTGTAGGTTAAGGACATTCACATATAAATTTCATGTGAACTTTTGCACATACAAGTGTCAATCTCCCACTGTCTGGAATACAAAAATGCAACACCTTTGAAATGCAACACAGATCTTGTTAAAGTATTGCATACTTGCCAGTAGACTGTCTTTGAGAAAGAGTGAAGACATTGAGAGTTAAATGAGTTATTGCATGACATACTCTGTTGGACCAGAGGTTCCCAAGGACACTTAAAACTGAGTATAGTGATTAGTTTCTGTTCATGAATTAATGTGTATTTTAAGTTTACAGATACTGAAGTTTTTGAAATTTCTGAAATGGTGGGTCATTTGTACCAACCCACCTATCTTTCCCTGTTTTTGATCTATTTTTACCTAAACACTTCATGTATTTAGTTTATGCCTCGTTTTAGGTTAGGATCACTGATAAGTGTTTGTTAAATGAAGCGTGGATGTATGGTCAGTATTGTAAAGTCTGTCTGATACTTAAATAGTACAATAAACTTTGAAATGTCATTACAGCAGTTGTCTCAGTATGAGATAATAGATTGAAAGGTTTGCAAGTCACTTTCGATTCACCACAACTTTGAATGAGAGAGACTTTTCCATTTGACCCACAAGACTTTTTTTCTGACTTTTTCACTGACCTTGGTACTATAAGTACATAATATGTTTTACTTCTTTCTAATCAATCTCCATTAATGCATTCCTCATATTTTGCAGTGAAGTTAGCGCATGTTTTGATTTCCTCCATAGCTTTCATGCTACACGTTGTGAATGTGGCAGGGATCAGTATCCGTGAATGTGACTAATGTAGTTTTTACTGGAAGCATAAGATCATTATCTTTTGTTTGCACATGTGTGATGGATGCAAGTATCGGCACGGATGGGTCAATGGCGAGAGTGTCCTCCCTCAAAGTGGAAATTTCTGGGTTTGATTTACGAGTCCGGCCACAATTTTTCATCCTACTTGTTACAGATTTGGTGCCGTAAGAGTGACCTTCATGTGAGGGAGAACTAGAGTAATGTCTCTGTTAGGGTTTTTCAGATTTGGGAATCTCTGACAGGGTATCGGCCCGGATACCTCAGTGGTTAGAGTGTCCGCCGAAAGGTTCTATGTTCAATTCCCAGGGCTGGCCACAATTTTTCGCCCCACCTATTACACATGTTATGCATGATGTACGATAAGTGAGTTCAGTTTTGGCTTCCCCTATATTGACAAGGAAACACTTGTGATTGTCTAGACTGGAGCAGGCTTGAGGTGTGGACGATCCGGATTCGATTCCCAGATTGTGCCACTACGTAAGGAATAAGTAACTTGTGCATTCATGCCGCAATATACATTGTGTAATTGAATATTGTTGAAAGCGACGTAAAATAGTCAACATAAAACGGACCAACCAAAAGTCAAGACACCACATCTATATACCAAAGATACATGTACATGGAGCTTCATATGCCATTAGAACTGGTGAATGGCGTAGCACAATCGTTAAGGCAACGAGAGGTCTTAGAATGGAGTTATATCGGTGTCCTGTCTTTCAGATGAGGTGACCATCAGCCAGTTAATAAAGATCCCTCACTGCTTTGTGTGTATGTGCCAGTAGCGGATTAAGAGGGGACCGGACCATTTCGTCACAAATTTACGAAGCATATATAGATCACAAGTTTGAAATAATACGAGTAAAACTCCAGATATGGCATCCTAAATGGCTGAGTATTTTGGATAATACTTGCCATTCATAAGTTCCATCCCTTTCTTCTTTCTGGAAAATCCTGGGTCTGCCACTTTATGCAGTGCATCAAAGAGACCATATATGTGTGATAATGTTGGTTTAAAATAGGAATAAAGCAAGACGAATCAATCTTCATTAACCAGCTGAAGTTTGCATACCTATTACCGTCTGAACCACAGGGCTTTCGGCCCGTTGCCCCCCCCCCCCCCTCCCCCCTCCTCAATTACACCAATATAAGAAGAAGAGAGAGCTTCCGATTTGCCAAAAATACACCTCCTCCCGTCTGTGTCCTGGAACTTTTTAATATTTTGACAAATCCCTTCATCTTGTATTGATGAAATTGGGGGGAGCACAACGAGTCGAAAGCTCTGTGGTCCGAACGATGTCCTGTAATGGGGTTTCACTTCAAAATCTATTGGGATTCACTGTGATTTGGTGTCAAAAGGAGTTCTCGTACATTCAATGGTTGCTACGTAAATTTAGGATGTATCGGAAAAAATCCATATTGCAAATCATATTTTGGTATCCATGTGTTACGTAACCGTTGGTTAGTGAAGGAGATGATGAGTAATTTTCAACCATGCACTGCCTGCAGATCCACAAATTTTGAATTCTCCGAGAGGGACTCCATACATGCTTTTGTTTGTAAAATTGACTTGTTTTGCGTATAAAAATTAGACAATTTCGCCCTTTCTTAAAGTAGGTCCAGATCTCCGGTCCACCCTTCTGGATTCTTGCACTGAAGCTGTTGTCACGATATAAACAAAATCTTTGGTTTCGATATCAGTACACACAACTATTGAATGTTTCTCTTTGTTTGAACGTCTTAATCCATAGGCCTTTGCTGAGTATGTATTTCGATAAAACAAAAGTATTCCAATACACGGATTTAATGAAATGTATAGTTACCAGATGATAGAATTTCTTTTTAACTAACATAAAAGGCGCGGATCCAGAAATTTTGTCAGTTAGAGAGTGGGTCCAATCGTGTCTTTTGGAGAAAATTATTTATCTGGTGGGTTTATACCCAAGACCTTTCCCTCTGGTTTTACGCATGCTCAAGATAAATCCGCTATTTTACTTTGGTATATAGCTAAACCATGAAGTTTAACATATGTTGTTGCAACCTGAATTAAGAAATTTATTATGGAGAATATGCTACAAGTAGATCTTACTAAAAATACCTGCGAAGAGGAACATTGGTTACCTTGGTAACATTTACAATTCAACTGTAATAAAAGTATGCAAAAATATCTCTTTAACGTAATGCATTACCGATGTGTCGTTTGTGTATTTTGGACGAGGCAGTCAGGAGACGCCTGTAGCTACCTGATGTAACTGTTGGTGATGATGTAATGGAATGTCTTTTATAGTTAGTAAGGTGTTAGGAACATCTCTGACAGATGGAATATAACCAGATAAACCTTTATGTAAGAGATGTCGAAATCAGAACTGAGTTTTGAGGTAAGTTCATCATCCTTGGTGCTCAATGAAATATCATGGTTCTAGAGGTGTTTGTTTCTTTGTCGTTTAATGTCATACCAGAATGTTTATCTACATTGTAACGACCCGTCTTTATTAATGGCCGAGACTGGAGTACCTGAATATTGGCAGCCCCCCCCCCCCCCCCCCCTATTTGCTCTTGACTGTAAATCGAATTCTTGATGTCAGATGGCAAGCTTCGGCTATGTACAAAAAATTAAAAGGAAGCGCGCTACACAGTTTCTGAAGTTGCTTGTCTATATATTCCTACCGAATAAATTCAAAAATACTTAACTTGCTTTAGCACAAATAAATTTTATGTCTAATATACTCTTCTGACATATGAAATAAAAAACTAAAAAAAAAGAAATTCTGCGAGTAGTCTCCCGTGACGCCATTAAGCGTTTTGTAAAAATTTTATTTTCATAGAATTCAAATTCCCGATATATAAATACATTGAAGGCAAATGTTTTGAGAAACATGTGAAAAAGTACATGCAATATGTCTTACTGATTGAAGAGAAATATTTACTGGAGTTAGAACTCTTTCATCTTCCAAATTAATTAATATTAATGTACAAAATATAATTGTAATCACCGTCGTAGACTGTAGTACTTTTTTGTATGGGGTAAGTTAGAACTCGATAGTGTGCATACTCTGGTTTCTCTTCAATCCACGCATAAATCTTTCGCCTTTTACTAAAGATTTCCGTGGAGAGGAACATTTAATGAGTCTTAAGACTTATTTCTCTAGCCCTGCTAACATCAGGGTAACAATAAATTTACAATTTAACTGTAGATAAAGGTATACCAAATTAATAATACCCGTAAAGTATTGGTGTGGTATGTATATTTAGGCGTGGCTGGCCAAACAGGAGAACCTTAATCCTAACAAGCACATGTTATAAACTGTGATGCCCAGGAGTCCGTTAAAATACACCATCGTACGCTACATGGCACCCATTTTGTTTCGTATAATATCAAACACATTGAACTCAGTTGCTGTGGTGGATTTAGGGTGAGGGGGACGAGGGGACATTCGCCTGACGCCATTCCCTAAATAACAGGAGATTTCAGGGGCTTCGGCCCCCTGGCCCCCCACCAGAACTTCGCCCTGGACCACTTGGACACAGTGGCGGTCCCTCAGACCCTTTGCCTGGCTTCGCCCCTCACCCTTTAATTGCAAAAGCTGAATCCACCCTGCTTTACGTATAGATAAGTAAAGAGTCAAAACATCTTACATATCTTATGCAGCTGTTTCAAACTGAAGTTTGTATTATTTTTCAAGTTTACCGCCGATCGATACTGCTCAATGAAAAAAAAAATACATGTAGCTATATTTGTTAATTGATTGATTGTTGTTTTTATGTCTTTCTGTTAATATTATATATTCTACGTATATGGTGACGGCACCTGCCTGATTCATTAGAAATTTATACCTTTGCAATAGACCCACATGAAGCAGTAAGAAGTCTTTTGTGTTCCACGCCCACCGTGACACGGGGCCTAAGTTTTTGCTATCTCATATAAAAGACAGGACACCGGGTCCCAACGGTGGAAGTCAAACCCGGAACCTCTCGGTCACTTGTCGAACAATTCATCCACTGAAACACACCCACTTTATCAGTTTTATTTCACTTTCTAGATATTTTTCACAGTACGAATACATGTAATGTTGAAATATGAAATAAACTCCAGCTAAAGATAAAAGAAATCTGCGAGTTATCTCCCATTACATGATTTTCACCTGAGTTTGTGTACGACTCTGAAAATGTATTACCATGAAAGTAATAAATCTCCAGCGTTAGAGGTAATTGTTTTAAAATTTTATGAAGAAGTATACACAATAATACCTGCAGATTTATGCAAAATATATACAAATATTGCAAGTCTTTCATGCTACCTATGAATTAATTTTAATAAATAAAATTTAGTGGAAGTCACCTCCTCGAATTGTAGCAGTACTTTTAATAATAAAATCAAAATCCACAACATGTAGTTACTCTGGTTTCTCTTCAATCCACGCATAAATCTTTCGCCTTTTACTAAAGATTTCCGTGGAGAGGAACATTTAATGAGTCTTAAGACTTATTTTTCTAGCCCTGCTAACACCAGGGTAACATTTACAAGGCTAAAAGCAAATAAACAATACAATACAATTCAATTATAGATTACATTTCATCAAAGACATTAAGTTTTCAATATGAAGGTTGCAATAGCTTTGACTTTACACAATAAGACAAGTGTGCCCTGAAGAAAAATTACATCTTTGACACAATAATATAAATCAATACACATGTATTGTACGAAAACCAGTATTTAATTAAAGTTAGATCTAGAACGACTCATGGGCCCTGTAATAATATTAACAAAGAAATTTAAGACTAACCCTTTCACGGAGTATAAGAACTATACACAAAGATATAAAAAAAATAATAATAACAACACCCTGTATATATCTATATGTACTTCCCTTTGGAGGACTTTAATACATGTATCTGTATATTCATAAAGAATCTTAGGTCCGCAGGAAACTAAATCGGCTTTCCCGCCACAAGTTCGCGGGTAGACCATATCCCAATCTTCCCATTTGTTTGATACCATCATGAGAAACCCACGGGGTAGATCGTACCTCACACATACGATCTACGATGAGGTACGATATACCCAATGGGTTTCACCCGATGGTTTGATCAGAGACATACACACTTTCACTGTAGAAAGTATCTATGTCTAGATCTGGTTTGATATAGGATTTTTTTTTTATTTTTCAGTGAACATAGAGCAGGTAAACTGAGTTCGATTTTAAACTCGATTTTATTGGAGTTCGCATTTGTCTGAATATGACACTAAACATGATATTGTCCCCTTTATTCCATGGACTATGAGATATGGTTTACCCTTCGGTACTTCGTCGTTTTTTACTTCAAGAGAAATCTGCGAGTTACCTCCCGTAACAAGATATGAACGTTATACATAAAATAAATACTTGTGATTAGCAAACACATTCCACACAAGTATTTTTAGTTTAAAAAAAAATAAAAGTACATACAATAAAAATAACATATTTATGCAATATAAAAAGTAAGATTTTAAATTGGCCAAGCTTTTTATGAATAGATTCTATGCTCACAAGATGATGATAGTCACTTTCTCAAACTGTAGCAGTACTTTGTGTAGTGTATGCAAACCCGACCAGACGTCAGCACTCTGGTTTCTCTTCAAACCACGCATAAATCTTTCGCCTTTTACTAAAGATTTCCGTGGAGAGGAACAATATAATGAGTCTTAAGACGTATTTTTCTAGCCCTGCTAACACCAGGGTAATAAAATAAAAAAAGAAAATAGTAACTACCATCCATACCTGTAACAACACAAGCAAGTACTTGTTGTATTATGTGAAAAAATTGACATTGGGTCCGTGTTACTAGCCAAAGATGAGACACTTATTCCTTCTGGGTCATTAATTAGGTTTGAAGGAGACTTCAATCCCTCTCAAAACATGATCTAACCATTCTTAGGGGTCCATGGATGTTCATATACATATACGTTCATTGTATTGTAACACCTTTTAGTGTGTTTATGTTAAACATCATGATACGATTTTTAGTTACGTACATTGTAACGATGTCCTTTTGTTGATGGCGGAGGCCGTTTTACCTGAGGAATACCATACGGATCTTCCGCAAGTACACTGGCAGATTTTCCTATTTGCTCAACAGCAAATCGAACCTACTGTCCGCGCCACTCGCTTTGTAAACCGAAAAATCTGGATTTTCACTTATTTATCTTTAAAATAGTTTTACAAAATTAATATCAATAGACAGATCTTGTTTAGTCGTAACTTTTGGTGTATGTAATATGTTTCTACGAAGAAGTATTCGTATTTTATAGGGAAAAATCATTTTAGATAGGGCTTTTTCTATGTTAATTTTGACGTGACGTCGCCGATGTTTAACATTGAGTCTATGGGAAACTTGGCGACGTCACGTCAAAATTTAACATGGAAATCGCCCTATCTAAAATTGATTTATTTCTATAAAATATGAACGCTTCTTTCTACAAACATACAGCATACATCAAAAGTTACGACTAAACAAGATCTATCGAATGGTTTTGCCTTTTTGAAATTATTCTGAAGATGGATCACTGAAAATCCAGATTTTTCAGTTTCCAGAGTGAGTGGCGCGGACAGTAGATTTTACAAAGGGTCCGGAACAGCAGCACATATAAGACCACTTGAATTTTTAGATTTTTCTTTTTAGTTATGAAATGCCAAGTAAAGATAGTATTAATAGCAAGGATATACAAAAATATATGTATTGTTGAGAGATGAAATAATAAAACTATAGAAGTATTTCATCAGAAGAAAAGAAATATGCGAGTTATTTCCCGTGACAAGAATTTTATTTGCATTTGAATTCGATTTTGACATTTTAATTCTATAAGAAATTAATAATCTTGATAGATGAAGTGCATCAGAGTTAATTGTTTGTATGAAAGTGTACATGTATATGTAATAAGAAGTATAGATTTATGCAAAAAGAAAACTGAAATTTCAGGCCTCATATGCTCCCTATAAATTCATTTAAATGTTGAAAATGTAGCCGAGGTCACCTTCTCAAATTACAGCAGTACTTTGTATGAGGTAAGTAAAACTGAGACGTTAGGCTACTCTGGTTTCTCTTCAATCCACGCATAAATCTTTCGCCTTTTACTAAAGATTTCCGTGGAGAGGAACATTAATGAGTCTTAAGACTTATTTTTCCAGCCCTGTTAACACCAGGGTAACATTTTACAATCAGTTATAGGTAGTCATATACGCAAATATAAACTTTTTATTTATACCCCGCAAAATTTTGGGGGTATATAGGAATCACCATATGCCCGTCTGTCCGACTGAGAAGTTTAACAAAGTAATTTTCTTAAACTTTACAAGTTGGACATCTATTTATTTACACTTATACCAGCGATGTATCTTGGAATAAATTATTGTACGTTTCAACCTATATTGTCGCGGATGGTGGTGGGGAAGGGGGATTTGTCCTTTATGACAGGACTAGTTCAAGAGAGCATTGTTGTGTTGCATGTGTATTTGTGGGTAGTAAATGCTGTTGTACTCAATAGTGCGGCTAACCAAACAGGACGTTAACATCTCAACCCCCCCCCCCCCCCCACTAGACATATTAGGCCCTACGACCAGTGCGGACCTGTAGTCAAAGTCTGTGATATAGTGTAGTCATGACTAGGTGAGTATCTAGCCCCAATAAAGGGATACAGGTAACACCCATTGCGGACCTGTAGTCAAGGTTTGTCAGACAATGTAGTCATATTTTTAAGAGCTGCCACGGACTAGAGTGAGTGGTATCAATTCTAAAAGACGTTGCATGGCAATCTTATACTTATTCCTGATCCATTATCAGAAACTGAGATACTATTTAACTCGTGTTTATAATTAACATAATCAGAAAGCTTTACATTTTTGAGGATAGTCAGATGGACAGCAGAAGTAGATAAAATTATACCAAGGACTTGTAAACAAGATCTTGTTTATAAGTCCTTGATTATACCGGGCTAGCAATTCATGAAATACAGAATTAATTCTACTTTGCAATCAAGTAAACAATCATTTCAGTTTTCACATACTATATGTTGTGTGTGTTAATGGCGAATGTAGCTAACAAAGCGGGAGACGTTTTCCGTGAAAACAGAGTAACCGAAAACACCATATCGATATTTATTAGCACTTTCCCAAGTGTTCGACTGCAAATCGAATTCAGATTTCACAGAGGACACGAAACAGCTCTAGACAGTGAGTTTAAGAGATCATTTGACTCTCTCTATATATCTACTGAAGACAAGCCTGAACGGTAATCATAATTAATGTATATAAAGAATTCCTCATCACTAAACCTTCATTAATGTATATCATATAATCACTTTTCTTCGCCATGAGTCACTGATATGATTATCAAGTCCTTGACTAATATGATATTATTATAGAACAAAATGTTTAATTGTATATCCAGAGACATATATGTGTATATATGTCTCTGGTATATCTGATAAAGAAAGAAATTCAAACTTGCTGGTCTTCATTAAGATATCATAATGGAAAACAATGATAAATGGTTTTTTATTTAAATTATATCTTTTTATGGTGATAGTGTTTAAAATTTGAAGTGGTCAATGACTTTATATTCAAAACGATTAAAATAGTTTGCATTATCGTATTTTACATACACTCTTCAGTATTTAATTCATGGAGCGCCTAAACCCGTTCGGAAATCATATACCGTTTCGACTTTTTCTTCACCTTTCGAGAAGTGCATCTAGTAATGTGGAAACGGCGAACTTATTGCGAAAAGCACAATAAAAACAACTTATGTTAACGTAAAACGGTACTTATCCAGGTCCTTTTAGGGTTACATTATTGTGTTGTTTTAAAAACATGTCTGTCGTAACAGTATAAAGTATTCTTACAGTATTTTTGCCCTGTTTGGACGGAACCAAAATGCAAAATTTCCTTGTAACTGTAAGACGGTTTCCTTGTTACTGTTAGTCTTTAGATCATAATCATTTGTTCAAGAGTGTTTAAGACTGAGTAAATATATGAGTGTCAGTGGTGCGAAACTTACTTGGGCATTACAGGACAATTGTCTTGTAAAGTTTCATGTTTCAGTGAAATGATACTGAAAGTATTACTAACATAGACCAAAATTCAATTTTTATCAGATAGGCAGTGTCTCCCTGTACACAGGGTTGTGTATGCCTATCCCGATGGCTAAATGTACACAGGGTAAAAAAAAGAGCCAAAACTGGTTTCGCATATCCAGAAGTCTTACTTACTTGTTGCAGCTCATACTCAGTGACCAATGTTCAGTCATTGACACAATAAATCAATATTTAAATCAAATGATTTGTTCTCTTTTTGCTTTTACTGAGTTGTACTTATACACAGTATACTAAGAGTTCATGTGACTTGTTACAATGGACACGATAGATGAAGATCAGGAACTAAAAGTTGGCATTTGCTGATAAAAATGATGTTAGAAATAAAAGGAAAATGACACATGGAACTGTTTCTTGTGCTGCACAGACTTAAGTTCATGTGAATCTATTGGATGTAACAGATATCTTAAATGGACCCTTCTGAAATGTGCAGGACTAAAACACATACCATTTGAAGCAAATGTATTGGTTTTGTAAATCATGTAAATCAATATCAATATCTATATTCTAGAGTTTACTTACACAAAGATTCAAACTTGGCTATTTAAGTCTTTAGCTTACACTTGTAAGCAAATGCATTTAATTCATATGAACACATGTATATTGCAAGAAGAACAAATTGAATGTAAAATTCAGGAAACAAATAAAGATAATGCCATGTATGTAGTGTGTACCGATATGGCGTGAATATTCCTTTTCTCGACCTATAAGGCTACTGTAATGTTTATTAGTTGGAAATCCGGATTTGTGAAACCTGTTTTGGCTCTTTTTTTACCCAGTGTATGTTTAGCCATCAGGATAGGCATACACAATCCTGTGTACAGGGAGACACTGCCTATCAGATATTTGTGTTAGTTTGGTGAGTTTTGCAAAAATTGGAGTGATGTCCGAGTTTAACCAGCTGTTTGAAGTCATTTTGGTTACATGACCCAATTTCTGCCATATTTCTAAGTCTTAGGATTTATCATTGCTTTCTACATAGAATCCGATATATTGAAATCCTATTTGGGGCAAATTACAGTCATATGGCAGAATAATCATCCAGTTGATTGTGGCCATTACCAGGCAGAATCAGAAAAATATAGAATTTAAAGAAGAAAAGGGACTCAATCTTAAAAAATCGTAAGATTTCTTGATGAATTTCAGAAGTCTTATAACTCATATAGCTCTTGTGCTCAAAATGTAATTCAGCAAAGTTGCATTACGTTTTATGATAAGCAAAGAGTTTGTGCTACAAGTCATTCTTACAATGTTTATGGGATTATCTTCATTTTGATCTTAATGTGATGTCATGCGACCTACGAAATTAACAACCATATCATGTCTGGTTTCTGCTCTGTAACACATCAGTTAACTTCGTAACCAATGATTCTTATCTAAACATAGGGCTTCTTATCATTAGGAAGCAACCATTTGATTCTTATGGGGGGGGCAGGAAGACTTTGCAAAAAAAAGGTCCAGCTCCAGTTTTGGGGAAAAAAAATAATCCGGCGCTGAAATTGGGCAAAAAAAATATTCAGGCCAGTGAAAGTCTTCCCCCTCCACCCTCCAATAAAATCAAATGGCTGTTTCCTTACATTACTATTTAATTGAATATAAAACTGATTTACTGTGAAATTTGTGTGCTTTAGAATGACAAATTTTTTATATGAATGTGACTTAAATAAAACAAAAGATAGCACAACACAAAATTCTACAAAGAAAATTAATTCTACATCAAAAGCTGTCAATAAGGAAATCCATATATATTATTCATAACAGCAATATTAAACTAGACAAATGTACATGTAAACAGCCTGAGGCAAATGAGTGTGATAATGAAAGATCTATTGATATTTTGAAAATCACAATCAGCCCTCTGTAAGTGTAAGTGCATTGAAAGTTCATCTAAAACTCTCAGATAAATACCGAACAGAAAGTATTAGGTATTGACCAAGTTAATCAATTTGATCATCCAGACAGGAAAAGTTCACACACAATCAGTAAATGTAAACTCCAATGTTCTTTGTATTACTTTAGTGCTGCCAGCTCTTTGTATTTATGTAGATTTGGCTAGTTCTGGTATTCCTTATATTTGACGGAGAAAGACAGTCTTTTTTTCTCTGGCACCATACCAGTAAATGTGTTACAGTATAATCTGTGTATACCGAATCTTGAGTATTCCGATATTCTGTTTATTCCGATGATATTCTATGGTCCCAACAATTTCCCTATTTAGTATATACGAAAATAATTCGTGTATTCCGTATTCTGTGCACTCCGAATTCAGAACATAAATTCTGTCCCATAATCTACTTAATACTTCATTAAACTTTGTCTATTCTGATTCGTATTTGTTTATCCAAGCTGAGCCTCAGGCTAAGAAAGGTTTATCAATGGCCATTCAAAGAGATAATTGGTTTGTTTGTTTTTTCTACGTCAGACCAGGTACCTGTGTGTAATATTTAATGAATTGTAGTCAGATAAAAGTAATTGCGACATTATATTTGTACGGATAAGTGTACAGTGTGTTAAACTTAGACTTGGATAATAATGATGTCTATGCCACAAAAACGATCATATTCTACCCTTGATGCATGTGCTCCTTCACCGAAAAGAGCCAGGAAAGATCTTTTGCTCGGACAAAAGATAAGTCTTATTGATGAATCTGAAAAAGTGCCGAAAGTTACACAGAAAATGTATATTAACCACAATAATTTCTTTGTAAATAAAATTTGAATAAAATTGTACTTATCTCATCTATCTCCATTCGATCACTTACAGGTAAAAAGTACAATTAATAGTGTATAACTTGAAACGAGGATTAGTCTGCTACAACAAATATATTCTACAATCCGAACTTTGTCTATTCTGAACATTTTCGTTGGTCCCACTGCAATTCGGAATAGACAGATTACACTGTAATAATATCTGAATCATTGCTGCCCTAATATTTAGAGGTAATGAAAAATTTCATAGACATTCATTATCTTGCTCAGTGTTTTTAATTATTATGTTTCAAATGCTACTTGAATTTTTAACTCCTCATTAATTCACCTGAGGACCAAAGTGAGCTGTATTGATGGTGTTTTCTCCATATATTTTTAATCGTGATATAAAAGACTGATAGATTTACATTAGGAAAAATCTTAAATTAATGCTCCCCTTATATAGTAAGACTAAGAAACACCAGTCCAAATGGCTTCATATTTAATACACAGCATCCTTATGATGTTATATGAAGTTTACTGTTCAAAGGGAAGGCCCTAATGCAGTGATTGATCCCACCTCAGGGACTGACAATTCTGACATACCTGGTAAGGCTTAGAAATGAAAATGTTTGTAAAATTTTCTTTAAAAGAAGTACTTTGAAAATGTCTTAGTTACTATGCAGCAAACTCATAACATGTAGTATCAATCTCTCAAGATGGTCTCATGTCCAGCCTCTAGGCAAGTACATGTACCGGTATGTATGAAAATAATATTTTCAATTTTGGTGGCAGTTTTCATCAAGCACAAAATATCTTAATATTTCAGTTAAGAAATGTACTGTGTAAGTCCATAGACCACATGTTGGTTTTTTTTTCTAATTATTTATATTATAATTATTTATTAATACAATCTAAGATATGAAATTGTTTTGGTTTTTTTTTTTTTAGTTTAAGCTGGGTAAAAAGTTCACATCATGACCAAGATTCTACGGAAACTGAGTTATCTGGATTTCCCAGAATGCTCCAGACAAGCACTGCAATACCTGACATCCTGTGCAACTAATTCTAATGCTCACGGTGTTACTATTCCGGGTTTAGATGGCGCAGACTGTGTCACAGAAGTATGCCACGAATACATTCACTTTAATTCAAGTGGGAAAAGAGGAGGAATTCAGGTATAAGAAATATTTTCCATCGTAATACAAAGTAAACAAAACTTTAGAAAGAATGATTTGATCACATGGATATACTGAGCTACAAATATTCTTTGTTTTTAGAAGCTGAATGCTATACAGGAGTTACAATTGCTGGAGATGATAAGCAGCTGTCTGGATCAGGCACAGCAGGGATCCAGATATAGGATCTTCAATATGATATTTGGTGGAAATCCAGATTCTTTCAAAATCAATCTGTTGACAAAATTGGTTTCTATGGCTTTATCACTAGGAGTTGGTTCTGTGTTAGATTGTGCAGCCCTGTGGATGCAGGTATGGGATTATCAAAATTTTAAGGGCACTGACTATTTCAGGGTTTTATTATTTTAAGAATTCTTTTAATGTAATGCATGTTTAAAATGAGTTTAAATTAAGAAATTTTAAATTTCTCTAGAATTAAGAACAATTGCTCCTTTGAATTAAAAATTACAGTAACTTTTTATTCAGTATGCCCAGAGACATATATACACATGTCTCTGGTATGCCCTTTGGCATATTTTGTCACATTCTGCAAGGAAAAATTGTTTTTAAAAGTCACCTAGCTGAAGTCAATTTGCTATTGTTATTGCCTACAATAGGTATTCATCATACTCTAAAAACTTCTCACTTCAACATGCTTTATTCTGATAACAGAATAAACAAGCTGTATTTGTTAAATACTAATGCCCCCAGCGGCACCAAAGTCCATAAATTTATTTTTAGCATGAAGGTCATTCCCAAGGTCAAAAGGGCTTCATTAGTTGAGTATGCATGTCAAATTTGAAGTCTCTATCCCTCAGGGTTTAAAAGTTATAGCCATGATTGAAGTTGACAACAGACAAACAAACAAACAGACAGGACAAAAACAATATGCCCCTGATCTATCGATCCAGGGGCATAAAAATCTTAAAAATCCATGACTAGGACCTTTTAGTTTACATAGCCATGCACATTAAAAAAATATGTTAATGCTTTTACCCTTATAACCACAAATTTCAATTTTTGACTATTTTGTGTATTATGCAGTATCTTCTTAGTTTATAAAAAGGCCAGGGTACTTATTCATTGTAGAACACAGGAATTTGATCTATTTGTTTACATCACACTGCCATGCCAGCTGGGTATGCAAGCATCTACAAGACCTTCATGATAATTTGACAATAATATACTTAAAGTTTTGTATTGATTTAAGTGATTCAAGTGTTAGTTTATAAGTTTAACTTACCTTATGTAGAAAGATATCATTATTTAACTGCAAATGAATTTTCTGTGTATAATCAGTTATGATATTTCCTTATTCTACAGGAGCAAGGCTGTCACAGTAAAGCTGTGTGTGACTTAGCACACAAGTTGGTGGACGATTATTGTATCTTGTTTACAGACGTCAGCAAGACTTTTCAGAAGTTGCCATCAGTTTCTCCCCTCTTCACATGTAACTTTATCACATCAGTGTCAACCATATATCCCTTCAATGGAAATGGTATGTCTTCCCTTATATCTAATAAGCATATTGCTCATTGACTTAAGTCAGTAAAGTAAGTAAGAGGTGATCAGATTAATTTTTATCATATCTATCACATATTTCTATTTTTATGGGTAGATCAACAAATGGGGATGGGGTGTGGACCTCCTTTATTTTTTAGAAATAGGAGAGAGGGGGAGGGGATTTGTCAAATGGTCGGTTATAGAAGTCAGTGGCAGGTTTAGAGGGGGGTCTGGGTCCCCCTTTTTGCCACATATTTACAAGTGAAAATCCAGATTTGGCACCAAAAATGGTAAAGTAGTTGGACTAAAACACATGTGGCCTCCCCCCTTTTTTTTCGGAAATCCGGGATCTGCCACTGATAGTGGCTCTGGGGCAATTAAGTACTTATCATTTCAATTATTAGTCACTGCAACTGACGTAAAATTATTTGATATATATGACGGTAGCACCTGCCTGGTGTATGGACTCATGAAAGGATTTTAATAATTTGATAGATGCACCTCAAGGAATTTAAGACCTACTAACATATACTGTAAAATAAGGCTTCAGTTCACACTCTATCACCTAAAGTACATATATGGAGGAAGAGGACTGTAAACCACTTTAAAAAATGCCTTTATGACAGCAGGGTTTGAATATTGGTCATAAAAGTTTAATTAGAAATCTAATTGATTACTATTTGACTGACATGCACTTGATTAAATTTTGATATAATAAATAGGGGCCGATCCAGCAATATTCCAAAAGGAGGTTCCAGCATTACATCTGTTTAATATCTTCCCCTACCCACTTTCACACCACAAACTTTGTAAACAAATGCAAAATGTCTTATTCAAAAAATGAAGGAAAATATCCGACACAGCTGTATAATAACTATTAATCACCACAGGTATATCAAAAAGACAAACCCAATACTGTGAAAATACTGTCTAACAGTTAAAGAAATTAACTACTTAAATGTTGATTATTTTTCAAAATTTTGATCCATTATAAATTTCAGGATAAGATTGAAGAAGTAAACAATACAATACAATAAGTATGTACATATTGTACAAAAAAAGTGTTAATTGATAATGTATTGATAGTGTATTAACTATTTTTGAGATTAAACATTTTTAGTAAATTAAGATTGAATATATTATGCAATTGTTATTTTGTCGTGATATACACATGTTAAGAATAATTCTAAATAGAATATTTACACAATTGTGTGATTCAGCATTTCAGACCCCTCCTCCTATTGGCCTTCTACAGTACATAACAGACTGGGTATCCGCTGACCCATGCTTGTGTTTCGAATCTGTGCGTCTTGTTAGAATACAGGCTAATTTCTCATGCCCACTTTCTGGACTTGTTCAGTGGTGCATTCTGGGACATCTTGTTACGCAGTCTCATCATACCTCATCTTCAAATTTCGTGGAAAGTGAACGAACAAAAGTGCTCAATTTGTTGTCCAAATTACATTTTGGAATTCTACAGAGTTTACAAGCTTACAAGAATATGGAACTGAATCAGGAACTTTTTGTGATGGGCAATATCCTAACTCTGTCACAATCCTTAATGAAAGTCACCGAGAAGCAGAAATTTACAGATACTGATACTATGAACATGTTAGTCGAAAGGATTGGTCATGTGATTCAGGTAGCCATAGTAACCAACAGCTTAAAAGTTAATGGTAAGTGCAAATAGGTTACTACTGCTATTTTTGACATAGTTTTGTAAGATCTATATAGCCTGGTTGAACAACGAAGAGTTTTTGCCATTGATTACGGCTTGTTGGTACATGTATTTCATTTCATAAATGTACATGTGTATTTACATTAATTTCAAAACTGGTATTAATGAAGATATTATAATTTCTTCATTTATTTTATCAATGTAATGTATCTTCAGCATGGTTCTTGATTACATTTATCTTGGCAGAGATATTGTATGATAAGTGTGTATACCTATGAACTGAATAGTGATACCGAATTTACTTATATGTGCAATTGTATAAATTCTGAATTATTCAGTGAAACTGTATGTAATTTTGCAGTGAAAGAATTGGAGACCATGTGCAGCATTCTTCCTGAAAACAGGTATGCTTTTATCTGATCCCCAGAAATGAAGATAGATGTAAATAATGGTATTTCCGTTAGAATTGTACACATCTGTCAATTATCAAACTAAAAAAGTTTCATTCATAACTATGTCTGAAGTAATAAAAATACAAAGGTTTTTAGATTCAACAAATGTTCTAGATGTCACTTTTAGTGACAATTCATTTATTTAGAATCCTGTCCTCTGGTATCTGTCTCTCTCAGCATCTAGAAAGATATTTATTCTTACCTATCGGCCCTTCGAAATTGATCGAAATTTCAAGAGTAAATATATTTTATGGCCGACAGTTATTAAAAATCCAGGTACTCCATATAAGGAAAATAATCTTGGTATTCAGTTATACAAACATATCCATGATTTGTAACACCAACATACATTTTCACAATTTTTTTTCCAGATTACTGGACATCATTTTGACACACCAGAAATCCAAGTAACTGATAAAACAGAGGTCTATCCATCATTATACACATACAGGAATACATTTTTTGGTCATATATTCATTAAATAAATTTATATTGGAGATTACTTTTTCATACACAAGTGTTGGAGTTTTATTTCCAAATACTTCCTTGCTGGGAGATGGGATTTATCAGTAAATTTAGAACTTGGTAAAAGAGATGTAGCAGCTTATCCATTTCCTTGTCCTCAAAAACTGCTTACTATTCTAAAGTATTGGGTCTTTTCCTTATACAGAGTTATTTCCCATATGAGCAGGTATCGGACATCAAACCATTGTGACGTCATACAATTTGTATATTATTTCCCGTAATTTTACATCAGTTTTCATAGAACTAGATGTCACAATGGTTTGACGTCAGGTACCTGCTCATATGGGAAATAAGTCTGTATAAGGAAAAGACCCAATAGTTGTGTATTGCTTTCATCTAGCACACAATTTTCAGTCTTATAACTGAATTTCTGAATAATTGTCAGGATTTCAGTATGCAAACAGCGATCTTTGTGCATTTCCTTTAATTAATAGTGTTGAAGTCACTCTGTAGCATTTCCATTTCAGATTCCTTATGCCAATTTTTTATGCCCCTGGGTAGATAGATCAAGGGCATATTATTTTTGTCCTGTCCGTTTGTTGTCAGTTTTAACCTTTGCTATAACTTTTGAACCGTGAGGGATAGAGATTTCATATTTGAATCAACTAATGAAGCCCTTTCAAATGACATCAAGGTCAATGACCTTTTGACCTTGACATTGACCTTCATGCTAAAAATAACTTTTTGGACTTTGGTGCCACCAGGGGCATTAGCATTTCCCAAACAGCTTATTTCTGAATATTTTACATGCATTAACTTATGTTTTGAAACTGAACAAGACTGAAAAGTGCTTACAGTTTTGAACAATTGTCAATACAGCCTATTTATCACATAAGAGATGAAAGAATGGACAGAGGTGGAACTATCGAGATTGGACTACAGAAATTTCTTTCATTGAATAATCAGCTTTACTCCACTCAACGTTTACTTTATATACATGTATATGGTGACAGCATATGCCTGATGCATTGTATTTAAAACTGTACCTTTGCAACAGACTTAATTGAAGCTGTTAGGGCTCTTTAACCTGCCATGCCTAACGTGACATGGTATCAATTTTTTTGGTCTCATCTGAAAGACAGGACAGTGGTGTGCCCATGGTGGAAGTCACATCCAAGACCCTTTGGTCATGAGCCAAGCACCTCATCCACTGAGCTACATTGACTCCAGAACATTTAAGTCTGCCACCTATCAGCAATTTTGTCAAAGTTACAGTAATCCAGAGTTTATGGAGTCTTATTCTGACAAAGTTTTATTCTTCAGTGTAGAATGTCATGAACACAATCTGTTTGTGTGAAATATAAAAATTCGTCCAAGAGATCTGAAGAAAGAATCATCACCTGAAATTTAGGACATACTACAACCCGGTGTAACAAACCATGGGTAATTGGTATCTCCAAGCTAAGATCTTGTTAGAAAACTGATATGAACAACAAATTGTGTGCAAAGTTTCCTTTTTATTTGTTAAAAAAATACATCATCAATAAGGTCTGAATTTACGAGAGGCTTTCATTAATGCTATTCTTTGTTTGTCCTCTTCAAATCTTTTCCTTAAATCAGCAATACCTGAAATAACAAAATACAAATATAAACCAGAGGTACATTATTTTTCATTTCAAAAATACAAAATTTCTGTACCATAGCATTTCCATCAAGATTTGCATAAAATAGGTATTCCAGGTGACATTAAATAATGATATACGCATCTACAATACTATAATATTTACTTGTTTGACTAAATGCCAAGTCACAGCATAATCTTATTATAATGGTCAAATTAATATTTTTGTACAGAAAACCTACATATTATTAAGTATAAATCAGTAGATCTTTGTATACATACGATCTCTTTTGGAATCCCTCATTTGGAAGGCATAAAAGTTCTCTAACTCCTGTACAAATAGAAAGTCATAAGTATAATCACTAAATTTCGAGAATATTTTATGAAATAGTAATTATATTCGTACTTAGAATAGAGAAAAAAAGCCTTAATGTTCACAACCAGTAATTTGATGGCATGATCTTGATGCAATGAACTGAAATTTCCACCAATTTAGTGTCTTATCAGTGTCAGGATACGGATGCCACAAGAAGGACTCAAACCTGGGACCTCTTTACCTGCTGCCAGCTAAGTTATATTTGCTCTTGGATATAATAAATGTACTTTAGTTTATACAAATTCTAGTATACTTGCATCATACACATTAGCAGTTTATCAACGTTACATGTATATAACATATAATTATGTAATACTTGATGCAGACCTTTTGTTTTCTCCTCTTTCTATCCCTTGATGTGACTTTCTTCTCCATGGTTTCTGTCCGTGGTGCTGCCTTGTTTTTTCCATGCCTAGTCACAGTTATCCAGCCATCTTCATCTGGTACACCCTCCATTTCGATGGCTTTCTGCTTTTCTTCCTCTAAACGTTTGTCATAGTCTTTCATATATTCATCGACCTCTGTTTGTAGTTCTTCGACATTTATTGCTTGATCTTTGTATTGCTGACACCACTCTGAATAAATATACCGGTACTAGTATTCCACCATATTATGAACTATATACTCTTCTTTTTACACATCAATAGCACTGATTGACTGAGTAAGCAAAGGTTTTATGTTTATTACTCGAGTGTAAAATTTGTATACGGTACTGGGAAATCATTTTGGCAGGAACATTGAAAGTTTGTCTGATTCTTGCAACCTTAAAACCTCTCACCAGATGTCATTTTTGATCACATATCCATAATGCTTTTCTTGAATAACATAATAAGAATTTAAAGCACACTTACTCATCAATAATACTAACACTTTGGGGTGCCGTCAGCCCTACATGTACGCATGAAAAGTATTTTCATATATCATACTTATAGTACAGCAACTCACTTCTCATTCCAGTATGTAAAATATGCTCATCTGTGGATAGAATTAGTGGCTTATCATAAGGTAAACTCATTGCTTTCTGTACTGATCCAGCACTCTTAAAAATCACATAGGCTACTTTGAATCCCTGTAAAAAAAAGAAATACTTAATTCAAATTTGAATATGTAATCATGTAAGTACATAAAGTACTTGATAACACAAATCATCTTTAATTATATTGTACAACAGAGAAGTTTAGGATAAGTAATTTTTTTAATTAAAATAGGAATAAATTACTCTTGATTTTTCACTGATTTATTTTCACTAAAAATAAATTCAAATTGTGCAATCTTCCAATTAAAGGCTCAAACTGCATAGTTAGGTATGTTCGACCATGTATCTAGTAAGTTATTAAATAATTTGATTATATAAGAATAGGAGTAACACATACAAATAAGCTGTGTTCGTGAAACACTAATGCCTTTGGCAGCGCCAAAGTCCAAAAAATTATTTTTAGAGTAAAAGTCAATATCAAGGTCAAAAGGTCTTCGACCTTGGTGTCAATTGAAAGGGCTTTAATAGTTGAGTACGCATGTCAAATATGAAGTCTCTATCCCTCACATTTCGAAAGTTATAGCCAAAGTTAACATGGACGATAGACAAACAAATAAACAAACAGACAGACAAACACAATATGCCCCGGATCGGCCAATTGATCACAGACACCTCTTAAGGTTTGGTATGATTTAGCTTTACCTGTATAGGCTGATATTCTGGGAAAAACTTGGACAAGTTCTTTTGAGGAGGCCCTGATGTTGGTCTTTCATGGAAATGGACATGCATGACCTTCCCACATGAAGAAAATACTCTCTTCATACATTCCTGTCAGATATATAATGTAAATTGGTACAACATGAAAAATGTTAGACATTTTATTACCATATATGCACATCTATTATGCTAAATGAATAGTATTGAGATAGTGAACATGATGGACATGGGGTATCATTGACACATAAAGAAATATTCCATATTTTAATATAACTTGAGATTTTCTCCCTATATGTGAGTTCCACAGAGCTCGCCTAGTGATTATTCTCCAACACATTCCCACTCTGATACACCATGTCTACAATACAACCAAAGTTCTTGATGTTCTGCCCATTTAATTTCTGAAAACTGAATAATTGATTTTTTACTAAACAACAGAACTTGTCGTCTGCAGAAACATGTTGAAATAGAAATAACATCTACCTAGCTGTGGTTTATTGTTCATGAATGAGCTTTGCCATCCGTTAGGGGGCACTTGTGTACTATGAGTTAGAAATGACGTTGAACGTTGGCAATCTTATAACGTCATAGAACGTTTCATTGTTCTTTATGTCATTTTTGTGGGAAAATGTTTTATTTCCTCCCATAATATTAGGACCGCAGTTAATGGCGGCGAAGTTCATTCATTCATTCACTTTGCGGCTTGGTGACTATTTGATGGGTTCATGCGACGAGGGGGATTAATAATGGTAATTAATATTACTTCAAAATGCATTAGACAAGCTCATATCACAGATCAAAATCCTGTGGTAGATGGTTATTTCTGCTTTGATTATTCCACTGGTACAGCTAACAAACAGTAGGTGGTGGTTTCCAGGTTTGAAAACCTTATATGATTATCAAAATGACCAGTAACAATTCTAATAAAATAACCCCCCCCCTCTTCTCCCAGTAGCAATGTCATAAAACACTGTTTTACTACTAGTTCACAGTGACCTTGATCTTTGAGATACAACACTGACCTTATGTCAGGGGTAATAATTGTATAGAGCATATCCAAGTTAAAGCTAAGGTGTTATGAAATGGACACAAGATTTGCTCATAAATACACTTTGGATGCATGACCTAAGCTAAGGGTAGGTCACTTTTCCAAGAAAGTAGGACTGGAAGCCCATCACATTTGAAGCAAATCAACAGACCTCTCACTCCGGAATTTTTACTTCATAGTTGATATTGACTGTTAAAGAAGACTATTGCCTGATGTAACTCCATTATTAATTTTTTCATGATTCATATCCTCTTATCATCTAAGAAAAAACACAGTGGATGCTGCTGCCCTGTTTGCTATGGTGATGGAGACAATTTTCTTTTCTGAACTGTTAAAACCTACATAAATCTTATTTATAAAACATTCCTTTTAAATCTTTTATTTTCATTCAATATGAAGGTAATAACAAAACGCATACTGACGTATACTTACTGAAATTTGGAATAACAGATGATCAGTTGCACCCAAAGACCTACTATTGTTTTCAGTCTAGGTCAACAAGTGTAGAATAAAGACTTTATATCACATATACATAATATTATTACAGGTATCTACCTCATTGCAGTAAGGTGGGACATTGATGGCCATCAGAGTTCTGTCCCTTGGTTTTGATTCATCTGAATCTTTGACTCTATGTTCTTTAATGTAAATACAGTGGCCTGTTTTGCATTTTTCATTAAAGCGAGTCTGCAATACTGAAAGAAAAATAAGTCATGTTTGCTTTAGTAAAGAAAAGTCACCTAGTAGACATAATATAAATGATGCAGATTTTGAAATTAACAGTCACCCACTTGCCATTTATGACTAAACTTCTGAGCGGGCGACTTAAAATTAGGGTTCAAGTTTCCGATAAGAAAATTCATGAGAATAAAATATTTCTTCACCAATTTTGTCCGATCGTTTGTTTTTTCTTTGAAAAAATGTTTGTAATGTGTAAAGTGCTTCATATTCAACTTTTGGAAGACATAATTGTGTCAGTGGGAGAATAGTTTAATATTGTACTGTAATGAGGACTATACATGTATGTTATTATCGGACCCCAACTGTCCATTTCGAAACATTTAGTAATTCGTAATACTAATTTGTGGGTGACTAAATTCTGATGTAAGCCCCTAGAAATGCAAGGTTCAGTAGCCCACATGGCTACCAAAAGTTTCAAGTTAGTTTCAAACCCTGCTCAGAATTTTACATTCAAAGAGAGGCAAGCTTTGTTATCCATTCAGGAGTGAATAGCTATTTTCAGCCGCAATATTTGAATTTGTAAATCTGAATGAAAAAAATGGAAGTAAAGTTCTGATTGTTCCGAACGAAGATGAAAGTCATTGGCACATCGACTTTGCTTTGGAGTGTATCAGTATTCATGTATTTTCTGCATTTTGCATGGCGTTAATCATAGTAAGTGATAAAAACTGTATTGCATTGAAAAAGAAACTCTTCCGAGTGCATTGCCACAAAGATAGTGAAAATTGATGCAGAATTAGCTGTGAATTTGACGATCAAATTCAGCATGGTCACAATTTGTGTCTTCCCTTGGGGAAATATAGGAAACAGAAGAAAAGTGAAGTGTAAGCAACTGTTGTTTTTGTTTACTACCTCAGCGTTACAAGTCCAAGTACAATAACTTTTATTTCTTTGAGGAATGTACCTTCACATTCCCTTTGTGTATGTATTGTTGAACTATTTTGTGTCCTCTGTAGGTTTAGAGAACACAAAGAGAGCATAGCTAACCAAACAGGAGAAGCTTAGCCATGCGCATCTGGTCTCATTTGCTATTATTATTAATTGTCCATGAATAACCGTCACAGTAGATTATGAGTGCCCAAGTGATGCTGCATCTGTTACTTATATATTCTACATTCTAAAGATAGGATATTTACTTTTCTAAAATGTCACCGTTCCCCATAAAAAATCCGGAATTTACATATAAATTTTACTGCAATCAGAAAAACTCAAGAGAAGTAACAGAGGATGTTTGGACTGGAGGAGACGTTGCCAGAAATGCAGTGCCTTTAATTAGGAAGAACTAAAGAAATGAGGTGAAGAAGATGATCAAAATGAACAGGTTGGAGGCAACCTCTCATTTGAGAGATAATTACTCAAATGAGTCACTCTCACTGTTTTCAGTAATCAATTTCAAGGAATAAACAGCAGAAAAAAAGTACTAAAAAATTAAAGTTTCAAAATTTTTATTTAAACTTAAAAGGGCACACCTTTATAATGTACTGAACATAAAATACAAAAGAAGTTGACATTTTCAACTTACCATTTTGGAGTTTATAGCTGCAACATCTGTGCAGCTATAAACTCCAAAACAGTAAGTTAAAAATGTCAACTTGTTTTGTAAACTGTATTCAGTATGTTGTAAACATGTGCCCTTTTGAATTTCAAATTATAATTCCAAACTTTAATTTTTTAGTACTAGTTTACTTCTGTTCATTCCTTGAAATTGATTACTGAAAACGGTGATAGTTACACATTTGAGTGATTATCTCTCAAATGAGAGGTTGCCTACAACCTGATGAAATGACAAAAAACTGAAAAAATGTAAACATTGCCTTTTTCATCTGCCTCTGGAATAAATTTTTAAGGAAAGTCTCTGGTGCGTGTCAAAATTATAAATTATCACAAAATTTTTATATTAAACATTAAATTATCTATAATGTTTTTCTAATAATATAAAAAAAAACAAATAAAATACCTGTAAAACCCTGCACATGCATGCCTTCTATCACAGGAGCCATTCCTCGCATTAACATCAATCAAACGTTTAAAATAATGAGAAGAATCAACTTCGTAAGGATTCAAGCGCGTAAAGGATTTGTTTGGATCACCATTTATTTTGCGTTTCCGGATTTTCTCATGATCAAAATAAAGGTTTGTTTCGCATTGAATTAACGAAGTCCACAGCAATAGTTTTATAGATATAACATCAATATTTGAATTTAGCTGTATATTTATAGAGAAATATATTATTTTACACAGATGTATCAAATTCATAGTGAAATTGAGAAAAAGGGGAGGATGTAGAAGAGAAGATTATTTTATGTTGCATGGTTTAGTAAGGATTTCATTCCATTACTACAGGTTTTCAGACTGACAGAAGGTTAAATATTGTAATGCAGTGCATTCACATGTTTGTGTGAGCCCTCTTATGTATATGTTCATGTTTTGACTTGTGGCCATGCAGACTTGTCACAAGTCTTGTGATCAGGTGATTTCAACATAATCCTCAGGGATTTAATTCTTGGATGTGCCTCTAAAGACCCTTTCAGGTTAACTGCTGGACTGAAACTTTGATGGGAAAAACATCACTGTTTCTGTAAAATGACGTAAGAAACAATAAGTTACTATGACGTTAAAAAGTTTAAGGGGAAACTTTATTATTTTCCCCGCAAAACATCAGTCTTGCAGTTGATATGTTAATGGGTCTATATTTAGGGTGTTGGTTACCTTTTGCCTAATCAGATAAAATATATAGGAATAATCTACTTAAATACAAATTACGAAATTGTAACATTGTACGTGAACCAATATTAAGGCCACCCTTTGATGATGACATACTATCTTGAAAATCTACACATGTATTGATGTTATTTCGATATCCCTTTTGGGATGGAATAATTTGACGTAAAATAATTTTGAAGTCATAAATTTCCTATTCAAACCCCTAATTTTGTAACCATTATTTCCCTGGGTTTAAGAGTGGTTAATTACCATAGGATTTGATGATTGACGCAAGAATGATGTCAGATATGTCTGTCCCAAATCGGAAGTAACTCCGTATAACGAAAAGACTGATAAGCAATAATGTATCTCTGTCCAATGTTACTCAGAACTAATACTATCACAGCCTTCTGAAGCACATTATGTATTACTTTTAGTAGGTATATTCTTAAAATAACCATATTTACTTGTGCATACCGCCACCATACCTTTCTGAAGTTTTTCAAAAATTTTTGATGTCGATTTCATAGGTTACTATTACTCTACTTAAGATTTAAATCATCGCAGTGTTTCCTCTCAATAAAAACAATATCTGCGCAAGAACATTTATGTAAAATGTGATTGCTAAACTTTCAGTAAATGCTTTGATTATATACAACAAGGAAGTTAATTGTTTAAATTCTGATATTTTACTGACAGATGCATAGAAATAACTTCAAAGTACACAGCACTTGTTAAGACGAGGCAGGAATATATGTGCAGAAAGTGAAAAGGAAAAACTTTCATATGAAAGAACATAACTGCCACCATTTCCACTGAGAATGCTGGGTATACAACTGTGGACATGAGCCAGGCATTGTCCGTCAGTATTCAGCGTGAGGTGCAACTGAGATTTCTGTGCCCTGCAGACATTGACCAAGTCAAATTACTGTGCACAGAATGGTTTCCTATCGAGTAAGTAACAACACTGATTATTGTATCTACATGTATGCAATATTCTCATGCAGTGTGCATTGTACTATTCTCTATCAAACATATAACGAGTAAGTGCTTTTTATTGATGACTTATTCAGTTAGAAAACAACATCAATCACGATATTGTTGTTGTTACCATGCACAGAATGATTTCTGTTTGAGTTATTAACTAAAGTGTGGGTTTTAATATGGTACCTTTGTATAGCATTAATATTTGCAATAGCAAATTTATATTAATATGATAGACATTGTACTATGTTGCACATGATACAGCCTGTGACTGATTCCCTATGAAATAAGTGCATGTAGTGGTCACTTATTGGTTGCATAACTTTCACTAGATGTTGATACCTAGGGAAGCTTTGCTCCGTGATATATACCTATAAAAGAGGTCATTGAACACTGAAATTGTTTTCTGTCAAGTGAGGAGTGAAAAAGTTACTGATTACAAAATAGATTTCTAGTGAGAGACTGTAGTGTCCATTTGGTGCAGCATCATCAATATCTAATGAATTAACAAAAATTTGGAATTTTCAAAATAATTGTATGGTATTCAAGGCTTTGAGCATACATATATAAGATAATTAAGTATCATAGTATTGAATATATAATGTTAAGTATATATTATAAGAATTTATCTGAACACTTGGATATTTTACTTGGCAGGTACCCAGACACCTGGTACCAAGAAATCACCTCCAATCAAAAGTTTTATTCCCTGGCTGCCACATACCATTCCAGAATTATCGGCTTCATCGTGTCGGAGATTAAACTGTTATCCAATATCAACAAAGAGGTATGTATATAATGTATTAGTAATTCTAACATAACTTGAGAATTTTCCCCTATATGTCCCATAGAGTTTCACCGTGCTTTATTCTCCGATATATTCACGGTCAGAATCACCACGCCTACTAAGCAGTCATGAGTTTAAAAGCCCTGCCCTCCACCCATCGGTGTTATTGATTTTGACAATGTGAATAAAATCAATTTCCAGAAAACTGATTTAGGTCATGCTATTTAGGTTTTCTGAAAGTCAAATTATTGATTATTACATAACATCCACTTTCAATACACAAAACTGTTGTCTGCATCCACTTTCTATACACATAAAGTACATGCACAATGGATAAAGCGTATATGACCTAAATTTATTGTTGTTGAAATAAAATATTAACTTATTTTCATACTTGTTTCTACAGTTCATGTCAGAATAGAAATAATGACGTCCTAGTCATTATCTAATGTCCAGTAACCAACCCTCGTCGCATTAACCAATCAAATTTGATTGGTTAATGCGACTCAGGGCTGTTACTGGACATTAGATAACAACTAGGACGTCATTATTTCTTAAACATACTGATTGTCAATGACATACATAGAATCAATATCAATAAAGAGGTATGTAATAGATATACCAGTTGTCAATAGCATAAACAGAGTTAGGTAATGAGCGCAAGCACAAATACTGTCATATCAGAATGACACTTGCATTACCACATTGTTTGAAGTGAACCCCAGCTCTACATACTGTAAAATTTTAAAGAAAGGGAAAAAGACATCCGACCTAGTTGTATGAGAAAAGTCACCATGGACATGCAGATACTGAAGACATCACAAAAACATTTGATCAAATACAGTTGTGTTACCGACTAAGGCTGGTCGAATGTAATGTCAGGTGTCTCTCAATTGGTGTTGAAGCATATAAGATATTACATTGTCTTTGCAAAGCATTAAATTTGATGCTGAATTGGTACCCAGCTACTAGTATATATAGATCAAAATGTCTGAATCTATGATGAGGCAAAATACGAAAGTAACTGGTGTTAAGTGACCATGGCACTAACAACAATGTACTTCAGTGGGCATATATCAGTTGAAGCATCATATTAACATATTGTATAAAACCATTTCTACTGCTTATTGCTTTGTTTCTGTAATCTATCTATTATGCCAGTTCTCTGTGTCATATATTTCCACATAATATTCATATACCATTTTGAATATAGTTTAATCATTTTAGGATTTTGTTTTTAAGAGTCTTTAAATTCATTTGAAGAGGGATTGATATCTTTGTAGATTTTTTAATAAATTATTTATATTCTGAATAATTATGTGGAGTATAACTTAGTCAGAATGGTAACACTAATATACATGTAAGTGCATTTGTCAGATGTGGTCTTCTTACACTATAATTATAAATTTCTATCATTTAGTTTTTGACAAACTGGTACTGCAATATACATATCCATGAGAAATGACTGTGAACTATATCACATGTGTTCCAATAACTATATGTAAGGAGCACCTCTATGGTTCAGTGGTTAGATATTTGGCTCCAGATCAGATGATCTGGTGTTCGAATCCAACTAGAGGCTGATGTATTTTCTGTGCTTAAAATGAGAGAGTAAACTCTGAGGTTCCCTGTTATAGTAGAGATGATGTATTTTCTGTCCTTCACATGAGAGAGTAAACTCTGAGGTTCCCTGTTATGGTGGAGGTGATGTATTTTCTGTCCTTCACATGAGAGAGTAAACTCTGAGGTTCCCTGTTATAGTAGAGATGATGTATTTTCTGTCCTTCACATGAGAGAGTAAACTCTGAGGTTCCCTGTTATGGTGGAGGTGATGTATTTTCTGTCCTTCACATGAGAGAGTAAACTCTGAGGTTCCCTGTTATAGTAGAGATGATGTATTTTCTGTCCTTCACATGAGAGAGTAAACCCTGAGGTTCCCTGTTATAGTAGAGATGATGTATTTTCTGTCCTTCACATGAGAGAGTAAACTCTAAGGTTCCCTGTTATAGTAGAGATGATGTATTTTCTGTCCTTCACATGAGAGAGTAAACTCTGAGGTTCCCTGTTATAGTAGAGATGATGTATTTTCTGTCCTTCACATGAGAGAGTAAACTCTGAGGTTCCCTGTTATGGTGGAGGTGATGTATTTTCTGTCCTTCACATGAGAGAGTAAACTCTGAGGTTCCCTGTTATGGTGGAGGTGATGTATTTTCTGTCCTTCACATGAGAGAGAGTGAAATCTGAGGTTCCCTGTTATAGTAGAGATGATGTATTTTCTGTCCTTCACATGAGAGAGTAAACTCTGAGGTTCCCTGTTATAGTAGAGGTGATGTATTTTCTGTCCTTCACATGAGAGAGTAAACTCTGAGGTTCCCTGTTATGGTGGAGGTGATGTATTTTCTGTCCTTCACATGAGAGAGAGTGAAATCTGAGGTTCCCTGTTATAGTAGAGATGATGTATTTTCTGTCCTTCACATGAGAGAGTAAACTCTGAGGTTCCCTGTTATAGTAGAGATGATGTATTTTCTGTCCTTCACATGAGAGAGTAAACTCCGAGGTTCCCTGTTATAGTAGAGATGATGTATTTTCTGTCCTTCACATGAGAGAGTAAACTCTGAGGTTCCCTGTTATAGTAGAGATGATGTATTTTCTGTGCTTCACATGAGAGAGTAAACTCTAAGGTTCCCTGTTATAGTAGAGGTGATGTATTTTCTGTCCTTCACATGAGAGAGTAAACTCTAAGGTTCCCTGTTATAGTAGAGATGATGTATTTTCTGTGCTTCACATGAGAAAGTAAACTCTAAGGTTCCCTGTTATAGTAGAGGTGATGTATTTTCTGTTCTTCACATGAGAGAGTAAACCCTGAGGTTCCCTGTTATAGTAGAGATGATGTATTTTCTGTGCTTCACATGAGAGAGTAAACTCTAAGGTTCCCTGTTATAGTAGAGATGATGTATTTTCTGTCCTTCACATGAGAGAGTAAACTCTGAGGTTCCCTTTTGTGGTGGAGATGGCCATTTAAAAGAATTGTCACTGCTTTGTCCATTGCATTAGTCAAAAGTTTATGAAGGGTTCTCGATCCCTAGATGATATACATGTCATATATGTTCTGTCAGAAGGAGGGATGGGTGGAGTAAAACTCTGTAGATTTGTCTTCGTAAAAACAGCATATATATTATAGTAGTAAGAAATCATGTAAACTATGGGTCTTTTACATATTTCTGATTTATTATAACTTACCAAATCATATAAGTTGTTTGCATAAATTTTGTACCAAAATAAGAGGGTGGTGTTCTTTAATTTTGTTTATTTTTAAATTTAGCATGGTTATATGAAAAATATTAATGTTCAAAGAAACTTCTGATATTGTAGAAAAAGTGCAGTGTAAAGTTACAAACCACACATATAACTCATCTCTATAAGAGTTGCTTTCTCATTGCTTTTACAATAATTTGGGGACAAAATAGGGGGTAGGGAAATAAAACTTTACTTTGCACGAAATTTAACCTGGATACGTACATATTTCTTTTGTTTATTAAGTACACATGGTATTGTAGAATGAAGATAAAGATAGAAAATGAGATTTGCATATATTTTTACATTATCAGCACTCTAAAAATTGATGCATTTGTACGGGGGATCATTTTAGCAACCAGTGATGCAAGGCAGTGTTTTCCCTCAATATATATACAAGGGATTAAAAAATTGACATGTGAAGGAAAGATATTATACTACAATTAAGAAGTGTTTATAATCTGCTGATTTACATAAAACTGGCTGTTCAATGCAAACTAATAGATGATATTATGTTTGACTCAAAAATTACAAAAATATGAATTAAGCATGTTAAGACTCCATAATTTTGAGTTCTTGCAGAAACGAAAACAAATATTGGGTAGGTAATGTTTTAACACCACCAATTTATTTGTGTCTTATACGTTCCTCAAATAAAAAAAGAATTTTAAAGCACATATTTTTCACTAGAATTTTCTTAGGGATATACCTTAAGTAAAATACAAGGCAGATGCCATTACCATGTAGGTGAAAAATAATTATGCTGTTGCTTTAAGCAGTCAGCAATCAATAATTGAATATTGTGCACTGACTACAGATGGTTTCTGGTGATAATCCGGGCTTAAAAACTATAACTACAGTGTAAGTTAATAACTTGTATGATGATGCATATTTGTATTTGTTTCCTCGTATGACTTCATACATTTCCTGTTGTGCAAGCTGTTGAAGTTAGCTATTGGTTGCACCATTATATTAATTGGAAACTGTAATACTAACGGTCTTGTCAACAAATTACAACAAAATATGTATCACCTTTTAATCTGGACTTCATTTATTGCAGAGGTGGATTAAATGTGTTTCATGAAGATTTGTCAATAAAACTTCAAGTATGGAATCTTTCATTTAAAATTACTACTAAAGTACTACTTTAGAAATGTGGAAACCTGGATGCATAATAGGTTGTTTTCCTGGATTAATTGGATTTTTTGTTTTGTTTCAGGACTCTGATATATTAGCTTCATTTTATTCAGACACTGCACAAGTAGCATATATTCTGAGCCTGGGTGTGGTTGTAGATTACAGAAAGCATGGGATAGGTAAATGTATTTTAACATACTGTACACCAATGGTAAAAATCTGATAATAGAAATGTGTATGGTTTTCTAAACTCTGATACATGTCATATTATTGTGTATGTTTCTCCAAACTCCAATAATATTATTTTGTATGTTTCTCCATACTCTGATAATATTATTGTGTATGTTTCTCCATACCCTGATAATATAATTGTGTATGCTTCTCCAAACTCAGATAATATTATTCTGTTAGAGCATGTTTCTCCAATCACATAAGTCCATTTATTTTATTATATTTTCCTACATGAAACTTTACTCAATGAAAACATGTTTTGATATAAGAGAGACATTTAAATTTTCAGATAGGGAAAAACATTTTCAGGCAGATAGAAAAGTATAAGATAATTATGTTCCATGAATCTTCTGTATAAACAGATGTCAACATAGCCCTATTTGCTATAACCCAAATAATATTTGAGCTCAAAAAGTATGTTTGGTTCATGTCCTAGAGGTTTGGGGTCAAGCCCCACTTGAAGATGTCTTGTCTTTTAGATGAGACATTAAAAACTAAGGACTTTCGTCCTGGTGGAAATTGACATGTAAATGACCTTCACTGCTTTGGGTAGATTTGTCTCAAAGATGTAAATTTCTTTGTAATTCATCAGGCAGATGCTTTCATTATTTATAGATGCTTTCATTATATATAACATAAATAATTTTAATGTTAAACAACAAATCATAAAGAGATTGTGATAAGTGACTTGAGGGTATACAATGTTGAGATATGATTTAGAGTGTATTTTCACTTTCTATTTCTACTTTCAGCTTCTTTGTTACTGGATAGTCTTCTGTCATACCTGATTGCCAAAGATCGACATAATTGTAAAGCAGTTTATCTCCATGTGCTTTCATCGAATACAGTAGCAATCAAATTTTATGAGAAACGACAGTTTCAACGACACAGCTTTCTTCCTTATTATTACTCAATACAAGGCAAACCTAGGGATGGCTACCTGTATGTTCTCTATATCAATGGAGGGAAGCCACCATGGTCTTCACTATATCCTTTAACTAAATTTTTATCATTTCTGTATTATAAACCTGTAAGTAGTGAAAAATTTGATTTACTTATTTACTACTTTCATTACAGTTCTATTCTGAGGCATTTTTAAATGCCCGTCTTTGACTGGACATATTATGGTATGGCGTTGCCCATCTGTTCGGCCATGTAGGCAGGATAGAGACCAAACTGTTGAGACTAAGACTGTCAAACTTGGTACCTTTACTCCTTATGCCAAGACAAAGATGCCTATTGTTTTTCAAGGTGTGAGTTAAAGGTCAAGGTCAAAGTACCACTTGGTAAGAAACCCTTGTAGGCAGAATACAGATCAGACCGTTGGGGCTAGTACTGTCAAACTTGGTACATTTACTCCTCATGCCAATACAAAAGCCGATTGTTTTTCAAGGTCAGAGGTCGAAGGTCAAGGTTGTAATACCACTTGGTAGGAAACCCTTGTAGACAGGATACAGCTCAAACTGTTGGGGCTAGGACTGCCAAACTTGTTACACTTATTCCGCATGCCAAGACTTGGTACAATTACTCCTCATGCCAAGACAAAGACGCTTATTGTTTTTCAAGGTCAAAGGTGAGGGTCGTAGTACTACTTGGTTAGAAAACCTTGTAGGCAGGATACAGAATAAACTATTGAGGATGGAACAATTTAAGGGGGGAATGTTTCCATACACTCAAATCCTCCCCTTCAAACTAAGCAACGGGCATATGCCACGCTAGGTGTTGCTCTTATTATTTTGGGTAGGTTGTACTTATTCTGAATCTGTCATTCTTGCTCATTGTATAGGGCAATGGGGTTCATTCTCAAATGCTGAGATGATTCAGACAAGTGACTTTGAATGGGGTATACCTCTCGGGATTTATCTTCAGTTTCTAAGTAAAATCTTATCTTTCTATCTTTTGTTTTACTATGATTATTGCCTACAGTAAGAAAATATTAATTAAGGTAATTTTATCTATTACAGCGATCACTAATTAAACCTGCACAGGTACTTCAATGAGATGTCAATAGTTGTGTACACAAACAATCAATTATTATTCGGTAGTCGTCATCGTATTGCCGTAGGTGTTGTTATATGCCCATGCTGTCACAGTTGGGTGATTTCACAACAATATCCGGCCTTAAAATAGGCTAAATTCAGGGTGAAATATTTTATCAACGGTAAATTTGCTATCAGATAAACCGAAACTTGGACTTTTCACTATCAGATAAAAAAGACAAATTATTACAGAAATACATAGAAACGGTTTGGTGTTTTAATATCATATCAGATAAAACGAAATATCAGATAATACGATATCAGATAAAATGGAGTCCACTGTATATGCTTCTCCAGTGAATTTAAATGCTGAAATTCATTTGCATGTATTTACAGTAATATTAGTAATATAGGACTGAAAATTTGCATTATCACTTCTCCCCTTTCTTAATATTTTGGGACTGAAAAACCCATTTCTTTCACGCCCATGCATTGATAATTTCTGGTTTCAATTCGAAACTGTAATATGATATAGGTTTTTATATCTGTAAAACATGTACTAAAGAAAATTAAAAGAGCGATTTTATTTTAAAACTTACATGGCTAATGAAATATGTGAAATGAATTTATACAGAATCTTAATTTATTTTTCTGGAAACACAGTGAAGATTGTTCATAAATGGGAAGCTGCAGCCATCTTGTATTTCTCTAAAAGGTTGAACCATGGCTATGTACCATTATTTATATTTTTCATTATCTTCCAAGTTTTCATTGCACTGATATATTTGACTTAATGCCAAAATAAGAAAAAATAGTTTACATACTGTAAGATGTAGGTATTGCAACATTGTGCATTTAACTGACATGCAAATGAGCACCACTCACCTGATAACAATAAAAAGAACTTGTTCATAATGTACTAGTTTAAGTTAAAGTTGACTAGAAATTAGAATTTTTTGTGATAATTATTCATTAATTTATAACAATATGACAGTATACTTTTCCTTAACATGTTGTACTGACTATATAGCAAGTTGCTGTGAAATCCTTGGGAAGCTACAGCCATGTGCTTTACCTCGTCAAATTATGCGCACTGTGAGGAGCTGGTTTTGCCGCCTTCTCGCTGGAACTTCGTCAGATTGAACAAACTAGTCACATTCCAAACACAGATCCCATGATTTATCCATTGTCCGTTTATCATGTGTTATTATTTCAACTGTATTTCATTCGAGGATTTTTACATCACCAAATATCTTATTTAGAAATGTTTGTTAGATGTGAGTTGTGCCTATTTTCACACTGTAGTACCTGACATCAGTATATGTTCTTGGATCTCAGTAAATAATTTCTATTAGTGTATGTAGATATTGAATTAAACACTCTGTGTAGTAACACCATTCTTTAATACACCAGTAGAAGTCTTTTGGGCAACAGAAATATTGCATTGTTTTGATGAAAATAATTAGCTTTACTTACCATATCATATATGTGTAGATTGATTGATATAATTTGTTGAATTGAATTACATCATTTTGTTAACCTATCCGGTATTTTTTTTTTCAAAAATGGCACAATTGTCTTTGCAAAAAAGTAATAGAATTAAAGTACATGTACAGTTGTTGCGTTTTGGATTGATGAGGTAGTGGGTAAGAAAAGTAATTAGGGCATACTTTGAGGCAAACCCATTACATATGTGTTGAAACAGGGCAAAAAGGTTACGAATACAAAACGCAATACACATGTAGGTAATTTGTAGCAAACTTGTTACCCATAAATATCTATATATTTATTTCTTTTCTGCATAATTTGTTCAGTAGTAATAAAGCTTGTTAACCAAACTATATATAGTATGAAAATAGAATATCCATGTACATTGTGTACGGTCATTTGTATGTCTGATAGAATTGAAAACTTGGCCATAATTTTTTAACTACACAAGATTTTTCCCATTTTGCATGCATGCTTGTCTAATGAAATACTTTCAACCTTGACCTTCATTTTTAGATAAAGAAGAATGTCATGAAAACTTGTTTTGAAAGAAAAACCAGGCCGGTAACCTTAACTGTGACCTTCATAATTAAAATATCTGAAACTTTAACATCGAATGTATACATGTATTTAGAACTGCACAAGCCTCCACATCTGGTATGCATGTTTATTTGATGACACACTTTCAATATGGATCTTTATACTACATGTACAAATGAATTAAAAATAAATATTATTTAACATACACACTTCATGAGTGTGGCTTTATCAAAAATGGCTACAGCTTGACTATAACTTTTGAACAATAGATATTGATTTCATATTTTTCTTGCATTATCCACCAATGAAATCCCTCGAGTTGCAATAAATGTCTGTGACTATAACTCTTTATCATACACAGAGTCTCTGTGATCTATTGACAGAGGTTCGATGTTGGTGTCAGTCTGGCAGTTATTCTTGGTTTGACCCCAGGAATCTTGAAGAAGCAGGTCATGCAAATATAATATACCAATTGATGCTAGATAGTCTACTGTTGGTTTCTTTATACATTCTTAAAATGATGAAATAATTCAGCCAGCAAGAAAATAATTATTCAAACTAAATGAATATTTTAAAGACTGCTTTTTTGCTTATTCCTTTTGTTGAATATATGTTTTTCCTTTTGATTTACAGTGTTTTACAGATATTTTGTTATTCCAATGTATTTTAACAAGAAGTGGTACCGATGCAGATTTGGTATCAGAAACATGTCCAAGATTTCAAATGCATGTACTTACAGAAATGAAGACTACAGTCACAAGATGTTCATTTGCATTTTTGTGTTTTTTGATAGAAATCTATGCATGTGTGATGTTCATAAAGATATTTGTTAATGTATCACCTTTTTTTTGTACGTCTTTTTACCTCAATATTTTGTTTTTAAATCGATAGGTTTTTAAAATGCAGATTCACTCATTAGTATGCAAGAATTGAAGTTATACATGTGTATGTAGACTAGCTGGTAGACTTTAAGTCAAAAAAGCAACAGAATTATCATGCTGTGAACAAAATGTGAAAAGTGAATCTCAAGGTCTTAGACAGAAAGAATACTTGATGCATTGGAAAAATGAAAATGAGTTAACCATGTTTGTTCATGAAAGTTGCGATTTAAATTCCATAAATGTACTATTTTTAACAAATTGCTATTTGTTTAAACTAAAATACAGGTTCAATCTTAAGACAGAAAATTCCTCAATTATTTTGATACTCGGCTCTTTAATTCCCCATCATGGCTTTCAAACCATAAAATTCACAATGTTGACCTTATGTTTTTTAATAAGGAATATAACCGATCTTGGAAATCACATTAAGAATGTAGCACTATAAGTTGTACTTTTAAGTTTATATGTACAAAGAAAAACTCTTTCTCCAAGTTGGTAAGATTAAAAATAATAATTTATCAGATTTACGATGATTCTGATGATACTTACATTTAAGTCATTTAGGGTTGCACATTGATTCAGTTTATAATTTTGTAAATTCAAATGATCTAGAGTTTCTTGTTTATCATTTCTTAATTTTGCATGTACATGTAATCCATTATCCCTAGCTCACATCTTATTAATATATATCTAGATAAATTAGCTATATACTAGTATGTGTAATAAAATTTAAGATTAGTGAAATGCACTGATGGTATGATGATTAGGAATGCACTGTATACAATTTGATATCCTATGTGTATGAGGGTTGGATTGCTTGTATAAAGCTAAGTGCGATATTCCTAATTGAATTCTTTGTGAATGCCGCATTTTATTTTTGGAAGCAGCCATTGTTTAGATGTGGAAGAAAGCAGAGTATACAGAAATCCACCATCTTTGATAGGTACTGTGGCAGACCTTTCCACTTGCCCAGATTGGGGATCAAGCCCACACTTGAAAATTTTAAGAGATTTCAGCGAGTTTCAGAACAGTGCTTTGGATCACTTGGCCAGCAAGGCCTTAAGTATTCTTTATATGTGTAGAAGTTTTCTTTCAACCACACATCATTCTAATTTCATACATACATAAACATGTAAATTTTTATTTTATATTGGTTTAGAAGGTCAAAGGTCAAGTTTATTGACGGTTAAATGATCTCGTACAAGTATTGATTTGGAATCCTCAAGATCTTTGAAGATTGATAAAGTTTAGATTGATATAAGGGAAGAGTTGTAAAGGGTCAGTATTCTCATAAATTCATTATCGAGTAGTTTCTGAACATGAATAAGTGGTAAAATCAAAACGGACAAGATGCAGTAATAAAGCAGTGATTTGATGACAATTAACACCCTCTCCTTTGTATAACTGATTAGACACGGACGCAATGCAGAGAAATATGATTTTTACTAATCATTGGTTTTGTCACTGAAATATATTTTTGTTTTGAATTATGTGTTCGAATGAAATCACCCAACAAGGATTTACAAGAATTTTATCAGCAACTGAATTATATATCTTGCCTTGGAGGTTTTAATGTGCAAGATTAACAGTTTAAGATATGAAACTCAAATTAATTATTCAAGAGCATTATTAATCACCTCATGATGCAAATAGTGAAAAATTTGAATGAATGAGGTATGTAATTGCAATACAACATTATTTCAAGTAAGGTTTAAATTTCATCAAAAAACTAATTTTATCATTTTTGACCAAATACCTTATGTTACTTTTGACATAAAATTGTCACTTGAACCTCAGCAAACTTAACCAGACCTCTCTAAATACATGTATCCTATTACAGCTGTATGTTTTTTTCCTACATGTGAAGATGTGTGACAGGGTGCATTTATGTTAGTTTGTTTTGATCACTTGCTATTTATTAATTGATGAAAATTAAATAAAATGAAGTATACATAGAGTTTGTTTCATCAGAATTGATGCATTCATAACAAATATCTACAGTTATGTAGCGACAGAAAATCTGTGCAAATTCTGAATTTTAATCGGACAGTCACTAATGCTTCATAAAACAAGATGTGTTTGTGAAACACGGATGCCCCCCGTCCGCAACAAATTTGTCCGCAAGCAATGCATCTGGCTCTGTATGAAATTTCACGTGTTGGATATTGACCCCGCCCAACCTCCTGGGTCCGGGGATGCTGTTGAAATGTGAGAAAGTCCAAGATATACACACATAATGCAGGGCCTTGATAACAACATGACATTGTAGCTTTGTGTATAAAATTTCACATGGCCCAAGACATTGATCTCACCCAACCCTCTTGGTCGTGGGTCAGGGGATGTTGTTGAAATGTGAGAAAGTCCGAGATACACATGCAGTTGCATCTTCTCAACATCAAGGTTAGAGATTACAATGCGCTACACTACAACGGGTAGCACAGTGTAATCTCAAACCTTGACGTTGCAAGGACGATGCAGTCGAAGTTTGGCTAGTTTAGTGCTCAAAATAAAGAAGGTACTGTATCTTTCTTCAAGCAGGACAGCATTGTGCAGTCAGATGGACAATACAAATACCAGATGCCCCCAGATCGGTCAGACCAAAGGCAGAACAGTGATTGATATGCAGACTTGGAATACAAGTTAAGTGCTTTGTTTGCAGGTGCAGGTGCAGGCAGTCTGCTTTCAACTTCCAGGTTGTGATACTATGTTTAAAAGACTACCACTATGTTTCAGAGGTAGGTTTCTGAATAATGCCACTATGTTTAAATTGTGTCATTATGTGAGCTTGGTTTCTGGATTGTGCCACTGTTTGAGAGACTGGTTTCTGCATTGTGCCACTATGTTTGAAAGGTTGGTTTCTGGATTGTGCGCTTAAGGTGGGTCCGTTGCAAAGGTCAAAATTTGTATGTCCCGCATCAGACAGATGCCGTCACCATATACTTGAAATATTCGTGGTGTTACGTAAAACAAAAATCAATCAATCAATTCTGGATTGTGCCACTATGTTTGAGAGACTGATTCCTGGATTGTACAACTATGTTTGAGATTAGTTTCTGGATTGTGCCACTATGTTTGAAAGGTTGGTTTCTGGATTATGCCACAATGTTTGAGAAGTTGGTTTCTGGATTGTGCCACTATGTTTGAGAGACTGATTTCTGGATTGTGCCACTATGTTTGAAAGGTTGGTTTCCAGATTGTGCCACTATGTTTGAGATTGGTTTCTAGATTTTGCCACTGTTTTTGAAATGTTGGTTTCTGGATTGTGCCACTATGTATGAAAAGTTGGTTACTGGATTGTGCCACTATGTTTAAGGGATTAGTTATCTCCTGCTCCTATTTTGCGATATGACTCAAATCAAAACAAGATTTTTACATTAAATTTTGAGCAACAATTTTCACGCTAAAGAATACATATCATTATAATATCTTAGTTCCTGACCAGATAAAACTATGCAATTTTGTAATTTGCATGGAATATTGAAACTGTAATAACGTCCTGCTGTCAACATTTTTTAGTTATCTCAGAAACACTCGTCCTATCTCCAAAATAATCACATTTCTAGTTTAATGTTACAGTATCTCCTCACCAACATGTATAAACATGTAAAATAATGTATACAACTGTAACTCACAATAAAGGGCTATGTAATCATCATGTCACTATGACACGCTTTAAAATTGTAAATGGGTACCTTTGGAAATAGAAACCTAAAACATGATTGATGCCAATAGATCTCGTTCTTTAATACTAAAGTTCTTGTCTAGGGAACCTCTTTGGCTATAAGGCTATACATGTATACTAAAGTTCTTGTCTAGGGAACCTCTTTGGCTATAAAGCTATACATGTATTTCCACTGACAAGGTATCAGTAGAAGTGGAAATAATCTCTTAACCAAATCATCAATATGATTCATGCTTGATGTCAAGGTTATTCATGGCATGATAGCTTGTCATAATTGAAGCAGGATCAACAAAATGAAGTAGAAACTAGGAGAGAATTTAAAGTATCAAGCAGGCAGAGAGATTATGATCACTATGGAACATTTGAGCTATGTTTCAAACGTATTTTAGTAATAAAACAAACACAGAGTTTTGTAGGAAATTTTATGTAACTTTCATAAAACATGTGGCACTATGCTCTCCCTCATGGTCTATTCTACCAGGTAATATAATTATCACAATGGCATTAGGTTTTATATGTTTCAGCACTTTCCCAACTCTTTTAGACATCTTCTTAAGCAGTTGCTGAAATATATGAATTAAAATCACATCAAAATAAGTATATTGTGATAGACACAAAGAAATTATCTGATATATTACACAATATCAAGTTCTTTTGATGAAAAACCTTCATGGACATTGGAGCTAGCATAAGTGAGCCAGCATCGTAATTGGCTCATGGTCAAGAAGTTGCAGCTTCAAGTCTTACCGGAGGGATATTCAAGTTCTGTCATTTGAATGAGACAATACATAATATCAAGTTCTTTTGATAAAATCCTTCATGGACATTGGAGTTAACATAAGTCAGTCAGCATTGTGCTTGGCTTATGGTCAAGAAGTCGCAGCTTCAAGTCCTACCTGAGGGTTATCAGAGTCCTGTCTTTTGAGTGAGACAGTATACACCCAAAGCCCTGCATCATGGTAGAACAATGGCATGAAATAAATTTCTCCATCCTTCTGGTAGACAATTATTATTGGTATAAATTTCTGTGTAATGCTTCAGACTGATGTGGTCACCGCACAAGGGAAATAATTCTGGTATAAATACAGCAAGAAACCAACAAATTATGGACTTATTAGGGCAAACATTAAATACCACATTTTTAAAATTAAGACCTTGTTCACAGGTATCTGTATCTGCAATGTTTTCTTTCGTTTTCTTTTTTTAAAATGGACATTAATGCATAAATAAATTCAGTACACAAACCTGTGATTCTTCCTCAGATTTTTCATTCCCTCCTTGATATTGTTTAAATGTAGAAAAATTTGAGAATACAAAGTCATGGAATTGCACATAAGACTGTGTACAACTTTTACAAGTTTTGTCTGAATCAGGTACCATGGTAACAATGTCATTTTTTATGAAATACTCCACAGTTTCCTTGTCCGCAATCAATGCCGCTGAAATACAATAAGAAATTATGATAAAAGTCATATCAAAATATGGAAAAAAAAAAATTTGAATTAACTTATCCTTTGTACAATTGACCCTTCCATTTACCCAGTTATGCGAAACATTGCTAAAGCAGATGACGTCACAATATTTTAAACCTCTGTAATACCTCAGACAAACATCGAAAATGTATTGTGACATCACGAAATTCAATAAATATTCCACGAAAGCAATGGGTCAATTGCCTTCTATCTACACAAATTTTTGAGATCTGCCTAGCGAGGGTGTTTCACCTAAAGTCATATTATAGAAAACATAATCCAATGTAACATTTACTGATATGGACTCTTACCTCCAATATTTATTTTGTTTTCTTTCGACCTATTTTTAATTTTTTTTTTATTTTTCCTATGAAGTATATGATTCCTATCTGACTAATACCAAACACAACACTGAGATGCCAACTTATATTGATTGATTGAGTATTGTTTTATCTCACTCCAAGATTATTTCAAAGTAGAGATTAGATCGTATCTTATTTTTATGTAAATTACGTAACAACAAAATTTAAAAGGTTGGCTGCTCCAAATCCATGAATTTAAATACCCACGAAAATGTAAAATTTTATCAAACCACGAAAATTGGTACCAACAAAATTAAAACCATTCACAGTATATGGTGAAAGCTTCTGCCCAATGTGTTGCACCGAAATTTATACCTTTGAAACAGACCAATCCGACGCAGTGAGGGATCTCTTACGTGCCATGCCTACAGATACATGGGATCTTGGTTTTCAAATTGTCTCATCCAAAAGACAAGACAACTGTTAGGCCAGAGAGGGAGTCAAACTTGGCACATTTTGGTCACTAGTCGAGCACCTCATTCACTCTGCTACTCAAACTAGGAACAATTCAAAATTAGAATTTTAGGTCATCAAAGTTACCTTTCCTCACACTTTTTATATATTTTTTGTCTGTAATATATTGAAATCAAAATGATATTCAAAGTGTACAATGTGACTACCCTTTAGTCCTTTTCAAATTTCAAATTCAGTTTTTCTCAAAATTTTGTCCATTTGATATATCATTGAAACTATAACTTTAAACTTGTAACAAGATAAAGTTTTTTTCTTGAAGAGATGCTATAACAATTCTTTCAAAAAGATGCACTTGTACAATAGAAATCTTAAGTCAAACTCCTGATTACTACCACTCCTCGGCCTCCAGTAGTTTGACTTTGACTCGGGTGCAGTCCTTAATTCATTTCATGCCTACCTGTCTTTTTCTGATCTCGTATAAGTTTGAAAAGATTCTGATACACAGATTCTCCTTCTCGTTGGAAGAATGCTTGTCTCTGAGCAATTGTCCTGTCTCTATTATTCAGAAAGAATTTAATTCCAGTCACAATATTATTTGGAGTGTCGGCACTACCATTGTCACTTTCTGAAGAATCGCTATTTTCATTCTCTGTTATTTCAAGTTTGATACGTTTACCATTTTCATCAAATGTAGGGTAGATGATACCACCCTGGCTTACATCACCATATTCCATGCCTATATAATACAAGGATTCCACATTAACAATACTTTTCGTAATATATCTTCAGAAAATAAAATTGAAACTTATGTCGATGTTGACAGGACCAGAGCAAATATTTCGACTTACCAAGAATTTGAGATAAACATCAGCTGTTTATATAGCCATTTTCGTTCATTCTTATTAAGATAAAAATACATCTATTGTTTTAACTGTTATTCTTTTATATTTCAGTCTGTGTAATGCATACTTCTACCGGCTAAATTTAAACTACTATCCATCATTTATATGGCAAACCTAAGATTGAAGAGAAATTTTCAAAAAATTGTATTGTCAGCACTTTATACTTTCAATTCATTTATTAATTTACAAGCTGCGAAAATGATACCGACCTATAATCTGCCCTAAATGAATATGTTTCTACTAATGAGATTAGCATACTTTAAAATAACAAGTACTGATGTAATCCAATTATCTAATCATCGTTGATCAAGGTGAAATGGCTTCCTGGTCACTGCCATACACCCCGCTGGAATAATTGGTTGTTTGCATTTCTTCTACTTTTGTTGCCATATTAATTAATTTGTTTTGTACAAACAATGACACTTCGAGATAACAAGTTAGAAATATATAGAGAATGAAGTTTGGGGACTGCAAAATGCCTTTATCAAAAGTGGAATTTCGACTTATCTGTTATAAAATCATGAAGAAATTAAAGGACAAAATTCGGGACTTGAACTTGACTTTCGGATAAACAGAATTTCGACTTAGGGGACTTTGAGATAAAAAGTTTCAACTGTACATATCATAAACTCTAGAAACTCCTTTTTACTTTATTGAAACTCTTGCTTCTACTCATACGAACAATCTTTGCTTGTTAATTTTTATTTTTTCACCCTTCCAAACATCTTTTGCTTGCCTTTGGAAACTTTTGTTTTACTGTTAAATCAATGTCTTTTTTTCCTTTCTTTGATAAATGAACTACAATGTTTCAGTCTAATAAAGTAACAATTAAAATGTAATATGTATTTTATACTTTTTGTGTACATTTAATACACCACACTTAATTTCCAACAATTCATAACCTACCTAGAGCAACGCGTAGCGTGGCATAATATGACCATCACTTTATAGTTTAGAGGGATGAAATTTCAAATCAATAGGGTTCATCCTCCAGCCATAAAAAAAGAGTGTGCAAGTTAAAAAGTTCTAGCATAAGCAGTTTGGTCTTTACCTTGTTTACAAATTGCATTCTAAAAAATTTGCTATTTTTGCCCCTAAAATGACCGTAACTTTTGACCTTGATATTGAAAATCGATAAGGTTTGTCCTCATGCCATAAGAAATAAGTGTATTAAGTTTGAAAGTCCTAGCCTACACAGTGTGGTCTGTATCATGCTACAAAGCACGGAGAGACCCACAGACCCAGACAACCATAACATAATACGTCAGTCTACAACGGGTGTATAGAAAATAAGAAGAAAACTAGATGTGTTTCTGTATAACTTGGCATTTAAAAGTTATTACCAAGGATAAAGTTTTGGCCACAGACAAAGATATAGATATAGACAGAAAAAAGACAGACAGACAAGTCCAAAATATTCTTCTCTGAATCTCTGATTGTCAAGACCTACCATTAAGAAACTTTATTTCAAATGTGAAAAATGACAATTGTAAATTAATAATAAATTTCAGACTTTTGACAATTAATACAAGCATTTGAAACTCAAACTAATTTTAGCTATGAGTCACCATTTTGTAAAAAAAAAATTCCAATCACTATCAAAATATCTGAAACCATCTTCAGCTCAAGTGAAGAAGATAAATACATGATTACTGGTGAATAAATGGCACAGAATTACATACAGTCCTCTCTCATTCCACCAGAAGTGAATTACTGAAAAAGTTATCAAATTTTGCATGACAAAAGAAAAGGTAAATGTTGGTTGCATATACTCTTATTCTACTCAATGTATACACAAAGATAATATTTTAATCACAATCTTCACATGTATATATCACAATCTTACTATTGCTCAGTTTATGCAGGACTAGCTCCATAGTAGCCTTAGCATCTTCTGCTGAACAATGTCCCTCTTCACTCTCCTGAATTGTTTGCCTGTAATATGGAAAATATAGATGTATATCTTCCACCCTATATCACGAAAATATATCAAATTTACCTTTTTCCTTTGCGTGATGTAAAACAAGAAGCAAAGGAAAAAGGTAAATTTGATATATTTTCGTGATATAGGGTGGAAGATATACATCTATATTTTATATTTTATAAGTTTTCAATGTTCAAGTTATTGAAGTTCAACTAAATTATGTTAAAATCTTACCCCAGAAATTTTTGTGATAGGGTCCTTAGTCCAGGTTTTCTACTAGCAGTTCCCGACAGATTGTAGATGACACTTGTATCAATAACATAAGGATGGAACATCTATAAACATAAAACATCAAATAATATATAGAAATTATTTCTTTATTACCCAGTATTCTTTATTTTATGTTACTTCCCTTTGGAGGACTTTTGAAATGTTTCATCAATTAATTTCTGGTTTTACAAAGAATGAACTAATATAATTTGTTTATTGCTTTATGATAAGCCAAGATTATTGCATTTATAAAGAGACAATAAATGTCTGATCCATTGATGAAATTTCTATCGCAGCATCAGACACACCCACAGCAGTAAAGGGCGCATGTTACTGCCTATCATGGCAAGGGGTCTCAATTTTACAGTCTCTGGCCGAAGGACAGAACACAAACCAGTTGCTGATTAGATTCAAACTTTGGAGCAATAGGCCTCAAGCCAAACATACTGCTGATGAAAGTAGGATGGCTGGAATGAATGCACTATCCATCTTTTGATATTACCCATAATACACTATTAGATTTCACTATCAGTACTATAAAACAAATGTAATCATAACAGATTAAAGATATTTGGAAGTTTGGATCCCATGCCAAAATATATGTATGAAATTATATGAGATTTAGCATCAGACATACATATGAGCATGTGTTAATATGGTTATTAATGACCACTTATATCTATATGTATATAGTAATAACGATTACTGATACAAGAATAAAGAATTCTTCCCAACAGATGTTAACTGGCACTGGGATTATATTGAGATATCTATTAAGATATCTATGGTAATAAATGAATGAAAGACCTGACACACTTCTAAGACTGGTAAGACAGAGATTTGTGACAGGCCACACACAGTAAGAGATCTCACTCACTTTTGAAGCTAGTAAGTCAGAGATTTGTGACTGGCCACACACAGTGAGAGATCTCACTCACTTTTGAAGCTAGTAAGTCAGAGATTTGTAACTGGCCACACACAGTGAGAGATCTCACTCACTTTTGAAGCTAGTAAGTCAGAGATTTGTGACTGGCCACACACAGTGAGAGATCTCACTCACTTTTGAAGCTAGTAAGTCAGAGATTTGTGACTTGCTACACACAGTGAGAGATCTCACTCACTTTTGAAGCTAGTAAATCAGAGATTTGTGACGTGCTACACACAGTGAGAGATCTCACTCACTTTTGAAGCTAGTAAGTCAGAGATTTGTGACTGGCCACACACAGTGAGAGATCTCACTCACTTTTGAAGCTAGTAAGTCAGAGATTTGTGACTGGCCACACACAGTGAGAGATCTCACTCACTTTTGAAGCTAGTAAGTCAGAGATTTGTGACTGGCCACACACAGTGAGAGATCTCACTCACTTTTGAAGCTAGTAAGTCAGAGATTTGTGACTGGCCACACACAGTGAGAGATCTCACTCACTTTTGAAGCTAGTAAGTCAGAGATTTGTGACTGGCCACACACAGTGAGAGATCTCACTCACTTTTGAAGCTAGTAAGTCAGAGATTTGTGACTTGCTACACACAGTGAGAGATCTCACTCACTTTTGAAGCTAGTAAGTCAGAGATTTGTGACTGGCCACACACAGTGAGAGATCTCACTCACTTTTGAAGCTAGTAAGTCAGAGATTTGTGACTTGCTACACACAGTGAGAGATCTCACTCACTTTTGAAGCTAGTAAGTCAGAGATTTGTGACTGGCCACACACAGTGAGAGATCTCACTCACTTTTGAAGCTAGTAAGTCAGAGATTTGTGACTGGCCACACACAGTGAGAGATCTCACTCACTTTTGAAGCTAGTAAGTCAGAGATTTGTGACTGGCCACACACAGTGAGAGATCTCACTCACTTTTGAAGCTAGTAAGTCAGAGATTTGTGACTGGCCACACACAGTGAGAGATCTCACTCACTTTTGAAGCTAGTAAGTCAGAGATTTGTGACTTGCTACACACAGTGAGAGATCTCACTCACTTTTGAAGCTAGTAAGTCAGAGATTTGTGACTGGCCACACACAGTGAGAGATTTACCATACTTTTAAGGCTAGTGAGTCTGACTCGGAGTTCAGTGACTGGCCGAACAAATTGAGAGATCAAACATACTTTTAAGGCCAACAAGTCGGAGTTCAGTGACTGGCCACACAGGATGGCATTTGGAGGGAGTATTTTCTGTAGAGTATTCTGTACTTCGTCTAGTCTGGTTGTGACAGGGTCTAACAACTGCTTTGTTATTCCACTCCATCTAAGGAAAGTAATCAAATTTCGATGTTTTATAAAAGATATTCCACATGACATGAGGGCATCATAGAACAAGGAATATTAGATCAAGTGTCTCTATTTAAAACATAAAAATAGCTTTTTGAAGGATGAATTTATGATCATTACAAAAAATGGTGACCTGTGGGCTGTTTCACAAAGAATCATATGTACTATATTTTACGTACAATAAAAATTCCTTAAGTCGAAAGGACTTCTTTTATACGTACGTAAAATATCGTATGTATGATTCTTTGTGAAACGGCCCACTGGTCTTAACCATTAGGTCTACCTTGACAATTATATGGATTTTTCTCCAGCATACTGTTCAATCTACAATTTAGAATTTTACTAGTTATCTAAACATATTTATCCTTTCTTTGTTATTAATCTTATCAAAAGTAGATGTTTCCAGAAATGATTAATTTTCTGTCAGAGATTTGGGTTTTTTGTTGGGTTTTTTTTTTTTTTTTTGCAAAACTGCCTTTATTTAGAGCATTCAATAAATTTTTTTATATTTTCAGGAGTTAAAATTTGTCAAAATTCTTTAGTTCAAACGAGCCCCTAAACTTACAACACTTTTATCTTGAATTTGTTTCTGTTAAAATAAATACATATTCAGTATTTTAATCATCTCTATTGCAAAACACTATGTAAAAAATACTACATATCCTGTAAGGTAGCTAACAATTTTTTGTAAATACCACATTAGGTACATTGTAGTGGATGATTCTACTGTAAATAATACGTGATGAAGTTGATGAATTTATTGTACACATTGTGTAGGGTAGCTGATGAATTTATTGTACATATTGTGTGGGGTAGCTGATGAATTTATTGTACACATTGTGTGGGGTAGCTAATGAATTTATTGTACACATTGTGTGGGGTAGCTGATGAATTTATTGTACACATAGTGTGAGATAGTTGATGAATTTACTGTACATATTGTGTGGGGTAGCTGATGAATTTACGTACACATTGTGTGGGGTAGCTGATGAATTTATTGTACAGATTGAGTGGGGTAGCTGATGAATTTATTGTACACATTGTGCGAGATAGTTGATGAATTTATTGTACACATTGTGCGAGATAGTTGATGAATTTATTGTACACATTAAGTGAGATAGTTGATGAATTAAATGTACACATAGTGTGAGATAGTTGATGAATTTATTGTACATATTGTGTGGGGTAGCTGATGAATTTATGTACACATTGTGTGGGGTAGCTGATGAATTTATTGTACACATTGAGTGGGGTAGCTGATAAATTTATTGTACACATTGTGTGGAGTAGCTGATAAATTTATTGTACACATTGTGCGAGATAGTTGATGAATTTATTGTACACAATGTGTGAGATAGTTGATGAATTTATTGTACACATTGTGTGAGATAGTTGATGAATTTATTGTACATATTGTGTGGGGTAGCTGATGAAATATTGTACACATTGTGTGGGGTAGCTGATAAATTTATTGTACACATTGTGTGAGATAGTTAATGAATTTATTGTACACATTGTGTGAGGTAGTTGATGAATTTATTGTACATATTGTGTGGGGTAGCTGATGAATTTTTGTATAAACTGTACAAGATAACTGATGAATTTATATACACTGTATGAGATAGTTGACGAATTTATGGTGTGTGATGTGTGAGATAATGGATGAATTTATTTGATGCAATGTGTGAGGTAACTGAAGAATTTATTGTACACATTGTACGAGATAGCTGAAGATTTTATTGTGTATATTTTGCGAGGTAGTTGATAATTTTTTCTCCCATATTCACAGAGTTATTCTCATATTCACTGCAAAATGATCAGCCTGTCTCCCACAGGGGGGTGGAAGATAAGCTACACGACTTATTTCGCGCTCAATGTTATCATGACGTCATAAGCAAACACGACATGTGTCAACGTCAAGCAACCTAATTTTTGTTCATTTTCCAACATAAACGGAAGGGAAAATGACAAATTTAGGGGCAAAATATTGAATGGGAGAAAAATAATCTACCACTATTGTCCGGTGGTGACAAAGAAATCAACTAACCCTTGTGTCAAATGATAATTTTTTCTCCCATATTCACAGAGTTATTCTCATATTTACTGCAAAATGATCAGCCTGTCTCCCACAGGGGGGTGGAAGATAAGCTACACGACTTATTTCGCGCTCAATGTTATCATGACGTCATAAGCAAACACGACATGTGTCAACGTCAAGCAACCTAATTTTTGTTCATTTTCCAACATAAACGGAAGGGAAAATGACAAATTTAGGGGCAAAATATTGAATGGGAGAAAAATAATCTACCACTATTGTCCGGTGGTGACAAAGAAATCAACTAACCCTTGTGTCAAATGATAATTTTTTCTCCCATATTCACAGAGTTATTCTCATATTTACTGCAAAATGATCAGCCTGTCTCCCACAGGGGGGTGGAAGATAAGCTACACAACTTATTTCGCGTTCAATGTTATCATGACGTCATAAGCAAACACGACATACGTCAACGTCAAGCAACCTAATTTTTGTTCATTTTCCAACATAAACGGCAAGCCTCGGCATGGACTAAGCTAAGCTAAGCTATGTAGTTGATAATTTTATCATACACATCGAGTTAGGTAGTTGATAATTTAACATTCATGCCATGTTGGGTAATGGGTAATTCTATCATACATACCATTTTAGGTTTTTGATAACTATATCATATATACCTTGTTAGATAGTTGATAATTCTATTATATGGTTTCACTAGTGTATCATATATGGTCTCCAGCTTCTCATTGACTACAGAAACCCTCGTCAATTCATGCTTTCGTGAAGTGGTCAAACACTGCAAGTATATTCGTTCACTTAGCTTCATGAGGAAACAAAACTCCATATATAAATATAGTCTACACACTCCTGCAGATCAAAATCGGTCAAACAGATTGAGTTTTTTTGTCTTACAATATATGTCACTTCATGACCATTTCACTTATATGGTAACAGCATCAGTCTGATGCAATGCATAGAAATTTAGACCTATAAAAGAAACCCACCTAAAGCAGAGAGGGATTTTTTCCATTTTAATTTCTACTAGGACACTGGAGTTTTTTTTTTCTGTCTCAACCAATAACAGGACACCAATGAAGCATAGGTGGGACTCCTATCAGGAACCTCTTCGTCAAGAATCATGAATATACTACCTAAGTTATACCATCTTTTGTCTGGTATACTCATAATACCTATAACTTTACTTTTGTTCATATCCTCTACATCCTCTTTGTGTTTATTATTAAAGATTTTGAAGAGTTGTGATTGACAAGCTATACACATAATGACATGCAATGTAAAAACATATTTGTGTCAAGGGTTGACATTTCCAAAATTAAATTCTCAAACCAGATTTATACCCCTTTAAATAAATCTGAATATGTTTGTTTTTTTACAGTTTAGTAGAAAACCCTTATATTTTCTTTGTAATTTGACTTAACACAAATTAGCACGACTGAAAATCTCTCCCTATTCTCGATACAAAAATACAAGTCATGGAATTTCATTTTATATGAAAATCAGTACATACCATTTCACAGTCTACAGCAAACATAGGACTATGGCTAGTGACTGTGTCATACTGATGGTTACTATACACAAAGTCTGCATACATATCTGAAAGTGAAAATTATTATTAACTACCAATACATATATAAACAATTACCCTCTGACATGAATTCATTTAAGTACAAATGTAGCCATACATTATACAATATTGCTATGTATATTACAAATCTTTTGTAGAAATTAATTGTAAACTATATTACGAATTGTTTTCCTGATAACTGAAATGCTTCATACCCATTTTTTAGAGAAATTTTAAGTAATATATGATTACTGAATTATCCAAGTATTATTTCGGCTCATTGAATGATACAGGATTTTTTTTTAATTGGATCTATGAGTTAGAATGCATTGTAATCGATATGAAACTCAGTCACCATCTGATCCAATGAAACAGAAAAAATTTTATGCCTCATAATATTTTTAGGTGTTAGTTTCTTCGTACTATATCTACATTTACTTTCATCAGTTGGAGCTGTGAGTTAGAATGTATGTAGCAGACAGTGAACTCAATCACTGTTTGATACAAAGAAATAGAAAAATTCTATGCTTCACAATATTTAAAGGTGTTAGTTTCCTTGTACTTTCATCATACCTTTCTTATTTTGTTTGACAGGCATGGGATAACCCTCATGTAACATTTGGTATGTGTTGAGTAAAAGACAAGTACGTGGAAACTTGTCATTGGCATACAGTGACACAGATTCCTGGCTTTGGTCTCTGATGACAAACGTAGGGGGCTTCATCATTGCTTGCAACTTTGCTCTTTTGGCTTTTGCAACTGTGAAGTTTTAGGCAGTATTATTGGAAGAATTGGTGTACATATTCAAAATGGTGATCACATGATAACTACTGGAGAGAAAGATAAAACTGAGTGACTGATCGCCAAAATATCCAACACTGTATCTATTGGCACACTTTCTCATTTTGAGGTCATAAATAAAAGGTACATAAAACATGAATTTAATTGAGACAATATGATAAAACTACATAATGGGCATGGTTATGTTGAATCTGGCATTCCTTCTATTGTCATTGTGAGTTATGACTTGTATTACATGTATTCATGAGCATGTTTTTATAAGATCTCACATACAGACAAAACAGGAAAAAGGTCTATTAAAAGATGAGTGATAATGAAATTTGTAACGAAAATTTAAATCCAGGTGCTACAGTCCTATAAATTATTATAGAACTCTGATTTTCACAAGTTTTAATATGAAAATGAATCAACTCCTAATCCTTGATCTCTCACACCTCTAGAACAAGGTCAAGGTCACTATCTTCACTGAATACTACTCTACCGCAACATATCAGTTTGACTAGTAAAACTTCTATCAATAATTATAATGGTTTCAATCTATACAATAAACATGGACTTTAAAAACTTTCCCCTAAAGTCCTAACTTGTCTGACCGAAGCATCCAAAACCTTTCTGAGCATTCGTTAAACTAAAAAATAGCTATAATAAATCTTAAGAAATAAAAGTAAAATTCTATTTTAGCAGAAGACTTTACTGATCTACCTCTCAGGGCCCTCATCTTGTTGAGACTGATGGGAACGTGACAGAGGTCCTCGATCACTGTACTGCCATATTGGGCAGGGGAGACCATCTCTACAGACTGCAAAACAAAAACTGTTATACAATGCCCTGGTCAATATTCAATCTTTTCATTACACAGAGTTACTTCCTATTTGGGATGGTATCTGACATAAAACAATTATGATGTCCTCAATTGTTTTATGTTACATACTGTCCCAAATGGGAAGTAAGTCTGTGCAACGAAAAGACCGAATAACATACAAAACAAAAAACCTGTCAAAAAACATTCCATACAGTATCTCACACAAACATACTAATAAACTGATTACATACACAAGAAAAAAATGCTATATTTCTGTTTATAATGAAGAAGCTACGTTTCGATATAAAAATAACATGAAAACCAATAGTTTGCAGCAATAATCTCAAAATGACAATCATATCATTTATTATACATGAAAATCAGTATCATAAATCTTCATAAGTCGCCTATTTTGAAAATTTCTTGAAGCATGTTTCCATAATCATAGAAGTTTTATACAGAATCATAAAGCAAAGTAAACAACTTTTGAATCTGTGTAGTCAGTGTCATGGAGTTTTAAAGATATCATGCAAACATGCAGGCAGGCAAGATAATTCCTCTATACATCCCAAACTTTATTTACAAGAATTGATCTCCCCTGTTCTGGGTAAAATTTTGCAGAAAGGTGAATATCAATAGAATTCTCTTCAACACATGTATGAAAACAAAGATCATTATACCATTTCAAACTGTGATTTCAGTTTCTCAAAGCATTGTGGGTATTTGAGAAGATCTGTAGAGCTAACATCCTCCATCACCATGACAACCACTTCTGACACTTTCCCTGGCCGTAATAATCTGCAAAACCTGTAAAGAGATAATATAAATATATTAAAAAAGAAAATACAATATATTAGATATTTTTTTCTTCGGCAAGAAAGGGCACTGACAGTAGAGGGTTATACAACTTACCCGGTATAGAAGTATTGAAAATTATATTGTCTTCACCCAAGTATTTATGTCAGCCTTCAAAGATAAAATGAAATGGTTGACTTTTTTGTTTTCCTCATTTTTATTTTTAATTTTATGCTTTTATTTTTCAACACTGGGAGAAGAAAATGAAGAAACTACCATAGGTCACCATGCAAACGCTTGAGAAATTATTTTCCTGAATTTCAAAAGGGGAGATTCTAACTCTTTAAAGAAGTATGTTCATATATTTCATTCAGATTATTATTATTATTATTATTTAATTTGTGTTTGTTTGCATTTTCTTTTTTTCGTTTCTTTTCAATCAGAGACAATCTGGATGACAATGTCCCAGGCAAACAAGATCTAATCAAATACATTTGCTGTCTAAAGTCGTTCAATTGACAGTAAAATGAAATGGAAATGCATTCAAATAATCTCTAGATTAAATTCAAAGAAAAGCACAAGTGCATAATGACTTGGCGGCAATCCCACCACGTCCGCACCCAATGAAATTAATGACCTACATAAAACACTGTCATTGCCCCGTCCATTTTCCATGCACATACTGTATTGTGTCGGTAATTGTTTGATCTCACTTTTATGACCCGACAAAGGTGGTTCAGTGGATGAGGTGCTTGGCTTGTGACCGAGAGGTCTCGAGTTCGACTCACGCTGTGGGCATACCGGTGTCCTGGCTTTCGGATGAGATAGTAAAAACTGAGGTCTCGTGTCACGGTAAGCATGGCACGTAGAAGATCATTCACCTCTTCGGGTGGGTCCGTTGCAAAAGTCTAAATTGCTATTCAATGCAGCAGGCAGATGCTGTCACCATATACGTGAAGTAATCGTGGAGTGACGTAAAACAATAATCAAACAATCAATCAGTACGTACTAACAGACAAGTCAAAGTGCATGCACAATAATGACATCAAAATCCGATGTAGGTGCAATCCGAGACATATTACTACTGTAGTATATAGGTCTTTGATGTACCAGGTGATTATTTCCGTTTTACTAAACATCGTAATTTATGTTTATGCTTTGCGTTATCAAACTCTACGTGTTCCGCTAAACAACATAAACTGCATTCAATCATATATTCTAAGTTAACGTGTACACTGCACGTGTAGGTTGACGTCTTTCCCGAATATGCACTATTTATATCTATTCCAGAAATGAACATTGCTATACAGTATTAGCAAGCATTTGTTGTTCTGAACCGGTAGTCAGTAATGCTAAAGAGTTACGAAAATTTGACATTGATTATTGGGGAGTAACTCTGCAATCACGAATACGCACCGTTTGTCCTCAGCAACAACTCATAACTGAACAAAGAATTACAGTGTAGAGAAAATATTACATCACAATATATATATGTATATAAAATAGTAAAAATAGCGTGTGTTAATATTTCACCCAGGATGGTGGACTCTATTTTCTATTTTCAATTACAAGAATACATTTAACAATATTTTTCAAGATCTTACAGCTTCTGAGGGTAAACTATGACGTAAACTTATAAGTGTTAGGGTTGACACAATAATATTTCTTTAAATAAGTTTTTCTGACATCAAAAATGTCTGGATCTGTGCATCTGAACAGATAGTAGAACTCATCATTTATATCATTTCAAATACAAATATTATATTTTCTCTCATTTCTGTCTAAATTTCTCCATCTACAGGTGTCTAAGGGAAATTTCTTATTTTTCCATGGGTTATTTCAAAAGACAGTTTTCAAATAAAAGGACAGTTATAATTATTCTATAATTAGTGCCTTTATATAAAACCTTAGAAGTTGAGACATTGTCTTTCATTACATACGCTCCTCATGTATATATACACTGTACCTCCAAATTCAAGGAGATGCAACATGTGAAAAAATCAACCATTTACACTGGAATGTGCATGAGCATTTTTTATAGTTTTATATATTCAAGTTACACCTTTCCACTGAAATTACATTTAATATTAACCTACCTCGGTACTAAACTGGGACGTATATGTTTTAGTGCTCGAAATATTATTATGCCAGACCGAAACTCAATTCAACGATTTATTTACCTTCCTCCCCCGACCCTCTCCCCTACACACAAATGTAACTTCATTGAAAAATATTTCCGAAAAAAAGTGATGAATGTTATAAAACGACAGAATTTATCTCAATGGTTAATTTACTTACTAATTGAATTTAATATCCACGCATTTAATTGTTATTTGAATTTGTATACATTCAACAGTTTCTCCATAAAGTATGTATATACATTTATGAGAATAAACCGTTGTCATTATCATTGGCCGTGTTGTGTACATGTATCAAAACTCCTAACCAAAATTTCTCTAATAAACAGGGTATAGTTTGTTTTGCAAAAATGACATAGCTGAAACCTGCTCACGGAAACATTATATCTAAGAAATTATGCAAGTACAAATGTACACGGTGGTATTGCATTGGGTACTGACATGTGATTTGAATAGAGCAATGAGTTTAGTTTTGAAGAGCTATAGTTTTATATTAGCTTTGCATAAAAATGTGGGTATAATGAATGAATGAATGAATGAATGAATGAATGAATTTTCCCTTAACTTTGGATGTAAAAATATTCACATATTTGTATAAAATGTAATTACAGACATACGTGGGAAAATAATTAAGATATTTCGTTCTTTGATCCATAAAGAATCCCTATCATCCATCGTACATAAACACCAATTACCATGGCATGCAATAATCGCAATATCCTTCTTCCATAAAATGTGTTTTCATATAGATATTGTTTGCACCGACTCAAAATTATCGAATCAAAGTACAGCGGACCGTCAATCCACGCTATATTCCAAGCTATGGAACCTTTTGAAGTATAACGCCGCATGTGGAACATACCAAAATAGAATTAGGTAAATGTATTTGGAAAAGAGAATTTGTTTTTATCAAAATTATTATTTTTAAATCAATAATTTTGAATTTCAAATATTTTGATAAATAAAGTGAATATTTTCAAGAAATTTCTATTCTTCTGGGGTTATTTTCAATTTTGAGACCTTAACTAATAAAATACATTCGATGGTGACTACCCCTTTCGAATGGAATCGTCTAAAGCATAAATACACCACACTGTCACCAATCCTCCAACACTCTACAGCAAAGATGTCTTACGATCCTTTCAGAAGTTACTTTGACTTTGACAGTCTTTTCAAGACAAATGGTAAGTTCATTTTAATATTTTCTATTTTAACTTCACAAATATCTTCTTAAATAATTTCGATTTTTTAGAATTTGTCTGATACAACTTTTGTGTAATATACTATCTTATTTTTCTTAAAACATCAAATATATCTTTAAATTTATAAGCTATTTTATAAATATTATCTTATCACTTGTTTTTCAACAATATCATGAAGATTTTTGGTGTAAATTTATCTTATCATTTATTTTAAAATACATTGTATATTTAAATTTATCTTCTTTATATATAATACATTCACAATATTATATATGTAAAATTTCTTATTAGATTAGATTTTTAAATATATCTTATTGACTTTTTAAAACATATAATATATATATCAGGTATACATACATTATTATTTTTAAATAAACATATATTCTTATTTCATTTCCTTAAATTTCATTGGACCCTACCCAAGACCACCATTTATTAACCGATATTAGTTTCCTATTAGACTACTTTCTTAAATATATCTTATTGTAATTTCGTATAATAAACCTTAACTTAATATATTAAATAAACCGATATTATTATTTCATTTCATTAGATTTTAATAAACCCGACCTAAAACCAAGAATAAATAAATATTTAAATAAATGATGTAAATGAATATTTTAATCAAATATATTGACTCAGAGTCAGACCCTTGTTTATAAAATTATACTTATGTCTAAAATAAATGAAATTATACTTTGTCAAAAATAAACGAGTTGAATGGAATAATGTAACTGTCTTTAAATACAGGAAATTGTATTTAGGCTACTTGCTATGAGACAATGTATAACGATAGTTTGCAAAAGAGTAATTGCAAGAATTAGGTCGCTAATGTAAAACAACTATTGTCTAGTTTAGGCATGGACAAACCAAAATATAGAAAACCCACAATATATTACTGCAACTGTCAAACAACGTTTATTTGACCATTATAAACAATCGTTATTTTCTGACATAAATTCTTCTTCTTCAAAATGTTCAATCTATAGACATCTTGTTGACAAGTGTATATTCCAACACTATATAAGAAACTGATTTGTACATATAAATGGAGAGTGTCATCACATTGTCTGATGATAGAAATTAGTCGATATAAGATAATTCCTTTAGAGAGACGTTTATATCCTTTGTGATCTTCAGATATTGAAGATGAGTACCATTTTATTCTGAAATGTCCCCACTATGTTCATTTAAGACAATTTTTTTTAAATACTATTATGTTAGGCCATCCGTCTTTAAATTAAATTATTAATTCAACTTTCATGTACAGAAAATGTAAACGAACTATGTAACTTAGGAAAATATATAAAACATGTTTTTATTATTAGAAAACACATTGTTTAAGCTTCATCTTCATTATCAATTATTATCTCACTCTGACTATGCCTGATTTATAATATATTGCTGCTGTTATATATGTATTACGTGTATATCTATGTGCAGAATGCATACGATTAATAAACAATACAATTCAATATGATATAAAGTAACAAAATGATTGATGACTTTGAAGTTTAAATTTTGCCACGAGAAGTGAGTTGGGGTTGCACGATATTTTGGTGGGACAAATTTTCATCAAAAGTGGTTGCGACCCGAGAAGCACCCAAATCTGGATCCGCCAATGTAAAACGTAACCAATATTAATAGATACAACAGATTTAAAAATGACAGTTGTTCATTACAAACATCTGAGCTGGACCACAGCATATCCTATTAAAAACATCTTCTAGATCTTTATAATAAAAAAATTCAGTACTGATTTCGCGGAATGTGGACTTCAGGAGCCAGTTATTAGAATCTTTCACCACTGGTTAAATTTAACCTGACTATATCTTTTAAAATGAGAAGTCACAGTTTGTGTAATGATTGTAGCATATGAAACAAGCTTTGTAATGTATTTTAGATTTTATAAAGAATTAAATATATTTGTCTCTAAAACTTTTTTCCTGGTAAGCTTAAGCACTGATTAATATTTCGAAAAACTGGCCCTTGTTTGATCTAAACTAAATGTTTGCCGTAACTAAAATCAACTGAAAAACTGATTAAGTCATTATTGTATAATACATAAGCCCAATGCTCTTACAAAATATGCTAGTACACAAACGACATAATTATGTACTTAAGCATTCTGTCAAATTGATATTTATTGTAATTAAAATTTTGATAACCATTCAAATGCTTTAAAATCGGTATCTTTGGTAAAGCCAATCGTACACAACTTAGTTTCGCTCTTTTAACATTGATATTTATTGTGAGCTTTCAATGTCACCACAGAACACTTTTTCTTTGTGAATTATAAAAACACTATAACAATATAAATGATCTTTGTAATTCGCTCGTTTATGGCATTGAATTACAGAGTAAATTACTTGCTCTGTTTCAATCATATATACGTATACGATTTTCTTCCAGATTGTTCGTACAACTCTAACTGCGCTAATGAAATTGGTTCGCGATCGAGTAACTGTAGTTTATATCATTGTTGCAAACTGGTATATTGATATGCCCCCGAAATCAAAGATTCGCGGACATTTAATCTTAAGCCTGTCTGTTTGTCCGTTTGTATGTTGTATGTGCCCCCCCCCCCCCAAATAACATTAATAATAATAATAATAATAAACCTCAAAATATTGCGCATAATTTTTCAACTGTAAGAGATAGATCTTTCATGTTTCACATGCTTTTCATTTATTAAAAAAAAAAAACAACCAAAAAAACCAAAACTCTACCGAATCAGGTTGTCAAACCTGTCGCACTGTAGCACGATCGTGCGACATGCGATATAAAGTACAAGTATGAGATATTTTTTATGAGAAAATTCAGTATGAAAACAAGATTGATATAACTCATTGTAATAAGGCATGTAGGAGAAATGGAACACCTTGTTAATGGCGTTAATTTCTTGAAGTCCAAGGGACATAACTCTGTCAAAAATAATTCGACCAGACCCAAAGTGTATCTTGACCTAGATATTCCAATGATGTATCTGTATGCCAAATTTCATTTCACCCACTGCAGAGATAATGAACGGAAACTGTTGGCGTACTTTGGTGCTCCAGCGGTCTGGATCTGTGCTCCATGTGTAAAAAGTTGGACCTGTGTATGTACCTTCGATCTCATGTCAATATTCTATTACACGGTCTTTTGAAAATGATTAAAGGTAAAGCTAAATTTAACATGTAATATCTTTTTTCTTATACATATGTAATATTTATTGAAATTAAGAAATATTGAGTGGTCAAATAATGAAATTCAGAATCATATAAAACCGAGGGAAAAAAAGGGGGGGGGGATTGTACATGTATACTCTATTTTCATGCTGAGCCCGCGTAGCTCAGTGGACAAGGTGTTCGACTCGTGACCAAAAGGTCCAGGGTGCGACTCCCACCATGACCACACCGGTGTTCTGCCTTTTGGATGAGACACTTGAAAACCAAGTTCCCGTGTCACAGTAGGCGTGGCACATAAAAGATCCCTCACTGCTTAGAGTTAGAGTGGGTCCGTTGCAAAGGTGTAAATTTCTGTGCTCTGCATCGGACAGATGCCATCACCATATACGTGAAATGATCGCGGAGTGAGGTATAACACTAATCAGTTATTGAATTAATATTCATGTTGTCATACTGCAATAATTAATTACTCTCAGTCTTAAGTCTTCAGTATTAATTTCGCTGTAACATCAACAAATCAAATACGATCTTCATAAATTTACTGTAATCATTATACTGAACGTTTGGATCTGTTACATTCCAAATTAACGAAATACATGTTTATGTATTTACCACTTAAGATGACCTTATGAATTTAAACTTTTTTGTATAAAAGCCACGTATATTAAGCATTTGTCATTAATTACGTTGTATAAAGGTCACGCACTTTAAACATTTTTCAGTACTTAGGTTGTATAAAGGCCATGTACACTAACCATGTCAATCTGGTCGTAAAAATGCCATGTATATTATTATTAACCATTTATCATTGCTTAGGCTGTATAAAGGTATCGCACTTTAACCATTTGTCATTAATTACGTTGTATAAAGGTATCGCACTTTAACCATTTGTCATTAATTACGTTGTATAAAGGTATCGCACTTTAACCATTTATATAACTTATATGTATATCCTGCCGTCTTTCCCCTATTCGTTTGTCTGTTTCATTATTATGTTTTCTTAGTAGAGAATTAACTGAAACTATGTTCTGCCTCATTTATTATATATGAAAAATCTATACTATAGTGACATGACAGATATGAAATATTGAGATGTGTCATTCAGTTTAAAATCCGCCATGCATACAAGTCTAATCATTTGTATAAACTAAACAGTATAGCCAATATGGTACTTTGTGGTTTAAAAAGTTGCATTCTAATGTCAAGTTATTATTAAAATCTATTGTCTTTATTGGTAAAAAAAAAGTAGGGGGGGGGGGCGCCAACACGTGCATTATTGCATTATATGCCTGCTCAGATGACAGGGGCCACGTGCAGGTCTGCAAGTCATATTCTTTCGTATACATGTACCATCTATATTTTTGACTCGGCCCATTTACTATTCATACATATGTGTTTGATACACATGCCACAAATGCAAGTGATACACTTTCATGTACCACTATTAAATCATTTGTATAAAAAATGGAAAAGTTTGCAGTTCCAATGTGTTTTTCACTTCACTTGACAGGGTCCACACTTTTGAAACCCAAATGCACAACTTCAATTCTCTGTGCCACGATCAAATCGTTGGTACTTTTGAAACTATACAGATTTACAGAGAAAAACTCAGGCAGGGTTTCCTGCTTGAAACTGCAAGTGATATTTCTAAGTTTACATCTATCAGATAACAGTTCATGAGAAATGATAATTTTTTTTTTACCCCACACCATTTGTCCTTCCCCATGAGTAAGACAGCCTCTTCAAAACTCTGGTGCTAAACTGCAAGTAATACCCCTTTATGCAACACACGCTTTTTGTATGTATAATGGTTTACAAAGAAAAGTAGTTTCATTTTACCAAGAATATTTGCCTCTCCTCATGTTTCAGACAGCAATTATTAAAACTCGGCATACTTTTTATACATCTCAAATTAAATGAAAAATTAAATCTGATTTCTACCGGTAAAAAAGGACTAAAATATACTAATTCTAAAAAATTATAAAACTAAAAAATTATAAATATTCACAGAAGTCATGTATGTCTCAAAATAGGTAAGACTGATTGTTTATTCCTATTTTCAATCCAAAGTTATTTCAAATTAAGTCATTTCCAAATAGAGTATGAAACTTAATTATGTATTAGTTTTATCTGTAACTGAAAGTTCAAATATATAATTAATGACCCCAATCATGTAACTAACAGCTATACTGTTTTATGGGTGATGTTAAGTTGTAATGGGAGGCTTTAATGTGAAATTAATAACTCTATGTGTTATGGGTTCTCTAATGTGTAATGGGTAACTCAAAATGAGGCAACTGATGGCTCAACTGTGTAATGGGAAGCTTTCATGTGTAATTGATAACTCTCTGTGTTATGGGTTCTCTAATGTGTAATGGGTAACTCAGAATGAGGCAAATGATGGCTCAACTGTGTAATGGGAAGCTTTAATGTGTAATTGATAACTCTGTGTTATGGGTTCTCTAATGTGTAATGGGTAACTCAGAATGAGGCAACTGATGGCTCAACTGTGTAATGGGAAGCTTTAATGTGTAACTGATAACTCTGTGTTATGGGTTCTCTAATGTGTAATGGGTAACTCAAAATGAGGCAACTATTGGCTCAACTGTGTAATGGGAAGCTTTAAAGTGTAATTGATAACTCTGTGTTATGGGTTCTCTAATGTGTAATGGGTAACTCAGAATGAGGCAAATGATGGCTCAACTGTGTAATGGGAAGCTTTAATGTGTAATTGATAACTCTCTGTGTTACGGGTTCTCTAATGTGTAATGGGTAACTCAAAATGAGGCAACTGATGGCTCAACTGTGTAATGGGAGGCTTTAATGTGTAAATGATAACTCTCTGTGTTATGGGTCCTCTAATGTGTAATGGGTAACTCAAAATGAGGCAAATGATGACTCAACTGTGTAATGGGAGGCTTTAATGTGTAAATGATAACTCTCTGTGTTATGGGTCCTCTAATGTGTAATGGGTAACTCAAAATGAGGCAAATGATGACTCAACTGTGTAATGGGAAGCTTTAATGTGTAAATGATAACTCTCTGTGTTATGGGTCCTCTAATGTGTAATGGGTAACTCAAAATGAGGCAAATGATGACTCAACTGTGTAATGGGAGGCTTTAATGTGTAAATGATAACTCTCTGTGTTATGGGTCCTCTAATGTGTAATGGGTAACTCAAAATGAGGCAAATGATGACTCAACTGTGTAATGGGAGGCTTTAATGTGTAAATGATAACTCTCTGTGTTATGGGTCCTCTAATGTGTAATGGGTAACTCAAAATGAGGCAAATGATGACTCAACTGTGTAATGGGAGGCTTTAATGTGTAAATGATAACTCTCTGTGTTATGGGTCCTCTAATGTGTAATGGGTAACTCAAAATGAGGCAAATGATGACTCAACTGTGTAATGGGAGGCTTTAATGTGTAAATGATAACTCTGTGTTACAGGTTCTCTAATGTGTTATGGGTAACTCAAATTGAGGCAACTGATGGCTCAACTGTATAATGGGAAGCTTTAATGTGTAATTGATAACTCTCTGTGTTACGGGTTCTCTAATGTGTAATGGGTAACTCAGAATGAGGCAAATGATGGCTCAACTGTGTAATGAGAAGCTTTAATGTGTATTTGATAACTCCTCTGTTATGGGAGGCCTCAATGTGTAATGTGTGAATTTAACTGCAACTGAAACTGATAGCTCAACAGGATAGCTTTGATGTGTTACTTTTAAGTTCTCTGTTTTATGGGTAGCTCCAAGGTGTAAATGAGAACTCCATTTAATTTATACCTTCAATGTGTTATAGGTGATTCAAGTGGATAATTGATAGTCTTTGCGAAAAAGGTGACTTTAATGTGTCAATGCTAGCTCCTCTGTGTTATGGGCAATTCCAGGGTGTAATTGATGTCTCCTATGTGTGATAGATAATTTCAATCTGTGACTGGTAACACCACTGTGTAACAGGAAGGGGAAACTGGGAGCTCAGTTGTGTAATGAATGACTTCAATATTAAACTGACAGCTCCACTATGGAGTGGGTGACTCCAATGTGTAACTGATAGCAGTACATGTACTATGGAATGAGTCAACATATTTCCAATTATAACTCAGCTTCCCTCTTGGTGACAGAAACATGTAACTGATAATTCCATTATCATGGGTGACACCAATGTACTGGTATAACTGATTACTGTGTGATGGATTACTGTGTGATGGATAACGTCGATGTGTAACAGATAAATGCACAGTGTAAAAGGTGACTGCAATGTGTGACGGCTCTACTGTTTTATAGTTGACTAGAATGTGTAACAGATAAATGCACAGTGTAAAAGTTGACTGCAATGTGTGATGGCTCTACAGTTTTATAGTTGACTACAATGTGTTACAGATAAATGCACAGAGTAAAAGGTGACCCCAATGTTTGATGATTTAACTGTTATGGGTGACTACAACGTGTAACCGTAAAATGCAAAGAGTAATAGGTGACTCCATTGTGCATTATAGGTGACTATATCATGTAACTGATACTTCCAATGTTATGGGTGACTTCAATGCATAACTCCACTGTGTAATGGGTGACATATATATGTAACTGATAACTTCAAAGAGTAACTAGTGACTCCCAAGTGTAACATGTGTAAATAGGGACTCCATAAGATTCCTAGTAAAATTTAACTCCATTTCGATGTGTTAATGATAGCATATAACTCTAATGGTTTCATAGAATCCTCTGGGTAACTGATTAACTCAACAAAGTGAAATAGATAAATTCACATGTACCTGATATCTACTGTATGAAGTGTTTGATGGCTGACTCCAATGGGTATCTGAAAGCCACCCTGTGTAATGAGTGACCCATATAAGTGGTGACTTTTATGTATAATTCATGACCTATAAGAGTAACTAATGACTCTTTAGATGTATAATTAAATGTATAATTAATGACGATTCATAATGCCTTGTCATAAAGACCCTTAATCTGAAACTGACCCATTATGCGTAACTGTAGTCCATTTATGTATATTTCTATTCTCAACATATTTCTCTACGTGAACTATAAAAAGGATGGTGGAGTTTATTTTCAATGAACACTACTATGGCACAGCACAATAATGATGTTATTTATGGGGGAGTTGTTTGTTGCACATCTGTAGTTAAATAAGGTTAGGAGAATTCAACGAACTGTTGGCTTACGAATCAGATTTATTTTAGCAATGAAAGTATTTCATTTTAAGGAATGAAAAATGAAAGATCACAAAATGCAAAAATTCACATTTACTTTGTAATGGAAATAAAAGGAATGAATGTCTTATTGTTGATGATCATAGAAAAGAAGTCAGCATGTCACAAGCAAATTCCATATACCCTGAACCAGTTCTTGGGGAATCTACATGTGGTTTCATTTTCCATGAACACCAACAATAGAACACTCATTCCTTAAATAACCATGCAGTTACCCTTAAGTATAACTAATTTGATTAACGATTCTTACGACACATAAAGGATGACATTTATAAAGAATAAGTGATGACCCTTATTAATAACTGATGACCCTTGTGATGACCTTTATGGTATATGACTGAACCCCTAATGTGTAGAGATTGACCTCTGTAGTGTATGACATGTGTAACAGATGACCTCTACAGTGTATGAAATGTGTAATAGATGACCTCTATAGTGTATGATATGTGTAACAGATGACCTCTATAGTGTATGATATGTGTAACAGATGACCTCTGTGATGTATAAATTTAACTACTGCTTTCAGTTTAGTAAATCTAAATTAAATCATTTGTTCCAAGTTGTCTTCTCTCAAATAATGAATATGGAAAATAAGATGTGGTGTTTAAAAAACTAATGGTCCTCATTTCTCGTTTACTTGAACACTAGAATTTCCTGTCAAGTTAAACTAATATGTACACTTTCCGGGGGCCCATTTTACCAAAGAAGTCGGAACAAACCCAATCTGATTAAAACCATATCATTATTCCACTTCTCTATTTGTCTCATTGCGGATAACGCAATAGGACAAACAGAGAAGCGGAATAAAGATATGGTTTTAATCAGATTGGAACAAACTCTTGGAATTGCGGAACTTTATCAGTGAATCATGAATGTTTGACTATACATGAAGTGTATAAATATTTGCAGAAATGCCTGATATGCAGCTTGTGTTTGTATTTTCATGCAAATAGCATTTATTTCTTGCTAAAGCTACATTTGTTTCAGAGAACATGTATTAAAGGAAAAACTGTTAAATTTTGGAGTCCAAATTCTATTATTTGATTTTCGTAAAAGAATTCAAATGAACAGAAGTTTGATAACACAGTCATGTTCAAGAGAAATTTCTCATAATTTAAACATTGGTTCCATAAGGTGGAATTATATTTAGTTTTCCAAAAATACTTTTTCAACCAAAAATAATAAATCAGCAAAAATACAAGATCACAACAGATCACCATTTGTTACATAAAATCATCAGCAATGTGCAAATCATTCATTAATTGTGTAATATTAATTTCAAAGGTCAAATAGTAAGGATAAAAGGGAATGGTTAGGAAAAATAAATGCTTCAATCAGATCAATGAGTCAATATTCCCACAGATTATAAAATTTAAGGACCAATTTAATAAAGAATGGGTACCATGCAAAGGTCCACATCATTTTAGAATGAAAGTCCACTGGGTGAAATTTACTTTATCACCATAACAAATGTCACAATAGTTTATATGTATTTATTAACATAACAGTGAACATATTATGGGAGTGTTCAAATAATAGTTTGAAGTCACATGTTTGTAAGGAATCATATCATAACATGCATTCTGAGAGTATTGCTAAAGCAATACATGTCCCTTACTGTCCCAAACAAATTTTACAAGACACCCAATTATAAGGGGATGACACTGTAAATATATTTCTTGGAATATATAAATGCGTAAGTGAGTCATACTACAATTGATGAAAAACATTTATGTGAACCAGAACAAATTTCAAAACTGATCTGTAACTTGTCATTTTAATGCATTGCACTAATGATAATCTGTGGTCTGAAAATCTGAAAAAAATTGTGGGAAACTAATAACATGTAAGGGCCATAACTTAGCAAAAAATTAATGAATACAGCAAAATTTGAACCTGATCTTGTAATTTGTCATGATAAAGTAATGTAGTAAATATCAAATGATAATCTGCAAATATGATGAAAAAATTGAAAAAAAACTGAGTATTTACATTAATTTTCTCAGTCCAAGGGCCATAACTTAGCAAAAAAAAAATCAATGAACCGAAACTAAATTTGAACTTTGTAAATTGTCATGATAAAGCTATGTACTAAATATCAAATAATACTCTGCCAGCATGACAAAACAAAATTGCGGAAAACTGATTGCTGGGGGACTGACAGACATGCGGTCTGAGTGCAAACCTAAAGTTCCCTTCATTTTCACCAGTAGGGGACTAATAATGAAGTATACAAATTTCAAGTTTCAGTCCAATAAACACACCGAAATAATTTGAAAAAATCATATTTTCTATTATATGTACTAAAATGATGATAATGGTCCTGACTACAGCTGATTATCAATGTTTATATTTTTCTACTTCAAAGCTTTGTAATTAGATCTTTTACTACTATTAACACAGTTTTCATTTAAAAATAAACACAAAATTTACTTTTATGATAAAAACTGAATTCAACATTAGAATTAAAATGGGTTTTAGTAAATTAAAAATAAATTAAAGATGAAATTCTTTTCAAATTTGGTAAGCATAATTGTTTAATTAAATAAATGTTTACACAGGGTAAAAACTTAAATGAAATCTGTCAATTTTCATTCTATTAAATCCACAACATTTAGCTTCACTACATTGAAACTGCTATGGTATTTTGGTTTACTTCCCAATTTCTTTTTACGTTCATGGACACATTGAGATTTCACTGGGATTATATAAAGATACCTGCTGAGGTAAAAAAAAAAATCAAAGGTCAAATACCTGAACAAAATTAAAGACAGAAATCCTTTAAATCATTTGACCAGTTTCATACATGTTAATTGGAAATTGAAAGGAAATTTACAAAAACTGTTATCTTGTTATACTTATTAAAAAGTTGAGGTGCCAAACATTTTAGTCAAAAACAAGAATTGTCAGAAGAAAACATAGCTCGCCAGTGAGGCATTGTGAGAGGGAAAGCAATTATTTTTGTATACCTTTAATTCAAGGTCAAGGTAAAAAATTAAGCACATGAAAGTTCTGGTCACAATGAATCTGCATGTGAAATTCCAAATCTCTAATATTTCAAAAGAAAAAGCCCAGGTAAAAGTTTTGTAAAAGAAGGTCAAATTCCAAGGTCAAGGTTAAGGTATCAAATGAAAGGTCTTGATAAGAGTGACCTCTGTGTGAAGTATCAAAGCCGTATCCCTATTGGTTCAAAAGATACAGCCCATGCTTTTGAAAAGTAGGTCAAAGTTCAAGGTCAAGAGTCATGGTATCAAATGAAAGCTCTTGTCATGAGGAACATATGTGATGTATCAAGCCTTACCCCTATTGGTTCAAAAGATATAGCCGGGGTTAAAGTTTTTAAAAAGAAGGTCAAGGTCCAAGGTCAAGGCCACAAGGTCAAAATTCATGGTATCAAATGAAGCTTTTGTGTGAGGTATTGATGCCCTACTCCTATTGGTTCAAAAGACATAGCCCAGGTAAGTTTTTTTAAATTGTAGATCAAAGCTAAAAGTCAAGGTCACAAGGCCAAAAGTCATGTATCAAATGAAAGCTCTTCTCATGAGGAATCTACATGTATGTGTGAAGTATCAGAGCCTTATCCCCATCAGTTCAAAGGATATGACCAAGGTTAAAGTTTTGAAAAGTCCAAGGTCAAGGTCACAACGTCAAAAGTCATAGCATTAACTGAAAACTCTTGTCATGAGGAATAAATGTGTGAAGTATCAAAGCTCTGCCCCTATTAGTTGAAAAAATATACCCCCGGTAGCCCAGGTTAGTTTTTTGAGCATGAGGATGCTGAACCAGACACGAACGTGGATGCCAACACGAGGGTATGACGATAGCTCTCTGGATATTTTGTCCCAGTGAGCTAAAAAGTGATTTATTTTCGAAAAAGTTTTGTCACATAGCGAGTTGTTAAATATATGAATTTTGCTAAGTCAGGTGTGAGAAAATAAGCTGGTTGTTATGTCTGAACTGTAATACATGTACTAACAAAGAGAATTAGACATAAAGATGAACAATGTTTAATTTCTGCTTAAATTTATGTACAGTGCATGGTTTACATTCTGACAGACTATTGTGATAGCATAAACAAATTCTTTATCATTCCACCATTCCACATATATGTGATGACATCTGCCTACTAAATTGCACATATATTTGTACCTTTGCAACAGACCCACCTGAAGGTTCTTGTACCTGCCATGTCTACTTAGACACAAGATCTGAATTTTCACTGTCTGAAAGACAAGAAAAAGGTGTGCTCATGGCGAAGGCCAACCTGGCCCTTACACTCAAGAGCCAAGCACCTTATCATACCTACGTCAGCTCAATAGCACAAACATATATAATCTAAATATATAACTAAAGAGTAAGCGTTCCATGCAGTATATGATATGTCTAATGATAAAGTAAAACTAAACATCTGTATGACACATACAGGCAAAATGATCCCTAAAGTGCTTATGATATTGTGCCTATTTTCAATTATACAATCTTTATTTCAGTGGCACCAACTAAGATGGTAGACTCCTTGATGCCTCATAAAAGCCTTGCCCCTATCAATGATGAACTGACCATAGACAGCTATAGAGAGCCTTTCACCAGTTCCATGAGTCAATTCTCCAGTGCACGCTTCTCAAGCACCAGTTTACCACCTACGACTGCAAATCGTAAGACCATCTATGGTGATATACAACAACCCTCTCAGTTCTACAGTGTACCTTCATTCTTGCCTTACCATGGAGATATTGCACGGCCTAAGACATCTCCAGACAGTGCCCAATCGTTAGCCCAGAATGAAGACAATGAAGATATAATTGAACTAGGACTGCTGAATCCTTATCATCGCATCAATATGGACGAGAAATTCTGTGCTTTATGTAAACGTAATGGTGAAGCTCGTGAATTCTACATCACCCATGTTCTGAAGGACAATAGAGGCAAAGTCGTGTGTCCAATCCTCCGCAAGTATTCCTGTCCTAAGTGTGGAGCAACTGGTGACAACGCACATACCCTTAAACATTGTCCAATCACCAAGGCATCCAAACAGAGATATACTTCATAGACCAAGGATAAAAATATTTCACTACCATGACAACCACACACAAACTTACATGGCCAACACTCTCTCTTTATCATCCAAGCAACTAGTCAGAAATTATACAGTAAATGAGAATAGAATTAAAATATGTAAGAATTATCCTACAGTGAAAAAACAATATATCAAGAATCTGAAAATGTCTTCAAACTTCTGAATGTTATATTGATGCAGATTTGTTTTATTCAATAGCAGTGCATACATTTCAATAGCAGTGCTTACATTTCAATAGCAGTGCATAGATTTTAATAACAGTGCATATATTTCATAACAAATAAAATTTCTCATATATCTGCTAATAAAATCTTGTAATCCACAGTTTATGTCTTAAAGACATTCCCTCTCAGTATGATTTTTATTTACTTTATATGTGTGTTAATGTGTGACAAAAATAATTGTATTGTGTAGATTTGATTTTATCAGAATTTCTCTGTTTCATTAAAATGTACAGTTTGTGTAATTGATTTTGGGTATTTAAAACTTGATATATAAACATTTTATGTATATATTCTATATAAATTACTAATTATGATTACAACTTGAACAATCATTGAATATTTATTTTTCCATGTATTTGTAAATGATTGAAAACTATATGATTAACATTTTATTGGTGTCTATAACTATTACTAAATTCTGAAAATCTTCAATGCTCATATAAATTATAATTATGGCGTTTCTAATAAATCTGTATTTATCGACCTCATTGTAAATTGTGATCTTTGAAAAATTATTTGATAGGATTTTCAATGAAAATATGTAAAATAATGTATATAATTAGATATGTAAATGTATGTATTTATTTTCTTGAAAGAAGACTACTGTTTAACTGAGAATATTGAAAAAAGCATGCCCTTAATCTATTAATATGGAGGCATAAGACTATTTCAATTATTTAATTACTTAAAACTAAATTTGATTAATTTTAATAATGAAAATAAATACATCTATATATAAGGTAGAGCAAGATATAAGTGTTTAGAATTCTTGAAATGTGTTATAAGATTAATTCCATCAGAAAATGTACTAGAATTTTAATGTACCACATAATGATTTTCTATTGCTGTATGATGTATTTGTATCAATATTTATTATGATTGTGTAAAAATATTTGTTAATAAAAAAAATAAATCACTGACTTTTAATTGTCATTTTTCAGAAATACCCCCGTAACAGTTACTTTAAATTCCTCTGACACAGGATTCACATCTGATTACCCATTACATGTACATGTATCACATTTAAAGGTGATTTTAAAAAATATATGTATGTCGATATAGAGTAAAGCTTGAGAATTTATCATCGATCATCGATCTAATGGATCTAATGGTCGGGAAATTTGTCTGTTCATTTCTGTAATTGAATCTTTTCCAAATATCAGAAATTGAGAATTCTGAAATGCTGTACCCCATTCCCCATGAGAATTGTATCTTAAATTCCAGACACTCTCAATACTTGTAGCTTCATACCTCCTTGCATATTGCAGAACCACATCTTGATAACAAAAGGTCAGAACAAACAATTTAGCTGTGCATGTTGTAATTAATTTCGTTTTGATATTCATTCATTTATTATGCCTTCCCCCGATTTAGTGATAGACAATGGCAGCGACAAACATGCCTGTCAATCAATTCCAGAATTCTAAGCGACAATGCCAGTGCTATGGTCTGCTACACAGATTTGTTCTCAGAAATCCTGCTTTTCCAAAAACCAAATTACCATGAAAATGAACTGAAGACTTCAGGTTTCTCAGATTATGCTGTATATAAATGTAATGACTGATCAGCAACCCTGTGAAGTAAGGTCATTTACAAGAGATTATCAAACATGCATAATAATTCATACGAGATACAGTACACGACCATGAAACATACCGTGGCTTGAAGCTGGCTATATTTCCTTGAACTGCATTGAGAATCAAGTGTTGAATATCCAACATAAACAAAGGAGGAAGCTGAGGTGCTACATTATCTGGGGAAAACAAACGTCCATTCTGGTAAGCCAGTTCATCTAGGGTCAGGTACAATTTTGGCTTTTCCTGCAAAAACACAAAGAGTATCAAAATGCTTTAAATTATTGTAAAGCTATGATACTCCCAGCGTTATTCATTGAACAGTCAGGGGACTTGTAGGGTGCCTCTCAACACCTCAGATTCAAGGACTTTATATTCACAGCTTTCAAAATGTTAATATATCCATTTTGTCTATAGTAATGATCTCAAAATTGTTATAAATAATAACAAAAGAAATTAGTGTGACAACTATACTATTTGAAAGGGAAAAATACCCAATAACCTAGGTCAAAAGAGAAGACATCTGACAAAGCTGTATGACAAAAATCACCAAGGACATGCACACAAAAAATGATAATAATAGAATATGCACTGAAAAATGACATTACAAAAATATTCCATTGTGCTGCGGTTACGATACCGACTTAGGACGACCAATTGAAGAAACAAATGTCATTCAATTGGTGTGTTTAAATAAATTTAACTCTGTAGGAAAAATACCTTTCAAAAATATCTCTTGGAAATGCCATCAAATCTCTTTTCATTTTGGTACTTAAATTTCATTATAACAGTGAACAAATATACAGCAAAATTCTTGCTCTTAATTTGAGTTTGAATTTTTGTCATTTTTCCCTACAGGATTTACCATGTTCCTATTCATATTTATTTTTTGCTACAATTAACAGATGATGATAACACAAGTAAAACCATTTTAGTCATCATTTAGTTGTTTCAAATTTCTAGACAAATTTTTTTGATGATGTCTTCAGAAATATTCAAACCATTCCTCCATTCCACAGATTTGATGGCGATGACAATAAAATGATACTGTACTAGATATATTTTTATATGAATTACAATAAAAGAAAACGTAAAAACATTTTCTAGTGTACAGGTGTTTCTTGTACATAATAGGGTTTTACAAGTAGACCAATCTTACGAAATTTCTTAAAAATCAGTCCTTAAATCACAGAAATGTTAAAACTTGATCAGATGGCTGCCATGAGGAACTTTGTAACATTTTGCATCCTGTATTGATGGGAATCAAGAAAAAAGCATTTTAGCAAGTTCATACAAAATTATGTAAAAGTAATAAATATAGAATCTGAAATGAATTTTCATTCCATAGAGTTGTTTGTTTTATATCCCTGAGCCTTTGCAAGGGGATACAAAACACATGAGTTTCATAAATACTGTATGAAATGAAAATTCATTTCAGATTCTTTTTATCACATTTTTACACTCAGTTTAAAGGTGTTTATTTCATCAAACAAAAATTCTTTTCCACGCTATGACGTCACCTTTGCCATAAATTAATTTATGACATAGCGATATTTCACTGCATAAACAGCAAAACATGTGATAAAATAATATACTTCATAGGTACCATGGATATTTTCTGCTTTTCTTTCAACATTAGTCGTATCTGAGCCAGTTCATTTTCACTCTTTTCTGCAGCTGTCTGATTGGCTTCTCGTAGCTTGTCAAGACTTTCCTGCGCTATTTTGAATGCTTGGTTTCTCTGTGAAATCTCTACTTCATCTGTTGTAGATAATTTAGCTGACTTTTGAGGAGTCTCAGAATCTGATTCGCTATCATTCATCTTCTTCACCTTTATATGTATAGAAAATATTAAATATGTATTATTTTCATAAATTGATTTGATTTTTTTTTTACACCATGCCAATAATATGACACCTTCATGCTGATGGTAGTTGTCTGGTGGAATGGTCATATCCATGTGTAAACCCAAAGCCATCTCTTAATGTTCAAAATTATGTTTAATTCTTAATTTTCAAGAAAAGTAGGCCAAAGGTCACAGAAAATGTCCCTAGTTAGAATATTTGGTGATCAGAGATCCCAGAGGCATTTATGTAAACAAGATCATTAGCTTGTTTCTTTGTGTGAAGCTATGAAATTCTTAAGATTGATATAAATGTACAGATTGACATCTAGTTTTAGTTTCAAATTGTATAGTGATTTGGATTACTTGCAATGAATGATCAATCAAAAGCGGATGAAAAATAAGTTTATCATGCATACCGGTATTGCACTATTGCCTTACTCCAGACAAGCTTGTGGTGTCTACTAAATGAAAATCATAAGGTTAAGTGCTTAGACTGGACACTTTAAGTCATTATCCATGTATAAAACATTTTTCTACACTAATTACTGCAGACTCAGATATAAACACCTATATATGAAGAATTTACCTCATCAAACTGTTTTGAGTCTTCCTCTTGGGAAGAAATAAGGTTTAGAAAAGCCTCTGCTTTCCTTTTTTTAGCAGCAATTCTTTGATCCTTTTTCGACATGTTTGCCTAAAATGAAAATTGTACACATGTATTTGAAACAAGAGCAACGTCTAGCGTGGTATAATATGCTCATTATGCTCTGAAGGGAAACATTCCCCCCTTAAATTGTTAAATTGTTCCATCCCCAACAGTTCAATTTTTGTATTCTGCCTACATGTACAAGGTTTTCTAACCAAGCAGTACTATGATGACCTTTACCTTTGACCTTGAAAAACAATAAGCGTCTTTGTCTTAGTATGAGGAGTAAGTGTACCAAGTTTGACAGTCCTAGCCCCAATGGTTTGATCTGTATCCTGCCTGCAAGATCAGACAGATGGACAAAGTCATACTATAATACGTCCCGTCAAAGATGAGCGTATAAAAATGCAATATTTTGGATGAAATTAGGTTTTAACACCAAGCTTTTGGCTCAAAATTTGGAATTCATAAAAGGATATAAAATGAAATTTATACAAGTTGCATTAAATAAAGAGATTTCATTGTGTTCTCCAACTTATTCATTTTGTCAACAGTAACTTAATCTTAATACAACAGAGCAATTTCCCTTAAATTTGATCTAATTTTTACTCTCTGAAAAAATTTACTGCAAAATGATTTGAAATTTCTTGTCAAAATTAAAAGAAAAAAGAGATGCATGTGAAAGAGAATATTTGTGATTTATGTCTCATTTCTAAGTGGTTTATTAAGTTATATTTTTTTCAATTGTCAGAGTTAATACATGGCAAAAGTTATAGATCAAGGACCCATTTTACAAAAGACTCTACAACAGATTGTAAATAAATGACGACAAATTCAATATAGATATTTTACAGAAATGACTCCTTCTCTGCTTGAAATTTGTTCATTTGGAGTAGGAGCTTCTTTATGAATTCAAGAGTCAAAAATTAACAATTCATCATAAGTTCTTTGTAAAATCAGCACCAGGGTTCGGCACCATACAATGAGAAAATACTTAAGTCATAATTTCCGATTTGTCTGTTCAACAATGAATTCATAATTGGAATTTGGATTTTATTGAGTTTTATTCTATCAATAAAAAGAATTAAACCATTCTAAATGACCATCTGTTTCAATGTTTGATAATTGAAAAAATTAAATGAAATAACTGACTTTAGTGTTTTCTCAATTTATGGCGCCGAACCCCGGTATGCAGGTTTTGATTGTAAACAAAATACATTCATTATATGAATACAATTTAGAACGCCCAGCACAGATGTTGACGTTTATTTGTTCCTTCATCTTATAAGTATTCACCACATTAGTTTTGTTTACTGACAGACAAACAGGCTCTTTTCACAAGACATAAAATTCACATAGATAAACAGGGTTCGAAATTAGCAGTCGTCCAGTCAAAAACAGCCTTATATCTTTTTGGGCAACATAAAATTTCAGTAAATATAATAAAGGTTGTCCAAATTTTCTTTAAATTTGCCAACCCAAAATTTTTGCCAATTTCAAGCCCTAGAGATTAGTAATGGCGTTTTCATACGTATTAAACACGATGATGCACAACACTTGACTGTAAAACCAAACCTACTCCACTGATTACAAACAGTTATTATGAGGAAAGTATGAAATAATCAACTTGTCACATGTATAGCACTCAGTGAAAATTTTGTACATTTTTCATTGGGTTGAAAACCACACTATAATAAAATGGGTTGGAGTCTTGGTTGTTGCATATGTGATAATAAACTTCTGCAGAAATGATCAATTATGATATAATATGAATAGAACAAAGCAAAAACACTGTAAATATGTGACAAAGAACACTATTACATGAAGAAATAAAAAGACTGAAAAGTCTATTCATATGATTTCAGAATAAATGTATATTTTATTTGTATACATATCCTACAATAGAGTCTTCATTCTTCTAATTGTGGGCCGGCACTAGCCGGCCCATCCTTTGATATAAGTTTGGGAAAGTTGCATGTGTTTCTGCGGTACAGTAAGACCACACCCCCAGGATTTTACACCAATGATAAAATTAGGATTTTATTCACTGCGGAGAGAGCATGTACGTGTCACCTCTCTGACCCAGTTTGATAGATATATGTAAATGTAGTACGTAATTACAGCAGAGAAGTATTGAATTTGTTGGAATATTTTCTGGGGATGGGTGTTACCTTACAATTTTTTAATATTTGACGCGCTTTTCTCCTAAGCAAAATTATTACTCGGTTGCCTAAGTGACTTTTGGTTAATAGCCAATTGGAAAAACATTTTTTTTACAAAAAATGTATCTTTTTTGCGTACGGAAATGGTCGAGTTGTTATATTACGACTGAATGATAGTGTGATGTAAGTCCTACTAAAACTTTCAGAATACAGAATGCTACGCTAAGAAGGACCAATTATATTCTACAATTGTTTCTTCTGGCAAGACGATAAACCTTAATTAGTGTTTATAAATTGAAACTTGAGAATAAAAAGATTACCAGTACCCACCAGCACGGCCACACCACTACCAGTGAAGGGTTGGTTACCTCAGCAAACCTCCAGTTGGTTATAGATTGGTTATGTTTTGTTGTTAAAAATAAATAGTGGGTTGATTGATTAATTATTGTTTCACGTCACTCCACGATTATTTCAGGTATAGATTCAGATTCTTTATTTCTCATTAACCAATGAATACATTAGTATTGAGACAACATATATACAAATATACACAATATGAATATATAAAGTGTTCAGACATAGTTACAGGTTAATATATATGCAAACAAATTTCAGAAATAGTAAATGCTACCAAGTCAAGTTTCGGGAGCTAAGCTTTTGAATATAATCTTAATAAAATTACAAAGTTTTCGTAGGACAATGACATTTTTTTATTGTATTAAGGATTTTAATTTTAATGAGTTTGGATCTATTCTGTAATATCTATCAATGAAACGGCATCTATTATGTATATGACATGTACAGTTAAAAAGGTAATGGAATTCATCACCAATTTCATCGGAATTGCATAAAAAACATTTACGAAAATGTCTGTCAATCCCATGCCATCTGCCAGTTTCAATCGGCAAACGGTGATTACTGGTATGGAATTTACACAAATTTATACGATTATTATCATCAAGGATATCTAAGTAATTTTCAAAACAAAATTCATCTTTAAACATTCGATAAAATATACCTTTACTCGAGTTATATATATCACTTTTCCAAGTCTGTTGGTATTTGTCTTTCAATTTTTGCTTAATTGCAAAATGTAGCCATTTACAATTGATAACAGTATAGTCAAAACATGAAAATATATTACTAAAACCACACAAATCAAGAATATTTTTTATGCTAGATAACCATTTGGAGAAGTTCTCATCCATCATAGATTTCTGAATGGTGACCGTATCTACATGATGCACTGCATAGAAATTTACACCTCTGTAACGGACCCTCCCGAGGAAGTGGGGAATCTTTTATGTGCCACGCCTACCGTGACGTGGGACCTCTGTTTCTACTGTCCAATTTGAAAGACAGGTCACTGATGTGCCTATGGCGGAAGTCGAACCCGGGACCTTTCTGTCACCTTATCCACTTAAAACATATATTACATGATATGGCTAGTAATTTTAAAAATACATTTCCATACTAAATGCAGGCAAATCTGTACGTCTGATAAACTTACTATTGCCATGCCTTATGTACTTGAATGGGCTAAATGAACCAAAATAAACTATTAGCTGAAAAGGAAGTGATACTGGAGATTTATATGTCTGTGCTCGATCATCATGGTCTTTATATGTCTGCTAATTATCAGTCACATGGCTGTACAATACAAATTTTAAAACATTATTCTGTTTTTAAAATTCTTTGCAGTTTTATCAAACATCCCATTCCAGCCCACACTTGGTGCTTGCACCAAATTGTTTCTTGTTTATTCATGTAAATAGGACGCCAATGTGGTCTAGTGGATAAGGTGCACGGCTCGAGATCGAGAGATCGCGAGTTCGACTCCCGCCCCGGGCACACCGGTGTTCTGTCTTTCCGATGAGACAGTAAAAACCGAGGTCCCGTGCCACAGTAGGCTTGGTATGTAAAAGATCCCTCACTGCTTTGGGTGAGTCCATTGCAAAGGTCTAAATTTGTATGCAATGCATCAGGCAGATGCCGTCACCATATATGTGAAATAATTGTGGAGTGACATAAACCAATAATCCATCAATCAATCATATAAGTAGGATTCCCTCTGGAAGATTTTGCAAGTATTATTGCATGTATTACCTTTCTAAAAGAGTCATTGAAGTTGATAGATCATATTACTGTTTTATGTGATTGCAATCAATTTAGAAATATAGTTTTTAACACTCTTAAACGTAATTGTGCTCTGGTACATTACTGAAGAAATCAACACTGCATAGACTTTAGAGGGGTCTTTCGTATATGAGCTTTGAGCAATACATGTACATGTAGTTAACTGAAAATAACGACAAACATATATTCTAACAGGAGGCTTTATTCTCGAAGTCGGACATCCCGGTATTTGATAACGAGCATTTGGAACATTTAGGATAAGGAATCAGACTTTATCAATGTGCATTCTGGAAGGAATTCTGGTATAAAGGAATAATCAAAATATTTTGTCATTCAAGCAAGTAAATTTGGAATACATGTTTTACACATTTCTGATTGTATTTTATAAGAAAACCGTTTAGAATTGATACAGAATACCATTAAGTTGTATTAACTCTATAATGATAAACCCTGAGTTTACCCTAAGTGACATGGCCAGACTCCTCAGGTATCTACATAGAACTATGGAGACAGAGACGTTGAGAATGAAAAAAGAAGTTGGTCTGACAAAATATTATTTGGTCTAACAAAAAATGGAACTCTGTTACTGTTAGACCGATGTCTGACAAAACTTCAGAGTATTTCAGCATCACTGCTTTTTGCCGCTAGAAACTGGTGAATTTTTGGCCTTTATACTAACACTGCCAGGCCAGGCAACACCACAACCCACCAGCACCCCTTTTCAATTCTGCCGTATTTACTCGAATATAATACGCACCAGAGTATAATACGCACCCCTACAAATGACCTCGAAAATCATGAAGAAGTGTCCCAAACGATCACTTCATTTTTTTCTCTCTAGTTAGAATGAATGTGTGTGTCCGCTATACTATGTGAACTTTACTCGTAGATCGCAAACGTTTGTGAAGACAAAATATATAAAAAATGATTGAATAAGTATTCTCCAAACTGTCGATGCTCGTGCCGTTACGGTCAAGTAGTTTCATCTGTAACTGTTGCAAAACTATCTATTAACCAATTAAGGATAAATCATTTTATCACCCATACAATCTGCTAATCAGAAACCATTGCTAAATAACACAGCGCAAGTATTCTATTGTGTTCACTGTAGACATTACTCTTGTTATCACCTTGGGCATTTACTATGGGAAGCAGACAGTAACTTAAATTAATAAGAGATATTGGAAGATTGGGGGAGGGTGTTATACAAGCTCTTCGTCCTGTTTCTGGGTGTTAATTGTGTCAAATATTTTCATCTTACTTTATTATCTGTTACTTTAAAGTATTTATACTGACCAGTATTTCTATAAAGAAAGTTTCTATTCAAACTGATAAAATCTCCAACAGAAGATACAGTGCCCGCCACTTAATTGAATGTCGCATTATTGAATATTTCGTTTTATTGAATAAGATGCTAAAATCCAAAACCATTTTCTATTAAATCTATTGAAAATCTGCCACATATTACACTAGAATAAAGAAGCAACTTCGTTTATTTGAATAGCGCGATTATCCTACCATGCATACCTTTATTAAAACTTCACTGTATCACGCCCAAGGTCATGTTGTTTACTACGGTGCGAGCGACCTATCAATTAGAGATAAATGGTTTCACACCTGTCCAGGTAAAAGCTGTTGACCAAATCACACGTTAATTGTCGAATAGGCCGTAGCGGTAGGGATGAAAGGATTAATTAATTACCAACTGCCGAAGCCAGATCGTAGGCAAGATCACCGAAAACAGCGAAAAGATGACGCTGTTAGCCAACGGCATTGCTTGAAGACTGACCCTACTAGATGCCGTCCACTTACTCAGTAAGGCCTGGTGCAACGTCAACTATCGCCAACTGCTTCCGAAAGGCTGGCTTTGTCTCGTTAGACAACGACGCAACCGAATCTGACAATGTCCAGCCGCCAGAGGATGTTGATAGCTAGACGCTTGATGCCTTCATGACATACGATGGCAACCGGGAGAGCTAAGCTGCCCGGCTGAGGAGAAAATATGCGCCAGTTTCCCTGAAGACGAGACCCGATCATGTGACACCAGTGACGACGAGGAGGCTGAAGAAATGGCACCAGTAATGCATGGCGAACGTAAAGATGCAATAGCCATACTTTGACGATTCCTTGAGGAAAAGTAAACCGATGACTTCAGCCTGTTCCATCAGATGGAAAATTGAAATTTTACTCGCTTGAATATGCCCTTTAATTTGACTTTGTTAAAATAAATTGTTGAACCCATCTTGTGTCTTTGATTACCCTGGCTACACGACTGAGATACAATTACATGTGTTTCAATAGACGGTTAGCAGATTTATCTTTACGGTCAGACGAGCAGGTGTAATGTAAATATTTAATAACATTTGGTCACTGTACTTAAAAACACAGTTGCAAAATTATCGAAAATGTAGTCTGTTGACTTTCATGTAGCTCAAGCAAATAAGAAGAGGATCTAAGAGAGGTAACTCTAGTGTATCTATATATAAATACATGTAAAATGATTCCATTACAGATACCGCGAAAGTTATACACGTACGCAATTCTTGGACAATCTGTCAATCTTCTGGTCTTTGAAACTGCATTCGTTCGTCACGCCGTGTAATTGAATATTCGGTTATTTGATTATTAAAGTCCTGACAAATAGCTTACAGAGATGTTGAAATTTTTCTGATCCTGTCAGACATTTGGACTGACAGATTTATAAAGTCTGTCAGTCCGGAAAGAATTGTCAGTCCGAACAAAATTGTATGACAATCTTTTCATTGTTTGTAAATTAAAAGCTGTCATTTTATCATTTTGTTTTAAAAGTATCCATTCACTTTAATCCAGAGATTGTTGACGCACATATGTACATGGTATATATTCTTGAACATAATACACATTCTTCAGCAGATTTTTTGAATTGTTTTTGGTTGCGTATTATATATAGGATTAGAAATTCGTTATTTTTCATCCCTCTCACCAGGTGACCAGGCTGAGGAAGAATAAACACCCCTATTGTATTAGCACACCAGTGAAACAATGTATATATCATGATCCTTTCAGTTATCTCTAATCTTTGTCAACATTTGATTTTGAGTTCGATACCCGCATACCACTAACTTAGATACGTCCGTTATGGCTTAAGTACATGTAAAGTAACTTAGGGAAAGATTAAAAGTTGCCGATTTACAGAGTTATTAAGGTGTCGATAATGTCGTTCATATACCATCCCGTCAGTTGTGTTTACCGATGTTTATTTGACGCATCGTTTAAATTGTAATCACTTTCGCTGGCAGCTGCCGGTTTTGATATAACAATAGAATTTGACAGTACAGATAAATGACGCAGTACCTGAATATGAGCTTTGAATGCATCAATATTGTCTAGGTGTTTTACGATCTCCTTTTACTCTCCAGAAAGTTGTATCTTATCAGTATCAAAGACCGTCAATTAACAAGAACAATTCACGGTCTTTCTCATTTACTAAATGTTTGCTGCGAGTTTTGCTATCATGTTTAAATGGACAGTCATTACGCAGGCACCATTTTATGAAAATCTTGTTCAAAATAATCATAGGTCACTAAATGTAAAAAAAAAAAAAAAAATACTGGCCAGCCAGGCTACATATTTCCCAAGTCTCACTAAAGCCAGACGTCAAAAATCGGTATCATCGGGTGTTGATCTAGTGAGTTTTAGGAATGCATATGCATGGCTGCCAAGAACGTCGGTCATTTGGACCGGTGCAAACGGACATTCTGTCGGTCATTGGAAATTTTAGTCGGTCTTGCCGGCAGATTTCAACATCTCTGAGCTTATGTGTAAAAAACAATTAAATGAAATAGTTGATCACAGAAATTGTTAACAAAATGTCTTCTTTCTGCATTCGGGCATCCTCGGCCTTATACTCTCTAAATTGTAAGTTTGGGGCGCCTCACAAGTACGAGCTGTATACCCGTCATCTACTTAGACAATATACATATAAGTAACACAATGATTGTGTAAATAGCCATATCACTTTAAGTACATGACTGTCGTGTAAATAGCCATATCTCTTTCTAGTACACGACCATCGTGTAAATAGCCGTTACACTAAGGTACACGACCGTCATGTAAATAGCCACTACCATATATATCTCACAGCTCGTAGGTTGATTGATGGCTATAGATACTTTAACAGACACACGCACCCCTCTAAATCCGCCACTGAATCTTAAAAGCGTGGAAAAAAAGTTCCAGATTTCTGTCTCTATGTATAATACGCAGTGAAAAAATAATAGGTCAAACTTGCGAAAAAAAGTGCGTATTATATTCGAGTAAATACGGTATTACGCTCTTTCTTTTCGCGTCCTTCCGTATATAGTTATCTAACTAGACTATGTCGTATTCAATACAGATTCAAATAAACAGCTGACATGTCAAATAGCGCTGATTATAGTATTTTCTTACCTATACGGCACTGTGAATCGCAGTATAGTGTGCTTCGTTCTTTTGCTTCGGGGTGATTCTAAAACATAAAACTCCATGCCACATTGTATACATACAAACTTTTAAAAGACTGCCGTAAATCATATGTTTATACACTTAGAATCGGATTCGGAGATGAAGTAAAATATAATTTCGGAAGTTTTTTGTCCGTCGGTTTATTTGTTTGTTAAATAAATTTATAACTCTAGTAATGCTGTTTATGCTAAATGTTTTGTGAATATTATTATTTTTTGTTAGTTTTTGGGTTTTTTAATAACTCTGACCTATAATGGCTTTATAGATCAATAAATCAAGGTCTTGGCCATAAATCAAGGTCTTAGAGAAAAATACTGGTATAAATAGAACTAATATAAAATTTAGTGCACCGTATGTGCATTTTGACAACTCATGACTCTTCATTGATGCTCAAGACCGAAACTGGAAATTCAAAGTATAAATACTGTGAAAGCCAACCAGACTGACTTTCAAAGTCAGAGCCTAAATATTATTATAAAGACAAAGCTATGCATGAGATAACCCTTTACTAGTTTTAATTTGGAATAATTTTTCACTTTTATCACAGTAAATCTGAAGGCTATAATTCGTGTTAGTAAAGTTCTAAGAATTGCAAACTGGGTTTATTCATTCTTCGGGTACTGAACTTCGCATCAGAGGTTAAGAGCTACATTCTACTATAAGCTACATTCCAAGATGCTTAGTAGTCTTTTTGCGTACGACATAACAAGAACCGGCTTTGAAGATGTCTTAATTATCTATATCATTTTACTATCAGGGTTCTCACTAGACTTTCGGAATCATGAGTCCCATTAATATAGTCCTGGGACTCATTTCCATTACAAATGTTAAAGAAAATACAGATTTTGGTAAATCCCAAACCCTTTTTTGGTGAGTCCAGGGTCCGGCGCCATAAACTGAGAAAATACTTACTAGTAAGTCTATTATTTCATTCTAATTTATTCCATTATCAAACACTGAAATAAATTGTCATGTAGAATGCATTAATTCTATTTATCGATAGAATAAAACTCAATAAAATCCAAATCCCAATTAATAACTCATTGTAGAGCAGAAGAATATGAAATTATGACTTAAGTATAAAAAGTATATTCTCAGTTTATGGCGCCGGACCCAGGACTCAACTAGGTGAGGTAAAGAGAACACTGACTATGTTGGCTCAAAGACTTATAAACAAGACTTGGTTGGCTCTATACCAAAAATCACTAGTATATCATTATCTCTTTCCTCTTCCCCTCATCAGTCATCTAATCTGTGGTCGTATTCACAAAAACTCGTAAGTTTTAATCTTAGGATTACTCTTAAGACTGTCGAAAGATTTCTCTTAAGTAATATTCATGAAAGCTCTTCTAAGATCACTCTGAAACTTACCATAGCGGAACCGACAAATCGTTTTCTAACTAACTTAGGGATAATCAACTAAATAACTTTCTTTGTATTAACTTACTAGGAATATCCTAAGAGTAAAACAGCCCTAGCAACGGCTATTTATATCTATTTCACTTTCATTTAGTGATGGATGAGCTTCGTTTTCAGCCGCGGATTCAGAAAGGAGGGCTCGCGTTCGCTCCCCGCTATAAAACCAATATAAATAAATGAATACAAAAGGAAATAGTTATCATCTTTAATACGGAGTATCGCAACTACTAAAATACCGTCACGGTGCGCGTGTATGTTGACGTTATTTTAGTTACGCGGCAGACTAGTATGAATCCAATATTATGATCGTACATTTTTACATCTACTCGACTCTCCGAATCATTTTGACTAAGTTTAGGGCTTTAACCCCAATTTACCCCCCTTTCCTGAAATTTTTTTTTCAAAAATCTCCAAAAATCTCTGCCTATAGATGCTTCAAGTCTGTTAGAGAACTGTCCACCAGAAGTAATTTACGTGAGAGAAGACAAGAGATAACGGCGGATTTTGCGATGCAACTGAGTTAGATATATTCGAAAATCAAAGAGCTGTATTACAAAATCCACCACAGGTACAGTCTAATAACAATGTATAGAGAACACATGAATAACACAAAATGCATCGATTATCCGGCAGCTAATGTACATATTTAGGGGGGGGGGGGTGTGAACTTGCGCGTTTTAGTCCATAAAACCGTCATATAGCAGGGGCTCCCGGGGTGGGGTGGGGGTGGGGCTTCCCTGCCCTGTCTCCTTAGCGGTCTCCAGACCCTTAGCTTGGCTTCAGTCACCCTAACTTCAAAATTAACTGGATCCGCCCCTGGTTTCGTTTATAGTAAATATGAGGGTGCTCCTCTGGAGGAGGAATTTACCATATAAACACAAGACCGTGTCTACTTTTAGTGTTAACTTTGTCTTTTAAATATCCTGTAGAAAGGAAAGTAAAGAAAATTCACCTTCAAGATCTTGTTTGTATGATGGATTTCATTTTTGCACAGGAGCATGATGTTGGAGGGTCAAAGTAATCTTTCACTTCGTCGATGATGTCCATTACATGGTATGACTAGGGAATCTATACCTTGGAATAGGTTTGTCATTAACTTAATGATGACGAACTTATTTGCTGGTATAGATTACGATCATTCAAAGAGTTCAAAAGATCCCTAAAATAAGCTCTTTCTACAATGTCGATTTACACCCAAAGTATGCATAGCGGCAGCCATATTTACGATTAAATTTGACTTACCACAGCGCTGAAAGTGACACTTTTAAGAGTAAATCATGATCTTAAGACCGGTTGTAAGAGTAATTTTACAATGATATTGAATAATTAGGGAAATATACATACAAGTGCTAATATAATGCAGGCAGAGACATATATATGTCTCTGAATGCAGGATATGCACATTTTGACAGCCTTTCCTTTTCATTGATGCTCAAGGCCAGCATCATTGAAGTTAAAATAATTCGTTATTTCTTTGATATATGCATGTGAAGCGAAATTAATTAACAATAACAGAGGTAGAAAATTCAGTTCGATAACTTTAAGAGTAGGGACGTATATATCTAATGTAAAGATGATGGATAAATCCAAACCACAAGTCCAAAAATCATGAAACCACAGGACATACAAAATCAGTGAAAATGAAAAACAAATGGAAAATAACAAAATATGTCTACTTGAAGAGCATATGTGAACCCCTGTGATGGAGTGAGATCAGGTGCCCGGGGCACACCTAAATTAGATCTGATTTCTTTTTCACATATAGATGCAGGACATGGGTTGTATAATTTGTCTTTCATGAATCCCCACAAATAAAAGTCTAATGGACTCAAGTCGGGTGAGTGTGGCGGCCATGCGTGCTGCGTCTTTCGAGAAGCGACTTGGTCTCCGAATGTCTACTCAAGCCACTTGAGCACTAACCCAGAGATGTGTAGTGCTGCGCCATTTGGTTGAAGCAAAATGTGATGGGGATCGAACCCCTTCCTCTGTAATGCTGGAATAAATTTCTGTTTCAAAATTTTCAGATAACGTTCAATAGGGTCGGCAAGTCTCGTCACGTGACCTGCGAGAATTCACGAGAAAAGCTGATTTTGGGTACTTCGAACAAGGGCTTGGATGAAGAGACTGACTAATAAATGAATGTAATAGATATTCCAATGCTTATAAATATCATTTTATAGCAATAAATAGTCAAACTTGATATTTTGTGTCAAAGTTTGAATAAAATTCGGCCGAAAATCGATGTACTTACAGATATGGATATTGGCCAAACTGCATTTCCAGACATTTTGAGAGGTATAAATTGTTTTAAATATGTAATATAAAGAAGCATATCAACATTCAGTCATCTAATACTTTAATAAATCATTATTAAACTCAGTTAAAGGCATTTGCATAATAGCGGGTGGAGTTTCATGAACCCGGAAACGGTTTTCTTCCACACTAATTCCAGAACCAATCACGGAATTCCGCGCGAGACTTGCCGACCCTATATTGATTGTCTCTGTTTTGTCCGCCTGTGTCTTCAAAGAAGAATGGCCCTATGATGCCGTCCTTGCTTAGTGCTGCCCAAACTGCGACTTTTAAAATCACTGTGCACAGGTTTTTCCAAACGATAGTCTGGTTTTTAGCTTGTCCAATGGCGACCGTTTTTCTTGTTTAAAGCCACATTTAAATAGAAATGTGATTCATTACTAAACTATTACAAATTGACAATGTTTGAATGGTCTTTTATCCAGTGCGCAAATTCAAATCGGCTATTAATGTCAGTATCTTTGAGGTGTTGCATTACTGACAGATCATAGCGAAGCATTCTATGACCACTTGAACGACTTACTGTGTTTGTGACATTACCTAAAACCTATCTGTCCGATCTTTGTGGCGTTTCCAAAGTGACCTCTTGAACATTGGTGATGTGTCCAGCAGTTCTTACAGACTTGGGTCGACCAGGATTCGAGTGACGTCCATCTGAATAACGATGAACGTTAAATGACGCCATTACTTGTTGAATGACGTCATACATTTCCCCGTACAATTTTGTCATAAAAATTGTCTTCTATGCATGTTAATTTGTTATAAAACTAATAAAAATCAACCAAGAAATGACAAAGCTTTAAAGTAGTAACAGATATTATGGGACACCCTGTAAATCCCTATCAATAGTCAGACGCTTAGTCGGTCTTTGTCTTGCGTAGTAATTCTAGCACATAGGCGTTACGTACATTGCGAAGAATATCATGGGGCTAAGAGGTGTTCACCCGTATTGCTTCTTTCAAGCTGAAAACTGGAGATATGCAATACAGTAATAGTCGCTTTAAAAGAAAAATGGCAACCGATTGCTATCGGTGAGGTACATGAATTACCTGCCGCCAACAAAATAAATGCATAATAGATAAATGATAAATAGTATTTAAAATAACAGAAATAATTTGTAATGTTATCAGTTCTGTCACTTATGCAGCAAAACATTATAGGTTTTAGGACAAACCCCTGTAGATCAATAGAACACCGGCCATCCTTTGTAGTGGAAATTAAAATACTTTAAACTTTGTTTATTCTTCTTCGATTAATTAAGAAACAAGTCAACAACTTATATAAATTTTGTTCGTTGGCACGGATCTTGGTGTAAGGGTGTCGTCTGTGTGGGAGGAAACCAGAGTACCTGGAGAAAACCCATGAAGCCAGGTTGGTGACAATCTAGGCTCATCATTTCGCATCGGGAATCGAACCCGAATTGTCGAGTGCTACCGACTGCGCTACCTGACATTAGAGGATGTCTATAAAATTGGTTATTGATTGTTACTCTTGTAGTCATCCACCAAACACCCCTTCCTCAATAATTTGCGTTTGACCTGTGCCAGATCCCATTTAAAAGTTTATCTAATCGTACCAGACACGGTTTTGTATTATTTCCATGTATATACATTTTGTAAGAAATATTTCTATCAACGGATACATATCGTAAATATGGAGAATTCTTACTTTCCTCAAATTTATAGAATAAATTTATGTACATGTATATGTTTATTTTTCCTTCTCTATACATTTCTGAAAATTCACAGAAGTAAACAGAATGTGAGGCATGTTGTTTTATTTATTCATCCACTTCCCTCTGAAAGATATCCATTTATGAGGATACAAGAGTTACCTAAGTTGTTACGCCGGAAGTACCATGCGGTGGCGATGTCGGCGTTGTCTATGACGTCACGTAGTGACAACACTGTTAACGTTGATATAACAGAATATGGCAGAATTTCAACAACTTCCAAACAATTCACGTGATCCTGTAAGTATTAAATGTCAGGAAATTATAGTTTAAACTAAACATCCTTGTAAACAGCTAAAGGCAAATGCGATGTAAGATTTACTAGAATTAAAACCGCAGAGAAATGACAGGAATCCCAAACTAAGTCATTTATTACAGATGTTTCCTAACCTTACGGTTACTGATTGAAGTCAAAGATGGTATACTATTGTGTGGGTCAGAAGGGGGTGGGTAGGTGGGAAAGAACATAATACGGAGATAAGTATTACATTTTTTGATTATAACGTAAGCCATTACAATTATGATGATTGTAGACTATATAAAGATGTGTTCTTATTTTCAGCTCGAAGAAGGAGGGAGGACTTTAATACGTTCAAGGACATTGCCGAAGCCTGTAAGTTATATTTATCACTTTGAATTCTTCAAAAAGATTTTAAATTCATTATGACTTTTTTCGAATTTACTTTTGATATATATATAATAATATGTAGTCCTCCAAAAGTAAAATATACTAAAAGAAATAACACAAACCCTCTTTCCCCCAAATTATGTATTTCAACAATGTACGCTGTTTAAGAATGTCTGATCAAACAAAGGTCAATGCAAATTACATGTACTTTAAAAAGGAAGGTAAAAAATAAATGCACAATATATATATATATATATATATATATATATATATATATATATATATATATATATATATATATATATATATACATATATATATATTGGCAAAACAAATTCTCCTAACAAAAGTCTTTCTGCTCTCCCACCCCCAATCAAATGGTTGCTTCTTTAACAGCGTGCGTTTGTGCAACTTTGTCTGGTAGAAATAATGGAAAAGAAAAGTTAACTGACAGTTAAAAGGATACAGATTTATGAGGGATACCTTTGTAACAGCGGATTTGAAAGAGCCAAGGTCCCTCATAGTAACAAAACTAATTGGGATGCTGTTCCATGAAACCGTGGGGAAAAAGGTGAAATTGTAGTAATCGTAATGGTGCTATTATGACGAAAGTAGAGGGAATGGTGCCTAGTTGAGGTTCGGTTTGGATGTGGATAGACTCTGACTTCCGTTCTCTCCCACTCTGTTTTTTTCACTAACCTCTGTCTTAAACAGGGCACCCACTCCTTCAAAACAAATCCTTCTTCATTATTAACTCACGTTATACTATATACCCTGTTATTCTGAATTTGTGAAAAATATTCCAATTATTTTAACTCAATTCGCTTAATTCTATTCCGCAGATGACTGAAAATGTGAAAAAGAGGGTTATAACTTGCAAATCTTTACTGAAATCTAGAATGTAAACAAGAAATTCTGTACTGAATTGGAGGGTGAGTGGGGGCTGAGTGTGTTTGTGGGATAAAAGTATAGTTATCTGAAATATATGAAAAATTAGGATTGTCTGAAACAATTCCACTCATTTTTAATTTGGAAGGGGACAAACATTCCCAGCTACCCCCCCCCCCCCCTTTCTCCATCTTAATGCTCTTGGTATAGGCAAATGATTCCTTTAACATATCAGTCGCTGTCTGTTGTTCTTCGTCTGACTCAAATGATCGCTGCTTACTACTCTCGGGAAACATATCATTCTTATCCTTGTCTAATCATGTTCCACTGTCATTAATCCCCTTACTCTTATAGATTATGTTACACATGTGTTTAAGTTGACGTGGCCTAGTGGTATTGCGCTCGACTCCTGATCGGGAGACGGGGGTTCGAGTCCCGCTCTGCTCACGCCGGTGTCCTGTCTTTCGGTTGAGACAGTAAAAACCGAGGCCCCGTGTCGTGGTATGCATGACACGTTAAAGATCCCTCACTGCTTTGGATGGGTCCGTTGCAAAGGTCAAATATTGTATGCCCCGCATCAGGCAGATGCCGTCACCATATACGTGAAATATTCGTAGTGTGACGTTAAAAAAATCAATCAATCAATCAATAAAAACACATGTGTTCTGAGCCAAGCAATGATATATGTATTTATCATTATAACATTAACAATTCGAACACTCTATTAATTCAATATGTAACGCATACTTTGTTGTTAGTGAGAATAATTGACTAGTGAGGTTGGTATACCTGAGTGATTTCAAGTAAAGGTATGTTATGAGAGGTTTAGTCATTCGAAGACTCATTCTCTAGCATTGCTGTCTTCTACCTACTCGCCATCTTTTGTATAGTTATATATTTAATATTAAAATAGAGATATGGGGTTTTTTAAGTTTGCTGCTAAAGAAAATCGCACTCTGTTTTGTAATTTAAAAGTATCTTTAAATGCCCACCATTTGAACGCTGAACACTTCCTACATTTTGTGTGTGTGTTTATATATATATGTATATATATATATATATATATATATATATATATATATATATATATATATATATATATATATATATATATATATATATATATATATATATATATATATATATATATATATATTAAAATATTTAAATACTGATTATGAATACTCTTGAGTTGTGTCACAATGTTATCCACTAATATGTTTTAATTACAGACCAATCTGGATACAGTTGATGTTAAGGCCTTGGTAAGTTCTAGTCATGACACTTATTTCATACATTTCATCCTGAATTTCTTCTTATTACCAATTCCCTACATTCAGTTTATTCTATGCTTCTATTATCTAACTTTATTATTGTAGGTGGACTTTTACAAACTTAAGTGTCCTGTGGTAAGATATTTATAATCCTTACTTCTTTATGTATGTACATTATAATCTTATAACTCTTAAAAATAATACTGATACATTGCTATGTTAACAATATACATACATGTAAATCATACATCCTCTTATGTATATATACATGTATGCTTAACTCCAGAAATTTCATATAAGTTGTGTCTGAATTAGAATGGTCACCATGAATTTCAGTTTTGAATTTCATATAGAGGACTGCTTATAAACGTAATGGGGTTTTCCTTTAATTTACTACCTTTGTTTTTTTTTTTACCTAGTTTTAGTTTCAGTTTCAAAAAATCACTTGTAGTACATCTTTTTTTAATCTATTTACTTGAAAAGGATATAACGTTTCGTTTCGAAGGGGGTGGGTAGGTGGGAAAGATCATAATACGGAGATAAGTATTACTTATTTTGATTATAATGTAAGCCATTACAATTATGATGATTGTAGACCATATAAAGATGTGTTCTTATTTTCAGCTCGAAGAAGGAGAGAGGACTTTAATAAGTTCAAGGATATACCCGAAGCCTGTAAGTTATGTTTATCACTTTGAATTCTTCAAAAAGATTTTAAATTCATTATGAAATTATTCAAATTTAATTTGGACATGTATGTATGTATGTATGTATGTATGTATGTATGTATGTATGTATGTATGTATAAGGTATAATAAGTAGTCCTCCAAAAGTAAAATATACTAAAAGAAATAACACAAATCATCTTTGCCGCAAATTATGTATTTCAACAATGTACGCTGTTTAAGAATGTCTGATCAAACAAAGGTCAATGCAAATTACTTTAGAATTGAAGGTAAAAAATAAATGCAATATATATATATATATATATATAGGCAAAACAAATTCTGCTGACAAAAGTCTTCCTGCTCTCCCACCCTCCAACCCCTAATCAAATGGTTGCTTCTTTAACGGCGTGCGTTTGTGTAACTTTGTCTGGTAGAAATAATGGAAGAGAAAAGACAAACAGACAGTTAAAAGGTTACGGGTTTATGAGGGATACCTTTGTAACAGCGGATTTGAAAAAGCCAAGGTCCTTCATAGTAACAAAACTATTTGGGATGGGACAGTTCCATGGAACCGTGGGGAAAAAGGTGAAATTGCAGTAATCTTATTATGACGAAAGTAGAGGGAATGGTGCCTAGTTGAGGTTCGGTTTGGATGTGAATAGCAAGGGGATATCTCTTCGGCGACCAGCTGGTACACAATCTTGTATAATATTACCACTCGAGATGTCACCCTTCTCTGTTGGAGTGATTGCTACCAAAACTTTTCATCCAATGTCTGACACTCTACACTCTGCTGTAAGGAGAATAATAATTGCAGCACGACCTGGCCGCTCCCCTGTGGACCATTTTAATTTTATTGAAAGGATGTTTGCTACGGGGGTTCCAGGCACAAGAGATATAAACAACTTGAGGTCTTACCACTGTGTTGTATGGCATCTCCCTTGTTTTCTGATATTTGTTGGATCCTGCAGCTTTGTCACCCTTTTGTATACAGGTGTGACTCTTACCTTGGTCCAGTAAGATACCTGAATTTTATGAAACTTGGAATATGACCTGTAATATTGAGAATATTTCGTAGAGGAGCACCTTCAGTACAGTTGATGTCAAGTCGTTTGGACAAGCTGCTTTGTTTGGCTATGGGTTTTTGCGTAATTTGTTTATACCTGCATATGAGAAAGTAATGTCAGGCATATCTTGAAACTCAGGAACACATCCTGGTGGCATTCCTTCAGTGACATAGATTTGTACTTGGACTTTGGACAGCTGCTCTAAACTGAGCGGTGACTTTGGAGTAAAGATAGACAAGAAATGCTCATTTAGGATTGATGCCTTTACCTTTATTTAAGTATGGAGGAGGCAATCCTTCCTAAGGGGCGCAATCACACGATTCCCGGCGGGTGTTTTTAATATACATGTAACTAACTTTTGGGGTGAGCACTTACTCTCTCTATCTTCAGCATAAGACATGTTGTCGACCCCGAAGAAATTAGCCAGGTACTCACTGTGAGCATTTCCCAGCTTCTTTTGGGCGAAATGTTATATTTTTAGGAAGGCTTTCTGTCTTTGGTCTTACCTGATTTCTTCCGCTTCCGATACAGGTGATCCTTTTTACATACAGACTGTAGGTGTTTTGTTTGGCACATATTTGGATGAACCAGTTTGAACCAGTTTTTATATTATTTTATCAAATAAGCAACAATACTCAATATTCTATCTCATTTATAATGAAGTAATTACAATATATATTTCTTTATATTTCTCAGCTCATATTTACAAAATGTATCATGCTTAAAATAAAACACGAACTTCCTTCCGACAAATAAATGCATCATTAAACAAGTTATTCAAATTATTGGCGAATAATTATTTACATGCATGAGCGTTTGACCGATTTTTCTCAATTCCTTCATCCTTCCAACAACATCGCCGCTCACACTCTGACTTCCGTTCTCTCCCACTCTGTCTTTTTTCACTAACCTCTGTCTTAAACAGTGCACCCACTCCTTCAAAACAAATCCTTCTTCATAATTAACTCACGTTATACTATATACCCTGTTATATTTTATAGTTATATTTTAACTCAATCCGCTTAATTCTATTCCGCAGATGACTGAAAATGTGAAAAAGAGGGTTATAACTTGCAACTCTTTACTGAAATGTAAAATGTAAACAAGAAATTCTGTACTGAATTGGAGGGTGAGTGGGGGCTGAGTGTGTTTGTGGGATAAAAGTATAGTTATCTGAAATATATGAAAAATTAGGATTGTCTGAAACAATTCCACTCATTATTAATTTGGAAGGGGGCAAACATTCCCAGCACCCCTCCCCTTTTCCATCTTAATGCTCTTGGTATAGGCAAATGATTCCTTCAACATATCAGTCGCTGTCTGTTGTTCTTCGTCTGACTCAAATGATCGCTGCTTACTACTCTCGGGAAAAATATCATTCTTATCCTTGTCTAATCATGTTCCACTGTCATTAATCCCCTTACTCTTATAGATTATGTTAAACATGTGTTTAAGTTGACGTGGCCTAGTGGTATTGCGCTCGACTCCTGATCGGGAGACAGGGGTTCGAGTCCCGCTCTGCTCATGCCGGTGTCCTGTCTTTCGGTTGAGACAGTAAAAACCGAGGCCCCGTGTCGTGGTATGCATGGCACGTTAAAGATCCCTCACTGCTTTGGGTGGGTCCGTTGCAAAGGTCAAAATTTGTATGCCCCGCATCAGGCAGATGCCGTCACCATATACGTGAAATATTCGTGGTGTGACGTTAAAAAAATCAATCAATCAATCAATCAATAAAAACACATGTGTTCTGAGCCAAGCAATGATATATGTATTTATCATTATAACATTAACAATTCGAACACTCTATTAATTCAATATGTAACGCATACTTTGTTGTTAGTGAGAATAATTGACTAGTGAGGTTGGTATACCTGAGTGATTTCAAGTAAAGGTATGTTATGAGAGGTTTAGTTATTCGGAGACTCATTCTCTAGCATTGCTGTCTTCTACCTACTCGCCATCTTTTGTTTAGTTATATATTTAATATTAAAATAGAGATTTGGGTTTTTTTTAGTTTGCTGCTAAAGAAAATCGCACTATGTTTTGTAATTTAAAAGTATCTTTAAATGCCCACCATTTGAACGCTGAATACTTCCTACATTTTGTGTGTGTGTATATATATATATATATATATATATATATATATATATATATATATATATATATATATATATATATATATATATATATATATATATATTAAAATATTTAAATACTGATTATGAATACTCTTGAATTGTGTCACAAGGTTATCCACTAATATGTTTTAATTACAGACCAATCTGGATACAGTTGATGTTAAGGCCTTGGTAAGTTCTAGTCATGACACTTATTTCATACATTTCATCCTGAATTTCTTCTTATTACCAATTCCCTACATTCAGTTTATTCTATGCTTCTAATATCTAACTTTATTATTGTAGGTGGACTTTTACAAACTTAAGTGTCCTGTGGTAAGATATTTATAATCCTTACTTCTTTATGTATGTACATTATAATCTTATAACTCTTAAAAATAATACTGATACATTGCTATGTTAACAATATACATACATGTAAATCATGCATCTTCTTATGTATATATACATGTATGCTTAACTGCAGAAATTTCATATACATTTGTGTCTGAATTAGAATGCTCACCATAAATTTCAATTTTGAATTTCATATAGATGACTGCTATAAACTAAATGGGTTTTTTCTTTAATTTACTACCTTTTTTTTATTTTTACCTAGTTTTAGTTTTAATTTCAAATAATCACTTGTAGTACATCTTTTTTAAATCTATTTACTTGAAAAGGAGATAACTTTTCGTTGGGATTGGATAAAGGTATTTCACAAACAAATATACGAAGTACCTTTGACGTTTAATATCACCTGATTTGGCAGATGTGATTCCACTAAAACCCAGATCTAGGTCCGGTACCATAAACTGAGAATATACTTACGTCCTAATTTCATATTCTTCTGTTCATAAATGAATTAATAATAACTTGGATTTGGATGTTATCTAGTTTTATTCTATTGATAAATAGAATTAAACCATTCTACATGAGAATTTATTTGAACGTTTGATAATAGAATAAATTTAAATGAAATATTTGACTTAAGTATATTCTTAGTTTATGGCGCCGGACCCTAGTCCTTGACATGACACCCTATCATTCGTCTGTTTACACCCTTGAATAAATATAAATATATAAACATTTGCATAAATATATAGGCATTGTTTTAAAGGCTGGGATTTCTGTTTTTGTTGTTTGGTTTTGTTTACTGTTGTCATGCACTAAGTTTTATGTCATCCTATTTAATTTCAGCTCAATCAACAACAAGTCACAGTGAAACTTCAGGTTAGTAGTATTTGAAACTCTGTTCAAGTCCATAATTAGTAATGCGTTTCTTTCCAAGCTCTTTAACACATTTTGTCACATTCGTATATATTTCACGCTGTGGTGTTATAGGAAACGTATTGAACTTGAAATACACACACACACACACATACAAACACACACACACACACACACAAACAGAGGTAGAGGTGTGTTCTATCTTTAATTCCACGTTCTTCCATGGAAAACACTGTGCCTATGTGGGTATAACATCAACTGTGCAGAATATTTATATCAAAAGTTTACTTTCATCTTTTTTTTGATAGGTGAAGGACACAATAACGAGACAAAGTGAGATCGGTGGACGGCTCTTTGCAGTAAGTTATGATAAAACTAGTACGATTTAACGATTAATGTTAAATTTACAAAATTAGATGTTAATGCATTAAAAGTTTTTACTCTTAATCAATATTTGTAGCTTATATGCTCTGTGTAATTTGAAGTACAACTAGTCTGTAAATAAATGTTGTTCGCCCGCTTTGACTTTATGTTTTGACAAAAATGTTGCATTAAACTCCTTGTTGGAAGAACTGATAGCTGTATGTCTTAAATGCCACACGTTGCTAAACCACGATGAAATATGTTGAATACCATATTGACAATGAAAAGAAGTTAAACTAGAAGTAAACCACAACGAAATAACAAAATTGGCAAACCAAATTCCTTTGTATAGATGTTTGATTACCTTACAGGAATTGTAGTTTATTGTTTGAACTTTTAAGTCAAGGATGTTACTATTTTGGAGGTAAAAGGGAATGGGATGGAGAGTGTCATTATACGGAGATCAATTGAATTATTTATAATTTAACTCAACTCAATTATAATATCTCTTGTCTACCAAATGATATGCTATTTTCAGCTCGTAGGAGAAGAGCAGATTGCAAGTTCTAAACAAATGACAAAAGATGTGAGTTTTATTTATAAGTTCATTATGAACTATCGTAATTTAAGTTTTATATCAACAATGTGTGTTATTTTTCTATCCATACGTCATGAAAAGCGTTGATTAATGCAGCATTTCTTGAAAATGTCATAATAAGTTTTGCATTACAGTCGCATTCAAGGTCATATAAATTTATTTGTAGGTTTCATTCCCGTCATTTATATACGGATGGGTAATTATCCTGAACAAAAGGGGATGGGACTGAGGGAGCGATGAAAAGGAAACTGTACTCAGTCTTCCTTTCCTTGTAAAGTAATAAGAAGGAACATTAAAATATTTCGATTTAATATTATAATGTAATGTATATAATGCACAATGAAGCACAATAAATGAATAATGATGAAGTTCTATATCTTATTATATATATTGTGGAAGTTATTTTAGACACATTTTGAGGGAAATCATTACTGTTACTGACACAATATCTAACTACGATATCAGAATATGCGGGAAACGTTACTATTGTTCCCCCAAAACGTTAGTCCTGCAGTTAACATGAAAGGGTATATAAGTTTTATATATTTATATATGTGTGCGCTCGTTAATACCCAGTTCTCATAATGTAGGGAAATAACTGGATAAATCGTACCTTAATTATATAGACGATAAGTCTCTCTCAGATCTTCCGCTTAGTCTAGATTCAATTATTGGTGGTGTCTGAGCCATTTAGATAAAATGAATGGCAGATTTTGCCATAAATTTATTTAGGAACCAAATTTTAACAACGTGACGCTTCAAAGTCTGTACTGTAACAATTCATCAACGAGAATGCTTGTGTAGCTTTTACCACCATACAGTGACGAACAATATAAATCATTCGAGACATTTCTTAAACAGTAATATTGATATCCATCTATAATAAAACAGTATTATAACAATTCAAGCACACATATACTGATATATAACTGATGTTAATTACATAACTAAATATTCATCCATGTTCAGTGAAAAATCTTTAGATTAACATTAACAACGACGCAGAAGTACCGATCTTTTATCCCTACTTTCTGTACTATATGATTTCTTACGTATTTTAGATATAATTTAAACCATACAATAAACACATTAAGTAATCATATAACACTCAGTTTCAACACTTCCAATTACAATGAATAGTAATATAATACTGTAGAAATACAACGGGATGGATTCTATGATATTAGTAAACAGATGACAGCGCGGTCAAAATACGAACGTCAGGTAGGACAAATTCAAGTGGTTGTGCCTTTTAACTGGGTTTACTTGATCAAATATATCATCAACAAAGAAAAGTATTTTTTTTTAAATGTATTCAATACATAACATGCAATATTTTCATCATATTTTGGTCCATCTATTAAAATCTAAAGGATACATGTTCCATTAGGATTGGTGAAAGTTCATTTAGCAAACAAATTAACGTAGTGTCTATGAGGCAGCAGTAGATGTAATCCCTCTGAAAACCAGATCTAGCCACATCACAACCTATTATTCCTCTATTTACCTCTGTTATCCATTTACTTCCTCTAATAGAATGTTTCATAGGAATACATTATACAATATGGTAAGATAGATACATTTGTTTCAACAAAGGTATATAGGGAGTAAGAAAATTTCTTTTTATTTTGAAAGTTGTCAGCTGAAGATTTTATCCTATCTTTTTTATTTCAGCTCAGTCAACTAGTCGCATCGAAGCCCCAGGTAAGTAGCATTTGAAACTCCATTTGCTTCAAGTTCATGTTTAGTAATGTGTTTCTTTCCAAACTCTTTATGTTATTTTGTTACCTTTAATTCAATCCTCCTTTCATAAACATCAATTTGTCCATGAGGGCAATACGTCAACCGTTTAGAATATTTAGTTACCTTACTTTTTATTTTTGCCTTTAAGCTAACGAACACAATTACTGGAAGACAAAGTGAAATCGGTGGATGGCTCTTTATTGTAAGTCATGATATGAACAAGTACAATCCAATTAATGTGAAAATTTACGAAATTGGATGTTTATGCACCGAAATTACTTACTATTTACATATTAAGTTTAAATGCAAATTTTTAGTAAATATTTCTAGACTTTTACCTCTGATTAATTTGAAAAAAAAGATTAGACTAAGTAGATATTATATCTATATATCATATAAATGTTGTTTGTCGTTTTTTCGACTTCACGTTTTGGTAATGGTAATGATGTTGCAGTATGCTCTGTGCTGGAAGAACTGATAGCTGTAAGAAAGTTTATAGACCACGATGGATTCTATTGAATACTATATTGACTATTGGCCTGACCTGAATATAAAGCTATTGAGTTTGCTGTTCTTAAAGCTTACCTGAATATGATGATGTAGATAAGCTAATACAAAACCATTGCATGCTACTGTAAATTTTGATATTCTCTCCGACGTTTGACATTTATTAACTTGCTTGTTTATGCCAGTTGTATATAAAGATGATATCATAGATTCGATTTAAGATATTTTTCCTTACTTGCTGCTGCCAATCATAAGATCACTAACTTAAAACAGGGATATATCTTCTGATACTTATTATAGGATCTTATGATATATTTTTGTATTTGTAGGTAGATCCTACGCCAGTCCCTATAAAAATTGATGTAAGTTAAATATTAATTGAATTACATACATCAGTACTTTCTCTTTATTTACATAAATCTTTTTACAATATATGAAATCTAGAAAATTAATTGCCTTGTCAGCAGTACACAACCATACACCTGCAAGAAAATTACTTTGTATTCCACAAAACATTATCCGATCTAGATTTATGAGAATAATAACCTATATATAAATAGTATAATGAACTTTATAATCTTTTTTGTTTGACAGGAAGTCACAACAATATGGGGATCTAGATTCAGAGAGGTGGACCTCCAAGACTTGAGTGAGGTAAAGTAAATATCTTTGCACATTGTTTTAATTCTATTGTTAAATAAGGCTAAAATAACCATGCATAACTCGTTTTTGATTTGTATTCCACATTTCGATTATTTTTTATAAAAAAGTTTGTACTTTCTTCATATACCACAAATACCTTCAGAATTTTCCCCTCTCACCTTGATAATATTTATTATTTATAGAATGCCTACTATATTCCTTGATATTATCATGATTCCTGTTAATTGGTAACATGCCTATCTGCATATATTTGTCTTTAATTGCATGCATTAATTTTAACTTTTATATATTTTCAGAGGCATAAGAATGAAATAGAAAACAGACTTAGGGTGAGAAAATTTTCATAATATGATGACTGAGATGTATAAACCTTAATATATACTGATAATACTAATGAAATTGAATGAAGAAACAAATGTCAAACTAAGATGAATGAAATGTACTTATGTACATTATTGATCACTTTCTGCAAAACTGGAAACTCTTTCATAAATAATACTTGCTGGTTTTTTTAATCATTGGAACCTTTTGACCATCATTTATGATTTTAAAACACCGTTATTTTCCGCTCAAAGAATTGACATGCAATATGCAAATACATCAACATGCTTGATAGCATATCACGTGCCATTTCTTCTAAGGTAGCTCATGATAAAGACCATACATCGTTCAACCCAGATGCGATCTTTCTCATTAAAATCGCTATAGTTAAGTTATTATTTATAATGTACCTACCTATTTCATTAGTTACACTCAAAACTGCTTTAAGCGACTGCTACCCTCTCATCGTTCTTGATTTTTCTGGAGAGGTAAGCTAATAAGATCGGCCCTAGTCTTACATAATGGAGGTCGCGATAACAGTGTTCATATGTTTAATGTTTCTATTGTTTTTATCATGGCAGCTAAATCCATTGCTTTTACTTAGAAAGCTGTGAGATGAAAAATGTTTGGGGAGGTTTTTGAAAAAAGGATAAAAAAGAAAAAAATGCAGTAGTAAAAAAAGGGTTCTTTCTTCGTGTGAGAAAATAAGAAACATCAAGGCACTAAATCATACCTTCTCTTGTTTCCTTATAGGCATTAAGGCAATTTACATGTGGATTGCATCCAACGGTGAGTGTACACCATTAAACATTACTATTCTGAGAAATACAAAAAAATACTCACACTTATATACATGAAATTCTTTACTTATATATACTTAACTGCTATCATTCTCTATCCTTTATCTTAATTTTTCTAGCTTATGTAGATGGAGTTTATATGAAAAGTAGAAACATTTAATTTGATGTATCAATTGACCTATGCCAATATCTTATGCCTTCCAGATTTATTCATTAGAAAACAAAGCGATACAATAACCGAAGAATGGTTTTAATAGTGTGTAGTTGATTTTGTCCTTTAATTCTATTCCCTATTAATATACTGTGTAATATACTGTATTTTCTAAAAGTAAAATTATCCCTAAATATTTTACTATAAGTAGTTTTTATACATTCAGACAACAGAACCACAGAAAGGAAAACGAATGCCTGATACCCTCTTAGTTCGTGATTTGATTTTCTTTTAATTTACCTTTATAAACGAATAACTCACTAAAATATATTACAGTTTCTGCACATGACAATCACAAAATAAAGAAGATCACAAAATAAAGAAATCATTTTTATATCGTCATATAAAAATGAGGCATAAGACACTCAAAGCGCCAAACAAGTATCAATTTACTTCAAACATATCAAGTTGAGATTATCGATTTAGTGATATCTAAAACATAGATACCCCCTTATTTGAAATATTTACTATCAAATCTTATTTGTTAATAATTCACTTTTGTTTTCTACAGTGTATGGCAGAAAAAGCATTCTTAGGAGGTTTAAAGATTGGGATCATTCCAAGCTTTGTAAATAGAGTAGGTGTTAAAGTAAATGTAAGGGTATATGAATGTGTTGCCTCTGGCTGCGAAAGTTTCCCATTTTCCCTGGCTTATTTTTAAGTCAGTGTAATATTTGTGACATGTCGCTTTTGTTTAATGCTGATGAAGATTGGTATCTATAACCTTATCGTTGTACATATTTATTATTTCTATTAGATTGGGTTTTTGACTGTATTTATATTGAGTTGTATAATCAAATTTTCCTCTTCACGGTTTGGTTACAAACAAAAGTATCATATTTAAAAATTAATTTCAGGATATTATCAGCCAGGCAAAAGAATCTCTGCCAAAAGTGAGTATATCTTAAATAGAATAAATACAAAATAAAATATAATCAATCACTTTATACACTTTACATTACTTTTTCATTGTCCTTAAAATTCGATCGCTATAAATTTTAATATGTATTCTGTAACGATACGATAATTACAATTATTCTTACATATTTTACACGTCATAATTTACACATGTAGACAACACCACAAAAGAAATTGGAAAAAAGCCCTGAAACCCTTTTTGTGAATAATTTGATTTTCTTTTTATTTACTCAATATATTTGAAAGGAAAGGAAAATGAGAAATGCCTGCACAGACATCCCCGCATAGTATGACGAATTATTCAATACATAGACAATATAAATACAGGTTCCATTATTAAGAAAGGTCATTTGGAGTGACAAAGGTCCTATATTTGGTGGGGTTTAGTGGTTGAAAGAGGGATTTAAAGAGCTCTCACTAAAAGTATATGAGATTCTGTGCTAAGCGAAAGAAGTCTCAATATATCTATATCTAATTTTAAACAGGATGGTTTTGAGTATTCTTGAAAGCCGAAGTGATTTTTTTTTCATTTGTGCAGGTATGGCTCTGTTCTTTGTTTTGATGCTTTCAAGAGTCAATCTTTATTAACGATATGACATATTTACCATATTCTTTAAAAGTCTCTCTGTTTTTGGTGGAGACTTCCTCTTTCTGTTATCGAAGAAGGTATTCCATACAAGATTATTATTATTCATTTGACTTTTGTAGTGTCAAACTTTGAGTTGTTTAACTAAAGGAATAATATAGATATCCACTTCATGCTTTGTCTATAACATACATTGTTTTCTACGTTATGAATGGATCATATATAAATTGCATTATATATATACAAAGATCAAAACTTACTTTCAGGGAAAATTAATTAAAGTACGGGAATCCGTTCTGAAAGTGATTATTTATGAAATGAAATATTAATCTAATAATCATAATATCCAAATAATCAGGCTATTAAGTTGTATATTCTTACACCACATTCAGTACTGTTTATATGCCACTGGATCATTATTATACAATATAAAGTTATTACGATATGTTTCACATATAGTAAATAAAAATCTAAAAATTCCGACCTTTGTCAAATGTGCAAGTGTTTTAGAAGAATTAAAACTTCAACCGCTTATCGTCGCACCATTGAATATTTAGTTGTTCTGGTATGCTGCTCATATACACAAGGCGATTTTTATTACTTTATTTATGGTATTGTTTTGCTATATGCTGAAACTAGTTTCTTATTCCACTCATATAAACTTCCATATCAAAAGATATTTTCTTTCTGTTATCATAATTAGCTTTAAAAACAAGATGTAGGTATCTGTATTTTTGTTTTATTGCCAACGTATTTATAAGATATTGTGATGTATATATTGTATATATGTAAACAAACATATATTTAGGAAACGATCCAAAAACAAGATACCTTACTTTTAAGGTAAGAATGCAGCAAATGGAATATACTTTTTAGTTTTAAACAATCTATTTCTCAATTTTTACGAGGTAAGTATTACACATAATATGTGCTCAGGTAATTTAAACTTTTTATATCACAAATATAAAAAGTTCGATTAATAATGTAATTCAATTGATTGTTTATATACACAAAATTCGTATTATTTTCTTCTGTTATAGAAGAAAACACTTGCTGGCGCGTATACGGAGCCATCTGACGTAAGTAACTTCTGATATTTTATTTGGCATCCTTATTGATTGAACCTTTAAATGCAAGACAAACATTATTTGCAATAGAATCTAATGTTTGAATATATTCTGTTGCTTTAGGATTGTTGATATACGCAGCATAGTTAAGGCGTTTTCTGAAGAGATGCAAGATTTTTTTCCGCGAAAATGATGCAATGCTATTGACGTCATAGCCCCCGTGTTGCCTTGAACCTTGGCAACGCCTTTAAGGATGCATTATTATGATTTTATATTTCTTATTTTCAAGAAAACTGTATAAGTTAAAGTTTATTTCTATAATAATTTAGTGCTTTATCATTTAATCATTTATACATTTTGAGACGACCCATTAATAGTAACAAATTTTGAATGAACCCCGTAGATTGTAGTCATGGCCACTGCATCTTCAGTGTCGATTGAATGCTTGTGGAATCGAGAAAACAGGTGCACGTTAAAAGGTGAATAACATAGCACGCAAAGATGAAGAAAGGCCTTTTCATCAGATGAAAAGCAATTGTAACTATTTTAAAACTGAAAAAAAGATTAAAGAAACAACCATTTCACATTATTTTTATTATTTGACATATTTTGGTGCTTTTCTATTATAGTACATATAATAGAGACCCACACTTTTTATACATTGTATAACGATAATATTATATACACATGTACATAGGTTTTACGGATTTGGGAAGTGTTTATCTATATATTACATATTATGTCTTTTTTTCCAAGATATTGTTCTTTCCTTAATTCTCCATGACAAGTTAAATTTCGCGGATAACAAAGATATTCGTCTATTTTTAGACCTAGGAGTTACTTGCTTTTACCGGCGTCTCCGAAACGTTTGAAATATAATCTAAGCACTCGTTTATCTAACAACATTGCAGAAAAATTAAAAGCACCCCCTCATATCGACAAATGATGATAAAAGTCTTTAGATATATGAAAAGTTGATAAAATTTTCTATATGAAAAATGCTGCGGGATCCTACTATAATAGCAAATAACTCGGCATTAACATAAAATAGATCGAAAAATGACGCTTTTTCGTATGACAATCGTTATTTTTGTTCATTATACAATTATAAATGGAATTTCCCATGATCCCGCAGCAATTTTACTAAAGAAAGAGATACAACGAACGAAATGATATTAATTTCATGCTATTAGAAATGGGGTAAGAGGGGGTGCTTTTGAAAAATTTACGGTGCTTCGACGTTGTGCTATTTTTAGATTTATGATGCTATGAACTCACGTGACAATTACAAATATGTATGGAACGCAATTCGGAACATGTGTTCAATTAAAAAAATAATAAGTCATGTAAAGATAATAGCTAAAATAAGACAATATGGGACAGGAAAAATAATATTCAATCTTATTAGGAAAAAAGACGAAATCGGCCTTAACTGTGCTGCGTAAGTAAAGATTTTTAAGAATCGCAAATCGAAATACAATTTTAAATACATAGTATCATATAATACAAAAAGTACACAAAATATTTTTATCTTAAGAATTTTTTTTTTCAATTTCTGTGTTCAGTCTTCTTCATATGCTTTTCACATGAAGCAAAATGATACAGAAAACATAATATCAAAATGCAAGGTGCATCTTTAAATGAGCTCTTGTGATATTTGAAAATTCATCGACATTAATTAATAGTTTTCGTTTTGTAAGTGTATGTTATACAGATATTCGCTGGAGGAATTCATTTTAAAAATGTTGGTACCGTATAGGTTATAGTTGGTCTCTCTCATATTCATTCTGTTTGTTTTGTTGTATTCTATTTTATAAAATACTTACTAAATGTCATCGGTTTTTATAGGTAATCCAAGTCCCTCCAATTGATTGCAACGGCAAAAGACAGAAAGTGATGGAAAAAGAGGTGCGTTTAATCTAAGTATTTGGTAACCAATTTTCTTATACGGTCTGTATTTGGTGGTAGTCATACATCTTTATTGCCTTGTACTCTGAGTATGTTGACTATCGAAATTTCATTTTTCCATTAATTTCATATATTGTCTTCTTGTAGGTGGAAGATAATAAGAAAAAGACAAACATTTTCAAGAGACTGAAGAAATTCTTAACTCCAAAGTGTCTGAGGAAGCAGAAAGATCAATAACACTTTTATCTAAATTGAAAAATAAATTTCAATGGTTATCTTTTACGAATGGTGTATTTCAAAATTGTATTTGGTGGTCAGTTAATAATGAAGAAATTAATCCAGAAATAATACCTTTTTAAATCGTAAAACTAAATTTCAACGATATTCATACATGTTACCCGTTTTAGTTTGGTGTTGAAGTATTTTGGGTAAGGATTCATCTAAATTGAACAAGAAAGGTGCATTTATTGATATTCATTTAGGAATAATGTATTATGTAGTAAATAATATTATTTAAGTATATTTGAATTTAGCTTTTGAAATAAATTCTTTATAAAGTTATTTCCACTGATTAGAGTTTGGATCTTCATTATGATAATGTCTTTTCACAAAATTCGGAATGCTTAATTAGGTGATGTGTCAAATTTTCAAGTGATTTTAGATTTGAATTGTATAGGAATAGTATTCAACAATTCTATTGAGGTTTTATAAGTTTGGCTAACAAAAATAGTATATATAATCTTTTTAAAATACAGTTTTAATTGCCTTGATCGGGAATCAACCTTTAAATTGTGTGTGGTAAGATATAAATGTGTAACGTTTTATCTAATTTTATTTAGGATTATTTTAATGTAGGAAGTATCTGTATATAAATTATATAGAACTTTGTCCTTCAATGGTGTATTTTGCTTTAAACTGTCTACTGTAATCTTAGGTAAATGTAGATTGTGGGGACGTAGCTTTTAAAAGATGTTTCAAATTACATCTGGTTCTTTAATTTATCTTTCACAAGTATTTGGATTTTAAGTAATTGTTTTCTTCCATGTTGTTTATCATAATCTGCTAAATTGGAAACAAATTGGAAAGAAAATTGTCTATTGTTTGTCTAACGCAGTTTTTGAATTTTAATAAACTTTAGGCTGTGTTAATGTAGATTTTAAACATAACAAAGTTATTATTGTATTCAAAATTGAATATGTTAAAGATTATCAATTGTTATGGCAAAGTCTGTAACTTCAGATTGTGGGAACGTAGCTTTTAACAATAAAATTCTCTCTGGTTTTCTAGATAATTTTCAGAAAAAAATTGTTTTATTCAAAGCCTTCTATTTATTACCTAAATTTGAAGGAAGTTAAGCTTTAAATGATGGCACTTTTTAAAAATTGTCAATTCTTTTTTCGAAAAACTGTCTAAATGCAAAGAAACTAATTTCACAGGTTAAATTTTGAGTTTCAACAGTAGGCTTCTTCTTTCAGATTCTCCCTGGTTTTATTAGGTATTGAAACCAAATCTAAAATAAGGTTTAATTCAAATAATGAATATTGTCTATAATCTATAATTAAATCGAAAAAAAAAAATTTAGTCGCATTTATTTTGAAAATATGTTTAAATTACAAAATATTACTTTAAAGTCGTTTTGTTTGGGGGTGGTGGAGGGGGGAGGATTCAAACATTTTATTTCGCTATGTTTCTAATTAAAGAACTTTGGGTGGTAAGGTATTCTTATCATTGTGATAAAGAGTTTTTACATTGTGTTCTTACTTTTTACATTCATTAAAATAAAGGAACACCATTGTGTTGTAAGATGACTGACGTGGTTTGCAGAACAGTATGCGTACCCTCTGGCGTGTCTGAAATATGACCGTAAGGTACGTAAGTCACTGGCGTGGTGTAATTACCCGTAAACTTGGACTGCTGCAAAACAGACTTGTCAAATCTATTTTCAAAATTTCAAAATCAGATGCAAAACATATTGTAAGATTCTCTTCTTCACAAAGATAGGATATACCGGTTTAAAAAATGTTTTGGTAAGATAAATTTTGTTCAGTTGGCTAAATTTATGTGAAGTAGACTGGGATGTTTTAGTATGTTAAAATTAATTAATATAGGAACAAAATTAAAAATATACAAAAAAAAAGGATTTCTCTAATGTCTATGTTTTTGGTCAGTCTCTTGGGCATAAATTTCATTTTCAACACCAAGTTTAAGCTTAATTTCCTTTTTAAAAGGTCTTTAGGAGATTTTAATTGATTGATTTGAATTTTGAAATGTTAAAAGCTTACTTACATCAGTTTTGAAGATTCAAGTTGATATTTACTTCATTAGTTTCTATCTGCATTTTGAAAATCTTGTTCATAGTTAAAACACGTTTTAGTTTGGGATTGTTCTTGCCATTTTTACTTTGATTTGGTGTCTTGCTGCATTTAAAGAACATGTTAATTGTTATTGTCTGATGTTCAAGCATTTTGTAAGGGTAGGAATCGTTTTATATCATTGGTTTTAATTTATATTTGAAAAATTTTTAAAAGATAAATTCGTATGTTGAGAACTTGTTTTAGAGCTTTAAGTCGGTTTCTGTGTATATTGATGCACGAAATTAATTCACATTCAAAAATTTTTATATTTATTATTACATGTGTCTACATTTAGAAAAGTATGTTCAATAGAGCAATATTCGAGTATTAAAATGTCGTTTAGGAGATTTTGACTGAATACTTTCATTGGTTATAACACTGCGTTTCAGAAAACATTTTAATGTAAGAGCTAAAATCGTTTACTTAAATATCTTTTAGGCCATCTAGTCATTGTTTATTTCCTGTATTTAAAAAAAGCATGTTCAAAACAAACTTTAAGTGTCAATAACTTAAATCGGACGTTTCCATTTTTTCTCTTTGCTTAAGAACTGCAAAATGCTGAGTTTTGTATTGAAAACTATTGAGCGATTGGTGACTTTTTTCATATGCTATCTACATTTTGAAAATCAATGTTTTAGGTAAATTTAACGTGTAAATGCTCTTTTTCTTGAAATTTTGGCAGTTTTGAACACATTTGTAGCCATAAATGTAATTTATTCATTATAATTATTCCAAAGAAAATCCGCATGTGTCAGATTGATATTTATTAAAATGCTCCTCATCATTTATTTCATGTTCAATTAAAAATGCATTGGGGTTTTTTTTTCTTCAAATTTACTGTTTGTTTTTTTCATTTATGTGTGTATAACATATATATGTGTTACATGCATCTTTACAGTACTTTTTATTTCGTTCGTTATTAGTATTTCAATAACAAGAAAGAAGCAAAACCAAAATGCCAAACATGTGCAAGTGTGAGATATATTTAGTATGGTGATATATAGTGAAGTTAAGTCTTGCATGAGCTGTTAGTTTTTGAAGATAAGTAAGTTTAGTATATAAGTGTATGTAGTGTATAAGATATGTTTGCATCTGTGATACATGTATCATTTGATGATTTGTAATGAAGTATCCCCTCACACAAACTTGTGTTGTTATTGCATATGAATCATGGATGTAGAATGTGGAAAATTTAAGCAGTTTATGTATCGTTGCTTGTGCTGAGCATGACACTTGCAATGGACGAGTCAAACATGCATCTGTACATTCGTCCACTGAACTTCGTATTGACAACAATATACTCATTAATAATAATGATAGACTGGACGACTAAGGAATTCCTATTGAAAACGTCCTTCGTTTACAGGGCGAGGTTCCTAAACCCCAGTCATATAATTGGCTATTGTTTTACGTTACTCTACGATAATGTATATGGTGACGGCATCTTCCTGAGGCATCGCATAGAAAATTTTACATTTGGAAATTACGGACTCACCCGATGGTGATGGATCTTTTACGTGTCACATCTACCGTGACCTCGGTTTTTACTGTCTCATCCTAAAGGAAGAACACCGGTGTGCCCACGGTGAGAATCGAACCCGGGACCTTTCGATCACAAGCCGACCACCATCATTACCTAGGCCACACCTTATGAAGTCTTTTATCTATAAGAAGAGACAAGTCTATATTATATAACACTGCTCTCTCTCTCTCTCTCTCTCTCTCTCTCTGTTTATATATATATATATATATATATATATATATATATAATATATATATATATATATATATATATATATATAACTATATATATATGAAATAAGTGACATAATTCCTGCAAAAGATGAGCAAAAGTATACACACTGCGAGAGTGTAGTACGGAAAATTTGAAACATGTTCGGAAAATTCAAATGTTTGCAGACAGATGGACTGACAATCTTATTTTAGCATATTCATCACAAGGATATTAAATGTGCAATTGTAAGTAAATGAAATTATATTTCCGTGCTTTTTATTTTACATCTCGTCAATATATTGTACTGTTATCTGAAGCAACAATTCATCGTAAGTAGTGAGGAGGGATCTTTTACTTCTGATTTATCATGGCAGCTGATATCAGGGTTTAATTACTGTCTTAACCAAGACACATCGGGTATCTACGACTTCCATCAGACCTCTCAACTCCTAAACGAGGATGGTCCTGAGAAAAAATCAAGGTATATACTTAACATATCAAGAATACACCACTGGTAGTACTTGACCGCGGAGGGACGTCACGACGTCGAGTTTCCCATGCTTCCACCTCAGCAATGAAGTCCATATATAATCTAGATCCAGGAATGTCATAGGGGATATGGATTGCCATGAAATTCGACTCACTATTGTTAATATTTTTCCTTTTTATTATTGGAAATTATGCTATATTAACACATCAGTACACGATTGTACCCTTTCCCGCATCACCTCGAAAACAATAAAAAATGTTGTTTGAAAAACAGAATAGAGAAGGCAATGTGGTTTCGAGGTCATATGACATTAAGACAGAATTTGTGCGATGCACAGATGCCAATGGCAAGTGTTCGTGGCTCGAATGGAGCGATTTGCTACAAAGAAATACAAGAATCTGTAAAAGATAAGGCTAAATCAATCCTATACATTATGGATTCTTTTGGGATTCCTGACAATGCCTTTCTTGAGATATTGTTGATAAATAATACAATGGTCAGGTCTTACTTAATCACAAAGTTTAGGAATAGTTTAAATAATTTATGCACAAACTTCGGAGACACCAGGTGAATCTCAGGGCACAAGTTTGTCTTCTTGAAAGTCTGGATGGCTTATGGTGTGAAACTATTCCACATAGCACTGGGGATGTGCCGTTTGCTGCAGATGGAGCAAAAATTTCCAGAACACCTTATTCTTTTGGTTACTCTATTAAATTCAGGAGCAGGGGGAGTGATGTCATTACACGGTCAGCATACACTTTTAATAGTTATGGCTGATGTGTCCAATATTTCCATCAAACTCGTTATCGTATATGTTTAACGAATTAAATGAGATCTTACATAGCAAAACAAAATTGTGTATAAGACCCATGTGGGAAAAAATTTGGACTTGTTTTAGATGGAGATATGAATGGTATACTTACTGCTCTAGGTCTCAATGTTGCTAATTCGAAACACGTCTGTATTGTAAAATTTAAAAAGAAGATCTGATCTACACAATATGACCAAACGTGACATGTTTTACTGAAAAACCTCCTATACTTAGTAGTATTCCAAATATGAAAATGATATGTACCTAAAAGTTTAATTACGGTTCTGTGAGACTTCCTCCTCGACATACGTAGAGATCACACTGAAGTCGACGACTTTCACCCACTCATGAGAATTTCAGACGCGCTTTTGAGAGACTTGATCGTGGATGTTGTGAATCAAGATAAAAATAGCATGACAACCAAATCAAAACTGAAAAGAACAGAATTACAAAATTGTGTTCAAAATTGAGATGTAAAGTGGACATACGAGTGAAAGACGGACAGAGATTTCTTAACGAACTTGGAGTAGAACATTAAGTTCAACTGGGTCCAATTAAAAAACTGCGTAGGTTTCTATCGTATCATCTTGCACAAAGCACTTGCGTAGATAGTAGAAGGAAAGATGACATGATTACCTTGAGTTCTTTATTTTAAAGTAAGTCAATGGAAACATTCTCAAAAGCAAATTGAGCTCGTCTTTGAAGCGGAGTATGATTCAAGGTGCATTACATCATATATGCACTTACTAGTTTCCCTTACTTAATGGAAAAAATAAGGTGCAATTCATCAGTCAAGGTGTTGAAAAAACTACGACGACATCAAAATGATTTATCATTTGAAAACTAAAAAAAGCCTATGGCAACACCAGAGGCCTTGCACGTCAGATCTGGAAAGTACTTCAACCGAAAGTGTAGCCGCATCAAGAGCAAATATTATAAACAAAATAATTTGTATTGGACAGGTGGAGGAAATTGTAGTGTTTTCTGAAAATCAAAAAAAAAAAAAACAGAAGTGTTTGTGTGTGCGAGCTTCAGTGCCCGAAATATGAGAGGTTATATTATAATATGCCTATTAATATCTTGGAGAATGCAGAACAGAGATGAACGAAGTAGGAGATACAAAGTACAAAGTACCCAAAAATGAATTTGCAAACTGATGATAAAAATTTTTATAAGCTGGAATACTGAAAAGCTAAAGAGAAGCCAATTCCTAAACATCATTTTGAGTATGTAAAGAAATACGGAAAGTCACCATTTATTAAATTGGGTTTTACGAAGATTTCAAGGTCAAAAGATCTGCTGATAGTTGGCTCATGAGTACAAATCCTCCCTTTAAATCAAGAGGACTAATGCCATCCCATTCTTCAGCTGCTATATCAATATAATTATCATTTGAACAAGAGGTCCGTTCATCTGGTATTTTGTTTAAATGTAAACAAGAATGCCGTTACCATGTTCATTTTTATACATGTTAATGAGCTCAATATTGAACCAACGACTGTTGAATAATTCTGATAAATATAAGTTAGAAACATCATCCAGTTGTTCTCACACAATGATGTAGGAAGAAATGCTATTGGTCAGACCGCTACAATATTGCATTTGGTCTAGTCACTACTTCATAATAACATACATGCTCTACTAATGACGCCGCGGCCTTGCATTTATGTCGCATTACCAGACACACTTTATGTCATGCCATTGCACTGGCGGATCCAGAGGAAGTTATTTGGGTTGCAAATGTGTACTGACAACAAAGTCGGGGCGGGGGTTGCAATCCCTTTCCTTGTGGGAGTCAGTAAGGCTTAGCCCACAATAATTTTATTTCTGATGAAATTCCGCCCCTGCATACATAAGAACCGTGATTTATTGTTGCTGACAATACCGGACACTTTCGTCGTCAAGAGATAGCACGCTTGATCGCTCGCATTGTTTACGTAAGACGTACTACCGTTAAAAGTGACACTTGCTTATTATTGTTTATTGGTCGTTTCGGTGTATCTTTAATTGGTATATTAACCCCGTATGGCTTCACTATGTATGCAGTTTTCGTGCAGTTTAATTAATTTGAAAGCCGTTTACTGATATTATTGAATTAGGCAAATAAATCTTTTAAAACCATGCAGACATGGAGCCGGCTACTAAGCGGAGGCGTGGAATTAACACTTACGACAAGATGGAACTAAGGCGTAATCCTTGCATTTAAGGCTCGCTATGGAAATTTTTACTCCGATTGCTTGTGTCAAAAATTGATTTGTCCGATTCCGTAACCGAACTTTGCCGAAATGTAATACTCCTTGATGCGGTCTATTGGATCTCGGATGCATGGAGTGAAACAGAACAATCAATAATAACCAAGTGTTACCAAACGTGTGGGTTTCTTATTAATTCAATAGCAGATTAGCTTAATTTGGATGAAGACGATATTCCGCTATCCCAATTAGCGTGTATGTTGAGGTCAGAACATCGACACTGAACGCCTATCGGATTTTGACAACCATTTGCCTACAGAGGACGTATTCGAAGGCTGGAAAAAATGATCTTGTTAACGAGTACTCGTGCGGATCTGAAGTCACCGACATTGAAGACTGCGATCAATCGTCAGTGCATAAGTCCGGTATATCAGAGTCCGACATGACTCATACTGACGTGATAGACATTGTTAAAAACTGAATAACTTTGCGTTGACTAAAGTCGATCGGTATCTCAGCTTAGTAATGGAAATACATGCAGCTAAAGGTCCATTTCGAACCCAAACACCACTAGCACATTGGTTATTTATATATGTTCTGTACCGGGTTATAGATAGTACTCTTTCCCACTCCCCCTTTCATTCTTTGAAAACCGGACCCCTGTCCAAAGCGGACAAAATAGTTGTCCCGATGACTGTCAGGTTTGGACAGTTTTCACTGTATTAGAGTTTATAGTACACCAGTACGTGAAATGCGAGTTTATATTTTAAAACCAAAATTAGTTATAGTGATATTTCTACGAAGCAATAAATTTACCAGACCAAATCAATTTGGTGAAAACGCCGGTCGCAAGTAAAATTACCACATATTTCCACAGGACTGAAGCGTAACTCAGCGGTTTATTTTTTAAATTGTAATGTTTATTATATAAATTGTGGGGGTTTTTTTTGGCATGCATTTGCCCCCCCCCCTCTTTTTCCTTACGTAAAGTTTAATGATAGAGGGCGTGCATACATCTCAGCGAGATCGAGAGGGTGCTGACCAATCGGCTGTGAATATTCTTTTGGTAATCAGTCAAGAAAATTGGTCCCTATTTTTTCCTGACGTAATCAAGGGGGGTTAGCCTCAGGCTCCACCTGCTATCGCAAAAGAAATATTATTGTACTATTTTCTTGTTACCCCGTTTGCGCCTAATACATTTTTGTTAAAAGTTAAAACTTCCAATTCTTTGAACATATCTGGTAAATATGTCTGAAAGAAATTCGAAATCTTTTCCCCTTAACTTCGCTTTTTATAACGAAGTTCTTCATCCAATGGCAAGTCGCTTATAGCAATGCAAATGTAGGGAAACTTCGTGTTGAAAGTATGGGAAAATAGCAGGTCCATGGAGTGCAATGATACACCTTGGAATGTTTAATATATGGAAAAATGAATCCGTTTCCGCTAAACTGCATATCCACCATATTGGAATCTTGTCTGCTCGATTGGTGAAAATCAAATAGAAAATTGCTAAACAATAGAGAAGCTGCTACCCTGTTTTTTGCCGTATGATACTTGACCTACATCGGTACGATCTAAATGACAATAACGATCACGTGTGCATAAGGCCACAACAAAATAATTTTTAGTTCTTCTGATTCTTGTGGAAAAAAATGGGAGCGAGAGGGCGAAATTTTATTTTTTGTAAAAAAAAATTGGAAATCGCTATTTAAAGAGGCGAGGCTAATTTTGATGAGCGGGCAATTCTTATTTTAAACTAAACATGATTAAAATGATATAAAGTATATCAAAATTGTGGTGTATCATATATAAAAATTCCTTAAAAAATTAAGTTTACGCAAATTTATTTTTTAAGTCTTTCTAAAACCATAACAATGAAACCAAATCACAATACCATAACAATAAAACAAAAGCTAACTGTATGCAAAATGCAAAACTTTTTCAAAAACATTTGAAAATCAGTTTAAGTTATTCTAAAATTTTATGTACAAGAGAAGACATACTTATTTAACTAAATAATATCAGAAGCAATGTTTTTTTCTAGACATGATATAACCCAAAAGAATCAAAATTTTACTATTGAAGTTTCAAAAGATCACTACATGATCACTACCAAAATATTTAAAATTTAGGTCATACTAATTCTATCAAATTTAGAATATGTATGTTGTGTGTACAAATATATCAATAAAATGATTTTCCTCATCCACCAAACTTATAGCAGTTGCTTTTAAAATAGATTTGGCACCTTTCTTGATTGATACTATGAAAATCTGAATGTCACACTTATTCCCTTTGCAGTGTGGAGCTCGTAAAAAAGTTCCCCGCGGAGGGTTTGACTTAAGTGTTATTATACCTTTTTCCTGATGTTATGTGGCTTCGACACTTTCTATACAGTGTTTGTTCACATTCATTTATATATACAGTGTTGAATTATTAATGTTTCGTCTGTGTAAAAGGACATTCGCGGCGGGTGTGGCTAGCCAAACAGGGGACGCTCACTCCTCCCGGGCACCTGGTCTCACTTCTGAATTTCAGGGGTCCGTGATTGTCCACGGTTGTACATTGTTGTTAGTGCCATAGTCATGTGACACCAGTTACTTTCGTATTTTGCAATCGGCCAAGGCCGATTATATATTAAGATAGAAAATTCGCTTTGAGAGCGCATCTGCAAATTCCATAAGGACGGCATGTTGGGTAATAATCTAGTACTAAGAAACAATATTAGCACATAATACTGCTGTAAATATTGAGATTTCTAAAATTAAATCTTATAAAATGTTCACAATTAAAAAAAAGTTTTCCTCACTACACAAACCAACTTATTTCCGAATATTAACGATAACATCAGGAGAGACTAAAAAGGAAACTAGGCGCGGCTACCTTTCTAATAACAAGGACAAACTCAGGCGTGGCTTTATAAATCTTAGCGGGAAAATTCACAACTGCGCATAAAAAGATGGTTTCGAAAACAAGTACATGTAATTCCTATTTACATAAAGCCATTTGGCTTTGTGACCAACAACTTGAAGATTTAATGTTATTCCGATTGCAACCTAAGCTTTTTAAAAAGTTACGATTGTTAAAGATATTCCAGAATTTCGTTGCCTTCTTTCTACTTTCGTTTTGTGTTCAATCTTTGTTGTCTAGACTCTTTGAAGCACTGTTACATGTTTTGAAAGCGGTAAAGAGTTTTAATGACCGAAAATATACCGCTTTGAAAGATTTTTATTTTCGATCTCGAAATTGATGCGGGCGATTTTTTTTTTTCTTGTAATAAAAAAAAAAAGACTAAACTAAAATCGGAGCGGTAGATCCGACGAACGAACCATCAGATTGTGGCCTAATATATAAATTTTGCCAGAGCCGGATTATTTTTTTAATTTATTTATTGGCAATTATTGGAAGGTTTTTTTGCCGGCTCTTCGTGCCGCATTGTTTTTTTTTTCTCGGGAAATCGGAATTGGAAATCGTTTTATTGTTGGTGAAGTCTCTCTCCCCCCCCCCCCCCCCTTACCCTTTAAAAATCAATGGTCGCTATCCTATCATGCTTATGATTGCTGTAAAATACAACCAATTTCTATTCATTAAAAGACCTTGCATGTAACCTACCAGATTTAAAATAATGTATTAAATTAAATAGTATGATTTAATACTCAACATACGTTGTCAGCTATGTATACTATGCACTTAGAATATAATAGGTTTTAGGATAGAACCCTGAAGAACACCATCGTTATTAAAGTAGACGTCAGAGGATGTCTTGTGTAACACATTGATTATCGAGGTGTTACTCAAATAGATATCTAGCACCCCGTCCCCAGGTTCGTGATTTGTACGTTTGTGTCAATACAATATTATACACTATTGTATGAAATGTTTCTATAAATGTATACATGGTTTATTGTGGAAATTGATTGATTATTGGATTACGTCACTCTTAATATGATGACATCTGCCTAGTCCAGAGCAAAGAAATTTATACCTTCAAAACGGACCCGTCCGGAGGAGTAAGGGATCTTTTACATGCCACGCCCTCCATAGCACGAATATCGGTTTTCAATATCTTACCAGATAGACACTGGTGTTGAATATGGTCAATAGTCGAACTCCTGAATCAAGTGCCTGGACTCTTTGAGTTGAATTTATTTATTACTATATACTATTAAAATGTTTTTAAATTTCTTTTAATAGAATTATTTGGCGATAATCTGATTGAAGTTGTTTTGTATCGTCTCTTTTCATAACAACTTGGACGTTTGAAATTTACAAGAGTTACTTATACTCTCTTTGAAAATTAATCGTATTGAGAGTATCTGCAGTCTTTTTGTTATAGTTAATCATTGACTTTCGTCTAAATGGTTTCACGGACGTTACATGAGTTACTTACCTTACACTGCGATGGCGTTATCGGCGTTGTCTATGACGTCACGTAGTGACCGCACTGTTAACATTTCTGTAGCAGAATATGGCGGAATTTCAAGAACTTCCATTCAATTCCCGTGATCCTGTAAGTAATAAAAGCTAAAGGCGAATAAGATTTACTAGAGTTAAAACCGCAAATGACAAGAATATCAAACTAAACTTCCTTGTATAGATGTTCGATTACATTACGGGAATTGTAGTAAGTGATTGCTTTAACTTCTATATTGAGTATATTTATTATATATACTATCTTGGGCTAGGTGAGTGAGTGTGGTGGGGTAGGGGGGGGGGGGGAGCATCATTATAAGGAATACATATCGATTACGTTCGGTAGTATAATTTAAATCATTATAATTTTTGTAGTATATCTAACAATATGTTTTTATATTCAACGTAAAGGAATAAAGTGAACTTTAAAAAGTTCAAGAAATTAACATAAAAAAGGTGCAAGTTTTATTTATAACTCTCAATTCTTCAAAAAGGTTTTGATTTCATTATGCAATTGATTTTTTTTAATTTGCATTATTTTTATGTTCATAAGTCATCAAAAAGAATTGAAGAAAGCATTAATAAATGAAATTATCCAACCGAGTTTTATTCAGTTTGCATTACAATCCCATACAAGGCCATATCAGTTCATTTGTAGATTTCATTTCAATATGGAAGGGTAATATCCTGAAGGAAAAGGAATAGACTGAAGGAGTGATGTTGGGTGGGAGGGAGACAAGACAGGGTTGAGGAGAATCAAATCATGTTGAGCGACCTGTATGTATATATCGCTATTTGAGAATGTTGGATAAACCAAAGGTCAATGCAAATCACTGTAAAATAAAGGTCAAATATAAAAGCACAAAATGTAACGACACTAAAATATATATAGCTGATATATATAGGTGATACATTTCTTATCTCATATTTCATAAAAAGGGAGTTATCCTACACGATATTATCTTTCCGATACAGTATATCAATAATCATGAAAACAACTTATATCATTTATTCACAAACTGTTGATTACATGCACAAGCGTTTGACCGATTTCTCTTAATGCCTTTATCCTTCCAATCGTATCTTCAATTCCACCTTTCCATATATATATATATATATATATATATATATATATATATATATATATATATATATATATATATATATATATAGAGAGAGAGAGAGAGAGAGAGAGAGAGAGAATATATATATATATATATATATATATATATATATATATATACAGAGAGAGAGAGCGTTTGACCGATTTCTCTTAATGCCTTTATCCTTCCAACCATATCTTCAATCCCAACTCTCCTTCTATGTATATACTGACACTATAACTAGGAGCAGGCTTGGTGTAGTGGTTAAGCGCTTGGCTTTCGGCGCCGACGATCCGGGTTCGATTCCCGGGTTGCGCCACTATGTTTAAAAGGTTGGTTGTCGCGAAATAACTGAAATATTGTTGAAAGTGACGTAAAATACCAACCAATCAACCAACCAACAATATTACTATTGTAACTAACTTTATGAGGGAACTATCTGAATCGAAGATTTAGGAAGCTCAGAGTACATCAGACAGATGTGAATTGTAAAATGTTATTCTGGCCCTGGGCAATTAAACCTGAACTGCCATTAATGTGTAACATGTATCTAAATTGTATGGTAGTAGAAGACGACGTTACACCGATCGCCTAGCTAAAAAGAGAATAAATAGGTAAAACTCTAACATATATAAATATACTTGGAAAACTAGGAATGTCTACCACAACTCAACTTGTGTTACTACTTTGAAATGGGACACACGTGCCCAGCACATCCTCCTCTTTTCCGACTTTGCTGGTCTTGGGCAATTGATTCATTCAACCCGTGTACCATTGTTATCCATTCCCTTACTCCTGTAGGAATATGTTTTGCATGTTTTCTAGCCAAAGCAGTAATATACCCTGCTGGTTTGCCTGAAAACATACTTATATACTAATAATGAAGTATACTTATATACTAATAATGAAATGTTCTTTGGTTGCGTTACGGTCTAAACATCACGAGGTTATTAAATAATGTGGTTTTGTTTAATTATAGATCAATCCGGATACAGTTGATGTAAAGGCCTTGGTAAGTTCTAGCCATAACGCTTATTTCATTAATTTCATCCTGAATTTTTTCTTATTTCCCGTTCTCCACATACAATTTATTTCATTCTATTATCTATCTTTGTTATTGTAGGTGGACTTTTACAAACTTAAGTGTCCTATGGTAAGAGATTTCAATATATATTCTTATTCAACTGATGTTTACAATATCATATTCTTTCTATTGTTGAAATGCGCACCTGGTACACACAATTACAAGGTATGTATCTTCGTATGTATATTATACATACAGGTTTTGATACAGTCTTTCCCCACTCTTTTTTCATATATTTGAACGTTCACTAAAATTCATTATTAAATTCCATAAAAATCTTTGCATGTAAATTTAAGTTTTGTGTGTGTGTGTGTGTGTGTGTGTGTGTGTGTGTGTATTCTCCGTTCTCTTCTTTGTTTTAGTAACCCACTGGTGAAATAGGTTTTCTCTCCCTCTGTCCGTCCGTCTGTCACTTTTATATTCGTCTATTATTTTAGTTTAAACTTTGAGGGGTTTTTTTATTATAAGTTGGTACATTCGAGTTTCGTTGGATTTCGTTTTTCATGCCCCCGGATTGATAGAATGGGGACATATTGTTTTTGTCCTGTCTGTCTGTTGTCAACATAAACCGTGGCTATAACTTTTGAACCGTGAAGGATGGAGACTTCATATTTGACATGCGTGCTCAACTAATAAAGCTCTTTCAAATAACATCAAGGTCGATTACCTTTTTACCTTGACAATGACTTTCACACTAAAAATAAGTTTGTCGATATTGGTGCCGCTGGGCCTACCCACCCTTTTTTTTTTTTTTTTACTGAATTATGGTTCTTTATTGACTGTAAATCAATTAAAGTTCCATATTTTAGGTTAAGCTTTGAAGCATTTAATTGAACGTTGAGTTATGATACGGTATTGACTGAAAATCAAAAAACTGTTTCTACAATTAAAATAAAAGTAAACTTTCAATCAGATTCATGTTGTATGGCATCATATTTTTCTGCTTCTTCACGGCTTCTCTTCATGTTGTGTATATTTCTATATTAGTATTACTTATACATATTTGGAAAAATATTATTCTTCATGAATTATGATATGACTCACCTTTGCATTATATTCCCAGAAATGTATTTACCATACCAGCTTCCTATATGTGTATGCATGCAAAATTACTGGGGACGCTTCAGGAATACTCTCTATTTTTAGTACCCGGTATTCAATACATAACTTACAATATTTGCATCATGTTTTAGTCCATCTATTTAGATCTTAATGATGCATGTTCCATTAAGATAGTACCATTTGAAATTCAATTTGCCTCAAGTCCATGTTTCGTAATGTGTTTCTTTTCAAACTCTCTAACACATTTTGTTACATTCCTACATATTTCACGCTGCAGTGTAATAGGAAACATAGCTGAACTTTAGAGAGAGAGAGAGAGAAAGATGATTTATCTTAAATTCCATCTTCCTTTCATATGTCCATGAGGGCAGTACATCAACTGTTTAAAATGATATTTAGATCAAAACCTACATTTTCACTTTTACTCTATAGCCGAAGAACACAATAGCAGGAAGGCAAAGCGAAATCGGTGGACGGCTGTTTATTGTAAGTCATGATATTAACAATTAATGTGAAAATTTACAAATTGGATGTTAATACATTGAAATGTTTTACATATTAAGTTAGTTAAATACGAGTCTTAGTCAGTATCTCTACCTTATTTTCTCTGGTTTATCTGAAGTAACACTTGCCTATAAATGAATGTTGTTGGTCCATTTTGACTTCACGTTTTGGTAATGGTTATGATGTTGCAATCAGCGCTGTGCTGGAAGAACTGATGATGTACGGTAGTAAGACGTGACAAGTTACTAGACCACATTGACCTGACCGGAATTATTGAGTTTGCTGTTCTTCAATCTTACCTGAATATAATGTTTGCTTCTTAAGATGTAGATAGACTAATACAAACACCATTGAATACCAATATAATTTTTTATATTCTCTCCGACGTTTAAACATTAGTGAACTTGACTTGCTTATGCCTGTTGTATATAAAGGTGACAACAAATATATCTTTTGATAACTATATGAATCCTGATACATTTTTTTTTTCTATTTCTAGGTAGATCCTCATTCAGTCCAAGTCACAATCGATGTAAGTTTTTTATTACTTGAGTAACATACGACAGTACTTCCTTTCTTACCACTTTCAAGTTCTTTGACCAACTCTATTTGTAATATACTTATGATTTTGTGATACCATTCGATTTTCGTTCATTTATCATCAGATAAACTAAACTTTAATAACTTTATCAAAATTGTACTTTGAGACTGTATTTCAAGCAACCATGATCTAGCTCTTAATGTACTTTTCCTTCATTTACATAAATTCTTTGTAATCTTTTTTGTTTGACAGGGAGTCACCACAGTACGGAGATATAGATTTAGAGAGGTCGACCTGCAACACTTGAGTGAGGTACGGTCATTATCTTTAACAATTAATATTTTTTTTTTCATGTTAAATGAATCTTTTTATTCCATGCACTAATTTTACTTTTGTATATTTTCAGAGGCATAAGAATGAACTACAAAACAGACTTATGGTGAGAAGAATTTCATAATCTGATGACTGAGTAATATATATCTTAATTTATATACTGATAATTCTTGTGAATTCTGAAGGATCCACATCTGATTGACCCCACTTCGAAAGTATGTTGTTGTGCAGTACGTGTTAAAACCTAGCTTTTATATGTCAAAACGTTTTGCAAGTAAAACTGATAAAGGTATGGTGTAAAACTTGAATGAACCAGCATGAAACGATGTTTATATGGGGACCTTTAAAGTACGAAACGAAATGTTACGAAACGAAACGAAACGAAATAAGAAAAATTATTTACTTATTTAGTGATTACACTCAAATTAAAGTATGGCGGTTCCTCAGTTGTAATGGAGGAGGAACTGGGTTTGGAAAGGATTTTCATATGGGGTACGTAGAATCACCGAAATAACGGGTAATCGCCGAAATAACAGAATAAATCACACATAACACTTGCACATCGAAAACAACCCCAAAAGGCATTGCGGTTTCTCGTACATGAACTAAACTATAATCATGCCCTTAACGAGAGGTAAATATGAAACTCTGATGCCCCGGCATCTGGTTCCTCAATTGTAATGGAGGAGGAACTGGGTTTAGAGAGGATTTTTTTATACCGGGTACATAAAATCACCAAAATAACGGGTAATCACCGAAATAACAGTATAAATCAATATTTATCGACCGAAATAACACTTGCACACTGAAAACCACCCCAAAAAGCATTGCCGTTTCTCGTACATGAACTTAACCATGTCCTTAACGAGAGGTAAACCCCCCCCCCCCCCCGAAAATTACCTCCGTCCGGGTGCTGTGCACTTGTTGGTTTCACCCCTAATAATGTTTAGTCTTTAATTTTTTTGCCGGCGCTGTACAGGAATGGAATAGATGTTTTTCCTATTTTACGTGATGTAAGGGGTCTTATGCCAGACATGCTACATTTTGCCGGAATTTTCATTATGACGTTAATGCTAGGATAGTAACGTCAGAGTAAAATGACGCCAAGTTTTACGGCAAATTATCGTATGTCTGGCATTAGAATGAAACTTGAAATCAATAGGAAAATAGTCTATTCGGGGGCGTATAGTGTTTGTCCTGTTTGCCTGCGACTCTGTGGCAAAACTTTAACCTTGAGTCATAACTTTTAAATCATAAGAGATAGAGCGTTCATATTTGGCATGCATACTCTACTAATGAAACCCTTTCAGGTGGCACCCAGGTTGATGACCTTGACCTTTGTTCTAAAAATAACCCATTTCAGACTTTGTTGCCGCTGAGGGCATCAGTGTTTCACACACATCTTGTTTTACCTAAATCTTTGGAGCCGGGATTTTTTTTATTGCAACACCCCATCATCCCATGGTTAGTGCTCCACAAGAGTCCTGCCCGATGCCCAAAAGAATAGAAGATAGAAAAAGTCACTCTGAATTTGGAATGGTGCAGTACTGAGCCGGTCTATCTCCACATTTTTTTTTTCAATAGCTTGTTAGGAGCGTGGCTTTTCATAAGAAAGACTCGGAATTTGATCCTGGCTTGAACACTTCTTATGATTATAAATACCACAAATCTTATTGTTAGTGTAATTGAAAACATGATGTAATTATCAATAATTTACAATCGGTTTTAAAACATTTTATTGTCGCCCCTCGCCAATTTTACACCTTGTGAAGAATACAAAATATTACAAACATGTTGAGGTTTTCAAATACTCATTATATGCTTATTCATGAACTGAAGAATGATACATGCCAACTTGATGAAATACAACACTGTATAAAATTGTTGATTTTTAATAAATCGATCTTTTAAGAATCAAAGCCTATTTGTTTAATTTTACGAAAAAAATTACTGCTGCCTAGCAAATGTAACAAATTTTGTACAGAAAGTAACAGTTTCAGAAAAATATACAAGAAGAGCATGCCACGCCCGTCGCTTAGTTTAAAGGGGATGATTTATGATCTGTCTATATATCCTGCCTACAAAGTTTTCCTATTTATTGATATTATGACCTTGACCTTTGACCTTGAAATCAATAGGATTTTCGTCCCCAATGGTCAATCCAATTGGTAAGTTTGAATATCCCAACGCTAACGATTTTCAATGATTTTTTGAAATATTTTCATAAAAAATATAAAAGTAAGATATGTGAAAATGAATGCATAATACTTGCTCATTACGAAATTTCAGAATATTTGGACAGAAAGTACTTTTTTTATAATATTTTCACAAAAAGGAACATCGAAGTCCCATAAATTTGTACATAACGACAAATCGGGTGAACCTTAAAATCGAAAGAAGGTTCCTTTCCACATATTATCTTGGGGTATAAATGATAAATCCCTTCGCTCCATAGCGAACGGACATCGCCATACCATAATGTATGCCGTCCTTTGACAGACGTATTTAAAGTCACTGGTTAATGTGGTAATATAATCAATGCTGCCTAGCAAATGTAACAAATCTCACACAAAAAGTAACAAAGCATAAGAAAAATAGGAACAAGAAAACGCTTAAGACGGTATGGCCGGATTGCAAAGCAAATTCAAACAATGTCAAGGTCACAAGTCATGATATTAATTGAAGGATTTATTATTAAGAACGTATGTGTAAAATATGAAAGTCGTATTCCTATTGATTCAAAAGATATATATCTAGCCAAAATTAAAAGTTTTTCAAAGTAGGTCAAAGTCCAAGGTAAAAGTGTTAAAAGTCATAGTATCAATGAAAAGCACTCGCATTAAATTAAAGAACAAAAGAAGTATCAAAGCCATATTACATCAGATTCCAAATTAGAGGTCACTAGGTCAAAAGCCATGGCATAATTGGAAAGCGGTGGTCATAAGGTGAATGTGTGAAGTATTATGATTATAGTCCTCTTAGATGCTAAGTAACCACTAATTTAAACCAAAATGTTGACGGACAGACGGACGGACATCGCCAATCTACAGACCAGAATTACTTTGCAATCCGGCCAAAATGTATTAACACTGACTAGATTAATGTTGTAACGTAATCATGATTAAATGAGTTTTTTTACCTCTTAAGAACAATTCGGCATTTTTGTCACTCAATCCAATCCAGTTACACCCATGTCTTTAAGTTTCATTTTCACTCTGTCATTGGGAAGTGGCAATGTGTTTTTATCTACTGTGAGAAGATTTGCATTGAAGTTCGAAAATTTTCTAGAAATGCATTTTTATTTAAGTGAAAATATGCGTTCTGCCATTTCGTTTTCTGTGCGCCTTGCACAGAGTATGCTCTTTCATAGAACTTTCGAACGATAAAGGTGTTTTGCTTGATTTCTCTATAGAAATTTTTTGAGCATCCATAGCAGCTTTGTGCTTTTGTTTGGAAGAGATATGTTATATCGAACGGATTTTCTTCCTCAAACGAAAACAGTGCAGCCAGTGTCTGTTCCGTACTATCAGATGGAAGAAGCTCTCTCTCAACTGTTGTCATATCCCTTTGAGTAGTTGCCGAAGGAGTCCTTCCGCCTCTACTAGGCTTAGACACTTTCTTTATTCCAGAAGGTTTGGTACCCTGCTCGATTAGTTTCATGTCATCTGGAACATGTTTAATGCCCTCTCTCCACTCTAGGAATTCCTTTATGTTACCGACCTTCATTGCGACTGATAAAGCATGTGGACAGATACTCATGGAAGAAAAAACAGGACATTCACATCTCAATTTTTCCTTTTTAAGAATTGTAACAAGCAAAGGGGCTTTTCCGGCCGTTTCATTTTGTACATATTTTGCTGATAATCCTGGTGCGTCTACAATCGCTCCATCTTTTGAAATTAATCGATTTGCTTTTTCGCACATTTCGGTTTTCAAAGCATCATGTAGCCCATGCGCCCTGACATAATCGGACGGCAAAAGATGTTGGCTGTTCTGTAATAGGCTTCTCAGATCTTGGCAATTCTCCAATCTCCAACGTTATCTGGTGAATCATATTGTTTCTTGCTCGAACCAAAAGTAAGCTGTTTCTGCCACAACTCTTGCAGAGCCGACTCTCTCTCTCGCTTGCTGCCATTGCATTCCAAATATGTCTTTCAAAACGGAAGTGTCTGAACACATGGGCTAGTTCATACTCTCCTTGGCCGAACATAGCCATTTCAAACTCTTGTTTTTGTCCGTTCACTATTTCCTTAATTTTGAGGTTCAATATTGCCATTTCTCTTATTCTCTCCCTACCAATCCAGTCTTTCATCATATTGTTGATTGACTCTACTTGATTATTTGAGAAGAGTGTATCAAGTCCAACTTTTTTCAGAACCCCGTTAATCAAATGCAGTTTGAATTTTTCCGATTCATATCTGACGAACTACGTGTGAAACTCTGGAGCCACATAACCCCATGACCTCTTAAGATTCATTACCTTTTCATCAAATTCTGTATCTGACTCCGCATCAATGAGACCCTTCTCATGAGTTGAGGCAGTTCTTCTTCCAAAAATATCTGACCTCAAGTGCTTAGCTGCGGATGAGGTCAGTTTCAAATTGCTCAACTTCTTGTCAATGTTGTTTTTCTTATGTGCACTGCAGAGAAGTACCTGTGCATCAGGGAAACATGATAAAAGCGTTCATCAAAGCCTCCTCACCGTCAATTCCTACAACGCGAATATTCTTTAGATTGGAATTCAATTTAATAAGAGTTTGAAAGAAGAATACGTAATTGTTTGTCTCCCTTTTTCTGTGAATGAATGTGGGTCCAAACTGAAAAGGATGCTCTCCTCTTCTTCTGCCATCAGCATGTTTGACTTTTAGATTTTCAAAACATGTGTTTGTGACACAGAAGTCTCCTACATCAAATGTGGAATCAATAGAGAGGACTGAGTTCTTTCCTTCCAAAGTACAATATTTTTCAACGGCTTGTAGTTGCTGATCCGTTGCTAGAATATATTGTATCCCATCTGACTCAATATTCAAATTATGTACAAACTCATTTTCTTAATCTGATGAACTAGATGAGATAACCTTTCTCTGTCTTCATTTCGTTGTTTCTCAGACCACCAGCTGTAATATATTTGTTGGAGGTTTCTGGGAATCTCTGAGGCAGATTGGACCTTGCTAAGCCCTCCAGCTTTTCCAATCATGTCTTTTCTCAAACGCACTGTCTTTTCCATAGATGTTTCTTTGATGACATCCTGAACACTTTTTTCTGTCTTCATGAAAGGCCTGCTGCTTTTCTTTGCATTACCATGAGGAGCTTGAACAATATCATCCTCGTCACCATCTTTAATCAGGTACTGCACAACTGCATAATTGCATAGGACACCCTTACTACTCTCTACAGATGATAAAATTCTTTGGAAAGTTACCCCTTTCTGCATTAAAGTAGCTTGATGTTTCCCATATTGTCTTTTCAATTTGTGTGTGTAATTAGAAGCAGAAGCTATTTGCAGAGTTTCCAGTTGTCCGTCTGCAAAAGTTTATAAAAATATGATGTAGGCTTAGAAGTAAGCCGAACTCCATTGTCATCAGAATCTCGAATGTAAACTTTTCGAGTATCCACTACAAAAATGGCGTTTGTGTGCACACTTGTAGGTTTTTTCACAAGTCACTGAACCTGCCAAATTGCCAAAACTTAATTCGAATATTTCCCTCGATTCTAGTCCATTCTTTCGCCCATCTTCATATACGGGTACATTATCGTAATTTTTCTTGTAAGCTTGATACTTGGTAATTCAGCATTAACGGCAGATGTATTTTGCTCATCATCTGTTGAATCAAATATGACCACCGGTGTTGGTGCTGTTCCTGGACTTTTTTGAGAATGTAAAGTTGGGGAATCAGCTGAGTGCATCTCACAGGCAGGTGCTCCTATCCTAGTTGATCTAAAAGAGTCAATGTCTGTTTTGAATGATTTTAGGGGCGAAGATGCTTCAGATGATGAGGAATCAAAGCTGGGTAATATGGGAATGATTTTGGTTTTAGTTTTTGGTTTTGATATGGAGGGGAGGGGTTCAAAGTCAATCCCTTCGTCTGCATCTTCCATGTCAGATGAATTGATCTTCATAGGACTGAATGAAAATTCATGATCTGGAGAAATTTTCAATCTCTTGGGTGTCGACGTTTTCAATGGCGTGTCTGATTCAGAGGAAATATCTATTACTGCATTCTATTGGTCACTGTCAGATGAATGAATTTCATGGATATCCATTGGTTCCCTGGAAGGTGAATGACTGTCACTTTCATTTTGCTTGTCAAAATATTCAATCTGAAACAAATAATAATTTCATTATAAAACTTTGGTCCCCAAAAGATTGATGGATAGAGCTTATCAAGGTCCATCTGCATGCGAAGTTCGCAAGAGTTATTGTCAAAGGTCTTTCTGATATGAACTTAATTAATCAACACAAATTACACGTTTGACCTTGAAACTTAAAAACCTCAAGGTCAAGGTCACAAACAAGATTTTTATGGATAGAGCTCATCAAGATCCGTCTGCACAGTGAAGTCTGTGAAACAGTTTTTGTTGACGGTCTTTCTGCAATGAACTTGAACGCAAGAGTTAAACCAAATTGTTGATGCAGACGGACGGACATCGCCATTCCATAAACCCGATTTTGCTTCGAAATCCAACCAAAAATATGAGAGCCCTACCGGCTATCATTTAGCACCAACCATTCAAAAGTAATAGTCAAGGACTTTAAGAAGTTGTTGGGACAGACAGACGGACTAACAAACATGTTCAGCCAATGCCTTTGCCCTTTCAATACATACAATAGTGGATATTTATTAAACCAGTTGTGTGATTAAGACGCACTATCTCTCACAGTCTGAATTGAAAAGAAAATCATTGATTTGATATTTTTGTAGGCTTCCCAAAGATATAACTTTTAGTAAATACAAGAAATTTAAACTTTAACCAAGATCATGCATTATTTACAGGTATAAATAAAATGAATTTTTGCTAGGTGCACAGAAAATGCCAGTTTAAATCTCCTTGTGCATTCGCAATGATATATATTCCTTAACGAAGAGAATGCACACATAGTTTACCTTAGCTTATTCTGTATAACAATTTTTGTTTTAGAAACTCATTCAAACAGAATAGACATGAGAAACGTTTTACACAAAGTTACTTCACTCTCTATCTTTCTCTTTTTATTTGGTCACGTGATTGTCATTCATCGTCTGGGATAAATTTATAGAGAGAGCCACACTAGTATCTCCTTAATGGTGCAATATTTTGAAAAGATGTAACAAAGTGCAAGGACGTATATAGGAGAAAGGGGGCAAAAGTATGTGAGGCCCCCCCCCCCCTCCCCATTTTGAGAAATTTATGTCATCTTATAGTAGAGAATAATGATATGCCAGTGCAAGTGTAGAAACAAGTATAAAAACACTATAGTTTTCCTAGCAGGGCACCGCCCTTTTGGGGGACTGATACCAATACCCTTTAGTGGGGGAATTTTCATGGCATTTTAAGACCAATGCCACGGGGAATTTTTCAAAATATATATATTCTCTGAAAATGCAATAAACAGGCAAATGATCACTGAATAGCCACTTTTATTTTAATCAAATTTGAGAGATGTCACAATACAATTTCAAAAATTTATCTATCTACACCCCTCAAGATGAGTGTCACATGCAATTTCATGGGGAATTTTGGTAGGCTGATAATATCAAAGTTCTAGTGCCATGTCAATGACAGGTTCCCTGTATTTTGGACCTCTGCATAATAAATATCTAATTTTTGTTAACGAACGATGTTGAGGTTCCCTCATCAAGACATTGCCGATGCTTTGGGATGCCAGCATTAATGAAATGTAGAATCACACAAATCATGTAGCTTTTGTAATGAAAGTGAGTACGTTTTGTACGAATGTACTGAAGACTTGATTGTTGATTGGCAAATGGTAGAAGACCTTCAAACAAGACATTATTCAAATGAGACGTATTTCCTTGTACAAAGACTAAGATGACATCTTGTTTGATCAAGAAATTTAGAACATTTCGGGGTTTTTTTTTTTAAACTACAATATGGCTTTTATTGACTGTTAATCAACCAAAAAAACCCCCCTATTTCCCGACCTAGTTTAGAGTATACAAAATAACTATCTTAACTTTTTTACTATACTTAATTTGACATAATACGTATATACATGTTTATACAGACATTTGTTTACCTGCGTTCCCGACAACGGAATTTCAGGCAGACAGCATTTTTTGCCTTGAATGGGAAAATTTGACTTTCCTGTCTCCTTCGTATATTCATGCGAGTATATTTATGTATTTACCTCCTCGACTTGAAAGGTTGTTGCAGGACTTTTGCGACGGGTGTTGCATGCAACCAGGGGACGCTTACTCCTCCCGGGCACCTGGTCTTACCTCGATTTTATTGGGGTTCGCATTTGTTTAAATATTACACTAAACACGATATTGTCCCCTTTATTCCATGGACTATGAGATATGGTTTACCCCTCGGTACTTCTTCGTTTTTTACTTGAGCTTTGAGGCATTAAATTGAAAGTTAAGTTATGACACTTTTTGACTGGAAAATCCACCAACTGTTTCAACAATTAAGATAAAGTCAACTTACAGTCAGGTTCATGTTTTATAGCATCATATTTTTCTGCTTCTTCAGGGCTTCTCTTCGTGTTGTGGATATTTCTATGTTAGTACCAACATTCACACATATTTGGAAAAATGTTATTCTTCATGAATTATATGGCTCTTTCGTGCATTATATTCCAAAAAATCTATTTACCTTATCAGCCTCTTATATATGCATGCAACATCTGTTGGAGACGCTAGACGCTTATATTGCTCCAGCAATAATCTCAGAAAGTTTTTCTATTCCTATTTTAAGTATTTACTATTTTATTTATCTCTTAATTGTTTGTTTTACGGTTTTAACTGTTGTCATAAGACGATTTTATACAACTTCTTTAATTGCAGGCCAATCAACAACTAGTTACGCCAATGCCTCAGGTAGGTACCATTTGTGTTTCTTTTCAAACTCTCTAACACATTCTGTTACATTTCTACATATTTCAAGCTGCGGTGTAATAGGAAATATAACTGAACTTTAAAGAGAGAGTAAGAGATGATTTATCTTTAATTCCATCTTCCTTTCACTATATATCTATGAGGATAATACATGAAGTGTTTAGAATGATATTTACATTAAAACCTAACTTTTCACTTTTACTTGATAGGTAAAGAAAACAATAGCAGGAAGACAAAGCGAAATCGGTGGACGGCTCTTTATTGTAAGTTATGATATGAACTACTACAATTCAACAATTAATGTGAAAATTTACAATTATTTACTGTTTACAGTTTTAAGGAAAAAAAAATTACAGACTCAGCCGTACGCCACCACGGAAATGTAATGATATGAAAAACGATACCGACTTAGGACGGTCATTTTTATATGACAAAAGTCAATCAGTTGGTGTGGTTAACCGGTTTACGGGCCCACCCTGTCACTCAACGTAACAGTGTTTTCGCGTGTTTTGGCCTCACGTTTTTGTAATGGTTGTGATGTTGCATTCAGCTCTGTGCTAGAAGAACTGATGATGTATGAAACTTAGACGTCACAAGTTGGTAGACCACGATGGGGTCTGTTTAATATTGATAATTAACGTGGCCGATAAATAAAGCTATTGAGTTTGCTGTTCTTAAATTTTACCTGAATATAATTTTTCTTTCTTGAGATGTAGGTAGGCTAATACAAACACCACTGAATACCACTATAAAGTTCGATATTCTCTCCGACGTTTGACATTAATTATCTTTCTTATGCCTGTTGACTATAAAGGTGAGAACATAGATTCTATTCAAGATATTTGATGTTTTCTTTTGCTGTTTCTAATCAAATGATAATTAAATTCATACATGTATATATCTTTTGATATTTATATGATTCTATGTACTTTTTATATTTATAGGTAGATCCTAACCCTGCCCCAATGAAAATTGACGTAAGCTTTGTATTACTTGAATAATATACGTCAGTACTTCCTTTCATACCACATTCAAGTTCTTTGACCAACACTATTTGTAATATACATATTCATGAATTTGTGATACCATTCGATTTTCATGCATTTATCATAAGATAAACTAAAATTTAAAGACTGTATATCATACAGTCATGATCTACTTGCACTTTTCCTTCATTTACATATATTTTTTGCATTCTTTTTTTTTTTTTTTTTTTTTTTTTTGACAGGGAGTCACCACAATACAGGGATCTACATTTAAAGAGGTCAACCTTCAACAGTTGAGTGAGGTAAAATATCTATCTTTGAACATTGATTTATTTTTGATGTTACATAAAGATAAAACAACCATGACGGAGCCGGAACGTTTTTGATTTGTAACGTTATTCGTCCCTTAGATTGTTTTTATATGAAATTATCTACTTTCCTTATATATTCCTCATATAATAGAAATATCGTTGAATGGAAAAACTTCTTCAGAATTTTCCCTTTTCATCTTGATAATTTTAATTATTTATCGATTGCATATTTCATTCCTTAATATAATTATGGCTCTTTTTAATCGGTAACATGTATATCTGCATATATTTGCCTTTTATTCTATGCATTAATTTTACATTTGTATATTTTCAGACACATAAAAATGAAATACAAAACAGACTTCTGGTAAGAAAAGTTTCATAATTTGATGATTGAGTGATGTAGATCTTAAATTATATATTGATAATTCTTTTGAATTCTGAAGGATCCACATCTGATTGACCCCACTTCGGAAGTATGCTGTTGTGCAGTGCGTATTAAAACCTAGCTTTTTCATGTATGAGAATTTTCGCGAGTAAACTGGATAAAGGCTTGATTGAGTACCTGAATAAACTGGCAAACGATGTTTATATGAATTTTTGGGCATTTTTTCAAATCCAGAAAAGATATGGCAATTCCATCACTAGTTTGTATTTCAAATGAAGAGAGAATTGAGTTTTGGTCATCTAATGATTCAGAATAAGAATAATCGGTGAGAGTGTACATATGATTTCCAATAAATGAATGAAGTCCAAGTTCTTTTATCAGACTACTGAAGTAGTATGCTTTGCCGACAAATGTGAAATTGATTGATGCTTCTAAATAATAAGAAAACTGTCATGGAGATTGCTAAGTTCTTTGTCAAATCAGGATCACAGAAAATTGACTTGTTCCTGGAGTTGACAGAATGTTTAAACACAGACTTAATTTGCATTTTAGAATGCCTTTCTCGACGTGATGCACTCAGAAAAGGTGTCAAGTTTGATATCCTCTTTCTTTGCCCTTCTTATCGCATACTGTAAACCGTGTTTTATTCGCGAGGAGAATCGTCTCACGAAAATAAAACGCCGCGAACATGTCCAAGTTTGACTATCATGCTCTAAAGTATTTAACGCAAGATAAAATGATATGTTTATATTACATTGATTTCATCCAAACTTCTAAGACCTACTTAATTTTCTGAACTCAATGTCCCCTATCTAAATGTTGGCAGCCGCCTTTGCGTATACTCGCGCTTGACTAATTTCACTTCTATCGCGATCGTAGTATTTATCTAACGTCCTGCTGTGTTATAAATTTAGCAGTGACAAAGAAAATTCTATCCGGAAAAATTTATAAAATGTACATGTTTCAAATATAAAATTTTTCCATAACTATAAAACAGAACAATAAGTAAAAGTTAAAAAGTAATCTACAAAATAATGTTATGAGCACTGATTAGCACTAAGTAAGGACACGTTATCGATGATCGATCTCTGATAGAAGAGTGACGCTACCTAGAGCTTAGTTACAATTTAAAGCCTCAATATCTAATTAACAATGTAAGATGTGGAGTCGGCAATTCACTTTTATTTACTATCATTCAAATAACAGTAATCTTCATATCTGGCTTCATCATGTACTGACTCTTAAAAAGCAATCATCAATGACAGCTAACATGAGGGTTGACTACACCCCAAGCGGTCAATTCTTAATTGGATAGGTAATTAACATACCATATGTAGGTGACCAGATAAATGCGTCATTGAACTGTTAAACAAACAATTGATCAGTGCAGAAAGGACATAAACAGTGTGGCTTCATGTATTAATTAAATTGCGGTTATATACTTCAGCTACGTCCGGAAAGCAAGATTTTGTCCGGATTATCAGAGCAAACTTAACGTACTTTTGGAATTCCGTACCCGTATTTCCTTGTCCGGATCCGGAACGCGGATTTCCGGAATATCGGATCAAAATATCATTTGGGAAATTCATGCCCACACCTTCTTGTCCGGAAAGTGGATTTTTACGGAGCCCGGACTATCGAAGCATCACTGTACAATAAAAGTGTGCTAGGGTATCCGTTCATCGCGATCAGGTCCAATGGATCTTATTCGCGAGATTAAATCGTCGCGAATAAAAGACGGTTTACAGTACTCGTTACATGCGCCCATGATAATGCCAGGGTTCTGGGGCCATGTAAATGTGACAGGTCCCTGTATTTAGACCTTTGCGAAATAGATTTCTGAGTTTCTATTTTCTACAAGCGATGCTGAAATCTCCCGTCTCGACAATGCTCTGGAATGCTTGCATTAGTGAAATGTAGACTCACACAAATTAAGTAGCGTTTTCAATGAAAGTGAGTACGTTTTGTACGAATGTGATTAAGACCTAACTGTTGACTGACAAATTGTAGAGGACCTTCAAACGAAATGTTCTTCAAATGATACATGTATTTCCTTGAACCAAGACTGTGATGATTTCAACTTGTTCGATTGAGTAAATTTAGAACATTCACTAACGAGTACCCAAAATTGGTTAGATTCCTTATGCTATCTATATGGTGCTTGCATCCATATGTCACCCAGATATCTAATCCAATATTCTTTCTACTTTCTTCGAAAAGGGGGACTTAGGTTGGGGTTTATTGAATAAATATCTTTTCTAAAATGCCGACTTTCAGGGACTGGATAAAAAGATCTGGTACACAACTGGTTTTCTCCATGATTAATTTGGAATTGATGCCCTTCTTAATGGTCCTTGGTTTTCCCCAGGTATATCAATGCACAAAGAGTACATTCTATATCGTATACTGCGTCAGACGATTTACACGACAGGTTGTCAAAGCTGTGGATTAAAATAGGTCGTAAGGTTGCTGCAAAAGAAATATCTGTAATGAGATTATTGCGAATATATGTTTCCATTTATGGAAAAAGAGCAGACAATGGGAGGAAACTGATAGCCCTAAGCTGTTCAGTTGAAATACATCATTAGCGTTCTTGCTACCATATTTACTACTAATATAAATACATTTACTAATGTCACAAATGACTACATGAGGACACTTGCCGTTACTATGTAGAATATGTTTATACAAAATATACACAAATCATGCTTTGATAAAGGGAAAAATTCTTTCTTCGTTTGAAAAGATAAGAATCATAAAGCCAAAATATCATAACTTCTCCTGTTTCCCACGTGACCTAGAGATCCCGGGTTCCATTCCCGTCCTGTGCAAACCGGTGTTCTGTCTTTCAGATGGGACAGTAAAAACCGAGGTCTCGTGTCACAGTCAGCGTGGCACGTAAAAGATCACTCACTTCTTCGGGTAGGTCTTTTGCAAAGGTATAAATTTCTATGCAACGCATCAGGTAAGTGTCATCACCATATACGTGAAATAACCGTAGAGTGACGTAAAACAATAATCAATCAATCCATCTCTTGTTTCCGTTTAGGCAATAAGGCAGTTTAAATGTGGATTTTATCAAACGGTGAGTGTACATCATTAAATATTACTGTTCTGAGATTCACGAAACTAAATATTTAATCACATTTATCTATCCATTAATTCCACCATTTTTCATCCTATAATTTAATGTTATACAGCTTATATAAAAAATAGAAACATTTAGTTTGATGAATCAATTGAGTTATTTCGTATATAGAAGCGTTGATATTTCTTGTATATAAAATGAAATATAATGACCAACTAATGGTTTTAATAATATGTAGATAATTTTATTCTTTAATTGGATTCTATACTTATCCTTTCTGCAAACGTAATGTGTAATATATGTTTTATAAAGATAAAATTATCCCTAAATATTTTACTTTTAATACTTTTTATACATTCAGACACCAGAACCACAGAAAAGAAAAAGAACTCCAGATACCCTCTTGGTATATGATTTGATTTTCTTTTTGATTTACTTCTAACATTACAAAACAAATATCGTCGCTCACATAAAATTGCTCACATAAATACGTTACAGTTTCCACACATAACATTCACAAATATTTAAGAATCATTTTCTATCATAATATAAATAGTCTGATATAAGAAACTTGAAGTGCCGCACAAAAAGTGTCATTTTCCCTCAAACATGGAGTTGAGATTGGCGATTTAGTGAATCTACAAGATAGAAAACCTTGAACTTGAAATACTTACTATCAAATGTTATTTATTAATAATTGACTTTTATTTTCTACAGCACAAGGCAGAGAAAGCATTCTTTAGTGGTATAAAGATTGGGGTAATTCCTCGTTTAGTAAATAGAGTAAGTATTATAGTATATGTAAGGGTGTCTGAATGTTTGCCTCTGATTTCAAGAGGTTTATAAATGTGCTACTTCCTCCACTTCCCTCGCTTTATTTCAAAGCCAGTTGTTTGTAACATACTGTTTTGTTTAGTGAGGATTAAAACCTTATTATTACACACAATTAATACTTTCTATCATTAAACTTTTTGGTACTAGGTTCATTTGGAGTTGTATAATGAATCAAATTAATTGCCCTCTGTAGTTTTGGATACAAATGCCTCATAAATTTAATATGATCCATATGAACTTTTCATTTCAGGATATTATTAACCAGGCTAGAGGATTGCTGCTTAAAGTGAGTATATCTCAAATTGTATAATTGAATAGTTCGATAAAATCAATCACGTTTTACACTAATTATTACTGTTTATTGTTCTTAAAATTCTATCATTGTAATTTGTATTGTGTATTCGTTAAAATACAATAATTACAATTATTATGTATTGTACAATACGTTTTATTTTATGCATGTAGATAGCACCACATAAGACACTGGGAGGAAACCCTGGAACACTCTTAGTGAGTAATTTTATTTTCTTATTATTTATATTTAAAAATATATTTGATAGGAACGGAAATGAGAAATGACAAATGTTGAAGTGACAAAGGTTCTACATTTGGTGGGGTCTCTGATTGAAGAAGTAAGAGCTTTTTTCTTGACGTCCAATATACTTACTTTTTATTTACAATATTTACTATAAGATTTTATCTATCATTATTTTGAATTGTTTTATACAGCATATGGCGGAGAAAGCATTTTTAAAGGGTGTCACCACTAAGAAAATTCCTACCTTCGTTGAAAGTGTAAGTGTAAAAATTAATGTATGCTTCTCTGCGAGTGATGTCGCTCATATGAGTTTTGTGCTGCTTGAGCGAGAGAAATACAAAGTTGGAATAACGATATTACCACTATGCAGTATTTCTACCATTAAAGAAGCTTGTTTCCATCACTTTAATTATCCTTGAAAGACGAGATGGAGATTATTGTCCGTTTTAATGTTATTAATTTTCTAGTTCAGTTTTATTAAAAGTATTGCATCTTTAAATGTATGTTTTCAGCCAGAACTTCTTTTTAAGTTTGTTATTGAAGAAAGCTTTTTCCATACGAGATTGTTATTATTGACTTAAGTGTTATTATACCTTTTTCCTGATGTTATGTGGCTTTGACACTTTCTATACAGTGTTTGTTCACATTCATTTATATATACAGTGTTGAATTATTATTGTTTCGTCTGTGTGTAAGGACATTCGCGGCGGGTGTGGCTAGCCAAACAGGGGACGCTCACTCCTCCCGGGCACCTGGTCTCACCTCTGAATTTCAGGGGTCCGTGAATGTCCATTGTGGTACATTGTTGTTAGTGCTATAGACATGTGACACAAGTTACTTTCGTATTTTGCATACAGTGCTGAATTATATTGTTTCGTCTGTATATCAGGGCATTCACGGCGGGTGTGGCTACCAAAACAGGAGACGCTCACTCTTCCCGGGCACCTGGTCTCACCTCTGATTTTCAGGGGTCCGTGAATGTCCACTGTGGTACATTGTTGTTAGTGCCATAGTCATGTGACACCAGTTATTTTCGTATTTTACATGAACGTCACACTTATTCCCTTTGCAGTGTGGAGCTCGTAAAAAGTTCCCCGCGGAGGGTTTGACTTAAGTGTTATTATACCTTTTTTCTGATGTTATGTGACTTTCTACACAGTGTTTATTCACATTCATGTATATATACAGTGCTGAATTATATTGTTTCGTCTGTATATCAGGGCATTCACGGCAGGTGTGGCTAGCAAAACAGGAGACGCTCACTCTTCCCGGGCATCTGGTCTCACCTCTGAACTTCAGGGGTCCGTGAATGTCCACCAGTTATTTTCGTATTTTACATGAACGTCACACTTATTCCCTTTGCAGTGTGGAGCTCGTAAAAAGTTCCCCGCGGAGGGTTTGACTTAAATGTTATTATACCTTTTTTCTGATGTTATGTGACTTTCTACACAGTGTTTATTCACATTCATGTATATATACAGTGCTGAATTATATTGTTTCGTCTGTATATCAGGGCATTCACGGCAGGTGTGGCTAGCAAAACAGGAGACGCTCACTCTTCCCGGGCATCTGGTCTCACCTCTGAACTTCAGGGGTCCGTGAATGTCCACTGTGGTACATTGTTGTTAGTGCCATAGTCATGTGACACCAGTTATTTTCGTATTTTACTTATTAATTTGACTTTGCAGTGTCAAGCTTCAGTTGATTAACTAACAAAATAATGTAGATATCCACTTCATGCTTTGTATATGATATATACAGTGTTGTTTGTTATGAATGGATCGTATATCAACTACATTATGTTTAAACAAAGATCAATGCTTACTTTCAGGAAAATTTACTTAAAATTCGGGAATCCTTTCTTAAAGTGAGTATTTATCAAATGAAATATTTATTTAATTATAATAATATTGAAACAAGAAAGCTATTAAGATGTATATTTTTACGCTCCCGTCATTACTGTTTATTTACCAATTGATTATTATTATGCTCTTTTAATGTAAAGTTATTTCAATATGTTTCACATATTGTAAACTATTTTTTTTACATTCAGACAGCACTACAAAAGAAGATCAGAACACCACAGACCCTTTTGGTGAGTAATTTCTATTATGATTTTTTGTTTGTTTGTTTGTAATTTACATAGCAGAATAATGGTAAGAAATCTACCAAATACAGAATGATAAGTAAAACAGGTAATCTTAAAACAATGCTGATGTTTTACTGATGTTAAATAACAACCACATAATTGTGCGAATTGTAGAGAACAGCAACTGATGCTATTCTGATGTTATTCTTGGATTCTTTGGCTTTTACTTAAAGAAAAATTTCGTAAATAGCTTGCTCTTTATATATTTTTACTTTGGACATCCTCATTCTATGCATTAAGCCTTAATGAAGAGACGGATGTAGTCGTAATATGTTCTTATATATATTATGTAGGTGATACTTGTGATTGAAATTGATTTAATTTGTATAATTATCCATTCGGAATCTGTGAATGACATTAATTTTGTGATATTTATTTTAATCAGCAAATGGCGGAGAGAGCTTTCCTGAACGGGATAAAAATTGGGAAAATTCCAACCTTTGTCAAATGTGTAAGTACTTTAGTAGATGTATTAGTCTAAGGGAATGCTGTCTCGACAATTTGCATGACACATAGCGATGACATATATTTACAAACTTCATAAAACAACGGCTCACAAAATTGAATATTCAACAGCTGACCACTGCACCATTTAACTGTGCTTAAATGTTTAATTTTTCTGGTACGCTGTTCATATACACTAGGTGATTTCTATTATTTTATCTAATGGTATTGTGTTTCTGTATGCTAAAGATAATTTCTTTTTACCTTCATATAAACTTAAATATCGAAAGATACATTCTTACTGTTTTCCTTATATATTTAGAACATGATCAAAAGAGCAAGATACACGACTTTCGAGGTAAGTATACAGCAAGGAATATACTCTTTAGTTTTAACAATCGAATTATCCATTTTACATTGTTAGTTTTTACACATTTTGCGTTCTAGTAATTTAACCCCTTTATGTCAGAAAATAGAAATACTATCCAATTGATAAGAAGTCCAAAGTTTATATATAAAACATTTTCTTCCTTTTAGAAAAAAACTCTTGCTGGCACTTGTACTGAGCCATCAGACGTAAGTAACTTCTTATACTATTCCTATTTAGCATCCGCACTGATTGAACGTATTATATTAGATTAACATTATTTGCAGTAGAATCTGATGCCTAACAAAATCTTGATGCACTGAACACTAAACATTGTTTTAATAAATATATGCTTGAATATATTCTGTTGCTTTAGCAATATTTAGTGCAGACTGTCGAGTTGTCAAATCCAAAACCAAAGATAAAAATAAAATGAAAGCATGATATCAAAATCTGTGAAGGAGCTTCTGTGATATTTGAACATTCATCGACATAAATCAATAGTTTTTCATTCTATGAGGATATGGTGCATATACATTCGCTCACGGAATTCAGCCTGAGATCGGACAATGTCCACACCGTATAGGATTATACCTTTTATTCTAGCAGAAGTAGCTGGTCTCTCTGACATTCACTCAGTGTACTTCGTAGTATTCTCTCTATTTTATAACAAAAACTTACTCAATTGCATTCGTTTTGTATAGGGTCATGTATTCCAAGTCCCATTAATTGCCGACAATGCCAAAGGGCAGATAATGATACAAGAAGACGTAAGTTATGTCTTGGTAACCGAATTTCTTATATTGATCATTAATATAAAAGAAAAAAGAGGAGTTACTGGCTCAGTTATGTGGCAGAAGTCACCATGGAGCTATACAATATAAACATACGATCTGTATTTGGGTTTAATCATACATCTTTCTTACTTTGTACTTTGAGTATGCCGACTGTCGAAATTTTTAATTCCTAATATTAAATGCATATATCGTCTTCTTGTAGGTGGTAAATAAAAAGAAGAGGAACAGCATTTTTAAGAGAATGAAGAGATTCTTGACTCCAAAGTGTTTGAAAAAGCAGGATTTTACAATTTAAATTATATAGGAATGGTATTCAATTAGTCTATTCAGGTCTTCTAAAGTTTGGCAATCAGTAATGGTATATATTAAAATTATTTGTAGTTTTATTAGACTTCATCAAACTTGTGTTTGTTTAGGTATAGTGTGTAATGTTTAATTTGATTTTGTTAAGGATTATTGGAATATACAATGTAGCATTGAATCATGGTTTTATTCAATTTTATTTTCATTTCATTAGTATCTTTATGTAAATTATATACAACTTTCTCTTTCAATGATATTTTTGTTTCCAATTCGTCTATTGTGATTTTGATAAACTGTTTTTACTTCTAAATTAATTTAGATTGTGCGGATGCAGCATTTAACACATTGTTTTAAATTATATCTGGTACTTAAAAACATTTAACAAGTATTTGGACTTCAAATAATTATTTTATTCAAAGTTGTTGTTAATGATATTAAGCTAAATTAGAAAGGAATTTAGTTATAAATGATGGTATTTTTTTTTAAATTGCATATTATTATTCTGACAGTGTTTAAATTTTAATTAATTTCAGGCTGTGCTAACTTAACTTTTAAATGTGTCAAGGAATTAGATTTAAAGTAATATTTCATTCAGAATTGTTTAATGCTATTTATTTTTATTTCAGTAAAGTGTTTAAATTTCAAGAAACTTTAGATGGTGGGAATGTAGCTTTTAACAGTACAAATTCTCTCTGGTGTTCTGTATAATTTTGTGAAAAGTTTTAAAGGAATTGTTTAAATCAAACTCGTGTGTAAATTAACTTACTTTTATTGAAATTAGGCTTTAAAATATGATACTTTTTCAAAGTTGTCTATTGTTATTTCAACAAACTGTCTAAATATTACGAAACATCAGATTATTGGAATATAACTTTTAAGATTAAATTGTAACTTTAAAAATTAAATTGTAATATGGTAACTTAAAGTAACAGGTTGGATTTGAAGATTTAACAGTAGTCTTTTTTCTAACAGATTCTCTATGGTTTTATTAGGTATTTAAACTTATCTTTGAACAAGCTTTGAATTAAGATATTTATAAATATTCTTTTATCTGTAATTAAGTAGAAAAGGAATGGTCATTTTAGTCGCATTTATTTTGAAAATATCTTTAAATATAAAGTATTAATTTTAGTTTTTTAAAGGAATCACACATTTAATTCATTTATTTTGGCAATGTTTCTAATTTTCAAAGAATTGATCAAATTGGGTGATAGGTATTCTTATCCTTGTGATAAAGAGCTTTTACAGTATGTTCTTACCTTTTACATTCATTAAAATATAAAAAAACACCATTGTGTGGTTAGATGACTGACGTGGTTTGCAGAACAGTATACGTACCCTCTGGCGTGTCTGAAATATGACCGTAAGGTACGTAAGTCACTGGCGTGGTGTAATTATCCGTAAACTTGGACTGCTGTAAAACAGACTTGTCTAATCTTTTTTCAAAATTTCAAAATTAGATTTAAAACATATTGTAAGATTCTCTTCTTCACAAAGATAGGATATACCGGTTTAATAAAAATGTTTTGGAAAGATAAATTTTGTTCGGTTGGCTAAATTTATGTGAAGTAGACGGGGATGGTTTTAGTATGTTAAAATTAATTAATGTAGGAACAAAATAAAAAAATATACAAAAGGCTTTATCTAATGTGTATCTTTTTGGTCAGTCTCTTAGGTGTAAATTTCATTTTCAACACCAAGTTTAAAGCTTAATTTCCTTTTTAAAAGGTCTTTTGGAGATTTTAACTGATTGATTTACATTTTGAAATGTTAAAAGCTTACTTACATCAGATTCAGGTTGATATTTACTTCATTAGTTTCTATCTGCATTTTGAAAATCTTGTTCATAAATTCTGAAGTAAAACACGTTTTAGTTTGGGATTGTTTTTGCCACTTTACTTTCATTTTGGTGTCTTACTGCATTAAAAGAACACGTTAATTGTTATTGTCTGATGTTCAAACATTTTGTAAGGGAAAGAATACTTTGACAAGTTTATTTCATTTATTCTCATGTACATTTTAAAAGCATTTTAGAAGGTTGATAAATTCTCGGTTCAAACTTTATTTTTGAGAGTTCGTTTTATATCATTGGTTTTAATTTATATTTGAAAAAATTTTTTAAAGATAAATTCTAATGTTGAGAACTTGTTTTAGAGCTTTAAGTCGGTTTCTGTGTATACTGATGCACGAAAATAATTCACACACAAAAATTCATATATTTCTTTATTACATGTACCTACATTTAGAAAAGTATGTAAGAGCAATATTCGAGTGTAAGAATGTCGTTTAAGAGATTTTAACTGAGTACTTTCATTGGTTATAACACTGCGTTTCAGAAAACATTTTAATGTAAGAGCTAAAATCGTTTACTTAAATATCTGTTAGGCCATGTAGTCATTGGTTATTTCCTGCATTTTATTAAAAGCATGTCCAAAGCAAACTTTAAGTGTCAATAACTTAAATAGGAAGTTTTCAGTTTTTCTCATTGCTTAAGAAGTGCAAAACGCTGAGTTTTGTATTGAAAACTATGTTGCGATTAGTGACTTTTTTCATATGCTATCTACATTTTGAAAATCAATGTTTAAGCTAAATTTAACGCGTAAATGCCCTTTCTCTTGAAATTTTGGCAATTTTGAGCACATTTGTAGCCATAACTGTAATTTATTCATTATAATTATTCCAAAGAAAATCCGCATGTGTCATTTTGATATTTATTAACTAAAATGCTCTTCGTCATTTATTTCATGTTAAGGTAAAATGCATTAAACTTTTTTTCTTCACATTTACTGTTTGTTTTTTTCATTTATGTGTACGTAACATATATGTGTGTTACATACATCTTTACAGTACTTTTTTTATTTCATTCATTATCAGTATTTCAAAAACAAGAAAAAGCAAAAACAAAAAGCCAAACAGGTGCAAGTGTAAGATTTATTTAGTATGTTGATATACAGCGATGGTAATTCTCGCATGGATGTAGAATGTGGAAAATTTAAGCAGTTTATGTATTGTTAGTCTTTGAAGATAAGTAAGTTTAGTGTATAAGTGTATGTAGTCGTATAAGATATGCTTGCATCTGTTATACATGTATCATTTGTAATGAAGTATCCCTCACACAAACTTGTGTTGTTATTGCATATGAATCATGGATGTAGAATGTGGAAAATTTAAGCAGTTTATGTATTGTTGTTTATGCTGAGCATGACACTCGCAATAGACGAGTCAAACATGCATCTGTACATTTGTCACATTTATCCAATGAACTTCTTATTGACAACAGAATGCTCATTAATAATAATGATAAACTGGACTACTAAGGAATTCCTATTGAAAACTTCCTTTGGTTACAGGGCGAGGTTCCTAGACCCTAATCATATGACGGATTATTGTTTTACGTTTCTCTACAATAAGGTATATAGTGACGGCATCTTCCTGATGCATGGCATAGAAATTATCTTTGCAACGGACCCACCCGAAGCAGTGAGGGATCTTTTACGTGTCACATTTACCGTGACCTCGGTTTTTACTGTCTCATCATAAAAGCAGTACACCGGCGTGCCCATGTGAGAATCGAACCCGGTACCTTTCCGTCACAAGCCGAACACCATCATAAGCTAGGCCACACGGCATTATAAAGTTTTTGTCTATAAAAAGATACATAGACTTCTTTCAAATATGTTTCCGTGCTTTTTATTTTATAACTTGTCAATATATTGTACTGATATCTGAAGCAACAAAATTCATCTTAACTAGTGAGGAGGGATCTTTTACTTCTACTAGTTTATCATGAAAGTGGATCTCAGGGTTTAATTACTGTCTTAACCAAGACACATCGGATATTTACGACTTCCATCAGACCTCTCAACACTTTTTCTGTCATTTTGGTTTCAATACTGCTCTTCAAATATTTATGTAATATGAGAATTCCAATCATTTGGCCACGAGCATCACTGAAAAGACATAAGTTGTCGAAATGCGCATCTGGTGCACAAAATTAAAAGGTATATATGTTCTATATTTATTCCTAAACAAGGAAGGTCCTGAAAAAACATCAAGGTATATGCTTTATATATCAAGAATACACCACTGGTAGTACTTGACCCCGAAGGGACGTCACGACGTCGAGTTACCCATGCTACCACCTCAGCAATGAAGTCCATGTATATTCTAGATCCAGGAATGTGATAGGGGATATGGAATTGCCATGAAATTCGACTCACTATTGTTAATATTTTTGTCTTTTTATTATTTGAAATCATGCTATATTAATACATCACCTCGGAAACATTAAAAATGTCTGAAAAACGGAATAGAGACGGCACTGTGGTTTCGAGGTCATTTGCATTTAAAACAGAATTTGTGCGATGCACAGATGCCAATGACAAGTGTTCATGGTTCGAATAGAGCGATTCGCTACAAAAAAATAAGAGTCCGTAAAAGGTAAGGCCTACGAAATCATCTGACTCTCATCACATTATAAATTATAGATAGCGAAAAAAATTAATATGTAACTGGTACCTGTTTTTGATTTTCTTGTTTTTAGAATACTAAATGTAATACACAGTATGTTATAATATCGAGGATCAAGACATAAACAGTAAATAAAAATTACATTTATACCTAAACATAAAAGATGAAGTATCGCATATTGTGTAAAGTAAAATGTACAAGGGAAGCAGCCATTTACCATGAAATCAAATCATTAAACGGAAACATTTGTATTGTATTCTTATTTACCATATTATATGGTACTTTAAAAAGATGACTAGATATGATTAACATGGCGAAGAATGGTATACGTGGCATTAAGAGACGTGAAAAATACAGAAACCTAGTGACTTAGGCCAAACACATGTTCAGGACACAAAGAATCGGATAGTTAGGATTTGTGTATTTTATAAAGTACAAATCCAAGATATTGTTCCGAAATCCACAACTCAAAGTAGAAGAAACACGACAATATATATGTGAATATAATATAAACAATCACGAACCTCTGTCAAAACAGAGGTGGGATCAGGTACCATGGAGGAGTAAGCATCCCCTACCGACCGGTCACACCCGTCGTGATGCCATAAGTATAAGCGAAATAGTATTATTTACTGTCACAGAATTAGGAAACGGCACAACCGTAGTCAAAATAGGTATATATCATTAGCAGTAAGAATACGGCTGTATAGTATAGGTAATACAGATGGTTTAGTTACTGTGAAATAAGGAAGTCAACATGTCAGACAACGATACATCATATGAGTCCTTATAACGACCGTAAAATTTGCGGAATGTTGACATAGTCGTGATATCTCATATCCATGTTTTCTCCTAGTAATTGGCTTCGATAAATGAAAGAGCAATACTCTATTGACGTTTGCGCATATCGAATCAATTGGGATACATAAAGTCCGTACAGAGGTGATAAGGGAATGTTCTTACTAGTATATGGAAAGTTAACAATGGGGAAACTAAAGTCATCACACATTTTAATAGTACTATATGTTATACCAATAAAATTTACTAGAAGAAGGTCAGGAGACCGAAATATTGTGAATACTGAGTATATTGTTCTTTGTTTTAAAGTCATCACGTTTGTCAGAAATTGAAGTAGTAAGTTAGTAAGTGGTAGTAAGTATTTATACAATACATAACAATTCAAATATCATTTGGTTTTAAAACGAGAACAATAACCCAATTGGTGTAAACACCAGAAGCTACCTGCAGCGACAACAAGATTTCTCGATGTAAATCTTTTTCTTTATAAAGAAATGTAAAATGTAATTGTCATCCAATAACAAGTTTTCCACAATAACACCATTGATAGAACATAATTTTTATTAATTTTGAACAGTTTTTCAGCATAGGCATTAGCGCTTAACTTGTTTTATAAATTGAATGAAGCAATGATACAAACGAAACAAAATATGAAGAAGATGTTTCAGCATAACCTTTAATATGTTCTATAGAATGCATTGGTAATCAGTGACATTGACCTTCCAAAGATTCCATATAACGTATAAACATTACAGATTTGCTTTTCTTATGATTTTCAAAATGTACGTAAAATCTAAAAACAAAAAAGGTCAAAACTGAAATAAGAATATTAATCTTGACCGTCCCCAAAGAAATAAAATAACGAACAAAATAAAACACAATACAGCACAAGGAGACAAAAACATAAAACAAAAGCTGATCAAACCGAAATAGATTTCAATACAGTAATTTACCTTCTTATGTAAAGAATGATTATTAGGGAACAATTCTATAATTTTTTTTCGACACTAGAAATTGTGCTTTCACGTGCTTTTAAAACGTCAGGTTATAACCAGTGACATACAACGATCAGAAAATGAGGCTTAAATATGCCAACAGCGTTTTTGATGCTTTTTAAGCGAATTTTATAACTAATGAAAGAAATACACCATCATTTTCAAAAAGACATTCTAACATTTGAATATAGCTTCTAACATGCTTTTTTCAATGCTAATAAATATTAGAGACATAAATACTTTCAGAGACTGAAAACTAGCTACTACTTCCGGAAATATGCTGCACACCCTTTTGTTATGCATATAGGTTTCGCCGCGCTTAGCGGCTAAGGCGTCTGCCTGAATATCACAACAATTAACAAGGTCAAACCACACCCGTACTTAAGAAATTTTATCATTTTTTATAATAATTATTACTATTCTTAGCATTTTACCTATTCAAAGTAAAATTATTTGGAACACAACGTTTCTTTTCATTTCATCAAAGACAGAAACCAGCTTCAGTTAAGGTCAATCCAGACTGATGAACTGTAAGGAGTTTATTAGAAACGATGTAATTACGTAAATACTTATAGACACATTTTTCAAATATTTTTACTTATGACACTCAGTAGAGATATTGGACGACAGTTTTCCACTTTTTGGGCTCATTTCTTTTAAATACAGGGACTACTAAAGCGGTTTTCGAGGTAGTAGGAAACATTTTTAAACGCAGACATATTAAATAATTCTTTTAGGGGGAAAGTTAACTCTTTATTTGCTTCTTTCGAAACTCTAGGACTAATTAAATCGTGACCGCGTGCTTTATTTATATTTAGACATTTAATCGAGTCATTAACATCTTGTGCAGTGATTTCCATGTGATTTAGACTGTGTTACGTTGGAGGGATGGCAGTTGAATATTGGGTTCAGTAATTTGTGATTTAGAAGAAAAGTAGTTATTCAGTAAATGAGGTTCGCCGCCATTAACTGCGGTCCTGATAATTAGGGAGGAAATACCACATATTCTCGCAAAAATGATGTAAAGAACAATGGTACGTTACTGTGACGTCATAAGGTTGCCAACTCAAATCGACGTTTCTAAGTCATATTATACAGGCGCCGCCTAACGAATGATAACAGGCGGCGAACCCCTTTAGCTTTCTGTACGTCATCAGTTATTTGAATATTATCATTGGTTCGAACACATGTACAATGAATGCCTTTGGATTGGTTAGATATACAAGCTATCTGCTTGACCAGTTTCCACCAGTCTTTACTTACAAATTGATTACTTTTTTATTTTTTGACAGATATTTTCATCATAACCAAGTTTAGCTTATCTTAAGAGATTCACTACCTCATTCTTTATCTTTTAAACTGAACCCAACGATCAGGATTATTAGACGTTTTTGCTTTTTATCTCAGTCTATTTCGCTTTCTCATTAATTTTTGAATGGAATTAGTTAACCAGGGTGTTGCGTTTTTCATGTGCTAGTCTAGCTCGCAACTTATGTGGATTCTCCTGAGTCCAGATATTGTCAGGACTTTACATGTTACAAACCTCATATGAGACGAAGTCAGGATCAACAGTTTACAATTTTAATAATAATCAGTCGACAATTTATGTACAAATGATGATATGAGTATTTACACAATGAACAAATAATTAAAGGTATGAATCTTACAAGTGTTGTTATTTTGGTATGGAATGTGCGACCAGCTTCCCACTTTTCCTACTCCCGAATAGATATAATTATAATAATTTCATAGATAAAAGTATGGGCTAAGTAATTAACCCAAAATGTATATGTCTGGGAATAGAATTAAACTATATAGCCGAAAATGTGGCTGGAGCCAAGAAATGTTAGGTATGGTTGGAGTTTGGCTATTGTTTTATGGGTGCAATACACAATTTCCGGCCAAACAAAGAGTTACCCGATTAATTAATTGACTAATTAATTAAGCCACAAATTACCAGGCGGTTCTCTGTTGTGGACATGCTGTCCATTCGATCTGAACGCCTTGAGTCACGGAGAGCAACTGGCCGACTGTGCGGAGCAGACGGCCTTTCATATGGAATAAAACAATCAACACGCGAATTGAGTATTACGTCAGTAAATAATGGCGACGAGGGAAACTGGTTGCCAAAAAAAAAAATGCGTAAAACGATAGTTTACACACGGAACCGAGGAGCCGTACGATACCAATGATATAACTTAATATCTAGGTATGTGCTTATCACAATAAACAAATGAACATGACATCGTGGTATAACACAGCGATTGCGATTTTATGCATAGCTAATTAAATATGCACGAAATTTTTGAAGCGGGGACTGTTAGGGCCTACGGTAGTAAACAAGTTACGGCAAATAGTGAGCCAACGTACAGTGTATGTTGATACTAACAATTAGAATAAATATTTCTATATATTATGGGCACTTGCTAATGAATTTATATACATATGAAATGATATTACGATCTCTATCTGCTATAGATATCTAACATTAGAAAGTACCTTCCTATACGGTCCCCGGTGAAATGTCGGTGCGGTAAAATATGAAAGTTTACACAATATGACACATAACATGGAGGTCTGAAATAGCCATTCCGTAACACAGGGGAAGTCATTTTGTCTAAAGTTATGATTTTATTTCGTATTGTTTGGGTTGCAGCATCTATTATTTTATTGGTTACATTCATAATATTTTCATCTAGAGACGCTTTATTTGAAATAAGTACATCCCAATCTGCATTTGGCAATATCTCTCTATATGCGTTATAATTACCTTTACTGTATAGCCATATTTTTTCTTAGAAAAGATAATGTTTGACGTTTTTCTGCTTTGACCAAACAAATTATAGGACAGTGATACCGCATGTTTACATCAAGGAATATTTGTTAGTTATCATAAGGTCTATAAGAGTTAATGATATCTCAGTAAATGAAGTTGGTTGTTTTATACGTTGAACAAATCCAAAACTATCTAGAATATGTTTGAGTTTGGTGTCGATAGGACGTAATTGGTTTTCATTAAAATCCCCAGTTATAATTAAATCTTTCATTTGTGTATCATAAGCAAGTTCAAATGACTGTTTTAATAGATACCATAAGGTGTCTGAACTGTTGGGGGTCTGTAAAACGTACCAATCAAACATTTCTTGTTGTTTACAATTACCTCGATCCAAACACACTCAAGACCGTTTATTTGGAGGTCCCTTCGACGCTAACAATTCAGGTTTTTATTACAATATACAACAACACCTCCTCCTGGCGGGTATGCTGGGTCACACCTGAACGGTTCACCAAACCCATTTAACAAGATACCAGTATTACGGACCCCATTGTGTAATCAACTTTCCGTGAAACACAGAATTTCAAAATCGAATAGATTGCCATTGATAACATCACCTTTAGGTAACACGCTTTGAACATTTAAATGAACAATTGACAAATACGATTGAATGGCATTCATTAATTGTCGTAGGTATCGTCAAGACTCGACGAGTCAGATGATCTGACCGAAACAGGGCCTGGGCTGAGTTCAACATCACCACATAAAATAATTAACAATATTATAACAGCATATGAAACGTAAGATGTAAGGGCACTAACAAACAAGTATATAAAATATAAGTAATTGGTTACATAATCGTGCATACGTAACTGAGCATCCTTTTAGGTTGCCCTTTCAATGCGAAAATACTCGTTTTGCAGATCAACGTTACAGCATTGGTTATAACAATATGATATTGTAACAAGCATTCTGAAAGTATTGCTTAGGCAATATTGAGTCCCCTACCGGCAAATGGAAAACTAAGACCCCCAAAACACACACACACACACACACATACACACACCCACATACACACACACAACATACTGTCTTTCAGGCTGCCAACAAGTTAAGTATTTGATCACAACCTTCGATGATGATGAAAACTAGAACTGTCCTAACGGGACAAATACCCCCCCCCCTTCCCCACGGCACCAAAATTTAAAATAGGGCCTAGATCATGAACAAAATTTATATATTTAACAAATTCAATAAACTGGGCAATAAATTAAAATAAAATGAGAAAAAAAACCTCCAGTAATAGAGGATTTATCATAATCAATGTATATACATGTAGAAATAGTAGTATTCAGTATACTTTCATAATAAAATCAGCACTGCAAAAGTCATTATTGAAGAGATACAACAACTGCATGATGGTCTGTAAACCACAATGGTACATTACTGATGGAACTGTCTAATCCAGAATAGATCCCAACTGATGAATTGGCTCTTTCACAAGTTGTGATAGACCAAACAATCTCAAAGTTGCTGTCAATTTTTCAAGTTTGTCAAAACTGAGATTGAAATCTCCAACAACTAGAGTTTTCCCAATAATTCTCAAGGACGTGAAGATTTGAAATTGTTCCATGAGATCTTTCAACTCTTGTACTGTGTCCTTGAATTTGTGATTTGGTCGAATGTACACTGACGCTATGAGGATATTTGCAGTGAATACTGTCACCATTTTGATAGTTTCGGCCTGAAAGAACACTTCTTTTACATCAGAAACTGTTTAATATATCATATAGCCATGTATATCCAAGGGTCGTAATTCCGTCAAAAATCGGTGGACTGACACGGAACTCGAACTTGATCTGTAACTCATGGTGGTAGACTCACACACTAAAACTTGGATGAATATCCACAAGTATTTAGAAAAAAAGTCCGGAAAACTGCCATTTTAAAGAAATTTTCTAATTCCAAGGGCCGTAATTCCGTCAAAAATCGGTGGACCAACACGGAACTCGAACTTGATCTGTAACTCATGGTGGTAGACTCACGTACAAAAAATTGGATGAATATTTACAAGCGTTTAGAAAAAAGTCCGGAAAACCTGTGTGTGACAGACGGACGGAGTGCAAACCTATAGTCCCCTTCGGCGATGCCGGTAGGGGACTAATAATAATAATGCCTATCTATACCATAAGTTGCTACATATGTATTTACTTCCTAACTCTCTATGTGTACATATTGCTGTGTGATATTATCTCGTGTGTTTAATATTTCAATATATAATTAATTACTTTTATAGAATACTATGTAGGTAAGAATGTGGGTACCATAGAAATGTATTTGTATTCATTATTTTAATATTCTGAGACGGTTTGTTGACATTTGTTACATCGTGTTGTTTAGTGCACACATGCTTTCTGGGATAAATTCATAAATATCAGCATAACTACTTACTTTTATTAGGAATCACTTCATGGTCATTAATTTCACATCATTATTCTTTGAGGCATCTCTTATTGTTGCAATGTAAAGCTCTAATTCCGTAATTATCTCTCATTTTTGTCTGTACAAAAACATTCATAGTTTCGCCGCCGTCCATCTTAGTTTTGTAACGGGAGATAACTCTTAGTATAGATTTTTACGTGATAACATAAATCTACATTTTCTATTGTTAGATGGTTTGATGACATAAAGGTTTTCTTAATATAGTTTACTGATTGAAATGAACATCGTAAGACGATTGTTGTATTGTCTAATATTTATTTTCTTAACAGTACTATATTTTTCAGTGTTATAACGCTAATGTAAAATGTCGCCTGCTATTAATACGCTCACTTGTTTAAGCTGTCCTTTTCATGTATCTTTTATTAATGTTTATGAATATGATATTATATTAATTATTCTATTGCTATTAATGTAGGGACAAACTGCGAACAGATGTAATAATCGAGTTAAAGTCCGACTGTGGTAGGTCACGTGATACCTTATGAAAGCTATATAAAGCGGTTTGAACCTCAGTTACGTGAGATAACTTCGTCGTGAAGTAGTCATGACATATTCAAAAAAACAGAATAAATTCGGTACCAGAAAGGTACAAGAACCACACCATTATGATAAGCAAAATAACCAAAGAAAACATCAAGATATCGATATATAGAATATTTATATAATATTTCAACGAATTAGCTATATGAATATAAGTATATAGACACGTTATCTCCCACCACGTCGGACACAAAGCTATGTTCTTGTCATCCTGATAGTTATTTCATCAATTGTACTATTTAAGTATTATGTGATATGCATGTAGATTACACGTGAAGCCATGAAAACTAAAACGTAATGCAAAGTAAACTATACATTCCATCAAGAATTTTCATCTTCACTTTCGTATTGGAGAGAGATTAACAGATCTAAAGAGCGCCATCTCTTAGTCATCCTTATTGTAAAAGACTGCCTTTACGCCGCACGGAAATCCTGATTAATAAGTCAAATTCTGGATGATGGTCATCAGAGTAGGCTTACAATATTATAAAAATGTATACCATGAGTGGGATACCCTTTGTACCAAAACTCAATTAAAGGCTGGCAAAAATTATACATAAAACATCAATGGTAGTATTGCGGGATCTTGCTATATTGTGAAACAATCCTATCCTGACACGAAACTCGCCGTACGAAATAGGCATGTAATAAGTTACAGAAGAATTTTCAATATTAGGGGTTTCGGTCAGGAAGGAATGGATCGTACTATCACACATATCATAATAAACAAAGTAACTGCAAACGAACCTCTTGAAGGATGGCATTGGGAAGATACAGAATAAGAAAAGAGAAAGATAATAGTAAACGTGATGGGCGTGTCCTGTAGGATAGAACACCAGCATTGGCATGATTACGGATAGTCCGTTTACTTTGATACGGATAACTGAACAAGAATGTAAACAATCTGTTGGTACATGGATAATATACAGATATTGAAAATACACTGGATGGTACGGAGCCCAGTATAAAAAGGTGTTACTCTGTCGAGTCTATAGGGAACACTGACTCGTACAGACAACAGTTCGGTGCTCCTCGGATTATCCTACAGGATATTTCAAATTTGTCTTACATACAGTCATTTGACAACCAACTCTGGTATAAAGGTTCTGATAATTATATTCCAATGAAAAACTGTGAAATTCGACTGACTGCTATCTTCCATGATACTTGTTCGAAAAGTGCTTGCAGCATCTCTAAATGTTCCTCTAAAAATTGTAAAACTTGCAATATTCTCATAACTCAGAACAATTTTTCTAGCAATTTGACCAAAAATACATATTAAACCAAGAGTTGGGATAACCTAAACTGTCAGTCTACTAATGTTGTCTATGGTATTGATTGTACGCTATATGGACTTATCTATATAGGTGAAACAAAAAGAACAGATTAACAAGAGAATTTCAAGTCATCGATTTGAAATTAATCATTGCGGTAGTCAACTACTTTATAGACATTTTAATTCTTATGACCATTCAATCTTGTCCATGAGAGTCCGTATTATTGAAAAAATATATCACCATATTTATTATAACCACTAGGCCGGTGTCACTGCTGGTGGACTGATAGTTCCCGAGGGCATCATGTCTAGTTTTCAGTGCTTTTGTACTGACATGAAATATATACTTCAAATTTTCAGTCAAATTACGTAAATCACTCAAAAACTAAGGAGTATCTCCCTCATGCATAGCTCTGTCCTTAGATAGATTCTTTGGATCACTTTTCGGTCAGTTTGGTTTCAATACTGCTCTTAAATATTTATATATTTTGAGAATTCCAATCATTTGGCCACGAGCATCACTGAAGAGACATAAGTTGTCGAAATGCGCATATGGTGCACTAAATGTTAAAGTATATATTCTCCATATTTATTATCACCATACTAATAGTCCTACACTTAGTACCCATTTCCGTAGACAACGCGAAAATACTAGATAAGAAAACTAGGCAATGTATTTCCATATGGCTACAATGATAATATTAATAGCGTAGGAAATTTATCTAGCCCAGGGTGTAGCAATATCAATGTCATGGGTCTGTTCAATTACACCAGTAGACGTAAACGTAGACACGGGCATCGCTCTTACAATAAGCCTAATACACATAATGTATCTTTTTCTACGCTTTTACCACACGTCAATAAACAGTTAGGTGTACATCACATTCATAGTAAATTTTATTCTGTTCCTCTACCTATACTTTATAAGCTGTACGAGGAAGCCAGAGAAAATACATATATTGACTCTTCTACACCAGAATGCAGATTGAGCTTTCTTATTATAGACGTCGCCAAGTTTCGGTTGTTTAATCCAGTTCGTCATACGGAGGACATGTCATGTCTTCTAATTCTCATCGCGTTTTCTTAAAGCTGAAGTTTGCCATTCAAGGCATAGACGCATTGAACATCAGCAATATCCTCAACCATAAGAAAGTTCGGTCTTGCATTCCACCAAAGTGACCATACTTTAAATATTCAGAAACACCATGTATACCGTACAGCTATACACCTACCATTGCTGTTAAACTGTTTAATTACAAACTTTGAAGTACCTAGACATCAAACACTTTACACAAAACCATACCGCGTGTTCATGGTTTTTATCCAAATTTACATAGAGTCCCGTTGGTCATGTCATCACTGGCGATGTCAACATCGTGAACAATATAATTCTTCGTCAGCTAATTACCCGGAGTCCAAAATTTAGAGAGCCTAAAACATTTAATTGGCCAACCAACTTCCGTATTGCTATGGATTCGGTAGAGGACTATTCACGTAGATGGGCAGAACGTGAAGAAGTTGATCTAAATACGTTGTCAGAATGGGTTAAGAGTGTAAGAGGTTTGATACCCACACGTATTGGTAATTTAAAAAGGAACATGAAGACCAGTCAGCCGTCTGGCTTCGACGACCTAAGAGTCAGAGAAGAACTCGAAAGAATACATGACAAATATGTGTTAGTACCAGCTGATAAAGCCTCGAACAATATCGTTATTTGCAAGGCGTTTTATATAAATTGTCTTTTAGAGGAACTTGGCATTAACAAATCTACTGGAAATCCTACTTACACTCGCTCTACATTCTCACTAGATGAAATTAATAATAACCATAAGTCAGTGTTAAGTACCTTTAACTTATGTACTAAGGATAGTGAGCTCGAATTGCCCTATTTATATCGGATCCCTAAATTACACAAAGATCCATATAAACATAGGTTCATTGCAGGATTCAGTAAATGCTCCACCAAACCTCTATCAGTCACTCCTTACCAAAATATTATCTGCAATTAAGCAGAAACTTGACATGTACTCCGATGTGATTTACTCTCGACGTGGTGTTAATCAGTTTTGGATACTAAAAACTCCAAAAAAATTATTGGAAAACTTCAAATCTCAAAATCTGACAAGTATTAAATTCATTAAGACTTATGATTTTTTTACACTTTATACCACCATACCTCATGATATATTAAAACAAGGTTCTTAAGAATTATTGATAACTGTTTCTTCACCAAAAAAGGTTCACGCAGATATAAATTTATTGTTTTTAGGATATCCAGATACATATTTTGTGAAAAACCACTCTGAATCTAAGTAAAAGTACTCTGAAGATGCCACCAAAACATGCTGGACTTTCTGATTGACAATATATATGTTGTTTTCGGTGACTAACTGTGCTCTTTTGCAAGCCTATTTGTTCCTTTTGTCATACAGAATTGACTTCATACAAAATCTTATAAGTCAAAATAAGAAGCAATTGGCCTTGTCCTTTAATTTTACATTCAGATATATTGATGATGTACGATCTATAAATAACAAAAACTTTGATACATACGTACATACAATATATCCAAAGGAACTTGAAATTAAGAACACTTCAATATCCAATTCATGTGCTTCATATTTAGATCTACTTATTGATGTCGACCGAGATGGTAAACTTACTACTTGAAAACTTGACGTTCCACATTCTAGTAGCAACATTCCGTTAACACCTGCGTACGGTGTTTATGTATCCTAATTTAAGTCGATACGCGCCAGCGTCATCTGAGTATTGCTCTTTCATTTATCGAAGCCAATTACTAGGAGAAAGGTACTCAAACAAGGATATGAGATACCACGACTCATGTCAACATTCCGCAAATTTTACGGTCGTTATAAAGACCTCATTTGCTCATATGATGTATCGTTGTTTAACATGTTGACTTCCTTATTTCACAGTATCTAAACTATCTGTATTAACTATACTATACAGCAGTATTGTTACTGCTTATGACATATACCTATTTTGACTACGGCTGTGCCGTTTCCTAATTCTTTGACAGCGAATAATACTATTTCGCTTATACTTATGGCATCATGACGGGTGTGACCGGTCGGCAGGGGATGCTCACTCCTCCATGGCACCTGATCCCACCTCTGTTTTGACTGAGGTTCGTGATTGTTTATATTATATTTACATAAGTATTGTCGTGTTTGTTCGACTTCGAGTTGTGGATTTCGGAACAATATCTTGGATTTGTACTTGGTTTAGCACGTCCTTTATTGTGGACACGTACGGAGTGTTCGGATACGCACGAGCTTATGTGTATGTAGGTTAAGTGTAGTATAGTTGACCGTGAGCAAGCCTTCCTCTAAATAATAAAATCTTTTTCTTTGTAAAGGAATAATTGTATGCAGATATGTATTTTTTTTCTGTAGGTCACCACCAAAGTTAGATTCTCGTATTCTAAATTATCTTTCTCTTCTATTTTAAGATATTCAGAAGCACTTATGCAGTATTCTGTAATTTCATAATGCATAATGAAAATATTTGAACAAAAATCTGTCATTCTTATCTTCGTGGAGAATCATGTCACCACTTGAGTTACACAGGTATAGATTCATTCTCAATAGGATATATCACTGAAGATTGATATCACTACTGTAGATGGGGTATTATCATGATCATCAGACCGCTGCCACCAAATTCTGCTTTGCCACACCTTTGACATAAGTAAAACTTTAAGTATTTCGGTTCGTCGAACCATTGGATTTCAGCACCTCGGACTTTGGATATAGAAGTAGTTGGAGGTCGTTGGGGTTTTACTTGGAGGTAATGGAGCACTACAGAAATATCATATCTAGATTAAATAATAATTTCTGAATTCTGAATTTCTGAACACTATTTCTTTTCAACTTCTAAATAAGAGCAATGCTCCGACACTATCTCAAATATTGCTTACTTCTCTATCCATTTCACAGGTCTTGGTTCTTCTCTTCTTATAATTAGATGTAAGTTTTCAAAGGAGTCGAGAGTGAAATAGCCCGGGTAAGATCTTTTATACTCAACACCGGGGCTATTAACCAATTAAATTACATGATTAAATTACGTCATTAAATCGTAAGAATCCAAGATGGAGTATGGAGCAGTTGGTACATAGTTGTTAAACTGCTAATGTCCATTTAGGAATAATATTTTAGTAAACCGTAAACCAGTTAACCACACCATTTGTTTGGCTTTTGTCAAATTAAATGACCGTCCTAAGTCGGTATCGTAATTGCACTACAATCAAATATTTTTGTTATGTGATATATGTTCTAGTATATTATTTATATTCATGTATTGTATAGCTCCATGGTGACTTCTGCCACATAACTGAGCCAGTAACTCCTCTTTTTTCTTTAATAAATGGACTTATGTGAATCTTTCAACTACAAAATATAATAAAGATAAACATGTGAACTTAAATACTGAAAATAATAAGAATTTACGGGAGAATCATCCATCTGACAACATGATAAGTTGGCCGATAAACTAACCAAGTAAGACACATTATTATACATCATTACATGCAAGTGATAATATATAGTCATAATACCATAAGAGATTCAATAATAGATTAAATATACAAGGTATGAGATATTCAGACATTAGATTAGAAGTTGAGAAGTGATGATCCGAAACGTGAAGCTCGGAAAGAATTCGACCAAATCACGAAGCGTTGATGAATAACCCGTGTCGTCGTGGCCTTGATCCTGAAGATATGACTTTCGGTGGAGGTCATGTCACACTCTTGGACATGAACACACAATTATGTGAAATGTTATCCAAATCTAACATAGCAGTAAGGAGTTATGGCCCGGATAAGGATTTTGACAACTGTGCATTGTGACCTTGACCTTTGGGATACGATCCTGAGTCAAGGTCAATACAGTGCCTTCTCCAGGATAAAAACTGGGGAAGAAACCTACACCTTGTATATTCCACTCGCTGACAAAATGCCAAGGCTTTGTGATTCCATATCTTCACGCAAAGATACATTGAAGTGTAAACCACAAGTCTTGACATTGTGAAGATAGAGGATGGTAAAAGTTTCAAGTGATTTTAAGAACAATTTGAAACGATGTTGTTTATTAAGAGGGGTGACTAAAACGTCATTGTCATCGGGAATCTCTGATTACTTACGCTGGTCGGAATCAGTCAATACCAAGTGTATACTGTCACACATGCAGGTATTCGTGTGTAGTATATTCCTGAATATGTGACTTTGCTCTTGTGCCTTGCGGTTTGTGTCAAGAAAAAAAAACGTATTGCCTGGACTTTTCAAGTGTAGATGTACATTTCTCAGAAAATTTTGCTGTTTGTTTATATGTAGCTTCAAAGAATTGACCTACTTATGGCATAAAAGTAGCACAGAGAAGCATCTTAGTATTAAAGGTAAATGCCTATTGTTTGTGCGCATCAAGAGCGACGCGTTTGTAAGACGTTTCCCGCGATAAATCGCGTTACAAAGGGCGCCTCCTCACGTCCAAACAAACAAAATAAAAAGGCTGTTACACGCCGAAAGAAACATTTGCCTAGCAAGGCAAACACGAAACGGAAACATGTCAAATCCAAACAAATTTTATGACGTAACACTGGCATGGATTGAAGGCAGATGGCGAATAATAGAGTCCATAGAAGTTAACAAATGACAAATCGAAGGGTGCGATAGCTGTGATAAAAAGTTGACGCTCACTAGAACCGTGCGTGAAACAAGGAGTGGCCTAGCGTTTATGTTGTATATCCTATGCGAGTGCGGGATACTGAACAAAGTGAACACCGGCAGAATCAACTACCAGGAATCGAAGAAGAAAACACAGCCATTTTTTGACATCAGCTCCAAAACAGCTATTTGTCGACGGCGCTTATGGGGTTCAATTTGTCCGGTGTCTGTCCGTCCTTCTGTCCTGTCTTTGAACTTGACTGTTTGGTTTTGTAATCACACCTTAATACTATCAAAGCTACCACAGGAGAAATGAGTGTTTCTTAACCACTCTGTTTTACGATTAAATCACTCAAAACAGGAAGTACAAATGTATAAAAGCTTATTTTTGCAAAATCTGGTGCAGTGGTAAAGACCGTTGTTTGCTGTATATGCTTAATACGTAAATAGTTATCCTGAGGTCGTAAGTTCGAACCCCAAATAAATCTACCTGTCCATGGCCAGGGTGCCCGACAGGAGCTCAAGCCAGTTTCGAATATCGCCTACACATCGATACATCGTCACACATATGACAGAAATATCGTCGACTGTGACGATAACCAACAATGAAATACAAAAACCGTCATATGTCTGGTAACAACTTACCTGTCACCACATGTGACATTCGTGTTTCTCGAGCCCTATTCTTTTCAGATGATCCACTCAAATCAGGTTGTATAGATCCAATAATTTACTTGTACTAAGCAAAGGAAGAGATCTGACTTAACTGTTTGACGAAACCTAAGACGCCGCAGCTGCAAAGCTGACTTGGAGAAAGTAAGCAAAAATGATGTGTGAATTGTTTATTATCCTGCCTCCATGGTACGACTGTTGATTTTTCTTTTCTTTTGTTTTTTGTTCTCTCCCTCCCAAATGCTCCGTATTACACTCCGAAATCGATTACTTTCATGTAAAATATATTCTAGAAAGAAAGTGTTTTGGTGTCACTCAGTGATATTTCAGTTACGTGTATGAAGAGAATGTACATGATCGTCTAGTTTCCAAATTGTGAATGCTGCCGGGCTCCCATTAACAGCTTATGGTCTGCCGTACCGTGCTTATACTCGGACGCAGGCACCATGACGTCAGCGCGCTCTAACATCTTGCAATTGACCCTTCCATTTACGCTCGAAATATTGTTAAATTAGATGACATCACAATGCTTTAAACCTCGGACAAACATTGGAAATGTATTGTGACGTCACGAAATACAAATAATTCGCGAAATGGAAGGGTCAGTTGGAGGCACACGATAAAGGCACGCCGAGACTCGAACACTGATCCACTGTCCAGACCGCATACCGTTCAGTTATATCCGCAATGCAGCCCGAATAGCACTCAATGCATGCATTGCATACAAATTTGGACCTTTGCAACGGATCCACCCGAAGCAGTGAGAGATCACACCTACTATGACACGGGACCTCGATTTTACTGTCTCATCCGAAAGACAGAGCACCGGTATGCCCAGGGCGGGAGTCGAACCCGGGACCTCTCGATCAGGAGCCGAGCACCTTATCCACTAGGCCACACCGGCTTAGATATATACGGCGTAGATTATACATCACCTAGTGCTTTGTTGCTTTGATATTTTTATCAGTTTTTAAAATACACTGTATATTTATATACAATATATATTTCTGAACAATGACAATGTTGTAACGTATAAAGAAGTCCTTTTTTCATGTACGCACTGGACCTGGATTTCAACATAATCACACAAAAATATTTAACTTGTACGCTTTTCGTAATAACGCTAAGCACAGCCTGACCACAGAAAATACACTTCGTACATATTGCGTATGACGTCAAGGGACGTAACTCTTTCGCAAGGCTAACGCCCGTTACGGATTTATGCGATCTGCGCGTCATATTTCGGGCATTATTTTCGTTGCAATCTCGACGACCCCCATATTTCTTTGCATTTACGACAGGGGACAGACTTCAGCATGAATCATGTATACGCCAATGAATTTCTTGTCAGTATTTTTTTCAAAATACAATTCTTAACAAATGCCACTAGATACGAATTTACGCAAAAATCCGCAAAAATTCGTATTTTTCCAAAATTTCATCAATATAAATCATAACACTGATTGTAAAATAACTGATAAACGTCATACCCGAAAAATATTACAAAATCTAAAATAAATCAACAGAAATATTTGAGCAATTGGAGAACAGAGAAAAATGCTTTTTTTATTATTCCCCTTAGATGGCGCGGCTGATTTCTGGAAGGGATGCACGGTGACCCCTTATTTTCTGTTCGGAATTGAATTCAGTATAGATTCGGTATGTACCATACCAAATATCATTAACTTCTTGTCAGTAGTTTTTAATAGGCAGATTTACCTTTAAACTAATCTCAGACTTTAAAATAAACGGACATTATCGGGTATTGTCAACATCCAGAAGAATGGAAAACCAAATTTAACGGGAGGTCTCCTTACGGGACAAATACTCCCGCGACAACAAAGTTGAACCATGCAATGATTCATCCCAAGATAGGTCACTGGTACAAATGTAATGGATGTCCCACTTGTACAATTTGAGATAACATCAATAAGAACAATACATGTACCTTGACATTGAAGGTAGGATCTTCAATCAAGGTCATGACACACCCTTTGGTCATTAACAACAATTGTGTAATATATTATACAAATCCAACTTGGCAATAAGAAGTTATGGCCTGGACAAGGATTTTACTTATGTGTGCACTATGACCTTGACTTTAAAGTTATGACCTTGGGTAGAGGTCATGACACTTCCATGGTCATAGTCCACAATTATGTGAAAAGTTATCTACATTCAACATAGCAGTAAGGAGTTATGGCCAGAACAAAGATTTTGACTATGTTTGCACTTTGACCTTGACCTTGGAGAAACGATCTTCAGTCAAGGTTATGACATACCCTTGGGTCATTGACAACAATTGTGTGACAAATCATACAAATCCAACTTGGCAGTAAGAAGTTATGGCCCGGACAAGGATTTTGCCTGTGTGTGGACTGTGATCTTGACCTTGAAGATATGACATTGAATCGAGATCATGACACACTCTAGGTTCATGTATAACAATTGCGTGAACTGTTATCCAGATCAAACATAGCAGTAAGAAGTTATGGCCAAGGATTTCGACCATGTGTGCACTGTGATCTTGACCTTGGAGATATGATCTTGAGTCAAGGTCTCAACACCCCATTGGTTCATGTACAACAATTGCGTGAAATGTTATACGAATCCAATATAGCAGTAAGAAGTTATATTATAACCCGGACAACGATTTTGGATATGTGTGCACTTTGACTTTGACCTCGAAAATAAGACCTTGGTTCAAGATCATGAGACACCCTTGGGCGCGCTGAAGACAATGCCCTCTGTGTGTCAAGTCTGAAGGATGAAATTATACTTTAAAATACATTTGACCTTGAAACTGAGTATTGAAGGTCAAGTTAAAAATATTGCATCGAATAAATCTCATCAATAACCAACCATGTATGCAGGTCACAAAGGTCATTCAGGGATACAGCCCATCAAGATCTATCTGCGTGTGTGGTTTGAGGGATCCAATATTGATTCTAATGATCTTTCTGTGATTGATCTGAAATTGATTATACTATTAACACTGAAACTGAAAGTGACAAGGAATAATGCTAACCAAAGTCAATCTATGTGTGAGGTTTGTACTACATAACTGTCACGGCCTTTCTGTAAGTAAAGTAAAGTTAATTAAACATTTGACCTTGAACTGGAAACCTTCATGGTTATATTCACAAAGTGTTTAAATATATAAAGCTCATCAAGGTCTATCTATATGTGGAATTTGAATGATTTTGCTTCTATGGCCATTTAAATTCAATTATGCATTTGACCTTGAAAATGGGAACTTTAAAGGCCAAGGTCACAATTAAATGTATCAATGGATAGAGCACATGAATGTTTATCTACATGTAAAGTTTAAAAAAAACTGAACTAAAATCGATTACACATTTGACTTTGAAACTGGGAACTTTCAAGGTCAATGTCACAAAAAAGGTTTCAGTGGATTGAGACCATCAAGGTGTATTTACATGTTAAGTTTGATAGAGTTGTTGTCAATGGTCTTTCTGCAATGAACTTAAACGCAAAAGCTAAACAACATTGTTGAGGTAGACAGACTGACAGACGGATATCACCATTTCATAGACTGGATTTTGCTTCGCAATCCGGTCAAACTCGAAGCTTGCATTTATTTTAGTTTTTGTGAAGTCTGTCTTCAAAGTACGTATTTTTTATGCTTTCTAAAACTTTATTTCTATAAATTTACCGACTGTATTTGGTACAAGTAGCATTATAGACATAACCCGAAATCTGTTCAAAATTATTATTCATGAGCTATAACATCATAATGCATAATCATAAGCAACTTGAATTGCACATCAACGTTATAGGTTCCCTCCGCTACGCTCCATTCTCAATATATAGATTTCGTAGTGGAGAGAAGCGGAACTGAAATCGGACGCATGCGTGGAGATTGAATGATAAGGTTTGATGACGTCAGAGCATTTGTGACGACATCATGAACACGAGACACCGAGTAATCGACTTTCAGAGATTTGTAAATCCGACACCCAAAAATATCGCATATAAAACCTCCTGTTTGAAGAGAAAAATCGTAGAAGGTGAATTTTATGTGGAAAGAATAATCCACGAAAGGAGAACATCAGAAGTAAATACATTTTATAGCATTATTCTGTTGATTTCAGCTTGTCAATGTCATGTTTATATACGCACGGCACTCCGTGCAGTGTTCACAACATATATGGATTATCATTTGTACCATTATAAACACATATTTCTCAATAAAATTGGCAGAATTAATATATTTATTAGTATATAATTGATACATATCCCATTTTCATATGCGAATCTAAACATTTTTGAAAGTGTACAGCTTCCGACCAGAGAAAGGCGGGGGGAGGGGGTATTATATTTATCAATTTTATGGGAGTTATCGATCTTGAATGATCTAAAAATACCCTATAGTGCTAGTTACAGTAGACACAGCAGCATCAAAGAAATGGAACAATAGTATCAGTTCCTGAGTCAAAAATATTGTCATCTGGTCCTTAAAAACTTAAAAACTAAGGTCGTGGTTTTCAACCAAGCCAGGAACCTTCAGAAATTAATACAGAATGTCGAAAAATTCACCACATCTTCTGCGTGCTACGTCTATAAATAACTTTAGGGTTTTTCCAGAAAATTAGCAGAAGTCGTGTTTTGATGGATTGAAATTGACACTTCACTGCTTTTTCTGATCTTTTTGTTTGAATTATCAATGGAAATATAGTGATTTGCGCTTCGATTTTTGATTTTATCTGGGAGCCTTCCCTTTTGTGTATATTTCATTTCTTTTTGCGTCAAAGAAAAATACCTTCGTGAACGTAATGGCTCTTCTTTACAGTAGGGTTTTAGAACTTCAAGGTTTGTACCGTAGAAATTAGACATTTATTAGATTTTCCTTGTATATTCCTTTGTTCCGCCATAAGCTGTCGTTAATCCAGAATATGTCGAATATGCAAATTAGGAAAACTTTAATTAATTGAGGGATCGCCAGATCCAACTTTAACCACGCCCATTACGTAGTTCTATTGTGACGTCATAGTTAAATTTATGTTTGACGGGCCATTTATTTATGACGTCATAGTGAACAAGTGTGCCAAAATGTGTGATGTCGGGCATTTGACGATCACTCAATTGATGTGGTGTGTCTAATGATATGTTTTTATTTTCAGCGTGAAGGAGAAGAGTGTACTTTAGTATGTTCAAGAAATCCGACAGAAAGTGTAAGTTATATCTATAACTCAATTCTTCAAAAAGGTTTTTTAATTCATTACTCATAATTTGAGTTTAATTTTGATATTTTTTTAAATGTGTTTTAATCTTACTTAAGTTCTGGATAATTTGTGAATTCTAACAGATACCGTATTGAAAAAATAATTTGGATGGCGGAACGTATATGTCTAATAAAACGTGGTCTTGAATCGTAACCGACAATATGGTGGAAGGCGAATGTCTAATAAAACTTGATCTTGAATCGTTACTGACAATGTTACCACTGTAAGTACATATATAAACTATGGAATTCCCATAGAATAAATGGATGAAATTCTTACATATGTATATGCAGATGACAACGGTTAGTCCTGTAAACAGTATTTATTTATAAACTGGAATTCCCTTTACTAAAATAGAATAAATAAAACTCTTACATATGTGTAAAATACTTCGAAAACAAATGTTGTCTAACTTCACTTATATTCCCACATGCCCAGCAGCCCCCCCCCCCCCCCCCTTTCCGACCTTGCTGGTTTGGTCTTGACTATTGATTCAGTTCATTTATTTTGAGACATACGTCTCATCAATCTAATATAATATATATATATATATATATATATATATATATATATATATATATATATATATATATATATATGTGTGTGTGTGTGTGTGTGTGTGTGTGTGTGTGTGTGTGTGTGTGTGTGTGTGTGTGCAATAAGCATGGAGGGAGAATGTCATAAGACTTCTTAAGATATAGCAATAATAAAGTTATGTAATCATTAAACATACTCACATACATATCATATATTTCAGATAGTATATATGTTTCAGCTAACATCTATGAGTCGTTTATACAAGCACATATACATATATTTAACTTGGACAAAGCTCAGATATTCACGAGATAAGACGCTCGCGTATTTTAAATGCTTCACTGATATATTTTCCCAAGTTGCACAAATCTTTTACGTTATTACTACTCCATGACTGGAATATTTTGAAGGTTGAGGATCGAATCTAATAATATTGTTTTAAAAATTTCTTTAGCAAAGATTCATAGGCTGGACAAATTAATAAACAGTGGTTGTCCTCTTCTACATTAGATTTCCAGACAAAACACATTCTTTTCACTTCTAGGCACATTAGATGATATACCAGACTCAATATGTAAGTTGTGCGATGAAAGGTGTAATTTGGTTAAATGTATTTTAATACTGATAGGAAGCGACTTGCATAAATAAAATTGTAGAGTCACATGATCTATAAGATGTCGATATATAATACATTTCTGAGATGAATTAATTTCAGATAACAATCACTGTACACAATTATCTACCATACGTTGCCTAATAATAGGGAATGCACATCAATACTCAGAAACTCTTGTTGTTCCCAAAATGTAAGCTAGGCCTAGGCGAGACAATTCATGTTTTATAAACACAAGCCAATTAAAACCACAAAAAATCTTTACATTGCTGGAAAAGAAACCGATATAACTCATTAATTATACAATTTGTAGAATTCAGTAATTTAACCAAGATTCAAACATCCTTATTTTTCTAACAACTTTTAATTGTAATCTACCAGTTTCAGCGAAGACAAGCACATTATTTGTTTTTCTTTTAACACCAAGAATGCATTTACAGAAGTCTAAAAGGACCTTTTCAATATCAGGACTAGAGTGTGCAACCCAGACTTCTCTTGCGCAAGATAAAACACTATAGACATACGTGTCAATAGCGAAAATAATGTACAATGATTTAAATTAAGATCGGACACATTCGATCTCATTGCAAACATTGCTTTTCGACCTTGAGATGCAAGCTGCTTTTGTGTAACCAAAAAATTACCATTGAAGATAAGAAAACTGGTTCAAAACATCAATTTTTACGCCATCATATATCCAAAATTCGTTTTCCCTGATGATGCCCCTATTTCTAAAAATAACAATTTTTGTTTTTGCTACATTAACCTATAAATTTCATTGAATAGTATATCTGTATAGAATATCAAGCATATTTTGTGAACCATTAACAGACTCGGATAAGAGAACCATGTCATCAGCATACTTTCATATAAACAAATTAAGGTTTTGTATCTCAATCGGTATACATCCATCTTTTAAGAACCCGATCTCATAATCATCTACATAAAGCGAGAAAAGAATTGGAGATAACACCTCCCCTTGTAACAATCCAAGAGAAATTTTTAAAAATTCTGACCTAAGACCTTGAATATGTACACATGCACGAACATTACTATATAAATTTTAAATAATATTTAATAATTTCCCTCTGATACCATGTTTATTTTATACCATATGAATTCTCTGTGAATTGAGTCGAAAGCTTTTTTTATAGTTAATAAAACAACAATACAATCTATGCTTACTAGGAAGTGTTTTTCAATAATAGAATGCAGAACAAAAATAACCTCAGAGTTCCTATTTTTGGACGAAAGCCAAACTGCGCATCTGTAATAATATCATAATCATGTGACCGATTTAGAAGTCTGTTGTTAAGAATTGAAGTAAATAGTTTACACAAACAGCCAATGAGACGTATACCTCTATAATTATTAGGGTAAGATCTATCACCCTTTTTAAAAACAGGGATAATAACAGCGGTGGTCCAAGAAGTAGGAAAAATACCAGTGGACAAGATCTTATTAAAGATTATAGACAACATAGGTAACAGTATATCTCTGAAATCAATCAACATTTCATTGAGAATGAAAGCTATAGAATGGGCCTTTAACTTATTTAAATTCTTTAACTTATTTTTAAAAATTCTTAATACAATTAACTACCTCCTCCTCATCAATTGGTTTGTCCAATTCCTTCATCTTATCAGTTGCTGTCTGTTACTTTCCGCATTTGATCACTGTGAGAAAAGGTTAAAGGTCAACCTAAGAGAAGGACACGGAAATTTTGCCCGTGAATTTTACTTCAAAATCTTGTTTCTGGGATATATTACGTCTAAAAATATGTTCATGATATTCATAAATGTAAATGATTCGAATCACCACTCTACTGCTATCTGAAAATTTTGGAGAAAATGGACCAAAAACTAGTGAAAATCGAAACATTCGAATCAAGACTATCCAAAATAGAGGGTAATATGGAATGCCTAAATACTACAAAATAAACTCCGAAAGTGTGAAAGTGACCTATCATTTAAGGGGAAATAAAAGAATATTAGAGTGAAATTGAACATATCTTGAAGGATATGGGAATTTTTATGAAGGCGTAAAAGAGGTTTCACAGATAAAGAGTGACACTTAAAAGTTAATGCAATTAAATATGAAAACAACGTGTCAAGGTCAAAGATGAAGTGAACATTGCTAAAAATGAGTAACGTGAAGAAATTATAGATTTAAAATGCCGTTCGATGAAAGATAATTTACTTTTTATGTGAATACCAGAGGAGAGTGGCGAAAATTGTGAAGATACTATTATAAGTTTACTAAACAGAAAATAAAATTTCGCAGAAATGTTTTAAAGGGTGCATAGAATTGGTAAAAAGCCAAACAGAATTTAGCCCAACCCACGTCCGCGACTGATTGTAGCGAAGTATTCTTCGTATAAGGACGATGGCAGACACTTAGAACATTCAAGGGTACTAACTACCGCGTGCAAGTAAAATACGAAAGTAACTGGTGTCCCATGACTATGGCACTAACAACAATGTACCACAATGGGCATTCACGGACCCCTGAAATTCAGAGGTGAGAATATTTGCCCGGGAGGAGTGAGCGTCTCCTGTTTGACTAGCCACTAAAATACGGTGTCACATAGATAGCACTATGCCACTATAACAAAAATGTATCACATTGGGCATTTACGGACCCCTGAAATTTAAAGGTGAGACCAGGTGCCCTGGATCAGTGAGCATCTACTGTTTGGCTAGCCACACCCGCCATGAATGCCCTTACATACAGACGAAACATATGTAATTCAGCACTGTATATATACATGAATGTAAACAAACACCCACTAGCGGGTCCCCCACCCGTCCACAACCACCTTAACAGACATCGCGAAATGTCACCGGACTGCCGGCGAATGCCGGTAAAATTCAAATTTGATCGGTAAAAAAATCCGGATAACGGACAAATTGACCGGCCAACTTTTACCAGAAAAATCTCATTTTGAAATCCATAAGATACCAAATAATAAAAGAGAATAGTTTAAAGTGAAAAAGACGCCCAAAACATGTCAATCTGATAAATTACCGAGTATGTGAACGTCCTCACATCGCGTCGTGTCGTGACATATTGTACCGTTTCGATTCGCGTGTTACTCCTACGCGACCCATACGATTGCTACGCGACCTTGAAAAGGAAAGTGAAAGTTGGTTTAGTTTCACTTTCATCTAAGTCTTGTGAGTGAACAATCTGAGAATGTATAATTTACTAAAATATGTTGAGGATGCACCCCCCCCCCTGGCATGTTAACAGTCCTTCCAGTTACTTGGAAATAGCCTATTAAAAGTATGTTTACTAAAGGGCTGGTATGTCGAACTACTGTCCATCATGACTTACACTATAAAGATAATTAAATGTCTGAAGTTTCTTCATGAGAAAATATAGGCAAGAAATTTTTTTAAGACTTGTTATTGAAAAGACTAGGGCTTCTAAACATTATGTAATAAATGAATATGTCCAACATATTCAATTACACTGAATATAATTAAGTTTCTGCATAAGAAAATTTAGGCAAGAATATAACTTTTTATTGAAAGGATGAGGGCTGCTAAAAATGATGTAATAGACTGGTATGTCTAACATCACACTCAAGACAATTAAAACATGATTTTTTGAAATGATTAGACTGATTAAGGCAAGACTACGGTTTTGTTGAGACAAAAACTAAGTAGAAGTGATATAAAAGACTGGTATGTCCAACATCACTTACACTAAAGATAATCAAAACTAGAATTGTTAGATGATGTGACTAAGGCTTCTTAATAAAGTCAGAGACTAAGGCAACATGATATAGAGACTAAGGCGGGACGAAGACTTGTACCGGTAATTACTAAGACTAAGGCTAAGTAAAACTGATGTAATAGACTGGTATGTCCAACGTAATCACTTACACTAAAGATAATGAAAACTGGCTTTTCTTGATGATAAAACTAAGGCTACTTGTTAAAGAGACTAAGGCAACATGACATAGAGACTAAGGCTTGTAATTGCTAAGACTAAGGCTACTAATTATGAGGTAATAGACTGGTGTATCCAACATCACTTACACTAAAGATGATGAAAACTGGGTTTTTAGATGATATGACTACGTCTACTTATTAAAGAGACTAAGGCAAGACTAAGACTTGTAATTGCTAAGAGTAAGGCTACTAATTATGATGTAATAGACTGGTATGTCCAACATCACTTTCAATAAAGATGATGAAAACTGGGTTTTTAGATGATGTGACTAATGCTACTTATTAAAGAGAATAAGGCAACATGACATAGAGACTAAGACTTGTAATTGATAAGACTAAGGCTACTAAATATGATGTGATAGACTGGTATGTACAAAATCACTTACACTAAAGATGATGAACACTGGGTTTTTAGATGATGTGACTAAGGCTACTTGTTAAAGAGACTACGGCAACATGATATACAGACAAAGGCAAGACTAAGACTTGTAATTGATAAGACTAAGACCGAGTGAAATTGATGTAATAGATTGGTATGTCCAACATAACTTTCACTAAAGACAATAAAAACTGTTTTTAGATGATGTGACTAAGGCTACTTATTACAGAGACTAAGGCAACATGATGTAGAGACTAAGGCAAGACTAAGACTTGTAATTGATAATACTAAGGCTACTTCATATGATGTAATAGACTGGTATGTCCAACGTCACTTATACTAAAGATAATGAAAACTTGTTTTTTGGGATGATGTGACAAAGGCTACTTATTAAAGAGACAAAGGCAAGACTAAGACTCGTAATTGCTAAGACTAAGGCTATTAAATATGATGTAATACACTAATATGTCCAACATCATGCACTTATACTAAATATAATCAATACTTAAATTTCAACAAAATGAAATCTAAGGCTACTAAATAAGGAGACTTTTGCAAATATATTATCAGACTTAGGCTTCTTTAGATTGAGACTAGGGCAGCCAAATAATATTGAGACTAAGGTGACTAAATACAGAGACTTTGGCAACTATATAATGAGACTAAGGTGTGTAAGTGATAAGAATAACACAGTTTAATAAAGAGACTAAGGCAATTAAACAATAATACTAAAGCAACTTACTAATGATACTATGCTGACTTAATATAATCAGACCTAGACATCTATATATAATTCGAAATTAGCAGTCGTCCAGTCGAAAGAAACAACGTTAATTCTTTTTGGGCAATCTAGAATTTCAGTAAATATCGTAACGGTCTGGCCGATGATCACGTGTTTCCTCCATATACTAGTATAACTAAGAAAGTCGCTTGTGAAGTTCTATATCATTTAATGTTTATAACGTAGTGTTCACGTTATTAATTAGATGAATTCAACATCAACATCGAATATGTAAATAATGCACAACAGGTAGGCTTAAAACTACTTCATAATAATGTTAACCCACTTTTATAACAGAATTTCTACTGGGTATATGTGACGGGTGTTGCTAGCAAGCAGGAGATGCTCACTCTCCCCGGGCACCTGATCTCACTCCATCACAGGGGTTCACATATGCTCTTCAAGTAGACATATTTTGTTATTTTCCATTTGTTTTTCATTTTCACTGATTTTGTATGTCCTCTGGTTTTATGATTTTTGGATTTGTGCGTTGGATTTATCCATGATCTTTACATTCTAGCGGTCAGGTTATATTCTTATACTTTTCAGTTTGTATAAATAAATTATTTCTTTATACTATCAATATTTATAAATTGTTTGTTGCGTTATCTACGCCATATCAAAACTTGTCAGGCCAGAATTTGTCAGGCTGAAATCATGTCAACAGGTTCGAAGTCAAACCGAGAATGCCAGACTCTGGTTGCTGATGCGCTTATATAGAGTGTTCCAGCCAATCAGAGAACGGCTTCGGCCTGACACTCTAAGAATCCATCCTGACAGAAATTTTTCAAAGTAAAATTCACATTTATAATGCTCTAATACACCAAAAGTAATAGTAATTAATCTCATATCTCCAAACCAAGGTCATTCTCATATCTCACAAAAATTAAATGCAAATATCAACGTAATATATATATTTGGTCTACTTCCCGAACGCGGAAGTATAAAAACATAGATACAACTTATACAAATGCATTCCTGAATATAGATTAATACTTATCGCTTAAAATAGTCACATTTTGAGTAAAATAATTATCATCTAAACGTTATCTCAGAAATGATTGAAAAATCGTCCTACCTTAACTGCACAGAAATTTAAGAACAGATATCAGATTTAGATATATACACAGGATTCAAATAAATCCACCGTGAAACTTGTTGTTACTTACGTAGTGCGTATAAGGATGGCCGCGATCGACAAAACCGGAAGCCGTTATCATAAACTAAATGTGATTTGACATTTACTCCAGAATAAAAAGTGTATAACAATGAAAATCTGTGAACATATAGCATTCCGTACTTTAGACTTCAAAAGTGATTTTGGATAGAATGAATAGTAACATGAAAACAACAGTGATTGGGATAGAATGTAAACATAACTGAGCATACGAAAATGTGACAGTTACAAGTTACACATGAGAAATCAACTTCTGTCAACATGTAATGAATAATATAGGTAAGCGTAGACTTAAGGCATCTTGTTTAATATATGAGTAGACGTTAGTCCTTAAATTGTTCGAATCCTGATACAAAACTGCTAAATGATAGAGGAAATTCTGGCCACTAAAAATACAAAAGTGAAAGGCTATACACACACATACAGAGCCGAGTTACAATTATACAAATCTGACAAATGAAACATTTGGCTGTTACACATTCCCCACCCTAATTATCAGCTAATTCTCCCGAATTACAAAGATCCATGAATCCAAGAACCATGTATACTAGATAAAGTTAATTACAACCTTAACGTTACGCCCTGTTTATTAATTATCCTAATAAGGTCATCTGTTGTCCTGTCTCTAGCTTCTCTGCATAAAAGGAATTGTTTGATGCATTCCTTCGATGGACTTGGGCGTAAGGATTCATAATTGTAGTACCTGGCCTTTCTCATGGGAGACTCGTACGATGGGAATTTACTTCCGGGCAGAGCTAAAAAGTTATAATTGTCCAAGAGTTCTCCTCTGGATACTGAGCTGCTGGTGTTGCTGTCTGCCATCTCCAACCTCATTGCAGCAAATTCCCACTGCAGGAGTTTTTGGTCTGGTGTCATCTTACTCCATCCACGCGGTGGCCATACAAAGGACACTTCACCACTCACCAAGGTCACCTCACTCTCCCAGTTTCTTCTAGCAGGTGGGCACAAAGGCATACAACCCCATGACAAAATGTCGGTCACCTCCGCCGGTAGTGAAATGATACCCCTGGACTGTGTATCAGGCGCACAGGTAAGACAATTTTCCGAGGGAATATCTTCTATCAAACTTGGTATCATGGGATCCGCAAATGGTGAAGGTGGCAGGGGTACATGTTCCTCAACTGTACAGACCTCATCGCATGGTTCTGTTTGTGGTACATGGTCAACTTCCTCCGTTGTTTCCTCAACAACACCACTTGTCTCCGGTGTTCCATGTCCTAGAGTGCATTGGTCATTAATAGCCTCTACACTGTCTCCGCAGTCTAGCGTGGTGGTATGTAGACTGGGAGTAGGGTCATCTTCTGCAACATCTGGAACCTGAGGGTTTGGATTGACGGTAGCAGTGGAAGGGTAAGTGACAGATGGAATGTCTTCTGTCTGCCTTTGCACAACTGATACACTGGCTGCTGGTGTCTGTTCTTTTGTCGTTACACCAGGGACATCAGCAGAGTTTTGGTCAGCATCTCCACCTGGGTGAGGAGTTTCACTCGCCGGCACCTCGTCTCCTTTTACTGGCACAATGGTAAACTCTGCTGATGTGGCAACGCTCACTCCCTTGATGAATGTTGAAGGAGTTTTTTGCAGCAGCATCCCGCAGTCTAGACCTTTTGTCTCCGCACTCTGAACTTTGTTGGTGGGTCCGTATCTGCCATCTTACAGGACGACATCCTTCTACAAAGGCTAGTCAGATCCTTTGAACTACTAAGAACACCCTTGTGAATTCCTATTCTATACCATACTACTGGGGTGCCCTCCGCCCAAAGCATTGCCTCCACGACTTCTCCAATAGATACTGAATGGACCTGAAAGCTGGGTGTAGAAGATGGAGCCTCAGGATCGTATTCCTTCCTTTGCCTTTTTGTGGATGGCGCTTCTTCATATTCAGGAATAAACCTTGATTCAGATTCCACAGAGGGATATATCGGGTGTTTCCTTTGAGTCTGCCACTCGCTTTCCATCGCTCTCAAAACTTCTTGGTGGTTTGGTCCATCCCGTTTCCGTAGCCGCTTCCTCATCAATTCCCTTGCCTTTTCTGCTCTTCCATTATCGTAGGGGGTTACCTTGATTGATTGATTGATTGATTATTGTTTTACGTCACACCACGAATATTTCACGTATATGGTGACGGTATCTGCCTGATGCGGAGCATACAAATATTGACCTTTGCATCCGACCCACCCGAAGCAGTGAGGGATCTTTAACGTGCCATGCATACCACGAAACGGGGCCTCGGTTTTTACTGTCTCATCCGAAAGACATGACACCGGCATGACCAGAGCGGGACTCGAACCCCGGCCTCCCGATCAGGAGTCCGACGCGATACCGCTAGGCCACGCCGGCTTTGGGGGTTACCTTGACGAGGTCCTTGTAATCCCTAGGCTTGGTTGCCAACCAGAATCCATTTTCCTCCTTGAAAAATTCAGTATCCAAATCGTTCTCCTTCATGGATACCGGATAGTATCTTTTACAGTGGTCCATGAGTTCTGGAAAACTGCGTTTGAAAACCCTCTCTTCCTCACAAAATGGACATGTTACTTGCAGGGAATTATGTATGGCTGAGGACATATGGTGTTTAGATCCCTCGCACTGGCAAAAACCTCATGACATCTCCAACAGGCGTGCTGTTTTGGTGCCATTCTGTGAAGAGAGGATATTTTTCTTGGTGATACAATTTAAGAGGATATGAACATGACAATGTTAAGAGTTGAGATAAGCACAGCCTGACCGCTGGGTTTCTAATCCCCCATCAGTTATTGTACACCGTCCATAAGTAAATGCCTTCCAGAGCCAAATGGTAAGTTCAACAATGTTAGTAGTAGTAGTAGAAAGATCAACAGAAACAACATCAACATCAAAATCATCAACAGCTCTTCTGAATCATTCCACCCGATGCTGACATCTTTGTGTATCTTGAATAGATAACTGTGAATATCGACGCCATAATGCTTGCTTCTACAACGGAAGTGATTCGTATTACTGACAAGGTAGATAGGTTGATCAGACCCCTTTCCCTGTCTCTGATTCTTAGGAGTACTCCGTCACAAAGTATCATCTCTATATCCACTAATAATGCATTCCACAAAGCCATGCATTCTTCAAAACTCTGTTTCATCGTGTTGATCTTCTAACTTTACTTTGGACTCTTCAATAACGTCCTTTGTTGTTCTACCCAGGATGGAAGGTTCTGTCCTCGGTATGGGGCTAATCGGTCACTATGATTTACAACAGCTGCTTTAAATTTGCTCCTCTTAACCTTGTAGTGAACATCATCCATGACCTTGACAATGGCAGCGGGTACTTTCCAAGCTGATGTTAGTTTGGTGCATACTCCTACTTTTCTAACTGGATCATAAACCCATACAGGATCACCTATGTAAAATTGTTGTTTCTTAGAGGAAAGGTCGTAGCGTTTCTTTTGTAACAAGAAATTCGAATTCAGAGATTTCCTGCGACGATACGTATGCGTTCAAGTTTTTCTTCCAGGTCCCGCACGTAGCTGTCTGCACTCCTATGGGTATCAGCCGGTTCCCCAAACATAATCTGAATAGGAAGTGTAGTTTCACGCCCAAATACCGTCTGCTTAGTACTTGTATGTAGTGCTGATCTGCATGCCATCATGACTTGCTGCAAGTAGTTATCCCAAGTATTTTGTGCATCTTTACAAGTGGAGACTTTCCTTTCTTTGTCATCTTCCTAGCTGAACATGGGTCGCATGACTCTATGTATCTCCGAATGTCAGCTTTCATACCTGGCCAGTAGAATGCTTGTTTAATTTTAGAAACTGTCTTATCCATTCTTAAATGATCTGCAGATGGAAGGTTATGGCATGCGTATAGAACATATTCTTTGAATTTATGTGGTACAACTAATTGATAGATTGTGTCAAGATTATCTTCATTTTCATTTCGTCGGTAGAGAAGTCCATGCTGCAATATTAGTCTGTCCCATTGTCCCCAAAGAGTTTTCAGTGTTTTTGATCCAGATGAGACTGTTTCTTTTCCTGGTCGCGGAGTTTTGTTTATCAATGCTGACATAAATGGCCCAATATCTTCATCTTCTGTTTGGTACATTTGAATTTCAGACTGCTGCAAGTCAGGAAGCAAGTATTGAGGTGAGTCTGTATGAGTATGTCTAACCATAAGACATTTTCCATATTCACTACTGCTGGTTTTATTATCATCTACATCAGTCTCATTTTCATTTCTCTCTTGTGTTCTACAGGCTCTGCAGGGACTTCGACTCAGGGCATCCGCATTTTTATGCTGGTGACCCGGGCGATGGGTTATTTCTGTATCATATGTCTCAAATTCTTGAAGCTATCTAGCTACTTGACCGGAGGGATTTTTCAGGGTGCGCAACCAGCTCACAGCAGCATTATCGGTTCTTAGAAGTATATGCTGACCGTAGATACATGAGTGAAAACATCTGAAAGCCTTGATGACAGCCAGCAATTCTTTCCTTGTCACACAATAAGACACTTCATGACGGTTGAGGGTGGAGCTCATGAAGGCTATGACTCCTTCAGCACCATTTTCCAGCTGGGACAAGGCTGCCCTGACTGCATAGTTACTTGCATCAATGTCTAATATGAATGGGACACCACGTTTAGGACAGGCTAAGACTGGTGCATTTGTCAGTTTTGCTTTCAGTTCTTCAAATGCCTGCTGACAGTCATCAGACCAGTGAAACTTCGACCCCTTGTTGCTTATTTGATGCAAAGGACGGGCAATTGCAGCAAATCCCTTTATGAATCTCCGATAATAGGAGGCAAGTCCTAAAAAGCTTTTGACTTCTTTCCTTGTTTTTGGAATACCCCATTCCTTGATTGCCTTACACTTGTCTGGGTCTCTTTGAACCCCTCTTTGAGATACCACATGCCCTAGAAATTTGATGCTGGTCCGAAACAGGTCACACTTCTTTGGCTTAAGTTTGAGATTAGCCTCTCTGAATCTAATGAATATGTGTTTGAGTCGCCCTAATGACTGTTCAAATGTTGTTGCAGGTATGATGATGTCATCCATATAGATTAGGCACTCTTCCCTACTGTAAACCACGTAACATCCTCCATCAACCTCTGGATGGTGGAGGGCGAATTCGTCAATCCAAAAGGCATGACACGGAACTGGTACAAACCCTAACTTGTTGAAAAGGCTGTCTTCTCTTTGTCCTCCTCGGCCATGCCTATCTGCCAAAAGCCAGAGTTTAAATCCAAACAGCTAAACCATTTCTTCCCTTCAAGACTGTCTAAACATTCATCTATCCGCGGGAGAGGATAGGCATCTTTCACTGTCACATCATTCAGATTCCTGTAATCAACGCAAAATCGTGTTGTTTTATCCTTCTTTGTTACCAGTACAACACTTGAACCCCAGGGGCTGCTTGATGGCTCTATCACACCCATCTTTAACATCTTATCTATTTCTTCTCTTTCTACAGACTTCTTTCCGAGTGGAATTCTTCTCAGAGGTTGCCTAATTGGAAAGGCTGTACCAGTTTTAATCCAGTGAAGCACTCTGTTTGTTCTGCCTATGTCATCTGATGATTTAGAGAATACATCTTGATATGTTGCTAGTAGTTTTGCTAATTTCTGCCTTTGTATGTGATCAAGTTCAGTTCTGCTCCTGTCAAACAGGTCCATTAGGCGATCTGGTATTGACATGGTTGATTCTGAGGTATTCTCTACTCTGTTGGCGGTTGCTGGAGTAACATCCTTGGTTTGGGGTTCTTGCAGATGAATAAGTTGACTAATTCCGAATTTGGTATTTCGATATAACACCACATTCCTGTCTTCTGTATTCAGTATATGAACAATTCCCTTTTCTGGTGTCGACGATTCCAGGTACAATTCTTACTCCCTTGTATGGTTTATCTGCAGTCTCTACTATTGCAATATGATTGGTGTGGCTATCTACCGGAACCTCTACTTCTATAAACATGGATGTTAAAGGTGGGACGTTAATGGTTTCCTTCGCATGAACATGACAAATTAATTCAGCTTCACCTTTTACACATATTGGCATTGTTGTATTGTTAATTGTCATCTGAGATCTTATGAAATCTACCTTGCAATTGTTCTTTAGAAGGAAGTCCTGACCAAGTATTGCGCTAGTTCCCATGTCACACCATGATTTGCTGTTGAAATTTCCAAATTGAATGATAATATCGTCGACACCGTACACCTTAAGTTCATCTTTGTTAACTGCTCTCGGGGTCACATCTGTAGGTAACAAATCCGGTTTATAAACATTATCGAGGCTGCGGTAAGTTTCATGAGAAAGTAATGTAAAATTTGATCCACTGTCAATTAGGAATGACATTGTGAGGTTCCCTATGTTTCGTTTTAGATATGTACCATTATCATGTTTGTTGATATTCTGTTGACAAAGTCCAATTCTTGTGGGGTCTGTCTTTGTTGAAGGCCTTTTTACTTCCGACATCCTACGGCCTACTTGGATGACGGCTTCCCGTTTCCCTGGTTGTTGTATTCTTGATGTGATGGTTTATTGCTTTGTTGAGGGTTTAGCTGTGGATGTGAACAGTTTCTAATGAAATGGTCTGGACTCTTACAATTGTAGTATGTACGTGGTCCATTGTTCTGTCTTCTTCTCCCTTGCTCTGAGTTCGAACTTGCCGACAAACGCCCCTCTAGAAGTGCCAATCTTTGATTCACTTTCTCTAGTAAGTCCTCCATCTGCCCTTGCTGCTTGGTAGTGCTTACCATCCTTGAGCATTTCTTTTTATCGCCTATGTCCCCTAGTACTGCTTCGTATCTTTCTATGATGTCAACCGCTTGTGCAATTGAAAAACAGTTTCTGTCAATACAGCGGCATTTCATTTCTAAAGTTATTGACTTGAGCTGATTTAAAGCTAGGGCCTCTTGTGCTACATTATCCAGGTTCGGGTACGCTTTCTGTGACATTTGCCTCAGGTCATCACCAAGTGCTGCAATGGACTCTGCGCTCTGCTTCGTTCCGCTCTCAAAGCGGGACAGCCACCGATTTTGTTGTCTAGTACTACCGAACCTATGTCCCAGTTGTTTAACAACTCCCTCGTATTTACTCTTCTCCCCTGGCGTCAGGCTTATATAAAAGGTTCTTGCTGGTCCTCGTAAACTGGCTGCTAATGATAGAGTTCTTTCTCGCCCTTGCCATCTCCCCAGTTCTGCACATAACTCGAAATGCGATAGGTATTCCTCCCAGTCAGACGTCCCATCATACGTATCAGGCTTTACCGGCAACCCAGTCTTCAATTTTCTCGGCTCAAACAGCTCAATCCCAGTTGATCCACCTCTACATTTATTGTCATTGGCGTTCTGGAAACCTCCGTCTGTCGGAGCACCTTCATCGTCATCTCCCTCTTCATCGTGTACGTTAAAAACAATTTCATTATCTGAAGTATCCGCCATGCTGCGTTCAAGCCAAAACGTGAGGTATCTATAATAATTTCAAAAGTTCATGTTCACTATATAGTCTCTTTCTATATCGTATTCGTAAATAGAATCCATCTCCGGGCGCGGTACGTATCTAGGATGCCAATTTTTGAGGCATCCCACTTCTGACACCATTTTGTAACGGTCTGGCCGATGATCACGTGTTTCCCCCATATACTAGTATAACTAAGGAAGTCGTTTGTGAAGTTCCATATCATTTAATGTTTATAACGTAGTGTTCACGTTATTAATTAGATGAATTCAACATCAACATCGAATATTTAAATAATGCACAACAGATAACTTCGGCTCTGGTAGTCTTAAAACTACTTCATAATAATGTTAACCCACTTTTATAACAGAATTCTAGCGGTCAGGTAATATTCTTATACTTTTCAGTTTGTATAAATAACTATCAATATTTATAAATTGTTTGTTGCGTTATCTACGCCATATCAAAACTTGTCAGGCCAGAATTTGTCTGGCTTACAATTGTCAGGCTGAAATCATGTCAGACCAAAAATACGGAAAAGCATTTACATGTACTATAATTTAGGTTACGAAATTCTGATCGTTAGTTTCAAGATTCATGATTTTTGTGTTTTTACCTAAGCTATTATTCGATGTCAACAGGTTCGAAGTCAAATCGAGAATACCAGACTCTGGTTGCTGATGCGCTTATATAGAGTGCTCCAGTCAATCAGAGAACGGCGTCGGCCTGACACTCTAAGAATCCATCCTGACAGAAAATTTACAAAGTAAAATTCACATTTACAATGCTCTAATACACCAAAAGTAATAGTAATTAATCTCATATCTCCTAACCAAGGTCATTCTCATATCTCACAAACATTAAATGCAAATATCAATGTAATATATATATTTGGTCTACTTCCCGAACGCGGAAGTATGAAAACATAGATACAACTTATACAAATGCATTCCTGAATATAAATTAATACTTATCGCTTAAAATAGTCATATTTTGAGTAAAATAATTATCATCTAAACGTTATCTCAGAAATGATTGAAAATTCTTCCTACCTTAACTGCACAGAAATTCAAGAACAGATCTCAGATTTAGATATATGCACAGGATTCAAATAAATCCGCTGTGAAACTTTTTGTTACTTACGTAGTGCGTATAAAGATGGCCGAGATCGACAAAACCGGAAGCCGTTATCATAAACTAAATGTGATTTGACATTTACTCCAGAATAAAAAGTATAACAATGAAAATATGTGAACAAATAGCATTCCGTACTTTAGACTTCAAAAGTGATTTTGGATAGAATGAATACAACAGTGATTGGGATAGAATGTAAACATAATTGAGCATACGAAAATGTGACAGTTACAAGTTACACATAAGAAGTCAACTTCTGTCAACATGTAATGAATAATATAGGTAAGCGTAGACTTAAGGCATCTTGTTTAATATATGAGGAGATTTTAGTCCTTAAATTGTTCGAATCTTGATACAAAACTGCTAAATGATAGAGGAAATTCTGGCCACTAAAAAAAATTACAAAAGTGAAGGGCTATACACACACATACAGAGCCGAGTTACAATTATACAAATTTGACAAATGAAACAACTGGCTGTTCCAATATTATGGAGGTCGTCCAGATTTTCTCTAAATTTTTCAACTTGACAACCCAAAATCTTTGCCAATTCCAAGCCCTGAAGTGATGCTGAAGACAGTATAATGCTGTTATCTCCAGAATGTTCAATATCACTCACATTTAAGACAATTAAATTCTACACAAACTGCTCTAAAAAATTAAGAGAGCATTAGCCATCTATACCAGGCAGATGTTTACCAAACCATGGAACGTGGACCCTCTCTCTCTGATGGCTCTTCTTCTTTTTTGTTTTTTGTTTTTGTTTTTTTGTTTTGTTTGGTTTTTTTGGGGGGGGGGGGTTGGGGGGTTGTTGTTGTTGTTTATTATAAAAGTGAATCATAATATCAAGTGATTAATTATTATTTAAAAGGGAATAACTATGAATCAATTACAATAGATTCCACTGATTGGCTTAATAAGATTCTATTTGTAACCAAATATATTTTAAAACAACACATTTTGTTCACTTATCATGACTTGTTTTAAGTTAATCAGAAATGCTTTTCATCAATTGTTTCAATAAACAAACATTAAATTTCACTGTTAAGAAAATGTCAATTTCTTCTTTAAAATAAATCTTCTTAAAATTGACTTAATACAGCTTATCGCATTATTTCTTATGAGATATTCTAAATATTATAAGTATGGTTAATCTGATAAGTTACTCTGGTTAATTTTTTTGACAAAATGGTTTGCAATATTGATAAGAATATACTGTATCAGATTAACAAGAATCCATTGTGTCTGCATTAATGGCTTTGAAAATGTAATACTAAAGATGTGCTAATTGTAGATTGGGGTGAACTCCATTATAAAGATTATTGTAACAGAAATATGTTGACCGGTTGACAGTACCTTTACCCTTTTTGTGTAATTTAATTTTGATTATGGTTTTGTGCCATCTGATTGTGTGTAAGCCCTGTCTCTTATTTATTTCATTAATTTCTTTGTTTATTTTTTAACATCCTTCTCAAGCTGTTTTGTTGCTGTTCAATTGAAAATATGGGTTTTGAAATTTTAGAATATTTTAGAAGGTTTGCAGGCGGAATAGTAACTAAGTGCACTTAAATTCATTTACATCTGTCACTAAAGTATGAATAGCATATAAAAGTTCAGACACCCTAGTCCTAGTGTCACAAGAATAAGAAATACGTATCCCTCCATCATGGTAATGTTTTGTGTGTAAGATTGCATATACCTGCTGCAACTACTACCTATAAATTTTCAGTATTTTTAATTTCATTGTTTACTTTATTGCAAATTAAATGGTGGAGAGCAGTGATTTTTGCTCCAGGAACTATAATGAGATGTCTATTCCAAGAGGGGTAATTGCGACTGAAATACTCACTTAATTTTTCCCCTCTTGAATCAGTTGCAATGAGAATCTGATTGGACATAGTTATGATTATGAGCAGACTGTATATCTGAAATATTTCTGTTATAAATTAAATGTGACAAAATTTGCTATAAAATTATTTGTCTGCTACAAAATTTGTAAATTAATAAATTCTGTCTTTTATAAACACAATAAATGACTCAAATTAGGCTAATTATAGATTCTGGAAATATTAGTAAGTAGTTTATTAAATATATCTTTTAAATTTATTCAAATGATATAGAAATCATATTCAAAATATAAACAGGAAATGTTTAGTGATGAACAGTTTAAAAAAACTTTATTGATTGTTTAACAAAACGACAGAATGTAAGCACCAGTACAATTGTTATTGTAACAATTTATATACAAGAAATAGACATATGTAGTCATACATCTGTGACTGTGAATAATACTAATTCGCATATATTTAACGCAACACTTAAGGTGTACCAGTCGGCAGGGGATGCGTTCTCCTCCATGGCACCTATCTCGCCTCTGTTTTAATAGGGTCGGGATTAGTGATTATTTGTGTGTGTGTGTGTATATATATATATATATATATATATATATATATATATATATATATATATATATATATATATATATATATATATATATTTATATATTTGACTTTGGGCTGTGGAAATGGGAATGGAACTACAAAATGAGTATTAGGGTGCAACAATCCAAAAGTATTGGTTTGCATTACTATTTATATTATTATACTTGAATTTAAATGTAATTAAGTTTAATCTAAAGGACTTAGAGTTTATCTACTTGAAAAAAACTGCTTCACACATTTGGTATCTACTCTTTAAGTGTTAATGTACATTGGTCTTTTGTGTAAATTTCCTTTAGAGGTGTGTCTTAACTACTAGTCAATAAAATTGAATATTTTAATTTTGTTCTGTTAGACATGTTCTCAATTCTTTTAATTTCTTTTCCACGGGTCTCTGTTGTTTAAGTATTTACACAATGGCAAATTCTGTCTTCATTTATTAAGATGGAGGGATGCCAGGCAAAATCTGGATCATCATTTATATTTCCAGCAGTTTTTGCTCTAGATAAAGCAACAAACAGAGCTCCAGGATTTAAAGATTCGAATTTCTTTGAACCAGGGTTAAGTATTATGTACCTGCTGGATTCTCCATTGCCGATCGTCATGCCCTGACACTTGTGTATTGTTGTTCCCCACCCAAGCCTAAGTGGTATTTGGGTTCTTGTGCAATTAAAACTATTACATTCTATTTTTCTTTTGATTGGAACAATTGGATCTTATTTCGAATTAAAATCTACAAATGGAGGGCCACAATAATTACAAAAGTTCAACCATAACATCAGAAGGATAACATTCTCCTGGTCTCTTGGCTTTAGGATAAATTATGTCCACCATCCTTCCCATGAAACCATTAAAAAGGCCATACTCTACTAGAATGTTACATGTGAGCATTACTTTAGCTTCACGGCCCAGATACAATATAGGGAGTAATCCAGCAGCTTTATCGCTTGTTGTAGAACTGGCATAGACTCCAGATGAAATAGCATCTATTTTAACTATTGGATTAATGATATTTGCTTGCAATAACTTTTCTTTGTTGTGATTCCACTTATCACTGCGAGTTGGAAACACAAAAAAAACTTTTTCATTTATTCTTTCTAGAAAAGTATGGCCTTTTGAGCTTTTTAGATCCTCCCATTGGAATTTTTGAAGATAAAGGATCAAAATGATCAGGGCAATGTTTATATTCAATCAAAGAACTCATGATAATTTTTAAAAGCTAGCTTTTGATCATTGTTTAGATTTTCTATGTCAACATCCGGAAGTTTCAGTGATGAATCATTTTCTGATTCAAACCTTATGTTTAAATTTTCAAGAAAGTTTACACCCAAGTCTTGATTGAGGTATGATGTGATATAGACCAGTCAAAGTCAGGGCCACCATCATCATATTGAAAATCATCATTAATGTTTTGATAATCAGGATTAGGTTGGAGTAATTCTGTCCATGCTGGTTGATCGGGGCGATGATGGTCATTACCAATATCAGATTCATATTATGAATCACTTTGAGTATCTAATTGTTTGTCGGTATATTTAGAAGCCCTCTCTACATCTGCTTTGACAAAATTTGGACACTCAGAAGATTCCAGAAACTTAAAAAATTGGTTTATCCATGTTTGGTTTTCATTCTTTACGACAGAGATTTTATTCCAGTTAGGGAAGTGGAGCAGTAACATTGTTCTACAATAATTTTTATTTATAGGCCATGAACAGCGTAGATTGCCCCAGAAATAACAGGAACATAACCTGGTTTGCAAACAAAATCATACCAAGAGCACTTTTCATTTTCAGACCTAGATAGATATTTATCAAGTGATGTTTGTTTTGTTAGAGTAACCCCAGTTTTCTCTAATATCCTTGAACCAGACATACTTTATTTTGAAATGAGTGACTGCATCTGTATAATGGGTGTGAAGACAGCTTAAAAGCTGCCTCCACTGCAGATATATCGCGTTTTGTTGTTTGCATGAGTAGTTTCGTGCACAATAATTTTGCACAGGCATTGTCATCGAAGGAATTCACCATATCGCTAAAAAAAAATCAACTAATGCACCAGTACCCTGCCCTCCTTAGCATACATAACTAGTTATATATTTTTCTGTAGCTATTATATCATCAACTGAAGGATTATCAGGTCCACTTTTAGACAAATTTACAGAAACATTCCCATTTGCCCTCCACCCCTGTGTATGATATCTGCTATGTTAAACTAAAGTTGGGTGGTTTTTTTCCATTTCAAGCCTTAAACATGGGTTTTTATCTTTAACAATTTCTGGAGAATCTCTTAGTTTTTTCCCTGGAGATAAAGAAGTGCCGAATTCAAGCCTACATATTTTCTCATCTTTTTTCTTATTTTTTTAAGGCGAAGACAGAATAAGGACACCTATGCAAATTCACTTTATGTATCAAAAGTAAATGATCTTCACGTAATGATTCTTGTGGTTTGCTTACTTCCATTAATAATTTAAAGAGCGGATTATTTCAGGAGGAGCTGGAGCTGTTCCCTCTGGTGGGGGCCATAAATCTTTTCGAGGTTCTCCTTTTTCATTTTTACTTCCAGGATGGTTTGCTGTGATTTTAAATTCATTTTCTACCCATTTTGAAAGAACTTATGAAATTTCATTATCATTTATTTCAGAGTTGTATGCTTCATTTAATAAAGAATGAGGTTGTCTATCACTTCTTCAACACAACCCATGCCAATGTATCATACCCCTTGATTGTGCTAATTCCTGTCTATACCAAAATGTACCAACTTTAAATACAGGCTTGATAACTTCTTGAAAATAATCATATGTTCGTTTTTCAAAATAATCTGCAATTAAATGTGTATTTTCTTGCAATGCCTTAAACATATTGCTTTTACTGTTTACATCAATATTATTACCAGTTTTTATGTTTAATATACATATTTAGTAACCTTTTAAGAAGCTTAAAGTAAAATTCTGCACAACTACCCGTGGTGAAAAAGGATGGCAATCCACAACCCTCATTAATTTTGAATTGAATCAATGATCTGAGCTTTTGAAGTCTGGCTCCAATATTGTGATGTACCTCTTAAATGAGCCCCAAAGTATACATTTTTTTCTGCAATTGACATGTCACTATTTTGATTTTTTTGTTTTAAGTCAAGAATATTGATATGTTCTTCGCCTAGCTTTTGATTTATAATAAAATTGCTATTTTCTAACGTTCTTTTTCTTATCATGTTGTGAACAATAAATTTAAATACTTGGTGTTCAGCAAACCTTCCATCAGTGTACCATATTAAATGATTTGCCCAATCAAGTAATGATATACATGTTACTGGGCGATTTATATAAAAATCTGCCATACCAGTTGGAAACAATGTTGGAAATGCCATTGTGAAAAAATACCTGGTAGTAAACTCTGAGATAAAATTGTTACCTCTGGATGGCCAAGGAATGATTAAGATTTTATTTTGGGGAGGTTTCTTATTGTTTTCATCTGTTATATGATTTATTATAGCCTCTTTCTCTTTTTGAATGTCATTTATTTTATCAGGTATTAAAACCCCAGATGCTGTTGTAGTATCATCAATAGCATCTACAAGATTAATTTGTTCTGGGATGGACCTTGATCATTTGTGCTGTTTTCATGATAATTGAGTGGTTGGATTTCATCTAATTCTTCATCCTCAGGTAATTGAGAAAGTCTATGAGGGCAAATGGTTATATCTGAATATGCAGGATTGTTTTGTTTTAACCACATTAAAGCATTTTGAACCGTATAACGGCGTACTCTAAAATCTTTACTTGTGTCATTTTTTCCCTTCTGACACTTAGTGCATGTTTTTCATTCGGTAATCGGGGGAAAATAGATGCTGGCTTGTTTATTTCCTGAGGAAATGTTACACAATGACCTTTAGAGGCAATTCCACCATGTTTTAACAAATAAACATTAATACGTGGAGAAATTCTTGCAATAATTTGTTGCTCTATCATAGATAAATTTTGTAGTTCAGGTGGAACAGGTCCAGGGTTCATATTGTTTTCCTCTGAAAATAACTTAATATTTTATCAGTAGAGCATTTATGGCACATTTCATTTATATTTAATTTCAAGTTTATCTTTCTTTCTTTACATACTTTACTAGTATTTAAATCATAGTTCATTTGAAAAGGTTCAAATGATCGAATACAATCCATTGCCTTATTGAATTTGTTATCATTTGTTAGTGGTGGTTAATTTGGTAATGTGTCTAGGGATTGTTTTAAATTTTTCAGTTTGTGATTAATTCTGTTTTTGTTTCTTTTATCTCTTTTAAGAATTTCATCTTTATTTTCTACAGATTTAGCATCCTCAAAAAATATTCCTAGTTTTCTACATTTGCTTTTAGTCTCATTGTCTTTTTTACTGAATTTATTTTGTGGTATGTTATTCATCTGATGTTCAGTAAAAGTGTTTTTATCTTGTCCCATTTTCGTTTTTGTGTTGATGCTACCTTAGAATTTGTTGCAGTCGTTTTTTTCATTGATTGCACCCTAGATTTATAACCTCTTTTACCTTCTGATTTTGAATTAATTTCGTTCAAGATATTTGTTATTTGAACATCAACTTCTCTAGTGTCAACATCACATGTTCTCAACAGTTGAAAATGGTTGCTGTGTAATAACAAATTAATTACTTTCTTGTCATTCTCCTCAAAATTTTTAAGACAATAAACAGATTTGATTATGTTGTTTTCGCGTAAGACAAGATTAACAGTAGTTTTCGCATTAAGAAGCATATATGCAGCCTTTATTTCACACACAGTCGCCTATCCCCTCCCACTGACCATTTGACGTAGATATGATTCACTGCCATCACACTGATCATGAAAAAGTGAAATTTCATCCTTCCGAAGATTAAAATTTTCATAAATTTTAGAACATATTGCCTCTCTATATTTGTTCATACAGTCTAATTTCCCAAATTCATATTGACTAAGTGCGTGGAAGAAGCAATTTCCATCACCTGGAATATCAATAACTTCAAACATATCATTGTCAATATAAACTGTATGAAGTGAAGTAACAAAAGTTTGAGCCTGACATCTTGATTGAAATGTATTTATCAATAAATCTGAATTAAAGCTTTGACATAATAAAACCGTCTCATCTTTACTTGAATTTTTTTTTCATGATTTTGTAATTGCCCTTTAGATGTTTCAACTTCGTGTTCTTTAGCATCTTTATCTTTTTTATTTCTAGCTTTAAGACCCGTTTCTAAAACATCTGCATACGATTTCACCTGGGAATCAAAGGGTTGATCATTGTGTGTATCTTTACAATTTGCTTTTTATGTATGGTCATTGCAGTGTTCCCAAAAGTATCTTGAAGTTTACCAGTCATTTGTCTGGTAAAGTTTATAATTTTAAAGGATTTTTAGAGAATCTTTTACCAGACCGAACGAAATTTTACCATATTTCTCTGGTGGACTGACGGACCTTCGGAAACACTGTCATTGTGCATATAATCGCTCAATTTTGCTGGGGCGTTGTATGTATGGTCATTGTGCGTGTGATCACTCAGTTTTGCTGGGGCGTTGTATGTATGGTCATTGTGCGTGTTATCACTCAGTTTTGCTGGGGCATTGTATGTATGGTCATTGTGCGTATCATTGATACTTAGTTTTCTTATTGCATTGTATCTATCTGTAATGTATTTTGGGGGAAACTCGGTAATTTTCTTTTCATTCGAAACGCTAAGGTAATCGTCATTTTTATTTACCCTTCTTTCACGATTCTCAATCTCAAAATAGGTAGACACGTTCATTCCGTAACGAACAACATCTGCATAAGTTTTTCTTATTTTGCACCAAGATGGACCAGGGTTTTCGACTAAACTATTAGAGATTGACATTTTACCTGAAATTGTAGCAGACAGAAATTTAGAGTATGTCAATGTCAATATATTTTAGATCTGTTTAGATATAATTATATACAAGATGAACCGATAATCCTTTGTTGTTTTATGTGGGGCTCGATGAACCTTAGCAGACGAAGTCTGACGTCACGAATTGACCTCACGGATTGACGTCACATATCATAAATTGTGTTAGAAAACTGTAGAGGATGTCTACTCGGAATTTTTCGGATTCATACATGTCATTAAGTGCTATTATTTATCAATAATTTACAGCATTTCAGATGTTATTAATTTTAAGTGAGGATTTGGTTTCTTATCGTATGTTTATTTCATTGTATTTGAATAATCAAGAGAAACCGTTCAGATTCTCGACTCATCTCGTGATGTTTTGGTTATGCTACATCTCGTCTAATCTCGCGATACCGGCACTAATTATTCTCAATCACTCAAACGTTTTAATTAAAGGGAACTTATGCTTATCAAGCTTTTATGTAGCACAGATAGCATTGTAAACAAACATGGCGGCGTTTCAGCTGACGAAATTTGAACTCATTAGCATACAGGATTTTTAAAATTATTATTATTATTAATTTTTTTTTTTTTTTTGCTTAATTTTTTTCTCGTTGGAGAACCTCGGCCGGTACGACGTCCTTATGAAAGTTATAGCCTGGAATATTAATAGTGGACTTGAAAGAAAATCAAACTATACGCCTTTTCTTAATTTCATTTGTACGTATGATGTTATTGTCTTTCAAAACGTTAGATAGAGAATAATTTTGATTTCACAGTACCTTTGTTTTTATGTAAATTTATACCTAAATCATTATCCAAATGTAAACAAGGGGTGGTATCGCAATATTTATAAAAATGAATTCGAAAAATACGTTTGCATTTCAGAAATGTTTTGACACTTTTGTATGGTAAAAATAAAAAATATATACCTTCTAATTTTGTGCACCAGATGCGCATTTCGACAACTTATGTCTCTTCAGTGATGCTCGTGGCCGCATAAATTAATCAAACAATTTTAGATATAGAAAATGATCTGTTTTTATGTTTTGTTTACATTCTGCCTGATAGATGGTCATTCTTTACATGATATAACTGTGGCATTTTTATGAACTCAAAAAATGTATATCTCGGTATTCAGAAAAAGGCAAAGTTATTGTCACTGGAGATCTAAATAGCAGGTGTTCAACCTTAAGTGATTTTATACATAATGATAATTTATATAAGGATGTGTCTGATGCATTATCTTCGTTATTTAATTATAAATCCGATGACTTTGTTCCGGACCGAGTTTGTCGAAATACTCGTGTTAATACTTATGGTTTAAAACTCACACAATTTTGTATTGTAACAAGTTTACGTATTTTGAATGGGTGTCATAACCTTAACTTTAGCAATGATTTTACTTATTGTGGACCAAAAGGTTGCAATGTGATTGATTACGTATCATTTAGGCCTGATTTGTTTAGTTTCATTTCAAAGTTCATAGTTTCTAACTTCAATCTGTACTCTGACCATGCATCCTTGCGTTTAGAATGTAATACTTCTCATACATGCTGTAAAAGTATTGAATGTAATGAAGAGGATGTTAGAAAAGATGATAAGTTTAGGTGGAACGCTGAGAAAGGAGATGAAAGTAAAGTATATTTACTGAATACTGTTCATCGCCTACAGCAGTGTATTGGTACTAATGATTTAACATCTAACGATGGTATAGAAAGCTGTGTAAATGAATTTGTAAGCGAGATCCGGGACATGATGTCATGTCGTCATTTCACAGCGTTTCACCTAAACATTCATGTTCCAACCAGTGGTCACGTTGTCAAATCTTCCAACCTGAGGACACGTGTCAAATTTGAAAATGGTTCAATGACACGTGTAAACATTTGTATACATATAAACATGTATGCTAGCTATAGGAAAGCTTTATTTGATTTCAATCATATGAAGTCCCATGAAAATCATACATCTTAAAAAGTAAAAATTGTTACAAAAGCGTTGACCGTAAACTGAAAAGAAAAATCTTTTTGAGCAGGGAAATATGATAAGTTTACGGGAGACAAATAGCAAATTATACTATTTGCATTCTGCTAAGAAATCTAATAAAACAGTTCATGCTTCACTTTAAGGTCTACATAGACATTTTCAGAACCTGTCGGATGATCAAGGTACAAGTACTAACCTTACAAGTGATGATGAAACACCTGATAATGACATTTTTGAGGAATTTAATGTTGAAATTACTTTAAGTGAGATTAAATGTGCCATCAAACAATTCAAGCGAGAAAAAGACTATGGGTTTGACTGCATATTATATGAATATTTGTTTTTGTGTTTATAGAAAAATGGCTTCCATTTTTGAGTCGGCTTCGGTGAAGCCGCACTCATTGCAATCACTTTCTTTTCAGGGGTTATAACTTTCACTACCGATATAGAGCTTACTACGCCGCTGAAAAATAAAGTGCCGAAAAATTGCTGATGTCTTTAAAAATTCTTGATCAGCACAATGTACCTTTAGCTCCGTTAATTTAAGCTAAACATAAACTAGTTTCAGTAACTCGAAAAAGGAGCTGCAATAATGCTTTCAAATTTCGCTTAATAATATGTAGTTGTGACTACTTTACGATGTGTTTACCACCGACACCGTTGGATGTACTCGATTGTGTGATTCTCCGGACAAAGCATTTGTCTTGATCTTGTATCGCATGTTTTTATCGAGGTATTTCAATTAAAGTTTTCCCCAACATGTTCTGGAACTTAAGTTCTTTTTCACATACATGACAAATTTAAAGATCGATCTCCCGCATTTCCTCTGATAATGAAAATGCAATATAAATATTTAGGTAAATGTTGTATGTTTCTAAATATAAATGATGTTAAAACATTATGAGAATCGTGAATAAGATGGTTATTTAATGTCCCACTTGAAGGAATGTCGTTCCTTGGCTCAGCTTCGACTCGTGACAACAATGCAGTAAAACTTGTTGCCATGAAGTTGTCGATTGCACGTTCATTTCGGATACAGGCAATTGCAAACTCTTTGCCGTAAGATAGTATGAAGAGAGCAAACTTTATTAGCATTTTGTACATAGATATAATGACGATGTAGTTGCAACAAAGACCTAATTTTTGCCCCCCCCCCCCCTCCCCCATTTTCATGAAATCCTGAATCCGCCACTAAAATGGTAAAATGATTACATACTTAAAATCAGCAAAGCCGACTCTCAGGACTTTTGAGTCCTTTGATTACATATTATTTTTAACCCTATATTTAACAACTGCTATTTTCTTCAAGTATTGTGCATTGCACTTATTGTACCAGTATATAAGAAAGGTTATTCAAGTGACTCTAGCAATTATATAGGTAAAATTTATAAAGTTGTTTAGCGGAACTATTTACAGCAGTGTTAAATGGCAGATTACAAGTAGTACACACTGTGTAGGTGTAATTCGTTTGCAGTACCATACACAGCATATTAGTATACAGTAATTGAAGTAATTTATGAGAGACATGTGGCGTTTAGTCTCGAGGAAGAAATTAGATGTCAATATTTGTTGATTCTAGATGAAATAAATGAAAAAAAAACGAAATCCAGTGATATGAAAATAACCGACAACGCGTCACTTGAACCTAGGTCACCCTCGTTACGGTCACTGTCTAGATATTTTAAGATATTTTAAGATATTGCATTGTCAGTCTAATTTTCGTGTACATGTATATGTGAGGTGTTTCCCTATGTCTATTTTTGCCGACTGAAACATGTGTATAATTCAAGCGTCATAAATAAACATTGGTATGGCGCTTTATACCGCCCATTGCCTTATCGCTTCGCAGAAGGAAAACGTGTACATATTTTGTTCTTTATACTGATTATGATTAGCATGTTTGACATTATTCTCAGATCGTCATTTCCAACAAAGTAGTAATTAAGATGTATTTCATGTATGAAGATAAATAAACCAAGTATCATTTTCGGTATTCTCTCTGACTTGTTCGGTAATATCGAAATTTTTGCAATTTTGGCAACCCCCCCCCCAAAAAAAAACCCCAAACTGTGAAAGAAATAAACAAACTAAACCCCCCCCCCTCCGATGATTCACTAGATCTGTTGAACTTTTCAAGGTCATATAGAACATCCTGCTAAAAAGAGTAGGTTACATGACCCAGGATTGTCAATGCAAGTAATGAAATTGTACAGTTCAACAGATCTAGCATAGAAATTCAGCATATCTTGATACTAGCCGAAGATTCGAAAAGTAGTGCATGAAGAAAAATGAGCTATAATCAAAACGGGGAAAAAACTAATATTTTGACAATGGACATCGAATTTGATTTCAAAATCTCGAAAAAGGAGTTGCAATAATGTTTTCAAATTTCGCGTAATAATATGTAGTTGTGACTACTTTATGCATTTTGTACATAGGTATAATGACGATGTAGTTGCAACAAAGACCTAATTTTTGGCCCCCCCCCCCCCCCCCCCCCCCATTTTCTGAAATCCTGAATCCGCTACTAAAATGATTACATACTTAAAATCAACAAAGCCGACTCTCAGGACTTTTGAGTCCTTTGATTTTTCACCTTGTGTTTAAATTATACTTGAAACAGATGGTAAGAGGACGAATAATTTGACATTTTAATGAATTGCCTTTAGCATGAAATTATTCCTATTTTGGTGGGGGCCGTTTTTACCATATACCATCTGGAAGAAAGGTCACAATTCTGCCCTCTATAGCGACAGGAGATAACAGATACATGTATAAGTCTTCTATGTTCAGGAGTACAAAGCATGTCAAGAACAGTGTAACTTTTAAAACAGTAATACATCTATGGTTTCAGTCATCATGTTTAATTGTAAGATGCCATGCCTCACGAGATATTTTATCAGATTCAACCAATGATAAATTTCATTTCATTATTACTTAAGAATCGTCCTTCCATGGTGAAATGTGTCACTTCTTATTTCCTCGAATTTTGTTATCAACTTACTTTAACTTCAATTTAACCAGTTACTGAAAGCCCGGCTATCAGTACTGTAACTACTTTGATATATAGAGTTGCAAGTCTGCAATCAATGTCAGTTTGTTTATCTGTATATACTGTAAAATGGGGTTTAATAGTTAGTGTTCAAAAACAAAATTTGTTGTATTTGGAAATAATGGTATTGTTAAACTAAATGAGAAGTGGTTATATGAAGGTAATGCTTTAGAAATTGTAGACCAATTCTGCTACTTGGGAATTTTATCAAATTATAATGATAAATTCCACCAAACTAAAAACAGCTCTCTCTCTTTTTCTCTCCCTCTCTGTCTCTCCAGTGCAGAAAAGCAGTATTTTCTTTGAAAACAAAATGTTTTAACTATCAGCTTAATTATTCAACGCTTTTCTCTTTGACACATATATTTCGAGTATAGCATTTTATGGTTCAAAGGTTTGGGCATTTCACTCAGCCCCTGATTTCGAAAGAGTTCATTTAGATTTTTTGAAAAATATATTAGGAGAATAACGTTTAAGTCCAAATGCAATGATATATTATGAATTACATGTAGGTAGATTTCCACCATCTCGTACAAGACAAATTAGAATTATAAAGTATTGGCTAAAATTGGTTAATACCAAAAACTGCATTTTAAAAGGATGTTAAGATTTTTTACATGAAGAATTTATGAATAATAGAAAATGTAAAAATTGGATTTTTAATGTATATGATAATTTAGAATTTGGACTTAGTGTGGTTTAATCATGTCACATTGACTCAAAAGTTTATTCTCTGTACTACAAAACAAAGAATTTTTGACATGTGCAGACGATCTTCTTAAAAAAACTATCCGTTATAAGCATTTTTAGTTATTGACAGGCATACACTCCAAGTATATTTGAAAAAACCAGTTTCATTTCAATACAAAAAGCTTATTTGTAAAATTAGTTTGTCAGCCCATAATCCTGCAGTTGAAACTGGTCAATATAAAACATCCCTTTAGAAAAGCGGTTATGCCTTCTATGTGAAGACAAGTCCGAAACAGAAGATGAATATCATTTTTATTGAAATGTCCCTTTTACCAACGTTTCGGACAAAGATTTCTGAAGAAATACTATTATTAGTAGTGTTGGTAACCTAACTAGTCCTTCGTGTCAATCAGTTAACGTACTCGGTTTATTCCACAAAAGCCAGAGGAGGCATCGAAGTCATGGTACACGCAAATACAACAAACCTGAAATACATAATATTTCCTTTGATGCTCTTTTGCCATTTATAAATAAACCTTTAACTGGGCCTTCATTACATTCGTACAAAACTTTATTCTATTTTACTCAGAAAATTACAAGAGTTGTACGTATCGTCCAGACACCGTACAAATACTGATATAAGCACTGTAGAGTATAGACTAGATGGCATTATTATGGACATATCGACCGCTTGACTTTTATTCCCGTCAAGTCAGATATATCTATGGAAAACTCTAATCGCCCTTTCATCAAAATTAAATTTGCAAATAAAGGCATTGATTATTTAAATTTTGGCCAAATTTTAAATCATAAGTCTGTTTTAGAGAAAATACCTCCATATTTCAAAAACAAAGATCCGCTATGTATTTCCTATAGCTATACACCATCAGTTGCATCCAAAATTTATAATTACAAAGGGTTTCTACAGTGTCTTGATCTTAGTAACTCTGCATGCCATCCTCAACCGTGTGCATGTTCCTCATCTAATTTTGTATATTCTCCTTGTGGCCATGTCATTACTTGTGATCTTGATATTGTTAAAACACGAAATTAAGAGAACTTTTACTTAAAGATCCAAAATACAGAGAACCCAGATCATTCACATGGAGCAAAAATTTTGAGAATATTATGAACTGCTGCGAGGAATATGCCACACGATGGGCAAAAAGAGAGGAAGTACAGGTCGACACTCTTTCGGAATAGATAAAATCTATTGCAGTACTGCTGAGATCAAAAAAAAAAAAAAAAAAAAAAAAAAATACAAGGCTCTGTAAACACCAGATTCGAATCTTTTTTTAGAGATCCTGATGTTGTCAGAGAACTTACCTTCCTCCAAGAACATTATATCATTACACCAGCAGATAAAGCGTCTAATAATTATACATTTACTTGTAAGAAATATTACTTTGACAGCCTAGTGAAAGAATTAGGATTAAATTCAGCTCCAGGAAATCCTATTTATACTCTCACGAACTTTTCGGTTTCGGAAGTACTTGAGAATCATAAATCTGTCCTCAATAAGTTTGGTATTGACACAAATAATATAACTTTTAGAACTTCCATATTTGTACTGCATTCCAAAAATGCACAAAAATCCTTACAAACAACGCTTTATCGCTGGTTCCTCGAAGTGTTCCACAAAATCTGCATCGATGCTACTCACAAAAAATATTATCAGAAATTAAATCTGGCCTTCATAGGAATTGCGAAACAGTATATTCCAGAAGTGGAATTAATCAAATGTGGATCCTTAAAAATTCAAAAGAGTTGTTACAACATCTAACATCAGAAAGTTTTACTAAAATTCACTCCGTCAAGTCTTTTGACTTTTGGACTCTTTACACCAAGATCCCTCATCAGAAATTAAATACAGATTACCCGAAATTATTCAAAATGCATTTACTAGTAAAAACGGAAGCCGCAAATTCAAATATATAGTTATAGGCCATGATAAAACTTATTTTGTAAGGTAAATTCTGAATCCAAAAATAAATACACTGAAACAGCTGTCTTCCAGATGATGAACTTTCTTATAGATAACATTTTTGTGGTGTTTGGAGGAAAAGTTTTTCAACAAATTGTCGGCATTCCAATGGGCATTAACTGTGCTTCCCTTCTGGCTGACATATTCCCCTACTCATACGAAGCTGATTTCATTCAGTCTTTGCTTTCGCAAGAAAAAAAAAAAAAAAAAACAATTGGCTTTTGGCTTCAATTTCACTTACAGATATATAGATGACTTGCTTTCAATTAATAATCCTTCATTCGCGGATTACGGATTACCTTAGCATCATCTATCCAAGTGAACTTGAGGTCAAAGAAACCACAGAAAGTAGTAATTCTACTTCGTATTTAGATGTTATGTTGTCTTTCGACATTAATGGTCAATTGAACACCTCACACTATGACGAACGTGACGATTTCAATTTCGCTATCACAAACTTTCCTTTCATATGTAGCAACATTCCATCATCGCCCGCATACGGCGTATTCATATCTCAGTTAATACGTTATTCCAGAGCATGTTTAAATTACCATGACTTTGTTCTGAGGGCTAGGCGACTTTCAGTTAAGCTGCTCAAACAGGGTTAGACTAGTAACGTCACTGAGGAAGTTCTACGGTCGTTACGAGACTCTTATTACTCCATATGATATCTCGTTATCCAGACCTTTAAATGACATTCTGGACTGAGACCGATTTCAATCAATTTACACACATTTGACACCTGTACTCGAAGGTTACCTTCTTTGACTTACACGATTTGACTCTTTCTACTGGGTATATGTGACGGGTGTTGCTAGCAAGCAAGAGATGCTCACTCTCCCCGGGCACCTGATTGCACTCCATCACAGGGGTTCACATATGCTCTTCAAGTAGACATATTTTGTTATTTTCCACTTGTTTTTCATTTTCACTGATTTCGTATGTCCTCTGGTTTCATGATTTTTAGACTTAGGATTTGGATTTATCCATCATCTTTACATTATACACGGCCCTCTTTTTATATAAATTAATCCAGCTGCCCAGCATCCCTAATATAGAAGAATTATTTGGTGTAGGGAAATTTATTTTCCAAGCCTTAAAATTAAGAACTAATCAGTTTTAATAAGTATGTAATGTGTTTACATTTTGTCACGTTTGAATATGAATTTATTTATTATATAATTCAAATTTTTACGAAACAAGAAATTTTATTCGCCGTGGAAAGCATATTATAGCTTCGTAAATTGGTTTGGTTCCTTAGATACACCCACTTCCGGCGTCGACGGATGCTAGCAGTAACCAGCTATGCGGATATTTTCCTCCGCTCTTGTTATATTTTCATTTGCAGCTTAAAAAAGAATCTTATGTTGATAATTCAAATTATTCTAGTCTTTAATTAAATTATAAGTATAACTTTAACAATTTTACAATTAATCCGCCAACTTCGCGAATTATAAAGTGTGCACCGCCTCAAACTATATTAAATCTCAATAAATTTGCAAAATTGTCCAAGTTAATCCTTAATTAATCATAGTTATATATATATATATATATCTGTATAACAATTTGCAAATTTTATACTTAACCTTGTACTATTTGTTATATATGTGTGCATAACAACTTTCATAATCTCCTTCTTGTAGACTAATATATTTTTGATTACAGATCCATCTGGATACGGTTGAAGTTAAGGCCTTGGTAAGTTCTAGCCATAAAACTTATTTCATACATTTCATCTTGAATTTCTTATTTTTCATTTTCCACATACAGTTTATTCTGTAATTCTATTATCCAACTTTATTATTGTAGGTGGACTTTTACAATCTTAGGTGTCCTGTGGTGAGATATTCATAATTTTTACTTCTTTATGTCTATACGTTATTTTTTTATTTTTTTTTCTTGATCGATTGTTTTACGTCACTCCACGGTAATTTACGTATATGGTGACGGCATCTGCTCATGCATTGCATAGAAATTTATAACTTTGCAACGGACCAACCCGAAGCATTGAGGCATGTTAACTTGCTACAGCGAGTCGGGTCATTCGAAAGACAGGACAGCAATGTGCCCACGACGGGAGTCGAACCCGGGACCTTTTGTTCACGAGCTGAACACCTCATTCACTGAACACACCGGTTTTATATACTCTTTAAATAGTTTTGATGCATTACAATGTAAATATCTCTTATTTCTTCTTATGTATATATACAGACTTTAAGATGTCTTTTCACCACAAATTTCATGCCATCCATGAACATGTTCACTGTGATTGTCATTTTTTAAATTTCATATAGATTATATACTTCATATATGATTGCAAATAAGCTTTATAGTTGGGTTTTATCTTTTTATTTCCTTTACTTGTTTGTTTTCTTTTGGTTTTTATTTATTTATTTATTTATATTCTATACATAAATTTAGATTTAAATCATTACATTACGTGTAATGTTGCGTCATATTTATGTTCGTCTATTTATCTTTAAAGGATGCATATTCCTTTGCGAGTGAATTAAGTGCAATTAACAAGACTCTAACATATTTTGTTACTATAGTATATATATTTGATATCGTGTTGTGATGAAAAACAATTTAACACACTCATACATGTTGTGTTGTAATAGAAAAAAAGTAATTTTTAACACACACACAGAGAGAGAGAGAGAGAGAGAGAAAGAGAGAGAGAGAGAGAGACAGAGAATTTTAATTGTCCTTTCATGAGCAACATAGTGACTGTGGGCAATACGTCAAAAGAATATTTATATTCGGCTCTAAAACATATTTTTTTTATACTTGATAGCCAAAGAAAACAGTAAAAGGATGCCAGAATGAAATTGGAGGACGTCTCCTTATAGTACGTCAACTATTACGATTTAGCAATCAAGTATAGTTCTCTATCAAATTCAGGCAAATACTGAGTAAATAGCAATTCAGAGAAATTAAAATCCCATGTGAATAAATAAATAGCGATCGTTCTTTCTATATCTAGTTGCAATTTCACAATTTAAGTATCTATGTCAGTTTCAAGGGTACTCCAAAATTATCATCCCGGGCAATCTTTAATCTTTCCTACTGGTGTTTTCTTTACTATATATTCTATAGAATAAAGATAATCCAAATATCATATCATTAAGGAATACATTAGGACGGACATATCTTATTCAGTATGTGTTTTCCTTTTCACCTTACGAATATTCATTCTCTATGGAATTCATCAATATATTTTCAAGATATTTGGTACCATGCATGCCATTGTGCATATATTTGTCTTTTTGTTCCATGTACTGAGTTTAAGTTTTATATTTTCAGATGGAAAAGAAAAGAATACAAGATAGAATTGTGGTGAGAAATGTTAGATGATTTAGTAATATGAACCTTACTTTATATATTAATGCTATCAAATACAAAACAAGAAAAATGAACAAGAGGCCCAAGTGGGTCTGTATCACTCACCTATGCACAATTTGCTTATTCACGCACAAATGATAGCTCAATTTTAGTAGAAGACTACTTCCAGTACTTACCTTTGATGAATCCGGTGTGGCCTAGTGGATAAGATACTCGGCTCGTGATCGAGAGGTCCCGGATTCGACTCCCGCTCTGGGCACACCGGTATTCTGTCTTATGGATGGGACAGTAAACCGAGGTCCCGTTTCACGGTAGGCGTGGCACTTAAAAAATTCCCTCACTGCTTCTGATGGGTTCGTTGCAAAGGTCTAAATTTGTACGCAATGCATCAGGCAGATACCATATATGTGAATTAAGCGTGGAGTGAAGTAAAACAATAATCAGTCAATCAATAAGATTTCGCGAAAGTTGTGAAGTGGTTAATGAAAAAACTCGAAAATACGTCAGCCAATCATAGCTCGAGGCAGACATCTTGAATGACAGATTGGGTCAAAAGATACAATTTTGGTATGGGACCTTAATAAATTACTTCCTGTACGTTTGGTTATACTCTCTGCAAAAGCTGCCGGGAAGAAGTCAGAATTGTGTCAGTCAGTCAGTCAGTTAGGGCCCTTGGCAGATATATTGGATTACGGATGGGGTCGAAAAACACTAACTTGGTAAAGGACCTTGAGTACTTACTCCTTCTATGTTATTGTCAAATTTTGTGCAGCGATTTTGGAAAAGTGGAAAATTTGTTTGCCAATAAGGGGCCACGGTGGCCATCTTCCAATTACATATCGGGTAAAAAAACACAAAAGTTCTAACCCTAACCCTAACCCCCCCCTCGGCTCATGATCAAGAGGTCACGGGTTCGACTCCTGCCATGGACACACTGGTAATCTGTATTTCGGATGTGACAGTAAAAACCGAAGTCCCGTGTCACGGTAGGCATGGCAAAGATCCCTCACTGCTTCGGAGGAGTTCGTTGCGAAGATCTAAATCTGTATGCAATGCATCAGGCAGATGCCGTCACAATAATCGTAGAGTGAGGCTAAACAATAATCAATCAATCAAACATTCAGATGAAAGTAATATACTGAAATATTAACATATATGTTATCGATACAAGAAGTGACAGGAAGGCAATGAATGGAGACAGTAATGACAAGGCATATATATATATATATAATATATATATATATATAATGTCAATTTTAAGAGGTAATTTTTCTATCGTTTTCGGTCTCCAATAAAGACTGCAACTTCGCTAATATTTTACACTTTTATCATCTGTCTGTTATTCATATACCGGAGTAGAAAACTTGTGAGAACGACATTGTCCCACTTCGCTGGGGAATACATGCTTTTCTGAAAAGTTTACAATGCATATGCATCTATATGTTCATACTTTGAATTTATAAAAAGTGATTGAAAAATGATGTAGAAATTATTTCCGACAGCAATATCTTTCTTACTCAGAAAACTACATTTCTTGTCAGGCAATACAAAAACTTACAAGTGGATTCAGTCAAACAGTAAGTGTACATCATTAAACGAGTTACAGAATAATAAAACTAGATACTTGATACACTTTCCTATAGGTGAAGCCCGTCATTCTCTTTACTATATTTTATAGTTTTCCAGCACCTGTGAACAGAAATCGTATGAAAAATAGAAATATTTAGATGTAGCAATTGAGCTACGTCAATATCTTTTGCTTTTTATATTTCTTATACAGAAAAAGGAATACAATAATCGAATGATGATTTTCATAATATGTACATGTCCTTTAATTTTATTCCCTTCTTATCCTTTCTGCAAATTCAGTGTGTAATATGCATTTTTCAAAGATAAAAATTATGTCTAAATTTTTTAGTAGAAGTATTGTTTTCACATTCAGAAAACAGAACCACAGCAACTAAAAAGAGTCCCTGATACCCTCTTGGTAGGTGATTTAATTTTTTTGAATAGTACAAAATAATTAAGATCGCTTACTTATACATGTTACAGTATCTATATATGGCAAACGGAAATATAACAAAGTTAGAAATCATTTTTATTTTAGAGTTGAGGTTATTGATATATTCACATCTAAAAGAAAGTTACAGTTTTATTATAAAATACTAACTATTAAATGTTATTGATTAAATTTTCTTTTGTTTTCTACAGCACATAGCAGAAAGCACATTCATTGGCGGAATAAAAGTTGGCATAATTCCCAGCTTCGTAAACAGAGTAGGTGTTATAGTAAATGTAAGGGTATATGCAGTGTTTCTTTTTGTTTCAAAAGTTTTAGAAATGTCATACAATGTACTTCCCAACCTTTTTTCAAAGTATTTTGTGACGTATTCATTATGTGTCGTATTGTTGTATACGTTTAATTATACTTTCTATCAGTTCTACTTTTTGTATATTCATTTGAAAATGTATAATATACTACGATAACTATTCTCTTTACAGCTTCGTTGCAAATGGATCTTATATAATGTCTATAAAAATTAACATCTAATTTCAGGAAATAATTAACGAGAGAAAACAATCGCTGCTTAAAGTGAGTACATTTCATGTGGACTAATTGAATAATAAATTATAACCGATCACGTTATACACTTCTATCAAACCGCTTATTGCCCATTCTGTTACTGTAGTCTCTAAAGATACAATTATTCTTAGCTATTTCTCTTTAAGGCCTGTTTTATATATGTAGATGACACCACAAAAGAGAATCGGGGGAAACCTTGGAACCCTTTTGGTGAGTAATATGATTTTCTTTTTATGTGTATTTGAAAGGAAAGGAAAAGCGGACTGAGTCCAAGGACTTACTAACATAGTACGACGAACTGTTAAAGATATGGACGGTATGAAAACAGCTTTAGTTACGATCAGTTAAAGTGACAAACGTCATCCATTGAATAAGGTTTACTGCTTCAAAGACATCAGAGCTTTCGCTTAAGTCTAATTTTCTGGACATCTGATACACGAACTTTTTATTCAAAATATTTACTAGAAAATATTATCTATCAATCTTTTGAATTGTTTTATACAGCAAATTGCAGAAAAGGCGTTTATCGCCGCAGTCAACACTGGGAAAATTCGCACCTTCGTTGATAATGTAAGTACAATAATTAATGTATTCTTCTCTGCTAGTGATGCCTGGACACTATGTTGGATACCTCCCGCTTCCATGTCGCGATATAAGTAAATTGTTGAAGGCGTTATGCTTATGCTGTTCATGTTTATGAACTTCCAAGTGTCGATGCTTATTGACAGTATGGGACATCGTCACCTTTCTTTAAAATTCGGGGTGTATTTAGTGAGTATTTTCTCTTGTTGTAGAAAAAGGGAAAAATGTTTCCATGCAACATTATAATCATTATTATAATTTTGATTTCTCCAGTGTCAAACTTGAAAGCAATAATATAGATATTAACTATTGCTATATCATACAGTGGGGTTTTATTATTTGCTATGAATGTAATCTTATATAAATTACTATGTATAAAAACAAAGATCAATACTTATTTTCAGAAGAAGTTACTTAAAGTACAGGAATCCTTTCTTAATGTGAGTATTTATCAAATGAAATAATTCAGCCATAATAATATTCAAACTATCAAGATATCAATACTTACAACACCATCATCGCTGTTTATCCATGTTAATTATGCATTTGAAACATTAAGTTATTCCTATACGTTTCACATGATAAAAAGCTATCTTCAACATTCAGAGAACACAACAAAAGAAGACGGTTTCACCAGAGACCCTTTTGGTGAGTAATTTATTTATTTTTGTTTTCTACTCTTTTACATTTACATAAAAAATACAGGTAAGACACAATACAGTATCCACTAAAGGCATACTGAAGTAAATTAAACTACTATATTATCACAGGAATATCTAATAACGCGATAAAAGCATGCCTTTAAAACAACGATGATATGTGATTGACTTCAATCAGGTGATCAATAGGGCTAATGTTTTAGAAGAGTAGTTAATGCTTACTTAATTAATATACTAAATGTTGCTGGTCAGAAATTTTACTACAGATTTATTGTGATAAAAACTGGTAAATTATCAAAACTAAGGAGTATCTCCCTCGTGCATAAAACTGTCGTTCGACGAGTATTTCCGATTTTGTATTTCGGTCATTTTTCGTAAATAGCTTGCTCTTCTACTTTCGATTTTCAGTGTAAGCACTGAGCATCATGTAGAGACATTAACTGTTCAAAAACATATATGTGATATAGGTGATACTTGTTTTTGTCATTAATTTGAAGTGTTTTCAAAAGTCCCAGGAATCTGTAAATGCACATAGACTGTATCTCTATATTGTAAAGAGACATCAGAATTCAACGCATCCTTAAGATTCAGAAATCGATTCAACACAGGTACATTTTATCAACATTATCTTCTTCCAAAATATTTTGTTTTATTAAGCATATGGCGGAGAGAGCTTTTATCAGCGGAATAAACATTGGGGAAATTCCAGCCTTAGTCAAATGTGTAAGTGTTTTAGTATAGTTTGACTCTATGTGAACTGACTCATATCATTTCCGAACATGAGTCATAATTTCAAATTTTTCTGTTCAACAATGAATTAGTATTTATTTTTAAAGTTTGATAATGGAATAAATTAAAATTATTAAAAATATCAGCGAATTTGATTGTAGTTGGACTCTCTGACATTCATTCTGTCTGGCTTGAATTTTGTCTGATTTATAAAATACTTAAAGTATTTCATCGGTTTTGAATAGGCGCATGCAACCCAGTTCTCTCTTATTGATGATATTGCCGTAAACCACAGTATGATGGAAAAGGGGGTAAGTTACATCTTTGATGAATAATAAACATACTTCTGTATATGGGAATATGTCATACACCTTAGTGATTTCTTTGTACATTGAATATGCTTAATGTCGATGTAGGACTAATTGGTAATATACAATATAGAATAATATCTTTCCTACATAATCTTTGCATGGGTTAGTGTAGCCTTTTTCCATAATTGAATTTTCTTTTTTCTAGTACTCTTGGGAGAGGGTGGCATACCAAACTTTTAAATGGAAAAGTAATTGTTAGCGGAACTCTCAGAAAATAAAGTGTATCACTTTTTTTTTGGGGGGGGGTATTGTTTTTTGGTTTGTGTGTGTGTTTTATTTTTTCTTTTTCTTTTTTGAGGGGGGGGGGGGGTTATAAATCAATAGTAATAATTTATCTTAAATGAACTTTTGTTTTGCAGGTTGAAGAAAAAAAGAAAACGAAACGTAACATCTTCAAGAGATTTAGGAAAATCTTGACGCCGAAGTGTTTGAGGAGGCAGAGAGCTGATTAACATTTTAATTTATTTGAGCAGATTAAGGGTTTAGATTTTACGCTTTTGGGTTTTTTTCTCTTTTAATTGAAATAGTACACACTTTAGTTTTAAACTGAATTACAAAGGAATGTATTGATTGATAGTACCCATTTTGGTCTTTTGTCGAAGTATTTTACTTAACCTTGCAATCGTTCACCTAAATTGAACATGAAAATGTTGAATGTTAAAGTATATTGATTTTTGCAAATGATCTTTCGTCTTTATATTCCAAAAGTTGTATACATTTTTTAATCATCTAAACTCTGCAGGCTTGTAATGGATCTTTTTGTTTTCACAAATGGTAGTTTTCTTAGAATGGTATATACTGCAATGTGCCTCTAATTCTTTGAAGATATTAACTTCTACGGGAACTAAACTTTCGACACCAATACCACAGAAACTTTATTTGGTTTTTATTAATGATAAAATCTTTTTTGAAATAGTGTATGCTTATTTTGACAGTGCATCTACCTTTTCATGTGGTCCATAAAAATGGTATAGGAATTGCAAGAATTCAACTGTAATAGCAATTCTTTTTAGTTTTTATAAACGTTTTGCTATCATTAATGGAATATTTTTACAGTTTTTTTTTCTGCATTCATGAGGAATCAAGCTTTTAATAACATCTCTTTTTTTAATGTTTCCACTCCATATTATTGCTGTTTTTGCAGTCACTAAAATGTTACTAACTTTAGATTGTGCAAACGTAGCTTTTAACAATTGTTCAAATTCTTTTTGGTTCTTTAAACTAAATTTAAAAGAATTTAGCTTTTAAGTAATCGTATTATTCAAAGTTAACTTATTTAGCTAAAGTGGAAAGGAAAGTAGTTTTAAATGATAGTATTTTTCCAAAATTTCTATTGTTATTTTGGGGAAGTGCCTAAATTTTAAGAAAGATTGGGAAATAGCTTTTAACAGTAATTTTTTCTTTCAAATTTTCTCTCGTTTTCTAAAGTATCTTAACTTAATCAAACAAGTATTTAATTGATGGTATTCTTTTCAAATTGTCTTTTGACATTTAAGTAATGTGTCTACATGTTAAGGAACTCTAAATTGTGACAATGGAATTTTTAACTTTAGATTTTTTTCATCAAATTCTCTCTGATTTTCGTAAATTGGCTTTTAAGTTGTGAACATCAATTGAGGGGATCTCACATACTCTTTTTAAAGTTTTTCAACTAAATATGAGAAAAGGTTTGATTTGAAGCTATGTATTTCCAAATTATCTAAAATCTAAACAGCATGCAAATTCCAATAGTATTTATATGGGAAAAGTGTCTAAGCGTTATAAGATTAATTCGGTTTCGGAAAAAGTTGAAAACATTGTACATAGTCAGGCAATGTTTCTAAGTTGTTGTTTCGCTGGGTACAAACGAATTCTTATCACTGTGATAATGAGTTTTTACAGTGTGGTCTTACTTTTAATATTCACTAAAATAAAGAGACACCATTGTGTGGTAAAATGACTGACGTGGTTTGCAGAACAGTATGCGTACCCTCTGGCGTGTCTGAAATATGACCGTAAGGTACGTAAGTCACTGGCGTGGTGTAATTACCCGTAAACTTGGACTGCTGCAAAACAGACTTGTCAAATCTATTTTCAAAATTTCAAAATTTAATTTAAACATATCATAAGATTCTCACCTTCACAAGGATAAGAAATACCGTTGTTTAAAAAATATTGTGGGAGAAACAATTTGTTTTGGTTGACCTAATTTTGGGAAGTACAAAAGGTGTAATTTTATTGTCTTAAAATTAGTTGAAAAATCAGGAACTAAATTATAAATAATTAAATGGTAATATTTTAGTCGAGTTTATTAGGTTTCCAGTTTCATTTTCAACACCACATTTATAGCTTAATTTCTTCAGTTCAAGATTTTATCGGTTCATATCATTAATAATTACCTTCATTTTGAAAATATTGAAAAGTAAATCCCACTTTTGAAACGACATTTTAAAATACTTGAGTCAATTGCCTTATCATTAGTTGCCATCTGCATTTTAAAAATTTTTTAGGTAAATTTACACAACTTTAAGTTTTGGATATTTTGGCTATTTTACTATCTAACTGCATCTAAAAACATATTAACTGCTATTTTCCCATGTCAAAAATTGTTTTGTTGGGAGAGGATTATAAGCCTTTTCACTAATTTTTGCGCACGCGCATATACGCTTTCGGACGGCAGCGTCTATATCAACAAGATGGCTACGCGGGAAAGTTTGAATAAGCTTAAAATTGATGTTTTGAGAAAATTATGTGACGATTTCGCGGTACCCACAAAAGGAAAACTAAAAGCAGAGTCAATATCCTCTGTTCATATGCACCAAACCCCCATTAAATCTCTAATTCCAGTCGTAAATAAAACTGTAACAGAGGCACTTATACCGTGCACCGATACAGCATCCGAGTTGCAGCTGCCACCTTTTCACCAGGCAAAATATACAGCATGTACTGTTAGTGAATTGCCGAAGCCCACATTTTCAGCTATATATAATTTCATGATAGTTAGAGGTCGTCAGACGAGTGGAGAAGCATCACATGAAGAAATTAGCCCTTTAGAAAACTTCAAAGGATTGGACAGGGCTGTCCAGCACTTCGATTCTGGGGATCTGGAAAATTCTGATTCCGAAAATAAATACACTGAAACAGCTGTCATCCAGATGTTGAACTTTCTTATCGATAACATTTTTGTGGTGTTTGGAGGTAAGGTTTTTCAACAAATTGTCGGCATTCCAATGGGCACTAACTGTGCTCCGCTTCTGGCTGACATATTTCTTTACTCATACGAAGCTGAATTCATTCAGTCTTTGCTTTCGCAAGGAAAAAAACAATTGGCTCTTGGCTTCAATTTTACTTACAGATATATAGATGACTTGCTTTCAATTAATAATCCTTCATTCGCGGATTACCTTAGCATCATCTATCCAAGTGAATTTGAGGTCAAAGAAACCACAGAAAGTAGTAATTCTACTTCGTATTTAGATATTATGTTGTCTTTCGACATTAATGGTCAATTGAACACCTCACTCTATGACAAACGTGACGATTTCAATTTCGCTTTCACAAACTTTCCTTTCATAAGTAGCAACATTCCATCATCGCCCGCATACGGCGTATTCATATCTCAGTTAATACGTTATTCCAGAGCATGTTTAAATTACAGTGACTTTGTTCTGAGGGCTAGGCGACTTTCAGTTAAGCTGCTCAACCAGGGTTATATATGTGCTAGACTAGCAATGTCACTGAGGAAATTCTATGGTCGTTACGAGACTCTTATTACTCCATATGATATCTCGTTATCCAGACTTTTAAATGATATTCTGGACTGAGACCGATTCCGATCATTTTACACAGATCTGACGCCTTCTATACTAGAAGGTTACCCACTTCGACTTCTCCATATATAAATACATATGGAATTTACACGATCTGACTCTTTCTACTGGGAATATGTGACGGGTGTTGCTAGCAAGCAGGAGATGCTCACTCTCCCCGGGCACCTGATCTCACTCCATCACAGGGGTTCACATATGCTCTTCAAGTAGACATATTTTGTTATTTTCCATTTGTTTTTCATTTTCACTGCTTTTGTATGTCCTCTGGTTTTATGATTTTTGGACTTGTGCTTTGGATTTATCCATCATCTTTACATGTTCAAAATATCCAGCTTTCTCAGGTAATGTAAAACCGAGTACTATTTTATGTTTATATATGTACTGATAAACATGATATGAATTGGATATTCAAGTCAGATAAAATATTTGAGCGAGTCGTAATGGCCAGGATATAAACTTCAGAATCCACCTAACCTCCTACATGTACCTTCGATCTCCACATATCTCAATATTATCCATATTTTTCTGTTACTGTCACATTCCTTTTAGAAATTCAATATGTACATGGATTATATGTGAAGGAAATCTTACAAACTTAAACTCATGATTTATTTTCTAGGCTATTTATTAATTACTCCTCTAACATGTTTATAAAAAGAAAGAAAAAATTATTAAATATCTTACTTTTAGTATTCATATTGATAATAAAGAAATAATTTAAATTCTAATATACTGAGAATTTTCAATTCACATTCCATAATGAGTTTTTGAGATTTTAAAATTAGATATAATGAGAAGTTGATAGATAAAAATTATCTTCCTAAAAGGGATAATTATTCATAATGAAGGGGAAGTGATTCAGACTTATGCTGATAAGTTCCAAAATAAGAGATTTTTATAACAATCTCGCTAAAATCAGAACTTTAAGAAACAGCTATAAAAGGGAATCAAATTTCATTGAATTGATTTTTCAAAATATACATTGTAGATATGCGACACTATTATGTATGTAAGAGCTCAATGCTTGGCTTCAATGAAGAAGCAGAGATATGATGTGTATATATGTCTGCAGCATAGTGAAAATGATGAACAGGAATGGACGGTAGAATATGCATTCTGTCAGTGTTCTGTTGGGCAAGAATGCATGTTTTGACTTAATATTTTGTGTGGTCTTTTAATGCCTTCTAAAATTATATATTTAATATCAAATTAGTAGAATGATTTAGTGCATTGTTATTGCTTTGATCCTACTTTCATAATCATTTAAGGGGGAGCATCCCTCTGGTATGAAAGCAATAAATAATTTTGGTGGATACACCACATTTACATGTATATTTTCGTATAAAATTTGCGTGCCATTATACACTAATTTTGTATGACTAGTATATTTATCTTTGAAAAAAATATCATGTGATAATTCTTTTAAATTTCTATCAAATGCAGCACAAAGTTCAAACATTTTGTATCACAGCATATATTCTCAATGCTTTTATTAATGACAAAATGTACAAATGGCACACAAATAGGAATATGATAAAAAAAAGTGTGGTATCCACCAAAGGATATTATTTTGCAAAGGAATGTTGAAATTTTGCCATTTGTGTTATCTTTCTTACGAAAGGGATATTCTTCTTAAATGTCTGTAGGGGTGGCGTGGTGTAGTGGTTAAGCACTCGCCTTGCGGTGCAAGAGGTCTGGGGTTCGATACCCGGCTTTCCACTATGATTTCAGAGATTCGTTATCTCCTACCTCCATGTCGCGATATGACTGAAGTATAGTTGAAGTGATGTAAAACCTCCAATAACCAACTATTGGTAACCATCTGAAATGTATGTGTAATTGTAACAAAAATATGAGGCTGTGTACATGTAGAAATTTGCACTACATACATTACACATGATTATACATTTATTGCAGTTTGGCTTAGTCTTGTAGCCATATTGGTGGACTACTAATAGCTTTAAACAGAAAGGATAGACTCAATTTCTCTGAAGGCTCATGCACTTCTCAACTTTGCCAGTGGGTCATTCCTAGAAAAGAAAAAGCAGAACCAAAGCCACTGTCTGACCTTAACCTTGCCAAGCCCAGCATTGAGGGAAAGTATAGAGGAAGCATAGACTTCGATCCAAGACACTCCTCCCAGAGAAAAACAGATACCCAATTTAAAATTGGTGGACTAAAAGAGTTGAAAAAAATTGCCCCTTATGCAGGTAATTAAGTGTATTGGGGCATAATATTTTAGTGGAGTAAAAAAAGTCCCTTATACCTTCAAACAATAATACCAATTCATAAACTAGTAAGATTAAAGTAACACGTATTAATGATGAATTTATAGGTGTTCTGACATTGTGGGACATCCCAGAACAGACACCAGAGCCATTATATGAAGAAGAAGTATCAACAACTGTTGATCCCAGACAAGTTCAAATGGAGAAAATGGTTTTTACTTCAGACAATGGTATATAATTTATCAATAAATGGAAATTTTTGAAACGTAACCAATTTTATCCTTAATTTGTATTGTTTATATGAGATATACAATTATTTGGTGTGCATGTGAAGTGTTTGTAAATTTTTCACTAAATTACATATACTTTGACCTGATTACTGTGACAAAATTCAATCCTTACAATATATTTATTAAGGTAAACATGCAATTATTTTTACAGTACCACTGGTCACTATAGACGATGACCTTGTGACATTGATTGAGCTGAATACACGGCAACAGAGGGACTGTCTGATGTGGAAATCATTACACAGATTCCGATTAACAAGCTCAATGTTCGGAAGGAACAAATCCTTCCAGTTTAGTCAGACAAATTACAGAGGGATCTAGCCTAGCCTTGATAGGTAAATATAAAATCTGTAACCTTCATCTATTCTGTTAATATTTAAACATAAAATCAAATCTTCATGATAGCAAACACCTCAATTAAAATATTCAATTTGTTTACATCCAAATTAAGTCAGTGGTATCAGTTTATTTATTGAACCTGTTATAAAAGATAAATGGATACACAGACGAATTGACAGATGTAGATTTCATTGTTATGGTATGGTACAGTTGTTATGGTACGCTTGAAGATTTATTATATGCATACTTTAAGGTATGGGAATTTGCCAGCAGCCGTGAAGTGGGGCATAGATCATAAGGACCAGGCAAGGGATGAGTACATCTTTGTAAAGGGCAGCACAGGGAGTGAGGTGCATGTTCAAAGAGCGGGCCTTACACATTTGCATAAATTGGTGCCTCAAGTGACGGTCGGGTACGTGAAGATGGTTCAGAGGGAGCACTTGAGATAAAGTGTCCTTACTCTATTAAGGGAATAATGGTCAATGAGATGGAGGTTAAGGACATTATCAGTATGAACGATGCCTCTTTCTGCTTGCAACAAACAGACAGTGGACCAGCACTAAAACACAACCACCCATATTATGCGCAGGTCCAAGGTGAGTTGGCAGTTATGGGCCTGTCATGGTGTGACTTTGTAGTGTGGACTGGAGCAGCCGCTAACAATCTGTTCATTGAAAGAATTCCTTTTGATCAGGAATTTGTGAAGAGTATGATGCCAAAAGTATTGTCTTTTCTTCGATCATATCTTTCCAATAGTTAACTCTCGTAAACAGCACTAAAGAAAAAAATAAGACATGACATGAAATTAGGTAATGAATTTAATATACAAAATAAATTTGCTCACTCAATATCTTATTTATGTGTGAAGTTTGAATGTGATAGCACAAAACTGAAGTCTTTATCACATCCACAAGGATTGACAGTGGGCACAAATGTCCATTTTTAATATACATGTAAAGAGCGAAATTGGTGACAAGATATCACATGATGTTGACCGTCTCAACCAGGGTCTCGAGCCATAAACTGAGAATATACTTAAGTCAAAAATTTCATTTTAATTTATTCCATTATCAAACGTTCAAATAAATTTCAATGCAGAATGGTTTAATTCTATTTATCAGTAGAATAAAACTAAATAAAATCCAAATCCCAGTTATTAATTCATTGATGAACTGAAGAATATGAATTTTTGACTTAAGTATATTCTCAGTTTATGGCGCCAGACCCAGTACAGCTAACAATATGCCATAAATTACTTCATCCAGGAACATACTGTAATGACCTATTATTTAATTATTGGAACATCAAAATTTGATAGCCAACAAGCAACTTGGAATATTTTAGAAACATGGGGAGCCAGTAATAAAGGCATAGTACCATCAAGTATATGGAAATTTTTGACTCGTCCTATTGCCCTTTCCACATGAATTCTCAGTCTGGCTATTTCTTGGTTCTCAAAGACTTCATCTGTAGTAAACTGCTCCTTTATCCCTCGAAATGGTGGAATGTTTAGAAAACATATGTTTTGCTCTACTACATCTGAAATTGTAAATCCTTTGTCAGCCATAATACCATCACCTTCATCAAGCAATTTTAAAAGCCCAGATTCTATAGTTATATTACGATCAGATATCCTTCCACCCCACGCTTCCGATACAAACGATATAACTCCATGTGGTGTGATACCAACAAGAAATTTCACTGTTGTATGATGTTTTTTCACAATGTACCAATATAACTAGAAAACTGACAAAGTCAGGAATGGGGTTATGTTACAATGACCAAATGTGGCTCAAAGGTCATAGTCAAGGTCACATGACCCAAAGTTTTGTACCAACTGAAAGGTCTTCTCATAAGGAACACACATGCCAAATATGAAAGCTCTTCTAACGGTTGAATAGTTATGGCCACACCATGAAAACTTTTGCTACCGATGGAAAGGTCTTGTCATAAGGAACAAGCATGCCAAATATGAAAGCCCTACTTCTTATGGTTCAATATTTATGGCTAAGGTTAAATCTGTTAATGAAGTTTTAAGATTGTAGGTTGAAACTGTTTGAGTTATCGCGTGACAAAGAAAGTGCTGAAGGACAGACAGATGGACAAAGTGATTACTGTAGTGCATCCACTTCTTACAAAGCGAGTCCCTTATAATGCAAGCAGTTTCAATGTGACCTTTAAACTGATTTGTTAAAAGGGTTACATGTTTTTATAATATTATTACACTTTATTTATAAAGCACTGGAAAACTGTTGTATTTATTTTCCAATGAAATATACAGAGGGTCACGTGACAAATTGACCCAGTTTGACACGATACCTCTTTTAAATAAACAGACATCAACAAGGAGTTTGAGGGGTTATTTTCCGCATGCATATATACATGAATAGAAGAACACTTTTTTGGTTTTGATCGGGAAATGAAATGAAAGGAAAAAGGTTCACATGTAATTTTTTTTTAAAAAAAGGGCTTCCTGCTTCACAAAATTTAAATGTGACCCGTATCCTTTCATTTCCCAATCAGAACCAAAAAAAGTGTTCTTCAATCCATAAATAACTAATCAAAATTTGATCTTTCATTTGGTCTTAAAATTGTTGGGGAATAACTTTTACTTCATTATAAACATGTTTCACTTTATATAATCATGTTTGTCATCAGAATGCATTTGAACATACTTGAACAGCCACAAAAATATGGCAAAGGAAGGTAGCCCAGTGTAAAAACGGGTCTTGGAGTCATCATCAGCAATCTTGTCAACTCCCCACTTGTGTTTCTTCAGCTGAGATCTGAGATCATCCAACTCCTTCTTTAATGCTTGATTCTGTAGGAGGAGAGGGTCAGGTTCACACTGAATACCTGGATTAATAAGAATAAAAGGAAACTGTAAACAAGGACATTCGTTACTAATGTATGACTGTTTTTATTTATCATGCAAATAGACCCTACAGCTTTTTCGATAACCAATCTGGACAACTTTTAGGTGACTACACATGTTATGTTTATGAAATTTCAACTCAAAAATCATCAAAATTTCATAGCATCCCTGATGAGAAATGATTTTTCGAAAGGGGGTGCACAGGTTACAGGTTTAAAGGTTAGTGAAATTAAGTGTTCATTTTGGCTTTCAACCAGTATCTAAAGACTTGCAGTCGACGTACCGTCGATGTCGTATAACATCTTTTGCTAATTTCTCCTTGTGACTTGTGCGTACAAGTAGATGTAAAAATATCAAATTGGGCATATATTGCCTTTTACTGCCCCTTGCCCTTTATGGGGAGATAAAGATACGGCTAGGGATTACAAACATTATGCCTTTTGAGAACTTTCTTCTCTGAATTACTCAATAATAGTTATAACATGAAATGATTATTCAATAACCAAGTGAAATGATAGTTAGGTACAAAAAAATACATTTCTTGCAAAAATAAATCAGAATCGTGACATTATGCTGAGTAGTTTGACATTGAAATTAAAATGCCAACAGACCCTTATTTTTCTATCAGTGAAACTGTGGAAACACACTTTTCTTTTTTGCCTAAGTCTCTAAATGTTTGTGTCTATATATGTATGAATATTTCAATTAATATTGAAAATATAGATTTTTATACATGTATATAATTTACATGTTTATACTGGGACTGGTACCTTCATTTCTGAGTAATCTGACATCAATATCGTCATGATAATCAAAATTCTGAGATTCCATCTCTTCCTTCACAGGTGATTCTGTTTGGCTGCAGTAACTATGAGATGAAAGACTGAAATGGAGGTGCTGTTTCATAGTTGTCTTCTCTCTCTCTCTGCTGCTTCATTAAATCCCTACAATATTTCATTTTAATCAGTAAATATAACATACGAGGGATGTTCCGAAATTATTGTTACTTTGGCGATTTCTTTTTGATAGAAGTAATTGTGATCATTTTACTTTGCCCTGTCCTTCGAAGTACTGACTGGACCCTTGTTATCAAAGAATATGACATACAAAACGTTCCTCATGGTGCGTATTCTTTTAGCAATGCTAGAGCGCCTGGCGTTTTTGTTTGCCCAGATTCGATTAGAGCATTTTCTTTTGGGCTCGAAAAAATACACCCGTGTTTCATCACCTGTGACCAAATTATCAAAAGCCTTTTTGCTGTATTTTGGGTATTTCTTCAATAAGAATTTGGCCTTGTCAACCCGGGACCTCTTTTGGTCGTCAGTTAGTAAATGGGGTATCCACCTGGCATTGATCTTGCCCAGCTTAAGATGTTTCTTTAAAATACAGTGAATACGTGCTAAAGACAAGCCTGTCATTTTAGCTAACTGCCTGACAGTGTACCTTGCATCTTTTTCAAGGATTTGCCGAATTCGTTCAATGTTATGCTTTGTTGTTGTTGCAGGGCGACCTGTGTGAACAGCATCTTTCAGCTGCTGGTGTCCCGACTTAAATCGAGCAACCCACCTACAAATAGTCATATATGACATTTGAACCTTCCCATAAATATCACACACCTCACGATGAATATCTACCGCCTTTAAGCCAAGTAGAGACTTACCTTTGATATAGGCCCTAATTTCAATTACGTTTTCAGCTCTCTTGCCAACCATATTTATATAGAGTGTAACGAGTACGCTACAAAATAATGTACACAGCACCAAGGTCAGTGTAATTGTGAGCGAGAAATTTACCTATACCACGCTTCAGATATCACGCTATCGCCATGAGGAAGTTTTAAGCTCATTTAGCACTATTTCCACGAGATATTGCGCAAGTAACAATAATTTCGGAACACCCCTCATACATGTGAATTTTATATATAAATGGTTTCTAAAAAAATTTTTAACAGATAAGTAGAAAAGTGTTATTCACAAAAACCATGCTATCAAACATGAATATAACCAAGTCCGCTTTCTCGTGGCCACTTTGTTGATCGAATCAATCATAATTTCCCAAGATAGTCTCTGTCATCTTCTCGAGACAAGCGTAGGTAATATTACGTACGCTTGTCTCGAGAAAATGAGTCTCTGTATGATATTGGTTTGTACAGCTAGTATGGTGCACCGTTTAGTTAGCCATAAAAGCATTGGTGGATCTACGTTAGTGATTTTGGGGTTGCAAGCCCCCTTTGCAGTTAAAACGAAGTAGCAATAGACAAATTGTCCGCCATGTTGGTTTATTTACGTCTAGGCACATGCGAGAATAAGTAAGGTATCTAAGGAAAACAGGCTGGTTTTCTCGACGTTATAATATATTTTGACGTCATAATGACGTTTTTCGTAACATAAAAGCGCGTGGCCATGTTCCAAGACATCCTTTCTAACATTATTTCACTTCAATTCGATCTCCGAGAATGGATACTGTACAATTATTCGGGTCCGGGAAGAAATAATTTATAGATTACATGGTTGTATGGAGCAAGGGGCTTGTGAAGAATTCGGCAAGTACTGCAATGACTGCAAATTGTAATCACTTGCAACTCCAACAGAGGAAACTCGGTCTTAGGGGCCTACAAATTTCTTCGAAAAGTAGTCAATTCTCTGAATGTAACCAAAAAACAAAACATCAGAACCTACAGAACACACATATCGACACACATTTTACAAAAAACTGGTCCATAAATCTTTATTTTTAGGTTTTATAGCCCCGGTCCCCTAAATTTAACTAATGCCATGGGAGGCTGCAACCCCAATTCAAAAATTTCTAGATCCGCCCATGTAAAAGTGACTATAATATGTCTCACTTGCTGTAGATTTCGTTTACATCGTCTTTCTTCTCTTGCCTGATCTAATGCTGACTGATTTTTTTCCTTATAGGAGTACACTGTTGGTCGAAAATTTTCATCCTCCACATCGTCACTATGCCATCCTCCCACAAAATAGTCTGAGCAAACGCGGCTGTACTCGTTCGGTGACCAGTTTTTGCGATTCAGAGCCGTGATCCATGCCTTTCGCTTCCGTTTGTCCTTCGGGAAACGAAAGAATCTCGCATCTTTTTCTCTTCCTTGTCGATTTGAGCAACGATAAGTTGGAGAGTGGAACACCATGACCTTCTGCGTATTTAATGTAATCAACAGGTTGCCGTCCGGAAGTGTTTGTGCGCGTGCGCGAGTGTCTATCCCGCAGTTAAAGTAAAAAGGGTTATTATGACGAATTTAGCTCATTTATGATTGGCATTTTAAAAGCATTTCAGAAGAAAAAAAATTTGGTTTAAACCTACATTTGTACTTTTGGAGATTTTGGTTTGTTTATTTCATTAGTTTTCAACTCGAATTACGTTCATTCCGCAAGAATTAACTTAAATTTTTATTTAAACATTTTGTAAAATAAATTAATTTTTATGTGAAAGGCGTTTGTTTCAAATTTTGGTAGAATGTGCATTTCATTAATATTAACTCTATTTTAAAAGCATACTAAAAGCTAAATTCTTACATTGAAAAATCTTTCTGGACAGCATTTAATATGCATCTTAGAAGCTATATTCAGATGTTAGATTTTTTTTTTTTTTTTTTTTTGTTTGAGAATTTGGTGGATTTCTTTCCTTTGTTATAAAATTCGTTTACAAAAAGCATAATTTAAACAAAAGCTTGATTCGCTTGTTGTAGCGTTATTCTGTAGTCGTATGCAATTGATTATAAACTAAAATTTTAAAAGCATGTGAAAGCACAATTCTAGTGTCGAAAACCATTGTGGATTTGTTGTTGTTCCAACTTAATCTCGTTTATATAAGAAGGTTAATTCTTGTATTGAAATTCATTTCGGTTTGATGAGTATTTGTTATGTTTTGTTTTGTTGGTTTTGTTTTCGCTTTGTTTCGTTTGGTTGTTTGTATATCTGTTAGGGGTTTTAGATTAATGTTTTTTTTTTATTTTAGTTTAAGATTTTGTTTTGTGTTTTTAGATTTTACTTACATTTTGAAAATCACCATAAAAGCAAACCTCTGACGTATATGTCTTTTTCGAATCTTTAGAAGGGTTAATGTCATTGATTACGAATCTGCATTCTATAGAACATATTGAAGGCTATGTTGAATGCTGTTGATATTTTGTTTAGTTTATATCATTGGTTCATTCTTTTTATAAAACATGTTAAGCTCTGATGTTTATGCTGAAACGCCCCTTGAAGAATTTGGTCGATTTGTCAACTGCATTTTCCAAACACATGTTCAAAATTAAAAATATAAGTTTGATCAATATTTTTATTCTGGAAATTTTGTTATTGGATCACAATTGCATTTTACATTTCTTTATCAAAAACATTTTGCATCGAAAAATCTTATTGTCGCTACATGTAATTTCTGGTTTTACACCAACTGGATTTTTGTTTTTCGTTTTAAAACCAAATGAATTTTCATTTGTTATATATTGCATAAATAGTTTATAAAATACAACATTTCTAACCATGCAATTCTTTTGCCCTGATAACCTGAGGGCTAAGCTAGTAGATTTGTTTATTTTTCACATGTCTCTTAATACCGTGTATACCATTCTTCACCATGTGAATTATAACTAGGAATTAATGTAGTCGTCTTTAATGGTACTAAGTGATATGCTGAATAAGAAAACAAAACAAGTGTTTCAGTGTAATGATTTGATCTCACGGTAAATGTCTGCTTCCCTTGTCTATTTTACTTTACAAAATATACTATGCTTCATTTATTTTATGTATAAATGGAATTTTTATTTATTGTTTATGTATTGTTCCTCTCCTCTCTATATAACAGTACTGTGTATTTTATTCATTCTGTATTCCAAAATCAAGAAAATCAAAAGCAGGTGCCAGTTTCATATATATAATATTTAATATGTATGATGTGGTAAGCCGTTGACCTCGTAATCTTTGAATATAAGTACTTTATGGCAATGGATAGTGTTTGAGGTATGAATATATCCGTGTTATGGTTATGATTTCAATGAAATTTTCCGTACACAAACATGTGTTCTTTTTCTTGTATGTAAAACATGGATGATCAAGCAGTTTGTGTTTATTCAGAGCATGAGACTCGCGACAGACGAGTTTGAATTAAAGATAATAAATCTGACATTAGCGATCCAGCGCCTGCTCCAGAGTCATAACCGAGGAAGAAGCCTTCACGTGAATCTTCCACTGGCTGACGAAGAATAACTGTAAACAAGGTGTAGCGATCCGTTTGTTTATCACATATTGGTATCACTCACGGCTGGTCAGCTTCACAATGTCAATGCTTTAAATACGATTTCCATGACTATTCACGCAAAGAGATGCATGGCGGTATAAAATCGTATGCTTTGATACTGTGAAGATAGAGGATGGTTGAAATTTCTAGTGTGTTGAAGAACAGTTTGAAAAGGTAATCTGACGATGTTGTCCAGTATGGGAAATGTATAAAAGATCTGTTTCATCAGGATATTTACATTGGTCGGAATCAGTCATGTCCAAGTTTAGAGTGTAAATTTGGCAGGTGTTCGTGTGTAGTATATTCCCGCACGTGTGACTTTGCTCCTGTGGCTTGTGTTTTGGGTCAAGAATAAAGACTTATTAACAGAACTTCTGAAATGTAGATGAACATTTCTCAGAAAATTTGCTATTGATTATATGTAGCCTCACCGCACTGACTTACCTATAGCATCAGAGTAACACAAAGAAGCACCTTGGGATTAACCTAATCTCAAATTTCTAAATTAAATGGACAATATCGAGTACTGTCCACATCAAGAAGAACGCAAAACCAATTTTAAATATTGAGGTGAGACATTGTCCCACAATTAAGTGAATGTCTCCTGCTCAAGCAAAAATGCTTGAGATACATGTACTTGTCCAAACCAGTAAATATATAGAGGTATTGTCGAATGAGGCATTGTCAAAACGTGAAGATGGTCAGTTTCATGATAATGTCCCACAATGTCGGTTAACATTTTTGGAAAAGAGGGATATCAAACTGCAAGAGATCCATATGCATGTATCTACTGAAGAATTTGCTTGGTGAGAATTTCATACCTTCTCTAACATAATGTTTATCCTTCTGTGAGTATATTCGGGGACAGGAATTAGCCTTAAATGATCAAAATTACTATTACTATATCGGCAGTGCCTAAATTTTAAGAAACATAGGATTGTGGGAATTTAGCTTCTAACAGTAAATTTTTCTTTCAAAATTCTCTCTCGTTTTCTAAATTATTTGAACAAAATCAAATAAGCACTCGTTTTATGCAGAATGGTCTGTGTTCCTTAACTAAAATCGAATGGAGTTTTGCTTTAAATGATGGTATTAAAATTGTCTTTTGTCATTTCGGTAATGTGACCTCCAAATTGTGAGAATGGAACTGATAAGATAAGATTTAATTCTTTCAAAATCTCCGTAGTTTTCATAAACTGGCTTTAATATTGTTGACAACATTTTTGTTTTTGTTGTTTTTTTTTTTTTTTTTTTGGTTTTTGGGGGGAAGGGGGGGGGGGGTCTCATATACTCCTTTTTATAAGAACATTTAAAACTATTATAAACTAAATTTCAGAAGAAGTTTTGATTTAAACTATTGTTTATAATATTTAATATATTTATCAAAAGTTATTTATTCACAATTTGTCTAAAATTTTTAGCTATATTGAAAATCCTGTCGCATTTATATTTGGAAAAGTGTCTAGACGTTAAAGAATTAATTCCGTTTCGGAAAAGGAAGAGGACATTTAATCGTGTTCGGAAAAGGAAAAGATGTAATCGTATATATTCCGGCATGTTTCAAATAATTTTCAAAAACTAAGTTAATGTTGGGGTGGTTACCAACGAATTCTTATCACTGTGATAATGATTTTTTTACGGTGTGGTCGTACTTTTAATATTCATCAAGTAAAGAAAATTATTATAGAAAATGTAAAATACGAAAGTAACATGTGTCACATGACTATGGCACTAACAACAATGTACATGTATCACAATGGGCATTCACCGATCCCTGAAATTCAGAGGTGAGACCAGGTGCCCAGTTTGGCTAGCCACACCCACCGTGAATGCCCTTACATACAGACGAAACATATAATTCAGCACTGGATATATATGTGAACAAACACTGCGTAGAAAGTGTCACAGCCACATAACATCAGGAAAGAGGGTATAATAACACTTAAGCCAAACCCTCCGCGGGGAACTATTTTACGAGCTCCACACTGCAAAGGGAATAAGTGTGATGTGCCATTTTGTTTTGATTGGCTAAATTTTTAAAGTTAAAAGTTAATGTGTTACTCCAGTTTATTAGGTTTCCAGCTTCATTTTCAACACCACATTGAAAGCTTAATTTTGATAGATATATTTCAATGTCAATTACCTACATTTTGGAAATATTAAAAGGGAAATCCCATGTTTAAGCGTCATCTTCAAAAGATTTCAGTCGATTGTCTTGTCATTAGTTACCATCTTTATAATAAAAGCGATGTTTACATGTAATTCTTGAGTAAAACGACTTTCAGTTTGGAGAATTTAACCATTTTACTATCGTTTGTGTCTAACTGCATCAAAAGAGTATCGTATCTGCTATTTTCCTATGTCTAAAATTCTTTTAAAAGCATTTACAGATGATAAAATTCTTTGGTTTATACCTAATTTTCGATATTTTGTTTTGTTTATTTCATTAGTTATCAACTCGTATTACGTTCATTACACAAGAATGAACTTTCGAATTTTCTATTTCAAAGATTTAATTATTATGTAAAAATCGATTTGTTTCAAACTTTGGTATCAAAGTGCATTTTATTATTTATCAACTCAATTTTAAAAGCATTCTCAAACCTAAATTTTTACGTGGCAAACTCTTTCTGGAATCGGTTTATTTATAGGTTTTTACATGTATAGAGACATAGATACTTTCAGAGACTGGAAACTCCTTCTCGGCTCTTAGTAAAATACTGGAGCGTGCTACCTGTCTGAGTAGCCCGGATGTAAACAACGGTCGTCCGCCATATTGTTCTACATAAATCAGACAATATAGTCAGAATATCGCAATGTTTTAAAGAATCGACTAAAGAATAAGTCTCTGATAAAACAATTAATTTAAGGAAATATGATCTGACGCTTGAAATCATTGGTCCGCAGAAGTTTTAACAGCAAATGGCCTCCCATAATAAGACGCCATTTAGAAGGTGTGTGGTATACAAACAGACACTCGACAGCATCATTGTCACAACATTTTCTACTGACTTACCGTAATTCATTCGACATTTTGTTTGCAGGGTTATAGATAATTAAAAAAACGTTTTGTATATTTTTCATTGATCAGCTTGGCTTCAATTTCACTTACAGATATATAGATGACTTGCTTTCAATTAATAATCCTTCATACGCGGAATACCTTAGCATAATCTATCCAAGTGAACTGGAGGTCTAAGAAACCACAGAAAGTAGTAATTCTACTTCGTATTTAGATATTATGTTGTCTGTTGACATTAATGGTCAGTTAAACACCTCACTCTATGACAAACGTGACGATTTCAATATCGCTATCACAAACTTTCCTTTCATAATTAGCAACATTCCATCATCGCCCGCATACGGCGTATTCATATCTCAGTTGATACGTTATTCCAGAGCATGTTTAAATTACAATGACTTTGTTCTGAGGGCTAGGCGACTTTCAGATAAGCTACTCAACCAGGGTTATGTATGTGCTAGACTAGCAACGTCACTGAGGAAGTTCTATGGTCGTTACGAGACTCTTATTACTCCATATGATATCTCGTTATCCAGACCTTTAAATGACATTCTGGACTGAGACCGATTTCGATCATTTTACACAGATTTGACACCTTCTATACTAGAAGGTTACCTACTTGGACTTCTCCATATATGAATATATATGGAATTTACACAATTTGACTCTTTCTACTGGGTATATGTGATGGGTGTTGCTAGCAAGCAGGAGATGCTCACTCTTCCCGGGCACCTCATCATAGGGGTTCACATATGCTCTTCAAGTAGATATATTTTGTTATTTTTCACTTGGTTTTAATTTTCACTGATTTTGTATGTCCTCTGGTTTCATGATTTTCGGACTTATGGTTTGGATTTATCCATCATCTTTATATTGTTGTAAATATTGCACTAAACACTTGGTAAAACGGGTATATCGGCAACATTTTATTTTTCTGAACGGAGTCGCTGACATTGACCTTGTACAAATAGGTGTTAAAAACCACCGAATAATTCAATAACATAGTACAGTCTCATATGTTAATATGGTATGTAGGTTATTGATTTTTGCCTTTTTGTCATTATAAGTATCATATGCGGAATATAAATGAATCTTTATAATTTTTGATTTATTACCAGTTGCTATTTCCGGTTTTGATACGAAAAGTGATATCCTTGTATTTCCCATCTTTTTTATATTTTTTCTGAAGAGAGTTTTCACCATTTCAAATAGTTTCAGTATTTAATGAGGGAATACAAGCATGTGGTCTCACATGCAAAAACAAAGCAGTAATTTATTATTTGACACTTTTTAGGGGCATTTTCTATGGTCTATTTGTCCAAGATTCTCTGCTGCTTACAGTAAAATCATTATAGGATGTGGCACATCTGGCATGCTATTTATCTTGAATATATTATATATATTCTTTAATAATACTGCTTGTTTACATTCAACGCAACATAAGGGACCGGTTCCGGGTATTTATTCCTAAACCATAGTAAATAAAGGGGGAGGGGTGTACATGGGAAATCCTCTTTGAGAGAATCGTTTGAAATGTATGGCATATTGTCACAATCTAATTGCAAAAAAAAAAAAAAAATTAATTCAATAGATAAATTTTAAAAAAAGCCAAAAGAATCTTAGCAGTAAAGTTTCTTACCTCTTGAGTTTTTATTTTGCTATTTACCTATCTTAATTGTTAAATAAACACTAATTAGGGTTTGACGATTTCTTGGCAGCTTCTTTTCTATGGTTAATTGCTTACAGAATCAGTCTATGGTAACACCTGGTAATAAGAGGTGTAAAGCGAAGCAGCTTTACCTGGCTTCACTCTCGGGGATTCCACTGTAAATCAAATGTTATATTTGACAAGCGAATTTTCGCAGGTTCTCGATTACGGAAAAGAGATCCGCGTCGTCTTTTTTGACATTAGCAAGGTATTTGATCGTGTTTGGCACAGAGGTCTTCTCCAAAAACTTTCAAATTTGGGAATCAATGGTAATTTACTTCTATGGATATCCGATTATCTTTCCATGAGAAATCAAAAAGTAACAATTAATGGTAAAGAATACTCTATGAATAAAATTAACGCAGGCGTACCTCAAGGATCCATCCTTAGTCCACTCTTTTTCCTTATGTATATTAATGATATTGTACATGAGGTAAATTGATCGATGAAATTATTCGCGGACGACCCAACAATTTATATTATCGTGGATGATCCTAATGTATGGGCCCAAATCTTAAATTCTAATATTGATAAAGTTCATTCATGGTCGGAAAAGTGGCTTGTTAATTTCAATTCTCAAAAAAACCCCCAGAAAGTCTATTGATTTCAAGGAAGCAATTCCAAAATAACCACCCTTCTCTCTTTCTAAATGGCATACAAATACAAGTATTAAACACCTTGGTCTAGTTCTTAATAATCAATGTCAGTGGCATGACCATATTGATTTAATAAATTACACATACTATGGAAACTTAAATTCAGTATTGATAGACAATGCTTACAGAGTTTGTATTTTCCGTTTGTACGGCCGGTTTTGGAATATGCGGATATTATATGGGACAATTTTACTAAATATTATAAAGACAACATCGAGCAAATAAATATTGATGCTGCTCGCATTGTCACTGGTGCCACCAAATTAGTCAGTCTTCGAAATCTGTACCAAGAATGTGGGTGGCAAAAACTAGAAGAGAGACGAGAACTTCATAAATTAATCCATTTTTTTAATAACCAAAAGACTATTACCAATGTATCTAAACGACCTTCTCCCTCCGCAACACTCACATCTACACAGATATAACACAAGAAATGCAGCCAGCTTTGCTCATATAATTTGTCGTTATACTCATCATTATAATAATTTCTTCTCCTCTTGTTTCCGTCTCTGGAATGCTCTTCCCAAACATATTACAGATACTGATAGTATCCAATCGTTTAAATCAGACCAACACAATTTAAAACATCCTATAGAGATTCCTAAATATTACTACGTGGGTACTCGACGTGGTCAAATATTACACGCTAGGTTGCGTATGTGTTGTAGCAGCCTTAAGCATCATCTATATTTAAACAATATAGAGCATACCCCATATTGTTCGTCTGGAGACATAGAATCCACTGAACATTACCTACCGTACTGCAAAAAAATATACTCAAACCAATGAATAATCATTTGAACTCTTTGAATATTATGCCTACAACTAATGCACTTGTCTTTGCCTTTGGTGATTCAAACTTTACCCAGGACACCAAAGTAGAAATATTCTTAGCTGTACAAAATAATATACTTGAAAGTAAACGATTCACTTAATGTAATCAGACAAACCTCTTGTAACCCGCCCCCTTCTGCCTTTCCTTTTTTCTACTGAGCAATTATTTGTACAAAACACAAGCGATCTACATGTACATGGATTTTCATTTGATTGATTTATTGATTTGTGTTTAACGTCCCACCACGAATATTTCACGTATATGGTGACGGCATCTGCCTGATGCGGGGTATACAAATTATGACCTTTGCAACGGACCCACCCGAAGCAGTGAGGGATCTTTAACGTGCCATGCGTACCACGACACGGGGCCTCGGTTTTCACTGTCTCATCCGAAAGACATTATTATTATTATTAATAACACAACACATATGTTATCAATGGTTACACAAAGCATATCACACCGGCATGACCAGAGCGGGAAACGAACCCCAGCCTCCCGATTAGGAGTCGAGCGCGATACCACTAGGCCACGCCAGCTTACACCGATTTTCATCTTTAGATATACTGTCCATGTTTATTATATGTATGTCAGTATGCATATGTATATATGCTAGTATATGAATTGCAATAACAACAGTAGGGTGGTGGCTCGTAACTTTGGGCATTTGGCCAAAATCTCGCAGTTTTCGTCTTTTTCAACTGAAAAGAAAATGTATTAAATGTGGAGTAAAAAAAAGAAAAATTATATGTATGTCACCTTTAAGATTTGTTCTTTCTTTACAATGTTATTTAATATCATTTTGAAGACCAAGGAAGTATAAATACGTCGTCCGAAATACAGTCGTTCGCGACAAAATGGCGGCAGTCAAATCTCTGTGTCAACGAGTGTACCGTTTTTAAATTCGATTCCGCACGCTATTACTGAACGTAGAATGGTGATTTATGTATCAAAAGTTGCAGAAATTCCTAAATTTTTAAAATCCGAGTGAAATAGTTTTGCAGCTGATCTATATCTGCAAAAGAAAAATATTTATTTGAAAAACATCGTCAGAAAAAAATCGATCTCGGTACGGTTTAATCCGTTTCACTCGGATATTGTTAGTGTAAACCCTCTACTTCCCTTTCATGAAATTGTCATGGTCGTACATGTAATAATGGCTTGCGGAAACGATACGATGTTCAGCTCTTTGGGGCGTGGATTTCGTACATACGTCACGCCGTATGAGTTATCGTACGTAGCGCCGATGTTGTTTACGTCTCCATAGATGCCAAAGCTATCGATACATCGCAACGCTAAACTATGGCTTTCTCGGACAGGAGAAGTCCCTCAGGTTGAAGGACCGTCACCTAGGAGGGCTATCACTCATGGTAATAATTAAAAAATGTCCAAAATATAATAGTTTTTCACTCTGCAGCAAATCCATACGCCGCCTCTGATTTTTCCCAGTACATGTGGTTGAAGATTTTCGGTAACTCTTTGGAGTTAACCTTCAGACATTAGACGGTTTAGTACCGAGTATTTTCGCTTCACTTTCGTCGTTTTCCACGTACACAATAATAAATATAGATATGTAAAATGTACTCGAGTAGTTAATTTTTTTAATGCTATATTTCTGAAAAGAAATGTTATTTCTAATGTAGGAAATACTGTACTATCTTCAGCCAACTATATAACCCCCCCCCCCCCCCCCCCCCCCCCCCCCCGGCTCAGTTCAAGTAATGCATTTAATTTTAATTATCTATCTAGTTAAAAGAATGCGAGATATCATTAGGATAAGTGAAATCTGCCCAACCATTCCTTTTTCTCTATCTCTTTATTGCCTATTAATTTGAATTTGGTAACTTCAATTGAAAGACAAATTTCTGAAATAGAAAGCCAAGCCAGCATTAATTGAAGATATTAAAGTATGAGGTAAAAATCTATCTAGCAAAAAGAATGAGAGATTTCATTAGGATAAGTGAAATCTGCCCAACCAGTCTTTTTATGTCTTCTTACTATCATTCATTGGCCTACATTATGTTTTTTTTTTTAAAATAAAACTATGTATCTAGCAAAAAGATATTGAGAGATTTCATTAGGATAAGTGAAATTTGCCCAACCATTTAATATTTCTTTTTATTCAGTATCTTTCTTAAATTCCTCATAGTCACCAATCTGCATGCATTTATAGATTCTTTATGCAAATAATGATTATAACTGACAAGCGCAGTTATTTACTCAAGGGGCAAATATTGACAAACCTAAATGGGTTTTGCTTTTCAATCTGGCAAAAATATACATGTATATGGTACAAGTATTTAGATCTTTTTTGTATAAAGACAATCCTTTATTTGCAACCATCCTAAATAACTTGGGCATATATAAATTTATAAATAGGTATATTTATGTAGTAATTGCTTTAATATACAAACAATTGATATCTGAATATTATTCTCATATTATTGAGGAAACATTCTCAATTACTGCTTAAAGAAAAAAAAAAAAACATACCTAGTTTGTAAAAAGAAAATTGATGATTTTTTATAATTGTAGGCTTTACAAAGATATTATAAAGTTCCTGTAAATACAAAAATTTAAAACTTTACTTTCGTAAAGATGTAACATAGTCATAAAAATTATTATGGGGAGAACAAAAATTTCACAGTATTTTTTTCCAATATGCAATATATCCAGAACTTTGCTATTATTCCATACAGGCTGTCCCTGGACATATCTCTTTTAAGTGAATATTACACTGAAGGTTATGTTAAAATAGATCTAAGTTTTGACGAAGAGCACAACTTTAATTGTAAATTGATATACATCTTAAAATGAATGAAATGAGGCCAATTCAACTTGATTAGTAGATTACAATCCAGGGTGACTCGAGAAAATATGGGTTGGTGTGAGGATTTTTTTATTATTATTTTGGAATTCTTGTTTAAGACAAGAATGTTTTTTCTAGTAAGAAATGACATTGTATCAATGTAACAAAAGACGGATTTTAAAAGCCTAGTATGATGCAAAGGCATTGGTCGTGAGATGTTAAGACTTTTATAATTTGATCAGATCTGTGATTTATTCTAATTGATGGCATAGAAATGAATTAAAAATGAGAAATTTATGTCATTATCTGTACATTTTTGGATTTGATATTTTTGGTACCTGGGTGAATGACCTTCTGACGTTGAATATGCATTGTCATTTCAATGTTGTACAAACAACAGATACATCTGGGGGACCAGATAGCGCAGTCAGTAGCGCGCACCCTTCTCACCAATGTGACCCGGGTTTTAAACTTTATTTATTTTACAACGATAAAGAAACAAGTTAACAATATAAATCTTGCTCGTTGGCACAGATCTTGGCGTAAGGGTGCCGTTTGTGTGGGAGGAAACCGGAGTACCCACAGAAAACCCACGAAGCCAAGTTGGTGACAGCCCCACCATCTTATGTACCGCGCCCGGATTCGAACCCGGGTCGCATTGGTGAGAAGCCAGCGCGCTACCTGGCCCTCTTTCGATTAAGACCGTATACAAGTGTAGTGTTACGATAGGCATGGTTGGGTCTGTTGTATAGGTCTAATTTTAAGCTTATATATCAGCTAGATGCTGTCAACATATACGTGAATTAATCATGGCGTGACGTAAAACAATAAAAAAAATTATAATAATAGTAATTTACAATGTTTAAAAAGACATCTATGAAAGATAAAATTATTTTCATATTAACATTTCAGCTGGAATGCAGAACATTATTGATTATGCAAGAAGAACATGCGCCAGTGATGAGGAGGTTATGTTGCAAGTTGCCAGGCTGGTGGGTTTGGTTGACAGGGAGGCTATCCCTCCTGCCTTCCAGTTTTTAATTAGCAACCTTGAAAAGGTTGATTTTCTTTATATTTGCAGGAATGCCATTTTTTGTTTCCAGATGAGAAAGCAAAGGATGAGTTAGAGTATTTACCACAGAGCAGAAAAGTAGGATTGGCAGAAAAGAATCTATCTACGAGTACCAGCGCCAAAGGACTTCCAGCCGTATTGATGACGCGTGGACTACTGGTGGAGATTGTAAGGTTTTTAGAAATCTATTTTGAAGGTAATGTTTTAATCCAATATTATGACATTTTAAGAAATATTTTCCAGATTAGTGTGTTGTCAGATGCCGAGGTGAGATCATTATATATCAAGACGATCCGAGACAGCAAGAAGATGAAGAAGAATAAGCAGTTCCCACAGCTGGAGACCATGAAACAGGAAGTTGTCAGTGCTCAGGAATCCACTTCAAAGGCGTCAGATGATAAGGCTTTGCTAGAAAGATTAAGTGCCCTTAATCTTGAGGTAAGTATACCTGTAGAGTTAAGGGGGTGGTGGAGACATTAATTAGTTCTTCCGAATCTTTACAGACCGCGTTAGATCAGTTAACAGGACGTCATCAACAGCTACAGAAAGACCATGAAGAATTGGAGGCACAGAAAGGACAAGTCATCAAGGATTTACAAACACGTCTGCAAGAGAAGACTGGTCAGTTGAAGGTTGCCCGGAGATCCAGAGACCACTACAAAAAGAAGGCTATGAAAGCAAAAGAAGAAATAGGTATATTTCATTGCATTAATGTGTATCTAAATGCAAATTATATCAACTGGATCATACCTTAGTTGAATAAAATGTTTGTTTGATGAATGATTGTTTATATTTTATTTTTACCACTAGCCATATAGGACTTCAGTATAACTAAAACATAGTACATGAATTATACTTTCCATAATAACTGTTTGGATGTTATATACTTGTAACTTAAATATGGTATCGGTATCCTATTTCCATTTCAGAAATGTTGGAGAAGCATCCTATAGAACAACCAAATAATCACGATAACATCGTTGCTGAGCTACAGCACAAGAAGAAATATTTGGCGAAACAAGTAAGATATTACAGGGGGGTGGTAAACACTAATCAGCCTGATTTCTATTCCAGTAAAATAACTGCATTGAAGGAAGAGGTAGAGTACTGGCAGCAGCAATACCTAGACTGTAAGGATCAGATGGAAGAATTTCTCAGCCAGAAGGAGGTTGCAAGATAGCCGTTACACAGACACTGTCCAGGAAGTCTACATGGAATTGATGTGCATGAGATATGGAGCCAAGAATGTCCAGAAGATTATCAAGACCGTGATAGAGATGATGACAGGTCTTTCACCACAGCGACTACCTGGTGTGGCCTTTGCAAAGTATATGTTATTGGAAGCACGTAGCATAGCTTTTGTACACTTGGAGGAGATACAGTGTGCAGAAGGTAATTTAACTGTAGGTCCAGATGGCACAACAAAATTTAGGCATTATAGGGCGATTTCTGTTTCTTGCATAGGACTACGGGACATGACATGTAGAGATGCGGAGGCTTCCCAGAACCTACTTGAGGATATCATCACGGAGATGGCGAAGGATGACGTAGAGGTAATTAGACAGATAGCGGTCCAGATCAAGAATACAGTCAGCGACCAAGCCAGTGTCAACAAGTTCATCAGGTTGTTGTCGGATTGGAGAGAGAAGGCGTTGCCATGTGATAGGTAATTGGGACACTCTGTCTGAGGGTAAGAGGCAGAAGTGTATTGATATTATCTATTTCTTTTGTGGTTTACACTTTCTTGTAGGACTTTCTGAAGTCTACAAGATTCTCTCCTTGTGGGAGGGTCTTGTTCATTCTGGTCAGAAAGTGGAAGCCCCGTCATTGCCAGGAGGTTACAGCAAAGCCGGAGAGTCAGGGACCACTCGTATGGTGAAGACGGTGTGCAAGGCTATTCAAGACCGTGGATGTGAAAAATCAGGCAAGTCAGTGGAATTTAGGGACTTTCTGCAGATGGAAGGATAGGTGAAGGATGTACCCCTTGCATCATTTAAAGGTAACAGATTTAACATATTATTTCATAACTCTGCAGGTGTTTATTATCTACTTCGTGACCTTCAGACATTTGCCGAGGAGCACAAGTCAGATAATTAACTCTTTGCAGCGATTAATAGTGACCTTAGTGTTTCAGCATTTCAAGCAGGTGCCAGAGCTTTAGGTTTGATTTCCAAGATGATTACCGGACCAATGTGGAGATTTTTGGAGAAGAAGGGCCACATCAGCGAGATGACACCGATCTACCAGCGGCTATCTGAAGCTTTCACACGACTTTCATCAGACGCAACCCCAGTACTAAGAAGCGAAGAGTTGTTGTTTGGAGAGAAATATGTGGGGAAGGACGGAATATTTGACCAACTGGTAAGTCCTAGTGTTAAGTTGGATAAACTTACATGTCAAATTATTGAACTTCTTTTTGCTTCTTTTCAGGTTGTTTGCTCAAGACAACTGGCTGACCATCTAGAGGGAGGTAAGTATGCTACTAATTGGTCTTCTGAGCTTATTTCAGACACAACTACTGTTCCAAGAACCAACGTAGGACCCGAAAGAATATTTGCTGAACTAGACAACGTGATTAGAGTAATGCCACGAGCCACCACCAATGCTATAGAGGGGATCACTATGTGGACACAGAACCACACTGAAGACTGGTTGAAAACACTAGACGCAGCACACCATCAACAGGTTATGCAAACAGCAAGAGAAGACTCCAGAGACCAACGTCAACGCTTCATCCAGAGGGCAGCATCCATCCGTCAGCATCGCCAAGCAGCTGTTGCCGCCAAGAAGGACCAGTAGGACAGAAAGAAGAAAGAAACTGACCGACAAGATACAGGAATTTGGAGGGTTGTGGAAAACAGCAGAAGAGGTTGACAACAGACTGGACTCCCTTAGTAATGCAAGGAAGGTAAAAGCACTCCAGGCTCAGGTAATGTTTAGGAGGTATGTACTGGGTGCTTCAAGTAAAGGTAAGCGATTGAATATTATTGGTGGTGGTAAATATTTGGATGCTTCAACTGTATGCATTAATCTGAAAACTTTGTTATCACAGGAAGAAGACGAAACAGCACCAAATGCTCAGGTAAGAGAAGATTCAATGCCTCTTTCTAGTTTATGCTTGCAGAAAGAAAAAGAAAGATTCCAGACCTTGGCAGAACAAGAACGTCAGAAGAAAAACACATCACAGAAGCGACAGAAAACAAGCCGACATTCCTCCAGTGCTTCCAGTCCTGAGATTAAAGACCCAGAAGATCTTGATGGTAAAAGATTTCAACACCTGATAGAGGAACCTGATGGTTCCAGTACATGGTATTACGGTATAGTATCTGATCTTAAAGTCAGACGGGGTAAGTATATGTATTCCTTATTGTATGATAGAGAGGAGAAAATTACAGTTTCCGCTGCTGGAGGACCTGGAGAATGGTGATCTCAGGATTGTTCCCCTAGATTCTGAATTTATTGTAGGAAGACGCATTGAACATCGATTCCAGAGAGAAGACGGAGAGGAGTTTTGGTTTTCAGGTAGAGTTTCCAGCCATGACAATCGAACAGGTCTGTCTACCATTATTTATAATTATGAAGAGGACACGGAGGATGATGAGGAACCACGCAATATATTTGATGAGCCATTACTTCAGGATATTTCTTTGACCATTTTAGATTGCTGAATTCTCTAGTTTCAGTATGTATCACAGTTTTTTTTTTTCCGGTAAATTCACTTCGTAATGTTATTAATTTCAGATTAAAGCAATTTTCTTTTCTTTCAGATTTTATTAATGTAATATTTTTTCTTTCAGAGTCAGGAATAAATCAAACTCTATTAAAATAATTTCAATTTGATTTACTTTTGATATTAATTAAATAATAATGAATTTATTTCCAATACTGTCTTTCGGATGAGACAGTAAAAACCGAGGTCCCGTGTCTTGGTAAGCATGGCACGTTAAAGATCCCTTATGCTTCGGGTGGGACCGTTGCAAAGGTCAAAATTTCATATCATGGTGTCATCATAGAATTTAGATGGTAAAATTAAACAACATTTAACACATTATTGCCTTATTAAAACTTTATTACACTGCTTTAAAATGATGTAGAGTCATTATCTAGACAACTGACTTCAATTCCCAAGCTTTATAAATTAATTAAAGTAGGTCAAGCAATAGTCCCTTCAAAGCTAGTAATTAATTTATGTGTTTTCTTTTTTGCAGATGAGCATATGTATTTACAGTAAATAATCATCTGTGAAACATAACATAGTTGTTATAATTCCATCTCTTAAATATATATATGTAGATAACTGAAAATTGGCACGTCTGGGAATTTAATCTTCAGTGCTGTAATAATTCATTTGTAAGGAGTAAAATGAAGGTTTTGAATACCATAAATCTTATTTTACTCTGACAAACACATAAATAGACTCAAATTTTATTTATTGACATCACAGTATAAAAAAATCAAACCTGTGAAAAAGTTCCATATTCTTTACAATATCGGATGTCAAATGAGTGTTTTCTCCCGTTTTTCCTTTGATTTTAATAAAAATTATAGGGGATAAGGGTGATAAATTGTATATAAAATCTTAACAAACAAATATTTGACCTCTTTTTCTCATTTATTATATCCTAACAAAAAAACTGATACCACACATGCATATAATTCTCTTGACTACTACAAAAAAAATTTGAGTAAAACAAAAGGAATTTTTACTCACAGTGATGCCTACGGGACCCTAAAACTTCATATTTTTCACAATTTTAACTCAGGAAATACATTAAAGTACAAAATTACTTTAAAATTTAATGGAACTTTATGTTAGTAGGTGCTTAAATGCCATTTTAAGTCCTACAATTCCAATTTTCTCTCTGAAAACATGAACTTATGTATTATGCGCACCTGAAAATTAAGGGGGTTGAGTTTATTAAATTTGAAAAAAATATATTAAAAATTTTTTTTTCTGAGGTCAAAATGTATTTAAATAGTTAAAGGAATAACCAATCTTTGAAAAAATGCCATTGAAAATTTTAGGATATTTTTCTGAATTTTCACGGTCATTTATATGCAAAACTTAAAAAAAAAATCACTAAGAAAGGAAATTTTTCCAAAGGCTTTTTTCAAAGTTTGAGCATCCATATCTTTTTTACATTACATATAATACAGGAAATTTTATGTTTGTTTTAAAGTGTTGTTGGATCTGAAAGAGACAATGTAAAATTAGCTGTCTTTGTTAATCATTAACAAATTGTAGAGATCTAAAAATGCCCGAAAACATGAAAACACGTTGACAGAGATTTTCCGAACATCGAAAAAATGCGAATTTTCTAAAGTTTTGGCGGCTTGCCTAGCTTTAGTGAAAATGTATACCCAAGTGTATTATATATCAAAACAAAGCTTAAGATGTGTTTAACATCTTGATGTAAACAAAATACATGCAAATTTTATAGGTAGGGTTATACAGGGATCCCAAAATAGCATGAAATTTGGCTTTTTCCGGTGTGCCCAAAAAGGGGTAAAAAATTGGACCTTTAAATCGCCATAAATTTTTAACCCCCCCCCCCCCCCCCCCCCACCAGTGAATTGCAAATTTTGAGACCTTTCAAATGAGTATACTATTAACATGCTAGCAAAACGTTGATTTTTTGGGTTGACCACCCTAACAACAGGAATTGCAATAAGGATCTCCTATAAACCTGATATAATTCAACAACAATTTCTATATGGATTATAAACATTGACAACATATTTATTTAACATTAAGGTCAAATAAATCCAACATGCACAAATATCTCATCAAAAACTTGATGTCCCTTATAAGTTTGTTGCAATTCCGGTGCGTTTGCCAACCTGAATTGCAATAACAACAGGAATTGCAATAAAGATCTCCTATAAATCCGGAGAATCAATTCTGTCGAAAGAGGTCGCCACTGTATTAACAGAATTAATTCTTCTCGATATAAGCACGTGCTGTCAATTGCAAAGAGTTTGTCTAAGTTCAGTACGTTGTTTTTTTGTTGATTGTATTATTTCTCCTCAATATTAACACGTGTGTCACTTGCAAAGAGTTTGTCTAAGTTCAGTTCGTTGTTTCTTTGTTTCTTATAAATCATGAGACCTATAGACAAATAGACTTATAAAGTCATTATCATACTCGTAAGACGTAAGAGGCGTATACCATAAGCCCGTAAAACAAAGAACAAAGATAGAGAAAAATGCCATTAATCTTTACTGGCGAAACAAAAGCAAACTAACCTTGGTTTGAAAAACAAGAACTTCACTCTCATGTATGATGACAATATTTCATCTGCTGTAAAGAAAGGCATCAGGCAGACAAAAGGGGCGGGTGCAAGATGGATTGCCTACGGGATGAAGGATCAGTTCGAGGAGATAAGTGAAATGAGAGTTCTTCATGAACTGAAAAGGAGCAAATGTTATGGAGGGACGCATGCGAAATTTACGAATAAGCCGCCAATAAGATCTATTGTAGCGAATGAAATTTTTGGTAGAGTACAGATTTATCTCCTTCGTATGAACTCCGTTTTGCATGAAAACAAAACGTATGGCTACATCCTATCTATTGTTGATGTCTTCTCAAGATATTTAATATATATACTACTCGAAACAAAATCCGCAAAAGATGTCGCTCTGTTTTTAAAGCAAGTTTTTGCTGAGTATGGCTATCCCAAAGTGGTGCAAACAGATAATGGCCCCGAGTTCCATGGTAATATACAGCGTTTATTGAAAAGAAGTGGTGTAAAAGTTATCAAAGGACATCCTTATCATTCCCAAACACGAGGTAAGGTCGAGCGTCACAATCGTATCATTCGTGATCAAATAAAGTACGAAATGATTAGAATGAGAAGACATGGATGTAATTGTGTGGGCACTCTTCCCGAGACAAGGTAAGGTCGAGCGTCACAATCGTAAATGATTGGTATTTTTACGTCGCCTGCATTATTGTTAATGTAAACAATTTTTGACACATAATGCATGAATGTTTATTTATTTAACATATTTTATATGTTAATATATGTGTGTCTGAACTGTAAGAATGGTAAATTATTATAGGTGCATATTAATATTGTTGTTAAAGGTATTTTAGTGATGATATTGCTAACATTTTATCACAGTGTACGGCACTGTATGGTAGTAAACAAAGCTGTACTGTCGCACAAGCGTTCTCATTGGTTAATTGTTGCCGTACAGTGTCTCCATTGGCTTAGGAGCATCACGTAGTCAAATCTTGGAGCCTATATATATGGCAGATCTGCCATTTATGGCAGATAGCTCAGAGTGTAAACACCGCCAATATTTGAATTTTAACCTAGAAGATCTGAGCGACGCTTGTCGCCTGATTAACCAAGGTAGGATTTTACGAGTTATCTCCCTACATTCTGGGAATTGAGTATTCACAAATATATTATACTGAAAGTTAATGATTAATCCACAACATACATAGTGGATATGAAGAGTTATTAGATTAGTATTATTATTACTGTGCTATCGACCACGTTGTACACCAGTGTCTTGCATCGTGTTTGTGTGGTAGAGTACCGATTAACAATGCTAGGAACAGAGCAGATCTATTATATAAATATATATATATACTTATCTAATATTCTAATAAAATATATCATCGGAATCAAGACTTCCTTGTCATTATTTAGAGGAAAGAAGACCATATTGATTACTGGCAATCAAGGGCAAGCATAAGCAAATATCAGAGTAGAGCTAATTTACACACACTGGTACATCCTGGTGACAGAAAGCTTACATTTTGGTGTCAGAAGTGGGATACTAAAGTCCTAATTAGTATCCTGAGATCCGGACCCAGGGGAAAAATTTCACGTGTGTATACCACTTCCCAGTTTGTTAGTAAATTGATTCAAAATGGCGGAAGCAACGTCACCAGACCCTGAAGTACAATTCAACAAGAAGCAAGACGAGGCTGGACAGGGCGATCAGGAAACCGGATTTCTAGATACATGTATGAGAGGTCTTGATGACACACCATTGCCAGAACGTCGTATTATAAGACCCAGAGTGATCGACTTAGACGAGAGCACCCCGGTCCTACCAAGACTTGGAACAACAGGAGAGAAGATGATCATCAAACCCGATGCTAACGATGGCAAGGGAGATTGGGATGAATACTTTTCGCATTTTCAAGACTGTGCAGAATTGGGAGGATGGTCAGAAAGGTCAAGATTACTTCTTCTGGCTGCAAGTCTCAAGGGCCAGCCCGTACCTTTTATATGAGTATCAATCAAGAGGATAGACGATCATATCGCATCTTAACTAGGAAGTTAAATCAACGATTTGGGAGTTCGCGGAACCAAACAAGGTGGTTATCAAAACTTGAAATAAGAAGACAGCAACCTGGTGAATCAAATAGCGACCTAGGCGATGACATTAAACAAATGGTACAATGAGCATATAGCAATCTTGATGCATTAGCTCAGGAAGCCTTAGCATTAAATCAACTATACAAGGTGATATCTATCGAGATGAAATGTCGCTGTATAGACAAGGACTGTTTGACAGTAGCAGAAGCTGTCGATGTTATAGAACGGTACGAGTCCATAGTTGGAGACAATGGGAACCGGAAACAGACCTTGCGGGCGGTAGAGAGGGAGAACGTAGATTCATCTCAAGAAGAGGGATACCATGTATCTAATAGACCTGCAGTTAAGGCATCGGACCCTACCAATCGAAAGTTTGTTCAGAATTTTGCGAAAATTGCACGACCATTGCATAGACTATGTGAGAAAGGGTCAAAATTTGAATGGACCAAAGATTGCAAAGAATCATTTGTGACTTTGAAAAACAAACTTGTAATTGCCCCTATTCTAGCATACCCTCTACCTGACCTTGGATTTATCCTGGATACGGACGCAAGTGACAAAGCTGTTGGTGCCGTGCTTTCTCAAAATCAAGAGGGATCAGAAAGAGTAATCGCCTACATGAGTAAAGCGATGAACAAACACGAAGAACAATACTGTGTTACCCGAAAAGAACTGTTGGCTGTTGTTATTGCCTTGAAGACATTTCATTCCTATCTATATGTGAGAGACAGGAGTTAGGTAATCTTGATAGTGACAGTGAAGATGAAATTTTATCACCGAATGAAACCCCAGCAGTCCGAATTGGAATAAAATATACGCTGTGACCAGGGGTAATCTGACAAAAGAAAATACAGTCCATAATAACATTACCATTTCAGGCTGGGAACCAAGTGATGTCAGGCAAGCTCAACTAAGAGATGACGATATTTCAATGATATCTGTGTATAAAGAGAATGGGGATTCAAAACCATCATGGGACATGGTATCTCAAGGATCAAGTATAATGAAAACCGTACGGAGGTTATGGGACAGACTGAAGATTGAAGGAGGGCTATTATACCGCCAATTTATAGACGAAGAAAGAGATCTTGATGTTCTTCAACTGATTGTTCCAAAGACACTAAGAAACGATGTCCTGTATAACTTTCATGACATCCCAACCGCCGGACACCTTGGTGCAGAGAAAACCTTAAGTCGTATTCAACAATCATTTTATTGGCCTCAGATGATTGATTGATTATTGTTTTACGTCACACCACGAATATTTCACGTATATGGTGACGGCATCTGCCTGATGCGGAGCATACAAATTTTGACCTTTGCAACAGACCCACCCGAAGCAGTGAGGGATCTTTAACGTGCCATGCATACCACGACACGGGGCCTCGGTTTTTACTGTCTCATCTGGCCTCAGATGAAAAAGGATATTGAATAGTACTGTAAACTATGTGATTCTTGTGCCGCAAGGAAACAATCAAAAACAACTAGAGCTCCTCTCAAAACTTTTCAGGTTGATGAACCCATGGAACGAGTTGCTATTGATATTTTAGGACCATTACCAATGTCTGAACTGAAAAATAAATATATTTTAGTGGTATGCGATTGTTTCACTAAATGGACCGAGACCTATCCAATTCCAGATCAAGAATCCTCCACCATTACCAAAGTATTAGTGAATGAGTTTATCTGTAGATTTGGAGCCCCCTTACAACTCCACTCTGACCAGGGAAGTGTGTTTGAATCCCAGGTGTTTCAAAATATGTGTTCGGTGTTCAGAATACAGAAGACGAGGACTACGAGTCAACGACCACAGGCCAATGGAACAGTAGAGAGATTCAATAGGACATTACTATCTATGTTGACCATGTATAGTGAGAAGAACCAGAGATCATGGGATAACATACTTGGATGAAGTACCCTACATGCTTAAGCGATATGCTAAACAGAAAAGTAAGGCTTCGCTCATCAGTACACTCTAGCATTGGTGTGACACCAAATCAGATGATGTTGGGTAGGAATATAATAATGCCCATGGCAGTGGTCACTCCTAGACCACCAAATACATACATAGAAATAACTGGCGAGGACTATGTTAATAAACTACAGAAGACAATGTCAGACATTCATGAAGATGCTAGGAGGTGTCTGAAAAAGAATATGGAATATCAGAAGAAACATTATGATCTGAAGTCACAATCAAGGGAATTTGATGTTGGGAAACCAGTGTGGTTGTACGACTCATCTAAAAAGACAGGTGTATGCAGTAAATTGACATGCAAGTGGAGGGGACCATATGTAATTACAAGAAAGTTGGATGAAGTACCCTACATGCTTAAGCGATATGCTAAACAGAAAAGTAAGGCTTATCACATAGACAGATTACTACCATACCGGGGCAGAAACCCTCCCACATGGTTCAAGGTCCAGGAGTAGATGGTGACCATGAAAGCTATGACAATGTGATATGGAACAGAGGCGGGCATATTTTATTTTCATTTTCCCATGTAGCTGGAGATAGGAAGGTAATGGATATTGCAGTCTAGGGTCCTACTCCAAGGTCAAACAGGAATGCAACTGGCCACTGTGTTCCAGAGGGACCTTCGCTAACAACCACTTAAGGGTGGTAAGCCTGCATAAATGAGATTCGTGCAGAGAGTTTGATGGGACGATTTTGTTAGTATTAACATGAAATTGTTGTTTTAGTTGCCTGCATTCCAAGGTTACAGTCATAGAGTTGTCACATCGCGCGTTTGTTTAGAAGAAACAACCAGAACCACAAGGTAAAGAGGTCGATAGCACATTTTAACATAGAATTGTTTATCAAAGCCTTGATCCTATTAAAGAATATGATGAATATGTAAACTGATATTTTAGGAACCTGGGAGTACAGAATGTCTAACTTACTTTGTAGAATGCCATACCAGTGTCACCTCCATAAAGATGGAAAACCTTGTGGCCTTGTGCTCACCACGAAGAGGAGGTTTAAGGAGCATGTGCAGCCAGCCCCTCATGAAAGGTTGAAGGTACTTTGCCCATTCTGTAGGACGAGGGAAGTGACCTACCATAGAGCTGGAGACCTTAAAACTCACGTTTCAAGGAGACATATGGATGAAGTAGAGAGGACCGGCATGACAATCGATTTGCTTTTCTCCGAAAACAACTGTTTCTGGGTAGCGCTATATCCATCAGACTATAGAGCATTTGTAGACCCCACTGAAGAGCACTCCAGACAAGCGATCCAAATGAGAGAAACAGTGTTGATGTGGCAAAGAACAACAAGTGCCAAGACAAGAAGGACCAGAGAAAGTTGGCAAGATGGTTGGAAGCAGGGGCCTACAAGACTACAAACAGTGGCAGAAAATACGGGTAGCAAAAGCCTATATAGTCCTCGGAAGCCCGACATTTCATCTTTAGAGGTGAAGGACATCTCCCTCACACCCGGGCACATAACTGCTAGTTTACAAGAGGGCCATCGATTTTATAAATGCACTATGGATGATGGATGCACGATCTATTTCCAGCTTGACGAGAAAGATGGCATTCCTGAAAAAAGAAGATATTCCAACAGATGGATATATTAAACACTATGGAACGATGCCGAGGACACTAGGAAGGAGAGCAGGAGCCACATTAGGAGTGGATGATAGACATATCATTGGGGTGGAAACTAGGGACCAGATGGAGCCAGAAATAGAGCTTTTTGCTCACTCCGAGATTGACCCTGGATCTCCCAGTCCATCTGACATGATACTCCAGTGCAGGACGCCTGTCTATGAGCCACAGATGAGGTCACTTTCACCAGAAGGCAAAGGATAGAACCATCTGAGGTAATACCCTCCACAGTCATGCCCCCATAATGAAACCTTCAGCCTTAAAGAGTATGGTTCAAGTAGCAACCCCCATAGTACCTGAAGGCCCAATACCTACCAAAGGTCACCTAAAGGCAAGGGCAGAAAATTTGCTAGCGAGAGGGTGTATGCCACTGCTTCCACCAGCCAGACGAAACTGGGGAACACCAGAAACAGTGACGTTAACCAGCGGAGCAGCGACAGTGAGGTGGCCTCCCAAGGGATACAAGGACATGAGCAAAGACCAACGACTGCTAGAAGTTGAGTTTGCTGCCAGGTTGAAAGGGAAGAAATGCTGATTCCACTGTGGATAGAGCCGAATTGTTGGACACATTCAACTTCCTCATTTTACCTGGCACCATCACACTATCCCCTAAGAAGATGAACAATCCTCTATTAAAGGGCAGGGTATATCTGTATCAGGCATTGAGGAAAATAGCTCTGGCCAAAGAAAATACTAAAGAAGAAGAGAAACTCATAGAATCTCTGGAGGCTGCGGCATCCAAAAGGAGCCGGGATTGGGACCAACTTATCAGCATCATTGACTGTGCCAAGATTCCACCTCGTATGGAAGAACCCGAGGTCAACTTTTAAAAATATGTAACAAGATCATAAGTGTAAAACTAGATATTTTACTTATACGCTTATTAATTCAGGAGAATTAAGAGTCATAGGGCGAGGGAAGTGTAATACATATCTTAACTACTACTACCTTTTGGGTGGGGGTGGATTTTACTTGTAATATATTATATGACACTGACGTTTATTCTTGTATATTGATATGTATAGTTACCTGTGTTATGTATATTCTAGAACATCTTCCCATTTCTAGGAGTATTCACAAGGCTATTTCCTTCTGATTACTAAATCTTATGAATCGAATCCTATATTTTAGTAAATTAGGCACATTAATCTTCATTGCTATTAGCATATTTTGTCATGGAAATTGCTGTGTCAATCACAATCACTTGAATTTGTTCCACATCACGTTTGTATTTTGTCCGCGCTGCCATCTTGTTTACACTATCAGAGTATCGATCCCGATGTATATATATATATATTTTTTAATGTTAATATTATTATTTATTGTCATCAGAAGTGCCAAAATTATTATATGATTAGTTAAAAGGTTTATTGCATGTTTTGAATTGTATTCTGAATGCTGAAGAAATCCGATAGTACAGGAAATAGCTGTAAATGATTGGTATTTTTACGTCGTCTCCATTATTGTTAATGTAAACAATTTTTGACACATAATGCATGAATGTTTATTTATTTAACATATTTTATATGTTAATTTATGTGTGTCTGAACTGTAAGAATGGTAAATTATTATAGGTGCATATTAATATTGTTGTTAAAGGTATTTTAGTGATGATATTGCTAACATTTTATCACAGTGTACGGCACTGTATGGTAGTAAACAAGCGTTCTCATTGGTTAATTGTTGCCGTACAGTGTCTCCATTGGCTTAGAAGCATCACGTAGTCAAATCTTTGAGCCTATATATATGGCAGATCTGCCATTTATGGCAGATAGCTCAGAGTGTAAACACCGCCAATATTTGAATTTTAACCTAGAAGATCTGAGCGACGCTTATCGCCTGATAAACCAAGAGAGAAAAGAAGACCATATTGTTTACTGGCAATCAAGGACAAGCATAAGCAAATATCAGAGTAGAGCTAATTTACACACACTGGTACATCCTGGTGACAGAAAGCTAACAAAATCCCTTAGTACTTAAACCCCAACAATGGGTAAAATATAACAAGTTTGTTTATATAATAATGATAATAGTCTTATAACAGGAAATATTGTATGTATTGACACACACAAATATATGTATTCATCCCCTTATTCTTTCTGGGGTTATTGAATACTATAATTTGCGATTATAGTAAATACATTTTGATATCTTGACATATTATGCAATATATATATATATCTATATCGTATGTACATATACAAGGATATACATGTATGTGTGCATCTCATATTATTAATTGGGATCATTTAATCCTTTGTAAGGTTTCAATAAGTTATAGTGCACAACCTTAGGTTTGCACTTTGCTGATTTTCTGTACAACACCATTAATTCTCTTCAGAATAATGAATGGTCCTGTCCAGTGACAGTGTAGTTTTGGTATTCCCATTTTGTTTACAGTATGGGTATAATACCAAACTAAATCACCTTCTTCTTATGCTCAGAAATTAATCTTTGCATTATATTCTCTAAGCATTTTATCTACAAATATCTTAATCTTATCCTCAGCAAATTAATGTATCTTATCCATAGTTTGAGACAACTTGTAAGCATATTCTGACATTCCTAATTTATTTCAGGATATAACCTACCCATTACTAAATCAACTGGGAGAAAAACATGCCTACCAAGCATCATCTCACATGGACGTACATGTATACCAGTAGCCTCATGCTCTGCAGACCTATAAGCCAACATGAGTAGAAGTAAATATTCATCCCAATCATTTTGATTCTCAGAAACAAAGGATGCTAATATATTTTTAATTGCTCTAGCCTCTATTTGCCCTTTCTACTAGACCATCAGACTGCGGCCTATATGGTGAAGTTCGGGTTTTCTCAATCCCTAACAAGTTACACATTTCTCGGAATACATTAGATTCAAATGACCTTCCCTGATCGCGGTGTAACTGCATGGGTACACCGAAAATGCTGACTATTCTATCTATCAATTTATTAGCTACTGTAGAGGCTCTTTGATTGCGTATTGGGACTGCATCTATCCATTTAGTAAAATAATCACCCATTACTAAAATATACATGTTTCCTTTCTTGGACTAGGGTAAAGGTCCCATAATGTCAATAGCTATCCGTTCCAACGTTACACCTACTACATTTTTCTGTAATGGAGCTCTTATCCTCTTATTAAGGGTTTTTCGAGACTCGCAGGTGTCACAAGTTAAACACCAGTATTTGGTATCAATACTCATTTTATACCAAACCTATCTTTCCCTTATTTTTGAAAGGGTCTTTTTATACCTAAATGACCTCCGGTACTACTGTTATGCAGTAAGGTCAATATTTTTCCCACTAAGATTCTCGGGATAATTATGCGATATTTCCTTTCCGACCTATCCTGTGCATAATAAAAGATATTGTCTATATATTTTAAGGAATCAAATGTAACCCAATAGAATTTACAAGCTTCGCTCAAATAGGAAATTTCTCCATAATTGGGTTGATTTCCGTCTTCCATTTAATAACATGAATCAAACCTGGGTCTTCAATCTGATACTTTGTGATATCAATATCACTTGATTCATTATTTAAATTGTTTTTAGGTTCAGTGTGCATGGTAGAAGTTGATGTCCTGGTTTTAACCACTGGACATTCCTGCACAGATAGCTCAGGTATGTATTTCGTTTCTGCTTTAGCGCAATAGGTGCATTCTACTTCAACGCAAGGTCTACGAGATAACGCATCTGCGTTCCATGTAAGCGACCTGCCCTATGTTTTATTTCAAACTGGTATGAGGCCAGAGTTTCCAGCCAACGAGCTATCCCACCTTCAGGATTTTTTAATCTTGAGAGCCATCTTAATGAGCCGTGATCAGTCCTAATCTTTAAAAGTTGGCCATAAAGATAACGGTGAAAATGCTTCATTGACTGAACGATATCTAATAATTCCCGTCTGGTAACGCAATATCGGCGTTATAAGATAATTTTACTAGTAACATATGGCTTTCTCTTCTCCGTCTTGGATCTGAGATAAGACCCATCCCTGTATTAGAGGCATCCGTATCTAACAGATATTTTCCCTCTTTCTTAGGGTATGAAAGTATTGGGGTGCTTGTTAAAGCTATCGTCAACCTGTCAAATGCATTTTGACAGTCAGGATCCCATACAAATTTCTGGGATTTTTCTGTTATATTTTTTGCTATAATAGAAAATCCCTGAACAAACTTACTGTAATAGGAGCAAATCCCTAAAAAAAATTCTAACATCCCTTATATTTTTAGGTATAGGCCAGTTTTGGATGGCATCAATCTTTTCAGGGTCAGTACTTATTCCTTTTTCAGTGATGGTGTGACCTAAGTATGTCACTTCCCTTTGCAGTTGTTTACACTTCTTAGGTTTAATTTTAAGGTTTGCTTCCCTTATTCTGACAAACTTCATCCAGATTCTTTATATGTTGAGAAAAATTAGGAGCTAAAACAATTATATCATCTAAGTATACTATACATATCTGCCATGATAACCTAGACAGTACTTTTTCCATAAGTCTTTGGAAAGTGGCACCTGCATTACACAAACTAAATGGCATCACGGTAAAATTCCATTGTCCTCCCCCAGAAATAGAAAAAGCTGTTTTGGGTTTATCTTCATCTGACATTTTAAACAGCCGGTACCCACTTTTTAAACCTAAAGTTGAATAATAAATAGATCCAGAGGGCATCTAAAATATAATTAATATCTACGACCCAAGGGTGTGTCATGACCTTGACGTAAGACCATATCGCCAAGGTCTAGGCCAAAGTGCACGCATTGTCAAAATCCTTGTATAGGTCATAGTTCCTTACATAGTTCCTCATAATAAATGAGTTAAGGTGGTCAAAATACTCTTCCCCAAACAAAGAATTTTAGACATGGTTAGACAGAGGAAAATAGCAGATACCATATTATTTTGATGCAGTTTGACACAAACGATAGTAAAATGGCTAAATTCTCAAAACTAAAAGTCGTTCTACTCAAAACTTAAGATGACGTTTCAACAATAAGATTTCCCTTTTAATATTTTCAAAATGTAGGTTTTTAACATAGAACTTTTAACATTGAAATATTTCCTTCAAAATTAAGCTTTGAATATGGTTTTAAAAATGAAGCTGGAAACCTAAGGGACTGGACAAAACATTAACTTTTAACAATCTACTTCCTGAATTAACAACTAATGTCAAGACTGTAAAATCATATATTTTTACTTCCCATAAATTTAGCCGATCAAAACAAAATGTTTCCTTTATGATAATTTTTAAACAACGACATTTCTTATCCTTATGAAGGAGAGAATCTTACGATATGTTTAAATTAAATTTTGAAATTTTGAAAACAGATATGACAATCTTGTTTTGCAGCAGTCCAAGTTTACGGGTAATTACACCACGCCAGTGACTTCCGTACCTTACGGTCATATTTCAGACACGCTAGAGGGCACGCATACTGTTCTGCAAACCACGTCAGTCATCTTACAACACAATGGTGTCTCTTTACTTCAGTGTACATTAAAAGTACGACCACACCGTAAAAACTCATTATCACAGTGATAAGAATTCGTTTGCACTCACCCAACTTAGTTTTCGAAAATTGTTAGAAAAATATCGGAATATATATGAATAAATTTTCCGAACAGTTACATGTTTTCTCCCTTTTCCGAAACCGAAATAATCCCTTAACGTATAAACACTTTCCCAAAGATAAATGCTACTGGAATTTTCTTTTCAATAGAGCTGATAATGTTAGACAATTTGGAAATAAATACCTTTTAATAAATATAATAAATATTATAAACAACAGTTTAAATCAAACTTCTTCTTAAATTTAGTTGAAATGTACCTATAAAAAGGAGTATCTGAGATCCCCCAAACTGGTGTCAACAACTTAAAAGCCAGTTAACGAAACCAGGGAGAATTTGAAAGAAATAAATCTAATCTTAGCAGTTCCATTCTTGCAATTTGGAGGTCTTTAAAATTTAGACACATTACAGAAATGACAAAAGACATTTTGAAAACAATATCATTTAAAGCAAAATTCCATTCGATTTTACTTAAAGAACGCAGACAATTCTGCATAAGACGAGTACTTATTTGATTTTTTAAAATAATTTAGAAAACGAGACAGAATTTGAAAGAAAAATTTACAATTAAAAGCTCAATTCTCACAATCCCATGTTTCCTCAAAATTTAGGCACTACCGAAATAACAATAGTAATTTTGATCATTTCAGGCTAAATTCCTTTCCACTTTAGCTAAATCATAAAACTTTAAACAAAAATTACTTAAAAGCTACATTCTTTTAGCTTTAGTTTAAAGACCCAAAGCAAATTTCGAACAATTGTTATACGCTATGTTTGCACAATCTAAATTGGTAAAAGTTGAGTTACAACAATTTTGAGGGAAAACATTAAAAACAAGATATTATTAAAAGCTTCATTCCGGATCAATTTCGATAAAACTGTAAAACAAATTCCAGTGTTGATAGTCAATCTTTTATAAAAACTGAAAGGAACTGCTATTGCGGTTGAATTCTAATTCCCATGACATTTTTATGAACAAAGTGAAAAGGTAGATACACTGTCAAAATAAACATACACTGTTTGAAAAACAATTTTATCATTAAAAACCAAAGAAGTTTGTAGAGAATTGATGTCAAAATTAATACCCATACGCGATTATAATATCGTTGAGGAATCAAAAGCAAACAAAACAAACAAAATAAAAAAAAAATCCATATACCATTCTAAGAAAAACTGCCATTTGTCATTTGTTAAAAACGAAAAGAATCCTCTACAAGCATATATTCAAATGACATATATATACATAAATAAAGTTTGTAAGATCATCTTTAAAATAATATACTTTAATAAAAGTACTTCAACATGTGTACACTTTTTCGAAATGCATACTATTAAAAGCTAAACTCATGTTCGATTTAGGTGAACTATTGCACAGTTAAGCAAACTACCTTGACAAAAGACGAAAATGGGTACTATTTAACCATACATTCCTTTGTTACTCAGTTTAAAAACTAAAGTGGGTACTATTTCAATTGAAAAAAAAAAAACTAAATCTAAACCTTAGTGAGCTCTCTGCTTCTTCAGACACTTTGGCGTCAAAAATTTCCTAATTCTCTTGAAGATATTGTATTTCTTTTTCTTTTTTTCTCCAACCTGCAAAGCAAATTCATTTATGATCAACTGAGATTATTATTGTTTTATTACTCATCCCTCTAAAAATTTGCTATCCCCCTCACCTAGAATATTAGAAAAATAAAAAGAAACTGAATAATTCATATACAATTAGACTACTTTAAACCCTTGCAAAGAGATGTATAGCAAAGAGGTATTACGTCGGAAAATCTGAATTCTATATTACCAATTAGCCCTACATCGACAGTTAGCATATTCAATGTACAAAACAAAAAAAAAAAAAAAAAAAAAAAAAAATAAGGTCTATGGGATATAGCCATATACAGAAATATGTTTATCAGTTATCAAAGACGTAACTTACTTGTTTTTCCATCACTGTGTGTGCTTCGGCAATGCCATCAGTAAGAGGGTCCTGGGCTACATGCGCCTATTCAAAACCGATGAAATACTGTATTAAGTATTCTACGTATATCAATCAAACAAAATACAACAAGGTAGACGAAGTGAATATCAGAGAGTTCAACTACATTTACCATTCTTATTTCATCAAACACGCAGATACTTTAAATGTAAGTGTGAAATCCTTAATAAAAGTTACTATATAATACTGATATTATTCGATCTCTGTCTGAATTTTTTTGCACAAATGGCCATATATATTACTTAATAGGCATTGATTCATGGTGATGAGTGTGTCAACATCACAGGATGTCTATCGCATTTTGATCAAAATGTATGATGATCTCTTGTAGCTTTGTCGCCGGTGAAAACATGTTAAGATGGAAATTGAATATAGAAATTGAAACAAAATTGTTCCTCTTAAGACAAAGCAGTCTTTTGTATTTTACTTTGAGTGTCTCTTGCAATTTGAATGTTGTATTTCAAATATTGTTATGATATACATGCGTTACTGTATGTAAATTTGCGATACTTCACAATCTAATGCTGTCATTGCGAAAGCAATAAAATGTTTAAACATAATTTTATTTTTGTTTTCTTTCTTCCATCCTCACTTCCTTTTTCGATATATCAATATGTGTATTTAGAAAAGATGGCATTATAAATGATATTTATCAAAAATTTAAAACTTCCAATCAATAAAACTTGTTGAATAAGTATATGATCCGAAGGTGCTTACCTCAAATGACTCTTTACCTGTGCGTGCAGGATTTTTGTGCTGAAAACAGAAGAAAAATAAATGAAATTTATACAACAATCATTAATATTAACACGTAATCAATACATTGAAGCGACCGAATTAAAATAGCAGATCAATAAGACTGAATTTAAATGTCAAATTTATTCGTTTTTAATTATTTTCTGATCAAACTAACAGAACGAGAAATATATTGCATTAACCTAATAGAGAATATTATTTTTTTTACAATACCGTATTAAGATACCATAGGTGTTGTATACTTACCTCTAAAATGAGCAATCTTGCGTTTTTTTGATAATTTCCTAAATATAAAATTTTGTGAATGAATATAGACATCGCAATAGTATACAAAATACTTTGGTGATAAAACAAAAGACAGACATATACGTCTTTTAAAACACATTCCCATAAACATAGATATGAAAACCGATAGAATAAACATGTATCTTTTGATGTGCAAGTCTATAAGAGGGTAATACATAAACTATCTATAACAAATGTCATTAAATGAAATAAAAGAAATCACCTTGTGTATATGAATAGCATATCAGAACAATTCCACATTAAAGTTCAATTAAATTGTGGATGGATATTAATACTTAAATAGACCGAGTTCTGACCTACTTATTTTACATCCCTACAGCAATAAAGCCGTGATGGTGATGGGCGGCTCTGCTGCAGATAAGAATGGACACCATGTGTTCAAGCGCACGTGCTCTTACTGAGCATCGGATTGTAAACATACGACGAGATAGTATCACAGCTTGAAGTGTGATAAGTACAAAGAGTTACATAAAGCATTGGTGGACTAGGGACTGACATAATCATGATAAATAAGGATAAATAATAAATCAACAGACAAAGGAAATGTTTATATCAATCATTCATAAAACCTATCATATAAACAACAATACTATATAAAGATACGGCCATGCATGTAGAAAAATTATAATCTAATTTACGTATTTACAAATTATTGAAAATTAATTACAGGTGAAAAGTCTATTTCATTATAGAATCTCAAAAAGCAAAAAACATTTTCGTTCCAGTGACAGACTGCAAGTTCACTTCGCACGCGATACCTATCATCTGTGAACGAAATCCGCTTGTCTTGGGACATATTGATTGTATTGTTAAAGCTTTCAACATAGTAAGAATTCTTCCCTAAGACGATATTGCTGGCATACTTATATAATGTCGAATTAGTTATTACGCCTCGGAGAAGGTTCCGCGACACATCATCGGCGAGAACTTGTCGTGATGGTTCGTAGTTCGAATCCCTTTTACATCTCGATGATCTGTGACACCTCTCATGGATGTTCTGGTAATGATTTAAGACATTGATGAGAAGCAGTCTTAGTTTCTCAGGGTCACCCTCGCAATTTTTGACAGCCCAATGACAATGTGTGGCGACACGCTCGACTTTATCCTGTAGAAGCACCGACCAAGTTTTATTCTTCAAATATAAAGGACCACTTGAGACTTTTTTCATCGCTGCCGATTTTATCCCGTGCCATAAATCGTTCTGGTTAACGGTACCATGTGCATTTCTGACGAATTTATTGACAGATTTCTGTCATGAGTATGGGTTTTTATCCATATACCCTCAGCTTCCATGGATTCTTATGCTCACATGCTCATACCGAATGACGTTATGTGTTTTGTCGCCGAGCGTCCGTCATAATGTCAATTCCATTTCCAGGTGAAAAAGCAACTTCTCCCCCTAGAACCAGACTAAAAGTTTCTTCATATTCTTCTTTCACGTCGGGTTTTATCCTTTTGAAGCATTGCCCTCGCTTTTGAACTCCCAACTTTCCGCATCCCTTGCCGTTCGTGAATCGGATGTAGTGTATAGGTAACATACCACTACACGTAAATCCATGATAAACCCTTTTGTTCACGAGATATTCCTTGTTTGGCAGATAAGGTGATGAAGTCCAAAGTATACTGTGGTTTTTTGCCACACTGTATTTCATATTGATGACAGCTAAATGCCCCTTCATCGTTGGTTTCCTCGCTGTGAGTTTGCCATCACAAAGGCGAACATGGTTTTCTACAACTTCTGTCAGGCGCCCTAACGAGGACTTTGTCGTCAAGAAAATTTGTTCGTTTGTCTCCTCTTTCTCACAACAAAGAAAAGTGTTCATTTCGCCTCCACTCAATTCACGTGTTTTAACAGTTCCTCTCTGTTGCTCCAGAAATGATTTTAGCAATTCCTCCAATATTTCTGCATTCTTTGCGGATTTGTTATATTTTCGCACCAATATTCCTAGAACATCCGAAAGTTTCGAAAATATAGAATTCTTTGTTTCTTCGCCTCCAGGAATTGATATTTTAAAAGAAACTGGTGTTTTGATTCTGGATTCGCCATCATTGATCAACAATAGTTGAATAAATGAAACAATACCGCGAATTCCATCCTATATTACATGCATATATTTAGAGGTACCAATGGGTTTCTGAACTAATCGATATGTGTATGCAATTGAAAGCAATATAAATTGATAAAAGAAGGATCGGAACAATAATTTAATATACTCCTAGTACACAAGACATGTTTACATGTATAATAACAGTATAAAAGCGAAATTATTTTCTGTAATATGTCATGAATTGACTCTGTCCCCTTTTGATCTCCTCTGGACCGCCCTCTTGTCTTTATCTGTAGGAAGTAAGAATGGTAAGGGTATACAGTTAGGTGCAGTCCTAACCATACATAAAGTGCATTTCAAGTTACCTTTATGACTGCTTTTCAAGTTTACTTGGCGACAACAGAGTAAACTTGATTCCAAGTTTAGTACTGAACTTGATTCCAAGTTTAGTACTAAACTTGATTCCAAGTTTACTCCAAGTGCACTTCAAGTTTAGTTTACTTTCTATATGTAAATTTACTGTATTTTTCTATTATAACAATTTTTATATAAAATATGCAATTGTACATAATAAGACAATTATTTCTATCGTGTTATACGAAACTTGATAATTGTAATAAACAAACGCGAAAAGTAAACTTGGTGTTACGTGATAGTAAACTTGAAGACGGAATTACTTTAAAGTAAACTTGATATCAAGTGCACTTGACTAAACGTTATGACTGGTTTTCTGGACGAAAAACTAAACTTTAAGTGCACTTGTCAAGGTTAGGACTGCACCCAACTGTAGTATTACATAAATGTCCGAGTTGGTCAGTGATCGTAAGGTGATAACGCATAGCATATAGGCACGATATTATCATTCCCCGCGTTCTGCTCTACAAAATGGCGTCAAGAATTTTAGAAGTTT